>JBBGZY010000081.1:9195000-11595000 GCA_037952925.1 Lithobates clamitans
TGACTGGCGATGATAGGCAGTATGGATAAGGCATATCTTAATGGTTTGTGTTTAAAATGTTGGCGCTGGGGGAATAGTTTAAGAAATTATGGAGTGCAGCTGTAACTCCTTTTATAATGTGCCACTCAGATGTACTTATGAAAGGCACAAAAACAAATCTGTTTTGTGGCGTTGTCTACGCAAAGAGTTTTATTGTAACCCCTTAAATAAACGTGTACCTGTGGGCTTTTTAATGTTCATAACCAGCCCCAAAGATGGTAAAGCATGTACCTCTATATACCTCTATATGCTTGCACTACTACCTATTTAGCACATTTTCTGATAATCTCAAGAGCTCTGTTAAGCAAACGGTCACCAGATCTCTCATAGTTGTGCTGTTTTCTTCCCTCTTTGCCAGTGGCATTGCTAAGCCTAGGTGTGGGTTAAGTTGCTATCATTTGCTTCCTGATGCCCCAGGTCTCGGGCCTGCAACATTTCTTGTATCACCACCTGTTCTTGGCTGATGCAAAAGCTCCTAACAAGATACTTTTTGATTTAAAAAAAAAAAAAAGTTATTGAAGGACTTTGCCTGTGCTTTCTAAAAATATCCCTGCTTGGGGGCTATAATTCTATTCAAAAATAATTTGAACAGGTTTGTATTTATCTGCACTACAGGTATCTTCGTTGGAAGTTCAGAAAACACAGTTGGAAGCACGTCTGGAGGAAAAAGAGGGAGTTGTGAAAAGCCAACAGGAAGAGCTAAACAAGCATTCACACATGATTGCTATGATACACAGCCTTAGCAGTGGCAAACTCGGTACAGGCAATGTGAACCTGAGCCTATAGGACTGCGAACTCCTCTTAGCAGCAACTGAAAAATAACTTTTGTACTGTAATCTTAGGGTTAAGCCAGTGATACTGAAACTGTAGCATGATCACAACCTTTTTATTATAAGCTGCTGAAATATCAATTTTCAAAATAGATTTTAAACAATTTTATGAGGTGATGCAGTTCCTAATCCCCAGTATCTCCAGAATTCATTCCAGTAACTGGCAGCATGTTGTCATTCTGCTAAACTCTACTACACCAGTGTGGTATATTTTCAGAATCTATGCCAAGCATACAGGGGTTGCAGTTTCTCTCTTTATATAGGTCCTGAAAGGACTTATATCAGGTTCAGAAATTGCATTTTATCCTTATTTATTTTATTTGTGTATAGTATGTCTAAAGAATGTCTCCTTAGTTGCAGTAGTATGACTGTTTGTTTCTTATGTGAGTTTTAGTATATCTTAACAAGTTGGGCCAGTGGGCTGAATGGTTGTCCCCACCTGTGCTTTTCGCAACTGCTAATATACTCAGTAAATTAAATAAAAACCTTTACTTGCAGCAAAGAAAGAGGGGTAAAAAGGTCTTTAACCTGACTCCAGAAAGATGCAAAACAATGACCATTCAACCTGTCGAAGTACACTTATTACAAAGCTGTGCTACTGTCTTTACATCTGAAATTTTGTGATTTTTTTTTTTTTTCCTTTTTTGAACAGCACCAGGGATAGTACTTACCATGAATGAAATGTGTGCTGCTGGCTGCTCTGTTCATTTAAAATCCTCGGTCCTCTGCTCCAGATACCACCTGCAACAGTGAATTTCTGGTGCTACGGGGTTAATTTGAGTGGGCGGACCTGTGACAGGCACTAGTCAAGAGCCAACTATGCCCACTTTTTCTGCCTCTGTGCAAAGAAGCCATATTGTCTGTTCCCACAATGAAAAGCATTCTGTGAGTGGATGAGGCAGCCTTTTTTTATTGAGGGAACAACTCGTATGGCTTCTAAGAATAGGGTATGGGGGCAAAAAGGGCAGTCGTATTCGGCACTTGACGAGAGCCTGTCAAAGGTGCATCTGCTCATATTAACTCCTGCAGCACCAGAAGATCACTGCTGTGGGAAGTAACCAGGGGCAGGGGAATGAGGATTTCAACCAAACACACCAGCACACTGGACAAATGTTGTTCATTGTATGTACCATCCCTGGTGCTCTTTTTAAGGCCCCTTTCACACTTGTACGACCTGAAAGTCGCCTGATTTTGATACGACTTGAAGCAATGCCTGTGTAATCTTGAGGTCTATGGACCTCAAGTCTCATCAAAATAGTGCAGGGACTACTTTGAATTCGCTGCGACTTGAAGTCGTACAGATATGAATGGTACTCGTTGAAAATCATGTGGTATGACTTGTCATGCGACTTTGTAGTTCCAAGTCGCAGGACAAGTCACACAAGTGTGAAAGGGGCCTACAAAAAAAAAACCTAAACTTCAGCTTAGGGTTGAATTATCCTAATATTTATGTTTGCTTTTTAGTTATGTCTAAGCATTGCTTATAGTGACTATCGTCACTGGGGGAAAAAAAAAATCATGTAGGCAAAAACACCCTGTCAAAATAGACATTATATTTACTTGACCTGACCAGGAGGTTAGGGCTGGGGGTGAGTGAGTAAATGCTTTGCTCAACAAACGCTCTGGTTGCCACTGCTTTCTGACAGCTGCAGGTGTGATGGACAATATGTTCTTCGCTGGGTGCTGGGGTTCTCTACCCTGACCCCCTATGCCACTATAAAGAGACTCCAGTTGCTTTAAAGCACACCAGGCCTGACAACCCTACTTGCTGTCCTCATTTGAACTTATAAACACTTTATACGCTTGGGTTGAAGCTGCTGTAGGTATGTAACATAACGTTTGCATATGTTTCAAAATATTATCTTTAAAATAAACTAGAAAGGTGATTAATTTTTTTTTAAATATTAAAATACTAGATATTTGTAAATAACATGGTTTTGTTATATTGGTTTGTACAAGTTACTTTTAATATGAGATAAGATTTTGTAACTGTATTACTGTAGCTAATAGTATCACATTTTATTTTAATTTATGTATTTTTGCTGTAGGTGCAGAACACTTAGTTGTACACCTACAGCAATGAATTGTTCACTGCAGACTAAACTGAAAATGTAAGTTTTGATGTCCATACAGGCAGAACATCCTACATTCTCCATGCTTTAGTTTTCCATTCACACATTGTTGTAGCTCCATAGTCAAAGCTAGTTCTTTTTATTCATATCTTGTAAACCTCTGTCCATGCTGTGCCTCGCTTATAGAAAGCCTAAACAAAACAAAAAACCCCAAAAAAGGTAAGCGCTAAAAAGTTTCCTAAACCACCCATCTGACTTTGCTCAGTTCTAGGATGTATACTCCCAGTGACTCTGCAAGAAGTTCTATGGTTTCTATGAGCAGAGGATTACAGGGATTGTGTCCAATTTCTAATCGTAGAACAGCTATACTGTTTGCTAGATAGCATTAGTAGTTCACTGATCGTTTTCATTTGCTGCCATTGAACAACTAGGCAGTTCTTCTGTTACTTTACTTGTTGCCTACTTGTTTTCACTGACTGTCACAGGCAACCAAAAGGGGTCAGCAATAGCAACATCTATTTCCTATTGTACATCACAGGACACAGAGCCATAGTACCTACTATGTGGGTTTAATAGTCCACCTTCAGGTGCTGGACACTGGCACGCCCTAAATTAAAAAGTGCCCTCCCTATGTAACCTCTCCCACTGGTGGGAATACCTCAGTTTTTTCGCCAGTGTCTAAGGTCACGAGTGAAGATGTGCTGTGCTGAGCTCCACTGGAGCAGTCCTTGCTGGGGATAACCATGCTAACCGGATCCATTCTAAGTGTCTCTTTTGGCCGAATTAAACGGTATCCGGGCCTCGTATCGGAAGAAACGAGGTTTTGCCTGCGAATGCTTCTCTTTTAGAGAGCTGGACCCTGGGATCCAGTACTTTTTGGTAGTGAGGATATAAAATTTTACTGGCAGGGTGTTGTTGCAGGCCCAGGGTAGTGGGTTTCCTCTAGAATCCCCTGCTCCTGAAGGTTTATCGGAACCCACCGTGAAGGGTAAAGATTGGGTCTGTTGGTTTACCACAGAAAACCCTGCGGCGGGAAAGGTAAGTGGAGTTTTCTTAGAAATGTAAACAAATTTTTTTATGAACGTCTCCTTTAAAATTGTAAGTGTTGTCATGCCTATGTACTTACGTGACTCATGCTTCTCAGAAAGCCACAATGTGATCCAGGAAGCAGAAAGCTCTTCCTCCTCCGTACGGCAGCAAGTCCTCCGGTAAGCCTGGGGGGGGGGGAGGTCCTCTCCCTACCAGACGCCCCATGTGCAGCCTGTTTTTTCTCCCCCTCTTCTTGGGGGAAGAAGCGCCATTTTTTCAACAAAAAAAAACCATGAATGGACTCCGCTCGGCAGCTTCCAGCTCCCCCCTCGCCATGCCTGCTTCTGCCTGGGATCCTCCATAGGGTCAGCAGTGTGGGAACAGCACTTTTTTTTTTTTTTTTTTTAAATGAGAGGGGGCGGGGCTTAGCGCTGCGTGGGCATTCTTAACATCCAGCGCAGGAAGGGAGGCTTTTAAAAAGGCACCATTGTGTCTGTTCATGCTGCTGGAGGGACACAGGAGCAAGATGGTTTTAAAAGGTTTGGTGACAAAGGCATTCCCTTTGACGCATTTACAGCATCAGGCTGAGCATTAATGGCAGCAATTAAGCTGGACTATTGTTCATGCAGTTGATGCACTCGTTCTGGTAGTACCGCTGCTTTGTGCATCGGGCTAATGAGCAGAAGAGGGGTAAGAAACACCTCAAAAGGGGGCTCTAGTAAGATTACTACAGTCACATGGCGGCCTAGAAACATCTCAAAAAAGATGTCATCATCCCCTGAGAGTGATATGGCTTATCAGAGTGAGCCATCAGGAGGGGCAAGTTTTGCAGCTGCTCTTGACACTGCAGCCCCTATGTATATTACCCAGGAGGTTTTTTCTTCAACCATTTTAAGCTTGGAGCAAAAAATTGATTTATTTGCTTTCCAGACTGGGGCTAAGCGTAGCAGGTCCCCCGTCCATTGCTCAGGGCCCTCATTCTAAGGAGCAAGAGAAGATGATTTACCTTCTAAGGACCAGGAAGAGTCTAACGTCTCTGTGTCTGAGGAAAGTGATACAGAAATAGCAGGTCTGCAGGAAAGATAGTTGGTACAATCTCTCACTGGGTTGGTCCGTCTACTTTTTCACTGCCATCAGCGCAGTCAGTTGATGAGCCCACGTCTGGTTTGGGTTCACTAAAGCCTCCCCAATCTGATCATTCTTTTCCTATCCATGTTTGGCTAAGGAAGCTTATGTATTCTGAATGGGAGCACCCAGATGAACAATTTTACCCTCCAAAGAAGTTTTCTATACTTTATCCTATGGAAGAAGACTTTTATAAAAAATGGGAGATTCCAGCAATTGACGCTGCTATATCCTCTGTAAATGAAAACCTGACTTGTCCAGTTGACAATGCTCAGATGTTAAAGGATCCAACAGATAAGTTGGAATTCCTTTTTATAAACTATATTTCTCTCGCAGGTTCAGTCGTTCAACCTGTGCTGGCAGCGATCGGGCTATCTCAGTCCTTAATGGACCAATTTACAGATGTACTCGGTTATTCCTGATCAGCAGGCCCAGGATTTGGCCGGTATATCAGAAGCATTGTGTTTCACAGTAGACGCTATGAGAGATTCTATTCTGCAGGCCTCACAGCTTATGCTAGGGCTGGTACATGTGCGTAGAATCCTATGGTTGAAAAATTGGTCAGCCAAAGCGCCATGCACAAAATTCTTAAAAAATCAAAGAGAAAGCGCCTCTTAAGTATCAGTGTTTATTTAAGTATAAAAAGCACATATAAGCACTTACATATGGGCTGGTGAGTAACAGCTTCCAAGGAGAACTGATCCCAGTATTGTCAGACATCCATGTGTATGTGTGGCTGGATGGAAGCCGGGCTGATGGCCGCGGACCTCTGCTCGGAGACGCGGCTGTTGTGCGGTAAGGCTGAATAGACACTTCCGCATTCCAACAGGGTCACGTGGGTGATGACGTCACTCGGGTAGTTCTGGTTGACAGGGATCCACTACATGTTTCTGAGCATGCGCGAAGCTCACAGCAGGCATGCGCGCTTCTTTATCAAGTGTACATAGGACGGAAAACAAGGAAGCTAAATAGCTCTGTGTGAGGGACAGGTGATAACTTGGGCCAATTAAAGGAATGGGGTGTGTATGTGAGAAATGAATAACGATAAGAAGGATGGATTCTCTGTGGATAACATAGTAATATACTTATAAAAATATAATGGAACTTATCACGAGATATACAATATAAAAATAAGAGTAATGATAAATGGATAAAAAATATTATATCAAACATTAGTAAAAATTAAAAAATGCCAATTAAAAAATACGTAATGATAAACGTAAGAAGTTTTGTGTTCTATTATATCTGTTACTCATACAAATAAATACTAATATGCTATGTATGACAATAATTTGTCTCGAATAATTAAATAAAAACTAGAAAAATATAAAGAATGTATGTATATAGAAATAGAAAAATATTAATAAGACAATCTACTTAAATGTCATATGATGGAGGGCCCTCAGTTAAAATGTGGTGAAAAAAAGCTATCGTAAAAGGACTGATACCAGATATTATAAAAACCATGAAAAATGATAAAAGTTGGGAAAGGGGGGCATAAAACATATATATGGACTCAAAGCACATATGTGCAGCATGTATTGTTATGACAGTACAGTATATATATCAAAGCACATATGTATTTATACCCATGGATTTGAGCACTGCTACATACTATATTTCATGCACAAAACTCTTGGCCAGTTTCCCTTTTCATGGTGGACGATTGATCGGAGTTGATCTGGATAAGTATATTCAAAGAATTTCTAATGGGAAAAGTTTCCTTTACCGGTCAAGAAAAAGTTTAAACATTTTTCTTTTAAACGTACTTCTTCAGTGCCAGGGGCAGCTGCCTGGGGGAGTTAGCCCACAAAACAAAATACTAATGTCTCCTTATGAAGGGATGCCCCCGCTCTCTCGGGTGGGG
Source organism: Lithobates clamitans (assembly GCA_037952925.1). Taxonomy (NCBI): domain Eukaryota; kingdom Metazoa; phylum Chordata; class Amphibia; order Anura; family Ranidae; genus Lithobates; species Lithobates clamitans. The sequence continues at coordinate 9,201,963 of JBBGZY010000081.1, forward strand.
GGAAGGCTTCTGCAGTTTTCAAAAGTCTGGCAGGAACATTCTCAGGACAGATGGATGGCTTCCTCAATTTCTCTAGGTTACAAACTAGAGTTCCGAGAGTTCTCGTATCCTCGTTTTCTCAGATCAAATGTTCCCAAAGATCCAATGAAAAAGTCTCTCTTTCTAGCTCTGAATCATCTGTTATCTCAAGGGGTGATATCAGAGGTCCCTTTGGAAAGAGCGAGGTTTGGGTTTTTATTCAAACCTGTTCATAGTTCCAAAACCAAACGGGTATGTCAGACCCATTTTAGATCTCAAACATCTAAACCGTTTTTTAAACATCCGTTCATTTCGCATGGAGTCAATCCAATCTGTAGTCTCCTTCCTACAAGGTGGAGAACTTCTGGCGTCAATCAACATCAAGGATGCTTATCTCCATGTGCTGATTTTCCCCACTCATCAGAAATTTCTGCGATTCAAGGTAGAGAATCATCACTTTCTTTTTTTAGCTCTTCCTTTCGGACTGGCTACTGCACCTCAAGTGTTTACAAAGATCCTGGCTCCTCTTTTAGCCAGGTTAAGGGCCAAAGGTATAACAATACTAGCCTACTTAGATCAATCGGTAGCCCGCTTAAATCACACTTTGGTCACCACAGTCGGCTACCTGGAAGACCTAGGTTGGATTTTCAACCTAGAAAAATCCTCCTTAAAACCATCAAGGAGATTGCAGTACTTGGGGCTGATCATAGATACAGCTCAAAAGAGGGTGTTTCTGCCCTAGGAAAGGATCAGTTCCATAAAGGAACTGATTCAGGTGGTCAAAACAAAGAAGAATCCTTCTATTCGTCTTTGCATGAAATTGTTGGGAAAAATGGTGGCTTCTTTCGAGGCCATTCCTTATGCACAGTTTCATTCGAGACTGCTAAAAAACAGCATCCTATCTACTTGGAACAAAAAGGCCCATGCTCTGAACTTTCCAATGCATTTATCCCCCAGTGTGCGTCAGAGCCTCAATTGGTGGTTGATATCCAAGAATCTTCAAAAAGGGAAATCCTTTCTGCCAGTCACCTGGAAGGTGGTAACAACAGATGCCAGCCTTTTAGGCTGGGGAGCAGTCCTGGAAGAAGAATCTGTCCAGGGGAAATGGTCCATCTCAGAGAGGACCTTGCCCATCAATATTCTAGAAATTCAGGCAGTACGCCTGGCCCTAGAGGCTCAGACTACGGAATTATCCTGTCAGGATTCAATCCGACAATGCCACAGCAGTGGCCTACATCAATCACCAAGGGGGCACGAGAAGTCGTGCGGCCCAGGGAGAGGTGAATCATTCTTTCTTGGGCAGAAAGCAACATTCCTTGCCTATCAGCAATTTTCATTCCAGGGATAGAGAATTGGTAGGCGGACTACCTGAGTCGCCAACAATTGTGCCTGGGAGAATGGTCCCTTCATCCCGACATCTTTCTGTCAATATGCCAAAAATGGGGGGTTCCGGACGTGGATCTGTTTGCGTCCAGGTTCAACAACAAGCTCGACAACTTTGTGTCAAGGACAAGGGCTCCAATGGCATGTGTAACAGATGCCTTGATCTTTCCTTAGGATCAGTTCTCACTGATCTATGCGTTCCCTCCTGTTCTGCTGCTTCCGTGGCTTCTTCGCAGGATCAAGCAAGAAGGGAAAGAGGTGATTCTTGTGGCCCAGGAGATCTTGGTTTGCAGAGATCATAAAAATGGCGGTAGGGGACCCTTGGACCCTACCACTGTGGCCAGACCTTCTCTCGCAAGGTCCAGTATTCCATCCTACCTTACAAATGCTATTGAGACCCACATTCTAAAAGACCATGGGCTGTCAACTTCACGAGTTTCTACTATGGTTAATGCTAGTAAGCCGGCCTCCAGAATCATATACTATAGAGTCTGGAAGGCATATGTCTCCTCGTGTGAATCTAGGGGTTGGTACTTCATATTCCCATCGCACACTTTCCTGGATAAGCTCATGAGATATGGGTGCTGCAGCAACAACCAGCTGGATACTGGTTCAAGTCAAAATGGAAATATTTGCCAGCACCCCATGGAACAGCGTAGATAGCGTCCAAACGTGTAGTTTATTGCATGATCACTACACACAGAGTGCAACGTTTCGGAGTCACGCAGGACCCCTTTGTCAGGCATGTGATGATCGGTAGATGTTGTGTCCCACGGTGTATGGGCACGATTAGATGAGAAGACCCCGCTAGAGTGGGGGAGCCATCAGGGGTGCAGATGTGGAAACCAATCACAAGTAGTACTTCATATTCCTAACGCACACTTTCCTGGATAAGCTCATGAGATATGGGCACCCCAGAAAATATGTCATAGGTATTCTTGAATTCTTACAAATGGGATTAGAGATTAAGCTGGCCTTGAGTACTATCAAAGGCCAGGTGTCAGCCTTATCTGTGTTTTTTTTCAACTACCACTTGCTTCACATTCTCTGGTTCATAACTTTTATTCAGGGGGTAACGCAGATTAATCCCCCAGTTAGATCCCCCTTGAACCCTTGGGACTTAAATCTAGTCCCATTGGCTTTACAAATGCAACCTTTTGAGCCTATTCAAGATATTCCCTTGATCCTTTTGACAAGGAAATTAGTTTTCTTGGTTGCCATACCTTCTGCTAGAAGAGTATCAGAGTTGGCTGCTCTTTCTTGTAAAGAGCCATATTTGATTCTTCATAAAGATAAGGTTGTATTAAGTTCCTACCGAAAGTAGTATCAGGTTTTCATTTAAACCAGGATATTGTTCTGCCTTCTTTTCTTTTTTTTCAGAACCTCGTTCTGTGAAGGAAAAATCACTACATTCTTTTGATGTGGTGAGAGCAGTCAAGGTCTTTTTGTAAGTGACCACTCAGATACGTAAAACAGATCTTTTGTTTGTGTTGCCAGATGGTCCTAAAAGAGGACAGCCAGTGTCAAAATCTACTATTTCTAAATGGAATCGCCAAATGATTGTTCAAGCCTATGGCTTTTCATATTAAAGCGCACTCCACCAGGGCTGTTAGTGCTTCTTGGGCAGTGCATCACCAAGCCTCCTTGGCTCAGATCTGCAAGGCCGCAACTTGGTCTTCAGTCCACACATTTACCAAATTCTATCAAGTAGATGTGAGAGGTCATGAGGATAGCGCTTTTGGGGGCAGTGTACTGCAGGCTGCAGTATAAGTTCTCTGGTCTCTTGGTGCCCTACTTTTGTTGTGTCTCCCTCCCTTCAGTTGGCATTGCTATGGGACATCCCACATAGTAAGTACTATGGCTCTGTGTCCCATGATGTATGATAAGAAAATAGGATTTTTAAAACAGCTTACCTGTAAAATCCTTTTCTTTGAGGTACATCACGGGACACAGAGGTCCCTCCCTTCTATACACGTGTATTGCTTTGCTACAAAACTGAGGTACTCCCACCAGTGGGAGGGGTTATATAGGGAGGGCACTTTTTAATTCAGGGCGTGCCAGTATCCAGCACCTGAAGGTGGCCTATTAAATCCACATAGTAAGTATTATGGTTCTGTGTCCCGTGATGTACCTCAAAGAAAAGTATTTTACAGATAAGCTGTTTTAAAAATACTATTATTCCTCCTAGTACAGGTTTCCTTTAAAGCTAACACATATATTATGTATTGAAAATTACAAGGGTAAGAAAACACCTTAATGAATAAGTGCACTATAAAACAAAGTGAATTTATCCTTTTGTCCCTTTCACTCGATCTAACCTAATCCACCTCAACAGATGGATACATACAATGATTTGATGGCCAGGGCTCTGCACTTAGTGTATCAAGAAAGTATTCATAGCGCTTTACTTTTTCCACATTTTTTTTAATGTTACAGCCTTATTCCAAAATGGATTAAATTCATTAATTTCCTCCAAAATTTTACAAACCATACCACATAATGACAACTTGACCAAGGTTTGTTTGAAATCTTTGTAAATTTTTAAAAAAGAAAAAAAAAAATCACATGTACATAAGTATTCACAGCCTTTGCTCAGTACTTTGTTGAAGCACCAAAGGTTACAGCCTCAAGTTTTTTTGAGCATGATTTTACAAGCTTGGCACACCTATTTGGGCAGTTTCTCCCATTCTTTGCAGGACCTCTCAAGCTCCATCAGGTTATATAGGGAGTGTTGGTGCACAGCCATTTTCAGATCTCTCCAGAGATGTTCAATCTGTTTCATGTCTGGGCCAATCAAGGACATTCAGAGAGTTGTCCCGTAGCCACTCCTTTGTTATCTTGGCTGTGTGCCACTGTCTTGTATTTTACTCCAAGGGATGTCATTTTCAGGTATGTCAAAATTCCTCTTGTCACAGGTAGATTGTAAAAAAGGGGTATGCCTATATATATCAAGAATAATGTACAAGTAAATGTGAGATGACATCGCTAGGGAGGAGGTGGACTCCTTATGGGTAGAGCTGCAAAGGGATGAAGCTAAGGGGAAAATAATACTGAGAGTATGCTAAAGGACCCTTAATGTGAGGGAGGAAGGGGAGACAGATCTCCTATCAATTTGGATTAGCAGCAGGGATGGGAAGTGTTATCATAATGGGGGATTTTAATTATCTGACTGGGTGGAGGGAACCACGTATTCATCTAAGGCTCGCCAGTTCCTAAATGTCTTGCAGGACAATTTTATGGGTCAGATGGTAGACGCACCAACTAGAAATAAAGAGTTACTGGATCTACTGATTACCAACAATACAGACCGGATCATGGCTGTGGAAATATGGGGCAATTTAGTCAACAGCAATCACAGGTCAACTGGCTTCAGTATAAATCACACAAATAGGAAACATAAGGGGAATACAAAGATACTAAATTTCAAAAGAGCCAACTTCCTTAAACTACAAACCTTGCTAGAAGGCAAAAATTGGGATAAAATCTTAGGAACAAAGAACACGGAGGAGAGATGGGTTTCTTTAAGAGCATATTAAATAAGGGCATTGCATCCCATCGGTTAATAAATTGAAAAGAGAGAACAAAAGTCCTGGATGGCTTAACTCCAATATAAAAATGCATATAAAAGCAAAGGAGAAGGCCTTTAAAAAAAAATACAAGGTTAAGGAATCATCATCAGCGTTCAGACTTTATAAAGAATGTGACAAGAAATGTAAGGGTGCAATAAGGACGGCTAAGATAGAACATGAAAGACACACAGCGGAGGAGAGCAAAAAAAAATCCCAAGAAATTCTTTAAGCATGTAAACCGTAAAAAATGGAGGACAGACCATATTGGCCCCATAAAGAATGAGGAAGGACATCTGGTTACAAAGGATGGGGAGATGGCGAAGGTATTGAATTTATTCTTCTCCTCAGTCTTCACGAGGGAATCGGGGGGGGGGGGGCTTCAGTAAACAAAACTGCAACGTTTATCCTCATGACACATCACAGGAAGCACCTCATGGTTAACAAAGGATAGAATTAAGATTAGACTTGGGAAACTTAACAATAATAAATCACCGGGACCAGATGGCTTGCACCCGAGGGTGCAAATAATTGCCAGACCATTGTTCCTAATTTTTACTAACAGTTACTGACTGGAATGGTACCAGCTGATTGGAGAAAAGCCAATGTACCAATATTTAAAAAGGGCCCAAAATACGTCCCTGGGAATTACAGACCAGTTAGCCTAACATCAATAGTATGTAAACTCCTGGAGGGGATAAGGGACTATATACAAGATTATACTAATGAGAACGGTATCATTAGCAATAATCAGCATGGATTCATGAAGAATCATTCTTGCCAAAGCAATCTATTAACCTTCTATGAGGAGGTGAGTTGCCATCTAGATAAAGAAAGGCCCGTAGATGTGGTGTATCTAGATTTTGCAAAAGCATTTGTCACAGTTCCCCATAAACGTTTACTGTACAAAATAAGGTCTGTTGGCATGGACCATAGGGTGAGTACATGGATTGAAAACTGGCTACAAGGGCGAGTTCAGAGGGTGGTGATAAATGGGGAGTACTCGGAATGGTCAGGGGTGGGTAGTGGGGTCCCCCAGGGTCTGTGCTGGGACCAATCCTGTTAAATTTGTTCATAAACGACCTGGAGGATGGGGTAAACAGTTCAATCTGTGTTTGCGGACGATACTAAACTAAGCAGGGCAATAACTTCTCCGCAGAATGTGGAAACCTTGCAAAAAGATCTTAACAAATTAATGGGGTAGGCAACTACATGGCAAATGAGGTTCAATGTAGAAAAATTTTAAATAATGCATTTGGGTGGCAAAAATATGAATGCAATCTATACACTGGGGGAAGAACCTCTGGGGAAATCTAGGATGGAAAAGGACCTGGGGGTCCTAGTAGAGGATAGCAGCAGCTTGGCATTTCATGTCTGCTGAGCCTAACAAAGCAAACAGAATATTGACATGTATTAAAAAGGGGATTAATTCCAGAGATAAAATGATAATTCTCCCGCTCTACAAGACTACAAAGGAGGGCAACAAAGCTAATAAAGGGTCTGGAGGATATTAGTTATGAGGAAAGGTTGTGAACACTGAACTTATTCTCTCTCGAGAAGAGATGCTTGAGAGGGGATATGATTTCAATTTACAAATACCATACTGGTGACCCCACAATAGGGATAAAACTTTTTCGCGGAAGGGAGTTTAACAAGACTTGTGGTCACTCATTAAAATTAGAAGAAAAGAGATTTAACCTTAAACTATGTAGAGGGTTCTTTACTGTAAGAGCAGCAAGGATGTGGAATTCTCTTCCACAGGCGGTGGTCTCAGCGGGTGGCATCGATAGTTTCCAGAAACTATTAGATAAGCACCTTAATGACCACAACATACAGACATATACAAAGTAATAATGACATATAATCACATACAGAGGTTGGACTTGATAAACTTGTGTCTCCTTTTAACCACACCTACAATGAAAAAAAAAAAAAAAAGCTCCAGGTACTGGATGCTCAGGCAAAACTACTATGCTAGGTAATCCACCACAGGAACAAGCCGGTACTCTGGTATGTCAGCACAAATGGATATCCTTTTTTGAAATATAGTGGAGTACAGCTGATAAAAATACCAGTGCATTTTGGTCGTCAGGCCTTAGTCATGGTTAAGCCTTAGCTGTTACTAAGGCCTGGCGGCCAAAATGGGTTGGCATTTTTATAAGCTGTACCCCATTATCTTTCAATAAATAAATATCCATTTGTGCTGATATATTGAAGTGTCTGCTTTTTCCTGTGGATCACATGGGGAAGACATAGGGCAGAATTTTTTGCTGCCTCCAAGGAGACAAACCTATCTGTGTTCATAGTATTAGAGGGTTTTTTTCCTTTAACAAGTCGAGACCCCCTAATCTACCCCTTTTAAAGATCAGACTCAAAGATACAGCTTGTGCTGACTCGGCTGTATGAGCACCTTTGAGACAGAAGGTGTGGGAAGGCCAGGAAAGGAACTGAAGCATGCATGCTAAGGTGAACCACTTAGTGGAACCATGTCCTAAGCGACCAGTAGAGCAAAATGGCTATGACCAAGGAATTCTATCAGGAGCCCCCTCAAGAATCTAATTTATGAGTGGCAGCGAACAAAATTCTAGCCTGCAGAGAGGAAAAAAGCTCCCACTCCCCCCCTCTGTCCTTGGGTGTGGAATCAGAATGGAAAACTTGGTAGCTTGTCATTGCTTTGAGACACAAAAAGTCTATTCGGGAGAAGGTCCCAGAGGTGAACCAGATGACCAAACACTTGAGGATGCAAAGACCAATAGTTGTGATCTGAAAGTTGCAAAATAGTCGGTCAGCCACCATATTTAGCCTGCTAATCAGATACATTGCCCTGTAACATGACTGGTATTCTTTTGATCTAGTGTGAAGGGGCTGTCATGGCCAGAAATACTGCCCAAATCTCTGAGACTTTGGAGATCATACCTTTTGCGTGGAACCTCCAATTTCTCTGGACCCCCATGTTCTTGCAATGGGCCCCCCTATTGTTTCCTACTGGCATCTCTAGTAACTGTGGTCCAACTTAATGGACATAAAGGATGCTAGCAGTGACTCCTTCTTTAACCACCACCACCAAAGACTCCTTCATGGAGGCAGACACCCCGCATTAAAGTCCTAGCTGATTATGATCATGACACCTGTTTGAACTTAGCAGTATATGTATATATTATGTGGCACTACCTTACTGAGCACTTACTATGTATCAATAAATGTGCTGAAACAAGCCAAAAAACATAAATCCATTCAAATAAATTTAGGGGACAGAAACAGGACTTCCCTGAGGAAGTAATGAGGTTATGACACCGATCCCCTGAATTTATATGAATGGATTTATGTTTTTTGGTTTGTTTCAGCACATTTATTGATACATAGTGAGGGAGCGGGAGGGAAGGGAGACTTAGGTGCTGGCAGTGTTGAAGAGGGCCTTCAAGTACACAATCTATTGAGCCAGAGAGAGTTGACTTTGCCAAAGATGATGATCCAACAAAAGCTCTGCAGTGTATCCACCAGAATTTCCCTCTGAAGCAGAAGTTCTCATCTGATAGCTAAGAGAACAATATTGTCCATATAACAGTGCACGTGAAGGCCTTGCCCTCTGAGAGGAGCCAGAACCCTCTATCAAGGCTTAGGTAAAAGTCCTCAGGGAAATGCTGAGGCCCGAGCAGGAGACACCTGAACAGCAAGTGAAGGTGGCTGACAGTGAAATTTAGGTATTTTCTGAAAAGATGGGGAAAAAAATGTAGATGTGTAGGTAAGCGCCTTGGAGACCTAAAAAAAAGCACACAGGCTCCTGGCTGCCCTGCTTGGGTTGTGTGCAAGGACTCCATCTTGAATTTTTTCAGTAAGATATAATGAACTAGGTTCTTTAGATCTGTTATTGGCCACCAATTGCCATTATCCTTTTGATCCAGAATGATTGCTAAGTAGAACCATGTGAACCTTTCTGAGCTTGGAACTGTAGCAAAAACCACACAAGATTGTTGCTACTACCCACATATCTGTGCAAAATTTCGATCAGACTCCCACAAAGTGGATAGCCTGGCCCCCATTGCAAGTGTCTGGACGTTAAATCTGTCAAAAAGATCCTGACTAACATTTAGTCTTTTACTTTTGTGATCTCAAGAAGTTAGTTTAAGGTACCTCTACAAAACCTTCCTAGTATTTCTTGGCTAGTGGAAAAGCTTGAAATTCCTTGACCACGTGGGGTGAAACTTATTAGAAAAGATCTTGAGCCTCCCCGTTTCCTGTCCTGGGGCTGAAGAACTGATCTTTCACCTATCATTCTCGTCATGGCTGTATCCAGCCTAATCACAAAGAGAGACTTCTCGTTGAAAGGAGTTTGCACCCATTATGTTTTGCAGATACATCCACCGCATGGCCCATACCATATGGACCTCTTGGCAGTGAAGCATTACTCACGCTGAACACCTGATGGTATCTCTTGCCACCTCGCTGATGACATCTGCAGACATTTTATTCGTCCAAGGTCAGACAATGTGTTCAAATAGAACATCTTCATTTATTGAGGTCATAATGTCCTGGGTGATGTGTTTGATCGCATTTGCGTACAAGGTAAGTGGCACAGCAGCAAAAGGTGTAATCTATTCAGATGGCTCAGAGCAACCCTTGTCTCTGTCTTCTGCTATTACTTCTTCCATAAATGAAAGGAATTCTGGTTTTGGACGACCATCCTTGGTTAATTCAGGCAGACCACCGGGATCCTCTGATTTTTAAGAGACTACATGAGACATGGGAAACAAGCTGGAGTATGTTCATAAGATCTCTGACTTTATTGAATACAACAGTAGTATATACTGTATAAAATATATATAAACTGCGCTAAACAAAGGTTATATGTGTTGAGGTAGATAAATAATGTGATCTATCACCAACAAAAAAAGTTTTCAAAATACACAAATCAAATGAATAAAGTCCAAATTTCCCACGTGGTAGGTATTCAGTATAGATGTGAAATGCTGATCCAAATGAGCTATGATTGCTCTTACCAGAACTCCAAAGAAATATGCGGATGGCAAAAAACCCTTGCCGGGGCCTCTGGGGTATTGGACCAAACAGCAACCGCCCGTGGTCAGATCAAAGTCCCCTCAATGGATACAGGATAGAAGCAAACACAAGAAAAAAGACTGGCCATAGTGTAGTATGTTAAATGCTAAACATGGACATACGAACATACCAATCACCCAGGTGTGCACATATAAACAACCAAAAACAGGGGGGGAGGGAAGTGAAAAACCCCACCACCGTGGCTGTAGATTGTGCTTACCGACTCAAGGTGATACACAGGCTTTTAATAGGTTAGGAGCTGACATATAGCCGGCAAGAAACACCTTGATACGTCCTCATTACACGAAGTCCACATCGTCAGTATACCACCCAGAATAGAATAATAAACTCTCCATAGTGAAGTACGTTTTAAAAGCAGATTTAATAAACAAAGTATTGCACATAATAAAAGCACTTAATATCGCATCAGTAAATGTCGCCGGCCGGCATACAAGCATGGAAGCGAAGCTCGTCCTACTTCCTGGTCTCGTGGTAGCGTCGCTGCGTGCGTACCCAGACGCGTTTCGTCATCAAAAGGACGTTCTCAATGGGGACGAGCAGCGCAGTGAGCCACCACCATTAAATAGACATCCAAGGCTCGTTCTGAGTTGCGAGCGCGAGGACGCCATCTTAAATATGGGAAAAAGCCTAAATAATCCCTAAAACGTGTGCTTAGCTAAGATGCCCACAATGTCAACAAAAACATGTTAAACCCTCATAAAGGGTATGGGCAAATGCCCTAACCATTAGGGAACAGGCAAAAAACGCACCCTAACTTAGGGTACGTGAAAAAATCACCAACGTGCCCAAAAATTATGACATTTCAAAAATATGAAAGTTTATTATCATAAGATGATAAACAAAGATTAAATTAATGAAATAATAAGATAAATAAAAAATTAGAAATTAGGTAATAAAGTGAATAAAAAAGTAAGTGAAAAATTACAGAGTGTAAAATTTGCCACATATCTAAATGTGGAAAGTGACCAAATCAAATCTTAACTTTCACATATGGATCATAACATCCCCCTATGGTAGAACTCATAATAAGAGGGAATAAATATTGTAGGGTTATGCTTCAACTCCCAACAATATATAAATGTGAAAATTGAAAAAAATATTTTGGGAAAAAATTTTTTTATTTTTTTATTTTTTTAAACGCATTCAGTTCCTGTGAATGGCAACCAAAAATAGAAAACAAAAATAAAACTAAAAATAAAGATAAATATAAAAATATAAATAAAAATGAGAATATACCCCCCAAACCTAATATTTAACTGAATATTGTATATCAATACACAAATTTATTATTGAACATGGCGTCCTCTAGCAAGCATCCCAGAGCTGGTATACTTATCGCATATGTACATATAAAAAACAATAAAAAAATACTATAAAATCACATCATGAATTATCTATAAACGCGTTCACATCCATATCAATGTTTAACCCATATGGTACATATGTCCTTAACCTATGGATCCAGCTCATCTCGAGCTAGGATATACCCCTAATTAATGCACTGCCCCTCCAATGGGGTCTAAACTTGTCTATCCCTAAAAAAAGGGTTCCTGAGGGGTCCCTATCATGCACCAATAAATAGTGCTTAGACACTGAATGATTCCTGAACCCCGTGCTAATATTAGTAATGTGTTCATTAAGTCGCACCTGGAGAGGGCGCTTAGTCCTGCCCACATATTGAAGGCCACACGGGCACTGCAACAAATAAACGACCCTCTCCGTGGTGCAAGAAACGAACGGCTTAATGTTGTGCATTACTCCTGTGCTAGTAGAGGTAAAGGACGTGGTCCTTCTCTGAGAACATGCATTATACTTACAAACCCTGCATTTCCTGCACTGATAAAAGCCAGTCAATTGGTCAAAGAAAGTTGGTTTGGTGATAGGAGGACTTAGAATATTGGGGGCCAACTGATGGCGTACCGAGGGCGCTCCCCTAAAAACGACACGAGGTCTATCTGGCAAGATGTTATTGAGGGTTGTGTCACTCTTAATTACATGCCAATGCTTATATATTAAACTTTTAATGTTATGATGTTGTAAAGAAAAGGATGTAACAAAAGGGACCCCTAGATCGAGCTGGCCTCTATCAACAGAGCTCCTCTCGACCTGTCGGTAAGCACAATCTACAGCCACGGTGGTGGGGTTTTTCACTTCCCTCCCCCCCTGTTTTTGGTTGTTTATATGTGCACACCTGGGTGATTGGTATGTTCGTATGTCCATGTTTAGCATTTAACATACTACACTATGGCCAGTCTTTTTTCTTGTGTTTGCTTCTATCCTGTATCCATTGAGGGGACTTTGATCTGACCACGGGCGGTTGCTGTTTGGTCCAATACCCCAGAGGCCCCGGCAAGGGTTTTTTGCCATCCGCATATTTCTTTGGAGTTCTGGTAAGAGCAATCATAGCTCATTTGGATCAGCATTTCACATCTATACTGAATACCTACCACGTGGGAAATTTGGACTTTATTCATTTGATTTGTGTATTTTGAAAACTTTTTTTGTTGGTGATAGATCACATTATTTATCTACCTCAACACATATAACCTTTGTTTAGCGCAGTTTATATATATTTTTTTCTATTTTTGGTGTTGTCGCACTGTTTACTGCTGCTCATCCTTTTGTGCTTCTAGCGCGGAACTTTTTGCTTTACATAGTATATACTGTATACCAGTAAAAATGCATGTCTAAGGGTTATTCAAACTTTACACTCAGTACTTTCTTATCAAGAGTTAGGCTGCTTGAATAGATAACAAGAAATAGCTGAGGACTTGCTGACACAAATTTGGCTTAACCACAGTATCTCATAGGGTGTGGTTCCATGCAAACCTTTAGGCTAATTATGGCAAAACTCACACACACAAAAATTTCACTTCTGTGGAATGGAAGAGAATCTAAGATGGAGTCAGTTGTTTATACATTCTATTACAATCCCCTGTTAAGTCATGAACATGACTTGCTTTCTTATCATGGTATATGCTAAGATAGGCTTTATTAGCAGCAGCAGGGTCAGGGGTTAGTCTGTGTCTCATTCCCTAAATTAAAACACCAGTCAGGGAAATTACTTCTACCTATTGTTGGAAAATTAGCTGTTGTTTACATATAAACTTGATATGTTGGTTAAAAGAACGGGAGGAGTTCCATTTAAAAAAGGGTGATGTTTAAAGGTACAGCCATAAGGGAAATACGGGCTATGCTAGGATGCAGTTTACTATATATCCAACATTTCTCATACCCTGATTTCTGGGCATAATTATATTTGAATTTCAGTAGCAACATTTTGTCTGTAAAACTATCGGTTTTAACTTCATTATCTGATTGTGCATCTCTCTTGTGTCTGGTATACGTATTATCGATGGTGTTTTAGGGTGACCCACATATACCTTTAAGGGCTCCCAAGTCCTCAGGATGATAAATACAATTAGTTATGATCCATGTTGGTAAGAACACCATCAAAGTCATCAAGAACAAGAGGCCCAAAGCCTTCCCAAAAGTCTTGTGGTGCAATAAGTGAGGTCATCATATTCAGAGACTCTTTCACCTCCTTCACTCACTGTTTGAGGATTTGTATCACCTGCTTCACCTCTCTGTGCTTAATCTTGGTTCTTAGGTGTTTGGTTCACCTTCTCCACACGACTGGCATGGATCCAAGCCTGTTGTCTCTCTAGCAGACTGGCTGTTTGGGTAACCGCGATCACTGTAGTCGGGGGTCCAAATGGATACTCTTGCTTCTTGGTACGATTCAGTTGCTGGACTACTACGATGTCTCCCACCGGGAGAGGGTGAGTAGGTTCCTATAAAGAACAAGGAGAGGTGCGAGCGACACGTTTTTCAACTCTATCCAAAGTTTCAATCACTTTCTTAACATACTCCTCCTGTATGAGATCAAGATCCCCTCTTTCTAACATTAATGGCTGTCTAGCTCATGGGGTGGGAAAAGGTCTGCCCATCAGGACCTCGAAAGGGGAGTAACTCGTGGTTTTAGAGGGAGTCATTCTTACCTCTGCAAGGACTGCAGGAATTACCTTTTTCCATCAGTTCAAAATTCCCCCTGTGGTTTTTCTGATTTTATCTTTAAGTGTCCTATTCATTCTTTTTACTATCCCTGAACTCTGGGGGCGGTATGGGATGTACAACTTCCAGTCAATCTTCAGTGTTTTCATTAAATCTTGACACACTTTGGCTATAAAGGCAGGACCATTGTCTGACTTCATTTGAAGTGGGCAGCCCCATCTTGGGATTATTTCCTGTGTAAGGATTCTGACTACTGCGCATCTTGCAACATATGTACTGAGGGAAGACCGGGGATGAAAAAAAATCTTTATCCAATAACCCACATGTAACCTGCCAGCCTCTGTGTTCTACCCCATGATATTGTGAGATAAATCGGGGTGTACTAGATATGGGTATGCATGGTCTCCCCTCTTGGCAGATGAGCCCTGATTCAAGGCTTTTCTGTACTCCTTCAATGTTCCATTTCCTAACAGGATGGACACATTGTGAGTAGTTTGTAGTGCGGTTGCATGACCCAGGCTGAATTAAGTAACCATCTCCACAACCATCGCACAGGATGCTAAAGCTCGGAGACACGCCGGCATGCCCAGTACTGACATAGGCACAACCCTTGAAATAAAATGTAATAGGGTGAATTTTGCCCCCCTGCTCCTGCGCTAGGACTCCCGTCATGGTTTTACAGTTCTCGCTGGCAAATAAGTGAAACATCTTGCCATATTCAGGTAATCCAAGACCAGGAGCTGTGACCATTGCAGTTTTAGGATATACAAAAACATTACACATTTAATTATTCCATTTTACACAACCTGGCATATCAATATTTGTGGCTTGTCTCGGGATTTTATCATAGTAGGAACAATTAGGTATCCATTGGTGGCAGTAACCAATTATACCAAGAAACGACAGCATATCTTTCTTAGTAAGTGGGGAGAGGGGGGGGCAGACCCACTAGAGCCGTAGCTCTCTTGTGACTGATTTTCCTTTCTCCTTTAGTGAGCACAAAACCATGCTATTGAACAGTTTCCTGACACAATTGTAGCTTTTTCCTAGACACGTTGTGACCACTATCTGCTAACCAATGTAACAGATCTATTTTTTTTCATATTTAATATTTTTATTACTGATTTAAGAGGAAGAAAGGCATACACTTTACCAACATCAAATATAGCATATTATGCATGTCTATATGCTAATCTAATAAACAAATAAATAAATTTTCTTCTAAAGCCAAGACCATTCTCTCTAATTACAACAAAGTCAATCCCCCAAACGCATTAAGGCAGAGATCCTAATCAAAATATATCTCCAACTCCGTCCTGGGGGGTTCTATCTATATTTCCCTTAAGCGTCTAACTCTCTCTTACCTCTATATTTATAACTACAAAAAACAACAAAGACATAAAAAAAAGACAACAACAAAGACATCAAAAAAATAAATAAATAAATAAATAAATAAAACCTAAGGGGAGGGAGGGGCAGAGCCCATCTCCCGCCTCCCCATCCCCTCCTCCTCCCCCACATCCCCCTCCCCTGCCAAGAATCCAATGGCCACATCTTCTGTTTTTAGTCATTAGAACTTACATCTATAAGGTTTTTTCCCTCTTCTGTATTAATGAAAAGATTCCATGGAGGCCATGTTTTCAGATATATCCCTCTTTTTTGCCGGGGTGTCCAAACCAAATCTTCCATAAGGTTCAATTGTTCTACCCTTTTAAGCCACAATCCTACCGTTGGTGGTTGTGCCTGCTTCCAAGTGAGTGGAATACATGCTCTAGCTGCATTCAGCAGATGACATAGAATAGATTTCTTATATGATTTAACTGGGATTTTAGTATCCTGTAATAGGAAGAAAGATGGATCCTCCGGACTCTCCTGATCACTAAATTTTTGAGCAATTCTCCGGACTTCCTTCCAAAAGTTCTCTATTCTGGGCCAGGACCAAAAAATATGCATTAGCGCCCCTTCCTTCTGCCCGCAACGCCAGCAATTATCTGATACCTCCGGGTAGCATCTGTTAAGGAATGCTGGGGTGCGGTACCACCGGGACAGAATCTTAAAGTTTGTCTCCTGCATTCTTTTGCAGATTGACGACTCAAATACATTGTGTATCATATTAGTACACTGCTCTTCTGTAAAGGTTTGACCCAGATCTCTCTCCCACCCCCTAAAAAAGGGAAACCTAAAGTCCTCCGAGGGTGCTACTAGCAGCGCGTATGTTTTAGAAAGGGTTTGGTGGAATACACCACTTCCATTACAATATTCCTCAAAGATTGTTAGAGTGCGCCCATAACTACTTGGCAGGATTAAAGTGTTCAAAAAATGTCTCAGCTGTACCGCACGCCAAAAATCCAAACAGTATGGTAAAGATCCTGTTGTCAATGAAAATATTGTAAGCCATGCTTCCCCTGTTAAAAAATGAGAGGCCTGGAAGATCCCCTGTTCCATCAATGCCGTAAAATTTTCTTTCCTCAGACCTGGCTCAAACTGGGGATTCCCCAGTATTGGAAACAACGGTGAGATTATTGCCGAAAGTTTACCCTTAGAAAAAAGCTCAAAGCCTATCTTTAGGGTGGGTCCTATCACAGGGTGTGCCCTCGTAATAGTCGTAAGGTCTTTATAACACCAAGCGGCTCGTTGCAGTAAAGCACTGCTCTGAGCCTGCTCCAGGCCCGGCCATAACTTCCCAATCTCCATGTCTACTCCAATCAATCAAGCGGCTTAATAAAGCCGCCTGATAGTATTTGTACATGTCTGGTACAGCTAGTCCACCCTTTTGTTTGGGTATAGTCAACAGGGCTCTGCTAATCCTTGGGTGTTTATTTGCCCAGATAAATCTGACAAGGGAATGTATCTGTTTGAAATAATATTTAGGTATAGCGATAGGTAATGCTTGGAATAAATACAAAAACTTCGGCAGGATATTCATTTTAATAATATTACACCTCCCAAACCAGGAGTGGAGCCCTCTCTGCCACCTTTCCAAGAGGACTCGCACTCTATGTAATATTGGTGGGAAATTAAGATTGTATGTATGGGAAAGATTTGCTGGGATAAAAGTTCCCAAGTATTTCAAAGCTTGATCTGACCATTTAAATTTGTAACTTGCCTTCAGTGTTCCTAGATATCCCAACTCCCATTGCCTCGGATTTTGATACGTTGATCTTAAAGTCTGATAAGGAGCTACTGTATATATCTCTATTTCTTGAAGAAGGTTAGGTAATGATACAATCGGATTAGTCACAACATATCATCTGCATATGCCGAAGCTTTATACTGCATACCTCCTATTGATATACCCCCTATATCTGGATTTGACCGGATCCTACACATTAAGGGCTCCAACGACAAAACAAATAATATTGGCGACAGTGGGCATCCCTGCCTCGTTCCATTCGTGACACAAAAAGGCTGAAATAGCACCCCGTTCACCTTAACCTGAGCTGAGGGTTGTGTATAGATACTAGAAATCCATCTAATCATATTGTTACCCATCCCTACTTGTCTTAACACCGCAAACATAAACTGCCAATTAATGCGATCGAAAGCTTTCTCTGCATCTGTTCCCAGAAATAAGGATGGGATTTTGGAAGTATTAGCTATATGAATTAAATTCAAAGTCCTAATCATATTATCTCATGCTTCCCGTGCCTGGACAAACCCTACCTGGTCCAAATGGACAAGGGAGGGTAGATGCTGTTGGAGCCGCATCGCCAAGATCTTAGAGAAAAGCTTCAGATCCGCATTTAAAAGGGATATCGGTCTATAACTCCCGCATTGTGATGGGTCTTTACCTTCCTTAGGTAAGATCGCGATTAACGCTTTCAGGGATTCCATCTGGAACGAACCTGAATCTCCCAATCCATTATACATTTTAACCAAATAAGGTCCTAAAATAGGAAAGAGCAGCTTATAATATTGGGCGTTAAAACCGTCTGGGCCCGGGGCCTTTCCCATCTTTGCCAAGTTCACCGCTTCATGAACTTTCTCCAATGTGATTGGTTTTTCCAATTCCTGCCGTGCAATAGACGCCGGGCTAGGCAAACCAGAAGTTGACACATATTCCTCTACCGCAGTCTGATTTTGGGGGTTCGAGTGTAAATTGTGCAAAGCTGAATAAAAGTCCCCGAACCTCTGCGCTATTTCTCTTGGCAGCAGATATCTTTCACCCTCAGTTCCCATAATCATTGGGACATAGGTTCTTAATTGCTGTTCCCTCAGAGAGTCAGCGAGTTGTTTTTTACCGCATTTATTCCCATACTCATAGCTCTGCTTTTTTCCTACTTGTATAGCTCTTTTAGCTTTATACCGAAGTAAACCTTTGATCTGTCTGTGTGTCGTCAAAAGATCCCGTTCCAGGGTTAACGTAGGGGTTCATTTATGCAGCATCTCCAGGCGATGTATATCTGCCATTAGCGATGTTATCTTGGCTTCTCTCTCTTTTTTAATCCTAGCCCCATGCTTGATCAAAACTCCCCGCATCACTGCTTTGTGGGCTTCCCAAATCACTCCCGAATTACAATGTAACAGATCTAAACCATCCTCTTTGCATGCAACCTGGCTTGGACTACACAACAATAAATCATCAACATATTGGAGCAGGACGGAACCGTGGTAGGGAGTCCAGGACCACAAGGTTGCCTGGAGGGCCACTGAGTAGACTACAGGGAGTCTACATAACCCTGGGGCATTCTATACCATGTCATCTGGCGGTTTCTAAAACAAAATGCAAGTACGGGAAAAAAATACGTTTGTTAAATCAATCACAGTGAAAAATTCAGCATCGGACGGAATGGAGGTGAGGAGTGATGGCGCATCAGGCACTATGGGTGCAATGGGTATAGCTAAGTTGTTTATGGCCCTTAAGTCCTGCACCAACCTGTAACTGCCATCCAGCTTTTTAACTGGATATCCTGATGCATCATGGCAGCACACACACTGGGTTGTGACTCTGCCCACACAACCTGACAGGATAAGTTAACTATAAAAGATGAAGGAGGCACCCCACCTCATTCTCTTTTTTTATCCTCACCTGACAAGGATATATCCGTTGATTCGGATGGACAGGATTCAGCACCCTTACTGCATTCGCCCCCTCAGGTTAAGCCTCTCCTGGCTGGAAGTCTCTCCTGTACAGCCTCTAAGGGAGCCTCTATGGAGAGAACCCCAATCTGGTGGTATCGAGGGCATATTCTGGCATTTATACATGCTTTAAAGAAGCTAAAAGTACTGCAGTGACCTCATACCTTTCTTCTATTCCAAGGTATTGCTTTTGACTTTGCTTTATCCTCTCTGTTTGTCTAACAAGGATTTGGCTGAGATCTGTAGTTCCACAGGTCCGTGTTCATGCCATTATGGCTGTTGCATCCTCTGGGCTCTACACAGGCACTTAAGAAAGTGAGGTGGAGCTGCAGGTCATTCTGCCCTTTTTCAATATGGCGTGAGTGCCGGCAGAGTGCTTCTGCACATGTGCGGTGATGCCATTTCCATTTAAAAGGCCCACAGCTTGTTTCAATTATGCTGATGGCTGCAGACTGCTCAGAAGGATCGTTTCTTTTGTCTATTTTTGCCCTCAGTCACTGGTAGGCTGCTTTATTGTTTTTACCTGGTTATTTGCAACTCTGTATGTTTTTCTTGCATTGCATTTGCTATACTGTTGTTTCTCATCAGGTATTACCTTTTCTGTGCACTTCATAGATGGTCACTGCCCAAGCAGACCACCCTCAGCATATAAGGTAAATGGTGCTCAGCATGTTGGTAAGTATGAAAGAGGAAAAATAGTGCGTGACCTTCTAATGCTGCGATTTTCTGACAGCCCTTCCAGGTCAAGATCTCCAGGCATCAAGGTCGCTCAAGCCATACCTCACGCCATAGGAGATCTGGGAGAAGTCGCTTAGTCTTCATCTCGCCATCGACACTCTGGTCTCAGCCATTCTCACCACAGTTGCTCGCAGCTTAGCCGCTCATGCAGAAGGTCTCCTTCTCCTCATTGTGAAAGGAGCTATCACACCCGCCCTGCAGCAAACGCTTGCTGGGTGTGCGGAGCTCCAGCTTTGCCAGACAAATTAGCTTGCTGCGCATGCTTTAATGAAGCAACCAGGGAAAAGGAGTCGGACGCAAGAGAAGTATCTGACCTTATCAGAGAATCTGTACGAGAATCAATTCTGGAATCCTCAGCTCCTGAACCAGAAAAGACAGGCCCAAGCACATCTGCTGTATCTCATAATGCTCCCATTGAATTAGATTCAGACTCAACAATGAAGATTCAGAGATGCCCACAGGATTCGACTTTACCTTAGTGGAATCCTTTATAAGATCAGTAAAGGAGGCCATAGCATGGGAGGAAGTGGAGGCGGCTCTTCCCAAATTTCGGAAATGTTTCCCTCATTTAAAAAGAGAGCCGGAGTCTTTTCCCTTTATCGAGGAGTTGGAGGATCTCATTAAGGGTGAATGGGAAAGATCAGATAAGAGATCCAACCTGAATAACAGGTTGGCCAAATGATATCCATTGAAGGAAATGAAGGTGAATTCATTAATTCATCCACCGGTAGTTGACGCTTCCCTGATGCGACTCGCAAGACATGTTACCCTTCCAATAGAAGATGCAGTAACCTTCTGAGACGTGCTGGACCGGAAAAGATCGATCAGGATATGAAAAAAGCCTACTGCACAGCAGGAGGGGCGTGTAGGCCAGCAGGAGCATCGGCCGCAGTCAGTAAGGCGATCGTTGGATGGTCTGCCAATATAGAAAAATCCATACGTATAGGAGCGGACCAAGAGAAAATAATTAGTTCCCTTCAAGAAATGAAACTAGCAGGCGATTTTGTAGCAGAGACTTCAGTAGATGTCATTAGTTCTTCTGTGAGGGCTGTTAGCTTCAGTCATGGCTAGAAGAGCTCTTTGGCTAAAGCCATGGGTAGCGGATCTAGCATCAAAGACCAACTGGTGCAAGATTCCTTACAATGGAGTCAATCTTTTTGGTTCAAAACTGGACTCAGTGATCTCCAAAGTGACAGGGGGTAAATCGGGATTGATTCCCTCTGATAGAAGACCTAAACCTCAAAAAGGTCCTACTTTCAAACGCAACCTTCCAGAGAGGTATATGGAAGCGAGATCGTATAAGCCAGGAAGAGAGTTCAAAAGAACATGGAAGAATCCACAATCCTCTTTTTTAAGGCTTCAAATCCAAGACCAACACGTCAGGGGGTAACCAGAAGTCCTTTTGAGGGTACGCCCGTCCTGCCTGGGAAAGTGGGAGCAAGGCTCAAAAAATTCGAACAGGTCTGGCCGGATCACATAAAGGATGCTTGGACACTGTCCACAATAAAACATGGGCACAAATGGAGGTTTTTAGACGGGATGCCCGAAGGCCATTTCCAGTCAACCAGACTTCCTTATTCACCAGTCAAGAGGAAACTACTTCTCATGTATGTGGCAGATTTGGAAAGCAAGGGGGCAATTCTGGAAGTTCCAACTACTCAAAGAGGAAGGGGGTACTACTCTCCCCTATTCCTAATGAAGAAGAAGACAGGAGACTTACGCCCTGTGATGGACTTAAAAGGGCTTAACAAAGGAATTCAGGTCAAAGCCTTCAAAATGGAAAGCCTCCAATCAATCCTATTAGCCATAAATTTAGGAGACTGGATGCTCTCAGTAGAATTATTGGACACCTATCCACATGTGCCTATACACCACGCATTTCAAAAATACCTACAATTTGCAGTCAATCATTGACATTTCCAATTCCAATGCCTCCTGTTCGGCATCTCCTCCACTCACAGGACTTTTACAGAAACTCTCCTTCCAGTGATTGCATTTCTAAGGGAGAAAGGCCTGGGACTCCATCACTATTTGGGCGACATTTTGCTTCTAGCAGACAGTCAAGATACGCTGATTCTCCCTTGGGGGATACTGATCAACACTCTCCAGAGTTTCGGGTGGTTAATCAACTGGAAAAAAAACAATCTTCAACCTGCACAAAACATGATTTTTCTAGGGGCAGAACTTAATACTCTGTCAAACAGGAGTCAGCCTACCCCAAGAGAAGATAGACCCGTTGACGACCATCCTTGGTTAATTCAGGCAGACCACTGGGATCCTCAGATCCGTGAGAGACCACATGAGACACGGGAAACAAGCTGGAGTGTGTTCATAAGATCTCTGACTTTATTGAATACAACAGTGGTATATATATACTAAGCAAAATGTAAAGGAATACAGCGCTGTCAGAAAAAGCATAGCATGACATACATAAATTGATCCAATATATAAACTCTGAATTGAATAATAAGCTGCGGTTGCAAAAATGCGAGATACCCACACTGTAAATATTAGAATTGTATAAGAAACCGCGCTACATGAACTAAAAATTAAAAAATTAAAAAATATATGCACATCAAACTAATGAGTCCATCAGAAGATAATGTCAATAATTGTCCGACAAAAAATCACCATGGGATACAAATCTTCATCCACAGCAATAGTGACATCACACTCAGTTCACCATGGAAAGTAGTGTTAGAGATAGGACAGTCCTCCACCTTTAAAACAACTGCCTCTTACCAGCTCCCTTGATCTCTGGTCAGGAGATCAATAGCGCCTTTTGCCTTATAACCCAGCCACAGTCTCAAATAAGGATGGATAAAAGGTCAGATCAGCTCCTCCTATTGTCCTAAACAGCCCATACACAACTTGTCCAATGGCCAGTCATAAAAGGAGAAAAGAAGCCTCCATAGTGTAAAAACGTATATAATGTTTATTAGTTGAAAACAGTATTGCACTCACATGTAAGCGAAATAATTCAGGCAAAAACGGATGAACGAGCCGGCCGGCTCTCTCTACAAAGCGCCCGTAGCTTCCGGGACTGCGTGTGTGTGTTGTGGTTGCGTCAGCACGCCGCTCTCCCTACGCCGTTTCGTCAAACCTGACGTCGTCCAGGGGCATTAAGGGTTATTCAAACTTTACACTCAGTACTTTCTTATCAAGAGTAATGCCCTGTACACACGGTCGGACATTGATCGGACATTCCGACAACAAAATCCATGGATTTTTTCCAACGGATGTTGGCTCAAACTTGTCTTGCATACACACGGTCACATAAAGTTGTCGGAAAATCCGATCGTTCTGAACGTGGTGACGTAAAACACGTACGTCGGGACTAAAAATGGGGCAGTAGCCTATAGCTTTCGTCTCTTAATTTATTCTGAGCATGCGTGGCACTTCCTCGTCAGATTTGTGTACACATGATCGGAATTTTATAGCCTGCTCTCAAACTTTGTGTGTCGGAAAATCCGATGAAAAATGTGTGATGGAGCCCACACACGGTCGGAATTTCCGACAACAAGGTCCTATCACACATTTTCCATCGGAAAATCCGACCATGTGTACAGGGCATTTTGCTGTTTGACTAGATAACAAGAAATAGCTAAGGACTTGCTAACATAAATTTGGCTTAACCACAGTATCTCATAGGGTGTGGTTCTATGCAAACCTTTAAGCTAATTATGGCAAAACTCACACACATAAAAATTTCACTTCTACTTTTATGTAACATGGAAGAAAATCTAAGATGAAGTCAGTTGTTTATACATTCTATTTAAATAAAGAGAAAAAGATTGCTGCTTTTGGGGTAAAGAGAAATAATATATATATATATATATATATATATATATATATATATATATTCTTTTTTTTTGGGGGGGGGGGGGGGAATCCTCTTTCTCACAAAGGATAGCTTGTTTACCTGCCTAAATATAGGGCTGCACAAGCACAAAACTGAATTTTAACAGTTCAGATCTGTCACCATCTCATGAAGAGTGAGTGCTGAATTCCTCCCGCTGTTCCACTGGGTGGGGGGGGAGGGGGGGGTGTGAGAAGATACTGGATGAGAAGTGGATTGATACTGGATGAGAAGTGGAAGATGGTTGGGCCCCACTGACCTTTAGGGAGAACAATTAGACTCTATACAGATAGTGTCCTGACAGGATTCAAACCAAGGACCCCACTGCAGCAAGGCAGGAGTGCTAACCACTGAGCCACTGTACTGCCCACGGCGTCCTGTTCCTGTTGTACCTCTAGACAAGGAGCTTGAGAGGGATCTTGCTTTGGGAAAGCCGCAGCAAACACTGAGATAGAGCCTTTTACCACCTGCTTGAGGAGGAATACTACCTGGAGACTCTCCTGCTTTTTGTCAATTGTAAATTTCACCCAAACAGTCCATACAGACTAATAATTGAGCATTGCGGCTGTTCCACAGGCCCAGCAAACTTTATCCCTTGAATCGCAGGCATTTTCTCGCGATGAAGGAGATTGACGCCTCTTCCTGAATTTTACTTTTGCGTTAATTGCGTATTAATAGTGGCTAGATGGATGCCTAGAAGCTTCAGAGGAAGGGCTGTCCTAATACAGATGTTTATAATGCTTTGCAGATCTCTTACACCTTTTAGAGCATGTATGACAGGGCTTAAGGATCACAGTGACCTGCATCAGAAGCACCTTTTTTTTTTTTTACCCTTTCCCAAACTGTTGGTCCCTTACCTATCATGCATATGAGGGTCTTGTTTTGGTGGTGACTAATTCATGGTTTATGAGAATGAGGTGGCCAGCCAGAAAGAGGTAATTGACAGAAAAGGATTAATGCTGACGATATGAAGAGAAGCCAAAAATATAGACCATAGCAATGTATAGAATTACCTGAACCAGCAAGACCAGCACCAACAACTATCAGCAGGGAAAAAAAACATTCCCTAGGATTAACCAGCAACCACTTCTTGACTATTAATATCAACTCATTGAACAAATACCCCCACAGAGCAGCCCCACACCCTGCAACCATGGATTAAGGGCACATTCTCCCCTATTCAAGATGGTGCCCGTATCTCCCGCGCTCTACTGTGTTCAGCAATCAGCGTGACTTCACCTTCAAAATAGGATAGTAGGTATTACATATACATGTTATATCATTAAAAAACATATGCTACACTAGCCAAGAGAGACCACAAAAGACAGAAAGACACCATCAAAACAAGATACCTTCAAAAGAGTGAGCCTCAAGTACAAATTCATAGCAGCCGGAAAATTACCAAGGATATGGGATAATTATAGCAAACTGTGAAAGGTAGAAAATGTGCCATTGGTTTCAATGAGCTGTGTATCCAGCAGTAGATAGCATATATAGCATGAGAGATAAAAGTACCTGCTAGTTGTATACATTTTTAAGTATGCTATGACAGGGGCAGGTGTGCGTCATATATCCAAAGGTAAAAGTAACCATACAAAGAAACACTGGAAAGTCCAAGATCCAGAAAGGGGAGGCCCTGGTAACGTTCAGCAACGCCAGTGGCATACAGCAAAACTCAGACTAGCATGTACTGCCTATGTATAGAGGATATAAGGAAAGAGTGGTATTAGAAAACTTTACAAAATGGATAGTGATTACATTCAAAGCTACGGAGGTATATGCAACAGTACTTACTTGACCCTTGGAACAGGTAAGTGTGCCCCTGGGAGACAGCCGGGTGCTGTACACACCGTCCAAGTACAAGAAAACAAAAGTCGCCCACGGGACTTTAAATGAGGTGTAAATGGTGATCAAAGGGTAAACAGGTATAAAAGTACAAATATTTTATTGAGAACAACATAATCCATAATAGGACATTGGCATGGATGAACAGGTTCATAAAACAGCAACATTGCATAGTAATCCTAAAACACAGCCATAATATAATAGTAATACATGTAGTACAGGTATGCATAGTACATCTCTAAGCTGACGCATTTCGCGAGCTTTCCTCGCTTCATCAGGGGCTGATGTGCATATCTGCTATCTGTAAAAACAGATTGAAGTATATAATTAGAGTATCGGTTATGATTGGATAGAAGCAAGAAGCCAGAACCGATCATCCCAAACTTACTTGTAAGACCAAGGCTACAGACACTGAACCCAGGTAGGGGTCGGCAGAGGGCATCTGGAACAGGTAAGTGTGCCCCTGGGAGACAGCCGGGTGCTGTACACAGCGTCCAAGTACAGACGCGGGCTATTTGTACTGCCCGGCCGTGTCCCAGCAATCTGATGAGACAGCGTCATATGACGCGATCGCGTCAGGCCGTAGTTGGTGAAGTGAATTATGAGGATCGTAGGCAGCGCAGAGCGGACCTCCGCTCGTTTTGCGCATGTGCCGAATGGATAGTGTAGAGAAGTTGGACTATGAGGCGTCACCTGGCGTGATGGAGACAGCGTCATATGATGCAATTGCATAAAGCCATCGATGTGGGGATTATAAACAGCAAAACTTTACACAATGGATAGTGATTACGGTCTATGGAGGTATATGCAACAGTACTTACTTGACCCTTGGAACAGGTAAGTGTGCCCCTGGGAGACAGCCGGGTGCTGTACACAGAATTGAATTGAACTCCGCTTGAATCACACTGGCGTATAAGCCAATAAGGCAGAGAGGCTTGCTGTAGAAGTCAATGCTGCATATACAAGTAATAAGCAGGGAAGACTAACTGATGGAAATATTTGCATGGGACAGCACAAAGGGGCAAATAGAAGATATCTTAATGATAGGCGCCAAATACTGTCACTGGTGAATCTCTTGAATAGAAAGCATAAGTTGATAAAAAACATCAATACATATGAACAACACTTGTATACCAATTATATACATATTTATGAGTCGTATTCCATTGTTTAAAGGTACAGTTACCGTAGTTGGCATAGACCAAAACCACATAGAAAACTCAAAGTGAGAATGCATCACTATGTATCATGTGATATTTTGTTAATCCATTACTGGGATCCCTTACTCGATAATTAGACAACCACTGTAAATAAAGCAGAGACAAGATTATCAGAGCAAAGGAAAAGATGGGAGGGCGAGATGTGCAGGGGCAAACATAATTGTTTGTAAATAAAATACACAAGTATACTAGAGAAAGGGTCTGAAGCTCATCATGTCATTTAAGCCTGGGTATGTGGTGGCCTGCAAGTTGTGTATCCATTGGGTCTCTCTTTGGAGGACTCTTTGGTCAAAGTTTCCTCCTCTGGGATCTTCATGGACACAGCCAAGAGCAGCAAATTTGAAAACCATTCGGTTGTATTTATGTTTGAAGGCTATATGTTAGCACATAGTAGTGTTGAGGAGGCCACTAGTGGCATTGTAGACATGGTCCTTAATCCTCCTCCAAAATGGCCTAATTGTCTTGCCAACGTAAAAGGCTCCACATTGGCAGAGAATCATATAGATCACTCCTTTGGTTTGGCAAGTGATGTGATATCGTAGGGAGTGGGTCTGGCCATTCGGAAGGGGGACAGAGGGTCCCAACAATAGCAGATCACAAAAGTCGCAAGTGTCACAGCAAAAGAGACCTGGTAGGTCTTGGATTCTATCTTCAGCTCTTCAGTAGCGGCTCTGTACTAAACGATCTCTAACAGATCCTGAGCGTCGAAAGGTAATTTCGGGTTTGGGTCCTATATATTTGGTAAGAGTAGGGTCCACATGCCAATGTTTTTAAATTACTGATCATATTTTCTGATGTTGATCAGAGTAGGTGATGATAAACCTCACTGCACTGGAATCAGTGTTTTTAGGCCCTGGAAAGAGAATGGTATTCCTGGGTCTCGCCACAGCTTTATTGTAAGCCTTTTTAAGGCTAGTTTTACTGTAGCCTCTGGCCAAAAGTCATTCATACAGTCGGTCTGCCTCCTGTTTAAAGTTGGTATCACTAGAACAGTTATGTTTGAGGTGTAAATATTGGCCGAAGGGGATACTTTGAATTAAAGGCTGGGGATGTGCACTCAATGCGTGCAAAGTTGTATTACCCGCAGTGGGTTTACGATACAATGATGTGCTGATCCGACCGTCAATATTGATATCAAGAAAGGCTATAGAAGTTACACTAGACTGCATAGTGAATTTCAAGTTGTAGTCATTATGACCTAAAATGGTCATAAATTGGTCGAGTGCTGCTGGTGGTCCCCCCCATAGTAACAGATTGTCATCTATGTAGCGGAACCACCGCAATGCGAAAGAGAAAAGATCGGAATGCTCATCGTTGGCGAACAAATCACGCTCCCACCCCCCCAGGTACAGGTTCGCATATGAAGGCATGCAGCATGTGCCCATAGCGACACCCTGTACCTGGAGGAAGTGGGACCCATCAAAGGAAAAGACATTCTTGGTAAAAATGTGGGAGAGTAGTTGTAGCACAAAGCCATTGAGACCAGTAGACTTCGGTCCCTTTTCACTAGAAACCTGGCAATCACCTCCAAACCAAATTCATGTGGAATTGATGAGTAAAGAGCCTCAACGTCTATAGCTACAAGAGAGCAGCCGTGAGGCACAGTAAGACCATCCAGACTTCTCAGAAGGTCTAGGGTGTCCTTGATATAGGAGGGCAGTGTGGTGACGTGTGGACGTAAATACTCATCAACAAATTTACTAGCTCTTTCTGTCTTGGAGCCTACGCCTATAGGCGTCCTGGTGGATTTGTAGAGTTTTTATGTATTTTGGGGAGTGAATAAAAGGTTGGGGTTCTGGGGTGAGGGACTTGAATACCCTCAAAAATCTCCCTGGTGATCAAGCCATCGGCAAAGGCGGATAGTATAGTATCGTCATATTGCTGGTTAATTTTGGTAATGGTAATCTCAGATATAGGTTTGTACCATAGTCTGTTTTTGAGAATATCCCAGCACATATTCCTATATTGAAGTTTGTTCATAACTACCACGTTTCTGCCCTTGTCCGAGGGCTTGATCACCAGGTGAGAATTGCTGCTTAAATTATTCAGTGCAGTCTTCTGTGCTTCACTCAAATTTTGGTTGACCGATTTGTGGAAAAATAACGACTCAATTTCTTAGGTGGTTTGG
Organism: Lithobates clamitans; assembly: GCA_037952925.1. Lineage (NCBI taxonomy): Eukaryota > Metazoa > Chordata > Amphibia > Anura > Ranidae > Lithobates > Lithobates clamitans. Next base: position 9,230,889 of record JBBGZY010000081.1, read on the forward strand.
GTGAGTAAGGTCCACACATTGGAATTAATATGTAGAGAGGGAAACTGAGTGGATTTTTTCTTGACCGCCTCACCTAGCGATTTAATATCATTCTGATATCATGTCGTTTGAACTTGGAGGCCTACGGCCTCATTGGATTCGGGGGTGTCTTCTAGTGTCCCATTAGATTCACTCTCCTCTAATAAAAGGACCAAGTTTTTAAGAGCTCGAAATTCAGCTACTGAGAAATCTTTCCAAATCTCTTGGTGAGAGATTTTGGCTTGCTTATTGTGTTTGTCATTATCATACATAAATTTTAGGGTGAGTTTCCTGGCAAACAAATAGAGATCTTTGATGATCTCAAATTTGCTCAGTAGTGAATTGGGGAAAAAACTTAGACACAGCTGGAGTAACTCATATTCTGTGGTACTTAGGGGGTAGGAGGACAGATTTATAACCTCCAATTTACACTGATCTCCAATCAGTTCAGTATTTTCCGTGGTTGGTATAGTCAAAGGGGGGCTGGGGTGTGAATCGGTACTCAAATTCAAAATAGATGTGTGAGTTTTGATGCTAGGAAAAAATTTAAAATGCCTCATTTTTTTGGGTCCTTTTGGATTGCTTCAGCTGTCGCTGTGCTAATAGCTCTAGAGAGAGTGAAAGATTTGGCACAGTCAACAATCTGTTGTCGGGTATCAAGTTTCGCTTTAGAGGTCACTGACGTAGTGATAGTAGAAATCTCAGAGGAGACACCCGGTGTTTGGCTAGGAAACATAGAAACCCCTCTATTCACCATGGGAGTGGAGTCAATGTGTAATACATCCGTGTGTTTGGTACCTGTTAGCAGGTTAGGGTCACCCAGTGCTCTTTTTTTGTCCGTGCCTGTCTGATAACCCCCACCAGTTAGCGGTCTTTTCCTTGAACCTCGACCTCTCTGTCGTCCTCGGTCAGATGTTTGTGAATTCTGTGAAATATAAGAATTGGCAGAGGAGTCTGAGTCACTTGCTCTATCCTTAGACTTTCTCATATTTTTTTGAGATCTAGCATACTTACAATTGCCTCGTTGGCCATTATTCTGTGGCCAATTGTATGCATACTTGCCTGCAAATGCTAGTTTATCTCGTGAAAGTTTGTCCTCTTTCTTAAGTAAGAGATCTTTTGTGAAATTTTGAATATGCTCCTTTAAACGTAAATCAAAGGCCATAAACTCAGAATTATTTCGTATTACAGTATTTTCATCATAAATGTGTTTTATCTCACAGTCTACCGATCTCAATTCCTGCATATAATATTCTATCATCAATTCCATCATTTTTTTAGAACATTCTTGGAGGTTGTGTTCCCATCGGGTCTTAAAATCTGGGTCAAGTGCCCAGATATTGGGGAAAACCTGTATCCTCAGACCCTTTGGGTTCAGATTCTCTGCGATGTATTGTTCGAAATATTTGACGTGCCAAAAGAGGCTAGCTTTACGTTCAAACGTTTGTAGGAGTTTCTGAAAGACAATTTCCATTTCAACATCATTACTTTTTAAAAAAGGAACATGTTTGTTTGATACCCAGCATAAACCCCTCCCAATTGTTTCCTGCAAAGTCTGCCATGGTATAATGTCACCTACAGTGGTCCAGGAAATATCATAAAGAGAGGAGTATAAATATTAATGAAAAAAAAATGAGTGGGATAGGTCAGAAGGACATATCACACTAAGAGAGCATTAGCAGAAAAAATGGTGTTTACCACCTAAAACTTGGAAATTGAAAAGGGGAAGCACTCAATTGCCACATCCGTAAATACAGGGAGAAGAAGGTACTAAAGCAAGTAACTAAAAATCGGACTTTATAGGCATGGAAACAATGGAGAAGTAACAAAAAATAGCATTCATAATATTTATTGAAAAAAGTTCATCATATATAGACAGTGTTCTAAGATGATAAAACCATAAACAAATGATACAATTTGAACACTGAGCCCTTGTGTGTCTACGCGTTTCGCCGTGAGGCTTCTTCAGGACACGATCAAGGTTCAAAATGTAACAAAAGAAAGACAAGAGCGAATCTCACTATCTAAAATTAGATATATTCCAGTTAAAATCAAAATGCGATAGATGGTATTATATATACACGTTATATCATTAAAAAACATATGCTACACTAGCCAAGATAGACCACAAAAGACAGAAAGACACCATCAAAACAAGATACCTTCAAAAGAGTGAGCCTCAAGTACAAATTCGTAGCAGCCGGAAAATTTCCAAGGTCTGGGATAATTATAGCAAACTGTGAAAGGTAGAAAATGTGCCATTGGTTTCAATGAGCTGTGTATCCAGCAGTAGATAGCATATATAGCATGAGAGATAAAAGTACCTGCTAGTTGTATACATTTTTAAGTATTGCTATGACAGGGGCAGGTGTGCATCATATATCCAAAGTTAAAAGTAACCATAGGAACAAACACTGGAATGTCCAAGATCCAGAAAGGGGAGGCCCTGGTAATGTTCAGCAACGCCAGTGGCATACAGCAAAACTCAGACTAGCATGTACTGCCTATGTATAGAGGATATAGGGAAAGAGTGATATTAGAAAACTTTACACAATGGATAGTGATTACGGTCAAAGCTACGGAGGTGTATGCAAAAGTACTTACTTGACCCTTGGAACAGGTAAGTGTGCCCCTGGGAGACAACCGGATGCTGTGCACAGCATCTAAGTACAGACGCGGGCTACTTGTACTGCCCGGCCGCGTCCCAGCAATCCGACGAGACAGCGTGATGTGACGTGATCGCGACATGCCGTAGTTGATGAAGTGAGCTGGATTATGGGAATTGTAGGCAAGATGACGAGCGGAACTCCTCTTGAATCACACTTGCGTATAAGCCAATAAGCCAGAGAGGCTTGCTGTAGACTGCAAGTTGTGTATCCATTGGGTCTCTCTTTGGAGGAGTCTTTGGTCAAAGTTTCCTCCTCGGGATCTTCATGGACACAGTCAAGAGCAGCAAATTTGAAAACCATTGTGTTGTATTTATGTTTGAAGGCTATATGTTAGCCCATAGTAGTGTTGAGGAGGCCACTAGTGGCATAGTATACATGGTCCTTAATCCTCCTCCAAAATGGCCTAATTGTCTTGCCAACGTAAAAGGCTCCACATTGGCAGAGAATCATATAGATCACTCTTTTGGTTTGGTAAGTGATGTGATGTCGTAGGGAGTGGGTCTGGCCATTCGGAAGAGGGACAGAGGGTCCCACCAATAGCGGATCACAGGAGTCGCAATTGTCACAGCGAAAAAGACCTGGTAGGTCTTGGATTCTATCTTCGGTTCTTCGATAGTGGCTCTGTACTAAACAATCTCTAACAGATCCTGAGCATCGAAAGGTAAATTCGGGTTTGGGTCCTATATATTTGGTAAGAATAGGGTCCGCCTGCAGAATATGCCAATGTTTTTGAATTACTGATCATATTTTCTCATGTTGATCAGAGTAGGTGGTGATAAACCTCACTGCACTGGAATCTGGTTTTCAAGCTGGTGATCAAGCCATCGGCAAAGGTGGATACTATAGTATCGTCATATTGCTGGCTAAATTTGGTAATTATTGTCTCAAATATAGGTGTGTACCATAGTCTGTTTTTGAGAATATCCCAGCACATATTCCTATATTGAAGTTTGTTCATAACTACAACGTTTCCGCCCTTGTCCGAGGGCTTAAACACCAGGTGAGAATTGCTGCTTATATTATCAAGTGCAGTCTTCTGTGCTTCACTCAAATTTTGGTTGACTGATTTGTGTAAATCAGACAAAAAAAGAGCACTGGGTGACCCTAACCTACCAACAGGTACCAAACACACGGATGTATTACACATTGACTCCACTCCCATGGTGAATAGAGAGGTTTCTATGTTTCCTAGCCAAACACCGGCTGTCTCCTTTGAGACACATTGAGTGCACATCCCCAGCCTTTAATTCAAAGTATCCCCTTCAGCCAATATTTACACCTCAAACGTAACTGTTCTAGTGATACCAACTTTAAACAGGAGGCAGACCGACTGTATGAATGACTTTTGGCCAGAGGCTACAGTAAAACTAGCCTTAAAAAGGCTTACAATAAAGCTGTGGCGAGACCCAGGAATACCATTCTCTTTCCAGGGCCTGAAATAACAGATTTCAGTGCAGTGAGGTTTATCACCACCTACTCTGATCAACATCAGAAAATCAGAAAATGTAATCACTATCCATTGTGTAAAGTTTTCTAATACCACTCTTTCCCTATATCCTCTATACGTAGGCAATACATGCTAGTCTGAGTTTTGCTGTATGCCACTGTCGTTGCTGAACGTTATCGGGGCCTCCTCTTTCTGGATCTTGGACTTTCCAGTGTTTCTTTGTATGGTTACTTTTACCTTTGGATATATGACGCACACCTGCCCCTGTCATAGCATACTTAAAAATGTATACAACTAGCAGGTACTTTTATCTCTCATGCTATATATGCTATCTACTGCTGGATACACAGCTCATTGAAACCAATGGCACATTTTCTACCTTTCACAGTTTGCTATAATTATCCCATATCCTTGGAAATTTTCCGGCTGCTATGAATTTGTACTTGAGGCTCACTCTTTTGAAGGTATCTTGTTTTGATGGTGTCTTTCTGTCTTTTGTGGTCTCTCTTGGCTGGTGTAGCATATGTTTTTTTAATGATATAACATGTATATGTAATACCTTCTATCCCATTTTGATTTTAATAATAATAATAATAATTTTAACTGGAATATATCTAATTTCAGATAGTGAGATTCACTCTTGTCTTTCCTTTGTTACATTTTGAATCTTGATCGTGCCCTGAAGAAGCCTCACGGCGAAACGCGTAGACGCACAAGGGCTCAGTGTACAAATTGTATCATTTGTTTATGGTTTTATCCTCTTTGAACACTATATATGGTGAACTTTTTCAATAAATATTATGAATACTATTTTATGTTACTTCTCCATTGTTTCCATGCCTATAAAGTCCAATTTTTAGTTACTTGTTTTAGTACCTTCTTCTCCGGGTCCCCTAGAAGGTAATGGCAATGCTAAGATACACACAGTACTGAGGGTAGAGAAGAGAGAGGCAGAAAACAGCTCACTACAAAAACAAACCAGAAAATGCAGTATATAATACCCTAGGACTGAAAGAAATAAGTTGGGGCCAGTTCACATCACATGCAGTCTAGTGCAGGTTTTTTTTTCTGCATCAAAAACGCTTGAAATTAGGTCAGTGGTTAACAAAGCACTGCCAGAAGTGACAACAAGGTAGCTGGTATTTTTAGAAAAAAGTTAGTAGTGGTAGACTGTTTTTTTCCCATTACAGTTTTCCCTTTAGCTGAAATTATTTTAGTTAATTTGTGATGCTACGGTACTGGACAGCATTATCAACTAATCAAACTCATTGTGTTTGCGTGGAGTTGCTCTTTAAACCATATAGGGAAGTACTACAGTACTATTGTTTTAATATATTGTAAGGCACTCTTGCCAAGCACATATCAAATCACAGGCTGTTCCATTGAACTCTGCAATTTAAAGGTTCTTGCAAAGCTATTCTAACTATCTTAATTATGTGGCTTCACTACAGATAAAGCTGTCATCAGTTCTTTAATAAAAAAAAAAAAAAAAAAAAAAGCAAATGGTATTTGTGGATGGAGAGGCACATTTCTAAATACAAAACCTATGTTGATGATATTTATCTAACACAAAATGCTAGATAGTATATTTATATGGTAGGGAATGTTCTGTATAAACATACGCTATGTTTAATGATATTTGATTAAAGAATAATTGATTCGATAAAATTCTAGAAACTATGAATTCATAGTTCATAGGATTTAGGGTTCTTAATGGGGTTGTAAAGTCAGAAGTTTTTTTATCTTAATGAATTCTATGCATTAAGATAAAAAGCCATCCGAGATTCTCCCTCCTGATTGGCTAAGGCACAGCAGCGCTGCCATTGGCTGCTGCTGCTGTCAATCAAAGTCAGCTAGCCAATTAGGAGAGAGAGGGGGCGAGGCCGGGTCAGGGCTCCATGTCTGAATGGATACACGGAGCTGTGACTCAGCTCGGGTGCTCCTATAGCAAGCTGCTTGCTGTGGGGGCACTGAACAGGAGGGAGGGGCCAGGATCACAGAAGAGGGACCCAAGAAGAGGAGGATCTGGGCTGCTCTGTGAAAATCCACTGCAACAGAGCAGGTAAGTATGACATGTTTGTAAAGGTTTTTTTTCCTATAAAAATAACAATCACTTTAATATATGCAATTTATACAGTTAATTTTTATCGCTTGAATTATTTTTCCCAATATGGTCATTAGTGAGGCCTCATGTCTAAGTTTTGCCTAAGGCCTTGCAAAGCCTAGAGCTGCCCCTGCTTACATGGACCCCTTTATAGGAACTTCAGACCAGGCATTTGGTAAGTTTAAGAACTTTTGTTTGAACTTCTTGCCAATTACAAAGTTACTGTGGCACAGTATGAAAGATCCTTCCATACACAGCTCTAGTTCATCCTAACTTATGCTGCCCAAATCATATAATCCAGAAAAGAAAAGTCCTGTAATAAGAGCCCATATCCATCTTCCTGTACATGGAATGGGTACCCCAAAAGGGAGGCCATGTACTCTGAACAGCTTCACATGATGCGTCACTCCTTCCTCTCAGTTCCTATGCTGGATCTCTCTCTCTCTCACACAAGCTGATCTCTTTTTATATGTTTTCCGAGCAGGGGCAGGGTTCTGCAGAAAAACCTGGGAAAGTCTGGCTAGCAGCGTTAAAGCAGAACTATAGACAAAACTTTCTCTTTCTTTCATTTTGGATAGAGTAGGGAAGGGTTATAACCCCTGTCAGATTTGTTTTTGCCATCTGTGTCCCATTCGGGAGATTTCCCTTCACTTCCTGTCCCATAGCCGAACAGGAAGTGAGAGGAAATCCCTGCAAATTAAGGGAATACCTTGGGGACACGCAGGTCACCAGAACTAGTGTCCCCATTGGAAGATTACTTTTCTGGGGACAACCCAAAATTTGGGATTTAGTTTTACTTTCACTTTCAATGATAATGGTAAGCAGGACAAATGGGAGAGGGTGAATCTCCTCAGCGGGGGGGGGGGGGGGGGGGGGCAGACAACAATAAAAACTGACAGGGGTTTCTAATCCACCTCCGCTCTATCCAAAACTAAAAACAAAGTTTTGCCTTTAGTTATACTTTAACCCTAGCTTCTCAGGCGGCACCACTTCTGCTGAGAAGCATTAACTAAGTAGTACATCAAACACAGAAGACATCACACAATGCCAATGTGCACTTATATAACTTTTGAAATGTATGTATAGCCATTTTTTTATTTTGGATAGAGTGTTAAAGGGTTAGAACTCCTGTCCTGTTTTTTTTTTTGCTGTCTGTTTCCCTGCAAGGTAGATTAATCCGCTAGGATTAAAGTGTATGTTACCCCCAACATCCTTCTCAATACTGAAATAAAATGACTTGGGTAGAAATATACTTCGTACAATGTGCTGGATTACTATGGGTTTAGTCCAGAAAGGTGCATGCCACCTCGTGAATTTATTTCTTTTAGTTATAGCTACGGAGCTCCGGGAGTACAGCTAGCTGTTGCTCTGCCTGCCCCACCCCCCCCCCCCTCCTCTGTTAATTCACAGAAGGCTTAGTATTTTGTGAATGAGTTCACGTAATACAATTACTCTCTGATTGGGCAGGAGGAGGGGAGGGGTGGGCACAGTGGCTGCATGCGACTCTGCGGCTGCAGTAGCTGAGACCAGAAGGCCCAGCATTGGAGCACCGAAACTATAGCAATAGCTATTTTTCCAGCATGCAGCAAAATACAAATTGTAAATGAAAGAGATAAGTCCATGAGGTTGGTCCATGAGGTGGCATGCACCTTACTGAACTTAACCCATGGTAATCCAGCACATTGTGTAAAGTGGCTGAATTCCTGGCGTTATGCTTTAACTTTTGCTGTAATAAGCATCCTAAGTACAAGTGCTATTTTTAAAAACATCTGTGACTACTGTTAGGTAAGTAGTTGGCATGTTACACATAAGAGACCATGTATTCAAGCAGAACATGGGATCAACATCTAATTACCCAGTGAAAATAGATGAATGTAAACTGCCCCATTCAAAGCATTTGCAGCATCATGTGATTAGCACACATCTGCCACATTGCACTCATGTTATTCTATGACCTCATGCACACACAGACTTTTAGGAGCTATAAGTGGCATAGGCGTTTTCATGCTTCAAAAAAAAACCCCAGTGCCAGCGCGTTCTGAGGACCGGCGTTACAGCTGTAAAAATGTCTGACGCTGGCAAAAGCTGCTAAACATGGCTTAATGCTGGATAAACGCTGGATAGAAAGCTGCCAAACACGGCTTAAGCCTCGTCAAACGTTTCTTTTTTTTGACATGTCAAAATCAATGGTTTCCTATGAGAGCTCATTGATTTGAATAGAAGTTGCACCAGAAGTTGGATCATGAGGATCCGACTTGCGGTGCGGCTTGTGCTCTGAGGATCTTGAAGAGAAACCCTCGCTAAAGTGGAAAAAAAAAAAGTGGTGTGGGGTTCCCCCCAGAAGCCATACCAGACCCCTTGGTCTGGTATGGTTTTTAAGGGGAACCCCCATGCCAAAAAAAAAGGAATGGGGTCCCCCCCAAGATCCATACCAGACCCTTATCTGAGCATGCAGCTCGGCAGGTCAGGAAAGGGGAAGGGGAACGAGCAAGTGCCCCCCCCTCCTGGACCATACAAGGCCACATGTCCTCAGCATGGGGGGTGCCCCCCACTCCAAAGCACCTTGTCTCTGTTGAGGGCATGTGGCCTGGTATGGTCCGGGGGGGCGCTTGCTCATCCACCCCCCTTTCCTGAAGTGCCGGGCTGCATGCTCGAATAAGGGTCTGGTATGGATCTTGGGGGGGCACGCCATTATTTTTTTGGCATGGGGGTTCCCCTTAAAATCCATACCAGACCAGGTCTGATATGGTCTTTGGGGGGAACACCACGCCAGTTTTTCTTTTTTGTTTTTTTTGTGGCGAGGGTTCCCCTTTAAGATCCTCAGCGCACAAGCCGCACCGCAAGTCAGATCATCATGGTCCGACTTCTGGTGTGCGACTTCTAATCAAACCAATGGGCTCTCATAGGGAACCACTGATTTTGAATAGAGGCAGAGAAACGCTGCTAAAAGCCAGCGTGGCTAAATGTGCATTAACGCCAATGCAAAAAGCTACTAAAAGCACGTTTTTACAGCCTCTTTTTCCTGGCATTGGTAGTGGCTTTGCAGCTCCTTTTTTCTAATGCCCTGTGTGCATGAGTCCTTACAGAGCTGCAAGTCCAGCGTGTCAGAAGCCCATGTAGCATATGGCCTAGTTCCATTTTGTTTGCTTACGTAGGAAGGTTTCAAATGTAGTTCATGTTTAGCAACAGTTCCACATTCGCTGAGGCAGTAGCTCCAAGTGGCATTAGTGTGACACAAAAGTGTTACGTCCTGCCGTTACAAAAATGAAAACATTAGCTGGAGTCCTACTTTAAATTATGGTGCCTTGAAAAAGTATTCATACCCCCTTGCAATTGTTCACATTTTGTCATGGTACAACCAAAACCGTAAATGTATTTTATTGGGATTTTATGTGATAGACCAACACAAAGTGGCACATAAATGTGAAGTGGAAGAAAAAGGATAAATGGTTTTCAATTTTTTTTTACAAATGAATATCTGAAAAGTGTGGTGTGCATTTGTGTTCAGCCCCCTTTACTCTGATACCCCTAAAATCTAGTGGAACCAATTGCCTTCAGAAGTCACCTAATTAGTAAATAGAGTCCACCTGTGTGTAATTTAATCTCAGTATAAATACAGCTGTTCTGTGAAGCCCTCAGAGGTTTGTTAGATAACCTTAGTGAACAAACAGCATCATGAAGGCCAAGGAACACACCAGACAGGTAAGGGATAAAGTTGTAGAGAAGTTTAAAGCAGGGTTAGGTTATAATAAATATCCCAAACTTTGGACATCTCACGGAGCACTGTTCAATCCATCATCCGAAAATGGAAAGAGTATGGCACAATTGCAAACCTACCAAGACATAGCCGTCCACCTAAACTGACAGGCTGAGCATTAATCAGAGAAGCAGCCAAGAGGCCCATGATAACTCTGTAGGAGCTGCAGAGATCCACAGCTCAGGTGGGAGAATCCGTCCACAGGAAAACTATTTAGCCCCGTACACACGATAAGAAAATTGGAAGAAAAATTTCGCCCGACGAATGATCTGCTGATTTTTGGATCGTTTTTGACAGCCGATTTTGATTTTTCGTATTACAAAAGCTGGATTTGCAGACTATAAAATTGTAATCGTATGTGAACACGACATCTGACTTTTGTATAATTAATATGGTTTTCGTCCGAAAAAAATCATAAGAGCAAGACTATGCATGCTCAGAAACGAAAGAATACATACAAAACAATTCAACACATTACATCACTTCCGAAGTAGAATTCTGTCTAATACGAGAATTTTCGTATGCTGAGCAACCTCTTCACTTTTCACAGAGAATAGCATGCAACCAAAAACGGACGAACGGTCGTCCGAAAATCTGATCGTGTATATGAGGCTTTAGTCGCGCACTCCACAAATCTTGCCTTTATGGTACAGTGGCAAGAAGAAAGCCATTGTTGAAAAAAGTCAAAAGAAGTCCTCTGGTCAGATGGGACCTAAAGTTTACTTTTTGGCCTAAAAGTAAAATGCTACTTGTGGTGGAAAACTAACACTAAAGCCTCGTACACACAATCGAATTGTTCACCAACAAAATCGTGGAATTTTGTCCGAAGGGCATTGGCCCAAACTTGTCTTGCATACACACGGCCAACAATTACGAACGTAGTGACCTACTAGACGTACTACGTGGTTTTTCAGCTCTTTAGCGCCACCATTTGGGCTCCTTCTGCTAATTTCGTGTTAGTAGAAGTGTGGTTTGTGTTGATTCATGCTTTTCATTTCGCACTTTTCATTTTGCACTTTTCACTTTGCGCTTTTCCGTTTGTTTCTGAACAGCCGTTAGTCAACCAGCCATGTCGGAGGAGATAACGTGTTATTTATTATTGGCCTTGGAGTTATTGCTTTGACATTATTTTTTTTGGGTTGAATAATAATGATTTGATTTGTTATATTTTCTATATTTTTCGATGCAGAGAATGTACTTTTTGGTTAGGTTCTATTGGCAGATAGCATGTCTAATTTTATTTGTTTTCTTTTTTTAATGCACAATAAAAAGACTGTGTAGAATAATACTTGGCTATGTGTTTTACTTCAAATGACATTTTCGGAGTAGGCAGTTACATTTAAGAAAATACAATGTAAAATTGACAAGGGACACCAACATAGTTGTATCTTTGATCTTAAAAACTACGGGATAATGGTGTTGTGGTAACTTGCCCAAATAAAAGACAGAGCTTGAGCTATTTTGCAAAGAAGAATGAACAAAAATGTCACTCTCTAGATGTACAAAGCTGGTAGTGACATCCCTAAAAGACTTGCAGCTGTAATTGCAGTGAAAGGTGGTTCTACAAAGTATTGACTCAGGGGGGCTGAATACAAATGCACGACACACTTTTCACATATTTAATTGGAAAAAAATTGGAAAACCATTTATCATTTTCCTTCCACTTCATAATTATGCCACTTTGTGTTGTTCTATCACATAAAATCCCAATAAAATGCATTTACATTTTTGGTTGTAACATGACAAAATGTGGAAAATGTCAAGGGGTATGAATACTTTTTCGAGGCACTATGCACCTAAACCCAAAAACAAAAATGTAATATATTGCAGTTTACCAGTCCTTAGATATGGTGGCTGCATCAATTTCCTTTTTTCAGGCGATTTTTACAGGTTTACGCAGTGCTTTATATGCTATTCATATCAGTCCCTGTTCTCAAGGAGTGTACAATCTGTGGTCCCTACCTCACATACATAAATTCTAGGGCAATTTTAGACAGGAGCCAGTTAACCTACCAGCACCTCTTTGGTGTGCGGAAGGAAACCCATGCAATCACAAGGAGAACATGCAAAATCCATGCAGGCAGTGTATTGGTTGAGTTTCAAACCAAGGATCCTAGTGCAACAAGGTGGGAGTGCTAACTACTATGCCACTGTTCTGCCCTTAAGCACAATGTCTGCAAGTGCAGAAAATGCCTGTTAGGCCTGTCAGAAGTACAGCGTCCTTGTAACTTCCTGTGACCTAAACTGAAATCTAAAATATGATTAGCCTTTACAGTAGGGTTGCCACCTCATCCCTATGAAATACACAGGTTCTAAGGCTAAATTAATGCAGATAAGGCAACGAGTGAGTTTAATTACCACCTTAATCAGACACAGAACCTGTGCAATTAATATGTGTTTGGTTTTAAAGGGATGAGGTGGCAACCCTACTTCACAGCTATCTTCTGTAACTACAAAACAACTCCCACCATGTATGGTGATGAGGAGAGGTATTTGTGGTCCAAATTGCAGGGATGACAATGCTCCTCCTCTATAGATACAGTAAAGTACAGTGAGCAAGCATTATCACCTTAGACAGGAAACATGTTACTGGCAGGATCACCTGGTAAAAATAAAATAAAATTAGTCTGAAAAAAAAAACAATGCAGCTACCACATTGATGGACCCTGGCAAGCTATAATACAGTGGTTCTCAATTCCTGTCCTCCGGACCCACTAACAGACCAGATTTGAAGTATTACCTTGGGGAGATGCAGACTAGAATACTGCAATCACTGAGCATCAAGTGATATCACCTGTGATGTATTTCAGTTATCTTGCAAACCTGGCCTGTTAGTGGGTCCTGAGGACAGAAGTTGAGAACCAGTACTATAATGTGTTACATCTTTGGATAAGCTTTAAATCTTTGTATTCCATCTGCACCATTCATTATCATGAGGACCATCCAATTAAAAAAAAAAAAATCAATAATGAAATAATAATAAAAAAAATAAACCTCTTTTTTCTAAATAAGCTGATTTATTGTACCACAAGCATATCAGTATTAGCTTTCACTGTTTTATTTGTTTTGAAAGGCCTAAATCCACGTTTTTCTATGATAGATGATAATACGCTACAGAACGATACCATAAAAAGTTTAAACATTTTGCAGCCCACTTCAGTGTAGATTCACAACCCTTTTCAACAGGAGCTGTGGAGCACATCTTTTATCTCGTGTTTTTGTGACATGTGGTTAGGGAAACAATTTCTCCATTCCATTAGGTCATTTATCAACAATGCACCAACAATCAAGTGAAGTGACAAACAAGAGCCAGATAACCCCCTCCTCCTAGAACTGTGGGCTTAATGTCTGCACCCATCTCCCCTCACCCTGAGGACTAAATTAGGATCTAATGAAAAGTACTTGGCCCTGTTGACCTTGAAGACCTCATATAAAAGCCAGAAGTCATCTAGCAGTCATTACCACATCATTTGCTTGACAGGGTATGCATATGATCTTTTCAATTCATAGACATGATGATTTACAGGAAGACACGTCGCTGTATGTGTGCATATTTAAAACGAATGTATCAGGACTGAGAGGATATTGGTTACAGTTAATTGCTTTCCGTATAACAATTCCACTTGCATATTTTCTATATTTTCTTAACAGTTTTACTTGTTTTACAGTAGTTGAATCTAAGTATCACTTACATCTGTCAAAATGATGGACATGTCGGAATTCGGGGAGGCAGCTCCCTTCCTGAGGAAGAGTGAAAGAGAAAGAATGATACTGCAGACAGTGGCATTTGATGGCAAGTGACTGTTTAATTATATTATTAGATGTTTTGCTTTGAATCACTTACATTTCCTTTACTACATTTTATAATTGTAATACATTGATTTGATGGACAGTTGTTTTTGGAGTTGTTATTTATTACACGTATTTTTATAGTGCTGACTAATTACGCAGGAGCCAATTATACTACTTTTGGAGTGTGGGAGTAAACCAAAGTACCAACATGTAAACTCAATGCGGGTGGTTGGGATTTAAACTGAGGACCCTAGTGCTGCAAGGCAGAAATGCTAACTGCTAACCCATTGTACTGCAAATTATGACAGATGCTATTATTCAGATTTTTAGCAATAGTATTGTAGCAGTAGGCAGTAATATTTTCTGTGGATTTAATGCATTTCGGTTTATGATTTCAACTACCTCAATACCGGACCAATTCTGAAAATTACTTAGAACCCCTAAACATTTTAAGCATTGTACATATATATGTATGTGTATATATATATATATATATATATATATATATATTTTTTTTTTTTGCAATTCCTTTATTTGTATAAAGCGCCATAGAAAACACAGACATAAGAGATACACATCTGAGTACATCATCAATATAAACTCCAACATATGAACGGCTAACAAAAATCACTAAAATAACGATCCCAGGGGAAGTATTCAATAGGACAATCCAATACCACGACTGAAGTATATATAGTGCTGCTCACCCATATTGCAGGGGAGCAAACATCAAAGCATTGGCATTGAAACAGGAAAAGGCACACATGGCAGGGTCATGTGTGCTGGCAGGTGGAAGACCTTGAGTGATCAAGAGGGTTCCACTTATCTAGTAATCTGAAATTAGGAGGAACAGGGGGGAAAGAGAAAGAAAATGGAGCATGGGAGGGCGAACAGGACCAGGGTAGGGACACAAAAGAAAAAGAAAAGAGGAGGAGGGGAGAAAAAGCGGAAAGGTCACCCGGTCATCCCTCTCCCTGGGTAGAGCGAGGCATGCGGAAGTTCACTGGGCGGTGGAAAGCTCGTTTAGGTAGGCAATTATATATATATATATTTTTAAGCAGAGACCCTAGAGAATAAAATGGCAGTCATTGCAATATTTTATGTCACATTATTTGCGCAGCAGTCTTTCAAGCGCAGTTGACGTTGCGTTGAACATAGGTATATTTTTCAAATATTTACATATTTATCCATTTCCCCAATCCAGTCCCCCAAAGTAGGAGGATTGGGTGAAACCCAACCAAAGGCTATCAGCTTACGTGCTATAAAAAGCCACTACCTGATCAAGATCCATGCTGTTAGGATTCACATAACCCAAGAGGCATAAAACACTTTTACATTTAGGAGAAGGGGATATTCCCCCCCAAAAGCTTGTTCTGACAGTACTCAATTATGTTGTTGCAAGTGCATTAACATTCTTACAACTACCATAATCGTGATTACCCGCCTAAAATTTTCTACTAACGTTTGCAGAGAGATACGCACTATTGTTGATCCATTATGCATTTTTAGCAGTATATGATTGTTATAATTCCTTATCTGTATTGCGAGAAAAATGGCCTGGACAAATGAAACTAAATATACAGGGTTTTAAGTAAGTCACTAGCAATGGGGGATTTTGTAATTACATTAGGCAATTGCAAGCAGAAAATGTGTGCCAAAAAAAGACAAGGGCTGGTATAGGTAAAAGAAAAAAGTTAATGAAAAATGGAAAAAAAAAAGTGGAGCTGATCCTGACAACTATCATTCTCTGTTTCACTTCAAGGGCCAAACCTGATTGCTGCAGCAGCAGCTCCATGTCAGCTCCAATTTTCCATTCTATAGTTTTCACTGCTCAACTCCAGTATTTGGCCAGATCCAGAAATGTTTTATATCTTTATGAACATTATCGTGCAGTGTTACCATTGTTTCATTTGGGACTATAGATTATATAACATTTGATAGGGTTATTTATTTATTTACATTTTTTTAACACTTGCAAGCCATGTGATACTTTACAAAGCACACATATCATGCACATTAGTCTCTATCCTGCATTCTTGTCTAAAGTCCCTCCCAAAGCCATGCAGAGTCAGAAGATGTGAGTACCGAGCTAATATCATGCTAAAAAAGTATAATATATAGAAAAGAGCATAGATCCAGAATAAAGTTTTTATTTTATTGAACAGGAAAGAAGAAATGTTGGATACCTGACGAAAAGGAAGCGTATTTAGAGGCTGAAATTAAAGAGACTGGTGCAGGAAAAGTCACTGTTGAGGTTGCCGATGGAAAGGTAACGTTAAACCTATCACAGAACAAGGTATAATCTATGCAGTGCCAACAGTTTATTGAATTTTGTCGAAATATCATACATATCATATCATATCATATATATGTATAAAAAAAAAGAATGTATTCTGAAAACTGGATGTGTTTAATATGATCGTTTTCAGTATATTAAAGTTGAACTCTGAGATGAGCATGTAGGTAGGTGCAGTCCACTTTCTCTATTGCAAGTGGAGCTCAACCGCAGCGGGTTTACAGAGGGAAAGGAAGTCACACAAAAGCTAAACACAGGAGATATTCTAACTTAAATCTTGGTGTGCTTTGTGTATTTCTTCCAGGTCTGTGAAATAGTCCAATGTGAAACTTTGTCTCTGTGCAAGGGGCTTCCTTTAATATAGACCACCGCTGCACTCTCTCCTTGTGCAGGATGACCCCCTGCTGTAAATTTCTATATATATATCTATATCTATATATATATATCTTTATATATATCTTTATATATATATATATATAGATATAGATATATCTATATATATATAAATATATATATAGATATATATATATATATAAATAGATATATATCTATCTATATATATATATATATATATACATTAACGTTTTTGTGCATGGAGTTCAACTTTAGTTCTACTTTGTTATATCTATTGCATTTATTTATCTTGTTTCCACATTTACGTGTAGTTTTAGCAGCATTTACCTTTACCTTTAAACCATGGTAATAAAGGTGAGGGCTGAGAGCATTCCTGTTATTGCTTGATCCTGTTCCCAATTACGTTTGTTGGATAGCATTTTTCTTGACAGTGGTCCTTTAAACTTCTTTCCTATTCGTTTTTTCCAAGAGGCAAAGTGATAAGAAATATAGATATTTATATATATACATTTTTTTTTTTTACTTTACTGCCTTTTTATTTGCAAATACTTGAAGGATTCCAAGTAAATGTTCGCTTGACCCATTCTGGCCATAAGTGACTTTATAACAATAATCACGTCAAGAGAGCAGCACACCATGTTGTGAAATATGAGAGAAAGCATAACACATTGAGGGGGTATATGAGTGTATTTTCTAATGTATGTACTCCTCCATTTTTACATAGACTGTCGTAGTAAAGGAGGGAGATGTACAGCAGATGAATCCCCCTAAGTTTGACATGATTGAAGATATGGCTATGTTAACTCACCTCAATGAGGCATCAGTGCTATCTAATCTGCGCAAACGCTATGCTAGCTGGATGATCTATGTAAGTAACTCAAATTTATAACCTCTACTTAGCTACTCAGTTTTTTTGTTTGTTTTTTGTTACTTTTTGTCTATTTTTTTTGTGAGGTGTTTTCAGAATTGCAACTGCATTCTTTTATTTTACAATTACTATTATTGGGATCTAGTTCATGCAATACTAAGTGTTTCTTACAATACAGACTTATTCGGGCCTTTTCTGTGTGACTGTGAACCCGTACAAAGCGCTTCCAGTCTACAAGTCAGAGGTGGTCACTGCTTACAAGGGCAAGAGACGTTCTGAAGCCCCTCCTCATATCTTCTCCATCGCTGACAATGCTTACAATGACATGTTGCGCAGTAAGTATAAATTCATGTCCTTATACCAAGCTCTTAGCAGTTACCATTTTTTTTCTATTGTGCTACACATTGATCATCCAAAAAAATTTTTTTACATTTATTTAGTTACTCCCAAAATTTGTTTTTATTTATTCTGTTTTGTTAAAAAATGCATTCGTTTGAAAATCCGAATTAAGTAAGGTTGAATCTGTCAATTGAAGGTTTATGGTGTCTGTCGGATGTTCTAAGAAGATTCGATGAAGCAGCTAAACTGTATGACGCCGCAATCGTACATTTCCGGTCGAATGCTCCACCCACAAGCTATAGTAGAATTCTAATGTTGTTTGACTAGTAATAATTATAATTATTAATTATTATTACTAGTCAAACAATGTTAGAATTCTTCTATAGCCTATTGGCGGAGCATTTGACCATAAATGTCCGCTTGTGGCGATGGTATGTTTTTAGCTGCTTCGTCGAATCTTCATGTCTCTATAATGTCAAATATTTTCTCTCTATGTCAAATAATGTTGGACTAATAGAGTTAGGTTAGGCACATTCAACTGCAGGTTCAATAACACAGATCGCTATTGTCACCGTCATGTCGAATCTTCTATCTATCTATATCGAACTGTTGTCGCAACGATACAAATACAAAGCATTTTTGTATTTCCGATCTTTCGGACTTCAAATTCTGCACGTTCATTACGGTTTGTTAAAATGAACACGAAAATCCCTGAAATTCGGCCGAAAATGCATTCGGACGAAAACGAATGCACATGTCTAATAAACACATTCATATAATTTGGGTATCTTATATTTATTATATAAGTATTATTATCATACATTACACTATGTCCTTATTTCTCACTAGCCAATCTGATTCAGGCTTCTTTTTTTCTGCAGAATATTACAGGTTAGAAAATAATTGCTAACATATGAGCCTTTGCTATGGGCAACACATACACATCCATTATTACATGTTTTATCTATGAGGGCTTCTGAGCTACTTTATTTACCCTGAGGTGTGTACCTCATGGCTTTTGCAATCATTTGCTTATTAAGGTATCAAAATATCTACATTTCTTCTTTTTTTTTTTCTGCTTGTTAGATCGTGAAAATCAGTCAATGTTGATCACGTAAGTAAGCTTAAATTTTTTCAAGAGCAAAAAGGAACAGAAACAAGATGTGACATAAATCAGAATACATACTGACGAGTCAGACAAACATGGCTACGGTAAACACAGGCTTACATAGATATATAGTAAAGAAAAGAAAAGTCATCTAGACCATTTTGAAAGGCTATAAGAAATACAAATGCCAAGGAAACAAAAAACAAAAAAACAACCAAACAAAACACAAATTAGCTGATAAAGATACATTTTGCATTAGAAGCAAATATCTTTTCAGGCAATACTTCAAACTAAGAAGACTAGCATAGCTACTCTTCATAAAGAACAAATTAGTAATGTGATGAAAGAGTTCCATTTGAAAATCCCATTTACTAAAATGACACCTCTACATTTCCCAACACAGCTGATGTCCAACTGGCCCAAAATTAAAAATGAATTTTAATTATTTAATAATACACCCGACACATATTTGTTATAACTTTTATGTATGTACAACTCGTGTTATCTCACCTTGTTCAGTACTTGCTTGGCTTTTATTACACTACTCAAACATGTTAAAGTAATCCTAGTGGAGAAAAATAGACTGATAAAACACAGCAGGATAAACAGATATTTTCTGTAGTAATGTGTATCTTAAATGGTAAGGACAATTTCTATCAATTAATTCTTTCAAATTGTTGTTTATAGTGGAGAATCTGGTGCTGGCAAGACTGTGAACACGAAACGTGTTATTCAGTACTTTGCCACAGTTGCAGCAATCGGTGACCCTTCTGGTAAAAAGAATGTAAGTACTATTCTTCGTTGGAGTACTCTACTTTTACTGGCCTCCTCCTGAACAATCTAGTTGCTTGTACATATCTGATTTGGGTATGTTTGAGTCATAGACATGGAACCAGCATGCCAAACAGGGTTAGAAAAATGTCAGAATTCCTTATTTCTTGACCTGTTCTGGGTCATTTACTTATCAACTACCAACAAAACTTCAGCATGACAGCCAGGGAACTACCATTGTCAAAAAGAAAGTTCAGCAATGGCAGACTCCATTATTCTCTCAGACTGATTCTCCAGCATCACCAGTTCCCAGTTGCTATACTGATCATCCATTCTGATTTCATGTGTCTGTTTTACTTCATAATAGTATGTAGGGTTATCATTAGGGATAAACGTATCTACCTGGGTTTGGTTCATGAATAGTTTCATGAATCTTGACTGAACTGAAATTTTGGCCAGTTGCAGAGCTAATAAACAAGCTATTGTCAAACAAAAGGCACAGGAAGCTGGATATGTACCAATGCAAAAATGGCATATGTACCAATGCAAAAAGTACCAATGCAAAAAATAAATAAATAAATAAAAAAACTCTTACGGAATGGTCAGCTCTCCCTAACAGCTTCATCACATACTGACAAAATGCCTTCTGTGAGCCTACTCTATTATAGAAAGCGAACCAAGTTATTTATTCCTTCAAATAATGGCTTCTGTGACTCATCTAAACAGTGTCAAAGGCTTTTCATGGCAACAAAGGTTATTCCTATACGTTATTCCTGAAAAGTTTTCTGCCATAAGTTTGTGATTTGTGGGGATCTGCTGTGAATCCATGGTAGCAGAAACTGAATATTGTCTCTAATTGCCAATTAAATGGATGACCTCACTAGCAACATACCGGAGTGGTTCTAAACATACTCAAAAGTTCCAATGCAATGTGAATTGTTAGCTATTCTGCTACATCATGCAGCCAAACTCTTGAGCCTCATTCACACTTGAGTGGAGCGTCTGGTCATTTTTCAGACTTTTTTTGTGAGCGTTTGTACAGGTGTTTCTGCTCGGGTTTCAGGTTGAGCATTTTTTTTTTTTTAGCCAATAGAAAACTAGTTACTAGGAAATAAAAAAATGCACGGTGCTCCCATTAAAGTCTATTGGGACAAAAACCTAGCTTTGCCCCAAGGGAAGCCATTTTTTCTTTCTTGAACTTCAAGCGACACTACTCTTAGGTGTGAATATAAATTCTACTGTTGAGCGTTGAAGTGCTTCCAGTGAAGCTTCAAATCATTCAGGTGTGAATGGGGCCTCCGTATGGCTTATTTAATTGAAAAGTTTCTTGTTTGTCCAATTTTATACTTTATTTAAACGTAGCTTGTTTCTGCAATTTTTTAAGTACTAAATGTAAATAGGCTCTAGCCCTGCTGTAAGAAATGTTAAAACAATTTAGAGAAGGTAAGCAGGGTATAATGTTTTACGTTTTTTTTTTAGTCTGATGGGCAGACAATACATTGTATTGTTGCATTTTAGCAGTGATTAAAACTGAAGTGTAATTGGATGTTTTTTTCTTAACAGCAACCAGCAACAAAGACTGGTGTAAGTATGCGTAATCAATATGTAAAATATCTACCTGAATATATCAGTCTGTCTATTATCAGTATGCAGTATACACGCTCATATACAGGAGAACAAGATTGGGTTGATGGCAAATATCAGTGTCATTTTTATTAAGTGAGAGTATTAGGTTCTTAGTGGAGACATTTTCTTGTTTTAACCTGTTGACAACCACATAACATCTATCTGCAGGGGCGGGGAGGGTGAGCCCTAACACTTACATTCAGTACATATGCGTTTATGATGGCCGAGGTTTCTCTGCTGAGGGCGCACTCAGTGTGCGCTCCCAGCACAATCACTGAGCTGTCACAAGACAGTTCTAAGGCTATGGAAAAATAGAACGCTGGATAGCCGCACTCCAAAAAAGCTCACCTTTATTAAAAAATTAATATCAAAGCATCACAGGGCAATACAGACTAACTGCACCAAACTGACGCGTTTCACACCAGATATGGTGCTTAGTCATAGCTAGAGTGCTAAAGATACATACAGATATATATACCAAACAAAATAATTTAACATATCATTAAACAAATGAGTAAATCATGTGTGTCATTAGATCCCAATGAGAAACACACCTGTGGCCACCTAAAGTTCAGGAATTAACCATTGCGTGGAGAGGAGAGAAGAAAATCCCCCTACCTTCACCCAGCAAAAATACCACATAAAGAAAGTGATAGCAACGGTAAATATCTAATGTGAAAAGAAACCACAAGTGTGATGTAGAAGAAAAATGACACAAAATAAAAAATAAAAAAACATATGTATTAAAAAGATAAAAATAAATTAAACTGCGCTAAACAAAAGTTATATACGTTGGAGTGAGTTAATAGTGTGACCTAACACCAACAAAAATATAAAAAACGAATCCAGTAGATAAAGTCCAAATTACAAAAGTAGTAGGTATTCAGTGTGAATGTGAATGCTGTTCCAAATGAGCTATAATTGCTCTTACCAGAACTCCAAAGAAATAAGCGGATGGCAACAAACCCTTGCCAGGGCCTCTGGGGTATTGGACCAATCAGCACCTTCGGTGGTCAGATCATGATCCCCTCAATAGATGCGGGAGAGATGTAAACACAAGAAAAACTGGCCATAGTGTAGTATGTTAAATGCTAGACATGGACATACGAACATACCAATCACCCTAGTGTGCACATAAAAACAACCAAAAAGGGGGGGGAGAGAAGTGAAAAAAAACCCCACCACCGTGGCTGTAGATTGTGCTTACCGACTCACGGTGATATACAGGTTGTTAGTACATCTTCTACATCGCACTTGTGGTCTCCTTTTCTTTCTTTTCACATTAGATATTTACTGTTGCTATCACTTTCTTTATGTGGTATTTTTGCTGGGAGAAGGTAGGAGGATTTTATTCTCTCCTCTCCACCCACAGTGTGGTTCTAATGACACACATGATTTACTCATTTGTTTAATGATATGTTTAATTATTTTGTTTGGTATATATATCTGTATGTATTTTTAGCACTCTAGCTATGACTAAGCACCATATCTGGTGTGAAACGCGTCAGAAGCTGTGCAGTTGATCTGTATTGCCCTGTGATGCTTTGATATAAATTTTTTAATAAAGGTGAGCTTTTTTGGAGTGCGGCTATCCAGCGTTCTGTTTTTCCACTATCTCTGTTGCAAGCAGAGCCAGCACACTGCCTGATTGCAGAGACAACTGTTCTTAGGAGAGGTGATCACTTTGGAGTGGTGCACCCCCACGTTTCACTAGTCTGGACTAGTTCTAAGTCTATGTTTGTGATTGGGAGCTGGTGGAATGGGCTCCCGATCATGTGACCACTGTGACAGCCATTCGCAGTGATCACGTGATTGGGAACTCCATATCACCTCCCAGCATTAGGACCCAGTTAAACGGCCACTGGGAAGGTGTGGGAAGAGGTTAATGACTAGGGTGAATCATATAATCATGGGCCAGCAAGAATTCTCTTTTTGTTTTTTCTTTTATATACACCTTTCACGTGATGCAAAGTGAACAATGCTTTACCCTATTCACTGACTGTGCTAAAAAAACCATTCTTGACTCCTTTAGTCAGCCTGTTGTATTGTGTTGAAATTATGAAAATAGATATTGATTTAAATGTGCATATATATATTTTTATAGGGAACCCTGGAAGATCAAATCATCCAGGCAAACCCAGCCCTGGAAGCCTTTGGAAATGCCAAAACCCTGAGAAATGATAATTCATCTCGTTTTGTAAGTTTGCTGTTCTACTGCCGGTTAGACTACAGTTTATGTTTTACCCCCTGGCTGTAATTTATGTATACATGATAATCAGAATAGATTTAGGTGGTTTGTTATTTTTTATTATGTTTTATGGTATAATATTACCACTGCTCCAAACACCTATGCACTCTTCAGTCCTGAACATTATATACTTGTTTATCTAGTAATGCTTTGTATAGATAATTTGCTTCACTGCTGAATAACATAAGTCAAAAACACAACCAAGCAACTAAATGTGCAGTTAGATAAACATTAGTAGAAAATATTTCAGTGTTAGATTGATTTTTTAGGAAATACAATTCTAGTCTACAGAAAAGTTGGTGTTTCCCCAATGCATGCATTGTGATAGCAGCTGCTTTTTTGGCTTCATTGCATCCTGATTGACTGCTTTTTATTCAGCGCTATATTTACTGTGTACAAATTAGCAATACTGGGCGCCTGCTCTTTGTCTAAATAATATATTGTTTAAAACAATATTAATTCGTGAAAGCTGCCCCTTTAGATGCGATACCACTTACAACATTCAAATATTCCAAAGTAAGGTCTGGCGCTCTCATAATGTGTTCAAACAAACATACTCAAATCCCATAATACAGTAAATAACATAACTGCAATAATATAAGATTATGATAGCATAGTCCAGATAATACTGTATTTAAAGTCCCAGTCCACAATGTGCGAAGAAAAGAAAAACCACCAGTGCTCCTATTATCATTAGCCTTCCACTCATTGCCCAGTGTTTCACCACAAGTGACAATTCATTGCGCTCACCACAAGTCAATGACCCCTTAAAAAGAAGGTCATAAGCGCTTAATCCCACGGTTCACAGCCATATTCCAGCTGGTGGATAGTATGATGGTACTCTTTCTTCATAAGTATCTCTCCCCCCCCACCCCTCCAGTAGTAATACTAGTTCCTCTCAAAAAGGACAGAAAATAATTTCATGTTGCAGTATTTATAAGAAAATGGCGCAAACACATAACGTTTTAAATGTATACACTCACATTTGTCGGTGCCCAGTCTCTCTGCACCAATACAACCAGCGTGTATTCCGCTCCGCCGTTCTGCTTACTGGAACCGGTGTGCGTTCTAATTGCTGGAAACGGAAATGGCATCACCATGGAGGTACGTACCACCAAACCGGATATGGCACACTCGCCACCGTCTCTAGATTTTTCACTAAACAACGTCTCCAGGAAGCTCTGGAATATTTGAATGTTATAATTACTGTGACTGCGGCTATTTTCACACATTGGCAAAACTCCACTCTAAAAATAGATTAAGGCTTGGTTCAAATATGTGCGAATTGGATGCAGTGTTCACCGCATCCAATTCGGATGACATGGGAGTGTGACTGGTTTTCAAAGGAGCTGGTTCCGACATGTCCAGGGCAGCCACTGTGCGAATTGCAAAAGGGGCCTGTGCGTTTTTTGGGTCTGGTTCAGTTAAAAATTCAGGCAAAAATGTGGACCTGAATCGCACCTGAACCAGTGAAGAGTAACGCAATGGATCCCAGGCTGGAAAAAAACGCAGCCGCACATATGTGAACCTGGCCTAAGCCTCACTGTGCCACCCTATAGTACTATCATCTATGTTTACCATTAACTTTTTTTGTTTACAAACTATTTTTATTGGGTACAAAAAGAGTTGTCATATGCCTAGATAAATATAATAAAAGCAACTTGCATATAAGGAAATTTAGAAGATATTGTGTATTAAGGTAGATATACTTTGTTTTCTTCTATAAACACATTAACTATAACCATTATGCTTGTTATACATTAACACAACATATATTACTCTTCGGTCTTCTGTGACTGGTAATATCATTCAGGATTGACAAAGAGTTTGGAATGTTTAAACCAAGGATCTGATTAGTATTCTGTAGTGT
The DNA here is from genome assembly GCA_037952925.1 of Lithobates clamitans. Taxonomy (NCBI): domain Eukaryota; kingdom Metazoa; phylum Chordata; class Amphibia; order Anura; family Ranidae; genus Lithobates; species Lithobates clamitans. Next base: position 9,256,156 of record JBBGZY010000081.1, read on the forward strand.
GTGAAATATTTTTTTCATAAGATTAATATTATTAATTCTAGTTTTCAAATGTGCTAGAGGAACTGATGGTGATTTCCAGTGGAATGCCATCAACCAGTGTATGGCTACACAAATTGTGTGGACTAGCCTCATATTATGGGTGGGAAGCCCAATGATAGGGGCAAATAGGAGACAGTTGTATAGATTTAGGTTTATACTACTATTTGAAATTTTAGATGCAAATTTTTCTAATTGTTTCCATATATGTGTAATCTTCTCACAATTCCAAAAAATGTGAGAAAATGAACCTATGGGGTTGCAGCCTCTGAAGCATATCTGAGGGATTGAGAGGAAAATGGCATGAAGTTTAACCGGGGTATAGTACCATCTGGTGAAGATTGATCTAGTACATTTATGTAAGTTGTTGATGCATTTGTCCCAGTTTTCAACAGAAAAAGAGAAGTCTCCTTCCTGCTCCCACTTGAGCATATAGGGGAGTTTGTTTAATTCAGTGTTGTTAGTTACATTTGAGTATATTTCTGATATCAGACCCGATCTTCTTGGTGATTTTAGACATATGTTCTCAAAGAATGAGGGAGGATGTGAATTTGTTGTTTGGAAATATGTGTTAAAGAAGTGTCTAATCTGAAGGAATTTATGAAACTCCGTATTGGGAATTTGGTGTCTGTGGATTTTAGTGAAGAGAATGAGGTGAAGCTGTTGTTTTCTATAAAACTAAAAAGGGATGTCAGGTTGTTATTAGTCCACCATGTGAAGGTTTACCATTAACTTTTTTGCACCCCGCTGCAGTGAATATAGTGGTTTTGGGCAAAAAGCTTACCATACTTGCCAAAAACTTGAACTAAGGGTCCAAAAATTTCTAGCATATATTAGATCAAGCACAATTTAATATGTGTTATTTACTTTTGCCTCCCACAGGGTAAATTCATTAGAATCCACTTTGGTACCACTGGCAAATTGTCTTCTGCTGATATCGAAATTTGTAAGTTGATAAATTACAGAAAGATAATATTACTTTTAAACACAGCTCCCTTAACCCTTTTGCCCATGCATAGCAAAGTGACAGTGGGGTTAATTTACTAAAACTGGAGAGTGCAAAGTCTGGTGCAGCTGTGCATGGTAGCCAATCAGCTTCTAACTCCAGCTTGTTCAATTAAGCTTTGATAATAAAACCCGGCAGCTGATTGGTTTCTATGCAGAGTTGCACATGATTTTCCACTATCAAGTTTTAGGAAATCAACCCCAATGTTTCTACAAAGGGCCCCTCTTACTCACCTTGCTTGTACTCCCCCAGATCCTTCTTCCATCACAACCAGTGCTAAACTCAGTGGTGTCACTCCTTTGATCATATGTCTCGTTCCAATAATTGGCTGCTATGACATGGCAATAACAGGTTTCCTTTTATGCAAACATTGGGGGCCTATTAGACTCCTAATGCCATCACCGCCCCAGCCCTACTGATTTTGTCCCCAATCTACAGGTTAACCAACTGGTACCACCAATACACTAAAATTTTGTATATGAAATGGCTCAGAGCTCAGTGTTTCAGGGTTTATTCTTAGCAGAATCCTATTGCAGCAGTCCTGGGCTCACACAGAAGTCAGGTGAACCAAGGGAACAGGAGAGGAAGACACCACTTACCAGTCAGTAGAAGTGATTAGCTGGCTTTACAGCCAGATCACTTCTATTGAACAGAGTTAAACTACTTTCACGCTGGGGCAGCCGGCCGCTAGCGGGGCGCTTTTAACCCCCACCAGCGGCCGAAGGAGTTAAAATCGCCCGTGTTGCGGCGCTTCCGAATCGCTTTTCAGGCGCTTCAGAAGCACTGCCCATTCATTTCAATGAGAAGGGCATTTTGAAAGCGCTGTATACAGCGTTTCCAATCGCCCCAAAGATGCTGCTTGCTGAACTTTTTCTAACGTCCCACAAGTGCACCGCCCCAGTGTGAAAACACTCGGGCTTTCACACTCAGTGGCATTGGAGGTAGTTTTTAGGCGCATTACAAGTGCTATTTCTATCGCTAAAACGCCTGAAAACTTCCTCAGTGTGAAAGGGTCATAAAGGTAGTGGACATAATTTTAAAACAAGCCATGAATTGCCCAGTAATTGGTTAATAATACCATGGATGAGAAGCAATAACTTCTTACCTCTGCCTTATTTTTTTGTATTGTAAGAACTGCCATCATGGTCGTATGTCAGTGTCCACATTTTTTACATGCCAGGATTATCAGGCAAGGTGCAAGGATGTTTATGCTCCAAATTTATTGGCACATGTAGTATCGCAATGGACTTTGTGCACTTGCATAATTAGCCGTTTCCGCTAGATATCCAGCATCTTTTTCAAAGCTACAACCCAGTTTATGCCAAGAAATTAGAAAACACACATATGTACTGGTAATTCTAACACTACCAATGTGTGGCCTTCTTACAATCGTAGATCTGCTAGAAAAATCCAGAGTCATTTTTCAACAGCCTGGAGAACGAAGCTACCATATCTTTTACCAGCTCACCAGTGGGAAAAAAAGTGAACTACAAGGTGAGATTAATTAACTAGCGACTATTAATATACCAACACAGTGTCTGATATATGTTTTTTTCTTAAAGGCATAATCACCTCCTTAGGGAAAATTATATATATATATATATATATATATATATATATATATATATATATATTTATCATGTAAATCTTAGTAGAATGTTTTTGTTTTTTTTGTAATAGTAGACTTACTTGGCTAGATCTTTGCAATAGTGGGGGAAAGGATGCCACATTGTAGTGGTTTCCAAGGGGGAGATCATTGCCAACAGAGATTTTCCATTGTTTAAAGATCAGTTTATATATTTAGAACATTTAGTTTACACATCAATTTAGAAATTGTTTGGACATCAGTTTGTCAAATCCAGTAGATCAAAGCATTGGAAATATAGCATTAGGTTTGTTTAAATTGGTATTTTTTATACCTTGAGAGCTACTACAGTACTAATACATGACCTCAATAGCGTATTAGTGGATGGTCTTAAACTGTTTGCTAAGCCCAGTGAAAACATTCAAATTCTATTGTTTTCCTTTGCAGATATGCTGTTAGTCACCACAAATCCTTACGATTTCCACTTTAGCTCACAAGGTGTTGTTACAGTGGACAACCTAGATGATGATGAGGAGTTCCTTGCAACGGATGTAAGTATATCCAAATCAAATTTCTTTCTAAGTACTAAAGACGTAGTGGGGTTCAGTTACTATATGTGTAGAGAGTGTATAGTTTGCTTAGCTATTAAAGTATAACTATAGGCAAAACTTTTTTTTTTCGTTTTAAATAGAGTGCAGAGGGATTAGAACACCTGTCAGTTTTTTTTTTTTTGTTTGTGCCCCCATTAACCCCCCTAGCGGTATTCGGCTCGGGGTGGATTTTCAATACCAAAAGCGGTAACCCCAAGCCATCGGGATCGCATTGCAGGATCCTTGTAGATGTTACTTACCTTGTCCCCTGGATCCTGCGATGTCTCCCCGCTGTGATCTGCGAGCCGCCGTGTCTCGCTTGATTCACAGTGCCGAGCTCCGTTCCCTGCGAGCGTTGCGACGCACGGGGATGGAGTTCGGGGCCAAATTCAAAAAGTAAAACACACAGTACAGATACAGTATACTGTAATCTTACAGATTACAGTACTGCATCAAATAATTACACATCCCCTTTGTCCCTAGTGGTCTGTCCAGTGTCCTGCATGCAGTTTTATATTATATATACTGTTCTTTCTGCCTGGAAACTGGAGATTGTCCATAGCAACCAAAACCGTCCCTTTACATCAAAAGTGGTTTTAGACCAGCTAGAAAACAGCGATAATAAATTAGAATCACTCACAGAATTGAGCGATAGTGATTTGTGGGGAGAGCCATCATCAAACACTGAAAAGTAATGACAGCGACAATTCTGCAACTGAGTAAATTTCAGTGTTTTTGATTTGATTACATTATTGAATAATTTTTATTATTATTATATTATTATTTGGTATAATTATTTATAGTTATTTATTATATTATAATTTATGATTTCGTTTTTCAAACTTTATCATACCCAGGATGTCTACTAGACTCTTGTTTGGACAGATTTAAGTGAACTATTCCTAAGAATTACAGACCTACAATATAAAACGCCAAATTTCCATGCAAAATAATTGTACCGCTTTCAGCACCTAAAATCTGAAATAATCATATAGCCAGGAAGGTTAAGGAGATTTACCTTCTCTATTTGTCCTGTTTACCATTATCATCGAAAGTGGAAGTAAAAGAAAATCTCACATTTTGAGTTGCCCCAACAAAAGTAATAGAGGGGAAATCTTCCAATGGGGACACTCGTTCTGGTGATCTGGGGGTCTCCAAGGTATTCCCTTAATTTGCTGAAATTTCCTCTCCACAATGCGATGGTGAAAAAAATATCTGACAGAGGTTATAACTCTCCCTTACTCTATCAATAAGGGCAAAAATGGAAAAAAAAGTTTTGTCTATAGTTCTACTTTAAGATTAAGTTATTTTTACTTCAGCCATCCATGCAAATGCAAGTTAAAATCCTCAAACTAAGCATAGTTTTTAACTCGTTTAATAAGTTAGTTCATAGTAACATTCACTTTGCTAACTGAAGGCTCTCTATCTACACCTCCAGTGATCATCCTCAAAGTTTGATTTTTTTTCTGCTCTTTCTGAGCTAAGTAATTTCTTTCCACAGCAAGCATTTGATATATTGGGCTTTATCCCTGAAGAAAAGTTTGGAGCTTATAAGCTAACAGGTGCAATAATGCATTTTGGTAATATGAAATTTAAACAGAGACCCAGAGAAGAGCAAGCTGAGGCCGATGGCACAGAAAGTAAGTTTCTTGACCTAAAATGAATTCAGATTTTTATGTATGGGATATGGTGATTTCCACATTGCCTTTAACAAGCTTTTGCAAACTATGGAACACAGAAAGTAAAAAAAGTACAACATAAGAGATGAAAAAATAAAAACGTAAATGGAAATAATCAGTATCTCTAAAATTATAACTGAATACTTTGTCTTATTTATAGGTGTTATTTATAGGTGTTTTAACAGAGTTTTATTTTACTTTTATATTTTTCTTTCATTAGATACTGACAAAGCTGCTTATCTTATGGGCGTCAGCTCTTCTGATTTGGTAAAGGGTTTAATGCATCCCAGAGTAAAAGTAGGTAATGAGTATGTCACCAAGGGGCAAAGTGTAGCACAGGTAAGACCATCACATAAAAATGTAAATATCATGTTCCATATGATTGTTTCTCTATCATTCAAAGGTGGTCAGCTTTGTAAATATAGTGAATTGGAACTGTGGTCTCTGACATGTCCAGAGGTCCACATAATAACTTAATTTTGTAAATTTTAGGATGGAGTCTGTATTAACATGATAATACAATATAAAGGTGTTATACTTTTATTTTGGACAAACTGGCGCTCTTCTAGAATGTTAGGAGTTCTCTTCCCCAGCTTTATGACAAAATTACGAAATGGAAGTTTTAATCTAAAAGTTGTTTTTCCCTTTCAATGTTATATTGTGACACACACACACACACACACAGGAAGAAAAAAAAAAAATCTGTTTGCATATGTTGCCAGTGCTATATTAATGTCATTCTGTAACCAAACTAAGTGTGTAAATAAAGGTGTTCCCTGAAAAGAAGAAAGTATATACAGTGCCAGGACAAGGTCATATAGAGCCCAGGGCGAACATACCAAATCCCCTCCCTCCCCCCAAGATGTATGTGTCTTATGTGTTAACAAAAATTCCCTCCCCCCCAAAAAAAACTGAGCGCTAATCTGCATGCTTGGAAATCCTCAAATTCCACAAATGCTCCCAGCACAATTCCACCCCTCACCCCCCAAAAAAAGACCCTTTCCTAGCACAAATCCTCTAACCCTCAATTTTCCCCTCCAAGCACAAATCCTCTCCCTCCCCTACCCCAAATCCCCCCTTCCAGCACAAATTGCCCTCCCCCAATCCCCCATCCTAGCACAAGTCCCCCTCCTATTATTCCTTTCCTAGCACAAACGCCCCCAATCATCCCTACTAGCACAAACCCCCCTCCTCCCCCCACCATATTACCTTTTCTAACACAAACCCACCACCCTAGCACAAATCCTCTTCCCCCATCTACCCTCTCAACACAAATCCCCCCAAATCACCACTCCTAGCACACCCCCAAATTTTCCCTCCTAGAACAATTCTTACCTCCAGCCACAGCCCAAATTCCCCCTCCCAACACAAATCCCTTCCCACCCAATCTCCGTGTGGTGCCCCCGAACCTCACATGATGCCACAGTGCCCAGGGCAGCGGCCCCTCCTGCCCACCCCTTGTCCCGACCCTGAGTATATACTTACCTCTCCTGCCACCCACATTAATTTCCTGGTCCCCCGTTGTGCTTAGTGGTTACTCTAGTTCCAACATCACTACAGGACATAGTAGAGACATAGTGGTCTATTGGGAGAAACCACTGAGTGCAGAGAAAGATGAGGAGATCGACTGTGCTGGAAGTGTTAGCTTCTGAAGATTTTCAATGGATTGGCATTCTACAGCACAGGCGGATGGAAAGGTAAACATATACTTACTTATTTTCAGTGAACACTTTTATGTGCACATTCTGTTTGGTGAAAAAATCTACTTTAAGAGCAGATCAAGTGTTATCTGCACAGACAGAAATTTGCGTGACAGTGACAGGATTGCAATAATTAAAATTCTTAATGACCTTGCCTTTGCTTAAGTTCATGAAGTAATGAATGTCATCCAGGGCATTTTTTGTAGGAAACTAGAGATGAAAGGGGAGTAGGGATTTTTTCTTTATTGATTTCTTATTACATTTGACATATTTTGGTTCTCCTACATTTTTTTTGTTCATGAAAGTCCTGGATCAAGTCAGTGGAGTCAGATCTCCCCATGCATCTCAGCAACAACAGGTTTCTTATTATAGTGATGTATTGATCACTTTTATCAGCAAGGAGAGGAGGAAGGCCAGAACTGGAAAAGCCCTACCCGCTCTAAACTGAAGTAACAAGAAGTGACGATAACATCACATGTCACGGCACTTCCCCTTTAAACAGAAGCTTGAATCATGTTGCAATGTGCTGCTATGAAGTGCTTTTATGGAGCACTCCCTAAACCCAGAAGATTATTTTTAACTCTTGGGCTTAGGGGTGGATGGTGGCTGTCACTGACAGCAGGCAGTTCCAGCACCTAATGCCCACTAGACCTGCTGGGACTCATTGTGTAACCCGCTGTGCTCTCTAGACCTGGACACAGCATCTGCACACTAAACATTATCAGTTTGCATGTTTGACCCCACTGTTCTATATGCACATATATACAATAGTAACATTTCTAGAGACCAATGCTTGAGTTGAGAGAGGGCTTCCAAATAATTAGCAGATCATTTCTTGGAATAATACATTGTCCGTACTCTGCATTGGATAGACAGTACCTTCCACCCCCCAGAGGAACACTGGGACACTAGATGAACATTTCAAAGTTAAATTGTTTTTTATGTTCAATGCCACCAAATGTGTGTACTTATCTTTCACTGTGTATAATCACTTTAAAGGAAACGTGCTGAAATTATGTAAGTTGCCATTTCTGACCTTCATATGAAAACACTGGTTTTCTGTCTTGACTACTAAGTCGATAACTCAGATAAAGTGTGCATTAGGAAAGTCAAAGTAAATTTAGAGCTCCTGATCTGCATACTTTTGTTGGGATAGTGACTGGGAAAACTTTGAAGCCATAAGATCAGCATGACAGCCAGGGCAATAGAATAATAGTGGGACAAAGACCACTTACCTACTGGTTCTGGTTTGTACCGTATACATTTCTTTTTATTTAGCAGCTCAATTAGTGATTTTTTTGTTTGTTTTGCTGCCTAGAGTTACTTTGTTATTAGAAGGAAATTGAACCATTTACATTTCTTCTAATTAAAGTATAATTTTACCATATTCAGTATATATATATATAACTATATATATATATATATATATATATATATATATAAATGTATATTTTTCTTCATAGTGTCTACATCTACATTAACAGACCACTACCTATTCCTTCTCTGCTGAGTTGGTCTTCCTTGATGTTCAGTAACATATCTTACAGCCTTAACCTTCAGGAATTTTTGCACTACAATCACCTTCAAATTGTTCAGATACTGATATACCACCATGTTGTTCACATAACACAGCATAACCAACTCTGTTTTCTTTTAAAACTTATTTAGGTCACTTACGCAGTCGGTGCATTGGCCAAAGGCATCTATGACCGGATGTTTAAATGGCTTGTGGTCCGTATTAATAAGACGCTGGATACAAAGTTACCCAGACAGTTCTTTATTGGTGTGCTTGACATCGCTGGATTTGAAATTTTTGATGTGAGTTGTTTTCTCTTTTATTTTTTAATCAAATACTTTTTTTATTTTTTTGTTGCAAAAACATATAAACAAATATAACAAATTAGTCCATATCATATCATAAAGGAAAAAGTCAAATAGAAAACAAACAAATACATAAACCAAACATAATGAATAGAACATACTAAAATTATAAGTACACTCTGCACAACAGCTTGAATTCCCCCAGTGTCAATCATCAAGTGGTAGCTATTTCCTCCAAGCAGCAACAAGTTATCTTTCTTTTACACCCTCTATGCCTCTCTTTTCTACCACTACTCCTTACTTCCGTCTATCTCCTCTACCTTCACTCCACTCTACTAGACAAACCAGTTGTTTTCTTGGTAGCTACAACAATGTCAATTTCTTAGGCTAAAGCGAGATAGAAATCCTCAAACAAAACAGTGCCTTATGTATTGTAAGGGCCTGCCTGATTTGATACAAATTGATAGATTGATCAGGTGGATCCTCCTGTTCCATAGTTCTAGTAAATCTAAAGAAAGTTGTACAGAGATCGTACAATCAGATAGCATAGTGTATGGCCATCTTTATACAAGTACATAGGAGGGAGTGGATGGAGACACTCTGCTGTCAGGCCCCATTCACATCTTCACATAGCGGGAACTCACATTCCCACGCTCATTTTTTTTGGGGGGGGGGGGCTTTTGGACGTTTCCGCTTGTCACGCATAGGGCAGGCCTTTCACTTGTATGGCCTGCCCTATGCCCAACAATCACCCCAAATAAGTTCCAGAACTGTTTTTGGAGCAGAGAGTGGTGCATTTTTGTCAGGGCTGGGCTCCTGCTCTTTACGAGCAGCTCTTTTATTTCAGTGCCCAGAAGCTGCTCAGCTGTCGGTTAATTAGCAGCCACTCGTTGTTTCCACAGTGACTCACCTGGTTACCATTACCTGCCTCATTAGTCCAGCCTACAGACAGCCACTTTTTGCTATCTAAACAGCTTTGCTCATTTCCTCCATGCCCTTGTGTGGTCTATAATCTCCAATGTATTCCTATCTGTGTTCCTGTGTATGACTTGGCCTAGCTGACTTCTCTTCCGATACCTATTCCTGTTTTTGTTCCTTACTACGCTGACTTCAGGCTTCCTGACCCCAGCTTGATTACCCGCTTTGGCATCCAAACCCTGGCTTCAGTTTTTGACTATGTTCCTGGACTGTGCTATTTTTTTGCTATTTTATTAAAGGTGTGATTTTGACTGCATTTTTTGTCTCCACCTGGTATATTGCTCCTGACAGTTTTTTTACCATACTTTTTGGTGCATTTGCAATGTGTTTCTGAAATGCACGGCAAGGCCCGCATTTTCTGTCGTGTTTGCCATGCGTTTGGAAACACACAGTTGTGAATGGAGCCTGATTATTCTTCTGTAAACACACTGATTTCACTTTCAGGGCCTATTAAAACCTAACATAGTGGGAGCGCACATTGTTTGGCTCATTTTTCCCGTGGTACACATAGGGCAGCCCGTTGATTTTAATGGGCTTTCCTACACATGGCGCAGTAGTTCATCGGACATTTTGGCATGGTGCAAGTTGCACGTTTTTACTGAGCGTTTTGCTGCGTTTGTCATCCGTTATTTCATGTGGCAAAATGTGTGTTTGCTGTGCCATTAACAATTATTGGCACTGAAAGCGCAACTAGTTAATTTTAGGTGTATAAATGTGGCCATACACTATACAATCTCTGTTCAATTGCTTTTAAATTTACCAAAACTATGGAATAGGAGGCAGGCACTACATCAGGGTTGCCCAACCCCCGGCCCTTGGGCTGCATGAAGCCCCAGAGAGTTTTAGCATGCGGACATAGCAAACATAGCAGCCTACATTGACAAGACAGGCAAATTCACGCATGGACGGTTGCCGGGGATGCTGCGCAAACATAGCTGATAGGTGTAGGGTGTGAGTTTTAATGAGGTCAGTGCAGGATGTGTGTGCTAAAGAGGTCAGCTGGTAAGCTCCTTCCCGTGTCTTACTGGTTTCTCTGTCCCAAATCTGAATATCAGGAAGTCTCTGAAGCTTTCTAAGAAATAGAGCAAGTGCTAAGGTATGGCCTTGTTCTAAAGATCAAAGAAAGCTTTTATTTTTCTGCAATCAAGGTACATTAACGGTATATTGGTACATAGGGGAGCTAGAATTTTGAAAAAAAGGTGAACTTATCCTTTAAGACTATCATTAAACAGACAGTGAGGGAGTGGGCTATCTGCAGCCACTATCACTTTGCCCTGACTGGGCAAACTTACAGCATCCCCTTAAGCATAAAATGGGTTTATTGTTAAATAGGAAGGAGAAGCATATTTCGTTATTTTTTAAACGTGTCCTTAACTTAATTGTCATTGCTATTTATTTCTACTTTATTGTGTATATTATGAAATGTATTTTGTAAATTAGTATTTTTGCTAATTAAAGTAAATTCTTATTTTAGTATAACAGCTTTGAGCAACTCTGCATCAATTTCACAAATGAAAAGCTGCAACAGTTTTTCAACCATCATATGTTTGTACTGGAACAAGAAGAATATAAGAAAGAGGGCATAGTTTGGGAGTTTATCGACTTTGGCCTTGATTTACAGGCCTGCATTGATTTGATTGAAAAGGTAAAGTGTCATTTTGTTACCCTATGAATTGCAATAATGATAAAATGATAGCTTGTCCTGTGGTTGATTGATATTTACCACCTGTGATTCATTGTACCATCTTGTTTTCTCTAGCCAATGGGGATTATGTCAATCCTTGAAGAGGAGTGCATGTTCCCTAAGGCTACAGATATGACTTTCAAAGCAAAGCTTTATGACAACCATCTTGGAAAATCCCCAAACTTACTTAAGCCTAGACCAGACAAGAAGCGAAAATATGAAGCTCATTTTGAACTTGTTCACTATGCTGGCGTGGTAGGTTTAGTCATGGTAATGTTTGGAATTTAAAGGAAATGTGTAGTGGGTGTGTACATATTTTTCTAGATTATATTCAGGAATAAGAAATACCTATTTTTTTTTTCCTTTTTCTTTCTTTGGTCAGGTAAATATTGCATTTTAAAGTGTTCTAACCTCAAACAGTTTTTTACCCTAATGCATTCCCTGCATTAAGGTAAACACTCCACTAACTACCCCCCCCCCCACCTATTCATCCCTAAACACTTACCTGACTCCTCACCTATCCAGTGCCCTCCTGGCTGCAGCACTGCTCTCCCTTCTTCCTGCTTCCACAGAAAACTCCTGTGAGGAGGGAGTGAGGGCATGGCTTAAAGGCGCTATGTGGCTATGTGTGTCTATGGATGCACACAGTCCAGCTTGGTAGCGCACCTTGAATGGAGGAGAAGATTTGGATGCCGCACACCGGATGTAGTCAAAAAAACTTCACTTTATTGAAAAAATGGGATCATCAAAATAACAAGACTGTCATGCAGAAAGTACAGGTAGGCTGACGCGTTTCGCACTCAGGACTGAGTGCTTACTCAGCTATGAGTAAGCACGCGTCAGCCTACCTGTACTTTCTGTACTTTTCAATAAAGTGAAGTTTTTTTGACTACATCCGGTGTGCGGCATCCAAATCTTCTCCTCCATTCAAGCCTACTTTGCCTAGCATTCAGCCAGCACCTGGAGCTCTTCTGCTCTGAAATTTCTACTTACACCTGGGTCAGTGTCAGCCTGAGTGGTGGAAACACTCTTTTTGGTAGCGCACCTGCATGGGTGTCCCCCTAGTATCCAGCTTGCTGAAGGGGCACTCATAGGAAGGAGTGGACAGTGCTGGTGGTGGATTTCCAAAGAGGAGGTAAGTGACCACTTTGTGCAATATCATTGCACAGAGCAGGTACGTATACCATCTTTTTTATTTTAAGAACAAATCACTTTAACTCTTATTTTGGTCCCTTTTGGTCTGCAAATAGAAGTGAAAGCAAATATTAGTTATTCCTGCCAGCAATATTCTATAGTACTGTAATCTCAAGCAATGTTATCAGCCCTACCCAGTTCACCACTAAGGACTATACAGTAGAACATCTCTCCCTTAAATTATGCATGTGAGGAAAGGGGGAGGTGTTCTGTAAATCTAATAAACTTCCTGCCCTAGGGTGACAACACTGCTCGTTCATAGATACTGTATTTTGAGTAAGCATTGTCAGCCCAGGACAGAAAGAGTGTTACTGGTAGGATTTCCAGGTGACAAAAAAAACATAAATCAGAAAAAAAAGGAAGCTAATGCAACTTCTACATCAATTACTGGTAGGCTGCAGTATTTTACATTTTTGTTTTTGGGTTTAGATAAACCATGATACACCTTAATATTTAGTATTCTGCTTTTAAAAAGTAGCTGGAGCTATAGTCTTATTTTTATATATTTAGCGTTTAGCTTTGCAAAAAACAGATGTTCCTTGTTTACAGATCTCAATATGTCATGTGTGCAGTGACCATTTCCCTTTTAGGGCTCATGTACACACAGACTATGTTGACCGCCGGTTTTGCGGCTGGCAGTCAAAACGTTCCTATCCTGAACGCAATTCTTCCGTGTTCAGGAGAGGGAGGTTGAGGGAGGTTGAACCTCTCCTAACTGCAGCAGCTTCTAAACTCGTGTAAAAGCCTATGCGTGCATGGACACATACATAGTCTTTTATGGAGTTGAGTTTAGGAGCTTTGGCAAAAAAACGCCAAAAGCTCCTAAACTCAAGTTTAGAGGCTGTAGTGTATGAACCCTTAGATGGCTCAGTCACTGGTTCTAATCAAACCACAGCCTCAAAGAAAACATCTCCTGTGCTAATTATAAAAATCATTATAGATTCCCCTTAAAGTGGTTGTAAACCCTTACAGACCACTTTTTGCTACAGGTAAGCCTATAATAAGGCTTACCTGTAGCTACCCAGGATATCTCCTAAACCTGTACGGTTTAGGAGATATCCCCTGTATTTGCATGTGCCAATGTCATCGGCACATGCGCACTGAAGCAATGGCACGTACGTGCCATTTGCTTCAGTGAGTGTGCCGTTACCGGTGGCTCCCGCGAGCACTCCCGTGGGAGTGACGTCATCGCGGCTCCGGCCAATCACAGCGTCGCGATATTTGGAAGTAACCCCCAGGAGTGATGTCGCCGCCTGCTGCTGTGTACAGGCATCGCAGTGAAGGCTTCGATCTCAGGTGAGTATTACATAATGAGCTAGTATGCTATGCATACTAGCTCATTATGCCTTTGTCTTGCAGGTGTTAGTTTTTTGTTTTGTTTTTTCAAAGTGGGTTTACAACCACTTTAAGTAATTAATTGGTATTAAAGAGCATTTGTATCAAAACCTAACTGCCAATTTTTTTTGAACATCATCCAATGAACTAACAGATAGATGTACATCACATTAATGGTTGTTTACACTGCAAAATCTAAGCATCTTTTGGTATTCTTGCTATCTGTTTATAGGTTCCATATAATATTTGTGGCTGGCTGGAGAAGAACAAAGACCCCCTTAATGAGACAGTAGTGGGACTTTTTCAGAAGTCAGCCAACAAACTACTGGCTTGTCTGTTTGAAAATTATGTCAGTGCAGACAGTGGTAAGTAGTCTTCTTTCGTCCATAGAGTCACCATTGAAAAAAAGGGGGACAGGGCTTATAGTAATTCTATAGGCTGTTTATTATACTGCCCCGTACACACGGTCGGACTTTGTTCAGACATTCCGACAACAAAATCCTAGGATTTTTTCCGACGGATGTTGGATCAAACTTGTCTTGCATACACACGGTCACACAAAGTTGTCGGAAAATCCGATCGTTCTGAACGCGGTGACGTAAAACACGTATGTCGGGACTATAAACGGGGCAGTAGCCAATAGCTTTCATCTCTTTATTTATTCTGAGCATGCGTGGCACTTTGTCCATCGGATTTGTGTACACACGATCGGAATTTCCGACAACGGATTTTGTTGTCGGAAAATTTTATATCCTGCTCTCAAACTTTGTGTGTCGGAAAATCCGATGGAAAATGTGTGATGGAGCCTACACACGGTCGGAATTTCCGACAACAACGTCCTATCACACATTTTCCGTTGGAAAATCTGACCGTGTGTACGGGGCATATGAGTGTTGTTGGTGTTAGCCTGTGAGATTTTTACAGATTTTGTTGAGATAATCGGGTAGTTTTGGGTTTAGGCTGGGTACACACTTATGCAAATTGGATGCGGGCTTCTCCACATCCAATTCGCATAGCAGGAGAATGTGACCGGCTCTCTATAGAGCCGGTTCACATGTCTCCAGGGCGGCTGCGGGGCGCACTGCACAGAAACGATGTGCATCTTTGCCTCCATTTCAGGGCCGAATTCAGGCAAAGATTCTGCCCTGATTCATGCCTGAAATGGAGAACAGGGACGTATAGCGTTGCTGTGCGATCCGCGGCCTGTTTAGGTGTGAACTGAGCTTTAGGAATGAGCAGTTACAGGCACAAAGATATGATGAAAAAAAAAGGCAGTTCCAGTTTCAGGTATAGTCATGCTAGAAAATGTTTGTTATATGGTAAAATACTGTTCGGAAAGAGAATAATTAATTGACACAGACATTACAATCACCATTGATAATCAAAAAAATGTTTAAAAATGCTGTTCACAAATTGATTGTTAGGATTAGCAAGAGATCCATCACTGCATGTTAAGGGTATGATTACGTTTTCTGTCAGTAAACTGTACTAAATAAGATAATGGATCTCTTTGTATTTCCTTGATTGCAGACCAAAGTGGAGAAAAGAAGCGCAAGAAAGGAGCTTCTTTCCAAACCGTGTCATCTATGCACAAGGTCATTTTTGTTCTTAATCTTTTTGTTGGAATCTTAAAGATATTTGATCTACACTTAGTAAGATGCCCAAGGGTTGATTTACTAAAGGCAAAAAGACTGTTTACTTTGCAAGGGAATTTTCCCATTAGCTTAGTGAATGAGCTGAAGCTCTGTTGAATTCTATAATCCAATCATACAAGCAAAGATACTGCTTGCACACATGATTAAAAATGCTCTGCAAAGTGGATTGCCACATTCATGAAGCTAAGGGAAAACTCCCTTGCAAAGTGAACAGCATAATTGCCTTTAGTAGTCAATCTCTCAATGTTTTAATGTTATAATTAAACTGTAACCGAGGCTGTACTAAACATGCACATACAATTTAGGCTTTTTGGGGATTTTATGTGACTTCTTGTTAGCAATTGTTCATTTTCTGCCACACTCATCTGCCTGTGAATCACTAGTGTGACACCAATGTGGTTTAAAACTGAGTGGTAAGATATTTGATAGGTGATACCTGCTTATATTGAATATATATTTCAAATCACCAGAAAATACAGTATATTGCAAATCACCAGTGTGGACCACAGCAGTGGAGCCTAAATGATATAGGAAGGAGGGGTCATCTAAAGCCCCTTTCACACTACCGCGACTTTGCCGCGATTTAACGGCTGATATTTTGACGCGATTTCAGGAAATGCCTGTGTAACTCACATCAAAGTCGGACCAAAGTAGTGCAGGGACTACTTTGAAGTCGGTACGACTTGAGTCATTGGAAATCATGGGGAACGACTTGTCATATGCCTTTGCAGTCCCAAGTCAAAGGACAAGTCGTACAAGTGCGAAAAGGGCCTAATGCCGCGTACACACGGTCGGACTTTTCGTCTACAAAAGTCCGACGGACGCCGACGGACTAAAGCTGGCTGACAATCCGATCGTGTGTGGGCTTCCCCGGACTTTCAGCTGACTTTTCCAGTCGCAAATCTGACGGACTTTAGATTTGAAACATGCTTCAAATCTTTACGTCGTAACTACTCCGGACCCAGAAATCCGCTCGTCTGTGTGCTAGTCTGACGGGCAAAAACCCACGCTAGGGCAGCTATTGGCTACTGGCTATCAACTTCCTTATTTTAGTCCGGTGTACGCCATCACGTACGAATCCGTCTGACTTTGGTGTGATCGTATGTAGGCAAGTCCGTTCGTAAGAAAGTCTGCTGCAAGTCTGCCAAAAGTCCGCCAAAAGTCCGTCGAAAGTCTGTCGGACAGGCTGTCGGACTTTTGTAGCCGAAAAGTCCGACCGTGTGTACGCAGCATTAGGCAAAACTGATACTAGTCTCTATTCTGAAAGAATAACTATTTTGTTATTCATGCCAATAGTAAGAAAATTATTTTACAGCAGCCTTTTGACACCCACCTGTCCCATGCTGTTCTTTAAAATGAATCTGCAAGCTACCAAAATTAACCACAAGTGCAACATTTTAAGTGACTATTGGAATGGTCCTGTAAAAAGCAAAGTTACTCTATAAGGATTAGTTCTTTACTGGCATGTTTTTTTAGAAAAGCTGACTCAAGCAAATTATGATTTTGGAAAAGAAATCTTGTAGTATATATGCCACTAATCCCCCGTTCACACCGGGTGATTTGTCATGCAATTTGACCGTTCCAAATTGCATGACAAGTAGCACACCGTTGTCAGCAATGGAACCGTTCAAACTGCCACGACTCAAGTCACAGGGACCTTGAAAAAGGTTCCTGAACTACTTTTTGCAGATTTCATTGCGACTTGCATAGACTTCTGTTAAACAAAGTCAAAAGCCGCAATGAAATCGGAAGTGCAAATCACACTGATGTGTGGCTTTGAAGTAGCACAATTTCAAAGTCGCTCCAGTGTGAAACAGAGCTAATTCATGGAAATTTATATTCATAAATATGTTGGCAACATGTTGCCTTTTACTAATATTATCTGTTTTATTTTAGGAAAATCTTAACAAATTGATGACGAATCTTAAGTCAACAGCACCTCACTTTGTGCGTTGCATCATTCCCAATGAAACCAAAACTCCAGGTAAAGCTTCTGATGGTAATAGTAAAACTCAGTTCTAAACCATAGTAAAGGACAGTGTTTGCCCACTTATTAGAAATATATACAGCGGGTAAAATAAGTATTAAACACGTCACCATTTTTCTAGGTTAATATATTTATAAAGGTGCTATTGACATGAAACTTTCATCTTGTCAGTAACAACCCATGCAATCCATACATACAAAGAAACCAAAACAAAAAAGTTCAGAAATTAAGTTATTTGTAATAAAATGGAATGACACAGGGCAAAAGTATTGAACACATAAAGAAAAGGAGGTGCAAAAAGGCATGGAAAGCCAAGACACCAGCTGCAATCTATCAGTAATTAGAAAGCAATCCTGCCCCTTGTCAGTGCAAATTAATATCAGCTGGTTCAGTCTCAACTGATGGCCTATAAAAAGGTGTCTCATTACCAAGGTGTCACACAAGAAACATCTCATGATGGGTAAAAAGCAAAGAGCTCTCTCAAGACCTTTACATCCTTATTGTTCCAAAACATACTAATGGCATTGGTTACAGAAGGATTTCTAAACTTCTGAATGTTCCAGTGGGCACTATTGGGGCCATAATCCGGAAGTGGAAAGAACATAATTTCACCATAAACTGGCCACAACCAGGTGCTCCTCGCAAGATTTCTGACAGAGGAGTGAAGAATTATCAGAAGAGTTGTGCACTCTCAATTGGTTTCAAAGAAAGAAATTAAAGCTGCTAGAATGGCCCAGCCAATCACCCAACTTGAATCCAATTGAAAATCTATGGACAGAACTAAAGATTAGAGTTCAAGAGACCCACAGAACCTTCAATATTTGAAAACTGTGTGAAAGAATGGGCCGAAATCACACCTGAGCAATGCATGTGATTAGTTTCTCCATACAGGAGGCGTCTTGAGGCTGTCATTGCCAAAAAAGGAATTTGTACCAATTATTAAATACATTTTTAGTTAGCGTGTTCCATACTTTTTCTCGGTGACATTCCATTTTATTACACATAACTTAATTTCTAAATGTATTTGTTTTGGTTTCTTTGTATGTATGGACTGCATGGATTGTTACTGACATGTGGTGAAAATTCCTTGTCAATAGCATCTTTAGAAATATATTTACCTAGAAAAATTGTATGTATATGTATATATATATATATATATATATATATATATATATATCAGTGGTGGCTGGTGCTCAATTTTCTTGGGGCAGTGCCCCACTGCCCCCCAGCTGGCCAGACAACCCCCACACCACTGCTCGATTGATCACCGCTTTCCCAGGTCGCTCGATCGCTCACTTGATCGCCTGCCAGCCCCACACTTACCCCATCTAGGTTGGGGGGAGGCCACCGCTCCCCCCCTGCATCTCCTCCCGAGTCCCAGCGGTCACTTCTCCTCCTGGCCAATCAGGCAATCGGGTCTTAGGACTCCTGGCCAATCGGGTCTCAGGACCTGCTTTCTGATTGGCCGGGAGGAGAAACAGGACGACATTAGCGAATATTAATCCACTAATGTCACACAACTGGGTGGGCTCCGGGCGCAGTGCTTTGCGCCCCGAGCACACCCTTTTTTAAAGCCAATTAGAGCCTCATGCTCTAATCATGTGCTTCGGTAAAAAACAAAAACATAGAAATCCATGCATTCAGGGCCTTGCATGTAGATTAGCGGCGGGCGCATGGATTAGGGGGGCTGCACCCTGCAAGAGCGTCCGTCACCTATATATATATATATATATATATATATATATATATATATATATATATATACACACACAGTATCTCACAAAAGTGAGTACACGCCTCACACTTTTGTAAATATTTTATTTTATCTTTTCATGTGACAACACTGAAGAAATGACACTTTGCTACAATGTGAAGTAGTGAGTGTACAGCTTGTGTAACAGTGTAAATTTGCTGTCCCCTCAAAATAACTCAACACACAGCCATTAATGTCTAAACCACTGGCAACAAAAGTGAGTACACCCCTAAGTGAAAATGTCCAAATTGGGCCCAAAGTGTCAATATTTTGCATGGCCACCATTATTTTCCAGCACTGCCTTAACCCTCTTGGGCATGGAGTTTACCAGAGCTTCACAGATTGCCACTGGAGTCCTCTTCCACCCCTACATGATGACATCATGGAGCTGGTGGATGTTAGAAACCTTTCATTTGAGGACGCTCCACAGATGCTCAATAGGGTTTAGGTCTGGAGACATGCTTGGCCAGTCCATCACCTTTACCCTCAGCTTCTTTAGCAAGGCAGTGGTCCTCTTGGAGGTGTGTTTGGGGTCATTATCATGTTGGAATACTCTCTGAAGGGAGGGGATCATGCTCTAATTCAGTATGTCACAGTACATGTTGACATTCATGGTTCCCTCAATGAACTGTAGCTCCCCAGTGCCCGAAGCACTCATGCAGCCCCAGACCATGACACTCCCACCACCATGCTTGACTGTAGGCCAGACACACTTGTCTTTGTACTCCTCACCTGGTTGCCACCACACACGCTTGACACCATCTGAACCAAATAAGTTTATCTTGGTCTCATCAGTCCACAGGACATGGTTCCAGTAATCCATGTCCTTATTCTGCTTGTCTTCAGCAAACTGTTTGTGGGCTTTCTTGTGCATCATCTTTAGAAGAGGCTTCCTTCTGGGAGGACAGCCATGCAGACCAATTTGATGCAGTGTGCGGCTTATAATCTGAGCACTGACAGGCTGACCCCCCACCCCTTCAACCACTGCAGCAATGCTGGTAGCACTCATACGTCTATTTCCTAAAGACAACCTCTGACTATAATGCTGAGCACGTGCCATCAACCTTTTTGGTCGACCATGGCGAGGAGTGTTCGGAGTGGAACTTGTCCTGTTAAACCGCTGTATGGTCTTGGCCACCGTGCTGCAGCTCAGTTTCAGGGTCTTGGCAACATTCTTATAGCCTAGGCCATCTTGATGTAGAGCAAGAATTCTTTTTTTTAGATCCTCAGTGCAGTTCTTTGCCATGAGGTGCCATATTGAACTTCCAGTGACCAGTATGAGAGAGTGAGAGCGATAACACCAAATTTAACATACCTGCTCCCCATTCACACCTGAGACTTTGTAACACTAATGTGTCGCATGACATTGAAGAGGCAAAATGGCTAATTGGGCCCAATTTGGGCATTTTCACTTAGGGGTGTACTCACTTTTGTTGCCAGCGGTTTAGACATTAATGGCTGTGTGTTGAGTTATTTTAAGGGGACAGCAAATCACTCACTGTTATACAAGCTGTACACTCACTACTTTACATTGTAGCAAAGTGTAATTTCTTCAGTGCTGTCACATGAAAAGATCTAAAAAAATATTTACAAAAATGTGAGGGGTGAACTCACTTTTGTGAGATTCAGTATATCTGAAATATTTTTTTGTGAGTGTAAGGGTCTTTCCATCTGGTTTTAGGCAGGGAAGTTCCAAAGATATCAGGACAGTGATGATTCAGTGTGTAGGAGCACAGGCTATGCAACTGTTTTGGAGTTCTTCAAATTAGCAAAAAGATACTAAAAAATGGAATTACACATTTTTGTGTCAAATCATCACGCAGCTCCCCCTGCCTTACTCAGATTGTATCATCTTAACTTATTGCTCCTTGTTTTATAGCCATTTGGAGAAGCAGAGAGAAAATAATGTATTTTGGCAATACATTTTAATAAGTAATACAGCTTAACAGATTTGTGTTTGTTTGCTTACAACCAGGTGCAATGGACCCTTTTCTGGTTCTTCATCAACTGCGTTGTAATGGTGTCCTGGAGGGAATTCGTATCTGTCGCAAAGGATTTCCAAACAGGGTTCTGTACGCTGACTTCAAGCAGAGGTAGCAAAATAGCCACATGATTTTATATTTTATTTTATAAAATGCTACTAACATTTATATTCATTGTGTCGTAAACAACATGAGGTGTACAAATAACATTTGTCATTTAAAGATGCCCATTTCCCACAATAGGATGTTTAGATATCTCCGCAGTTTAATGGTCTAAAACTATTTTTTAGTTACATAAAAACACATACTGGAAGATAAAATAGCCAGGCTCAAGGTCATTATACTAAGCACTGTGATATACAGCACATCAGGGGCGGACTGACCATTCGGTCATTCGGACGGCGACCGAGGGCCCGCGGCCAGTAGGGGGCCCGTGAGACATGCTCGTCGGGTCTAGGGGTATGCTGCTAGACGTGCTGCGGTGGAGCCGTTCTGCCGACTGCCGCTGTGCGGGGGGGCAAGACACAGCATCTCCCCCTGCACCTGTGGCTTTCAGTTTTATTGCAGTGAGGAGAGTGGGAGGCGGCGATCAGCAGCTCTATGGTGCTCGCAGCATCTCCCTGGGACTTGTATTTCTCCTCCAAAGTGTATAGAGTGGAAAGGGGAGGGGCCTCTGACCCGGGCAGCTACAAGTTTCACTCTCTGCTTGTACACTGTTACCGACTGCTTCCCAGGTCAGAGGCCCTTCCCCTATCCACTGTACAGAATCAGATGGAGGACTACAAGCCCCAGTAAGATCCACAGGCACCACAGAACTGACGATCGCCACCTCCCACCTCCCCCTGTGCTGGGGGTTGGACACAGCCAGGTACAGGGGAACCTCTGGGGGGGGGGGGGGGTTACATCTGGGAACCCTGATGTATGGGGGGGCTCTCTGGGGACCCTGATGTATGGGGGGGGCTCTCTGGGTACCCTGATGTATGGGGGGGGGGCTCTCTGGGTACCCTGATGTATGGGGGGGCTCTCTGGGGACCCTGATGTATGGGGGGAGGCTCTGGGGACCCTGATGTATGGGGGGGGTCTCTCTGGGTACCCTGATGTATGGGGGGGGCTCTCTGGGTACCCTGATGTATGGGGGGGGCTCTCTGGGGACCCTGATGTATGGGGGGGGTCTCTCTGGGTACCCTGATGTATGGGGGGGGTCTCTCTGGGTACCCTGATGTATGGGGGGGGCTCTCTGGGTACCCTGATGTATGGGGGGGGGCTCTCTGGGTACCCTGATGTATGGGGGGCTCTCTGGGGACCCTGATGTATGGGGGGGAGGCTCTCTGGGGACCCTGATGTATGGGGGGCTCTCTGGGGACCCTGATGTATGGGGGGGGCTCTCTGGGTACCCTGATGTATGGGGGGCTCTCTGGGGACCCTGATGTATGGGGGGAGGCTCTCTGGGGACCCTGATGTATGGGGGGGGCTCTCTGGGGACCCTGATGTATGGGGGGGGGGGCTCTCTGGGGACCCTGATGTATGGGGGGGGGGGCTCTCTGGGGACCCTGATGTATGGGGGGGGCTCTCTGGGGACCCTGATGTATGGGGGGCTCTCTGGGGACCCTGATGTATGGGGGGAGGCTCTCTGGGGACCCTGATGTATGGGGGGAGGCTCTCTGGGGACCCTGATGTATGGGGGGCTCTCTGGGGACCCTGATGTATGGGGAGGCTCTCTGGGGACCCTGATGTATGGGGAGGCTCTCTGGGGACCCTGATGTATGGGGGGGAGGCTCTCTGGGGACCCTGATGTATGGGGGGGGAGGCTCTCTGGGGAATCCTGATGTAAGGGGGGGGGCTCTCTGGGGAACCCTGATGTAAGGAGGGGGCTCTCTGGGGATCCTGATGTAAGGGGGGGGGGGGTTCTGTGGGGACCCTGATGTAAGGGGGGGCTCTCTGGGGAACCCTGATGTAAAAAGGTGGCTCTCTGGGGAACCCTGATGTAAGAAGGGGGCTCTCTGGGGAACCCTGATGTAAGGGGGGCTCTCTGGGGAACCCTGATGTAAGGGGGGCTCTCTGGGGACCCTGATGTAAGGAGGGGGCTCTCTGGGGACCCTGATGTATAGGGGGGCTCTCTGGGGATCCTGATGTAAGTGGGGGAGGCTCTCTGGGGTCCCTGATGTAGGGGAGGCTCTCTGGGGCCCCTGATGTAAGTGGGGGGCTCTCTGGGGACCCTGATGTAAGGAGGGGGCTCTCTGGATACCCTGATGTAAGGAGGGGGCTTTCTGGGAACCCTGATGTATGGGGGGAGGCTCTCTAGCTACCCTGATGTAAGGAGGGGGCTCTCTGGGGAACCCTGATGTAAGGGGGGCTCTCTGGGGAACCCTGATGTAAGGAGGGGGCTCTCTGGGGAACCCTGATGTAAGAAGGGGGCTCTCTGGGGAACCCTGATGTAAGGAGGGGGCTCTCTGGGGAACCCTGATGTAAGGGGGGCTCTCTGGGGAACCCTGATGTAAGGGGGGCTCTCTGGGGAACCCTGATGTAAGGAGGGGGCTCTCTGGGGACCCTGATGTATAGGGGGGTTCTCTGGGGACCCTGATGTAAGGGGGGGCTCTCTGGGGACCCTGATGTAAGGGGGGGCTCTCTGGGGAACCGTGATGTAAGGGGGGGGCTCTCTGGGGAACCGTGATGTAAGGGGGGGCTCTCTGGGGAACCGTGATGTAAGGAGGGGGCTCTCTGGGGACCCTGATATAAGGAGGGGGCTCTCTGGGGATCCTGATGTAAGGGGGGGTTCTGTGGGGACCCTGATGTAAGGAGGGGGCTCTCTGGGTACCCTGATGTAAGGAGGGGGCTCTCTGGGTACCCTGATGTAAGGAGGGGGCTCTCTGGGTACCCTGATGTAAGGAGGGGGCTCTCTGGGGACCCTGATGTAAGGAGGAGGCTCTCTGGGGACCCTGATGTAAGGAGGAGGCTCTCTGGGGACCCTGATGTAAGGAGGAGGTTCTCTGGGGACCCTGATGTAAGGAGGAGGTTCTCTGGGGACCCTGATGTAAGGAGGAGGTTCTCTGGGGACCCTGATGTAAGGAGGAGGTTCTCTGGGGACCCTGATGTAAGGAGGAGGTTCTCTGGGGACCCTGATGTAAGGAGGAGGTTCTCTGGGGACCCTGATGTAAGGAGGGGGCTCTCTGGGGATCCTGATGTAAGGGGGGCTCTCTGGGGAACCCTGATGTAAGGGGGGCTCTCTGGGGAACCCTGATGTAAGGGGGGCTCTCTGGGGAACCCTGATGTAAGGAGGGGGCTCTCTGGGGACCCTGATGTAAGGGGGGGGGTTCTGTGGGGACCCTGATGTAAGGGGGGGCTCTCTAGCTACCCTGATGTAAGGAGTGGGCTCTCTGGGGAACCCTGATGTAAGAAGGGGGCTCTCTGGGGAACCCTGATGTAAGGGGGGGTACTGTGGGGACCCTGATGTAAGGAGGGGGCTCTCTGGGTACCCTGATGTAAGGAGGGGGCTCTCTGGGTACCCTGATGTAAGGAGGGGGCTCTCTGGGGACCCTGATGTAAGGAGGGGGCTCTCTGGGGACCCTGATGTAAGGAGGAGGCTCTCTGGGGACCCTGATGTAAGGAGGAGGCTCTCTGGGGACCCTGATGTAAGGAGGAGGCTCTCTGGGGACCCTGATGTAAGGAGGAGGTTCTCTGGGGACCCTGATGTAAGGAGGAGGTTCTCTGGGGACCCTGATGTAAGGAGGAGGTTCTCTGGGGACCCTGATGTAAGGACGAGGTTCTCTGGGGACCCTGATGTAAGGAGGAGGTTCTCTGGGGACCCTGATGTAAGGAGGAGGTTCTCTGGGGACCCTGATGTAAGGAGGGGGCTCTCTGGGGATCCTGATGTAAGGGGGGGGGGTTCTGTGGGGACCCTGATGTAAGGGGGGGCTCTCTAGCTACCCTGATGTAAGGAGTGGGCTCTCTGGGGAACCCTGATGTAAGAAGGGGGCTCTCTGGGGAACCCTGATGTAAGGGGGGCTCTCTGGGGAACCCTGATGTAAGGGGGGCTCTCTGGGGAACCCTGATGTAAGGGGGGCTCTCTGGGGAACCCTGATGTAAGGGGGGCTCTCTGGGGAACCCTGATGTAAGGAGGGGGCTCTCTGGGGACCCTGATGTATAGGGGGGTTCTCTGGGGACCCTGATGTAAGGGGGGGCTCTCTGGGGACCCTGATGTAGGGGGGGGCTCTCTGGGAAACCCTGATGTAAGGGGGGGGGGCTCTCTGGGGAACCCTGATGTAAGGAGGGGGCTCTCTGGGGACCCTGATGTAAGGAGGGGGCTCTCTGGGGACCCTGATGTAAGAAGGAGGTTCTCTGGGGACCCTGATGTAAGGAGGGGGCTCTCTGGGGATTCTGATGTAAGGGGGGGGTTCTGTGGGGACCCTGATGTAAGGGGGGGCTCTCTAGCTACCCTGATGTAAGGAGGGGGCTCTCTGGGGACCCTGATGTAAGGAGGGGGCTCTCTGGGGACCCTGATGTAAGGAGGGGGCTCTCTGGGGACCCTGATGTAAGGAGGGGGCTCTCTGGGGACCCTGATATAAGGAGGGGGCTCTCTGGGGATCCTGATGTAAGGGGGGGGTTCTGTGGGGACCCTGATGTAAGGGGGGGCTCTCTAGCTACCCTGATGTAAGGAGGGGGCTCTCTAGCTACCCTGATGTATGGAGGGGGCTCTCTGGGGACCCTGATGTAAGGAGGGGGCTCTCTGGGGACCCTGATGTAAGGAGGGGGCTCTCTGGGGACCCTGATGTAAGGAGGGGGCTCTCTGGGGACCCTGATGTAAGGAGGGGGCTCTCTGGGTACCCTGATGTAAGGAGAAGGCTCTCTGGGGACCCTGATGTAAGGAGGAGGTTCTCTGGGGACCCTGATGTAAGGAGGAGGTTCTCTGGGGACCCTGATGTAAGGAGGAGGTTCTCTGGGGACCCTGATGTAAGGAGGAGGTTCTCTGGGGACCCTGATGTAAGGAGGAGGTTCTCTGGGGACCCTGATGTAAGGGGGTGCTCTCTGGGGACCCTGATGTAAGGGGAGGCTCTCTGGGAACCCTGCTGTTAGTGGGGGAGGCTCTCTGGGGTCCCTGATGTAGGGGAGGCTCTCTGGGGCCCCTGATGTAAGTAGGGGATGCTCTCTGGGGCCCCTGATGTAAGTGGGGGAGGCTCTCTGGGGACCCTGATGTAAAGGGAGGCTCTCTGGGGACCCTGATGTAAGTGGGGGAGGCTCTCTGGGGACTTGTTTACATAGGCAGACCACAGTTCTGCCTCTGTTGGAAACGATCGTCTGGGCCTGGCGGACATCGGGTCCTCCGGACCCGCTGGTTAGCTCTCGGTGTGTCCAATCACAGCGGCAGCAGGTCAAACAGCATGCAGTAAATGTACGTGGTTAAAGTGAGTTTATTTTTCTTTATTTTCTTAAATCTTTAACATTTATTTTGAACATGAAGTAGAGAAATTCTGTGACCAATGCATGTAATGTAGCAGTGCAATATATACGTGGGGCTTTGTGAGGGTGTGGCTTGTGTGTGGGTGGGGACAAAGGGGGCCCCATGAGCCCCTATTGCCCGGGGGCCCCATGAGTTGTCAGTCCGCCCCTGCAGCACATATGAGCAGGGCTCATTGAAAACATTGACTGTACAGCAAAGTAGGTATTAACATTTACACTAAAGTATATCCTATGTGGATCTGTTGTAGATATCGTATACTGAATCCCGCTGCTATCCCAGAGGACAAGTTTGTAGACAGCAGAAAAGCATCTGAAAAACTTTTGGCGTCTTTGGACATTGATCACACTCAGTATCAATTCGGTCACACAAAGGTAAGAAATGTTGTGATTATTAGAGACAATAATGGTAAATAGTAGACAGCAAATGTCATTTAAACAATATGAGTCCTTTTCTCCCTAAATCCCCTCATTACCCAGGGCATTGTTTTGATAATGTCTCATTTCTGCACTTTATATCTTTTTAGCATTTGTAATCTAACTCAACATATTATACAAGCTTTTTGGGACATTTGGGATTTGAATTTGACTACATATATTTTTATTTCTTGGCTTTTTATGGGGGGGGGGGGGGGGGGATACACTATTTTGTCAAAAGTTTTGGGACATCTGCTTTGACGTGAACTTTAATGGCATCCCAGTCTTATGCCCTGTACACACGATAGGATTTTCCGACAACAAATGTTGGATGTGAGCTTGTTGTCGGAAAGTCCGACCGTGTGTATGCTCCATAGATCATTTGTTGGCGGAATTTCCGCCAACAAATGTTTGAGAGCAGGTTCTCAAATTTTTCGACAACAAAACTTGTCAGAAATTCCGAGCGTGTGTACACAATTCCGACGCACAAAAGTCCACGCTTGCTCGGAATCAAGCAGAAGAGCCGCACTGGCTATTGAACTTCATTTTTCTTGGCTCGTCGTCCGTCACCGCGTTCTTGACGTTTGGAATTTCCGACAATATCTGTGTGACCGTTTGTATGCAAGACAAGTTTGAGCCAACATCCTTTGGAAAAAAATCCACGGTTTTGTTGTTGGAAAATCCTATCGTGTGTACAGGGCATTAGTCCGTAGGGTTCAATATTGAGTTGGTCCACCCTTTGCAGCTATAACAACTTCAACTCTTCTGGGAAGGCTGTCCACAAGGTTTAGTAGTGTGTCTATGGGAATGTTTGACCATTCTTCTAGAAGTGCATTTGTGAGGTCAGGCACTGATGTTGGACGAGAAGGCCTGGCTCGCAGTCTTCACTCTAATTCATCCCAAAGGTGTTTTATCGTGTTGAGGTCAGAACTCTGTACAGGCCAGTCAAGTTCCTCCACCCCAAACTTGTTCATTCATGTCTTTATGGACCTTGCTTTGCTGCACAGCTGGTGTGCAGTCATGTTGGAACAAGAAGAGGCCATCCCCAAACTGTTCCCATAAAGTTGGGGGCATGAAATTGTCCAAAATGTCTTGGTATGCTGACGCCTTAAGAGTTCCCTTCGCTGGAACTAAAGGGCCAAGTACAACCCCTAAAAAACAACCCTGCACCATAATCCCCCCTACTCCAAATTATGTGGACCAGTGCACAATGATGAACGAGTTTGGGGTGGAGAAACTTGACTGACCTGCACAGAGTCCTGACCTCAACCCTATAGAACACCTTTGGGATGAATTAGTACGGAGACTGCTAGCCAGGCCTTCTCGTCCAACATCATTGCCTGACCTCACAAATGCGGTTCTGGAAGAATGGTCAAACATTTCCATAGAAGCCATTCTAAACCTTGTGGACAGCCTTCCCAGAAGAGTTGAAGTTGTTATCGCTGCAAAGGGTGGGCCAACGCAATATTGAACCCTACGTGCGTGTAAAGGCAAGTGTCCAAATACAATATAGTGTATATAGTTAGCAATTAGAAAAATTTAATTTTTGCCAAAGCAGCGTTTACATAATTTGTGCACCCCTAAATAGTTGACCAACAAAGTCTGCAGTTTAAAATTATATGACACTAAAAAAGCATGGCTTTTACTTAATGTAGCAGAAAGGTAAAGCTCAAAATAAACACATTCAATTTAAAGCTAGGAGAGCTTTATTCCCCTTTTGACGCTACATTGTGAAGCATACCATTAAGTTAAGGTTAGGTTGGGTTAGCGAGGACACAAGTTAGTTTCACTGGTTTGGGATTACTGCAAATTCAAATGACAAAGCGTTCATTTCCATTTTGCAATATAAATTGCAGTCTTGCATACCTTCTGGAATTGTAAAATTTTGAATCCCATATGGTTACAAGCAATATAAATTGCAGTGAACTGACCCCATTTAGGTGATTTTGTTCATTTCACTATTCTACGCTGCACTTAAACTCACTTCACACTATAGTAAATTTGGTTCAATAAATGATTATGTTGACTTATGTCTATATAGTAAAACTGTGTACATAACACGTATTTATATATGCTGTAGGTGTTTTTCAAAGCTGGTTTGCTTGGACATCTTGAAGAATTGCGAGATGAAAGATTAGCTAAGATTCTAACACTCATCCAATCAAGAGCACGGGGAAGACTAATGAGAATTGAATTCCAGAAAATTTTGGAAAGAAGGTAATGTGCTTTGAAATGCAATGGGGTTGATTTACTAAAACTGCTGTGCATTGCAGCCAATCAGCTTCTAACTTCTGCTTGTTCAATTAAAGGAGTTGTAAAGGCAGAAGGTTTTTTTATCTTAATGCATTCTAAAAAAACCTTTTGTGTGCAGCAGCCTCTTCAGCACCCCCTAATTACTTACCTGAGCCCCATCTCTATCCAGCGATGTGCATGACTGCCTCGGCCGCCCGGGACTCTCCCTCCTGAGACACAGCAGCGGCGCAATTGGCTCCTGTGGCTGTCAATAACAGTCAGTTAGCTAATCAGGGGAGAGAGGGGGCAGGGCTGAATGGCATCTCTGTGTCTGAATGGACACACTGAGATGCAGCTCGGCTTGGATGCTCCCACAGAAAGCTGCTTGCTGTGGGGGCACTCGACAGGGGAAGGGGCCAGGAGCAGCAAAGAGGGACCCGAAAAAGAGGAGGTAAGTTTAACATGTTTGTTATTTAAAAAAAAAATAGACTTTACAATCACTTTAAGCTTTGACAGTAAATACAGGAAGCTGATTTGTTTCTTTGCTGAGCTGCACCTGATTTTGCACTCTCCTGTCTTAGTAAATTAACCCCAATGAATCAATGCAGAGTTTTTATATTTAATTATAACTCTAAAGTCAGAAGGGTAATTTGTGTATGGTGGCTAATTTTAAATTAGAGAGAGAACAGATCCAGAGTTTGGATCAAGTATTTATGGTCCCACCAGTACATGGTAGCTGTCAAACACTAGTCAGTACACTTATTTAATGCATGCTATAACAGAGTTTTTTATGAGCTCCATTCATCCCTCTTTTAGATATGTCTGGCCATGTGTTGCCAGTGGTAAATACAGAAACTTCCTGATTATTTCTAACATGGCTTTTCTGGTTTTCACACATTATAGAAAGTATACTTATTGGATTCAAATAGGGACCAGAGGCAAAAATACATTTCTGCTTTCTGTACACCGGTATTTAAAGCCAATTAGCCATAAGCTATTATGGATCCGTGCCTATTTTAGCCTATGTGTTCACAATGACTGTCAATTTATAAATTATATACTAATGTAATAATTGTACAGAATGACTGTCAATTTATAAATGATATACTAATGTAATAACTGTACATATTATGCTGTAAGTATGAATCAATGATTAAAATGCATAAGTATACTTTTCTTCTCTCTATTAGGGATGCATTGCTAGTTATTCAGTGGAATATTCGTGCTTTCATGTCTGTGAAAAACTGGCCTTGGATGAAGCTTTACTTCAAGATCAAGCCTTTGCTGAAGTCTGCCGAGACTGAGAAGGAAATGGCCAACATGAAGGATGAGTTCCTTAAACTAAAGGAAGCACTTGAAAAATCTGAGGCCAGGAGGAAAGAACTTGAGGAGAAGCAAGTCAGTTTAGTGCAGGACAAAAATGATCTCACTCTTCAGTTACAAGCGGTAAGAAACCATTAAACATGTAGACTTATACAAGCTTCTGTTATTACTGCCCTGCTTTGTGCTAGACTGGGTTGTTGTTAAAGCGGTAGTAAACTCTGCTTTTTATCTTGTACCTACAGGTTAGCTTATAATAAGTCTTATCTGTAAGTACAGTGAATATCTCCTAAACTGGCACCGTTTAGGTGATATATACATGTGTAGCAGCTGGTGACGTCACCGGTGCATGCGTACTGTGCTCTCAATGGACGACATGCCGTCCATTGAGAAAGCTGTGCCACGATTGGAAGTGACGTCTTGGCCGCTCGGCCATTTGGAATGGCCAGAGCCTGGGAACCCGGAAAGAAGACCGGGTCAAGATGGAATCCCTGTCAGTGAAACATTTTGGCACATAGAAAATATAGCGTAAATACGTTACACTAATTTAATAAATTTGTATGTAAACTTTACTCTAGGAGCAAGATACTCTGGCTGATGCTGAGGATAGGTGTGATCTACTGATTAAAACAAAGATACAAATGGAGGCGAAAATTAAAGATCTCACAGAACGCATAGAGGATGAAGAAGAAATGAACTCAGAGCTCACTGCCAAAAAAAGGAAACTGGAAGATGAGTGCTCTGAACTCAAGAAAGATATTGATGACCTGGAGATAACACTGGCAAAAGCAGAAAAAGAGAAACATGCAACTGAAAATAAGGTGCGTGTCTCAATCAACATTGCAATTTGATCACAGCTATAACAATAGTAGACTTATTTATATTACATGACAATCTGATTAATGAATATGTCTGTTTCATCATCATCATCGACGCAGGTCAAAAACTTAACTGAAGAAATGGCAACTCTTGATGAAACCATAGCTAAATTAACTAAAGAGAAAAAAGCTCTACAGGAGGCACATCAGCAAACTCTGGATGACCTTCAGGCTGAAGAGGACAAAGTCAACAGCCTGACCAAAATTAAATCTAAGCTAGAACAGCAAGTAGATGATGTGAGATCAAGAAGAATTTTCCTATAATTGTAATGTCCATTCTTTGTCTGTCTGTCTATCTCTGTCTCTCTCTGTCTCTCTCTGTCTCTCACTATGCATATACTATATATATATATATATATATATATATATATATATATATATATATATATATATATATATACAGTGGCTTGCGAAAGTATTCGGCCCCCTTGAACTTTTCAACCTTTTGCCACATTTCAGGCTTCAAACATAAAGATATAAAATTTTTATTTTTTGTGAAGAATCACCAACAAGTGGGACACAATTGTGAAGTGGAACGAAATCTTTTGGATTTTTGAAACTTTTTTAACTAATAAAAAAATGAAAAGTGGGGCGTGCAAAATTATTCGGCCCCCTTGCGTTAATACTTGGTAGAGCCACCTTTTGCGGCGATTACAGCTGCAAGTCCCTTGGAGTATGTCTCTATCAGTTTTGCACATCGAGAGACTGAAATTCTTGCCCATTCTTCCTTGCAAAACAGCTCGAGCTCAGTGAGGTTGGATGGAGAGCATTTGTGAACAGCAGTTTTCAGCTCTTTCCACAGATTCTCGATTGGATTCAGGTCTGGACTTTGACTTGGCCATTCTAACACCTGGATACGTTTATTTGTGAACCATTCCTTTGTAGATTTTGCTGTATGTTTGGGATCATTGTCTTGTTGGAAGATAAATCTCCGTCCCAGTTTCAGGTCTTTTGCAGACTCCAACAGGTTTTCATCCAGAATGGTCCTGTATTTGGCTGCATCCATCTTCCCCTCAATTTTAACCATCTTCCCTGTCCCTGCTGAAGAAAAGCAGGCCCAAACCATGATGCTGCCACCACCATGTTTGACAGTGGGGATGGTGTGTTGAGTGTGATGAGCTGTGTTGCTTTTACGCCAAACATATCGTTTTGCATTGTGGCCAAAAAGTTTGATTTTGGTTTCATCGGACCAGAGCACCTTCTTCCACATGTTTGGTGTGTCTCCCAGGTGGCTTGTGGCAAACTTTAGACGAGACTTTTTATGGATATCTTTGAGAAATGACTTTCTTCTTGCCACTCTTCCATAAAGGCCAGATTTGTGCAGTGTACGACTGATTGTTGTCCTATGGACAGACTCTCCCACCTCAGCTGTAGTTCTCTGCAGTTCATCCAGAGTGATCATGGGCCTCTTGGCTGCATCTCTGATCAGTCTTCTCCTTGTCTGAGCTGAAAGTTTAGAGGGACAGCCAGGTCTTGGTAGATTTGCAGTGGTCTGATACTCCTTCCATTTCAAAATGATCGCTTGCACAGTGCTCCTTGGGATGTTTAAAGCTTGGGAAATCTTTTTGTATCCAAATCCGGCTTTAAACTTCTCCACAACAGTATTACGGACCTGCCTGGTGTGTTCCTTGGTCTTCATGATGCTCTCTGCGCTTTCAACAGAACCCTGAGACTATCACAGAGCAGGTGCATTTATACAGAGACTTGATTACACACAGGTGGATTCTATTTATCACCATCAGTCATTTAGGACAACATTGGATCATTCAGAGATCCTCGCTGAACTTCTGGAGTGAGTTTTCTGCACTGAAAGTAAAGGGGCCGAATAATTTTGCACGCACCACTTTTCATTTTTTTAATTGCTAAAAAAGTTTAAAATATCCAATTGATTTCGTTCCACTTCACAATTGTGTCCCACTTGTTGGTGATTCTTCACAAAAAATTAAAATTTTATATCTTTATGTTTGAAGCCTGAAATGTGGCAAAAGGTTGAAAAGTTCAAGGGGGCCGAATACTTTTGCAAGGCACTGTATATATATATATATATATATATATATATATATATATATATATATATATATATATATATATAAAATATATAGTATTTTTTGGAAAACACATGCCAGGAACCCTCATGACATTGAAACTTTTGCATTTTAGCTTGAAGGTTCACTAGAGCAAGAAAAGAAAGTTAGAATGGATCTAGAAAGAGCAAAACGGAAATTGGAGGGGGATCTGAAGTTGACACAAGAGAGTCTAATGGATGCGGAAAATGATAAGCAACAGATGGATGAGAAATTAAAAAAGTAACTTTATAATGTTGCGTATATATTTCTTTTTATTCGAAATCCACAAAACATTCAGGCTTTTCATGGGTCCAGCAATTTTTTCTGCCAGTTGAGTGCTGTTGTTTTTCATGGTGCATTTTTTCTTTAGGGCAAAGCACTATTGATGTATAACAAAT
Organism: Lithobates clamitans; assembly: GCA_037952925.1. Taxonomy (NCBI): domain Eukaryota; kingdom Metazoa; phylum Chordata; class Amphibia; order Anura; family Ranidae; genus Lithobates; species Lithobates clamitans. Next base: position 9,289,903 of record JBBGZY010000081.1, read on the forward strand.
TGCTAGTAAGGAAGCATCTTTTGGCCTTAACAGACAATACTGTGTTTGCTGGATGTAATGGACGAAAGCAACATTTTGTAAAAATATTTAATATAAATTTTTAAGTTGGGGAAGGAAATACAATTAAGCATAATTAACACTCATTGTAGTTAAGTGACTGCAGCTGTATTATTTGTATATTTACAATAACATTTTGTTTTGTACATTTCCAAGGAAAGAATTTGAAACCAATCAGTTGACATCCAAGCTGGAAGATGAACAAGCTATCATCATGCAGCTCCAGAAGAAAATAAAAGAACTTCAAGTAAGAAGACAGCAATAATAACCTATTAGTACTTTTTTTTATTTTAAGAAGCCACATATGCATTGATGGAACATATTCTATTTTTTAACACAATCTATATATTCTAACTAGGATTCAGTTTGAACATTTCCATTATTTCCTCTGTATGTCTATTGTCCACAGCCAAAACTCTACAGATGCTCGTACGTTTTTCACATTGACTTTAATAAATAGCAACAGTGCTGCCTCTGATTACTGTATGCTGGAATAATGAAATTGCAGACGTGGGCACTCTTTTATGGGATTTCTCATGTTCATAAAATTCTGAAAATATCTTTATGAAAACACATCTGTACCTAGATTGCAAGTGCTAGTCTGCTTCTCAAACTGCTTCTCAAAATTTTAGTTGCTTGGATGTGTCTGAGTTCAGCTTTTCTAAGTTACAGTCACAGAGCAAGCAGGCAGCAAATGAAAGACAGAGGAATGTGGGAATTTCTCATCACTTCACACCAGTATAGACAGCCAATGAAGTAACATTTTTGGAATGTCAGCAATAAAGCCAACATAAGATTAAGATGTGTACATTAACAAAACTCTAACATTTTGGTGACATATGTTTCAATATTCATGCTTCTTATGGTGAGTAGGTTTTTGCTTTGTTACACGGGTTTCCCTATGATATTGCTTATGTTATCCTTTAGGCTCGTATTGAAGAGTTAGAAGAGGAACTGGAAGCTGAACGCGCAGCACGAGCCAAGGTAGAAAAGCAGAGGTCAGATCTCTCCCGAGAGTTGGAAGAATTAAGTGAGAGGCTAGAAGAAGCTGGGGGAGCAACATCTGCACAGCTGGAGATGAATAAGAAGAGAGAGGCAGAGTACCTGAAGATGCGCAGGGATCTGGAAGAAGCCACTTTACATCATGAGGCCACAGCAGCTGCTCTCCGGAAGAAGCATGCAGACACTGTTTCAGAACTTGGAGAGCAAATTGACAATCTTCAGAGAGTCAAGCAAAAGCTAGAGAAAGAGAAGAGCGAACTCAAGCTGGAAACGGATGATTTGGCTTCCAACATGGAGCAGCTGGCCAAATCTAAGGTAGATAATATTTTGTAGCACTCATGGTATATAACTATGTGTTGCCTCATTTCATTGATTAATACTAAAGTTACTCTCTAAAGCAACTCTGTCACTAAAATAACGTTTTTGTAAAAAAAAAAAAAAAAAACTCCCTGCAAAGAAGAGCACGTACCCATTGCACACTCTGCTAAAATATTGTCCCCAGAAATATCTTCTCAAAGTGACACTTTCAGAAGTATCAATCTCTTGTGTCCCCCACTGTGCTAAGTGGTCCTTCCCAGTGACCACTGATTTAGCTACATTACAATTGCATTATTTATTATATTATCTAATTAATTAAATCAGACATGATAGTTCAGGGAAGTGACTTATTGAACAGGTTTAACGTCACTGCCCTAGAACTGCCCTAAACTTAGCCTAAAAGGAAATAGGATGTACACCAATAGTCCTATTAATAGGGCTCACATTTTCCCCTAATGATTAAGGCAGGGGTCTTCAAACTATGGCCCTCCAGTTGTTCAGGAACTACAATTCCCATCATGCCTAGTCATGTCTGTGAATGTCAGAGTTTTACAATGCCTCATGGGATGTGTAGTTCTGCAGCAGCTGGAGGGCTGTAGTTTGAGAATCCCTGGATTAAGGCCTCATGCACACTTGGCATTTGCATTGCTCCTCTGAAGGTCAGAAATCCTGGCAGGAGATAAGGTGCTTTAAAAAACGCACCCCTTATTGCACATTTAGGCTTGTCAAGCATTTGAGCACTAATGGATTTTATTGGCCAAATAATAAGTTATTCACCTAAACATTTACATGCATTTAGGCGCTTTCAGTGTATTTCTGCTCTTCGGCTCCTCTCCTGAACACGCGTTTGATGGCTTTGCATTTTCAACCTGTAAACACTCCTCATCTAATATGCCCGTAATTGCCTGTGTGTGCATGGACACATAGGCTAACATAGAAATGCTTTTAGAGGCAGAATTCCCTTAATCACTGTATTGTTAATTTAGGCTAATTTGTACTTAAATGTGTCTTCCCAGGTAGGCCCTGCTTTTCAGACGAAATTATTAATAACATCCAGGGGAGTTGTGGCTCTGTATGGGGTATTTAGAGGATATTAAAACGATGTTGGCTTTTGGCAAGTTGTATCTATTCAGTCAGATATACTGTATATTGTTTCATAATAATAAAGTCTGATCTATATAGTGTAAAAATATAGCGGAAAGTTTGATGTTTGGGTCTGTTTTGTCAATGGCATGGATCAGAGAGGTCCTGTGTTCTCAGCCATGATGATACTGTATGTATAGCATTGAATGTGCTTTACTTAAAGCGGGAGTCCACCTATCTATCGTTTTTTTTTTTTTTTAGTTTATTCACAAACATTTCTTCTCAGCATTACATACTCACATATTGTGTGTAATATGTCCGCCTGTCTCAGATTTCGTCGGAAAGAATAACTTATATTATTCACTGCAGGCGGTTTCCATCTTCATTGTGGGCATTTGAAGCCCACAAGCATTTATTTCCTGGATGTGGTGAATGCTGTGCTCCCAGCATTCACCGCTCGTTCCCACACATGCTCAGTGGCATCCTGGGAAGCCTGAGACTAGCTCCCAGGAGACTGGGAGAGGCTAGAAACATGCCTACTCCCACGGGAGGAGAACCAGGAAGGGCAAAGAAGAATAGAAAAATAAAAGGTAATTACGGCGATTTAAATTTTTTTAAACGGCATGTCAGCATCTAGGCAAGGAAGAGAATACATACAGATATTGTTCAAAATTTGGGTGGAACCCCGCTTTAAGTCAAGTCAAGTCAAGCTTTATTGTCATTCTACTACACCTGAGGGCATACGGTAGAACGAAATGTCGTATCTCACAGGGCCACGGTGCTACTTAACCAAGTACTATTATGATTTAAGGTACAAAATCCATAAACTTGTACAGATAATATTTTTATGATATTAAGGAACTTTGTATATTTAATACAGGGCATGTCAGAAAAACTGTGTCGCACATATGAAGACCAGCTTAATGAAACAAAGGCCAAGTTAGATGAGATGACCCGTCAATCGAACGATCTCACCACTCAGAAAGGAAGACTGCAGACTGAAAATGGTTGGAAAACTTTGTTCTCTAAAATCACTGTTTTATTAGTATTATATAATTAACTTCATAAGAATATTTTAAGATAAGCAGAAAGCATTCAAATAGTACACTGTTACCTACACTTAACTTTTTTGGGCTTGGTTCACATTGATTTTATTTCAAATGCGACTTGAGTTGCACTGAGTAACATGGCAATTTAACCCTTTCATGACTAAGTCTATTTTTGAAATTTGGTGTTTACAAGTTAAAATCCGTATTTTTTGCTAGAAAATTGCTTAGAACCCCCAAACATTATATATTTTTTTTTAGCAGAGAATCTAGAGAATAAAATGGCGAATGTTGCAATATTTTATATCACACTGTATTTGTGCAGCAGTGTTTTAAACGCAAATTTTTGGGAAAAGGGACAATTTCATGAATTTTAAAAAATCCAAACATTAAAGTTACCCCAATTTTTTTGTATAATGTGAAAGATGATGTTACGCTGAGTAAATAGATACCAAACATGTCACGCTTTATAATTGCACGCACTCGTGGAATGGCAACAAACTACGGTACCTAAGAATTTCCATAGGCGACGCTTTAAATTTTTTCTACGGGTACCAGGTTAGAGTTACAGAGGAGGTCTAGTGCTAGAATTATTGCTCTCGCTCTGACGATCGTGGCGATACCTCACATGTGTGATTTGAACACAGTTAACATATGCGGGCGCGACTTCCGTATGCGTTTTCTTTGCTGCGCTTGTGTATTCAAACTGCACTTCAAAGTATTCAGATCGCCGAAAACGGCGATTCTGAATACTGTGTATCTTTTTAAAACCGGCGCCATTGGCAGCCGAGTAAACGGGAAGTGACGTCATGATGTCGCTTCCGTGTTTACGATTAGGAGGCTGGAACGAAACCGCCCACGGCTTCGTTCCAGCCCGCCCCCAGCCACCGGAGGCAGCCGATTGGTCACCGGGCCTCCTGATCGAACGGGAGGCCCGGTAAGAGCGGCGGGAGGCGGCGGGAGGGGGGGGCGTTCCCTCCCTCTCCTCCGGTATAACAGTCGTGCGGCTTTAAGCCGCATCGGTTGTTATACTCAGATAGCCGATCGCCCGCTCTAAACAACGGTACCGGGATGATGCCTGCAGCTGTGGGCATCATCCCGGTATAACCCCGGAAAGCTGAGTACGCACATCTGCGTACGCTCAGCGGGAAGGGGTTTAAATAACATTGCTTCTAAATGTGCTCCTTCACATCAATGCAGCATAGCTGCGATGCAAATTTGGGGAAGGGCCCAGTGTCAATTTGGTGCAATGAAGTGTGATTTTGTGTTTCATAGACTCCAATGGAAATACATCAAAATCGCATTTACATGTATTTTTAAATGTATTTTTCTGCACCATTTGTGCTGGTTGTTAGGAGCCTAACACCCAGTGACTCGTCCTTGCTGTCAGCAGCAGGGATGAGTCATTGGTTGTTAAGGAGCTGGCACCTGCCAGCGTCCCAACAAGATGAGCCATCCCTGGTGTCAGATGGATTCTTTTTGGTTTGGTATGGATTTTAGGGGGAATCTCACTCCAAAAAGAAAATAGCATGGAGTCCCCCGCAAAATGCACACCAGACCCTTATCTGAGCATGCAGCCTGGCAGGAAAAGGGGTGACAAGTGAGTGACCCCCACTACTCCTGAACTAAGAAAAATGTCCTCCAATGTAAATCCATCGTCAGTTATGATGAACGCTGGCCACTGTCCTGCACGATAAAAAAAAACAAAAAAACACTGCCCGCCAAACACGACCTCTCCCGTTGCTTGAACTTACCAAATGACAGAGCCGCTTCCCCCTGCTACTAAGTAAACAAAGGAGCAGGGGTCACTTGGTGATGTCATGGGTGACCCCAACCCCTATAAAATCTTACCCTGGAAGATTTGGAAGTTACCCCTCCACACCCCCACAACCACCAGACCATAAACATAAGGTTCATATGGATTTGGGGGGGGGGGCATGCATTTTTTTTCCGCCATGGGTCCCCTTCAAAATCCATACCAGAAGCAAAGAGCCTAGTATAGATTGGGGAGGGGCACCCGCACATCGTTTTTTTTTTTTTTTTTTTCAATGTCAACTCTTTTGATTACATTCTGCTGTCAGTGGGGAATCCTGCTGACAGCAGGGATGACTTATCATTATTAGGATGCTGGAGGGTGCCAGCTCCTTGACAACCACTGACTCATCCCTGCTGCTGTATTAAAAACAGGAAGGGTTTGTGGGACTTTAGTAAGTATGCAAAGACATGATTCCTCATCCATATACAGAGATTCATAGTGAATTATGTAACAATGGTAACCATAGATATCATCTTAATATTCTATATATATAGATATATATCTATAGATATATATCTATAGATATATATCTCTCTCTCTATATATATATATATATATATATATATATATATATATATATATATATATATATAACAGTGATAACCATATTGATATAGAATACATTGTTCGGGTTAGAAGTAAACATAAATGATCTTAAAATTGATAAAGATATATTTTTGAAGAAATGCATTGCCCTAGCAGAATCTCAAGCACATGATTACAAGGCATAGCATATAATGTTTCTACGCGTTTCGTGGAGTTTATCCACTCATCAGGAGCAGTTTGAGGTAAAAATATGCATAAAGAGATAAATGAATGCAAAAGGATGAAATAGTTGGTACAAGGGGGCAGAAGGAAGAGGAGGGACATAAATTCCCCAATCACTCTTACCTACAGGTAAGCTAAATCTTCAAGAGGTAATGTTGACAGCTGAGGGCGCCATGGGAACAAACATCCCCGGGAGCTGAGGCAATAGTCTCCACGGCCATAAGGTGGCACAAACAGCAGGGAGTGAAATGTATATAGGACTGTAGTCCCCAAAAGCAATTGTGTAGTATATACTACAATTGTGGATCATGTTTAAATATGTATATATATATATATATATATATATATATATATATATATATATATATATATATATATATATATATATATATATATATATATATATATATATATATATATATGAGAAATATTAAATATTAAGATGATATCTATTGTTACCAATGTTACATAATTTACTATGAATCTCTGTATATGGACGAGGAATCATTAAACATGTCTTTGCATACTTACTTTGCAGTTATGCTTCATATAAAGTCCGACAAACCCTCCCTGTTTTTAATACATTACCAGGGATGGAGGCAGATGAACCTACCCACTCATTGCCTCATATAAAGTCCCAACTCCCTTTTCCCCCCTTTTTCTCATTCCTGCTGCTGACGGCAGGGATGAGTCATAGTACTCACACATTAAAGCGGACCTTCAGTCATTTTTTCAACTTTCCATCTATTAAACCTTGTTGTTTTAACTTTAAGTAGTAACATTTTTTTTTTTGCCAGTAAATACCTTATATAGCCCACTTCCTGTTTCTTGTCTGGCAAAAAGCCTAATCTTATGACATCATGCACAGCTCTCTCCCTCACTCTTGTTAGAGTTTGCCAGGAAGGGAGCGGGGAGGAGTCATAAGAGGGCCAATGAAAGCTGCAGGGCTGCAGAGCTGGAGGTGTGCCTCTGTGTAAATCCAGGTCGTAAACAGGCAGCAGCTTCAGCTGCCCACATAAAATAATATGCAAAGTGGTTGGAGGGAAGCTTCAGAATGGAAAAGATGTTTTTATTACAAATTATGTGAGCAGACTGCAGTTCCTCTTTAAATGTATCAAATTCGCATCAAGTTGCACGGCAGCTGCACTATAAAATTGCTATGAAAATTGGATCAAATTTACAGTGCACCAGTGTGAACCTAGTCTTATCCCACAGCCCACGCAGGGTAGAAAAAATACGAATGTCTGAAGGAGGAAGTATTTTCTTACGTGTCAGGTTGTTTCGCAACTACTCAATAGACCTTGTGTTTTTAAACAAACGTACCTGTATGCATAGTAGGTTTGACGTGTCTGTTTAGCCTGAAACAGATGGCTTAGAGATTGAAAGTATGAGCTGTATTCTTTTAATGGATTTCCAGACAGTCAGCTTTTAAAAGCACAAATGGCACATGTATTTCCAGACTTCAGATTAGGAACATAAAGAGCATATTTGGCAGCTGTTATCTATTGAGTATGTTGCAAACAACAAGTAGATCTTTAGATGGTGCTGTGTTGCTGCTATTATGCTAAAACAAATGCGTTTTAACATTGATAAAACAAATGTGTTTTTTCTATTTTATCTGTGATTGAGAGGGACGTATTTATTTGACTTAAGTCATAGGAGTCTACTGACTAAACGTTCACTTAGGAGATTGAAAAAAGTAAGCTATAATCACTTCACTCACCTAATCCCATGCAAAGGAAAATTCTGTTTTTCAAATTCCTTTGGCGATGATTAGGTATCCAAATGGAACACTGTTTTACACTGTTTAACTTGTAACTAGATAAACTGTCACACATTGTATTTGTGATATGTTAAATAAAATTGGAATAAACATTTTTTTTATGTTTATAATATTTTTATCCTCGTAGCATACCATCAAATATAAATGAGTGATTTTATGGTATTGAAGCCAGGGACATTTGGTGGGACAATTCCTAAAAAAAATCTACGTATATCCCTGGAATTTAGGAATAACTAGCAAGTAGATTCACTGAGATTGCCATGGTCTGTAACGTGCCTCATTTGCCCTGTGCTAGTTAGTTGGCCTAAGCCCCCACGTTTCTATGCTACAGTATCTCATAAACTACTTCTTGTGGTGAAAGTAGAATGATGTATTCTTTTGGAATTCTACCTAACAGGTGAATTTGCAAGGCTTCTTGAAGAGAAGGAATCATTAATAAGTCAGTTGTCACGAGGGAAGTCTTCTTTTACTCAACAAATTGAGGACCTGAAGAGACAGTTGGAGGAAGAAACAAAGGTAATTAATAGCTAAATACTTATATACCATAAGCTTGAACCTTACAAAAAAAAAACTTGAGACATAACAAAGAATAAAAAATGACTGCTGAATAGAAGAAAGGCTACTGTTCACAGATAGTTGCTATGAGGATATTCCAGTAAACCAAACCTGTAACTCATTTGTAGATAATTGTATACAGTTTTGGAAATAAGATTATTTAGTGAATGTAATAAAAGGTCATCAGTGTTATAATAAAAAATCTGTCTTTTCTATGATTTACCAGAATAAACAAAAATAACTCATATATTGATTAATAAAAATAGTCACTAGTCTACCCATAATCAACGATGACCCCAGTCATTGATTGCTCAAACTTTCTACCAGGTGTTCAGGACCGTGCCTTTAAAACCTTACTAAACTCTTAACAAGTTCTGTTTAAAGCACTTTTTAATGTAGGATAAGTATATTATTCAAGCCATGACAGACCTATTGTTAAACTCCTGGATAATAAACCAGATACATAACCTCATGTGGCTACATAGCAGACCCAACCCGTTTGACAGAATTCTCTGTCAAAAGAAAAGTCTTCCTCTTAACCACAGCCTTTCTAAATCATATCTCATTCATAATAACCCATCACAATACTTTACGCCTCCTTATATCTCAATATGGGGGAAAAAATTGAAGTCTAAATTTACCCTAGAACATACAGAACATAAGGATCCATGCTGAACAAAATTCAGGAGGGTTTTGTTTAGGATTCTCACATCTGGGTACAGGGTCCCAAAGACCCGACCCTATATGTTGAAGATACAGTCAGCATGAAAGTACAATGGTGGTATTATGGTGTTTTTAAAAAAATATATAAACAATATAACATTCAAGATGACAGATATAAACTTGACTAAAAAAACACATGGCCACCTAAAAATGCTGCAAGGGTATGTGCCTCCTTGTGCTAGATACAAACTTCCCCTCTCTCTTGAGCCTATGGTGTGCCAACATGAATAAAACCAAAAAACAATGGTAGACCTTAGGCTAGCATTAAAAAAACAATAAGGAACATTTTTTAAGTCTTTCAACATTCACAAGAGTACCATACCTTGCTTACCTTATCCTAACCACAAAAATACCTTGTCACATTCACCTAACCGTCCTAAAAGGCAGTGGTAAGACAACTACATTAAGACACAATTCATATTGACCTCCTATTAATATGCTCCAAGACCCATTACCCTCCTCCAAGTGATTCGTTTTTCCCAGTCTTGTGGCTGGACAAAACCCTCCCCTGTCCCTTGGCTTTTTAAAATTGAACAAAAAAGAGTAGTTGCAAATAAAAGGCAACCTGACAAAATTTGCTGTTTTTGTAGAGCAAGTTATATGATGAAATCCAACATCTGATCACTTGCTATTAGCAACAATCCCAACTATTTTATTTCCACTAAGAGTCCTAATGTTACTTTGCCTAAAAGAACTGTATTCCTTCCCTTCTACATGATCACATTTTATAGTTCAATTTTATTTTCTCAGGCCAAAAATGCACTGGCACATGCAGTGCAGTCTGCCAGACATGACTGTGACCTCCTTCGCGAACAGTTTGACGAAGAACAAGAAGCTAAATCAGAGCTCCAGAGGAGTCTTTCAAAGTGCAATGCTGAAGTGGCACTGTGGAGGAATAAATATGAAACTGATGCCATTCAGAGGACAGAAGAGTTAGAGGAAGCAAAGTAAGCTGCAAGTTTATTTCATGACCAGTCTTCAATGGTATTGCCACAAGTATTGGACTTTAAATATTTATCTGTATGAAAATAAATATATTTCCAAAAAGAATATGCAGAGAATCCAGCAACATCAATAAGAAACAAGTGGGTGATTAAATCCATGGAGTTCTCCAACAACTAAGCAACAAAGTGTAGATTTGCCCTTTCATTTTTTATTAGTACAATTAAAAAAAAAAAAAAGAAGTAAAACAGTGGCAAAAAAGTTAAAATTAGATTGCACGTGTTTACTTTTTTAATACAGTGGTGCAAAATGCAGTGATTATAAGGTGTGGCTAGCTGTAACAACCAATCCCAATGCAGTTTAGCTGACTACAGAAAATCTGTCATCTGGTTGCTAACTGCTTCATTAAATAAGCTTATACACACATATATATATATATATATTTTTTTGTGCTTCCCACCATAGGAAAAAGTTAGCTATACGCCTCCAAGAGGCTGAAGAAGCGGTTGAGGCAGCTAATGCAAAGTGTGCATCTCTGGAGAAGACCAAGCATCGTCTGCAGAGTGAGCTAGAAGACATGATGATTGATCTGGAAAGATCCAATGCTACTGCTGCTGCCATGGATAAGAAGCAAAGGAACTTTGACAAGATTCTAGCTGACTGGAAACAAAAGTATGAGGAAGCCCAGGCTGAACTGGAAGCTTCACAGAAGGAGGCCCGCAGCCTGAGCACTGAGCTCTTCAAGCTGAAGAATGCCTATGAAGAAGTCTTAGATATCTTGGAAACTGTAAAGAGGGAGAACAAAAACCTGCAAGGTAACCACTTTACTTGATAACCGAAAAAAAAATATTTAAAGCATAGGTTTATTTTAAGATATACCTTCTTGGACAGACTGAACTTAAGAAGAAATAGAGAACGTTTATCAAAGCTGTGTTATATATGCATTTACTGTATGTGTACAACATATTTCTGACCTATGTGGATCTATCATCAGGTCAGCACTGAAAAAGGGACATTGATAAGAATGATGAGAAGTGTGATTCAAATCTGCCACTTACTTCTTATAATCCTTGTACCCCCCACTTTACCACTGCATTTCCCAGTTCTTCCCTGAAGTTATGCTCCTTTTATCACATTTAATGGAGCCCTATGTCTTCTTCATGTATGTAAAACATTAAAGCAACCCTGTCTAGAAAAAGGAGCCTTGTAATAGTAGAGCTCTTAATCAAACCTCTCTGGTGGCTTGTGTCTCTTACTTTTTCTCATCTCTAGCACTTTTTGGCATTCAACACTTCTGGGAGTGTTGGGTTCCCTTGAATCCTGTCATTTACCATAGTTCCATCTTCTGACCGCTGCATCACTGCTGAGTCCTGTAGTGAATTAGGGGTGGAAGGATGAAACTACAAAACATGATGGGGAGCACAAACATCTGACACCTGTAAGTGTTGAATGCCAAGGGACTAATTGTGACTGTAGTGCTGGAAAGGTAGGAGACATGACCTGCCAGAAATATTAGAATAGGAACTCTTCTCTTGCAGGGCACCTTTACTTTTTACCATGACAGTATCACTTTAACCTACAATGAAGGGCAAATCTAAAAATGAGTTCATAATGCCTATTACATGTGAGTGGACATGTAAATGCAGGCACAAAGGTATTGTTGACACAACATAGAAGATATTTAGATAACTAGTGGGTTGTTTAAGCTGCAGGGAAAAACCTAAAACTGCAACATCACTGCTATCTCAAATGTGAGAAGGTTGTTCAATTATTACAAATTTATTTTCCATTTCAGAGGAGATTTCCGACCTGACTGATCAGATCAGTGAAGGTAACAAGAATCTGCATGAAGTAGAAAAGGTGAAGAAACAGGTAGAGCAGGAGAAGTCAGAGATACAGCTAGCTCTGGAAGAAGCAGAGGTAAGACCAACAATAATCCAAGGAATTTATTAGAATTCTCTCATAGAGCAATCTAGCTTTTCTTACAATGGCTGTTAAAACCTCCCCTAATCCACTAGATGGGGCATTACATAAAGACAACACTAGTTGTTGCCATTTGTAAACTTTCCTCTTCCAGGAATATAAAACTTTTACGTTACAGCTAGATCTGAGTAAACTAGTCTGTCTAGACTAGGGGTAGGCAATCCCCGGCACACCAAGACTCTTTTGCCAGCACTCGACTCCCTCCCCATCAGCAGAGCAGTGCAGGGAAGTGTCAGTGAGACAATAATGCATTCCAATTTCAGAATTCCCCACACCACACCTGCACTGTGCCCCCACACATTGTAATAGATGGGAAACATTGTTTGGTTCTCTAACTTTGCTGTAGCTGCGATCGTCAGCTTTTGTGATGGGGAAGAGATTGGGTGCAGTTCTGCTGGGGGGGGGGGGGGGGGCCTGTTTCCAGGAGGAGGAGGACTGTCATTGGCCACTGCTAAAGCCAATCACAGTCCTGCTAGCTCCATCCACCATCTCAGAAAGAAGGGATTTCACTGTGATTGAGAAAACCACAGTCAGGTGATAGTTTGTGGAATTACTGTTGAGCTTCTGGGAACTTTGTTGAAATTATTCCTGAACCTTTGTGTCACTACTGAACCCCTGCAGTCTGTGTCCCTTTAAGCCACAGCCAGTATTCAGCGCAATGAAAATTACACCCAACCACTTCTTCTTAGCCGCAGGGGCCCAACTTATGATCCTGCACACAAGCCCACTGCTTTCAGGAAATGCCCCTGACCTGAGCTCATCATTGCGCATCTATTTCATATGCTTGTATGTGACATCACATACATCACATACAAGCATGTGGGCTGGATGCGAGAGGTGGATCAGAAGGATGAGTGTGCCAGGACAGGTAGATGTGTCTCATCTCTGTTTACTTTCACCACTCTGCTTATCACACAAATCATAGATGAGAAGAGGGTACAGCGGTGCAGCAGATGAGCAGGAGGGTACAGAGGTGGGGAAAATGAGCAGGAGGGATTCAGAGGTGGGACAGAAGAGCAGAAGGGTACATCGGTGGGGCAGATGTGCAGGGAGGTACAGTGGTGGAAGAGAAGGGGGTTCAGCAGTGGGACAGCAGTGGGACAGAAGAGCAAGGGGGTACCGTGATGGGCCAGATGAACAGGGGGTTCAGTGTTGGGCTAGATGAGCAGGGGGTTCAGTGTTGGAGCAGAAAAGCAGGGGGGTAGAGCAGTGGGGCAGATGTGAAAGGAGGTGTATTGGTGGGGCACATGAGCAGGGGGTTACAATGGTGGGGCAGGAGAGCAGGGGGAACATAGGTGGGGCAAAAGAGCAGGGGGGTACAGAGATGAGACAGATGTGCAGGAGGTACATTGGTGGGGCAGATGAGAAAGCGGGTTACAGTGGTGCGGCAGATGAGCAGATTGGTTCAGTGTTAGGACAGATGAGAAGGCGATTCATTAGTGAGACGGAAGAGCATGGGGATATGGTGGTGGAGCAGATGTGCAGGGAGGTACAGTGGTGGGGCAGTGGGGCAGATAAGAAAAGGGGTACATTGATGGGGCAGATGAGCAGGGGGCTTACAGTGGTGGGACAGAAGAGCAAAGGGGTACAGTGGTGGGAGGGATGATAAGGGGTTCAGCGATGGGACAGAAAAGCAGGGGGGTACAGTGATGGGGCAGATGAGCAGGGGGTTACAGTGGTGGGACAGAAGAGCAGGGGGGGTTCAGTGTTGGGCCAGATGAGAAGAGAGTTACAGTAGTGGGAAAGATGAGCAGGGGGTTCAGTGTTGGGGCAGAGGAGAAAGGAGGTACATTGGTGGGACAGATGAGCAGGGGGTTACAGTGGTGGGGCAGAGGAGCAGGGGGTACAGAGGTGGGGCAGATGCGCAGAGGGGTGCAGAGGAGAAAGGAGGTACATCAGTGGAACACATGAGCAGGGGGTTACAGTGGTGGGGCAGAAGAGCAAGGGGAACAGAAGTGGGACAGATGTGCAAGAGGTACAGTCATGGGGCAGATGAGCAGGGGGTTACAGTGGTGGGACAGATGTACAGGGGGTACAGAGGTGGGGCCGATGTGCAGGGTAGTACAGTGGTGGAGCCAATGTGCAGGGGGTTACAGTGGTGAGGCATATGTGCAGGGGGTTACAGTGGTGGGGGATATGTGCGGGGGGTTACAGTGGTGGGGCAGATGAGAAAGGGGATTCATTGGTGGGGCAGATGAGAAAGGGGATAGATTGGTGGGGCAGATGAGCAGGGTGGTACAGTGGTGGGGCAGATGTATAGGGGGTTACAGTGGTGGGGCAGATGAGCAGGGGGGTTACAGTGGTGGAGTAGATGAGCAGGGGGGGTCAGTGTTAGGGCAGAAAAGCAGGGGGTAGAGCAGTGGGGCAGATGTGAAAGGAGGTGTATTGGTGGGGCAGATGAGCAAGGGGTTACAGTGGTTGGGCAGATGAGCCAGGGGGTACAGTGGTAGGGCAGATGTGCAGGGTAGTACAGTGGTCGGGCAGATGTGCAGGGTAGTACAGTGGTGGGGCAGATGTGCATCGTAGTACAGTGGTGGGGCAGATGTGCAGGGGGTTACAGTGGTGGGGTAGATGTGCAGCGGGGTACAGTGGTAGGTGCAGGAATTCGGGCTCATCTGAGGTGTGGAGTTGCAGGAATTGGGACTGATCTAAGGTGAGAGAGTGCAGGATGTTAATTTTTCACTACTAAAGTAGTTTACAGTATTTACTTAAAAAAAAAATCTTTTTCATGATTGAGAGTGTTAAGTTGACATTTTTTTTGTTATAAAATTGGCACGCTCAATGTCTTTGAAAACATTTTTGGTCACACTGTGCTCAAAAGGTTGCCTACTCCTGGTCTAGACTAGATAACTAGGTCACTTAATGGCAACTATGTCTCTATTGAGATAGTCATAGTTTTTTACAATATAATTTGTTTATCAGAATTATATTACCCAAACGTGACATTTCAGTTTCTTTATGTTTTCTGGAAAACTAAATCATGCAGTAGTATTTATAAGACTCAGGGACGCCAATGGTGAGTTATCCCCAACAGAAGTTGGCCTTACTGCTGAAGACTGAACTTTGCCTTGTATTTAACAGACACATTAGTGTGGCAGGTAGAACGATTTTTACATTTTGACTGCTTATGGTAGGATCAAGTAGAAGATAATTTTCTTAATACACACTCCCAATATGCCTTTTAAATAGCATGAGTCCATTGTCTTTGGTTAGGAAGGGGTGTATTTCATAAATGTTATGGAAGTGAAGGTGGCAAGATTTGGACAGTGATTGGATGTGGGGCTGAAAATAGAGGTCAGAGTCTGGGATTACAGCACCCCGGCATGAGGAGAGAGAAGAACAGTTGTGCTGTTCATCCCAGTGGAAAAGTCAGGGGAGGGGCAGCAGCAATTGTTTTTTGGGGTCAGGAGTACAGATATAGAATTTTGTGTCATCAGCATAGAGATTATTTTGGAAGCCATGCAAGGTTAACAACTGATCAAGGGAGGAGGTGTAGACAGAGAATAGAAGGGGTCCAAGGATAGAGCCTTGGGGGACTCCTAAGGAAAAGGGAAGAGGAGAGGTAGAGCTAGAGTTGTAGGTAGTACTAATTAGGAGTACCTAATTAGGTAGGAGGAGAACCTCAAAAGAGCAGACTCCTGGAGGCCAAGGGATTGAAGTTTTTTTGAGGAGGCGGTCAACTGCGTCAAAAGAATCAGAAAGGTCTAATGGTAAAAGTATTGAGTAGTGGTCATTGGTTTCAGCAGTTAGTAAGCCGTTATTGTGTTATACAGGGCAGTTTTTGTGGAGTGTTGAGGGCAATCGCCAGACTTTAAGGGGTCGAGAAGGTTGTTATCAGTGATGGCTCAGATGGCTGTAGACTAGGCATTCTAGAAGTTTGGAGGTAAACAGAAGCAAGAAGATGGGTCTTAGGTTGTTTAAACTGGTGGGGTCCAGTGAGGGATTTTTAAGTATTGGAGTGACCAGTGCATGTTTTAGAGGGAAGGGGATGAAGTTACTAGTGATGGAGAGAAGTGAGAGCGAAGGTGGCTAAGGTACTTGTGAGAGAATGAGAATGAGATCCAAGGGATAGCTGAAAGAAGATGGGCATCAGAGAAAAAATTAGCAACCCCCTCTGTACTGACGGGGTCAAAATCGTCAATATTGAATATGGTGGTAGACATGGTCGGGGGAATTCATAAAGGGTGTTGTAGACACCCTTTAGAATTCCATTGGGGTGCAGCACCAAAAGAGTTGGTGCTTTTGACCAATTTATGTACTGTACCTATCACAGACAGGTACATGAATTTGTTGGTGTCTGCATTGGGGAAGGAGTGTCTACACTGAATGCTCCTTCCCCAGTGCACTCACTCCCACCCTCTCTCCCTATCTACTGTGTTCATCACCTTGACTTGGTGCTTGACCAAGGAATTTTAATGTATGGGTGGGCAGAACTGACTAGTTCCCCATCAGGCCCACTCTCATTTTGGGTATGGGAGTGTGTGGATCTATAATAATTATTTAGTCCAATAGTGCCTTTTGAATCCACACACAAGTCATTTCCCAAATGTGGGCATTGCCCATATTTGAGTAAAGATATTAGCTGTAACCCCATCCATTTTGCTTACACTTAGTTTCAGCCACAGAATTTCCTGGCTGACATGTAAATAAGGCAGGGGATACAGCCCTGTGTAAGAAACATTACATAGTTGACAGCTTTCCAGCACAGGCATAGCCTTCTCTGGTTAGGCATGCCAGATCAGAGTTGGTCTTAATTACCGCCAGTTTCCTAAGCCAAGAACTGGCCGTAATTCTTTAAGTATCGCTCCCATAGTGATGCATTCTTAAAGTGGTGGTAGTAAGAACTGCCTGGATTTGCCAAATGTGTGGATAATGTTACTGACACTGCCGCATATGCTTGCTTGGTTGTAGTTCGTAACCACTTGCCGACCGGCTCACAGCATTATACATCGGCAGAATGGCTCTCCTGCGCAAACTGATGTACCTGTACGTCATTCCGTAAAAGCAGGATAGTGGGTGCGTGCCCGCTGAGCATCGCAGGAGCATGCCCGCGGGCTCGATGCCCACCAGCCGCCCACGATCACGGCGAGGAGAAGCAGAACGGGGAACTGCCTAAGTAAACAGGGCATTTCCGCGTTCTGCCTAATGACATGACAGGGATCTACTGCTCCCAGTGGTCGGGAGAAGTGATCTCTGTCATGTTTCAGTAAGCCCATCCCCCTACAGTTACAACATGCTGAGGGAACACACTTAACCCCTTGATCGCACCCTAGTGTTAAGCCCTTCGCTGCCAGTGTCATTTTTTCATTGATCAGTCCATTTTTATAGCACTGATCAATGTAATAATGTCCCTGGTCCCCAAAAAGTGTAATTTGGGGCAGATTTGTCCGCTGCAATGTCGCAGTCCCGCTAAAAAACGCAGATCACTTCCACACCATTACCAGTAAAAACAATAAAAAAATAAAAGTCCCTAAATCGATCCCGTAGTTTGTAGACACGATAACTTTTGCACAAACCAGTCAATATACGCCTTTTGTAATTTTTTTTACCAAAAATATGTAGAAGAATATATATATCAGCCTAAACTGATGAATAAATTTGTTTTTTTATGGATAGGTATTATAACAGAAAGTAAAAAAAAAATGTTTTTTTTTTTTAAATTGTCACTCTTTTTTTGTTTATAGAGCAAAAAATAAAAACCGCAGAGGTAATCAAATACCACCAAAAGAAAGCTCTATTTGTGGGGAAAAAAGGACGTCAATTGTATGTTAAATGGGGGAAATAACTGTAAAGTAAAGATTTTGTCACAAATTGCATCTATTTTGTTTTTAAAATGATTGGTAAAGCCCTAGGCAGTGAATGAGTTACTGGGCAGTGGGGGACAAAGTAGAAAGTTAAAAGTAAAGAACTGGATGAAAGAGTATTAATAAGAATGATAAAATAGGTCTATTTTGCAAAATGGAGGGAGGAGTTACATTTTAGGAGAGCATATTTATGCAGGAAAAAATTCTGAAGTAACCAAGTTTTACACCACACTCGCTCAAGAGCGCGACTACATCTTTTGAGACTTCTAATGCTATCTGTTTGCCAGGGCTGTAGTGGTCAGGGTCTAATTCTGTGTGCAGTGAAGGGAGCAAGGGTGTCCAGGAAGAAAGGGATTGAGCTGTTGTACACAAAAGTAGCTAGGTCAGGGCAGGACAAGAGTCAGATTTTGTTGTAGAGGTAGTCAGTAGCAGAACAGAAAGGGCAAGGGCTAAAGTGTGGAGGGCTTCTGATGTTAACTGCTTGCTGGTTGGAGGGATTGGAGGTTAAAGACAGGGAGAGTGTGAAACTGATAGGGCTGTGATCAGAGAGAGGAAAAGAGGGCGTTGGAGAGAGGAGGTAAGAGTGCAGAGCTAAAAGATTACAAGGTGTTGCAATCAGAGTAAGTAAGAGTATCTGTCCATTGTATTAGGTCAAAAGATGAGGTTTGGCTGGAAAAAACTGAGAGGTAGCTGATGTGTTACCATTACCAGTATGTTAAAATCATCAAGCTGTATTATGCTTTTATTCTAGCCATTTATCAATATAATGGATTCCTGGTTTATGTTATTATTAGGGTGCACTAGAACATGAGGAAAGTAAAACCCTCCGATTTCAACTGGAGCTATCTCAGATAAGATCAGAATTTGAAAGAAAATTGGCTGAAAAAGATGAAGAGACAGAAAATATCAGGTACTTTCTGTTATAGGATTAGGCATGTTCATTATTTAAAAATTGTGTGTGGGTCAAAGATGACCCATGGTTTTCAAGCAAAGTCTGACACAGCAATGGAGTCCCTAACTGTGCCTAAAAGAAACTGCAGTGCATGCAGCCAGTACACTGGCCAATGCACTATACCACGTTCTTCATGGTGTGAATGATTTGACAGTGAATGGTAGCTTGGGTGTGTTTAGGTGTTAAAATAAAATATTGCATCACATTTTTTCTGTAGACTCTGATTTTGCCGATAAAACATTTATTCTCCAAGCTTCACTTTAATAAGTGGTTGGTAGATAGATGATGATTAAATTTTTTAACTTGCAGTAAAACATTTTTGGTTGTCATGGCACTACCCCACTTTTCTTTATTCTGTATTTCTTTAACATCAGTGTGGTGCAAAATGCATTAGAGCAGACTTTTGCCGCGTACACACGAGCGGACTTGCCAACGGGCTAAACTCCGTCGGCATTTCCGATAGAAAGATTTAGAACATGTTCTATATCTCAGTCCGTCGGAAATGCCGACAGAAAAAGTCCGATGGGGCATACACACATTCGGAATGTCCGACCAAAAGCTCCCATCTGACTTTTTCTGTCGGGAAGTCCGGCCATGTGTACGCGGCAATTCTCAACCTTTTCAACACATTGAAACCCTTGAAATAACTTTCCAGTCTCAGGGAAGCCCTGCTAAAAATTACTATAGCTGCAACTCATGATACATTGTGTGATGGACATTAGGAAGAATGCTTCTTATACTTGTGGTCATTGGGAAGAACTACCCCTTTTCAAATAGCTAAAAAAGATCAATTGTGTCAGTGGATACTTATCTGAGAGACAGAAATAGCTAATTGCTCAAGGAACCCTTAGCAATCTCTGGAGGAACCCTGGTTAGGAAATCCTGCTTTAAAAGATGTGAAATATGCAAATTGCCACTGCTATCTTCCCTCTTATGCCCTGTACGACACAGTCGGACATTGATCGGTTATTCCGACAACAAAATCCATGGATTTTTTCTGACGGATGTTGGCTAAAACTTGTCTTGCATACACACGGTCGCACAAAGTTGTCGGAAAATCCGATTATTCTGAACGTGGTGACGTTAAACGCGTACGTCGGGACTATAAACGGGGCAGTAGCCAATTGTTTTCATCTCTTAATTTATTCTGAGCATGCGTGGCACTTTGTGCGTCCGATTTGTGTACACGCGATCAGATTTTGTTGTCGGAAAATTTTATAGCCTGCTCTCAAACTTTGTGTGTCGGAAATTCCGACGGAAAAAGTCAGATGGAGCCCACACACGATCAGAATTTCTGACAACACAATCCGATCGCACTTTTTCCGTCTGAAAATCTGACCGTGTGTACAGGGCATTAGAATGCTGTTTTCCTGTCTTTTATGCTGACCTTTCTGTAACAATAACTTTTGAATCTCTGACTTCGAACAAGATTAATGATCAGGGAAGTCAGTAAGTCAGAAGCCCTTACCTATTTACTTGCTTTAGAGTAGGTAATACATATGAATTAACATGCATTAACTATACGCCTTTTATTAATTTTGAATTTGGTATAACACAGTATGTTATGCTTTTTGTGCAAACATATAAATTGATTACATTTCTTTGTCGCACATTAGGAGAAACCAACAGCGAATTATTGAATCATTACAATCTAACTTGGATGCAGAAGCCAAGAGCAGAAATGAGGCCACCAGGTTGAAGAAAAAGATGGAAGGAGACCTAAATGAAATGGAAATTCAGCTAAGCCACGCTACCCGTCAGGCTACAGAAGCAACAAAAGCCATGCGAAATCTGCAGGCCCACATCAAGGCATGTAAATTACTAAACTGAGTCCTAAGTACAAACTAATGCTAAGAAGATACCATGGTTTGCTTCTACAATAAAAAAATATGTCACAGGAAGCAAAAATGATCAACACAAATGTTTGTTTTTTTTCATTTTATTTTGCTAGGACCTTCAAGTCCAGCTGGATGACTCACTTCACCTTTCTGAGGACCTCAAGGAACAAGCAGCAGTCAGTGAGAGGCGAAACAACTTGCTTCAGGCTGAGCTGGATGAACTAAGAGCAGGACTGGATCAGACAGAACGAGCAAGGAAGCTGGCAGAGCATGAACTACTGGAAGCTACAGAAAGGGTCAACTTGCTTCATTCACAGGTCCAAAATCTGTTTACAACTATTTGCTGAGATTGTAGGTAGTGTTTCTTCTTTTGAGATTTTTAAACTAAGCTGATCCATCTTCAATATTCAGGGCTTGTTTTTGGAAATACAGAGAACCTCTGCCGATTGTTAAAACCCTTGTTGGGGGAATGCTTTGATCTATTTTATTCATCCATTTGTTCCTTTTTTTTAGTTCTAACAGAAGCCTAAAGTACTATATGCATATATTTTATTTATTTATTTATTATTTTATTTATGGTTAGATGAATATGAAATATTACATATCAATATTCTGTATTCTGATTTTACAGCTTTTTACATGTTTGACTTTTAAATTTACTTTTTAGAAATTTTACCAACTATAGCTTTACTATATTACCAAAATTAAGGGAACACTCTCTTCCCCCTTAGTAAATCAACCGTAATGAGAGCAGTTAATCATCCCATTTCTTCCTTTTCAGCTGTGTACAGATTGCCTAGTTCACATTTTTGAAAGAGGTAGCTTGCAAACAAACATTTTCTACACCTTGTATTAATTTCTTTTTTGTAGTAAAAATAAGAGAACAATATTTTTCATCTAAGGGACCCAGTAAATATTAGTGACATCCCATTTGGAGTTCATGCCCATTGGATGTATCCCTCTGCAGTACATTAACTTTCTAAATATGATGTATTCTGGTACATATCTCTCCCTACAGAATACCAGTCTGATCAACCAAAAGAAAAAGCTGGAGAGTGACTTGTCCCACATGCAGAGTGAAGTAGAAGAGGCCATTCAGGAATGCCGAAATGCAGAAGACAAAGCCAAAAAAGCCATCACTGATGTGAGTCACTTTCCATTCACATGATCTTCATAGCCGTGTGCTGTAGCTTGTTAATACCAACATTGTTCTGATAATCGTCAATATGAACACACAGTTGTACAAGCAGTTTTTTGTAGAGCAGAAACATTGATATTTACATTACATACTAAAACCTAACCCTTACCGTAATTACGGTAAATTAGGGATTCACATATTCCTAAAATTATTATAAAGCAAACCATTCACACATTTTAAAGACAAGATAAAACAATACAAAATCATTTAAAAACAATTAACATCAGTTGCTCATGTTCTGAATGCCATAGCACATAGCTGGAAGTATATCTTCTCAATTTTAATTGTTTTTCTGAAAGTTTGGGTCACATAAGGCAGTACAGCAATTGGATTTGTGGGAGTGAATTACAAGCAGGTAAGCAGCTCCTGCTTATGATGCCACTGTAGTTTTCACTGAATACTTCTGCCATCAGCCCTGCCAATTAACATGATTCATAAAGGCATGCATGAGCATTCTCTTACAGTGGTGGTTGGTGAAGTTTTAGGATGGGGGGGGGGCGTCAGACCCCTCCCTTCCTTTTTGACCCCTCCCCAGGACAGAGTATACAGCTCAGCCTTACAGGACATAGTATACAGCTCAGCCTCACAGAACATAGTATAAAGCACAGCCTCACAGGACAGAGTATACAGCTCAGCCTCACAGGACATAGTATACAGCTCAGCCTCACAGAACATAGTATAAAGCACAGCCTCACAGGACAGAGTATACAGCTCAGCCTCACAGGACATAGTATACAGCTCAGCCTCACAGAACATAGTATAAAGCACAGCCTCACAGGACAGAGTATACAACGCAGCCTCACAGGGCATAGTATACAGCTCAGCCTCACAGGACAGAGTATACAGCGCAGCCTCACAGGACAGAGTATACAGCGCAGCCTCACAGGACATAGTATACAGCTCAGCCTCACAGGACATAGTAAACAGCTCAGCCTCACAGGACATAGTATACAGCTCAGCCTCACAGGACATAGTATACAGCTCAGCCTCACAGGACATAGTATACAGCTCAGCCTCACAGGACATAGTATACAGCTCAGCCTCACAGGACATAGTATACAGCTCAGCCTCACAGGACATGGTAAGATGAAGAGAGAGAGAGACTCCAATTCCTCAGCTCACAGCACCAGGAGACATCCAGTAAAGCGACCACTAAAGCCTATCAGCCTTCCTCGTACTCCCAGTTGTGTGTGAGGGCAGAGAAGGGCTGTTGGTGCAGGGGGGGCAGGGTTTCAACAGAGGATATTGCAGGTCTATCAGTGTAGGATGTTTAGCTGCTTCCTCCAGCTACTTTCTCTGCTCAGACTGCCTCCTCCTCTCCTTATTTTTACCTTACGTTCTCTCGTTCCTCCAGCAAAGACTGCCATCCTCTGTCTCTCTATTCCTGGCTCTCCTACACACAGCTTTCAAACTTTTCCATAGTCACTGTGAGCAGGGCAGAAGCTGGAGGATACGGAGCACTCAATAGAAGGAAAGTGGAGCAAACAGAGGATTCTGAGCCAGCTGTGATGCGGCCCCAATGCACAGGCAGCACGGGTTACTTACAGACTCCCTTGAAAGCAGCCTTTCAGAGCAGCTGAGGGGGGGAGAGAGAGAGACACCCTCAGCAATGCACATTACTGTCATCGCTGAGGTCACATTACTGTCACCTCTGATCCCCGCCAGCTCCATGCCCATCCGCCGCATCAGTGATCCGCTCCCCGCATGACATCCCGGTCCCAGGTCCTGGTCGCAGTCAGTCACTCTAAGCAACACAGTGAGCCAGCAGGGAAACTGGAAGTGATGCTGCAGTAGTGCAGAAAAAGCACTGCCCAGTCGTCCTCTGTTCCCAGCCAATAAAAAAAAGCACAAGAGCCAGAAGCAAATCAGTTTAGAGTGGGGGTGTTTGCAGGCGCATCGCTTGCACCCCGAACACGCCCTAAATAGGGGCAACTCAGCTTCCCATAGACCGATGTCACTCTTAAAGTGACCTTTTTTTGTGTGAAACGCTTGGGGGGGGCGGCGCTCATGCACCCCCTATGGATGGGCCGCCACTGTGTGCCGAGTTTGGCAGAAACATAAACAACAGTCCTACTCATGTAAAAATCATGCTAAACTGAAAGTCTCTTATAACACCCAATGATGTTTTAGGCAGCACAAAATTTTGATCTTGTCATAGGTATTTAAACATGACATGCTAGCAGGTTCATATCCAAAAGTATATGCCATCTGTGGGGGATTTCAACTTTACTTATATGCTGCACAGTGATACCTATGAATATCTCTTGATGAACCAAGGGAATATATACCGTATAATCATTGTTTGAAGTAGAGATTCATGATGAATTAAGAATACTCAGTATAATCACTGTTTGAATTAGAGATTCTGTAATTAGGAGGAACATGCATATTTTTTAACAAGATTGGATCCAAATAACACTTCATAATAATCTGAAACAAACCATTAAATTAATCAATGCCTAAAGTAAGCATCTACAATGTGGCATGGAGACTTACTATCTTTTTAGCTACAAAGAAACATAGTTTTTAGGTATGTTTACCCACAACAAATCTTGTCAAGAAATTAGAAAGTGATGTTTTGTGCTGTTATTAACACGTCTAAAAATAAGAGGCCCATTCTCCAATTTAATATAGAGGAGAGAGCCTTGCAGATAATTTATTTTTACCCAAATTGCCAATTGCATCCCCAGAACAGAAACAGCCTAATGATATTCCAAACACCATACAGCTTTTTCAGTTTACCATCATCAGTGCAGTGTATGGAAACCATGGGTTCTATGAAGTAGGGCTTGGGACCTAATGAGAAAGTATAACCCAGAAGGATATGTGAGAAACCAAAAAGCCTTCCAGTGCAGTGTGCAGTAGAGCCTTCTTAAAGCCTGTGTCAGTTACATATCTAGACCCTAGACCTCACAGACAACCCAATATTAGTTTTTTTACGAGGGGCCTTCAAAAAGTTTTATATATATAATAGAGTTTAAAAAAGTGTGGAAACTTTTTGAAGAACCCTTGTATGTTTTCACCTGATGAAATGTGGTGCTTCCTTTCCAGTCTGTATTCCCTAAATTCTGTTGTTCACCACTAGTTACACATCTGCATCCAAAATATTGTATGCCAAAATACTCATACGTGTCATCTATGTAATCCTTCTCAATTACAGGCTGCAATGATGGCAGAAGAACTGAAGAAAGAACAAGACACCAGTTCTCACTTGGAGAGAATGAAAAAGAACATGGAGCAAACCATCAAAGACCTTCAGAAGAGACTAGATGAAGCGGAACAGATTGCACTTAAGGGCGGGAAAAAGCAGATTCAGAAGTTGGAGTCTAGGGTATTACATTATTCCCTTCTAAGTGTATACTATAACCCTCTTTACCCTTGTATAATGTAAACTCCTTAGTCTACTGGAAACATGTAAATACCTTAATTGTGCACTTTACATTTTGGTTACTATGTTACATATCTATAAGTATATAAAATTATGAAGCAAATGATCAACACTGAGCAATAAAATAATATGCAGGGTTACGTGAAAAGGCCAATATAAATACAAGATACTGTATTTTCAGTTCTTTATCATAAAAACAAATGGTTTGTTTTAGGTGCGTGAATTAGAAAGTGAACTGGAAGTGGAGCAGCGTCGGAATGTAGAGTCACTAAAGGGAGTGCGCAAGTTTGAAAGGCGCATTAAAGAACTTACTTATCAGGTATTAAATAAACTTTACAAAACTATAAGTAGATGTTGAATGATTAAATATTATAAGAAAAAAAAATTTTACAAAAAAATGGAAAAACATGCAAATGTCATCTAGCCCTTTTTTTTAATCATGCTGATTTTTATTTTGGAAGGCGGAAGAGGATAAGAAAAATCTGCTCCGAATGCAAGATTTGATTGATAAATTACAACTTAAAGTTAAGAGTTATAAGCATCAAGCTGAAGAGACGGTAAGTTTTTCCAAAAATGTGTCCTTTATTAAACTAAACGTATGCAACACACAAGATGCTCCCTTTGACACACCAGAAAATAAAAGTCTCCTTCTTATCATAAGCTCTTAAGACACACAACAACCACTGAAAAATCCTAAATTTATTTTACAGCATACACATTAAACTGAACCTGTGGGCCCCAAATAAATGTGAACTGACAATTGAAAATTACTACAAAAAAACAAACATTTTTACGTGCCTACTTGCCTGTTCTGATAGAGCCCAGGGACTTCCAAAACCAATAAATAACTTCTGTGGTTGTTGGCTCTGGCCCACTACTTTGTTTCTTTTGCATCTTATTATAGGCCCATCATTTAAATGGGTGGTCTCACTAAATAACAGTAAAGTACAAGAAGCGCAGCCTACTATTTGCAGTTGGCCATTTGATACCCAGAGTTTTTCTTTAAAGATGCCCCTGTGTAAATTTTCTCTGAATTTCCAGCTCACTTAGGGAACAAAGAAGATAGTCATGTGATGATCATGTCTTCTGGTAGATGTGGTCATCCCATATGTCTCACACTCTGTTTGGCTGGCTAGATATAACTGCAGCAAGGGCAGCAAACATACACAAACCCGCAGATGTGATGTTGTTGAGACTAAGCATACTGGATATGATATGATGTGATATGATATGATATATGATATGATACGGTGACCATTTGTACTTTACTGATAATTGGAAAGCATTTGATTTCTTTGTACAGCAGTATAAATTTTGCATTGATATTACATACAGTAGAAGTATGAAAGATTTAATTTGTGCTTTGTTTAAATGTATTTATTGCTCAAAAACAAATGTAAATAAGGACACTCTGCAATATATTACCATATATACATATAATGTACAAATGAAATCAACCCAAACTCAAGTGTTAGGTCTGATTTAAATAGTTGGGGAAGTATTAGAGAAGGAAGCGGAGGATGCCTGTCATCCCTGCAAATTTGATTAAATCAGACCACATTGCACACCTTAAGTCTAATGCCCTGTACACACGGTCGGATTTTCCGACGGAAAATGTGTGATAGGACCTTGTTGTTGGAAATTCCGACCGTGTGTGGGCTCCATCACACATTTTCCATCGGAATTTCCGACACACAAAGTTTGAGAGCAGGATATAAAATTTTCCGACAACAAAATCCATTGTCGGAAATTCCAATCGTGTGTACACAAATCCGACCGACAAAGTGCCACGCATGCTCAGAATAAATAAAGAGACGAAAGCTATTGGCCACTGCCCCATTTATAGTCCTGACGTACGTGTTTTACGTCACCACGTTCAGAACGATCGGATTTTCCGACAACTTTGTGGGACCGTGTGTATGCAAGACAAGTTTGAGCCAATATCCGTCGGAAAAAATCCTAGGTTTCTGTTGTCAGAATGTCCGAACAAAGTCCGACCGTGTGTACGGGGCATTAGTATAACTAAAGGCAAAACTTTTTTTTTTATAGACTGAAGGTAGATAAGAACATCTTTTAGGTTTTTATTGCTGTTTGTGACCCACTCTATTTGTCCTGTTTACTGTTTGTGAAAGTAAAACAAAATCCCAAGTATTTGATTATCACCAGAACAGGAATAGAGGGGACATTTTCCAAAAGGGAAACTAGTTCTGGTGTCCCTGGTGACAAGCACTCACTGTAGATGGATTTTCTTTCACTCCCTGTTTCCTGTTGTGGCCATGGGACAGAGAGTGAAGGCAAATCTCTGTAATTGAACACCGATGGCAAAAAATTGACATTGGTCATAACCCCCCATTACTAAAACGAAAAAATTCTTTATTTCTATTTTAAAGTAAATTATGAGAAATTTCTAACCTGGCGCTGCATTACCAGGTTTTTCCATGCCATGTGCCTGTCTTCTTTTGCAAGGAAAACAGTTTTATCATATTTTTTTGTTACAATCTTGAGTCAAGCTTACTTTTATAACTCTAAAAACTCTCTTGCAGGAAGAACAAGCTAATCAATATTTATCTAAATACAAGAAAATGCAGCATGAGCTTGATGATGCCCAAGAAAGGGCTGATATTGCTGAATCTCAAGTGAACAAGTTACGCAGCAAAACAAGAGATAGTGGAAAGGTAAGAGATTTTGTTACCTTATTAAAAGGGATACACAGTTACAAAAGCAGACTGTTATACTGTATAATGCAATCATATGGCAATCTGAATATTTGTAAGAACCTAGAGAATCTAAGGAGACTAGAGTTGAGTTATAGCAACTCTGTTGCTTTCCAAAGAAAATCCAAAGAATGGCCCCTGCAAAAGAAAACTGTGAATACTTACCTCTCTGGCATGGGCAGCAAGTCTGCTGGGTTATAGAGATACAGCCTCCAACAAAGACTTCGTCTGTCAGACGTCTGCTGTAACTTAAGGGCTAGGCTAGTGTGAGAAGCCACGGTGTGCAGAATATGAAAAATGTGTCAGAGGCTGTATTGTATGAACACAAATGTTGTACTTGCCAATCGCAAGAGAGGTGAGCATTCATTCTTTAAACTTTATTTTAAGCGACAGTTAATTTAGGATGATTTTCTTCTACTTCCCCTTTGCTCTGTGCTGATAATACAGAGTGATGACACTAGCTTAATAGACTACGAGAAGCCAATCCAATATGCAATAAAAAAAGTGGATGAGCTTTTTTGGTAAATAAAGTATGATATATAAGAAAATCTATAACTTGGAATAAATTAGTTGCTTAACAGCATATTTCAACATGTGCAGTTTCTTATTAACCATTTGCCGCCCGTCATATAGCAAAATGACGGCGGCAAAGTGGTTTCAGTATACTGACCGGACGTCATATGGTGTCGCCAGGATATTAAGCCTCTGCGTGCTCCTGGGGGGCGCGCATCGTGGCGATCGTTGTTGCGGTGTGTCGCTCTGACGGAGATTCTTTACCACACGATCAGCCGTGTCCAATCACAGCTGATCACGTAAACAGGAAGAGCTGTTGATCAGCTTTTCCTCACTCGCGTCTGTCAGACGCGAGTAGAGGAGAGCTGATCGGCTGCTCCTCTGACAGAGAGGGTCTGTGCTGATTGATTATCAGTGCAGCCCCCCCCCCCCAAGGATGCCCACACTGGACCACCAGGGATGCCACTAGGTCCACCAGGGATGTTAGCACCAGGTATGCCACCATAGACTACCAGGGATGCCAATCTGTGCCCACAATGGATGCCAATCAGTGCCCACAATGGATGCCAATCAGTGCCCACAATGGGCATCACTGATTGGCAGGCATTATTGTTTGGCACTGATTGGCATCCATCAGTACCATATATTACAGTACATCAGTGCCACCTATCAGTGCCCATCCATGCCCATCCGTGCCGCCTATCAGTGCCCATCTGTGCCACCTATCAGTGCCCATCCATGCCGCCTATCAGTGCCCATCCGTGCCGTCTATCAGTGCCCATCAGTGCTGCCTATGTGTACCCATCAGTGCTGAATATCAGTGCCACCTATCAGTGCCCATCAATGCCACCTCATTGGTACCCCCTCATCGGTGCCCATCAGTGCCGCCTTATCAGTGCCCATCAGTGCAGCCCCATCAGTGAAGGAGAAAACTTACTTATTTACAAAGTTTTGTAACCGAAACAAAAAAAAAACATTTTTTTTTCAAAATTTTCGGTCTTTTTTTAATTTGTTTAGCAGAAAATAAAAATCCCAGAGGTGATCAAATACCACCAAAAGAAAGCTCTATTTATGGGAACAAAATGATAAAAATTTTGTTTGGGTACAGTGTAGCATGACCGCGCAATTGTCATTCAAAGTGCGACAGCGCTGAAAGCTGAAAATTGGTCTGGGCAGGAAGGTGTATAAGTGCCCTGTATTGAAGTGGTTAAAGTGATTGTGAACCCTTTCATATACCCAGTGAAGGGACTATTCTCAGGTGATACACAAAGATGAAACAAATCTACCTACATAATTTGTATCTGTCTATCTTCTCCACATCCATTCAAAGTACTGAATCATAACGCTTGTCAGGGTTCAGCAAAAAGGGGGTGGAGAGCTGAACTTACACTCTGCAGAGCTCAGATAAATGAGGTCTGAGAGCTGATTGGAGGGAAGAGACACACTCCCTTCACACAGCACACAGAAAAAGAGCCCAGGTTGCCAATCTGCTGAAGGTCTCTCCCCTGTCACCATTTTTCTGTTGGTGTCATGAAAAAATGTCAGAAGTGATTCATGCTGATAGCAGAGGAACAAACCAGCAGACAGAAATGACATGTAGTGTTCTTAATTGAGACAAGTACACACTATAGAGGGATATGCTTTGTTCATATTTCATGTCTGAGGTTTACAACCACTCTAAGCCCGAAGATAAATGAGGCAGATCCACAGATTTTTAATTGAATGATTCCTAATCAGGTCATTCTTTGTATAATAGTGCAATGTCTGTCTTTGCTTTCATTACAGTTCTGGCTTTGGAATAAGCATGGGCATGTTATGTGTTAATATGCTGCTCCTCTTCCACAGTTCTGTTTTTGATTTTGTGCATTTCCCCCATAGATACGCGAAGAGGAGTAGAAAGTCTGAAGACTCTTGGAATTTGGTACTTTATTCTACGGCAACTTGAAGTTTTCAAATTTTGTGAAATAAATATAATCTGCAATAAATCAGCATCATTTTGTAAATGATTTTCATTTTCACATTATAAGTCATTGAGAAGTTTTAGCTTGAGGATAAAATGTCGATGATGGCCAAAATATCACTAGATCTATCGAGTCAATGTATCTGCTTACTATATTGATTCACTGGCTGCAGTTTTTTTATGCCTAATGCACAGGTTTACAGCAGTAAGACCCCTTTCACACTGAGGCGCTTTGCAGGCGCTAAAGTGCTAAAAATAGCGCCTGCAAAGCACCCTGAAAGAGCCGCTCAATGCACTCCAATGTGAAAGCCCCGAGGGCTTTCACACTGGAGCGGTGCGCTTGCAGGGCGGTCTAAAAAGTCCTGCAAGCCGCATCTTTGGAGCGCTGTAGGAGCGGTGTATTTACAGCTCCTAAAGAGCCCCTTCCCATTGAAAACAATGGGGCAGCGCTCCAAGCCCATCTGCAAAGCGGCGCTGCAGCGCCGCTTTGCGGGCGGTTTTAACCCTTTTGTGGCTGCTAGCGGGGGTTAAAACTGCCCTGCTAGCGGCCAAATAG
This sequence comes from Lithobates clamitans, assembly GCA_037952925.1. NCBI lineage: Eukaryota > Metazoa > Chordata > Amphibia > Anura > Ranidae > Lithobates > Lithobates clamitans. The sequence continues at coordinate 9,320,902 of JBBGZY010000081.1, forward strand.
CGCAGCTAAAATGACTGTAAAGCGTCGCTAAATATAGCGCCGCTTTACCGCCAGCGCCCGCAAAGCTTCAGTGTGAAAGTAGCCTAATTGACAAAACTATGAGAGGGGAAGCGCTAGGCAAATGTTTACTTTCTGTTTTTTCCCAGTTCTTGCACTTCACTGTACAGGTTCATATAACAAGCTTCATATAGATAAATGGGACAGCAAAACTTGTCTCTCCCATTATTTTTTAAAGAGTTTGTGTACACTCCAAAAGTCAGGCAGTATAGGGGGGTACAAAGCTGCATCAGCTCTTTTTTTTTGTCTACTAGGGAAGGTGAGGGATAATGAAAGGTATATTCCTTTAGAGTACAATTAGGAACAATTAACATTTTAAATTGTTGTGCTACCCTTGCAGGAGCAGCTTGGTAATTTGTGGTTCTCTTTTCTGTTCCTTGACTCCAAGAACAACCTCAGCCCCTCACCCTGACTCACCTGGTTAAATAAAAGTTTTTACAAGCACTTATAGGAACACGAGTATAGATACCTTTAACTCAGCTGTAAATTAGCACCAGGAAATAGATACAAGACCGTTTAGTGGTAAATTACCGTATTTATCGGCATATAACACGCACTTTTTTCCCCTGAAAATCAGGGGAAAATCGTGGGTGCGTGTTATAGGCCGATCCCCCCCCAATTGTGTGTGATCGGAGCGATCGCGGCAATTGCCGCGATCGCCGCCGACATACACAGCCGTGTGGAAATTCAAATACGGCGCCGAGACTGCAGGGTCTCGGCGGAGCGGAGCTACACATAGCCGAGAGTCTTCGGGTTTTCTCGGCGCCGCTTACAGTCCCGCCCATAGGGTGGAACTGGGCGGGACTGTAAGAGGCGCCGAGGAAACCCGAGGACTCTCGGCTATGTGTATCAGCGCTCCGCCGAGTCACTGCAGTCTCGGCGCCATATTTAAATTTACACAGGGCTGTGTATGACGGCAGGGATCGCGGCGATCCCACAAAGCTGCACGGGGGGGGGGGGGGGCAAGGCTGCACGGGGGCAAAGCTGCACTGGGGACAAGGCTGCACTGGGACAAGGCTGCACTGGGGCAAGGCTGCACTGGAGAAAAGCTGCACTGACATGGCTGCACTGACATTGCTGCACTGACAAGGCTGCACTGGGGCAAGGCTGCACTGGAGAAAAGCTGCACTGACATGGCTGCACTGACATGGCTGCACTGACAAGGCTGCACTGGGGCAAAGCTGCACTGACAAGGCTGCAATGGACACTGGGGCAAGGCTGCACTGACACTGACAAGGCTGCAGATGGACACCGATAACGCTGCATTGATGGGCATTTTAATGTAAGTTTTTCTTCCTTAAACTTTACTCCTAAAAGTTTTTTTCCTTAAAATTCCCTCCTTAACTTGGGTGCGTGTTATACGCCGGCGCGTGTTATACGCCGATAAATACGGTAACTTAATGTATTGATATGGGTTAGAATGTATGGTGGTATGAGCATAAATGAATATAGAAGGTAGGTTCAGACACAGTCAGCTTGACAGTATAATCACTTTGAGAAGGTAACTTAGAACAGAGTTCTGTATTACTAAGCTGGGATTAACTCATAAATAAACAATAAACTGTGCATATAAGCATTGCCTGCAATCTAAATGATAATACTATAACTAGTCTAGAGTGCACTCCAGGAGAATGGCTAGAATATGATGCAATGTACCCTGGGGGGTACCTCTTAGCATAAGCAATAGGTAAAGGTCTCTGTGTATCAGCTGTAAAGAGACCGTCTTTAGTTCTAACTCTTCAGCCGGCTAGCGTGGGGCCCAGTTGTACTGTTGGTGCTCATGAGAATAATCCTAAAAAACCTGCACACAGCAATACGGCTACTAGATGACTGTATGGTCAGTTCCTAAAGGGCTCAGTCTCTCTAGCAGCAGATGGTAAATCCCCACAGCAGCAACTCACCAGTCCTAGCGATATTGCAGCTCACCATCTGGTCACACACATTGATTAGTCCACTCTCTACTCTGCACCCAGGTGACTCTGGCTGTTGGCACCCCCAAACTCAGCACTCCAGATCCCGCTTAGGCCGCTGATATGCAGCAGTGGCGGTGAACACTAAACAGCGCTGTGCACTTTCCGGTTTCCCTTGTGGCAAGAGCCAGCTGTGTCTTGCACAGTCTGGCAAAATGCAGCCCTTTTTCCTCCACCTGGCAATCTCCTCTCTGTGGAATGTAGGTCAAAAGCTCTTGATTACACAGTAGAGTCTTTCCCCAGACTACAGTTACCACAGTACAGTGCTGCCTGACTCAGTCTATTAAACTCTTCCTGCTCACCTTCTTTTGCTGAAATAGCTGTTAACCAGTTCAATACCACAGGGCAGCAGCTACAGAGAGCAGCTGCTGCCAGTCTCTCACTTTCCATTCTTAGCCAAGCGCCTGGCTGCAAAATGTTCCTTATAACATAAGAAATCTTAATTTTTGAGATCAGGTTCACTTTAAGAGAAATCTGATCCCCACTGAAAGCTGTATTGTTAGACCAGTAAGCAATTATGTTGGTGTTCTTTCACGGAGTGGGTTGGGGCATGGTTACATTCCAATAATTGCCAGAAGTGTTGTCATCTCCGCTTAGACTGTTTCTATGAGGTACACCTTAAAGATACCCTCCCCTGTTTACCTTTAGGAATATTACTTTATGTCTAATACATCTAAAATTGTAACCTCTAGGGTTATTATTTTCAAGACATCATCTGAATTTTTTTTAGGCTAAAACACACTTACACAGCTTTTTTTTTTATATAGAAATGCATTTGTAGCGTTACCCCTATAGGAGCAGCTAGTAATTTTGTATAAAGAAAAACCCTCAAAATGGGACTTTAACGTTACTGGGTCATTATAGTGTCAAGTGAATAAACAGTATTTCTTCTAGGTAGTATAAAAGTTAACAAATCTTTATGAATACAAATTGTGTAAAACATTACAATACATCTTAAAAATGATGGGAAATAGGTTCTTGATACTGTACTTAAGATGGAATCAATAAAGAACGAAGGATGGGAATTGCTGAACACCCTTTTGATACTCTGGGACGCTCAGAGTATGGGTGTCCATGGAGCCTATAACAGATGGCATCCTCTAAGCCAGACTGGTCTCCCAGTATCTGCCTATTATTTAGGAATCAAAATTACACCTCAAAATTTCTAAACACTTCAACCTACTGTGATCTGGCAATTGGCAAATCTAAAAACGATTCTTTGAACATACGGCCTAGGAATGTTTAAAAATGCATGGCTTATACTGTGCAAGTAACCAATGTATGCAATAACAGTTTAAGAACATTTTGAGGAAACCAATTTTGTTTTTCTGACGCTGTATTAAGGCATAGTACCTAGAGGGCCATAGCTGATTTATCACTGTATGATCCAGAAAAGGGACTTATTGGGTGGTGGGGCATATACAGTATATGACCCAGTCTAAACTTGCTCACTAAGCATCAGTTCACACAATGAACCGCATGTGAAGTGCACAGAAACTGCACCGCATTCCTGTGCAATTCACATGAGATTCAGTGCGGTGCGATTTGAGTCCATTCATTTGGAATGGGCTTGATTGTAAAGACTAGTTTTTGGTTTTGTTTTTAAATAACAAACATGTTATACTTACCTTCTCCGTGCTTGGTTGGTTTTGCACAGAGAAGCCCAGATCCTCCCTCTTTGCTGCTTCTGGCCCCTCCCTCCTTTGAGTACCCCTCAGCCAGCAGCTTGCTACAGGGGGCACCCAAGCCGAGTCAGAACTCCGTGTATCCGTTCAGACACAGAGCTCCGAGCTGTTCCTGCCCCTTCTCTCCCCTGATTGACTGACTGACTTTGATTGACAGCCACGGGAGCCAATGGTGCCGCTACTCTTTTTCAGCCAATCAGGAGGAGTGTCCTGGATGGCTAATGGGCATCGTGGATATCGCTGGAGAGAGAAGAGACTCAGGTAGGTAATTAGGGGGGTGCTGCTACACACAGAAGTTTTTTTTTATCTTAATGCATAGAATGCATTAAGATAAAAAACCTTCTGCCTTTACAACTTCTTTAAATTGCACCGCATTGCATCAAAAATATGCATGCACCTTTTTTGGAGCCACACCGCAATCAGATCGCATGATCATTTTGTACCATGCGATTCAGTGCAGGCACACGCACTGCGTTTGTGACCTGTGTTGGAATGCCCAGTGGGAAATGTGCACGGATCGTAGCATTTTCATGTAAACCTAGGCTAAGTCATCTCCTTGGCAGGTGACAGTAATGCCGCGTACACACAAGCGGAATGTCTGACAGAAAAAGTCAGACGGAAGCTTTTCATTATATATTCTGATCGTGTGTATGGCTCATCTGACTTTTTTTTAGAAAATTCTGACGGACCTAGAAATAGAACATGTTCTAAATATTTCCGACGGAACCAATTCCTATCGGGAAAATGGAAGCTATTATCTACTGGCTATTGAACTTCAGTTTTCTAGTCCCGTTGTACGTGTTGTACGTCACTGCGTACTTGACGGTCGGACTTTGGTCGGACTTTGGTTTGACCGTGTGTAGGCAAGACCGCTTGAATGGAATTTCGTCGGTGTTCTGTCGGAGAAACCTTTGGAGTTTATTCCGATGGCAAAACCGGTTGTGTGTACAGGGCATTAGGCTGTTACATCTATCACCACTATAGGAGAGCTCAAGCACTGGCCTAATAGGGGTCTTCTGAAGAGGACAAAGTTAAAGTGTGCTGCGATAACAGAAAATTGTATAAGTAAAATGTCCTGATCCGCCTGAAACTGGGAAGACAGACAGCTGCAGGGCTGGTGCAAGGATTTTTGACACCCTAGGTGAAACCTCATTTTGCCACCTCCCCTTGGCTCCACCCCTGACTCCACCCCCTTTGCCCTGCCCAAGTATACGCCACCTTTTAAATGAAGTGCCCATCAAATGCAGCCTACCAGTGCCCATCAATGAATGTTTGCTTGCTTCCATTCATTCTGGAGTCGGGACACAAACCCAGTCCTCTGCCGCCACTGTACCTCTGACACTATATGCAAACTGAGTGGCAGCTGCTTGCTGCAGAGAGAAGAGAGTAGGAACACCGGTGGCCGGGCGCCCTAGGCAGCAGGACGCCCTAGGTGGCTGCCTAGTTTGCCTAGTGGTAGCACCGGCCCTGGACAGCTGAATGTGCCATCCAAGATCTAGGAGCAGTTGCTGAGAGTGTACCCAAGAGGTACTTCTGCTAGGTTAAAGGGACACTTTGTTCTGTTGGTTTCTGTCCATAACAAAGCACATTTACAGCCAATCACAACACCTATTGTAGCTTAAAGTAATTATAAATCCTTCCCTTTACCAAGTGAAGTGACTGGCTTCAGGAGTCACGCCTCCTTCACACAGCACACAGGAACAGAGTTGAGGCTGTCAATCAGCTGGAGCTCCCTCCCCTGTCACCATTTTTCTCTCTGTGTCAGGAATACTTGTCAGAAGTGATTCATGCTGATAGCAGAGGAATGAAGCAGCAGACAGAAATGACACTTAGTGCTCTGGATTGAGGCAAGTACACACTATGCTTTGTTCATATTTCATGTCTGAGATTTACAACCACTTTAAAGTAGAAATAAAGGTATAACCCCTGTCATTTTTTTATCTGTGTCCTATTGAGGAGATTTCCTCTCACTTCTTATCCCATAGCCAAAACTGGGAGTGAGGGAATCCCTGGTTGTCACCAGAACTAGTGTCCCCATTTGAGGATTCCCCCTCTATTACACTTCTTTGGACAACCCAAAATTTGGGATTTTCATCACTTTTTGACAGCGGCAGAATGGCTCCCCTGCGTGAATCGCCGTAGCTGTACAGCGGCCACTTTAAGGGTATAGGGGGCGCGCGCGCGCCGCGGTACTGAGGAGCCGATGCGCGTGCCCAGCGACCGCAATATCCGCCGGGCACCCGCGATCACTCCTAACAGAGCCAGAATGAGGATCTGTGTGTGTAAACACATGAATTCACATTCTGGCAGGGGGGAGGAGACAGATCATATGTTCCTAGTATATAGGAACAACGATTTGTCTCCTCCCCCAGGCAGTCCTATCCCCCTACAGTTAAAACACGCTGAGGAAACACATTTAACCCCTTGATCACCCCCTAGTGTTAACCCCTTCCCTGCCAGTGACATTTAGGTTCCATGCACACTGGAGCTCATAAACGGCCGTTCTGAACGCCGGATTGCTGGCAGGAAAATGCTGCTTTAAAAATGCTATTTTATCAGCGTTTTGCATTGCCGTCAATGCACGTTTAGCGGCGCTAGCTTTTAACTGCGTTTCTCTGCCTCTGTTCAAAATCAATGGTTCCCTATGGGAGCCCATTGATTTGAATAGAAGTCGCACCAGAAGTCGGATCATTATGATCATTAGGATCATTATGATCCGACTTGCGGTGCGACTTGTGTGCTGAGGATGAAGGGGAACCCCGCCACAATGAAAAAAAATTGACGTGGGGTTCCCCCCCTCAGACAATACCAAGTCCTTCCGTCTGGTATGGATTTTAAGGGGAACCCCCTTCGTGGAAAAAACGGCGTGGGGTCCCCCCCAAAATCCATACCAAACCCATATCCGAGCACGCAGCCCAGCCGGTCAGGAAAGGGGGTGGGGACGAGCGCGCGCCCCCCCCTCCTTAACCGTACCAGGCCGCATGCCCTCAACATGGGGGTAGGTGCTTTGGGGCGGGGGGGGGCACTGCGCCCCCCCACCTCAAAGCACCTTGTCCACATGTTGATGAGGACAAGGGCCTCTTCCCGACAACCCTGGCTGTTGGTTGTCAGGGTCTGTGGGCGGGAGGGCTTATTGGAGTCGGGAGCCCCCTTTAATAAGGGGGCCCTCAGATCCTGGCCCCCCACCCTATGTGAATGAGTATGGGGTACACCGTACCCCTACCCATTCACCTGTGAAAAGTGTCAAAAATAAAACACACTACACAGGTTTTTAAAGTAGTTTATTAGTCAGCTCCGGGGGTCTCTTCCTTCTTCTCCGCTCTCTGGTTCTTCTGCCGGGCTCCTCCGCTATCTTCTGCCGCTCTTTTGCTAGCGATGGCCAGGTCTTCTCCGTCGTCTTCTCCCCTCTGCTCTTCTTCCGATGTTGACACAATGCTCTCTCCCACTGTAATGCCGGGTGCTCGTTGTGCAACGACTTATATAGGCATGGGGCGTGGTCACCAGGTGATGTCATCCGGTGACCCTGCCCCTTATGACGTCACCACCCGGGGCATGATGGGGTGATGACGTCATAAGGGGGCGGGGTCACCGGATGACATCACCTGGTGACCACGCCCCATGCCTATATAAGTCATTGCGCAACGTGCACCCGGCATTACAGCGGGAGAGAGCATTGTGTCAACATCGGCAGAAGAGCAGAGGGGAGAAGATGATGAAGAAGACCGGGCCACCGCTAGCAAAAGAGCGGCAAAAGAGCGGAAGATAGCGGAGGAGCCCGGGAGAAGACACCGGAGACCGGGAGAAGAGGCCGGAGAGCGCGGAAAAGAAGGAAGAGACCCCCGAAGTCGAAAGAAGACCCCGGAGCTGACTAATAAACTACTTTAAAAACCTGTGTATTGCGTTTTATTTTTGACACTTTTCCCAGGTGAATGGGTAGGGGTACGATGTACCCCATACTCATTCACATAGGGTGGGGGGCCGGGATCTGGAGGCCCCCTTATTAAAGGGGGCTCCCGGATTCTGATAAGCCCCCCGCCTGCAGACCCCGACAACCAACAGCCAGGGTTTTCGGGAAGAGGCCCTTGTCCTCATCAACATGGGGACAAGGTGCTTTGAGGTGGGGGGAGTGCCCCCCCGCCCCGAAGCACCTACCCCCATTTTGAGGGCATGCAGCCTGGTACGGTTAAGGAGGGGGGGCGCTCGCTCGCCCCCAACCGCTTTCCTGACCGGCCGGGCTGCGTGCTCGGATAAGGATCTGGTATGGATTTTGTTTTTTCAGCGAAGGGGGTTCCCCTTAAAACCCATACCAGACTGATGGGCCTGGTATTGTCTGAGGGGGGATCCCCACGTCCCCTTCATCCTCAGCACACAAGTCGCACCGCAAGTCGGATCATGATGATCAGACTTGCGGTGCGACTTCTATTCAAATCAATGGGCTCCCATAGGGAACCATTGATTTTGAATAGAGGCAGAGAAACGCCGAACAAGGCTTAATGCTCTTTTTACAGGGTTAACCCTCATTTAACACATTTTAACGGTGTCTGGCGTTTCCAGTACTGCTCTTGAACGCAAATTTCTGGCGTTCAGAAAAAAGCCAATAAACTCCACTGCTCATTAAAGCTAATAAACGTCCACGTGTGCATGGACACATAGGCTAACATAGTGGAGTTTATGGGCTTTTAAAAAAGAAACGCCCAAACTCCAATAAACTGCAGTTTATCAGCTCCAGTGTGCATGGAGCCTTATACAGTAATCAGTGGCTATTCTTAGCTCTGTGGTCCCAAAAAAGTGCCAAAAGTGTCCGATCTGTCCGCCGCAATGTCGCAGTCCCAATAAAATCACAGCTCGCCACCGTTACTAGTAAAAAGTAAATAAATAATAAAAATGCCATAAATCTTATCTATCCCCTATTTTGTAGGCGCTATTTACGCAAACCAATAAATATACGCTTATTGCGATTTTGATTTTTTTTTACCAAAAATATGTAGAAGAATATATATTGGCCTAAAGAGAGGAAGAATTTTTTAATTTTTTTTTAATTTGGGGATATTTATTATAGCAAAAAGTAAAAAATATTGTGTTTTTTTCAAAATTAGCGCTATTTTTGCACGTTCCAAGACCGCGCAATTGTCAGTTAAAGCAACGCAGTGCCGTATTGCAAAAAATGGCCTGGTCAGGAAGGGGGCAAATCCTTCCGGGGCTAAGTGGTTAAACAATAAAGGAATTGTTTAAAGTATGATACAAGATAAAAGGGGCATATTCTTATTCAGCATAGAATGTATGAGCCAGAAATGTTTGTTGATGACAAATGTTTTCAATAGCAGGAGTGGCTACCTTTAACGCACGTAGCAAAAGACAATATATATGATAAAAAGACTATCTATCTCTCTCTCTCTATGTATATATATATATATATATATATATATATATATATATATATATATACACAGTATCTCACAAAAGTGAATACACCCAAGAGTGAAAATGTCCAAATTGGGCCCAAAGTGTCAATATTTTGTGTGGCCACCATTATTTTCCAGCACTGCCTTAACCCTCTTGGGTATGGAGTTCACCAGAGCTTCACAGGTTGCCACTGGAGTCCTCTTCCACTCCTCATAACATCACAGAGCTGGTGGATGTTCGAGACCTAGCGCTCCTCCACCTTCCATTTGAGGATGCCCCACAGATGCTCAATAGGGTTTAAGTCTGGAGACATACTTGGCCAGTCCATCACCTTTACCCTCAGCTTCTTTAGCAAGGCAGTGGTCATCTTGGAGGTGTGTTTGGGATCATTATTATCTTGGAATACTGCCCAGCGGCCTAGTCTCCGAAGGGAGGGGATCATGCTCTGCTTCAGTTTGTCACAGTATATGTTGGCATTCATGGTTCCCTCAATGAACTGTAGCTCCCCATTGCCGATAGCACTCATGCAGCCCAAGACCATGATACTCCCAACACCATGCTGGACTGTAGGCAAGACACACTTGTCTTTGTACTCCTCAGATGGTTGCCACCACACTCGCTTGACGGCATCTGAACCAAATAAGTTTATCTTGGTCTTACTACACTGATCACTACACTACACTGTCCACTATACTGACCACCAGAGGTGGGGGACTCGAGTCACATGACTTGACTCGAGTCGGACTCGAGTCACCTGTTTGATGACTTGCGACTTGCTTGACAAAATTAAATAAATGACTCGACTTGACTTTGACTTGCCACTAATGACTTGCGACTTGACTTTGACTTGGGCTATTTGACTTGCAATGACTTGCAATGACTTGGCACCACCAGTGCTGTGTCTTGGCCTAGGCAAAAGCCGCCCCCCACAAAAGAAAGCTCCCCCGAGTCCCGGCTTCTGCCCGCACAAATACAGTTTGCTAACATTGTGGGCGGGGATCGGATAGGTGTCCGCGAGCGGCGCTTGCAGGGTTCGTGGCAGCAGACTTTTTTTTTATTTGATGATGACTGCACTGCAGTCTCTCCACCTAGGCTGTAGGTCTCTGTATTCCGTCCGGCCAGGCCGCGGCGCCGCCCCCTTCCTGCTGCGGAGTGATCTCTGAGGGAGGGGCTGGGCTTCTGTGCAAATGTGCAGAGCCAGCAGCGTGAGTCGCGGGCCTCACGTGGGGGAGGAAGAAGGAACTGGAAGTTGCCCAAGGAGCCAGCCAAGCCTAGCCGACTGACTGAATCTGAGTGGTGTCCAGTCCAGCAGCCATAGAGTAAGTCATGGCAGACTATTATTCTTCTACTGAGGGGGCACTGGAGCAGGGACAGTCACACGACTCAGGGAGGAACAGGTCTGAGAATGGGGGTCAGTGCAGTGGTCGTCGCAGCGCAGAAGAAAAAGCACAGATCCGAGGAGGAGGAAACAGATTTGCAGAAGCTGCAGGTTTGTTTGATGCAGTGCCAAGCAAATGCTTCCCTGAAAACTTCCCTGCAAACTTAGCATTAGCTTGCTTGGCACTGCATCAAACAGACCTGCAGCTTCTGCAAATCTGCACTAGTGATGTAGCAGCTAGCAGGGCCCTGGCCAGGGCCTGTACTGATGATTGCAGGATGCAGATATGATTGCAGATGCAATCAATCATCAATATCATTGCACATGCTAAAACTATGAAACCTAGGTAGGTACAAACCTTCTTTCCTTGTTTTCTCCTCCTCCTCGGCTCTGTGCTTTTTTCTCCTGCACTGCGACAGCCACTGCACTGACCCCCAGTCCCAGACCAGTTCCTCCCTAAATCCTTCACTAATTAACTATTACTTGTGCGAAGTACAAAGTGCTCAACGTGAATATTACATAAAAATCATATTGCTGAATTAAGTGCTCCATGCCTACTACAAACTCATTAAACAGTCCACATCCAGTGAAAGTTCATGTACTGCAATGCTCCATGCATGCTGAAATCAATGCAAACTTTAGCACTGGTCACTGTATTGGTGTCACTGGTGCCCAAAAAGTGTGACTGTGAGTCACTAATGTAATATTCTAATCTGGAATGATAAACGTGTCACTGTTTTAAACAAGGTTAGGTTAGGACCGTATATATATATAATACATTAAAAATAGTTCTGTAAGTACTAGTGTACTAAGCAGCAACACCTTATCTTCTGGCAGTGCCCGGGCTGTCCCGACAGCAAACTCTGGATCCGCCCCTGACAGACCAACGCACAAGGCAGCTATAATGGAGGGAGCGATTCCAAAAATAATTAAATTTGGATTTAAGGATTATGTTTTAGATGTTGGTGAAAAGAAGAGAACGGCGATATGCAAGGTCTGCAACTCAAAAATAAGAGACACGTCCACCACAACATCCAACTTCATCCGTCACTACAAAACCCACAAAGAAAAGTAGGTACAGTAACATCACGTGTATGTATGTATGTATGTATATATATATATATATATATATGCAAATTAGGCCTACATCCCACTTTAGGTGGGAGCAGAGTGTATTGTTGTTCAAATCAATAAATCACATAGCTAACTTTTTTTTCTATCTCTCTTCTGTTTACTCTATAGATATGAAGAGTAAATCCATACCAAAGGGACTTTTGAAGATACCCAGCCTCAAATCTCACAATTCATCGCACAGGGGACTGTGCAGCTATACCACTGCAACCACCAGCAGCAAAAGGCAATTACAAATTCAATCCTGTCAGACCTGATTATAAACTGCAACATGCCTTTTGGAGAAGCCACAGACCTCTCACAGGGAGAAAAACTTGTGACAATAAGTGCTGTTGTACCCTGTATCCTTTCTCTGAATCACCACTTGGAAAATCATAAAGAGAGCGTGCGCTACCTTGGTGGCTTGATCCGTAGCCTGCAAGAATCACTCCAAAGACTATTGGAAGGGATCTTTGTCAATGTGAGGATGGCAGATGAACAGAATGATGTAGCAACCTTACCCTTCTCTGACCCTCTATACCTAAAAGCTGCTCTGCTGGATCCTTCATTTGGCACCATGTGGTTGACCCATGATGTTTTGGCTACCGAAAATGTCAAGGAGGCTGTGTCTGCGATGATAAAAAGTATGTTATGTTTTTGGAAATAACCCGTTTGCAGTAATAACACCTGAGTGCATTGAGTCACTGTTTTATGCTTGTGTTTTTCAGACTTAATTTTCAAAGAGTACTGCAAGCCCACCCCAACAACCACCGATGAAGACGAGCAAATGCCAGTGGCAGAGTCAGAGAGTCAATCTGGGCTGTTCACAACATACCGCAAAAAACAGAAGAGAGATTTATGTTCCAGTCCCCAAATTCAGCTGAACCAGTATTTAGACATTTGTGATGGACAGAGCTGCGTTCAGTTTTGGCAATGAACAGGCACATGTTCCCCTCTTTGTTCAGGGTAGCGATAAGAGTAATGTCAGTCCCTGCATCAAGCACACCTGTTGAACGTGTGTTCAGCCATGGTGGGGTGATAATGCGACACCATGGCTCACAACTGAGCGAGAAAGTACTTTCCAATTTAATTTTTTGCAAATGCAATGCATGTTAAGTGGCTATTATGGGAATAGCCACTTAACATGCATTGCATTTGCAAAAAATTGTATTCTGAGAAGTGAGAATACTATTTTTTGCAAATGCAATGCATTTTAAGTGGCTATTCTAATAACTAAGAAAAAAGGAATAGAAGTAGATAGGCGCTGTTTCCAAGCCTGGTGAATTCAAATGTGTTATTCCCTTAGTGGGAGGGCAGTATGGAGTGGGAAAGGTTGTAAAGATGTTGCCTATTCAGTGAATGTTTATCCCATGGAATTGTGTATAAAGGTCCTCGATGTGCATAAGTCAAGTTGGTTGTCTGACTTAATAAAGTGCAGTGTGTGCTCTAAAAAAGATATAACTTAATCCGTATAAATATAATATATCCATATATAAATGAACCCTATTTTCAAATTAAAAATATTTGTGGAAAATTATGTGATCCATAACGTAATCGATAATGTACATATGTAGTGAACAAACAAATATATATAAACAAGTGCTTTCAGTGCTGCTACAAAGAAAACCCCTGGATTCTGATAGATATTCCAAACCTTTCAGTGCGTGCCTTAATCCGTGTTCTAATAGTGATTGATTGCACTCACCAGATCCTAGCAGCACTGAAAGCACTTGATTATATATATTTGTTTGTTCACTTCATATGTACATTATCGATTTACGTTATGGATCACATAATTTTGCACAAATATTTTTAATTTAAAAATAGGGTTCATTTATATATGGATATATTATATTTATACGGATTAAGTTATATCTTTTTTAGAGCACACACTGCACTTTATTAAGTCAGACAACCAACTTGACTTATGCACATCCAGGACCTTTATAACACATTTGAATTCACCAGGCTTGGAAACAGCGCTATCTAATTCTATTCCTTTTTTCTTATATCTTACTCCACCTAGTGGAAGTAATCGGTAGTGGCAGCTGTTCCAACAACATTCTTTAATTTTTTAATTTTTATTCCATTGCATGCATCCCATTGCGCGGGTGTTTCTCCCTCTTTTTTCTATTCTAATAACTAAGCTCAAAGTTTGAACTTGACACAATGCCAAATTGCCAATATCTGGACACTTGAAGAATGGTGATGGGAATACTATTATTCTCATCACCATTCAAGTGTCCAGATATTGGCATTGTGTCAAGTTCAAACTTTGAGCTTAGTTATTTTCCCCCTCAGCAAGGACTACATTTTTCAGGCTTGTAGGCCATTTAATTGCTGAGTGTTCTGCTCCTTGTCTGCTATTTGGGCATTCAAAGTGTTTCTTTAATATGCCAAGAAAAAAGCACTAAGCTGTTTGGTTAATGTTGAAAATAAAACAAAATCTTTCCTGAAAACTGACTTTTAACTCATTTAAAGGATGAAAATGGGGTAGATCAGTATTTTGACTTAATTTGTGACTTGACCAAAATAAATGACTTGACTTGACTTGCTTGACTTCTAGCAGGGACTCGACTTGACTTGCTTGCTTTTCGCCACAGTGACTTGGGACTTGCTTATGACTTGAAGGTTAAGACTTGAGACTTGCTTGTGACTTGCACATGTGTGACTTACCCCCATGTCTGCTGACCACTACACTATACTGACCACTACACTATACTGTCCAATACACTGACCACTACACTACACTGACCACTACACTATTCTGACCACTACACTATACTGACCACTACACTATACTGTCCACTACACTGACCACTACACTGTAATGAGGGACAGAGGGATCTGATTTTAAAATAAGGACATTTGGGGTGCAATGAGGGACAGAGGGATCTGATCCTAAAAGAAGGACATTTAGGGTTTAATGAGGGACAGAAGGATCTTATTCTAAAAAAAGGACATTTGGGGTCTAATGAGGGACAGAGGGATCTGATCCTAAAAGAAGGACATTTGGGCAGTGGCGTAGCGTGGGTGCACCCGGGGTAAGGCAACTAATTTGCGCCCCCTAACCTGCGGACTTTTAGCACTCCCTGAGTCCCTTCCAATACAATAGTACTGACCTACCTGATTCCTATACTGACCACTACACTAACCCACTTGATTTCAACACTGACCAACCTGATTCCTTTACTGACCATTACACACTACACTGACCACTACACCATACTGTCCAATACACTATACTGACCACTACACTACAATGACCACTATACTACACTGAACACTATACTGACCACAATACTACACTACACTATACTGACCACTATACTACACAGCCTACACTATACTGTCCTGCCTAAGTCTCTCCCCCCCTGGGGCCAGTAACAAGACTCTCACGAGGTATTCTCACTCACCTTTTTGTCCTGGCCTGCATCGGTCTGGAGGAAGAGGAGGAGAAGACAGCGGCAGCTCACATTTTTGCGTCTCTCCCCCGCGATCTGGCTGCTGCCATGTTCAGTGTCCAGCGCACTGTGATTGGGCGTATGGGGGTCATGTGCGGAGGCAGGACTTCAGGAGCGATCGGGGACAGGCCAGCCCTACGCCTCACATGACCCCCATACACCCAATCACAGGGCGCCGGACACTTAGCATGGCGGCCGAAGCACGGGGACACAGGAACTTGAAATTAGGAGGAGGCAGCCAGTAGTGATACATACTGGCGGCCCCCTAAATGTAACGCCCGGGGCCACGGCACCCCCTGCACCCCCCACGCTATGCCACTGCATTTGGGGTCTAATGAGGGACAGAGGGATCTGATCCTAAAAGAACATTTGGGGTCTAATGAGGGACAGAGGGATCTGATCCTAAAAGAAGGACATTTGGGGTCTAATGAGGGACAGAGGGATCTGATCCTAAAATGACATTGGAGGTGTAATGAGAGACAGGGGATCTGATCCTAGAAGAAGGACATTGGAGGTGTAATGAGGGACAAAGGGATCTGATCCTAAAAGAATGACATTTGGGGTGTAATGAGGGACAGAGGGATCTGATCCTAAAAGAAGGATATTTGGGGTCTAATGAGGGACAGAGGGATCTGATCCTAAAATGACATTGGAGGTGTAATGAGGGACAAAGGGATCTGATCCTAAAAGAATGACATTTGGGGTGTAATGAAGGACAGAGGAATCTGATTCTAAAAGGACATTTGGAGTCTAATGAGGAAAAGAGGGATCTGATCCTAAAATGACATTGGAGGTGTAATGAGGGACAGGGGATCTGATCCTAGAAGAAGGACATTGGAGGTGTAATGAAGGACAGAGGGATCTGATCCTAAAAGAATGACATTTGGGGTGTAATGTGGGACAGAGGGATCTGATCCTAAAAGGACATCTGAGGTGTAATGAGGGACAGAGGGATCTGATCCTAAAAGGACATTGGAGGTCTAATGAGGGACAGAGGGATCTGATCCTAAAAGGACATTGGAGGTCTAATGAGGGACAGAGGGATCTGATCCTAAAATGACATTGGAGGTGTAATGAGGGACAGAGTGATCTGATCCTAGAAGAAGGACATTGGAGGTGTAATGAGGGACAGAGGGATCTGATCCTAGAAGAAGGACATTGGAGGTGTAATGAGGGACAGAGGGATCTGATCCTAAAAGAATGACATTTGGGGTGTAATGGTGGACAGAGGGATCTGATCCTAAAAGGACATCCGAGGTGTAATAAGGGACAGAGGGATCTGATCCTAGAAGAATGACATCTGAGGTGTAACGAGGGACAGAGGGATCTGATCCTAAAATAATGACATTTGGGGTGTAATGAGGGACAGAGGAATCTGATCCTAAAAGAAGGATATTTGGGGTCTAATGAGGGACAGAGGGATCTGATCCTAAAAGAATGACATTTGGGGTGTAATGGTGGACAGAGGGATCAGATCCTAAAAGAATGACATTTGGGGTGTAATGAAGGACAGAGGAATCTGATTCTAAAAGGACATTTGGAGTCTAATGAGGGACAGAGGGATCTGATCCTAAAATGACATTGGAGGTGTAATGAGGGACAGAGGGATCTGATCCTAGAAGAAGGACATTGGCGGTGTAATGAGGGACAGAGGGATCTGATCATAGAAGAAGGACATTGGCGGTGTAATGAGGGACAGAGGGATCTGATCATAGAAGAAGGACATTGGCGGTGTAATGAGGGACAGAGGGATCTGATCCTAGAAGAAGGACATTGGCGGTGTAATGAGGGACAGAGGGATCTGATCCTAAAAGAATGACATCTGAGGTGTTATGAGGGATAGAGGGATATGACCCTAAAACAGGGACAGTAGGAAGTATGATTACTGTGTAGTGGTGAATGAGACTCGGGACACATTGCAGTACACTAGAAGGTACTATGGGTTTCTCGTCCATGATAACGCTCACTATTAGCACAGAACATTGTAGCAGTAAAATCGGTATCCCATGAAATTTGGTATCCTCTGCTACTACTGGGCATTTGCCGATTTCAGACAAGAGAAACAGAGCGCAGAGCTACTGTGGACAAACACAGCTGATTTATATTAACTCCTCACATTCCGTGCATCACAAAGACACAGCGAGACACCTGGCTCCATCTGGATGACAGCGGGGTACACGACAAGGGAACAGCAACAAGCTGTATTGGCTACACACAGACTGTATGTCGGGGGGGGGGCAGACTGGATGTCACGGGGGGGCAGACTGGATGTCACGGGGGGGGCAGACTGGATGTCACGGGGGGGGCAGACTGGATGTCACGGGGGGGGGCAGACTGGATGTCACGGGGGGGGGGCAGACTGGATGTCACGGGGGGGGGGGCAGAATGGATGTCACTGGGGGGCAGACTGGATGTCACGGGGGGGGGCAGACTGGATGTCACGGGGGGGGCAGACTGGATGTCACGGGGGGGGGGGCAGACTGGATGTCACGGGGGGGGCAGACTGGATGTTACGGGGGGGGGCAGAATGGATGTCACGGGGGGGGGCAGAATGGATGTCACGGGGGGGGGGCAGAATGGATGTCAAGGGGGGGAGCAGACCGGATGTCACTGGGGGGCAGTCTGGATGTCACGGGGGGCAGTCTGGATGTCACGGGGGGCAGTCTGGATGTCACGGGGGGGCAGTCTGGATGTCATGGGAGGGGCGGGCTGCATGACACAGGAGGCACACGATGGTTGCCACAGGCAGGCTGGATATCACAGGGGGCCACAGGCTGCGCTTGCTGGATGTCACAGGGGGGGGGGCACAGGCTGCATGTCACAAGGGGAACACAATGGTTAGCACAGGCTGGCTGAATGTCACAGGGGGCCACAGTCAACACAATACCTATTTTCATGGCCTGCATTACTAGAGGGGGGGATACCTGTTTTCATGGCCTGTTTTACTTGAGGGGATACCTATTTTCATGGCCTGCATTACTAGAGGGGGGATACCTATTTTCACAGCCTGCATTACTAGAGGGGGGGTACCTATTTTCACAGCCTGCATTATTAGAGGGGGGATACCTATTTTATGTGACATAGAGGACAAAAAGCAAGCCGCTAGCAAGCAGTTATGATTGTCTTTATTTTGGGGGTGACGTGTATTAGTGGCGGTGGCTCAGGCTAGTGTTTCAGTTGGATGGGGGTCAGTCTGAGGTGTCGGGATTTTGTTTTGTGGGTTGTCAGTCTGGTGGGTGGTGATCTATCCATGTGTGTAGCCAGCAGTGGGGGGAAATTCCTAATTATTTTTTGGTTTGGAGTAAGTAGGTTTCCTCACTCCTCAGTGTACTTATAATATTTAAATTAAGCACAGACTGCATGGCACAGGGGGCACATGATGGATGTCATAGGGGGGCAAAGACAACACAGGCTGCATGGCACAGGGGGCACACAACGGATGTCATAGGGGGGCACAGGCAGCACAGTCTTGATGGCACAGGGGGCACCCCCCCCCCCCCTAATAATGCAGGCTGTGAAAATAGGTATCCCCCCTCTAATAATGCAGGCCGTGAAAATAGGTATCCCCCTCTAATAATGCAGGCTGTGAAAATAGGTATCACCCCCTAGTAATGCAGGCCATGAAAATAGGTATCCCCCCTTTAGTAATGCATGCCAAGAAAATAGGTATCACCCCCTTTAGTAATGCATGCCAAGAAAATAGGTATCCCCCCTTTAGTAATGCATGCCAAGAAAATAGGTATCCCCCCTTTAGTAATGCATGCCAAGAAAATAGGTATCACCCCCTTTAGTAACGCAGGCCATGAAAATAGGTATCCCCCCTTTAGTTATGCAGGCCATGAAAATAGGTATCCCCTTTAGTAATGCAGGCCATGAAAATAGGTATCCCCTTTAGTAATGCAGGCCATTGTGTGCCCCTGGTGACATCCAGCCTGTATTGCCTGTGGCCCCCTGTGACATCCAGCCAGCCTGTGCTAACCATCGCGTTCCGCCTGTGACATGCAGCCCCCCCTGTGACATCCATCCTTTGCCCCCCCCCCCGACATCCAGCCAGCCTGTGCTAACCATCGTGTTCCCCCTGTGACATCCAGCCTGTGCTCGCCTGTGGCCCCCTGTGACATCCAGCCAGCGGCAACCATTGTGTGCCTCCTGTGCCATGCAGCCTGTGGCCCCCCGTAACACCCAGCCAGTGTAGCCTGTGGCCCCTTGGGACATGCAACCAGTGTAGCCTGTGGCCCCTTGGGACATGCAACCAGTGTAGCCTGTGGCCCCTTGGGACATGCAACCAGTGTAGCCTGTGGCCCCCTGTGACATGCAGCCAGCCTGTGCCAACCATCATGTGCCCCAGTGACATCCAGCCAGTGGCCCCCTCTGACATGCAGCCAACCTGTGCCAACCATCGTGTGCCCCGGTGACATCCAGCCAGTGGCCCCCTGTGACATGCAGCCAGCCTGTGGCAACCATTGTGTGCCTCCTATGACATGCAGCCTCCCCTATGATATCCAGACTGCCCCCCCTCATGTGATATCCAGACTGCCCCCCTGTCACATGCAGACTGTGTGTAGCCAATACAGCTTGTTGCTGTTCCCTCGTCGTGTCCCCCGCTGTCATCCAGATGAAGCCAGGCTGTGTCTTTGTGATGCACGGCTTGTGAGGAGATATAAATCAGCTGTGTTTGTCGGCAGTAGCTCTGCACTCGGTTTCTCTTGTCTAAAATCGGCACTCGGTTTCTCTTGACTGAAATCGGCACATGCCCAGTAGTAGCAAAGGATACCAAATTTCATAGGATACCGATTTTACTGCTAGAACGTGTCTCTCTACAGAGCCCCTGTCAGCACAGGCCCCGCCCAGGAGCGGAGGGTGACTCCCTGTACGTCGCATGTTGGTGATGTCAGAGCTCCGTTGCTAGGAGAACAGAGAAGCGACGGATACAAAGAATACACAGGAGCGATGTGAGATGGTGTACGAAGCGATCGAGGTGAGCCCTCCCTCCTTCTATCTGTCTCACCTATAGGGGCTGTTATTGCGGCCCCCCATTAGTATTTAATGGCGGCTGAGTGTAGAAATAGTGTGTGTTCTCCTGGGCTCCATGTTCCCTGTGTTCAGGAAGGGCTCAGCCTATATGATACCCTATGAGAGATGTCATCCTGGGGAGAAGTGTATAGGGGACTGCTGTGTGTCTACATTGTACCTTTCGGGGCTCACTTACACTTGTGATCTTGTGATTGGGGGGTGGTAAAATCCCCTGGCTGAGAAGCTTAATTACTGCCCCTTTTTTTTTTTTTGCTGCAGAGGCAGTGGCTGCAATGCTTTGTATTTATATCTCGTCTCACTTTTCAAGTGAATGGGGCCGTGCTGCAATTGCCCTGCAAATTTGAACAACGCAGATGGTTGTCTGGGATTTTAAGGGGTTAAAACTAGTAGTGAGGAGGTAATACATGACTCCTCACCGCCTGTCAAAAGCTCTCCTAAAGAGTGATCTGAACACAGATCACTCTTCAGAAACAAAGTAGGTGTAAATTATTATACAGGGTTTATATAGCATCAGCAGTTTGCACAGCACTTTACAACACAAAGGCAGACGGTACAGTTACAATACAATCATTTCTCTTTGGGAATAATAAAGTATTCTGAATCCAGGAGGAATCGGAGGGCTCTGCTCGTTAGAGCTTACACTCGAGGAGAGCCCTTGAGGTGCAGAGATCAGCTTCGCCCACCATATTACTGCACTGAGATCAATTGTGGTTTATTGCGTGCATTAACCACTTGAGGTCCGGGCCATAGCCGAATGACGGCCACAGTGCGGACCTCAATTTCCGGGAGGCCATCATGGGATGTCCTCCCCTGTGCACGCGCACCCTGCAGGGCGCGCGGTGTGCGCGCTGTGATCACCGAGTCACGGAGGCTTGGATGATCACAGACCTGAGTAAGGGGCCGGTCCCGGCCCCTTACCATGTGATCAGCTGTCAGCCAATGACAGCTGATCACATGATGTAAACAAAAGCTCGGTGATTGGTTTCGTTTTCTCCTCATGCTGACAGCGTGAGGAGGAAAAAAAAGCTAATCACCGGCTTATGTCAAAGGGATATCGGTCCTGAAGAGAAAGGAGGCACATATGCCTCATCTGTGCCTGCAAGTGCCATCTGTCATTGCCACTTGCCAGTGCCCACAAGTGCGACCTATTAATGCCCACAAGTGCCACCTACCAATGCCCACCAGTGGTGCCAATCAGTGCCACCTAGCAGTGCTGCCATCAGTTTAAGCAATCAGTGCCCATCACTGCCACCCATCAGTGCCCATCACTGCCACCTATCGGTGCCCATCAGTGCCGCCTCATCAGCGTACATCAACGAAGGAGAAAAATTACCTGTTTGCAAAATTTTATGACAAAATATAAAAAAAATATAATTTAAAAAAAAAAAAAATTCTGTCTTTTTCAATTTTTTTAACAAAAACTAAAAACCGCAGAGGTGATCAAATACCATCAAAAGAAAGCTCTATTTGTGGGAAAAAAATGATAAAAACTTCATTTGGGTACAGTGTTGTATGACCGCGCAATTGTCATTCAAAGTGCGACAGCGCTAAAAGCTGAAAATTGGTCTGGACAGGAGGGGGGTTTAAGTGCCCAGTAAGCAAGTGGTTAACCTCCCTGACGGTTTTCCCGAGTGTGGCTCAGGGTTAAATTTCAGCACCATTAGCGGTAACCCCAAGCCACACTCAGGATTGCATTGCAGGATCCTGGTGCGGTGTACTTACCTTGACCCCAGAATCCTGCGGCATCCTCCCGCTGTGTCCGCAGGCTCCGTCCTCTGCCCGAAGCCTCTGTGTGCCGGGCTCCATTCCCTGCGAGCGTTGTGCAAAATCATAATACATACAGTACAGTTTAATCCTATAGATTACAGTACTGTATGACATTATTTCACTTCCCTTTTGTCCCCAGTACTTTGGCCCATGCCCTGCATGCAGTTTTATATTATATATACTGTTCTTTCTGCCTGGAAAGTTGAGTTTGTCCATGGCAACCAAAAAGTGTCCCTTTAGGTCAAAAGTGGTTTTAGATCAGCTAGAAAACAGCGATAGTAAATTAGAACACTTGCAGAATTGAGCGATAGTGAATCGTGGGGAAATGTATTTTATTATTATTATATTATTATTATTATTATTTTTTAAATTATTTATATTTATTTATTAAAATTATAATTTATGATTTTGTGTTTCAAACTTCATCATACCCGGAATGTCTACTAGACTCTTGGTGGACAGATTTGAGTGTGTTATTGTTAAGAATTACAGGCCTACAATATAAAATGCCAAATTTCCATGCAAAATAATTGTACCGCTTTGAGATGCAAAAATCTGACATAATCATACCGCCAGGGAGGTTAATGATGAGCTCCGGCGTCTTCGCACAGCCCATGTGCCGAGCCCGCCAGGAAGTCGGCACTGCGCTGCACTAATCACAGGCAGTGAGACATTTTCCCGATGTGCGGCTGCAGAGATCGGGAAATGTCTCACTGCCTGTGATTAGCGCAGTGCCAACTTCCTGGCGGGCTCTGCACGTGGGCTGTGCGAAGACGCCGGAGCTCATCCTTACTGTGCATTTTTACACAGCACAAATCGCTGCACTGCATCACAGTGCACTGCGGGGCATAGTGTGACGCTTTGTGACAATTCAAAGTACCATCCTTACACAACAGATGCCAGCCTGCACACATCTAGATGTGCAGACTGATGTGAACTAGCTCAGACATGGAATATATATTCCTTGTCAAAAGAAGTTTATTGAGTATACAATATTATAAAGATACATGAAGTAAGTTTACAAGGATCTATAAAGTAAGCTCATTGTTTTACAGTAGGGTTTATATAGGTAAATATCATGAAATTTCAAATATTAAACATTGGGTTCACGTAAACCTAAATTAAAGATATATATCATTTCCTTAGTTACTTTTGTAGGTATTTAAATGATTTATTCCTACTATACATATTGTTTACAAGTAGAGTGTATATAGGTCAAGTAAATTCTGATAATGAGCTTTAATCGTAAGGTGGAGAAAAGGAAAGAGAAAGAAGAAAAAGGGTTGAAAGGTAGAGGTATGGTCCACAAGGTTGTCCCGCTCGTCAGTTTATTATTCTTTTTAGTTCTCTTTGAAGCCTTAGAATGGGTGTCTCTGTAAGTCATTTAATCTGTTACCATGGCAACAGGACAGAGTCATTGAAGTTTGACAGGAACTGTTGTTTTATCCAAGGATGCCAAAGTTTTTCAAATTTTGGAATTTGATTTTGATCGATGGCTACCATCTTAGCATGGGACATTGTATTATTCATTCTACGAATTGTTTCTGCTAGTACCAATGTAGGAGATTTCCATGCCTTGGCCACTGTTTGTTTTGCAGCCGTTATTAGTTGGATCATAAGTTTGAATTGAGAGAGTGTTAACCATTCCGGTTTTAGATTAAGTAAAGTTAAATATGGATCTGGTTGTATTATTTTTTTAAATATTTTAGATGCAATCACGAAAACTTCCTTCCAGAAGGTTTGGATTACTGGGCACATCCACCACATGTGTAAATATGTGCCTATTTCTGGGCATCCTCGAAAACAAAGAGCTGAGGTATTAGGTGAATATTTTGCCACTCTAGCGGGTACAAGGTACCAGCGAGTTAGGACTTTATAATTTGTCTCCAGTGCTAAGATGTTGGGTGAAGATGACTTAGATGTGAGCCATATGTTAGACCAGTCCGTGTCTTCTAAAGTTCGTCCCAGGTCCTCCTCCCACCTCTGAACGTAAGAGGGTCTATTAAGATTTGCTACTCCATATAATTGATTATAAAGTGATGAAATTGTACCTTTAGCAAATGGATCTTTTGTACAGATTGATTCAAAAATGGATAATTGGGATAATGGTGTATCCCCCTTTAGGAATGGTGTATAGAAATTTTTGATTTGGAGATATCTAAATATCTCAGAGTTTGGTAGATCATATTTTTCTCTAAGCGATGGGAATGAAAGGAATGATTTAGATGCTATGAAGTCATTTAGTGTCTGAATGCCTGATGTTGTCCAAGCTTTAAAATAATTTGGGTAGATCCATGCCGGATAAAAGGCCGGATTTCTGATAAAAGAAAGGAGAGGATTGTGTGGGGATTGTAACTGATATTTGGTTTTTAGTTTATCCCAGAGAGATAAGAAGTGTTTAGTTATGGGATTATGAATTTTAAAGCGGTCTTTAGGATCAAGCCATAATAAATTTGATATTAATAGAGGGTCATTTTCTGAAGCCTCTATAAATACCCATAATGGGATTTCCTGTTTTGCATGGTATTTGGACAGACTGGCCAAATGTGCTGCTCTGTAGTAGTTAGTAAAATTAGGGTATCCCAGGCCTCCTTTATTTTTGGGAAGATGTAGTGTGTGTATAGGTATACGTGGTTTAGAAGAGCCCCATATAAACGAAGTTGCTCTTTTTTGTACTATTCTCAAAAAATAGGAAGGAATTGGAATAGGGAGGACTCTGAATAGATAAAGCAATTTGGGTAGAATAGTCATTTTGATTGCATTAATCTTCCCTATCGAGGATAAAGGAAGTTGCGACCATTGTTTTATTAGATTTGTGATCTGTCTTAATACAGGAGGATAATTGGTTGAGAATAAGTCAGAATGAGATGCTGTTAAATGAATTCCAAGATATGGGATTGATTTTTCTGCCCATGTGAATGGCAGTGCAGCCCTAGCCGGGATCAATTCCATGTTTGTGAGTGATATATTAAGCACTAGGCATTTCTTAGGATTAATCATAAGGCCGGATAGGGCTGCAAATCCATCAAGAGCTGGTATTAAGTTAGGACCAGAGACCTGTGGTGATGATAGAAAAAGTAATATATCGTCTGCAAATATACATAATTTGTGTGTAATACCTCCTACTTCAATGCCAGTTATAGTTTGGTTTGTTCTGATGTATTGGGCCATGGGTTCGAGTATAAGGGCAAATAATAAGGGAGATAATGGGCAACCCTGTCGGGTACCTCTTTCGATATTAAAGGCATTAGATTTGTATCCAGCATATTTTATATAGGCTTTGGGTTTATTATATAATGCTTTGATCCATGTTAAAAAGTGGGGTCCAAAACCCCATTTTTGTAATGAATATTGCATATATTGCCAGGATACTGTGTCAAATGCCCTCTTAATATCGAGAGATAGAAAACATAAAGGGATTTTCCGTTTTTTAGCAATATGTGCCAATAACACTGCCCTGCGTATATTATCGCCTGCCTGTCTATTTGGCATGAAGCCTACTTGATCTCTATGTATTAATTTTCCTATAATGCTATTGAGGCATTTTGCTATTATTTTTGCTAATAATTTAATATCAAGGTTTAACAGAGAGATAGGCCGATAATTCACACAGGAAGTATCATCAGAAAGGGGTTTTGGGATCATACAAACAATTGCCATTAGTGTTTCTTGCCGAAAAGAATGTCCATCTAGAAGTTTGTTAAAAGTTTCAGTGAGAATGGGAGAGAGTATTTCTGAGAATGTTTTATAGTATAAAGCCGAGTAGCCGTCTGGGCCTGGTCTTTTGTTAAGTTTTAGGTCTTTTATGGCGTTAGCAACTTCATCTATAGTTATAGGCTCATCCAAACTGCTTTTTTGATTCTGAGATAACTCAGGTAAGGTTATTTTTGAGAAGAAGGATTCAGCCTCTGTAGGATTAAATTCATTGTTTGTCTTGTATAAAGTTGCGAGATGTGAGTGAAATTTATGGACTATTTTAACTGGATTACAAGTATAAACATTTTTTGATAATTTCAAACGTATTGGTTTGAAAGATTTGTTAGTTGAATTTAATGCCCAAGCCAAATATGTACCTGGTTTGTTTGTATTCATGTAGAAATTGTGTTTGGAGCGTTTGAGGGATTTATCAACTGACTCAGTGAGAAATAGATCGTATTCCAATCTAGATTTTTCCAGATGAGATTTTGTACTCTGAGATGGATTATCTTGGAATGATATGTAGGCTGCATTAAAATTGAGTTGTAGTTTTTTTGCTAGATTTTTGCGTTCCCGTTTAAATAGTGCCATTTGTCTTTGTATTGTACCACGCAAGACAGGCTTATGAGCTTCCCACAGTGTTATTGGGGAAATGTCTGTTGTATTATTAATTGATATGTATTCCTTTAAAGCTTGTTCAATTGCCATCTGATGTAGTGGGTGTTTGAGCATTATGTCCGGTAAGTACCACGTTGGGTCATGCGCTTTTGGTATGGCTGAGGCTATAGTAGTGTATACTGCATTATGGTCAGACCACAGAATCGGAATTATATCTGATGCAATAATTTCTGGTATCATTCCTATTGTTAGAAAAATATGATCTATTCTGGTGAAGGTTTGATGAGGGTGCGAGAAATAAGTGAATTTCTTTTTTATTGGGTTACTTTCTCTCCACGAATCTACCAGATTGTATTTGGAAAGAAGTTGGGAAAAAGGTAATCTAGAGGTTATTTTGGATGGTGTAAAAGGTGATTTATCTAGAAATGGGAGGAGGACCTGGTTCGAATCCCCACACATTATCACTGTTCCTATTTTGTGTGTATTAATCACTTGTAATATATGTGAGAGGAATGGTGTAGGTTGTTTGTTAGGAGCGTAGTAGGAAATCACCGTGATTGCTGTATCCATTATATAACCCATGAGTATCAGGTATCTACCTTCTGGGTCTTTAATTTCTGATGATAAGGTGAATGGTGTGGATCGGTGAAATGCAATTAGAGTTCCCCTTTGCTTGGTACAGGCAGAAGCCGTGTAAATTTGTTGATAAAAAGGAGAAATATATTTTGGAGTAGAATCTTTGGTGAAGTGTGTTTCTTGGAGGCATACTATGTGAGCCTTCTTGTTATGGAAAGTACGGAAGGCTTTGGTCCTTTTTTGAGGGACATTTATTCCCTGAACATTCAGGGAAAGTATATTCAGTGGTGCCATGGTAACAGATCAAATAGTTTTGACTTACTTTTTGTTATGCAGAGCTGACTGCGCAGATCAACCTGTGTGGACTGAAGAGATGAAAAATAGAAAAGAAACCAGTGAATTCTGGAGTAAAGAGTAAACAAAAAACATATGAGATTAGATGATACATTGTATAAATTATTTTTTGCAAGTAATCACAATTTACCCGTGAAAGAGAGTAAATATCTCTCTCAGGGGAATAAGTGCCTTCGTCACACTCCCACATAATATGGTTGGGAGAATGAGGAGGGCTAATGGGGGTACACGGATCTTCCGCTTACAGGAGAGAAGTGCTATGTCAAAAGACATCAAAATGATGTTTCATTAATTGGAGTGCAGAATATAGTTTTTGTTGAAATTTTTTATTCCAGGGTGGTTGTATATGGTTAGTCTTGCCCTAGGCTAAATAATTCAGTTAGAAAGGTACTGTTAATAACTTTGGTATTGATGAAGATAGTTTGAATTATTTTGGGATTTTAACCCTTTTAGAGTAAACAATTACATATTTTATTCATATGTAACTGTTTAGATATGTTAACTCAAAAAATTGAGGTTGTATTGCTTCAGATTAGAATAAACAAAAACATAGTTGTAGGAACTAGTTAGGTAATAACATATTTGTTTTAAGAAAAGAAAGAAAAAGCTTCCATTACTTCTGGATTATTGAACATATTTGTCCTAAAAAGTAATAAATCTATTGTTATTACCTGATAATATATAACTGAACAAGAATTTCCTTATTTCACTTATATATTCTAAGGCTATATGAATCAGAAGTAATAAGAAATATAACTGGAATGTAACATGATCCCACACAGTGTGTGACTATCAGAATGCAGTTACATTCAGTTATAAATACAGGTTTTTTATAGAGAACCATCTCTTAGTATAATAAATGAAGAGATATCAGGAATTAGGATGTCAGTCCATTGAATCTTCTTGGTCCATGGATGATGTGGCATAACGGCCTCTTTTGTGAGAATGATGATTCCCATTTTGTTTTGAAATTTTCTGGGTGCTGCCTGAAGGTGAAGATGATGTAATTCTTCTGCGTGTGGGAGAGTTGCTGCTTGTGGGTTCTGTCAGGTTTAATTTTAAAAGGGTTTGTTGTAGTTCATCTGCTGATCTGCTTCTGTAAATTGTACCTTGGTAGTTAAATCTGACTGAAAAGGGGAAACCCCATTGATACATAATGTTGTGGCGTTGCAGTTTCATTAGTTGGGGTTTCATGGATCGTCTTTTAGTAATAGTAAGTTGGGATAGGTCAGCAAAAATTTGATAATTGTGTCCTTGAAAATTAAGTTTCTTTTTTTCTCTTGCAGCAATTAGTATTTGTTCTTTCGTTCTGTAATAATGAAATTTTGTGATTATATCACGTGGGGGTCCATCTTTCTTTTTGGCTGTGAGGGCTCTGTGTACTCTGTCCAGTTCTAAACGTTCAATAGGGATATCTGGCTTTAGTTCTTGTAATAGAGCAGTAATAGTAGATTGCAGGTCTGTCACAGTTTCAGGTATTCCCCTTATGCGCAAGTTTGAACGTCTGGCTCTATTTTCGTAATCTTCAAGCTTAGTTTGAAGTATTACATTCTCTTCTTTTAATTGTTCCAATTCTGTTATATTTTCTTGGGTTGTAATTTCAATTTCATCCATTTTTATTTCTAAGGCTGCGGTGCGGTTTCCCAGCTCTCTTATTTCTTTGGTTAGGCTTTTTGTTATTTGGTCTGAGGTTTGTTTTAAAGCCTTATGAAGCATCTTTTCAAATTGTAATAATATTACTGGGGATACTGAGGAGGCTTGTGGAGAAGTTTGTGAGAGGATTTGTTCTGTATCTGACTCAAATGGAGAGTCTTGCTGTGACATTTTCTGTCTGTGAGAGCGCCCTGATGCTGTATATTGTGAGGTGACTGGAGCTGCTTTAGCTGCAGTGAGTGCCTGTGAGCTCTTTGTGAGGTGATTTTTATTTCTGCCACGGCTTCCTCCCAGTACCATATTTCCTGCCCAAACTTTCACAGTTTGTTCCCTGGGGCAAAAAGGTTCAAATGGATACCTTTTGAGCCTGCAGGCTCCGCTTTGTCCTTCTCTTCTCTTCTCAGCGGTGCTGAGCTCTAACAATGCATGTCTGCTCCGCTAGGCTCCGCCTCCTGCTCCCCTGGAATATATATTCCTAGCATGCACCATAGTGAAATCAACCAAGTGTTTAATGGGGGAACGACAACAGCTCCCAACTGGTCACAGTAAGGTTACATTCACACCGTCGATTAAGGGCAGTGCAATATGTAGTGGCAGTTCATGATGCGGCTAGGTGTGGCCACTGACTCCATTCACTATACTGACAGGTCGCTGGTGGCCAAAGCTATAAGCGGCTCTCTGCACAGCCAGAGATTGCCTGCAGTGAATGCTGCTGAACCCTCCTTGTCTGCATCCAGAAACAATCGCCGCAGGTAATCTCTGTATGTGCAGACAATCACAGATAGCTGCAGCCATCGTTCACCTGCCAGTATAGTGAACAGGGCCAGTGGCCACACCATGAATTGCCACTACAATTCTCATTGCCCTTAATCGCCGATGTAAAATGTAGCCTTGGGGACAAACTTAAAGTGGTCCTAAAGTCAGAAGGTTTTTTTATCTTAATGCATTCTATGCAACAGCTCCCCCCAGCCCCCTTATTACCTACCTGAGCCCATCTCTATCCAGCGATGTTGCACAAGACTCGGCTGCCCCTGGATTCTCCCTCCTGATTGGCTGAAACAGCAACAGAGTGCCATTAATAAATTAAAAGTCCGCGCTAAGGAGATGAAGGGTTGCAGCCTCCCCATAATTAGTTCCCCCTGGGAGCTATAAGAGTATACAAAGAAAAAATGGGGAAATGGCGCTACCCTGTTATGACACAATATTTAAGTTACAATTCCAATAATAATAAAAAATGATAAAAATAAAAATAATAAAAATAAACAGTGCAACCCAGTGCAATTTCAGGTAATGGAGTGAGTGGCATATACGTACGTGAAGATACTATAAACATACAGTACTATAAATCACAACAGCGCTAGATACAAAGAAAACAATACAATTTTTACAGTGCATCAGCCCTTAATTGGGAACAGCAGTGGAATAATTACTAGAGTGTAATATCAGTGTGTACATTCAATCCAATGTTTTCTGCTCTTAATGAGAAGCAGTAAAACATATGCTGAACTATTACCAAAAAATACATGTTTGTGTGTAGTCATATAGTTAAACCAAACATTGACTCGTGTAAAGTGTATAAACCAAGATCTGTATAAAAAAATCCAGAATCTGTATGAAAAAATCCAAACCGGGTGTGTATACAATTATATAATTATTAATTATCGTGTAAAGTGTATATGAAAAAACAGAGTCCCTGTAAAAAAATCCAAGCCGGGATAACAGGGGTAACTTCCCACCATATGCGATCCAAAAAATGAACAGATAAAAACGGTGACTTCTGTGCTCATAAAGACTGGTGACTCCAAGTGCTCCCCCCAGTGTTTCCCCACTCACCAGAAGTCACCCCTGCAGGGGTAATGGGCATAGAGTGGGTGTCTTGGGATGGATGTCCCCTTAGATGTCCCGCTTGTGCTCCGCTCCTCCGTAGGTTTGCACCGGCAATCCGGTTCAGGATTCCCGGCAGACAATCCAGACCTGGGCTCCTACGTATCTCAACACCATCAATCTGTCCTTTCCTCCATACAAAAAGAAACAGGGGACTTCCGTAGTGAAGTAAGTTCAGTTTATTTAAAAAATGTGTATTCCATAAAACCATAAAACAGCAGACCCAGTACAGCAGGGCCGTGAACAAAAATGAGACCAGGAAGCCAGTCCTAGCGTGCGTCCCAGCTTCAGCCAGAGCTTCCGGGTGTGACGTGTGAGCGTGACTCCGCCTTACGCGTTTCGTCAGAGGATGTCAAAGACCGTCTTTGCATCTAGCTTGTTTCAAGGTGAAAAGCTTATTTGCTGACAACTTCATGACATTACAAAAGGTCTGACTTTGCCCCCTTTTCAACCCCTCCAGCTTCTGGTAGTTATTTCCTGGTATGAGCTCAGGTGGGTTTGGACATTGTTTTAAAGCTGTCAAAGATGGGAACCAATCAGAAGGTGGGGAATGCCTGTGCTGCCTATAATTGGCTGTCCTCTTTGACAACTTCATGACAGGATAGCTCAGGCAAGTTCTGTCCCAACACTCCTGAGCCAATCCCTGGTTCAGATCCTAGTTCAAACCAACCTGAGCTATCCCGCCAGGAAGTTGTCACACCACAATGCCAATCATAAGCAGCCTAGGCATTCCCCACTCCACATCCACATGTATACACACCCCTTGTGTATGTGCGACTGCAGGGTGGGTATGGTCTCGGCTGTTTATGATTGGTGGTGTGCAGTGATAACTTCCTGGCAGGATAGCTCAGCTGAGCTCAGACTAGAATCTAGAGGTGCACCGAAATTTCGGCGGCCAAAACAAATAGGCCAAAAAAATGCTGTTTTTCGGCATGCGTCCGAAAGAGAAAAAAAGATGCAGATAATGGCATTGAAAAGGGGGCGGTCCGCCCTCTGTGCCACACATTGCCACACGCCGTTGTGTTACGGAGCTGAAATGTTCGGTAGCCCCTGTAACAATGTCCCGCCTCCTGTGATAGACGGCACGCTAATACAATTGTCGGCAAATTGAACCAGTGTGACATGTATTATAAGAGACTGTCTAGGAGGCAGGACTTTGTTACAGGGGCCACGCAGCCCGGGCAATTCAAATCCAGCTCCATGACACAGCGGAATGATGATGGGCACTGGTGAGGCGGCATTTCAATATTTCTTTTTAGTAAAATCTAATTCTGAACATTTCAATTACATGACCAAAACCCACTATGTTATATACTGTATATATTTATATCTTGGAGTTTTAACAGGATATCATAAAAGCATTTCACTGCCAAACATTGGGATGCACATGTAATGGTTAAAACCTGATTTCAGAGAAGAAGATAGCAAGTGGACTGTGAACACTAGTAAAAGCCATCTAGCTTAGACCTGCAATGGCAGAAGACAGCAGAAGAATGGAAGAAGAGGACCGTGGCCCGGGGGCTGCCTTCCAGGTTTTTGTTCTCATGGAAGACCTTCTGGATAAATTGAGGCTACTTAACTATGAAGATGAAGTTCTAAAAAAGCATAACATGAGGCCCATTTCCAGGTCAGTAAGGCTTGTAAGTTACTGAAACTCGTGTACTCATTATACAACTAGAATATGTTAAGTCTATTTATATGTACTGATTCCCATACATGTTGATTGTAGGTTGCATATAAGGTCCTCACTCACTATAGAGCCACTCATCATATAAACCAATGTACAGAATTTCCCTTCAAGTAGTCTGATTGCATGGTGTTAAAATAGTAAACCCTAAGGCACCATTTACACTTGTGCGACTTCAAAATCATGCGATTTCCATAGCTGCATTACAGTGCGACTTTAATGCGATTTTTGGTGCAACTTTGGCTTTGACCATGTGACACTGTGTGCTCTAGAAGTCGCATGTATATCATTCAGGTGCAAATTTCATGTGACTTTTGAGGGTTTATATTGACGTCTATGGCCCTCATGTCGCATGAAAGTCAGACCAAAGTAGTGTAGGAACCATTTTTAAAGTCGCTGCAACTTGTCGCACAGATATGAACAGTACTCAATGGAAAACATGGGGTGCAACTCGTCATGCAACTTTGGGGTCTGAAGTCGCATTACAAGTCGCACAAGTGTGAATGGGGCCTTACTGAATGACATAGGAATGGTATTTGTTTACCCACCTAATTTGAGCCAGCATGGCTCAAATAAATTATCCTGATGACACCTCCATGTAACTAATGATAGAGCAGTACTTCACTATTGTGGCCTATGATACATATAGTAAGGTGCGTCCTCTTCCAGCAGGTCCACAAGCACCTTCCCCTCTGTGCTCTAATATATATACTGTATATAACCTTCCTTGCTCTAATGTACATTGTGTATTGTGTATATATACACAAGCCCCCCCCCCCCCCCATAGCAGCCAGCTTGCTATGGGGACACTCACAGAAGAGGAGAAGCAGAGAGCGCTGGAGGTATGGGACCACTCTGTGCAATGCCATTGCAAAGTACAGGTAAGTATAACTAGTTTATTCAACGCGGAGTTCCACCTAAAAGTAGACATTCGTCTTTAACCGCTTGCCGCCCGCCAGCTGTCATATGACAGGCAGGCGGCGCGGCTCTCGTTCTGGGAGGGCGCCATATGACGCCCTCGCCTTCCCTGCTCACCAGGGGGCGCGCGTGCGCCGGCGGCAATCGCGCACACCCGCCGTGTCACTGGGCATCCGATGGGCGTGCCAGGCGGCCGCGATGTCCGCCGGACACCCGCGATTGCCCAGTAACACAGCAGGACCGTGGATCTGTGTATGTAAACACACAGATCCACGTCCTGTCAGAGAGGAGAGGAGACCGATGTGTGTTCTCAGAGCAACACCGATCGGTCTCCTCCCTTTCTGAGTCCCCTCCCCCTTCAGTTAGAAACACTCCTTGGGAACACAGTTAACCCCTTGATCACCCTTCTAGTGTGTTAACCCCTTCCCTGCCAGTCACATTTATACAGTATTCAATGCATTTTTATAGCATGGATCGCTGTATAAATGTAAATGGTCCCAAAAAATGTGTCAAAAGTGTCCGATGTGTCCGCCACAATATCGCAGTCATAATAAAAATCGCAGATCGCCGCCATTACTAGTAAAAGAAAAAAAAATAACAAAAATGCTATAAATCTATCCCCTATTTTGTAGACGCTATAACTTTTGCACAAACCAATCAATATACGCTTATTGCGATTTCTTTTTTTTTTTTACCAAAAATATGTAGAAGAATACATATCGGCCTAAACTGAGGAAAAATTTTGTTTAAAAAAAAAAATTGGATATTTATTATAGCAAAAAGTAAAAAATATTGTGTTTTTTTTCAACTTGTCACTCTTCTTTTGTTTATAGCGCAAAAAATAAAAACCGCAGAGGTGATCAAATACTACCAAAAGAAAGCTCTATTTGTGGGGAAAAAATTATAAAAATTTCATTTGGGTACAGTGTTGCATGACTGCGCAATTGTCATTCAAAGTGTGACAGAGCTGAAAGCTGAAAAATGGCTTGGGCAGGAAGGGGGTGAAAGTGCACTGTATTGAGATAGTTAAGGACTCCTCACCCCCTGACATGCCACATTTGACATGTCATTTTTTTTCTTTTGGGGGGGGGGGGGGGGGAGCGGGTACCTAGTTTTGACAGGTACCGGGCTCCCACTTCTGCTCGGGCTGCTTAGGCGGCCCCTCCCTCCCTGCAATCTTCCGGGACACGTCACAGGTCCCAGAAGATTGCTCGGCCATTCAGGACTGCCCACAGCAGTGATGCCGGCACCGCGGAGAGGAGAGGGAAAGAAGCGAGGCTTCAGGCGGCCTCACCACTGGATCGTTGGAAAGGTGAGTGTCTGTTTATTAAAAGTCAGCAGCTACACTTTTTGTAGCTGCTGATTTTTAATAAACACAGAAACGGCTGGAACTCCACTTTAAGCCTGGTACCTCTTCCCACTCCTTTTTCGGATATGCAAACCAAATTATTTTGTTTTTTTTGTGTCTGACTATTACTATATGATTATTTTGCAATTTCTTCTTTATGTTTATATTTTTTACATGTTCAAAATAAACAGCTACTACTATTATCTTATGAATAAAAAAAATAGCCTTTAAAATCACTTTAAGAAATATGTTTTGCAACAGCCTTCTGTAATGCATGTATGTTTCCTTTAACAGATTGTATTTTGCCTTGCCTACAAACTCCGGGGAGCAGTTCTTTATGTTTTGCACACTTGCAGCTTGGCTGATAAACAAGGCTGGACACCATTTTGAACAGCCACAAGAATATGATGACCCTAATGCTACAGTTTCCAAAATCCTCACTGAGCTACGGTCATTTGTAAGTTGCTTTTTAAAGGATTCACCATATGAGAATGGACTGAAAGGTCAGCCTGCCTAAAACTGGAGCTTTAACTGTGGGTAGATTCATCCAGTGGCTTTTTTCATTATATCTCTTAAAGATTTCATACGGATCCTCTCTATTTCCCACTGCCATTATTTCTTTCTCCTCTCATGCAGCAGGATGCATTTATGTAATGTAAAATATAAAATGCATTGGAATACTAAGACCCTGCTATAATGTACAGACCTGGTAGCTTAGATTCATTGCTTTTGCTGCCAAGACGTATAAAAAGTTAGATGTAACCACTAAACTAAACTAAAAGAAAGGAAATGCTTGGACTGTAATTATTTTCCTTCTGGTCTCTCTCTCAGGGTGGCACAGCTGACTTTCCTCCTTCCAAACTAAAGGCAGGCTATGGAGAACAAGTGTGTTATGTGCTTGATTTCCTAACAGAAGAAGTTTTAAAACATACAAACTTTACCTGGAAAAGGTGAGAGATGCTGTGAAGTATGATGTGAAAATAGAATCTCTTATTATCCAGACCATGATCGTTTCATTGCACTGAAATAACATACGGTAAAGCAATAAATGTTCAGAAACTCATAGCGAACTAGAACCAAATTAAAAAGCATCATCATCAATAAAACTAATTAAAAAAACTATTATTATTATTGATTGGCTGCTCTGGAGTACTGCACACTACTGGAATAGAATAAAGCTGGTATGGTAGGTAAAAAAAAGTTTATAGGTGCAAATAACCCTTTAATTGCATTCTTCATGTATTCTTTGTGGCCACCAAATTTTTGTTGCTTTTAAGCTGGTTGTACATGGCTTGAATTTCCTGTCGAATCGGACAAAATTCTAGACGTGGGTGTCCCTGTTGTCACAACCTGGCTCCACAAAAGTTGATTGAAAAAACGACAGAGCCAGGCAAGTGCAAGGTTGTCAGCCGAACAGTGACTGCATCCTGTCAGCTGCTCTCACTGTTCAAATATTCAGACAGCCGCAGCACTAAAACAGCCGGCAGGAGAGATTTCTCAATCCACATTCCACATATTGATTTCTAATCTGTACTTATACTATACTATGGTAGGGTAGATTTACTAAAATTGCAGAGTGCAAAATCTGCAGCTGTGCATGGTAGCCAATCATGGTAGCTTCTAACTTCAGCTTGTTCAATTAAGCTTTGACAATAAGGCCCCTTTCCCACAATCGAACCGTTCAGGTCCGCCTGTCAGTTTTGTCGGCGAACCTGAACGGGCGCTCCATGCTAATCTATGGAGCGACTGATGTCAGCGATGACATGTCCGCTGACATCCGACCCGGTCCGATCTGCTAAAAGCAGACGGATGCCTCTACGTTCAGATCCGTCGCTGGCGGATCGGGTGAGATCTGAATTTAAAAACAGACATGCTGTCCGATCTCTCCATAGAAACCAGCGGCGCTCGACAAGCCTCTCCCCTCAGTGAGCAGAGAGGGACCTGTCATCCGCCGGCTCAGCGGAGATCAACGGAGAGATATCCCGCTGAGCTGGCGGACCGAGGCGGACTTCGTGGAACCGGATCCACCTTGTGAGAATGAGGCCTAAAACCTAAAAGCTGGTTTCTATGCAGAGCTGCACCAGTTTTAGTAAAATCAACCCCTATGGCTAGCCCTATTCATGACAATAATGGCATTTTTCTTTGATTTTCCCTGAAAATATGTTTTTTACTTAAATGACAAATAGGAAAAAGATAAGCTAAGCCACGTTAACTTATCTGGGCGCTGACAAAATAGCCTTGTTACTTCACAATGTGCAGTTATACTTTGCTTTAAACTGCTTTTGTCACTTGACCTGCAAACATACAGTATTGTATGTTCCATAATACTCGGTGGAATTCTCATTAGGAATATTAGTAGACATGCTTTAGTCTACAGGGAATATTACGGTACGCTTTAAGTAACTTTGTTTTCTTTATGAATTCTACAGGTAAATAACCATGTTTAGGGCCTAGAAAGCAATTTTGATAATCAAAATTTAATTACTTCTGCCCTCTCCCTTTTTTTTTTTTTTAAATCTTTTAGGCTGGGTTCACACCATCCCCACATCAGTCTCACAGCAGGGGTCCGGTGCATGCCAGTTCACCGTTTCAGGTCCGATTTCAGCCAGAATTTTGGGCTGAATTCAGACCTGAAACGGACCAAAAGACGCACATCGTTTTTCTGCAAAACACACCGGACCTGCTGCGGAGATATGTGAACTGGCTCCGTAGAGAGCCAGTCAAAATCTCCTGCTATTGCAAATTGGATGCGGGGAACAATGGTGTGAACCCAGCCTAAATGCTGTAGTACCCTTTTTATTCTATGTTTTTTTTATTATGCCTTTTCCATTTCAGGCCTGTATACCCTTCAGAGGAGTTAGATGAAGAGGTTATAGTGGAGGATGATGCAGAGTTAACATTAAATAAATTTGAAGATGAAATTGTTGTGAGTATTATGAATTTAATAAGTATCTGCAGAAAAAGGGGCTTCCACTCGAAATTGGTTAAGCTAAACTTATGCCATAAATATGAAGACTATTAGAAGAACAACATATATTAAATGTAACTTTTAGCGAGTAGGTCTGAATAGAACCCTTCTTAAGGATAAACTGTAATAGTAATGGGTCAATATTTTTTATTTATTTATTTTTTTTTTTTCTGTTTTTAACCACTTGACCTACAGAAGATTTACCCCCCTCCCGCTTCATGACCAGGCCATTTTTTGCGATACGGCACTGCGTTACTTTAACTGACAATTGCGTGGTCATGCAACGCTGTACCCAAATAAAATGTGTGTCTTTTTTTTTCTCCACAAATAGAGCTTTATTTTGGTGGTATTTGATCACCACTGCGTTTTTTTTTTTTTTTTTCGTGTGCTATAAACAATAAAAAGAGTGACAAATGTGAAAAAATATACCGTATATATTTTTTACTTTCTGCTATAATACAAGTCTAATACAAAAATGTAAAAAATCTAATTTCTTCATAAATTTAGGCCAATGTGTATTCTTCTACATGTCTGTGGTAAAAAAAATCCCAATAAGCGTATATAGATTGGTTTATCGCATCTACAAACTATGGTATATATTTATAGAATTTTTATTTCTTTTTTTATATACTAGGAATGGTGACGATCAGCGACTTATAGCAAGACTGCGATATTGCAGTGGACAATCGGACACTGACACTTTTTGGGGACCAGTGACACTGATACAGTGATCTGTGCTAAAAATATGCACTCTCACTGTACTAATGACTTTGGCTGGGAAGGGGTTAAACATCTAGGGCGATCAAAGGGTTAACTGTGTGGCTAGCCAGTGTTTTTGTGACATGTGTGCTGCTTTTACTAGGAGAAGAGATGGATTTTATTCCCTGCTTTGCAGGGACACAAAATCCATCCCTTCCCCCCTGTCATAAAGGAGATCTGCCTTGTTTATATAGGCAAAGCTTCGTTCTGAGTCTCTGCCCGACGATCCGTGGGTGCCAGTGGACATCCAGTGCCCGGCACCCGCAGATCAGCTTCTGCTGTGATTATTCACAACAGAAGCGACCCACCGGTGGCGCTCGCCCCCTGTAGGCGAAAGTGCAGAATCATGTATGTATACAGGATTCTGCACAGGAGGGCAGCCCTGTAGCAGTAAATCTGCTATTGGGCGGTCCAGAGTGGTTAGTATCTGTTTTATAGTAACTGTGTCATACAGTTGTGCCTAAAAGTTTGCATACCCTTGAAGAAATGGTAATGGTATGTACCATTTTTAAAGAAAACCTGAGTGAGTAGGCAAAACACATTTCTTTTATATCCTAGGCCCCTTTCACACATGCGGTCCGTTCAGGTCCGCCTACAAAACTGACTGGCGGACCTAAACGGACGCTCCATGCAGTTCTATGAAGCAATGGATGTAGCGGTGACATGTCCGCTGACATCCAATCCGCTAAATTCAGACGTATGGAAACCCTATTTTTCAATCGTCAGGCAGATTGGATCGTGTGAAATTGGACAGGCGGTTCATTTTCATCTGATCTCCCATAGAGGAGAGCGAGGCTCTGACAGGTCCGTCTCCACACAATGAGCAGAGACGGATCTGTCATCCACCGGCTCAGCGGGGATCAACTGATCGATCCCTGTTGAGCAAGTGAAAATGGACATTTAATGTGTGAAGGGGACCTTATGGGAATCATATTCAACTGTAGGTCATAACAGAATGGCACAATCATAAAACAAAACATGCCAACAAATAAACAAATGAAACAACCCTTGTTCAAATGTCTACATACCATTAGTTTTTAATACTGTGTATTGCCACATTTAGCATCAATGACAGCGTGCAGTTTTTTGTAATAGTTGTCTGAGGCCCCCAATTATTGCAGGTGGTAATACTGCCCATGCATCTTGGCAAAATGTCTCCAGGGCATGCAAAGTCTTTGGTCGTCTTGAATGACCCGCATGTTTGACATCTCCCCGGAGCGGCTCGATGATATTAGGGTCAGGAGACTGATGGCCACTCCAGAATCTTCACCTTTTCTGCTGTAACCACTGTCAACTTGGCCTTGTGCTTAGAGTCATTGTCACGCTGGAAAGTCCAAGCGCGTCCCATGAGCAGCTTAGGTGCAGAAGAATGCAAATTGTCTGCCAGTGTTTTCTGATAACATGCTGCCTTAATCTTGCCATCAATTTTCACAAGATTCCCCGTGCCTTTAGAGCTCACACATCCCCAAAACATCATTGAGCCACCACCATGCTTCACAGTGGGGATGGTATTCTTCCTTTCCAAACATAGCATGTATGGTTGTGACCATAAAGCTCTGTTTTGGTCTTGTCACTCCAGATTACAGTGTGCCAGAAGCTAGAGGCGTGTCAAGATGTTGTGGGGCATATTGTAACCGGGCTTTTTTTGGCATTGGCACAGTGAAGGCATCTTTATGGCAACTCAACCAAGCAGCTCATATTTGTTCAAGTATCGCCATATTGTGCTCCTTGAAACAACCACACTGTTTTTTTCCAAAGCGGCCTGTATTTCTCCTGAGGTTACCTGTGGGTTTTTCTTTGCATCCCGGACTATTCTTCTTGTGGCTGAAATCCTTCTTGGTCTACCTTGGCTTGGTATTAAGAGATCCTCAAATTTTCCACTTCTTGATAAGTGATTAAACATATGACTGGCATATTCAAGGCTTTGGTTATCTTTTTTTTATATCCCTCTCTATCTTTATAAAGTTCCATTGCCTTGTTACGCAGGTCTTTTAAAGATTCTTTTCTGCTCCCCATGGCTCAGTATCTAGTCTGCTCAGTGCACCCACGTGAGAGCTCGTTGACTGTTTATACACAGACACTAACTGCAATTTAAAAAGCCACAGATGTGGGAAATTAACTTTTAATTGTCACTTTAACCTGTGTGTCACCTTGTGTGTCTGTACCAAGGCCAAACATTCCAGAGAATGTAAACTTTTGATCAAGACCATTTGGGTGATTTCTGTTATCATTGTTCAAAAAAGAGCCAAACAACTATGTGATAATAAATGGCCTCATGAGCACTATCCTGACATTTTGCCACAATCAGTCATATTTCCAATATCAGTGGCAACATTTCCGCCAGGGTATGCAAAATTTTGAGCACAACTGTGTACTGTCTTTATTTACAAATGACCATTTTTAACATGACCAAGGATTTTTAAAGCTCTAAGGGTTAGCTAAAGAGAAAGCACAGCAGATGTTCCTGACCTTGAGACACGCTTTGACTGAAACCTTGGCCATAGGCATTCATCATTCCATATTTTGAGGTTATGAACTAAATAATGCTCAAATCTTTAACTGGTTGCTATGTTCCACCGACCGTCATATATGCTTTTAAACCTGATTTCCAGGTTGGCTGGGGCTTTCCAGTGATGCACTATTGACGTTAGTAGCTATTGTATGTAAATGTCCTTTATTTTTTTAACATGCTACCTTTTTACATAATCTAATGTTTGGATTTGCCATTCATAGGAAACATGAAAAGTAATAATACTTAGGGGAATATTTATAAAGAGATGGTCACTTGACTGATCTTGTAACTAATGGTTACAAAAGCACATTCACTGGTGTATTTGCTCACATCTTGGTTGCTGCAAATCAGGATTTCCTGTTCTTTAGTGGCAAATCCAGGTCTTATTATCAGTGTTGGATCTGTTAGGCCCAGACTTTTTTTTGACATTTATCATCTGGAGAGGGCAGATCACCAAATGTAGTATATATTCACATTTGATTCCAAAGGAAGACCTTAAACCTCTTTAGTGCTTGCTTTTGAACACATACATTGGTGGAGATCTGATGTCCTCCAAATGTGGCTCTTCATTTCTTCAAGATTTGCCCTGTGCAACCAAATATGTTGGAAGTTGAATCCATCTTGCTTGTTGTATAAGATATTCCTGCCAGTGTATGTTTTGTGGGATTTAGTTTCAAATGGAGAGTTTTCCAAGGACTAGGGCTACTCAGCAGAATGCATTATACGGCTTTTTGGCACTTTTATTCATTCAAATGTAAAAGTAACACAACACTGTTTAGCATAACAGCAAACACAAATGCATTCCAGCCACCTGACTATTTTTGTCACGCAGCTCTGTCTATTTATGCTTAGTACAGAACTACCCCAGTCTCAGCCTTCCTGCTGAACTTGTTCCTTCAGTCACTAGACTGGACTTGCTGTCTATTCACATACAGGCTGGTAATTGGTTGGCTCAGACACGCCAGTCTGTTCGCATGTGGACTACCTCAGTCCCTTCAGAGTCTCGGCAGCCAGGCTGTGTAAGCCAGTCGGGCCTGGACACGTGCTTCACATCCCTCTTAGATGTAAGTTCTAACAAGCAGGGCCCTCTGATTCCTACTGTATTAAAGAGGTTGTAAACCTCTCTGTGGTAGTTGTACCTATAGGTAAGCCTATATTAAGGTTTACCTGTAAGTTCTGTAAATATCTCCTAAATGTGCGCCGTTTAGGAGATATTTACGGTGTTTTGCGCCAATGATGTAATCGGCGCATTGCGCTGTGAAGAAGCCGCCCGTCTGTGCCGTTTCTTCACGAGGGAGTGCTGTGACTGGCAGCTCCCGCGTGCATGCGTGGGAGTGATGTCATGTGGCTATGGCCAGTCACAGAGCCGGAGTCCACGGCCCTGGAAGGAAGAAGGGCAAACATGGATGTGGCCTGCAGCGGGGACGGCACGGGCTTCGTTTGCAGGTAAGTGTCACATAATGTGCTAGTATGCAACGCACATTATGCTTTTACTTTGCAGGGGCAAAGGAAGGAAGTAAAACCCATCAGGTTTTCTTCCTCTTTAAATTGTATTGTAATTGTACTGTCTGCCCTTCTGTTGTAAAGTGCTGT
This sequence comes from Lithobates clamitans, assembly GCA_037952925.1. Taxonomy (NCBI): domain Eukaryota; kingdom Metazoa; phylum Chordata; class Amphibia; order Anura; family Ranidae; genus Lithobates; species Lithobates clamitans. The sequence goes on from JBBGZY010000081.1 coordinate 9,363,336, forward strand.
GTAAACTGTTGGCGCTATATAAATCCTGCGTAATAATAATAATAATAATAACATGTCAGGCTTCAATATATATTTGCAAATAATGGGGGGTAACTCATGCGCAAAACCACAATATGAAATGAGAATGGAAAGAAGCTGCCAACATAAAAAAGTGATCTCACACAACTCCAATGTAAGTATAAATAAATAAATATGCGGCGCTAACTAACCTGTGTAATAATATATAGCAAAAGTGCATTAATGTAGCAACTAAATAAGTGCAAGTAAAAGTGCATAAATGTAGCAGCAAAATACAAGTGCAAATCAATAGCAATATCTTCAAAGGTGCAGTAATAAATCTACTACATAGAAAATTACAACAAAAAGTGCAATACAGTGCATAATTGAGTGACACAGTTAACAAATAAATAAAACAGCGAATGTCCAAAAAGTGAATAAAAATGTGGTGAAAAGCAGAGATCCACTAAATCATATAGAAGAAATCCCAGCAACAAAAATCAGAACCCATTGCGGCAGTCCATAAGTAAAATAAACTGCCAGTGCAACAAACGATCGATGTGAAAAAAAAAGTCAAGTCCATTCATTCACAATCCGGAGTGTGCCACCTGTTTCCTGCGCACTCTGGATTATGAATAAATGGAATTTACTTTTTTTATTTTTTTATTTTTTATTAATATATATTTGCACAACTGCATAACCCTTCGTATTTTTTCAAATCCAAAAGCCGAATCCAAGTATGTAATGTTATTACTTTTTTTCCAGGAAGAAGAATCTGACAATGATGAGGAACACTTAGTAGATTTAAACATTCTGAAAGCACAGAGTAATAAAAAGGCAAGTACACAAGTACTGTGTTGTTTGCAACTGACCACATAATGTAAGTGCAGTACAAATTCAGGAAAAAATACTAGCTTTTCTGAACGAAAAAAAAGCTTCAGTATGGGTATTGGTCATGATGGCAGGGGCGGATCCAGGGGGGGGGCAACAGGGCAATTGCCCCCCCCGAAATAGTAGCACTGACATGTCTTGATGCCAGTGCCAATGCCGCTGCCTCTACCCGAGTCTCTCTCTCACATCAGCCGATCAGCGGCGCAGAGAGAGAGACTCGCACTGACATGGCAGGATACCAGGAGGAGGAGGAGGTGGGTGGAGCCTCTTCCCTGCACTCGTTGCTAACGCCAGGGCCGCCTGGCGTCTAGCAACGAGTGACGTCAGCGAGTCACGTCGGACTCGCCTTGACTGTGACAGGTTAGACGAAGCTGTTGGCTAAACAGTCATGTAAGTGCAAGTGCAGGTACGGCGCTCGTACAATCACACTGAGAGGGGGGCTGGACGGGAAGCTGCTGGTTAGACGAAGCTGTTGGCTAAACAGTCATGTAAGTGCAAGTGCAGGTACGGCGCTCGTACAATCACACTGAGAGGGGGGCTGGACGGGAAGCTGCTGGGTGGCTCGGCAGGGAGGAGGATGGACTGGCCAATCAGTGGGTGGCGGAGCAGAGAGATGACATCATCTCTCACCGCCCGGCGCCCGCCCTGCATTCTGGCAGTTCTGCCCTCACTCACTGTGCAGGCAGCAGAGAGATTACATCATCTCTCTGCTGCCTGACTCAGACTGGGACGCAGGAATTGACAATCCCCATTCCCCACCTTAGCAGGAAAGTAACTATCTGCAACTTGTGGCAGGTGATGTGGCAAGTGGACAATCTGCAATGTGTGGCAAGTGAACAATCCGCAATGTGTGACAGGTGACATGGCAAGTGACAATCCACAACTTGTGGCAGGTGACGTGGCAAGTGGACAATCAGCAATGTGTGGCAGGTGATAGTGGACAATTTGCAACACATGGCAAGTGACAATCCGCAGCTTGTGGCAGGTGACGTGGCAAGTGGACAATCCGCAACTTGTGGCAGGTGACGTGGCAGGTGAACAATCCGCAATGTGTGACAGGTGACATGGCAAGTGACAATCCACAACTTGTGGCAGGTGACGTGGCAAGTGGAGAATCAGCAATGTGTGGCAGGTGATAGTGGACAAATTGCAACGTGTGGCAGGTGACGTGGCAAGTGATAATCTGGCAAGTGATAATCTGCATCTGGTGACAGGCGATGTGGCAAGTGACACACTCGGGGCTCCCACTGATTCTGCATTATGGTGAGTTGAACTATTTCATTTTCTATAACAATGTAATAATAGAAGTAATGTGTTTCAAACATCCTGACACTATAATAACCATAGTGCCGTGATGATTGAAGCTCCGAAATTTCCCTGATAAATTGCCCCCCAAAAAACGTATTTTCTGGCAGTGCCCCTCCCGACACTAGACTCTGGATCCGCCCCTGCATGATGGTTCAGTGATGTGGGTGGACAAATTCCCCCCTGACTTTTTGGTTATTAGAAAACTAGTAAATCGACATAGCAACACACTCCCATCTTTAGAAATTGAAGTAAAATCATTAATGGGTTCAGTTTAGCGATCTTATCTAATTTTATATTAGAAACCATTACCAAGATCTTGTTTTCTTTAACTAAAAAAAGAGAACTATTAAGTTGGAAGAAAGCAGCACTTGAGATATTACCCTTCCTCACTCTATCCAAGATGAAGAAAAAATGGTTGGGCTTTACATGCACTTTAAAGGAAAGCTATGCTGAATGAAATGTATAGGTTCCTGTTTCTAATATCCTTCCAAAAAAGTTGTTGTATGACTGAAATGCTTATCTCCTGGGTCATTGCTCCCTAGGTCGCTGGTTTCAAACTAGTGAGGTGTTCTAACATCCTGCAGTTGCATTTTTGTTTTGGGTCAGTGACTTAGAAAGCATTGCACTGAGCAGATCATAATGATAGCTAGGCAACTAGCATTTTCAGAAGAAAGCCATCAAAGACCTCCTCCAGATTTCACTCAGCACATAATTGGACAACGTTGCTAAAGCCAATAAGTTTTGCAGCTATGAAGTGAAAAGCTGCATGAAAGATGAAGATATTTTATTATTTGTTTCTTTTTAACTGCATAAAGTATTAGAGAGAGTGTCTACCTGGTGTTATTAAATCCATGAAAAAAAAATAATTTCATGTCTTTAGAATGTTGGAGAAACATCTAAACCAGAGGATATTTTGGAATCTAAAACCGATGCAGCAGAGTGGTACCTGGAAGTGGAACGAGTACTTCCACAGCTGAAGGTCACAGTCAGAACTGATAATAAGGTAAGTTGTTATTCTTGTCACTTGTAATACACATATCGATTAAAGCTGACCATAGATGGATCGAAATTTGTTTGATTCAGCAAGGACCAGCTAAATTTCAATCAATGGCTGTTCCTGTTCGTGAGAATCAAACTAATGATTAACTACTCATGAATGGGCTTGTTGGAAAATCTTTGATCGGCACTGCAGTGTGGCTCAGTGTAGTCTGACAGCTGAAGACTCCCCCATGGCAGAATACAATAGCACAATGTGTTTTTTTTTTTTTTTTTTTTTTTTTTTATTAGCTGGTCAAATAAACAGATCCATGTATGTGTGGGCAGCCTAACTGTAGGAATTGGGCTGATAATGGAAGCTGATTTCTTTCTGCTGTGGATTAATGTCCTTTATGCTCTGTAATATAAAAGGACTGTTTTTTTTGGATGGTCTACTGTACAGTGTTTGGGGTCTTTAGAACATTTTCAGTTTGTTTTTCAGTTTATATTAAGGTGGTGACTATGACATCACAAGCTTTAGCAGTAAGAACAGTATTTTATGTATCAAACATAATGTATTCCACCTTATAACAAGATAGAGATTTTGTTTATTTTTTTAGGATTGGAGGATACATGTTGATCAAATGCACCAACACAAAGATGGAATTGAAACATCCTTGAAGGAAACAAAGGTACGCTAAGCCTAATACTAAAAGCAGCTGTTGTGTAGGGGCAACTGACAGTGGACGTCTGGTTCCTGTATCTGCATTTTTGGTTTCAAAGGTTTCATTTATCCCCTCCGGTGACATAGTCGGGCTCTCTTGATAAGATCCTGTGACAGCCACTTAGTTGAATTAACCCCCATTAACCCCCAAATGCATTGGAAGATTACTGGGAAGGGGATTACTGTACTAAAAGGAGAGGAATCAGCACAAGGGACACTATTGGCTGCACTTAAGCTTTAAGACTCATTATAATGCAGCTCATCAAATTATGTTCCATCAAGCAGTAAGTAAAGCATTGATCATTACTTGATTTTATTGTCATCTGAAGTAGTGTTAAAGGTTAGTAAAACTGTGTGATATAAAGTTTTAGAAACAATAGCCTACAATAAACAGAAAAGCCAGTTAAGTTAAGCCTACTGCCATATATCTGTGTCCGGTGTATTTCTAAAGAAACCCTGCAGGTGAATTCAGTGCTTTGTGGCCCTTATTCCCCTAATGGATAAATATTTTTTGATTAAATGAAAATAACAATTTTAATTCCGACCTAGGGGTTCTATGTAAGTTTCTCTTTTTTTCCTCTTGCTGCTCATTATAACTGCTGGTAACCAAACGTATTTTAAAGAAGCCCATTTTCATCACCTTTTAAGTGTCAATGACTTGCATGTAATTAATGAAATAGAAAAGCTAGCTTAAAGTAACTCTTTTACTTTTCTCATGCATCGCAAAATAACAAGGTCATATAACTTCCCCCTCCCCAGCAGCATGTACTCACCTTTCCTCACTCTCCTGCCACTCACTTCAGCTTCCATGAGTCAAAGGAAAGCCCTGCATATTCTCCAAACCAACTTCTTATGCCGCGTACACACGACCGGTTTTGCCGTCGGAATAAACTCCGTAGGTTTCTCCGACGGAATTCCATTCAAGCGGTCTTGCCTACACACGGTCAAACCAAAGTTGGACCGTCCAGAACATGGTGATGTATAGCACGTACGACGGGACTAGAAAAAGGAAGTTCAATAGCCAGTAGCCAATAGTTTCCATCTCGTACTTGCTTCAGAGCATGTGTCGTTTTTGGTCCGTCGGAACAGCATACAGACGAGCGGTTTTCCCGATAGGAATTGGTTCCGTCTGAAATATTTAGAACATGTTCCATTTCTAGGTCCGTCAGAATTTTCGAAAAAAAAAGTCAGATGAGGCCTACACACAATCGGAATAGACGATGAAAAGATTCCGTCTGACTTTTTCTGTCGGACATTCCGCTTGTGTGTACGGGGCATTAGAGTTTACACAGGGCTGATGAGGACTATCTTTCTGCCCCCATGTGACAATGCTGGACGAATAACCAGTACTGTTACATGGGAGAAGAGTCCCAGAAGTACCAGGTATTTTTTTTTTTTACTTCCTGATGGTAAACAGAGCAGAGGGGAACAAAGATAATGTGAATTTATGCTGCTGAAAGGGAGAAAGTTTAGTGATGCTTTTCCCACTACATGCACAAGGTAAAGGATTCCATTAGCATTCCACCCAAAATGCCCAGACTTGTCATTCTTCAAAGTCACTTCACAGTGTTTTTGAAGAGAGGGCTCTTGTGTACAATTTTGTACAGCTGAAACAACTAATCAACATAATCGATTATGTAAGTAGTTGTCAACTATTTTCATAATTAATTAGTTGGTCATCCGATTAGGTAAACTGCATACAGAATGCATTATTTGTTTACATGTCAGAAAATACTCACATACATGTCAGTATACACAGTGCAGCACATGTACAGCTCAGTACACCGTTCATACATGTCAGTAAGTGCCTGAGAGCTTTTGAATGTGTAATGTGTAATGCCTCATTGGACATGTAGTCCTGGCAAGAAGAAGGAAGTGATTTTAAAGGCAGAAGTTTTTTTTTACCTTGCTGTAGGAGAACTCTACTTTATACTTTGTGGCTTGCCATAGGGGCACTCTGAAAACAGGAGGGGCAAGAAGCGCCGACGGGGCACCCAAAAGAGGAAGTACGAGTACTGATACTTTTCCTCAAGTAATCCCCCGATATCAATTAACGATACCTATTTTTAATGTCGTGGCATTTTTTTTTTCAATTAATTAAAATAAGTAATGTTTCTTTATAGTTACGAAGAACAGTTCTTCTGTGGCTTTGAAATCGTGCTATTTCAGTGCGATTTCAAAGCCGCAGATCAGTGCGTTTTTGACCTCCAATTTCATTGTGGGTTGCGACTTCATTGTCAGTAGAATACAAGTCAATAGAATCACAAGAAAGGTATCGGTTTTAGTATTGTAGCATTTGCACAAGTGTAAATGCTTATTATGGGCATCGGTACTGATACCAGTATGGGTGCAATGATAGGTTGTATATCTCTTCTGTCTGTTATTTGAGGCACACACTTTTTTTGAGGCTTTTTTTTTTTATCCGATTTAGGCCCCTTTCACACTTGTGCAACCTGTCCTGCAACCTGGGACTGCAAAGTCACATGACAAGTCGTACCCAATGATTTCCAATAAGTACCATTCATATCCGTGTGACTTCAAGTCGCACCGACTTCAAAGTAGTCCCTGTACTAATTTGGTCCGACTTTGATGCGAGTTGAGGTCCATAGACCTCAAGTTTACACAGGAATTCCCTGCAATCGCGGCAAAATCGCAGCAAGTCGCTGCAGTGTAAAAGGGGCCTAATCGAAACAACAATCGTTCAACTAAACGATTATGAAAATCGTTAGTTGCAGCCCTACAATTTTAGTGTTTGCTATTACTGCTGCAAATGATTCTAGTTCTACTTTCTAAGTAATGGGTTATCAGGTAAAAGATCCTTTACCTATTCCCTTGTATGCAGAGGTTGACACATCATCTAAGTTTAGCAGAGCCTGGCCATAAATTCCAATTGAAGCATTTTCACCTTTTTCCTTATATGTAAAATGCCTCATAAGAATGATAAGAATGTCTCCATTAGGATAATGTTGTTTTTTGTTTTTTATTTTTTTTATTTTTATACTTGTTTATGAAAACATTTATCCTTTGTAGCACTGACAGTGGTTAATTGTAACATCTTATGCTTTTTCAGTAAGACCCGGTTCACACAGGGGTGACTTGTCAGGTGACTTAGCCACCTGACAAGTCGCGTTCCGTTCTGTACTATGGAACCGTTTTAATAGGAACGACTCAAGTTCCTGTACTACTTGGGGACGACTTCAGGGCGACTTGCATTGGCTTCTATACAGAAGTCATTTTGCAAGCCGCCGCTGAAGTCATGTGCAAGTCGTGCTGCCCCTGTGCGAACCGGCTCTAAATGACGTCTATTTTTTATACATTGTCAGGGTTATCTGGACAAGCTTCACAATGAGGTCAGTAAAACCTTGGAGAAAGTGGCTAGTCGTGAGAAATATATTAACAGCCAGCTGGATGCTCTGGTTCAAGAGTATCGAGCAGCACAAGCCCAGCTAAGTGAGGTGAGCTTCTGAGTTTATTATATTTATCCTAAAGTGATTTTGGAAGTATTCCTGAGCCCATGCAGTGTTGTCCATAACAGAATCATGTCTGTTTTTAATGCAGTGCCGTCTGAAGGCCCAGAGATCACAAGTGTCCAATATTGTGTTTCGGCCTTGTCCCTTTCACACAGAGATTTCTCCAGATTCCCAGAATCTTTTGATCTTATGTGCTGTAGATGATGATAAATTTAGTGTCTTTGCAGTTTTATGTTGAGGAACATTATTTTGAATTTATTCAACAATTTTTAGACAGCTTTTCACTGATTGGGTGAGCTTCTGCCTATCTTTACGCACAAAACACTCTGACTCTAAAGCCCCATACACACTGTTAGATTTTCTGCAGATTTTTGTCTTCTGATTTACCAAAACCATATAATATGAGGTAAAACCTTAAGAGTTTCAATTTGTATGCAATCAAGCAGGCCCTCGCACTACATGGTTTTGGTAAATCTGAAGACAAAAATCTGCAGAAAATCTAATAGTGTGTATGGGGTCTTAGATGCTTTTTTTTTTTTTTTTTTTTTACCAAATCATTTTAACCCAGTTAGCCTAATCATAATTAACCTAATTAGTTGCCACCTTTTTGTTGCCCTGCCCTAACTTTTTTGAGACGTGTTTCTGACATGTAGATTTTACACAGCATCCCAACTTTTTTGGAATTTAAATTGTGTGACCAAAAGGACTTTTGGCTATACTTCTCCTTTGATTGTAACAGAAAATCTGGTTTAATTGTTTGGGTAAATTATGGGATATCATTGGTCATAGAGGGCAACTACTTCCCTTTTGCTGCAGTTAACTTGTTCCAGTTTTTGTAACTGAATTTCTGGACTGGTATGCTTGTCCTGAAATGTGCTTCTTCTGGGCACAGTCCCAAATGTTTTGCCGTTTTTTTTCCCAGGAAGCAGTAGGGGTCAGTAAATTGCTAGAGTAAGCTGATGAAGCATATTTTACCCCAAGTAATAATTTTACTTCTGATGTCAATTAATTATATTATTTCAAGAGCATTTCAACAGGAAATAGTGCAGTGTACCAATTCTATTTCAAGAGCAGACCTTAAGGCCTGGATCACACCTAATGAAGGTTTCAGTTTGTATATTCCGGGTGTATTTTGCGTTTTTCAATACACATTTTTGATTCATTGAAGTTTATCGAAATAAAAACCAGAAAAAAGACCCTGGCCCTTTGCATTAAAGGCACAGATGTGAACGTGACCCATAGGAAACCATGTTAAATGGACTGTAGTGTGTTTCTGCAGAACTGAAAATGAACTAAAAAATGCATAGGTGTGATCGCGGCATTAAATGTGTTTTTTATGTTTTTTTTATGATTAGCTAAAAGAACAACATCAGCAATTAACAACAAAAGTAACAGAGAAGACTCGAATTCTGTCTGAGGTAAAGCACTGGAATATTATATTTTTACCTTAATGTAATTTACAGACGTTCAAAAACTCTCATACCTTTTCATAATTTAATTTATATGTCCGTCTATTTGACTCTTGAAGAAGAACTCCAATTGATATACTGGCAAGTCCTTAAACCCTTCCATTGCCAGTATTTGCAGTTTGTGGGATTAAAAACCTATTCTTAGAAGACTTGCAGTCAGAAGCATGGAGAATGTGGGAGGCTCCACCCTTTCTTCAGATAACATGTTGTCATACACAATGGCCATTGTAGTCTTTTCACCAGGACGGACTTTTACTACACAGAGCTCACTCTGACAACAGACATTAAATGCGTTTTGTACAACACTTTATATCTGAGGTTGGTTGGGCTATGGCAGTGGAGCACCAATCCTGTCCCATGTGAAATATCAGTTCAAGCGGGACGTATTTTATGCAGCTTTTGCACCTAGAAAGCTACACCTCCCTGCAACATTTCCCTATCTGTTTTATGGTGTGTGTAGCAAGGTATCCTACTCTAGTGTATACAGGGCAAGAGAACAAGGTCTTCTCTCATGTGCTTCTCTATGTACAAGACTAACAACAAACACTGTAGGGTGATTTTTCAGGTACACTTGGTTCAGCTACAGGCTCTCGATGTTGGTTGAGCATTACTTTCTACTTTAGACTAAAATTGTGTATTGAGCTGAATGACGGGTAAAATAGAAGTGTTGTAATGATATTAGTACCAGAAACACAATATGAGGGATATTGGCTGAAGTTGTTTTGACCATCCCCATGTACTTGTCTCACTACTCAATGTACGTTTCCAGGATGTTTTATTACAGTATGCCCAGAAATCCTTGTATACTAGCTGATCATGCTGTATAGGATGTAAACAATATAGGAAAAATCCACACTCAGGTTTAGAGAAGTCTAAAACCAGCAGCTTACACTATATTCTGATATAAGATATATAAATATTAGAACTGTGTGGTGCTCTAACTTGGTGTAAAATTCAGAAAATGTCACCTAATATGATCTAAATCAGTACAAATAACAAAAATAAATTAGGAAAATACACAAGTGTGAAAACAAATAATCAAAATATATGCGTGATCACATACAGACAAAATACAAATGGAGTGCAAACAAAAACGTCCATACTTTGAGTGTCCATACACAAGGCAATACAGAGTGATACATTCTCGTGATCAATTCCCTTGCTTGTGCTGTGAAAGGAATATCTTTTTCACAGACATTGTACTGCACACCCCACGGTGTGCGCAAAGAAGCTTACCGGATAGTTATGACCCTAAAACTAAAGTACACACTAGTAGTTTGTTTTTTCGTTCAACCCAGCAGGTCTGAAGGGAAAAAAAAACCTGATAGCTCAGGAGGAACCGATGTACATCGATCTCCCCCGCTGTTCTATTGTGTTTTAACAGGGGGGTGCCCCCCCCCCCCCACCTGAACACTCCGGTCAGTGCTCTCAGCCAATGGCTGAGGAGCACTGATCAGGATTCGATCGGCAGACCTTTCTAGGTCATGGCCCGTCGACAGAAGCTGGCCCGACTCCAGTATACACGGGCTGAATGTCGGGCAGTTTCTATTGAACTGGCTGATGCGGAATACACATTCGTCCCGTGTGTACTAGGCTTAAGAGTGGTCATAAAAGACTCTTCTAAAGCTTACCTTTTATGAACACTCATCTGACAAAAGATGTGTTTCTTTTAAGGTTACTGAAGAGCTAGAAAAAGTTAAGCAGGAAATTGAAGAAAAAGGAAGTAGCATCACTGATGGGGGTAAGTACCAAAACTTGTTGTACGCAGAACCAAACAATGGATCATAGATTTGATTTTGTTAAATAATCTTTTGCTTGGAATGATAATTCAGCCCATAAAAAGGTGAATTTGGTCACATTTGATTGGAGTTTCCACCATGATCTTTTCAGTGAATATGATCATTTGTTAATCAAGCTTTAAAAAAGTTAGTGTTGTTTATTCCTTAATAAAACTTTTTTTTTTAATTTTCCTTTTTTTTTTTCTTTGTTGTTTTTTTATAGCACTTTACTGGCTTCTTCCACCAGCCATGATCTGCCTGCATTACATAGAGACCTAGTCATGACACCACTGGGTCTAAAATAAGCTATGTAATGGAAAGGTTTTATTTAAAAATATCAGCATATTGATAAGGAGTGGAGGGAGGAATGATATAACATACATTAAAGGCAGAAAAAATAACTTGATGACCAGTTTCCACATTAGCACCAGACAGTCATTCGTGTGCACCATTTTTCCCAACTTCAGCTATTGCTAGTACATTGAAGTTGTGGAAGTCAGGTCTGTACATTATTTTGCAATATGGCAACCTTGCTTTGTCAATGCATCATTTAGCAATTTATAGCACTTTTGTCTGCAAATATATTTTGACTTTGTTTTTTTTTTAATTAAAGATGGTTCCCTACATACTGTCAATGCAGGTTGTTATTTGTATTTCAGCTCCACTGGTGAAGATGAAGCAAGGATTAAACAAGTTAAAACAAGAGATTGTACAGATGGATATCAGGATTGGTGTAGTAGAACATACTCTGCTTCAGTCCAAACTGAAAGAGAAATCAAACATGACCAGAGACATGCATGCCACAAACATTCCAGACTCAAATATAGGAGATTATTAAACTACAGAACACTTGTGCCTGATGTCCTTTTTTTTTTTTTTTTTTTTTTTTTATATGATTTGGCATATATTTATTTTGATTTTGTAAACTTTGTTGTTTTGATTGTATGTTAATAAATATCTTTCATATATTTAATAAATTAGTAGTAGCTGTATACAGACATACAAGAATGAATATGAGCATGACTGGCTGTTGCTTTGAAAGGGTTGAATCTGTCTAAAACGAGTATATCAGACACTGTGTTAGTTGTCCCCAGTTATATCAGGATCCAGGTTCCTCTTCAACCCCCTCCAGCTTAGCAAAATCAAATATGTGACTTCAGTGACGTGAGTCTTTTTTCGCTGGGCTGCATATACATGTATCTGTGTTTATGCTGAGAGTGCCCTCCCAGCACTGGGTCGATAGCTCTGGGTCTCGTACTAAAGGTCAGAATCTAGAAGAGCCGGTTCTTGAGTTCTTTCTCCTCTTGAATGGAGAAAAAAACAGCAGCGTGTCTTTCTCTCCTTGTTGGAGAAGATTGTAAACCAGAAAAAAAGTTTTGTTAAAAAAAAGATCAAATAGCTAGATCACGGTTTGATGAAAGTCAGTTTCAAGATTAGGGTCAAAAAGACTGGGTCCGTGCATTTTAGGTAGGATTTAAAAAAAAAAATTGGTTTAATAATTTAGCGTCAGTGTGTTTTTAAGTGGGATAAAAATAAATAAATGCACGCTATTGTTTCTCGGCCCTGTTGCAGGTACAGAAAATAAATAACATACATATTTGTGGTATCGCTGCGATTGTTAGGGGTAGGAGAATTTGTGTTGAGTTGTTCTTTGGTGGTAGGGCATGGAAATGCAAGAAATGTACAGCTAAATTTCAAAAACATGATTTAAAAAAAATAGACCAGTTTTTATTTGAAAAAAAATTAAACATTTTAGAATTTGTTTTACCTTCTCTCATAAAGAGGCTAAAGCAACTCTAAAATTAAGTGCTCCATGTAAAAAAAAAAGAATTACCTCTCCTCTTTCCTGTGTCATCAATGTTTGCAGTAGAAAGGATTAATAGCCCACTTAAAGAGGAACACCAAGTTTGTTAAAGGGAAGGGAAGGGGAGGGCCTAGAGTTTACAAATGAAAAGAGTGAAGGCCTGCTTTTCCCCCTTAAAAACCAAGCCATTTTTTGCGATATGGCACTGCGTCTCTTTAACTGACAATTGTGAGGTCGTGCGATGCTGTACCCAAACAAAATGTATGTCTTTTTTCCCACAAGTAGAGCTTTCTTTTGATTGTTTTTAATCACCTCTGCGCATGCGCTATGATGACGTCACACCAGCTGATCGGGAAATCGGCTGGAGTGGCCTTCCATACTGCGCATGCCCGGGCACTTTTAGACGGAGGGCACTAATCGATAGAACACTGGCACCCCTTATATAGGCATGGGGCGTGGCAACCCAAATAATTTTCTATGACAAATTAGGAGAGTTCATATAATTTCTATGGGCTGACTGCCCACCTAGGATGAAGGCAGACATACTTATTATGCCAAAAAAATGTGGGGATATAGTATTTCCAGACCCAATTCGATACTACCAGGTAGCACACCTATCCAGAATTCAGGATTGGTGTAATCTTATGAGAGTAAAGAACTGGATATCCATTGAACAATCCATCATATCTATCCCCCTCAAAGCAAACCCGTTGTGCAAAAATTCCCCAAATCGGGTAAAGGAACACCCTATTGTGGGTACTACATATAAAATTGCCCGTTCGACCAAACCAAGGATGATAAACCCTTTACAGATGACAAATATGATGCCAATGATTGGAAACCCAGATTTTCCATCAGGGATATCGGATCCTAAACTCCTCCAATTCATTAAAATTAACAAGATTTTGAACCCAAAAGTTTAGGGACCCTGGAGGATGAAAATCTATAACTGATATCCAATCAATACTTACACCAGCTCTTCCGCTATGGCAGGCAATCCAAATAAGACAATACCTTAGGTCACTACCACTTGACTCAATGACAGCAGATATGTCCACTACCTTTGAGCGATTGTGTGCGTCTGGACAAACTAGCAGGCGGTGCCTCTCCGGGGCATATGCAGAACTGACTGCACCTCAGGAACTCTACGTTCCACCTTATATTGCTGCATGTGAAAGAGATTTAAATGCAACAATCTCCACTGAACAGAGAGATTCCATGTTTCATTTTGTACATAAATCATCCATATCTTCCAGATTACAAGAATCAGGATATAAGTTGATGACTAGGTGGTATAGATCACCAGAGAAACTACATGGTATGTTTCCAAGTGCAGACCCTACCTGCTGGCGACGTGGAAAAGATAGCGGAACCCTTTTCCATATATTCTGGACATGCCACGAAAAACGCCCCTACTGGCAAAATATATGTACCATAATAAGAATCTTACTGGCTTAGCTCTTCAGAATCCAGCAGCCTGTCTATAACATCTTAGCTCTCTCCCTAAAAGTAAATATCAGCAATTAGTGGTGAGACATCTTTTAAATGCGCTATCAAAAATGCAAATATATGTGATATATAACAAATAGTAAAATTGTGCAGTACATGCAATATTGCAAAATAAATAGCATCCACAAACATATATAGCAACCAAAAAAATATATAATACCAATCCTTAAAAATGTGTAATAAACATCACAACGGGTGTATGTAACTGACCATACCCTCAAAATTAAAGTGCTCCAGTGTACTTGTGCAATATTCAAATAACAATAAATAAGTGTTCCAAAAAATCATCCATGCGATTCAGTGCTGCAGGGCGTTTGTGCAATATTCAAACTAACAGTCCATAGGTATTCCAAAAAACATCCATGCATCTCAGTGAATCAAAGGTAAAGTGCTGTGTCCACACATAAGTGCTCCCCCCCAGGTGATAGCCGCTCACCTTAGGGCGTGTGACCTTGCTGTTAGGCTTGGTCACATTACGCCTTAGAACCACTAAGGGTTCAGTAGTAGGATCCTGCGTTGATTTCACTTGTGCCTCTGTTCATCAAAGTAGTGCCACTTTTACCTCGGTAATATTAACACAGAAAGGACTTCATGGTGCAGTATGTAAAAACATTTATTAAAACCAAAGTAAAATCCCCACACTGGGTACTCACAATGTCATGGCGCTTCAGCGCGCCACTCTAAAATAGCAATACTGAGCGGGATATGGCGGCCGATACCGGGGTGGTGAGCTGATCGTTCCCGACAGGTTATCTGTCTGGCGTTCCGTCCTGTCCCCTTCCCCAACGCGTGTCGATACAAGGTGTATTCCGTATCTTCATCAGGGGACGATGATTAGTTTGATTATTTGCATGGTATAGGAGACATGTGTAACGCTAGCAGCTGATCATTTGAAAGAAGCATTGGTTTGTAGGCCTTGTTTTTTAATCGGCCAGTAAGTGGAGGCTCATAGGACTACTTATTATAATCTTTTAAATGTGGCTAGGGCTTGTGTGCCAACACATTGGAAATCCTCATCCCCTCCTACTATAGGTCAATGGATTAGAGCGGTAAACAAAATCATGAGAATGGAGGAACTTACAGCACCGCTAAATAAGCAAGACGCACGATTCCGTAAAACATGGTCGCAAAGGACCAATTTTACCTTATCAACAAAATATCAGGTGCTGGTTGACCACGGATCTGTCTAGGTACGGCAGCTCTGGGAAGTATGGCATTTTAGTAGATGCAAAAGATTTCCTCCCCCCCTTTTTTTTTCTCTCTCGTTGAGGGGGAATGGGAGGCCTGGGGTGGGAAGAGGAAGTAGGGAGGTAAAGGAAGGGGAATAGAGATGGTGGACCAAGGGGGCTCTGCTGTGCATCCCTACAAATTATACAAACCTATTGAGGCATGGACCCTTAGGATACAAACATTTAATTTCCAAGTTAGATAGAATAAAGGCAACGAGTTATAAAAAAATTGTTGATTAGGTAAAGAAGTATACTTTTTAATTACTATTTAGGATACACTGTTATGCCCCGTACACACGGTCGGATTTTCCAATGGAAAATGTCCGATCGGAGCGTGTTGTCGGAAATTCCGACCGTGTGTGGGCTCCATCGGACATTTTCCATCGGATTTTCCGACACACAAAGTTGGAGAGCAGGAGATAAAATATTCCAACAACAAAATCCGTTGTCGGAAATTCCGATCGTGTGTACACAAATCCGACAGACAAAGTGCTCAGAATAAATAAAGAGATGAAAGCTATTGGCCACTGCCCCGTTTAGAGTCCCGATGTACGTGTTTTACGTCACCGCATTTAGAACGATCGGATTTTCCGACAACTTTGTGCGACCGTGTGTAGACAAAACAAGTTTGAGCCAACATCCGTCGGAAAAAATCCTAGGATTTTGTTGTCAGAATGTCCGAACAAAGTCCGACCGTGTGTACGCCCTATTAGAATCATGAATCAATGTATTATATTGAGCTTGGGTATGCCCAATATGTGCTTTCTTGTATTTCAACCTGTGAAATTGAAGATAAAGTTAAATAAACTTGTAAACAAAAAGTGCCAGAAAAAGCCTGGTCGGCAAGTGGTTAAAATAAATCAGTATTAACCACTTCAGCTCCGGAAGTTTTTACCCCCTTAACCACTTCAATACGCGCGTATAGTAATATGACGGCCACAGATGGGATCTCCCATCCTCCTCATTCGCCTCATCCGCCGGGGGCGCGCGCGGCTGCCGCCTTGCTCGAGACCTGGTGCGCGTGCCCGTCGGCCGCGATGTCCGCCGGGCACTCACGATTGCCCGTTAACCGAGCAGGACCGTGGATCTGTGTGTGTAAACACACAGATCCACGTCCTGTCAGGTGAGAGGAGACCGATCTGTGTTCCCAGTACAGAGGAACACCGATCGGTCTCCTCCCCTTGTGAGTCCCCACCCCCTACAGTTAGAATCACTCCCCTAGGAAACACATTTAACCCCTCGTCTCCCACTAGTAGTTAACCCCTTCCCTGCCTGTCACATTTATACAGTAATCAATGCAATTTTATAGCATTGATCGCTGTATAACCGTGAATGGTCCCAAAAATGTGTCAAAAGTTTCTGATGTGTCCACCATAATGTCGCAGTCATGAAAAAAACAAATCGCAGATCGCCGCTATTACTAGAAAAAAAATTTTTTTTTTTTTAAAAATGCCATAAATTTATCCCGTATTTTGTAGACACTATAACTTTTGCGCAAACCAATCAATATACGCTTATTGCGATTTTTTTTACCAAAAATATGTAGAAGAATACGTATCACCCTAAACTGAGGAAAAAAATTTATTTTTTTTTTTAAAAATTGGGATATTTATTATAACAAAAAGTAAAAAATATTGTGTTTTTTTCAAAATTGTCGCTCTTCTTTTGTTTATAGCGCAAAAAATAAAAACCGCAGAGGTGATCAAATACCACCAAAAGAAACCTCTATTTGTGGGGAAAAAAGGACATCAATTTTGTTTGGGTACAACGTCGCACGACCGCGCCATTGTCAGTTAAAAATGCGACAGCGCTGAAAACTAAAAATTGGTCTGGGAAGGAAGGGGGTGAAAATGTCCTGTATTGAACCGGTTAATGACCAAGCAATTTTTTGCGATATGGCAATGTGTTGCTTTAACTGACAATTGCGCAGTCGTGCTGCGCTGTACCCAAACAAAATTTATTCATTTTTTCCCCACAAATAGAGCTTCCTTTTGGTGGTATTTGATCACCTCTGCAGTTTTTATTTTTTGCGCTATAAGCAAAAAAAGACTGATAATTTTGAAAAAAACAAACTTTTTTTTTACTTTCTGCTATAAAACATATCCAATAAAAATTTTTTTAAAAATCGTATTTCTTCATCAATTTAGGCCAATATGTATTCTGCTACATATTTTTGGTTAAAAAAATCCCAATTAGCGTATATTGATTGGTTTGCGCAAAAGTTATAGCGTCTACAAACTATGAGATATTTTTGTGGACTTTTTATGTTTTTTATTGTTTTTACTAGTAATGGCAGCGATAATCGATTTTTAGTGGGACTGCGACATTGCGGCGGACAAATCTGACACTAAGTGACACTTTTTGGGGACCAGTGACACCAATACAGTGATTAGGGATAAAAAAAATGCACTGTCACTGTATAAATGACACTGGCAGGGAAGGGGTTAACATCAGGGGCAATCAAAGGGTTAAGTGTGCTCCTAAGGAGTGATTTCTAACTGTGTGGGGGATGGTTTAATTGGAGCAAGAGAGACATCTGTGTTCCAGATTAGCAGGAACACAAGATCTCTCTATTCCTCTCTGACAGAACAGCGGTCTGCCTTGTTTACATAGGCAGACCGCCGTTCAGTCTCTCCTCTGAACAATCGCGGGTACCTGGTGGCCACCGGACCCACATTGGCTCCCGCTGTCTCCAATCACAGCAGGAGCGCGCCTCAGGCGGCAAGCACCCCAGTGCCGAGGAAGGGGCAGACGACAGGTACGTGATTATGCACTTAAGGGCCACCCTGCCGCAGTACATGTACGCGGTTCCTTAACTGGTTAAATATATTGTATGTAATTGCTAATACCTGTAAAGTAAAAAAAAAAAAAAAAAGAGCCTTGGATGCAGATGCTGTCTGAGCAATGAAGCTAGTGTCTATCATCTTTGACTCCGCCTACACCATATTAATGCATAAAAAAAATACACATTTGATCTTTAACCACTTGCCGACCGGGCCAAAGCCGAAAGACGGCTACAGCGCGGTCGGCTTGTTCTGGGTGGGCGTCCAGGGAACGTCCTCCCAGAATGTTGCCCTTGCGCACCCCCCTGCCACAAACATCCGTGACCGCCGGGTCCAGAAGACCCGGCGCATCACGAATCGCGGTAAATGCCCACTTGTAGCGGCCGTTTACCACATGATCACTTGTAAACAAACCTGACATGACATGATGCCAGTTCCTCCCTCCACTCTCTGTACCGATCTGTACAGTTACGAGGGGAGAGGGGGAGAGATCGTTTTTAGCAGCGCTGTGGGCTGGATCTGTAGTGCCCACAGCGCTGCTCTGTTCCCATACTGTGCAATACTCTGCAATAATGTGCAATACTCTGCCAATACTCTGCAATAGTGTGCAATACTCTGAAATAATGTACAATACTCTGCAATAGTGTGCAATACTCTGAAATAATGTACAATACTCTGCAATAGTGTGCAATACTCTGCAATAATGTACAATACTCTGCCAATACTCTGCCAATACTCGCCAATACTCGCCAATACTCTGCCAATAAATTTTAACAGGAACAAAGATTTTTTTTTAAATATTTTTACCGAATTTTCAGTCTTTTTTTTTATTTACAGCGCAAAAAAAAATAAAAAACCCAGCGGTGATAAATTACCACCAAAAGAAAGCTCGATTTGTATGAAAAAAAGGACAAAAATTTCATTTGGGTACAGTGTTGCATGACTGAGTAATTGTCATTCAAAGTGTGAGAGCACTGAAAGCTGAAAATTGGTCTGGTTAGGAAGGGGGTTTAAGTGCCCGGTAGTCAAGTGGTTAATAAAGATTTATTGGGAGCTGTAAAACAGTTATTTGATATTTATAGTCTAATTTGAATTGCTCTTTTGAAACAATTTTTTTTTTTGTCATGTGACTAAAGCCCAATCAGGGCTGTGCAGACACAGACTCACACTGTACATATGGGGCATACATCAGCAGAGTAATAGAAGCCCCTCCCAATGATATTTCCCTGCAGATGCCAAAAAAACAGGGAAAGATCACATGACCACACAACAGCACCGCAGGAATAAGGTACTTAGTGGATTTAAAAAAAAAAACAAAATACAATAACATGATATAGATGGATTATGGCAATTTACACTTCTTTGTTTAGTATAACCTTAATGAATAAAAATTGATGCAGCACACACTAAAATAAATATATATGTGACAAATAAATTCATAATTCAGTGATGTGTGTTAAAATAAACTCTTTATTAACAAAATTATTCAAAAATACATCCGCAACATACAGTATAACATAACATACACAGTCCAAAAATGTTTGTAAAAAAATGCAATTTTCTCATTCTGTTTCCAAAGTGTGCAGTGATTTTAGTATCAAACAGAATCATCCAACTTAAATAAATCTTCTGTGTCACACTGTGTGCTTTTAAAGGTTCACCTGGAACTTTGGGTACCATAGGTTTTTGGTAATATCACGGGTGCACATAATTTTAAAACTTGATATGTTTGGTATCCATTTGTTATGCATTTTAGCACATTTTTACAGTTGAATAAATATTGTGCTACATAAAAAATGCAATATCTATCTTATTTCTCTACAATGCCTCTGCCTTCAGAAAATATATAGTGTTTTGGGGGGTTTTAAGTGATTTTATAGCCAAAAGGGTGGATTTTAACATGTGTGCAAAAAAAAAAAAAAATGGCCCTTGAGGGGACCTAGTTAAGGAAGTAGATGTGTTGTAAATGTGTAATTGAAATTCAAGGAAATATATGGTCAAAGCTATTTTAGCCTTACTTATCCCATGGATCATAGGAGTGCACTTTGTTCTGTATTCCCGTGATCTGTTCTCAGCCGACAGCAGGCTAAAGTTTGCTGTGGGCTGACGTCACTCAGCTGAGCCAGCGAGAGTCTAAGCTATCCGCTCCTGCCCTATGCACAACCCAGTGCTTCAGTGAGCTCTGGAGGAGCAGAGCAGAGAACCAATACGAATGACAGTCAATGGCTCTCTGTTCACTGAAGACCGAGAACTGAACAACCAGCGGTGTTTGATCGCTCAGTTCTATAATATTCGCTGTTACAACACTGATCTTCCTACCGGCCAGTCAGGAAGCAGGTCTGGTACCCGTCACCCGATTGGCTGACAGTACAGGTGATCCTATTGGACGCCTTGCAAGGAGGAGAGAAGAGACGTCTCTATAAGTCTCTATGAGAGGAAACAGAGCCGCTCCCGGGACTGCCATTTACCCACTACCTAAGATGGAGTAAGTTCCCGGGGCAGACAGCGGGTGGGGTGGTGTCACTGGATGAGTCCGCTGGCAAGGGGGTGGTTGATTGCCGCTATCCCCCCCCCCAAAAAAAAAACACGAGCCGCACTGATACAAAAACAATAGAAGAAATGGCCAGACTCCGTACTGGATCAAAATTATTTTTTTGTTCAGAACATCCCAAGTGTTGACAAAAGACAGAAAGCTGGTAGATACATTTCACACACTGCAAGTGCGCTTAATTATTACACCAAGAACAATACAAATTAAAGCCAATACAGCAAATAGCACCCAATGAGAACGCTGTTGGTTTTCTGTAAGAAAAAACAAATAAAACTTGTATGTATATGTAATGTCCACCTTATAAAAAATACAAAAATTTTCATGGCAAGACCAGTTCGCTATAAAGACATAGAAACAATCCTCATTTATTTTTTAATACTCCACTCATTATTAGTACATTCCCATACAGACCGTCAATACTAATATTTACATGCCAATGTTATAGAAACGATATTTGGAAATGGTCGGAGGTCTGAAAAATACCTATACTGCTTTTCACTGTGTTTTCCAAAAGACAAACAGGGGAATTCAATAAAGTCCTGAGGCTACTTTTCTGGCGGTATTGCCCTTTAAAATGATCTGTGCCAGATTAAAAAATCCCTGCCGCTTGTTTCAATAGCTTTACTGATGTGTGTGGCAGATTCAGGCAGTTCTTAATTGCGCCACTTTTACAAAATGTCCCTAATACTGCACCAAATTAAAAAATAATTACCTCCAGTTCATAGTAGGGTTGCACCAATACCAATACCGGTATCGGTGCTGATACTAAGCATTTTCACAAGTATTGAAACTCGTGCAAATGCACCGATATCTGAAACCAATACTTTTGGGTTCAGTTCTTTCAGCTGTCAGTGGGTTTTCCCCCACTGACAGCTGAAATTTAAAAAAAAACAAAAAACGGCAATTATCTGTTGTTAAGGAGGGGCGGCCAGGTCCTTAACAACCGATGCCTCATTCAGCTCTCAGTGGGGTTCCCCTGTTGACAACAGCTGAAGTGTTAGGCTTCATGTACACGGGATGTTTTAAAACCTCTCCCCTGAACGATTCAACTTGACAGATAGTAACCGACATTTAAAAACATTTGTTGTGCCGCGTTTTTTCACATTGAAAATAGTCAAAAATGTTTATCCATTAAAAACGCCTGTAAACGAAATGCAGCTAAACACGAGTTACCGCGATTAAACGCGGTTACAGGCATTTGGCGTTTCAAATGCCTCAGAACATCTGTTCTGAACGCATTTTTTTTGCTTTCAAAAAATGCTTCTAAACTCAACTGCCTAGAAACGACTGTAAATGACCCTGTGTACATGTACTGATAGGATAACATAGAGGAGAGTTCAGGAGCAGCTGAAAAAAAATGTCCAACTTCTCCTAAATGTCCGTTTACCAGCAGCAGTGTACGTGAGGCCTTAAAGTCGTCCGGCAATTGGAGCTGTCAAAAAACAAAAAAGCAGTCGTTCAATGTTTATCAACAACATTGCTCAGCCACTGAAACACTAAGATGTAAAAATTTATTTTTGTATCTTTCTGTTTCCTCATCTACAGATCAAAGGGATGAACTTCAATCTGCAGATGAAGTCAGTTTAAGGCAACCTGTCACTTAAATGTTCCTCTTTTTAACCCCTTATTAACCCTTAACTTACTGTAATCAGCCTTAGTTAACACATTATTCTCCTCCTTTTCATTATTATTTTCCTGCAAATTTTTTTTTGGCTCATTTCTATTTTATAAACTATTATTAAAACATATTTTTTGTTTGCTTTGTTCGTTAAATATTTTTACAACTTTAACATATATTTACACGTTTCACATTGAAAAAAGCACAAAATGTAACAAAAAATTATTCATTTCATTTGTAAATAACTTTTCAATGCTTTGTACCATTGCTTACAGCTGAAGTGTAATCAAAATAGTTGCGGTAGGCATCAGTAATTGGTATCGGCGAGTACTAAAAAATAGTATCGGCACTTGTAAAAAAAAAATGGTATCGGTGCATCCCTAGTTCATAGATAACAAAACTGGAGGTATTTAAGGCCAACCCTGTTTTTTCCAAGAGTGCTTTCTCTGTGTGCTGTGTAACATAGCAGTATATTGTCTGCTACCCCCTTCCCCAACTGCCACTGGTTGTTAAAGCAGAGTTCCAGCCACCTGTGAAAATAATAAAAGTCGTCAGCTACAAAAACTGTAGCTGCTGACTTTTTAAAAAAAACGCCATTCACCTGTCTTACTATCGAGCGATGTGCTGATCCCAGTCGGTCTCGCTCGCTGTCTTCGGTCCCCGGCGCCGGCAACTTCACTATGGGCACCTGGCTATGACAGCTTGCGGCTTCACAGCCCCATGCCCACTGCGCATGCGCGTTGATGTAGTCTTCTGGGACCTGTCAGTGTCCCAGAAGACTGCAGGGGGAAGGCGGGAGGAGAACTTCTGTTTCTGAGCACCGCGGAACGGAACGGAAGTGGGTAGCAGGTAATTGTGTCAAAATCAGGTCCCCCCCCCCGCTCCTCAAAAGTGCCAATTCTTCAAGAGGAGCGGGGAAAGAGTCCTTAAAGCGGAACTTCCTCTTCTGGGTGGAGCTCTAGGGGGGAGCCGCTAAGGGTGCCAACCCCCCCGCACTGGGAACCGCTGCTCTAAGGGTGTCACTGCCACCCGGTTAAGTGTAATGGACAGGCAGCGCCCGCAGCATAGTTTGCCAAATACCAGAGAATCAAATAAGAGGGAGACTGCACAGGTGCACAAGTGCTGAATCACTTTGCTCCTCCGGCCCACCCTATAGAAAGACATTCCAGAGTGACGCTTCAGCTACTAATGCTATGTTGCTAAGCAACAGTAGCTGCAGCGTTGCTTTGGAATGCTTTTCTATAGGATGGACAGGCGGGAGGAGCGGAGTGATTCAGTGCTAGTGCGCCTGTGCGGTCTCCCTCCTATTTGATCCTCCGGTATTTGGCAAACTATGCAGCGGGCGCTGCCTGTCCATTACACTTGAACACGAGAACATCCCAGAGAAGCAGAGGCTTCAAAGAAGGCCCTAGACTGGGGGGGGATGCAGAGGAGGCCCTGGACTGGGGGTAGGGGAGTACACAGGAGTCCCTGCACTGGGGGGTGCAGAGGAGGCCCTGGACTGGGGTATGAAGAGGAGGCCCTGGACTGGGGGGGGGGGGGGGGGGGGAGTACACCGGAGGCCTTGGACTAGGGGTGTAGAGGATGCCCTGTACTTGAAATATGGGGTTGATGTGGTAAAGGACCTGGATTTAGAGAGCAGGGTGCAGAGGAGACTGAACTTGGAGTGGGCTGTAGAGGACCTTGGACTAGGAGAGGAGTGCAGAGGGGGCCCTGCACTAGGGAGTACAGAGGAGGCCACTGACTAGGAAATGGTGGTTGGTGTTGCAAAGGCCCCTGGATGGGGGGTACAAGGGAGATACTGGACTAGGTGAGGGGGTGCCTGGAGGTCCCAGATTAGGAGAGGGGGTGTCTGGAGACCCTGGACTATAAGAGGGGGATTGTGGAGGCCCTATGACTAGGAAAGAGGGTGCCTGAAGGACCTTCCAGCTTCAGGGAGAAAGAGCATGGATTTAAAGCCTGGGCTGAGGTAGAGTCTGCCTGGGCCCTGGAGAGTGAGTTCACAACATAAATGGGGACATTTATCAATTGTCGCAAGTAATGCCAAACAGGAGCAGAGAGACAGGTTGTGTGATAGAGTTATTAAAGGAGAAGTACAGCCAAAGCCTGTTTCTCAGTCCCCTCAGTCCCTGCCCACAAATGCTTTAAAACGTATAGGTGCTGCACTGTCTGTGTGACAACTGCAGTTGCGAGAGGAAGAACAGTTGCAATGAAGATTGTCAATAATAAACTCTAGTCTCAGTGTGTGCCCCAGATTCATGTACCGGTAACAACTCTTTGTAAGTTTACTTGTGAATGCTTTTCTCCATAATTCTTCAAGGGACTCGGATATTAAACAGCTAAGGGTTTTACTGCTGCCCACAGGAGAAACTGACACACAGGAAACTGAAGTCCAACCGCTTGGGCTATTACTACTCCTACACCGCATCTGTCCAGTTTTGTGTGCATCTTCGTGGGATGTTTTTTCCGTGCTGCTGTATTTTTTTATTAAATTGGATTTTCAACTATCAATGACTACTGGTAGATTCTAGCTGGATATTGAAATTCCTGGAAGTTAGCCTTGTCTGTATTCATTCTCTGAAGACCCACTTGATGTGACGTATAGAGGTCTTTGACTGCTTTGGGAATTTTATTTCTTTAACCTTTTCCCTGCCACTGACATGTCATATGTCACAAGCAGTGGTGGTGGTGGTGGTTGGGGTGTGTGTGTAAATCTGATTGCATGCCTGTACAGCTACCTGATCTATTCCAAAGCTCCCAGGATGTGTGCCTTCCCTCCACCGTTTCCTGGGATAGGCTGTCCTATTTGTGAGCCCAGGATTTCCATGGCAGATGTCTGGGTAGAGGAGAGGGAGACCAGTAAACATTCGCGGATCTCCCCTACCTGGAGTCAACATGGAAGTGAAGTGCATCACATAACGTCTGGGTTCAGCTGTCACTTTTCCTGGCTGTTGGGGCTGGATAAGAGGCTAATGGAGCTTGATCTGCCCCCACATACATGCACCTACAAACAAACACTTGCGTTAGGGGTACCTACGTACAGAAATGTTTATTACCCTATACATGTTGCAGTCCAGAGTGAGAGCAATACTTCTAGGGACAATATTCATGGTTAACTGGTGACCTTTAGGGGCTTTTACATTTTTAAAGCATCACCAAGAAAAATTTGGGGTACTGAAATGTGTTATCCTTTCATCAGTGTGCGCAATTTTAAAGCGTTAGTTCACCTATATAAAAAAATGTAAAAACTAACACCTGACAATACCAATGTAATAAGAGGCGCAAACCCCTGAATACCAGCAGGCGAGTGGGCGAGTAATGACATCACCTATCTCAGTCATGGGTGACTTGGGACCTCTGAACACAAATATGAAAAGGGAACACTTACTCCTGACCCCTGCACTTTGGTCACTGTGCTGGGTAAGCTATGTTGTATATTACATAGTGTTGACTGCTGCACAACATATACTATGCTGTACATTGCATGGTCCTGACTACTGCCCTCTATATGCTGTGTTTACGTTACAAAGTCCTTACCTCTGCATATGTAGTACATTACATAGTGCTAACCACTACACTGTATATATTATAGTGCATATTACACATCCTGACTGCTGCACTGTATAAGCCATGTTGTACATAACATTATCTTGATTTCTGAACTCTGTGCTATTGTGCACATTACACATAGTCTTGACACTTACACTCTTTACTCTATGCTGTACATAACAAAATCCTGACACCTGCACTCTATACACTATGTTGTCTCCACAGTTGCTGGTTGCAAAGTAGCCCCAACTGTTTTAATGAGGTTCTTCTGTAAGGCTCCTTTCACACTGACAGACCAATAGGGTCCGCCTGTCAGTTTTTCAGACGAACCTGATAGGACCATCAATTTCTCTAAATTGAGCAGCGGATGTCAGCAGACATGTACAATGCATTCGGAAAGTATTCACAGTGCTTTGCTTTTTACATATTTTGTTATGTTACAGCCTTATTCCAAAATGGATTAAATTCATTATTTTCCTCAAAATTCTACAAACAATATCCCATAATGACAACGTGAAAGAAGTTTGTTTGAAATCTTTGCAAATTTATTAAAAATAAAAGAGGAAAAAATCCCACCTAAGTATTCACAGCCTTTGCCATGACACTCAAAATTGAGCTCAGGTGTATTCTGTTTCCACTGATCATCCTTGAGATGTTTCTTGAACTTAATTGGAGTCCATCTTTGGTAAATTCAGTTGATTGGACATGATTTGGAAAGGCACACACCTGTCTATATAAGGGCCCACAGTTAACAGTGCATGTCAGGGCACAAACCAAGCCATGAAGTGCAAAGAATTGTCTGTAGACCTCTGAGACAGGATTGTATTGAGGCACAGATCTGGGGAAGGGTACAGAAAAATGTCTGCAGCATTGAAGGTCCCAATGAACACAGTGGCCTCCATCATCCATAAATGGAAGAATTTTGGAACCACCAGAACTCTTTAGAGCGGGCCGCCCAGCCAAACTGAGTGATCGGGGGAGAAGGGCTTTAGTCAGGGAGGTGACCAAGACCCCAATGGTCACTCTGACAAAGCTTCAGCGTTTCTCTGTGGAGAGAGGAGAATCTTCCAGAAGAACAACCATCTCTGCAGCACTCCACCAATCAGGCTGTACGGTAGAGTGGCCAGACAGAAGCCATTGCTCAGTAAAAGGCACACGACAGCTCACCTGGAGTTTGCCAAAAGACATCTGAAGGACTGGTCTGATAAAACAAGGATTGAACTCTTTGGCCTGAATGGCAAGTGCCATGTCTGGAGGAAACCAGACACCGGTCATCATCTGGCCAATGCCATCCCTACAGTGAAGCATTGTGGTGGCAGCATCATGCTGTGGAGATGTTTTTCAGTGACAGGAACTAAGAGACTAGTCAGGATCGAGGGAAAGATGAATGCATGTACAGAGACATCATTGATGAAAACCTGCTCCAAAGCACTCTGGACCTCAGACTGAGTCGAAGGTTGATCTTCCAACAGGACAAAAGCCCTAAGCACACAGCCAAGATAACATAGGAGTGGTTACGGGACAACTCTGTGAATGTCCTTGAGTGGCCTAGCCAGAGCCCAGACTTGAACCCGATTGAACATCTCTGGAGAGATCTGAAAATGGCACTGATGCTTCCCATCCAACCTGATGGAGCTTGAGAGGTTCTGCAAAGAATAATGGGAGAAGCAGCCTAAAAATTGGGTGTGCCAAGCTTGTAGCATCATACTCAAAAAGACTTGAGGCTGTAATTGGTGCCATTGGTGCTTCAACAAAGTATTGCGCAAAGACTGTGACTGACTACTTATGTACATGGGATTTTTTCCATTTTTATTTTTTTTATAAATTTGCAAAGATTTCAAAAAACTTCTTTCACGTTGTCATTATGGGGTATTGTTTGTAGAATTTTGAGGAAAATAATGAATTTATTCCATTTTGGTATAAGACTAACATAACAAAATGAGGAAAAAGTGAAGCGCTGTGAATACTTTTCGGATGCACTGTATCCACTGACACACGCCAACATCTGATCCGATCCTGTCCACATCCGTCTGACGGATCAGATCGTATGACAGTTGGATGGAAACAAACAGGCGGTCCAATTCCATCTGACAGCCCATAGTGGACAGTGGGCTGCGTCCATGTCCACTCTGCTGATGCCTGTCATCCGCCTGCTTGGCTGTGTGTGAAAAAACAGTAAGGTATATATAGGTCTCATTTTATAAAAAAACGATGGTGTCCTGAGGTTTAGGTGGGTCTGTGAGACTGTTGATCATTGCACTGTAAAGCCTGGTACACACTAGTAGTTTTTTTTTTCATTCAACCCAGTGGGTCAGAGCCGCTGTACTACCAATCTGATCTCCCCTGCGTTGCTATTTTGTTCTGACAAGAGGACGCTCCCCTCTCCCACCCTTTTGCTTCTGTTGGACAGGCTGCCATGCACACGGGCTGAATTTCGTCCGGTTTCTATTGAACCGGCATTAGGCCCATATGTACTAGGCTTAAGGTTGGCCATACATGTATATTTTTATTTAATAGATTCAACCATCCATGCTAAACAGCATGTATATTCAATTCTGCAATATAGTGTGGATGAGCGAGTGTGGGGTGGAGGAACTTCACTGGCTTGCACAGAGTCCTGACCTCAACCCAATAGAACATCTATGGGATGAATTAGAGCGGAGACTGCGAGCCAGGCCTTCTCATCCAACATCAGTGCCTGACCTCACAAATGTGCTTCTGGAAGAATGGTCAAACATTCCCATAGACACACTGCTAAACCTTGTGGACAGCCTTCGCAGAAGAGTTGAAGCTGGTATAGCTGTAAAGGGTGGGCCAACTCAATATTAAACCCTACGGACTAAGACTGAGATGTCATTAAACTTCATGTGCGTGTAAAGGCATTAGTCTCAATATATTTGGCAATATAGTGCATTTTTTCACAGTGATCCATATGGTTAATATACATTTATGTAGTTCTTTCACAAATAAAATAAAAGAAAAAGCCATCCTTACCTTTTGCATTTGTGATATTAACAGAGGTCAAAGATATAAAAATTCCATCTAAAGTCTCGGTCTCACAAATATAGTCTCCATTATCATTAGCAGTGAGATTTGTTAAGTGCAGACTGTATTTTTCCAATGTTTGTACTTTGTTTCTATAATCTTCCGCAATTACAGGTAAGGAATTGTTCACTGATGCCACAGGGACCTTTTTTGTATTTTTTCTTACGTACAACCTAACTGACATTTCAACATTCACAGTTTTACAATACGTGCATGGGCATTCAACATTGTTCTGTTCAGTTGCTGAGAAGAAACAAAACATCAATTAAAAAAACTTGATATGGGTAACAAAGAAAGCCCACTGAACAAAAAAATATCACCATTTTACAAAAAATGTGATTCACTAAGGCCCCTTTCACACTGGGGCGGTGGGGGCGTTGGCGGTACAACAGCGCTATTTTTAGCGCTGCTGTACCGTCGTTCTAGCAGCTGTATTCGGCCGCTAGCGGTGCGGTTTTAAAACCCGCTGGCGGCCGAAAAAGGGTTAAAATAACTCGTACAGCGCGGCTTTAGCCGCGGCTTTAGCCGCGGTATTGCCGCGGTATAGCCGCGCTGTCCCATGGATTTCAATGGGCAGGAGCGGTGAAGGAGCGGTGAATACACCGCTCCTTTACCGCTCCAAAGAAGCGGTTTGCAGGACTTTTTTCACCGTCCTGCCAGCGCACCGCTTCAGTGTGAAAGCCCTCGGGCTTTCACACTGAACAGCGGAGGCTGTTTAGGGGCGGTTTGCAGGCGGTATTTTTAGCGCAATACCGCCTGCAAACCGCCCCAGTGTGAAAGGGGTCTTAGTCACAACTACAACACCCTTATCCCAAATAATTTACAGTATGTTTTAATTACTTTAGCCCTTTTTGATTGCTAGACAAAATATTAATGGCAAATATATATTCAATTATGCTGTATATAAGCAGTATTTGGCCTATTTATTTCATGTTCAGCTTTTCTTTATATATGTACAAACTTGAAGCATTTTGCCATAAACTCTTATTGAAAGTCATGCTTATAATTTGATCTCAAGCAAACATGTTGGAAGAACAATAAGCAAGCCAGCAGGATGATGGGATATTTGGAAAGTCATGTACAGAATAGTTTTCATGTTAGAAACCAAAGAAATTTGAAGTTTTGGCTTTAGATACACTTTAGGTTTATTTTAAATAGTTTAACCCATAGCTGGCTGTACACTATTTGATTTTTGAATGGCAATTCATTTAACAGAGAATCTGCTATGGCCATCATTGAAAGAATTTTTGTTGGACTGCAATGAATTTTATTTTGATTGCCATACCAATGTATAGAATTTAAATGTTTGATTTTCGATCCTTTATCGTATACAAATAAAATACAAATGTTTTTTCCTGACCGAAAACTACATTCACAGTTAGAATTTTGTTTGTTCAGATAAGAAACAATAAAGCGTTTCAATCCCGAGCCTTTAGTCTATACAATTTGACCCCATTAACCATTTGAAAATCAAACAAATGTTTTGAATACGATAGTTTTCTAACAAAATTCTACCAGTGTTATTCCACAATACCTAACATGCTGTCATGCTTGGTCCCCTCTAACTTGAACTCCACCTGACACAATACTTACATCAAACGCTACCACCAAACCTCTGTCGTGGCAGCGTGATGTCACACTACAAGCCCATCGCTACACGTTTCGCACTAAAACGCGTCTTCAGGGGCCTCAAAACGCATAGGGAGGAGCTTGTAGCATAACGTGACGCCACCGCGACGGAGGTCAAGGTGGCGGCATTTGATGTAAGTGTTTCGGCGGCTTGTTTTTAACCTGTTTTGTTAGGATTTTACATATGTACTCGTGTTATGGTTTACAATAAATGCTGTACTATATGGCACTTTCTTGTTTTATTGCCTTTGGTGTTTGGTGAACTGTAAATGGGGTTCTACCCCTGGGAGGAAGCAAGAGGTATTCAGAGGGACCCCAGATTGATTCCTGCAGTTACCATTCACATTACCTATATTGCTGCACAGTTTCTGACAGCCTATACAGTGGTAAATGTGCACTGCATGTGGGTGAAGGGTGTGATTGTCATTTATTTATATAATATCACACTATATGATTTTTTCCTTTGGATGCACCTGGAGTTCCAGATCTTTGGAGTCTAGCACTTACGAGTGGAGACACCAGCCTTTCTGGGATTGGCGCTTTATATGGGTGTTTGCTGCACTTACAGTGCCTTGCAAAAGTATTCACCACCCCCCCCCCCCCCTTGGCTTTTTACCTATTTTGTTACATTACAGGCTTTAGTTCAATGTTTTTTAATTTGAATTATATGTGATGGATCAGAACACAATAGTCTAAGTTGTTGAAGTAAAATTAGAAAAATATATACATAAAACTATTTTTCTGAAATAAAAAAATGATAATTGGCATGTGTATATGTATTCACCCCCTTTGTTATGAAGCCCATAAAAGCTCTGGTGCAACCAATTACCTTCAGAAGTCACATAATTAGTGAAATGATGTCCACCTGTGTGCAATCTAAGTGTCACATGATCTGTCATTACATATACATACCTTTTTGAAAGGCCCCAGAGGCTGCAACACCTAAGCAAGAGGCACCACTAACCAAACACTGCCATGAAGACCAAGGAACTCTCCAAACACGTAAGGGACAATGTTGCTGAGAAGTACAAGTCAGGGTTAGGTTATAAAAAAAATATCCAAATCTTTAATGATCCCTAGGAGCACCATCAAATCTATCATAACCAAATGGAAAGAACACGGCACAACAGCAAACCTGCCAAGAGCTGGCCGCACACCAAAACTCACGGACCGGGCAAGGAGGGCATTAATCAGAAAGGCAACACAAAGACCTAAGGAAACCCTGGAGGAGCTGCAGAGTTCCACGGCAGAGACTGGAGTATCTGTACATAGGACAATAAGCCGTACGCTCCATAGAGTTGGGCTTTATGACAGAGTGGCCAGAAGAAAGCCATTACTTTCAGAAAAAAACAAAATGGCACATTTTGAGTTTGCGAAAGGGCATGTGGGAGACTCCCAAAATGTATGGAGGAAGGTGCTCTGGTTTGATGAGACTAAAGTTGAACTTTTTGGCCATCAAAGAAAACCTTATGTCTGGCGCAAACCCAACACATCACATCACCCAAATAACACTATCCCCACAGTGAAACGTGGTGGCAGCATCATGCTGTGGGGATGTTTTTCAGCAGTCGGGACTGGGAAACTGGTCAGGGTTGAGGGAAAAATGGATGATTCTAAATACAGGGATATTCTTGACCGAAACCTGTACCACTCTGTGTGTGATTTGAGGCGAGGATGGAGGTTCGCCTTCCAGCGCGACAATGACCCCAAACACACTGTTAAAGCAACACTTGAGTGGTTTAAGGGGAAACATGTAAATGTGTTGGAATGGCCTAGTCAAAGCCCAGACCTCAATCCAATAGAAAATCTGAGGTCAGACTTAAAGATTGCTGTTCACAAGCGCAAACCATACAACTTGAAGGGGCTGGAGCAGTTT
Source organism: Lithobates clamitans (assembly GCA_037952925.1). Taxonomy (NCBI): domain Eukaryota; kingdom Metazoa; phylum Chordata; class Amphibia; order Anura; family Ranidae; genus Lithobates; species Lithobates clamitans. The sequence goes on from JBBGZY010000081.1 coordinate 9,395,541, forward strand.
TTCAAGGAGGAATGGGCAAAACTCCCAGTGGTAAGATGTGGCAAGCTCATAGAGACTTATCCAAAGCGACTTGGAACTGTGATAGCCGCAAAAGGTGGCTCTACAAAGTATTGACTTTAGGGGGGGTGAATAGTTATGCACATTGACTTTTTCTGTTATTTTGTCCTAATTTTTATTTGCTTCACAATAAAAAAAAAAAACACCTTCAAAGTTGTGGGCATGTTCTGTATATTAAATGATGCAAATCCTCAAACAAGCCATGTTAATCCCAGGTTGTGAGGCAACAAAACAAAAAATGCCAAGGGGGGTGAATGCTTTTGCAAGGCACTGTAATTGAGCTGCCAGGATCTCTGGTGAGTCTTGAATCCAGCTGACTGTAACAGACTATACTAATTCTTTATGAAATGTATTTTGTTTATTACATTTTAGATTAATTTAACTTATCTGTTGAACATTTTGGATCACTTGAAGACACAATATATTGTCCCCTTATTCTCAATACATACCATTTGTTTGCCACGTGCCAGTCCAGGTGTTTTCCACCACAGAATGTCTTATAATGCATTTGTATGAGTTAGGGCTGTTTGTTAGATTACAGGAAGAACATGAACTTGGGTTGCTGTTGTTTTCCTGCATTTTGTGGTTCTCCTCATACCATTCTATAGTGACAGTATCAGCAGGATAGACACGACTTGTATAGCACTTCAGATTTGGCACATTATGGTCTAGTGTATATTCAAATGAGTGTCCAAAGTCTGTAAAACACATTATAGATGAACACATGATGAATTAGCAGTGACATCATTACAGAGGATATAATCCCTAGATCTCAAAGATTTATCTGTTTTCTTATCTTCTGTAAGATTTTTTTATCATTATTTTTTTTTTATATCACCAAGCATATACAAGGCCTAAACAATTTGTGGGTGAGAATCCCATATACTTTTAAACATATGAGAATTTTCATATATAGGAAAATCTGGTATATTTTTTAATATATCAATCTCTTTGTTCCTCCCAAGACTTCTTGCTCGTTAGTTCCTTTGTCACCTCCTCCCATGCTCGCCTCCAGGACTTCTCCTGAGCCTCTCCCATCCTTTGGAAATCTCTACCACAATCTGTCCGACTATCTCCAACTCTATCCACTTTTAGGCGATCCCTGAAAACGTTTCTCTTCAGAGAAGCCTATTCTGTCTCCACCTAACAACTGTACTTTTATTTTCTCCATCAGCTCATCCCCAACAGTTATTACCTCTTGTATTACTTGACCCTCCCTTTTGGCGCTATATAAATCCTGTATAATAATAATATAATCTAGGTGGAGAAAAGGCCAGAATGTAATGCTAGAGCAGATTTAAGCCTGAAACCTGCCATGTGCCTGATGCCTAAGAGCCAGTGTGTGCTCATTAGGTTTCGTTAGAAGACTATAAGTGGTTGTAAATGTAAACCTCAGACATGAAATATGAACAAAGCATGTCCCTCCTGCAGTGCACCTGCAGGAACCGCAGACTCAACTTTTGCCGGCGACCCGCGATCCCGATACACAGAACGCAGATCGCTGCCATTACCAGTAAAAACATAAAAAAATAAATAAAAGTCCAGAAATCTTTCCCATAGTTTGTAGATGAGATAACTTTCGCTCAAAACAATCAATATACGCTTATTGCGATTTTGTTTTTTAACCAAAAATATGTAGAAGAATATATATTTGCCTAAACTGATGAATACATTTTTTTTTTATAGATCTTTTTTTGGATATGTAATATAGCAGAAAGTAAAAAAATGTTTGTTTTTTTTTTTCAAAATTGACGGTCTTTTTTTGTTTATAGCGCAAAAAATAAAAAACGCAGAGGGGATCAAATACCACCAAAAGAAAGCTCTATTTGTGGAAAAAAAAAGGACATCAATTTTGTTTGGGTACAGTGTTGCACTACTGCACAATTGTCGGTTAAAACAACGCAGTGCTGTATTGCAAAAAATGGCCTGGTCATTAAGGGGGTAAAACCTTCTGAGGCTGAAGTGATTAAGAATACAAAATGCCAATTTTGTCTGCTGCTTTATTCCTCTGCTATCAGCATGAGTCACTTCTGACAAATTTCCCTGACACCAAGAGAAAAAAAGGTGACAGGGGAGGGATCTCCAGCTGATTGACAGCCTCAGCTCTGTTCCTGTGTACAGTGAGTGTTTTTCTTCCCTCAAATCAGCTCTCAGAGCTCTCACTGAGCTCTGCAGAGTGAAATTGCAGTTCGCTGCCCCCATTTTTCTGAACTCTCAGACAAGCTTATAAATTCAGCAATTTGAATAGATGTAGAGATGAGAAGACAGCAGATAGACAGATACAACTTATGTAGGAGGATTGGTTTAATCTCTGTGTATCGCCTGAGGCCAGTCACTTCACTGGGTATATATAAGGGTTTACAACCACTTTTACTAGGTTTGCATGTGTATTACACATGAGCTTGGGTGTCCTTCAAACCCATCTCTAGCAAACCTCCAAACTCGTGCTCTTTTACTCCAGTGAGTTGTGGGCCATGTCATTTCTACCCCGTAGCTCATTTAAACAAAGAAACAAGCTATGGGGCAGGAATGACACGACATGCAGCTCATTGGAGTTAAAAAAAAAAAAAGAGCAAGTTTGGAGTTCGGGTACAGATGAGTTTGGAGGACATCTGAGCTCATCTCTAGTTTGTATCACAGAGGGTAATAATAATACTGAGCTGTGATACACACCTCCGGTACTTATTCTGATTGAAGTTCAGTATTTCTTACCTGCAACATTTAATTTCACGTTTTCTTCATTTGTTCCTTTGTTTGTTCCTACATAGCAGGAATAAGTGTTTTCATCACCTTCTTGCAACTCTCTTATTTGGAGGGAAGCATTTCCATTTGTCAGTTCACTTAGGATCAATGAAGTTCGTCCTTTGTAGCTTTGGTCCTGTCCCTCCAATCTGTCCTGACCTTGATAGTACTTGTGCACTATTCGAGATTTATCACTTGTGATCCACCAGTGAATGACAACCTCCTCCCCCGGATTAAAAGAACATGGTATGGTGACACTTTTATGTAGCTCACCCCAAACTGCAGCTGTAAAGAGAATAACCCATGTTAAAAGAAATGCTAATAGCTCCACAATCCTAATATTGTACTTGACTCGCTCTTGCTTTAAAAGGCCTGCATTTTGATGGGCAGGTTTTTTAAGATGATTTTAAAGCCTAACTTCAGGCAAACAGCTAAATACACGAATGTCACATCTAAATGAATAGAACTTAACAAATTAATAATAATAATAAAAAGTTTTCAGTATTATTATTATTTATTCCTTACGTTCCATTCGTTTAGATGCGGCATTCAATATTTCGGATAATTTGTAACTTTGGATAAATTTGTATTCATTACGTTCACTAACAGCCAAATTTGAAAGGAAATTCTAATACCTATAATTTAATAGTTAGTAATAGTTTTTATTAGTTAGTTATTTTTTCAGATTTTCGAATTTTCTGGTTTTCTAATTTTCAGATTTTTAAATGTTTGGATTTTCGAATATTCAAATTTTTGAATTTCCGAATTTTCTAATTTTGGGATCTTCGAAGTTCCGTATCTTTGAATTTCCAGTTTTCAAATTTCCGAATTTGATTTTCGAATTTTCGGATTTTTGAATTTCGGAAAAATTTGTTAAACAGGTTTTCGTTAATTAGAATATTTCCAAATTAGCGAATTTGTCGAATTTCAGCGAAAAACGAATTCGGAACTAAATGAATTGCACGTCTAGACTGGATAAAATGGTGCCATTTATAGGTGCCTGGAGTACAACTTTAATGAATTGAACAGTAGTGTTAACTTGGCAAAGGAATAGTGGTGTGATACTGTGATTAGTGGCTAAACAAGTTATTGGTCCTAACATACTGAACACACAATTAGTGCAGCATCATGGCAAATGAAGATCAAACAGAAACGATGGTGGCAAATTCTTAGGCTGTAAAGGATAGGAGGGTTTAGTTCTGCTTAAGAACCTGTCACTATGGCAGCAAAAGGTGCTTAAAGAATTATCGCCAGCTTGCAGATTAGGAAACTGACGGTAATTATAACCAACTCTGAGTTGGCATACAGAGGTACACCAGTACTCAGAGTGGGGTATAGCCCGTCTATAATTCCACCCCGCACTAACGCGTTTCACCCAAGTGGGTGTTTCTACAATTAAAGCGAATGTAAACCTGATTCATGAAATGTGAGCTGGGCACATCTGTAAAGTTTTCTTATCTCTCTCCAAAGCACTTTGTCCCATAGCTGTTTCTTGCTCCGTAGCTCTGTTATCAGCATGATAACTCCTCCCACGTTCCCTGAGACAGGAGATAGAAGTATGTGTCGGTGGAGGTTTTTATAAATAGATTAGCAGTCAGCTTGCCGTCTCAGAGCAGAGCTGTGAAAGCATTTTCATTCTTCTACCAATGTGAAGGGGGGGGTGTGTGCCTTTCCTCCAATCAGCTGCTCCCAGTGTAATCCAAGCCTTCTCTCACAGTGCAGAATGGGGAAGTAAGAATTCTTATCTGATGTAAGAATTCTAAAGAATATAGCAAGGTGAAGACAGCAGAAATACAAAAAAATGTAAAAAGTATGTAGGGAGATTTGTTTCATCTCTGTGTAACATCTGAGGTTGTTCACTTCACTGGGTATATGTGAGGGTTTACATCCACTTTAAGTCCATTGGGGAACAAACGCATTAGAGCGAGACAGTCTTATAGATCACATTTAACAGTATTGTAGGTTGCAGCTGGAATACATTGTTTTTAACATAGTAATGTCATTGATGTGCATCCCTTTTGCCTGTTGACATCAAATGGCTGGGAAGGTAAGAGAATAGGAAAAATGGATTTTAAAGGCACATATAACAGTGATATATTTTAATAGTCTACATTAAAAAAATCACAGCATGCTACAGGCAAAATATCATAATAAAAAGAAAGTGGTAGTAAAATATTTTTTACTTTTATATGTGCCTTTAAAGTCCATTATTCCTATTCTCTTACCTTCCCAGATAATTTAGGATTTGGCACACTATTACTAAAGGTGTTTGCCACCTAAGGGCATGGCAATCTAATCAAGTATTTCATATCAAATGGCTGGGGTCATGACTGATCACATGTGCAGCACCATGGCGACTGCATATCAAACAGAGGCTAACATGTCACAGCCTCCTTAACTGTAAAGAATAGGAGGATTTAGTTCTGCTTCAAGATCTGTGCTTTAAGCACACACAGATGGGCGAGGGGAGGAAGTTCTAAATCAAGCTTCTGGGGACATGGACAGCAATAAAAACTTGACAGGGGATTAAACCCTTTGGCCTCTTGCACACGATACTCCTGTTTGAGCATCTACTTTTTCAGGCGTGTTTTCTTTTTAATGTATTTTCATGCATATGCGTTCATGCAAATTCACGCACATTTCCGCGCATGCACGGTAGCTTGTTCTCGCATTGACTGTCAATGGACAAATCTGTACGAATTTGCTTGTTTACGTGCCTGTGTGCATAGGCACATTACAATTAATGGGCTGTATTTTAGCTCAATAAAAAAAAAAAATAAGCTGTACTGAGCTTTTTCAAGCTGCAGTGTGCAAGAGGCCTTTAGGTAATTCTAGATTTTTTTTAGAAGTAGCTAAAATAAACGGCAAAGCTTTCTTTGTTGTCTGATTCAAACGGGTAGTGTTTGGACTATAGCTTGTTTCTGAAAATGAATGAATGCATAGCATTACAATTACACAAACACACTAACAGCAATTTTCAACACTGTCCACTTCAAATTCTGATCCATACCCTTTACTTTTAGTAGCACTTTGGAGCGTGTACTTTCCTTTGTTGACGCATAACAGGAGTATTCATTTTCATCACTTTTCTGTAGCTTCTTTAGCTGAAGTGAGGCATTTCCCTTCTTGATTTGATCTAAGAACATTGAGGTTCGTCCTTCATAGCTTTTGTCTTGACCTTGTAACATGTCTTTACCATAATAATAGCTATGCACATTCTGCTTTTCATTGTTAATAGTCCAGTGAATTAATTCATCTTTTCCAGGATTAAAGGAACAAGGTAAAATAACAACTCCATTTAATTCACCTACAACTTCTTCAATGGTACCTGTCAAACAAACAAAGAATAATTCAAAATATACTTATTTGAAAAAAAAATTCCTAGATATTAGAAAAGTAGAATATTTATTTGTATACTGTACTTTAGGTTTATTTTTTAGCCAATGAATACTTTATCTATATCTAATTTGGTAGACATTTTAAGTGGCAGAAACAGCAAAAGGTTAACAGTGATGCCAGTATAGAGAGCCTTTCTGAGTTGAGCATTGTAACATTTTAGACGTTGATTATACAATTTCATATATTGTCCTAGTCTTCTTATTACCAATGAACATTTCCAACTTGTCCAGTCATTTGGTGAATTATTATGCTCTATTCTGGTATATATGACTGATTAATATAATGTATAGAGATAGTCTCTGCCCTAAGCAGGAGTGCCCCACTCTAAATGCAGTGCTGCTAGGCTGTAGTCAGTCAAGGCCGAAATTGATAGTTCTACTTTCTGCAGGTTTATCCCCCGAAGCTGAGTACTATTGTTTACTTTTGCCTGCTGTTGAGGAGCATCCCTGGCTAATAGTGTTAGATGACCAAGTAGCCTGAGTTATGAATATTTATATCTCCCTGATCAACCACTAGGAGGTTTATTGCCAGTGGTGCATGCTGGGTAAGGATATAAATACTTGGGGAACCTTCTGGAATCGCTTTTGCCTCCTGGGCTTTACCTGGAGAGTACATGTGTGCAGCTGTTCTCTAAGGCTGGCCATACACGGTGAAAATTTCTTTCCTGCAACCACGGGCTGCAGGAAAGAAATTTGCATGATTCCCCCATCAACACAGATAGTGCTGACAGGGGAATCAGCAATTGTCTTTTCCCAGCGGGGGGAGCAAGCAGGGGAAGACAATTGATTATCGCTAGCGGCTTTAGCAGCTGCTTGCAATAATTGGAAGTGAATTTGGCAGGCTGGTTGTATACAAGTTGATTGATCGATCAACTTCAGCTTGCCCATTAATGGTTCGAATATCAGCTGGTTCAGCAGGAAATTCGAATCGTGTATGGCCAAGCCTAACCTTACAGGCCTGCTGCCTCTGGGGAGCACATGCTTGGAGAAAGAAGGCCTGAATTTGGGGCCAGAGAAGCCTACACTGTCTGACTGGATGATATATCCAGGAAGAGTTCATCTAGATTGGAGCATCATTGGTGAATATCTGCAGGAGAAGTGCCCAAAAGAGCTGAGTGCAAGCTTGCAGACCAAAGGAAGTCTGATGGCTCATTCAATCATGTACTACAACTGCTTTACTTTCTGAAATATTCAGCGTGCCAGTCTGGCTTAAAATTGAATTCCGGGTATAGCTATTGTTGCATAGTTACATTGATCCAGCTTGGACCAATGTAACCATGCATGTGCTATACCTTGCTGATACCCACGTAAGCTGTAGATCACTGTAGTAGGCAGCACTTCTACAGTCATTGCCGCTGCCTTTCAGCTTCCGTGCCGAGTGCTTTCCCTGCTGCTTAGTGAACACAGGATTTCGGTCATTTACTTGGAATTGATACCAATCAGAAGTCATTTTTCCTTTTTATAAATGAATGCACAGCATTTCCATTTTGGAGGACATCATCGCCCCACTTCTCCACCTTGTCCAATCAGAGAACGCTTTGCATTAATTGAGAGAAAACAAAGTGTTCCCTGAATGGTGCCCGTGCCCAGCTAGGGACATCTTGTGATCACTAAGCACCAGGGCAACTGCACAGGACAGGACCTGGAGGCCAGCGGCAATCACTATGTTATGCTTAAGCGCTAATAGTGGGTGAAACACATTAGCAGCATTTCTCCCTATGCTTGCTGTGATTGACATGCTTTAATGATTTTTGTACAATAAAGGTATCAACTGGAGTAAAGCTGTCTGGAGTTCCTATTGTTTTAGGAGTGCCTATTACAGTGAGTTCCAGTTTCCATGCGGATCCCACAGGTATGGCACATACATACACACTTACATTAGTCCAAGCTTGATCCATGTAACGATGCAAAAATAAGCATACCTGGAATTCAGCTTTAAAGTGGTTGTAAACCCTTTAGAATCACTTCTGACTACAGGTAAGCCTATAATAAGGCTTACCTGTAGCTACTGTGAATTTCTCCAAAACTTGCATAGTTTAGGAGATATTCACTGGATTCACACCTATGCATTTTTAGTGCTTTTTGCATTTTGCAGATTTGCACTACAGTCCATTTAACATGGTTCAGTAAAGAAAGGGGGGGTTCTGGCGCTCCGTAAAGTGTGATGTCTAGAGTGGATGGTGCAATGGCAGCTGTAATAGCACATTAACATCAGGCAATTAAAATCTGGAATAAGGAGGCAGCCATCCTCAGAGGGTGTCCATTACCTCTGTTAGTAATAAATATAGAGAAAGAGGGGGTGTGGAGGCACCAACTGTAATAGCCTATTTATGCAAAATGAAAGTTAGTGTAAAAGTTACACTTACTGGTTCGCAGGGTGGAGGTGTCCTTTAAAAATTGCAGTGTCCTGGGATGTGCTGGTGTCCTGTTGCCGGCTCGGATCTCGTCCCTTCAGCTGTCTGGGTGTAGAATTTGGTCACTGGCTGAACCGCTGCATCCAATGCATTGAGAGCTCCATGCTGACCACTCTGGAGCGCGGAAGCGGAAATGAAGTCACTGGTGCACGGCAAGCATCCAGGCTGGTGGTGGGGATAGTAGAAGGAGCTGTGAGCCCCGAGCGCATAGCCTGTACTATCCCCACCACCAGCCTGGACGCTTGCCGTGCACCAGTGACTTCATTTCCGCTTCCACGCGCCAGAGTGGTCAGCGTGGAGCTCTCCATACATTGGATGCAGCGGTTCAGCCTGTGACCAGATTCTACACCCAGACGGCTGAAGGGACGAGATCCGAGCCGGCAACAGGACACCAGCACATCCCAGGACACTGCCATTTTTAAAGGACATCTCCACCCTGCGAACCAGTAAGTGTTATGCCCTGTACACACGGTCGGACATTGATCGGACATTCCGACAACAAAATCCTAGGATTTTTTCTGACGGATGTTGGCTCAAACTTGTCTTGCATACACACGGTCACACAAAGTTGTCGGAAAATCCAATCATTCTGAACGCGGTGACGTAAAACACGTAAGTTGGGACTATAAACGGGGCAGTAGCCAATAGCTTTCATCTCTTTACTTATTCTGAGCATGCGTGGCACTTTGTGCGTCGGATTTGTGTACACACGATCGGAAATTCCGACAACGAATTTTGTTGTCGGAAAATTTTATAGCCTGCTCTCAAACTTTGTGTGTTGGAAAATCCAATGGAAAAAGTCCGATGGAGCCTACACACGGTCAGAATTTCCGACAACAAGCTTTGATCGCACATTTTCCGTTGGAAAATCCGACCGTGTGTACGAGGCATAACTTTTACACTAACATTCATTTTGCATAAATAGGCTATTACAGTTGGCGCCTCCACACCCCCCCCCCCCCTTTCTTTACATTTAACATGGTTTCTTATGGAACATGTTCTGTAGTGCAAATCTGCAAAATGCAAAAAGCACTAAAAATGCATAGGTGTGAATCCAGCCTAAGAGTTCAGAAAAAAAAGGGGCAGGGAGCTACACTCTGCAGAGCTCAGCGAGGAGAGCTCTGAGAGCTGATTGGAGGGAAGGGACACACTCCCCTCCACACAGCACAGGAACAGAGCTGAGGCTGCCAATCAGCTGGAGTTCCCTCCCCGTCACCATTTTTCTCTTGGTGTCAGGAAAACTTGTAAGGAGGGACTCATGCTGATAGCAGAGGAACAAAGCAGCAGACAGAGATGACACTTAGTGCTCTTAATTGAGACAGGTGCACACTATAGAGGGGTATGCTTTGTTCATATTTCATGCCTGAGGTTTACAACCACTTTAAATAAACTCTGTCAACCTTTCAAAAGTGATTGGTACTTAATTTTTCATGCCCCACAAAAAGTCAAGTCTAAAGGTTAAATCTCAGCACTATCCTCTCTTTCAACAAATGTTGAGATGAGCTATCAGCCACACAAGAAATACACTGTTTTCAATGAGTCAGCTTATGCATAGGATTGCATTATAAATAGGAGCAGTAAAACAAAACCTTAGCATAACACTACAAAGTAGGAAGCATAGCCCACTGTTTGCTCCAAACTGCACCTCTAGGTGTTTTTCTTTGTTTTCGACAGAGTGCAGAGGGATTAGAACGCATGCCAGTATTTTATGCTGTCTGTGCCCCTGTGAGGGAGATTCACCCTCTCCATTTGTCTACCATTATCATTGAAAGTGAAAGTAAAAGAAAATCCCAAATTTTGGGTTGCCCCCGGAAAAGTAATAGAAGGGAAATCTTCCAATTGGGGTACTAGTTAAGGAATTGAGGAAAAGATGATCCGCACTCCGGTGATTGCTCTTAAAAAGTGTAAAATGTATTGACAAGCCACAGTGACCAAACGCAAATGAGAACAGTTGACGCGTTTCAGCCTATAAGGCCTTAGTCATAACTAGTTAAGGAATTCCCTTAATTTGCAGGGATTTCCTTTCACTTACTGTTTGGCTATGGAACAGGAAGTGAAGAAAAATCTCTGCAATGGGGCAGAGATGGCAGGAAAAAAAAAACTGACGGGTTATAGCCCTCCCTTTCTTTATCTAAAATGGGAGAAAAAAGTTTTGCCTATAGTTCTACTTTAAGCTCCTTGGGTTTTAAACTTCACGCAATTCTAAAAGACAAAAAAGAATGCAGCTCTGTAATCATTATTACATAATGAAATTATTAAGCAATGTGAATATTTGATTTTAACTTGGTTCCAGCCTCTTGCAGCCCTAAACTGCAGTACCCAGACTCAGAGAGGGTGAGGCAGCACAAAGAGCCAGTTAGGCTGCAGTGTTCTAATAAGGGACATGCTGATAAGAGGAGATAGCCAAGTGACAGGAACAAACTCAGAAGTCGGCTTCTTCCCATTTTACTGTCCAATCATAGGTTAGGGGAGAGCCAAGACCTGTAATTGTTTATGAACTGCAGTGGAGAAAAATTAGGTCTTGGCCATGCCACACAACGTAATGCTGTTTGGTAGAGCTGTGCAAATCTCAGAACTGAATGGACAGAAATACTATCCATTTGGCACTTCTAGCTCCTAAGCCTTATTAAAGGCTAGTAAAGCTACCCATCTCTGGTCTACTAGTGAAACCAACCATTGTTAGTAAGAAACTGTATGACTTTTTATTTTCTTCCCCACAGATTCACACACTTATTTGCATTAAAAATATTGATTGTTTATCCATTTCATTAATAAAAGATATGGCAATAGATTATATAGGTATTGTTTGTTAAATAAGCATATACAGTGGGGACGGAAAGTATTCAGATCCCCTTAAATTTTTCACTCTGTTATATTGCAGCCATTTGCGAAAATCATTTAAGTTCATTTTTTCCCTCATTAATGTACACACAGCACCCCATATTGACAGAAAAACACAGAATTGTTGACATTTTTGCAGATTTATTAAAAAAAGAAAAACTGAAATATCACATGGTCCTAAGTATTCAGACCATTTGCTGTAACACTCATATATTTAACGCAGGTGCTGTCCATTTCTTGTGATCATCCTTGAGATGGTTCTAGACCTTCATTTGAGTCCAGCTGTGTTGGATTATACTGAATGGACTTGATTAGGAAAGTCACACACCTGTCTATATAAGACCTTACAGCTCACAGTGCATGTCAGAGCAAATGAGAATCATGAGGTCAAAGGAACTGCCTGGAGAGCTCAGAGACAGAATTGTGGCAAGGCACAGATCTGGCCAAGGTTACAAAAAAAATTTCTGCTGCACTTAAGGTTCCTAAGGGCACAGTGGCCTCCATAATCCTTAAATTGAAGACGTTTGGGATGACCAGAACCCTCCCTAGAGCTGGCCCTCCGGCCAAACTGAGCTATCGGGGGAGAAGAGCCTTGGTGATAGAGGTAAAGAAGAACCCAAAGATCACTGTGACTGAGCTCCAGAGATGCAGTCGGGAGATGGGAGAAAGTTGTAGAAAGTCAACCATCATTGCAGCCCTCCACCAGTCGGGGCTTTATGGCAGAGTGGCCCGATGGAAGCCTCTCCTCAGTGCAAGACACATGAAAGCCCACATGGAGTTTGCTAAAAAACACCTGAATGACTCCAAGATGGTGAGAAATAAGATTATCTGGTCTGATGAGACCAAGATAGAACTTTTTGGCCTCAATTCTAAGTGGTATGTGTGGAGAAAACCAGGCACAGCTCATCACCTGTCCAATACAGTCCCAATAGTGAAGCATGGTGGTGGCAGCATCATGCTGTGGGGGTGTTTTTCAGCTGCAGGGACAGGCCGACTGGTTGCAATCGAGGGAAAGATGAATGCGGCCAAGTACAGGGATATCCTGGACGAAAACCTTCTCCAGAGTGCTCAGGACCTCAGACTGGGCCGAAGGTTTACCTTCCAACAAGACAATGACCCTAAGCACACAGCTAAAATAACAAAGGATTGGCTTCACAACTCTGTGACTGTTCTTGAATGGCCCAGCCAGAGCCCTGACTTAAACCCAACTGAGCGTCTCTGGAGAGACCTAAAAATGGCTGTCCACCAACGTTTACCATCCAGCCTGACAGAACTGGAGAGGATCTGCAAGGAGGAATGGCAGAGGATCCCCAAATCCAGGTGTGAAAAACTTTCTTGCATCTTTCCCAAAAAGACTCATGGCTGTATTAAATCAAAAGGGTGCTTCTACTAAATACTGAGCAAAGGGTCTGAATACTTAGGACCATGTGATATTTCAGTTTTTCTTTTTTAATAAATTTGCAAAAATGTCAACAATTCTGTGTTTTTCTGTCAATATGGGGTGCTGTGTGTACATTAATGAGGAAAAAAAAATGAACTTAAATGATTTTAGCAAATGGCTGCAATATAACAAAGAGTGAAAAATGTAAGGGGGTCTGAATACTTTCCGTCCCCACTGTATTTATTCTTTCATGACTTACTGTAGATTAACCAATATTTAAAAGTCATTCATGTACTATATTAATCCAGGTGGGGCATTGGGTGGTGGATGGGGCTAATCACGGCACCTGTAGCGCATGGCAGCGAATTGTAGGTGTAGCAAAATTGCAACAGTGAAAGGTGTTTAAAATTTGAGCCTATGTACAAAGTGCAGGGTTGATAAGTATGTAATGTACAGAGTGTAGGTGAGAACTTGCAGGAAATGGCTGTGTGTGGCTGTACATCGGTGCTTGTATAAACATGAGTATAGTGTATAGGCCTATGTAAAAAATAGCTGATGCACCCAGTTCTAGCCTGTGGTCAATGCCTTGTACTGGCTACAAATGCTTAATGTTGGCCTTGTTCTTTTGTTCCACCCAAATTTCATAAAATCCAAACTCAAAAAAAGGCCAGCCATACACAGTGCAAATATTATGGTTGCAGGAAAGAAATTTGCACACTTCCCCCATCAACACAGAGCTGACAGGGGAATCAGCAAATGTCTTCTTCTGGCGGGGTCAGCCACCCTCACCTGGGAGAAGACAGTGATTAGCGCTAAGAGAATCCGGCAGGCTGGTTGTACCCAAGTTGATCAATTGATTAACTTGATACATTCAGCCCAGGGCCATCTTAATAACATCATGGGCCCCTGGGCAAAGTAATGCACTAGGGCCCCTGGTGACCTACGGCCTATGGAGTGGGTGTGGCTAAATAATGCTACATATTGGGCATGGCTTTTTAGTCTGATTAGAAACAACAAATACAGACAACTAGGGAATTGTCTCAAAATAAGTTCACCCCCAATACACACTGTCCTGCCCTCTCTACACACCCCCCCCCCATATACACTGACTTTTTTTCCCTGCTCCCACTCCTTTTTGAAACTATCTACCTCCCTGTACACACTGCCCCCCATCATAAATGCCTCTCCCAGCCTATCAGCAGCCTGCATTTATGTATGACTGTACTCAGTATGGGGGGTGGGGGAAGGAGGGCACAGTACAGGGGGGTTGGAGAACACAGTAGAGGGGAGGTCAGGAGTGTACAGTATCAGCTGTAGTTATGTATAGTGTCAGGTTTGGGTAGTATAGGGAGGTATAGTGACAGGATTGGATAGTATAGGGAGGTATAGTGACAGGATTGGGTAGTATAGGTAGGTAAAGTGGCAGGATTGGATAGTATAGGGAGGTATAGTGACAGGATTGGATAGTAAAGGGAGGTATAGTGACAGGATTTGGCAGTATAGGGGGGTATAATGGCAGGATTGGATAGTATAGGAAGGTATAGTGACAGGATTGGGCAGTATAGGGAGGTATAGTGACAGGAATGGATAGTATAGGGAGGTATAGTGACAGGATTGGGCAGTATAGGGAGGTATAATGGCAGGATTGGATAGTATAGGGAGGTATAGTGACAGGATTGGATAGTATAGGGAGCTATAGTGGCAGGATTGGATAGTATAGGGAGGTATAGTGACAGGATTGGGCAGTATAGGGAGGTATAATGGCAGGATTGGATAGTATAGGGAGGTATAGTGGCAGGATTGGATAGTATAGGGAGCAGTAGTGTAATTAGGTTTTGTGTTGCCCTAGGCCTGACTAAACTCGTGCACCCCCTAATTTAAATTTGACCCACCCCTTCCTGTCAATGCCACACCCCTTGCTGTTTAAGACCCACCCTGAAATTTTTGAGTGGGGACGCTAGTTCTGAGGGCCAGGGGGGGGGGGAGAAATGAATTCCCTTAATTTGCATAGATTTCCTCTTACTTCCTGTTTGGCTATGGGGCAAGAAGTGAAGGGAAATCTCTGCAATGGGACACAGATGGTAAAAAATAAACTGACAGGGGCTATAACCCTCCCTTACTGTATCCAAAATGAAAAAAAAGGTGTTGCCTATAGTTCTACTTTAAGCACAAATTTCTGATACTTTTATGGAGAGGATTAAGAAGATATAACCAAGCCAATGGTGCAGCAGAAAACATGTAGCACAGTGAGGAAGGTTTGTGGTCCAGGATGATAGGACAGTCTAAATTAGAATTGGCGCCCGCCCCTCCACAGTTGCTGAATGCCGGCTGCCCACATACCGGAAGCAGTACGGTCGCTTTATGGGGGGGCTTTATTGTCTCTCAGCCTAGTCCGCCCCATAAGACTGGCTCTACACTAACAGTGTATCGCAAGCTGGCGGGGACTCTTTCCATGCTGCCCACCTGCAAAGTGCTGCCCTAGGCCTGGGCCTTGTCGGCCTAGGCCAGGATACAGCGTTGATAGGGAGGTATGGTGACAGGATTGGATAGGATAGGGAGCTATAGTGCAGGGCCCCCCCATGCAGCTTGGGCCCCTGGGCAGTGCCCGCTCATTAAGATGGCCCCGATTCAGCCTGCCCATTAACAATTCGAATCTCAGGTGATTCCTGCTGAACCGTCGAGATTCGAACCGAGTATGGCCGGCCTACGAGAAAATGATAAGAAACGGAAATTAAGCACCAATGCACACAGACATCTCCTGATCTAGCTGTTTTTGTTCAGAACAAGTTATGACCTAATGTTCATGGTGCCTTGTAGGTTCCTTGCAGAAGAGGCTCATCAGATGGAAGAACAATTAGACAAAAAGCCTTGGGCAGTTGCTACTATTTCCGCTCTGAAAAGCTGGAGCTATCCCTCAGCAATCTTCTTGACTCAGTGTACAGGATTCAGATAAATTGCCCTTTGCTTCTTTAACCCCCCCCCCCCTTTTCTGTTTTTTTTTGTGCCCATCATAGAAAATCCATACTGGGAAGAATGTGGTCACCAAAGACTTCTGCATTCATAGTAATGATGTAAAGATGCTTTGAGCACACTTGTTACATCCTTATGACAAAATTATGATGCCATCATAAAAAGGTTTATATTTATTCATACTCACCGTGAACAAACAAGAAAAGCCTGAAAATCTGAAGCAATATTAAAAGTTTCATTGTAGGTGAGGCCACACCTCCATGTATTCATAATGGAAAGATAGACCTATAAGAAAACCAAAATAATATGAAGTTACAATGGTAAATAGAATTTCACATTTTTGTGATTTCAATAAAGAATATGTTACCCCAATATTTCATATTCCTCATATGTGTCCATACCATGTACCATGTACTTATGTTAAACAGTATCCTGTTCTCTTTGTATTGCTTCTTTTGTGTGAAATACTTAGTGATCCTGCCACCCCCCTGCTTTCCTATTAAAAAAAACTGACCACACTAGGCATGTAAGCACATCTTTCCCAGTGTGGTCAATTTTCTGGCTGTGCTAGGAGCACAGCCTGCCTGTCCTTTAAAAGACATTTGCTGACACCACCCCTGCACAGCTAATCACTGCGAAAATCAGTGTACTGCTGACACACACATATTTTGCCTTTCATTCCTATTTTAACTGAGTGGGTTTTTTTAAAGGGTTGTAAGGGCTTTACTATAAAGTGCCATTAAACAGACTGAGAAAAACTCTCATTACAGCGAGGAATGGGTTCACCTGCTGGTGACACTGTGGGGTTGATTTACTAAACCTGGAGAGTGCAGAATCTGGTGCAGCTCTGCATAGAAACCAATCAGCTTCCAGGTTTTATTGCCAAAGCTTAATTGAACAAGCTGAAGTTGAAAGCTGATTGGCTACCAAGCTGATTGGCTACCATATTCTGAGTGCTCCAGTTTTAGTAAATCAACCCCTGTGTCTCCCAGACCTTCAGGTTGTAGTTCCAGTGTCCACCAGCAGGTATCTCTCAGCAGCCAGCAGTTCCTAGCAATTAGTCATCACCTGACTGTTGGGAGCATATTTAGTCCCTCCTCTGCTACTCCATCTTGCCTTGGTGTTTTTCTGTGTGCCCCTGACCTGTGTGCCTTGTGACCTGCTACTCTCTTCTCGTGTCCTGGTTTCCTGATCCTTGTCCCACCAGCTTGTTCCTGTTCTTGTGTATCCTTTCCCTGTCCTGGCTTGTTCCCTGCTCCTTCTGCCTCACATACTGTGTATGACCTTGGCTCCGATACTGACCTATTCTTAATTCTGACCTTGCCATCTGTATATCGTTAGCTCTGGTTTCGTTTATTTATTGTGATCACTTTCACCCATTAGTCTTCACTTGTTTAGGTTCTTGGGGTTTTAATAATCTTGGTGTGGCATTATCCTTTAACCACTTGAGTTCCGCAAGGTCTTACCCCCTTAATGACCAGGGTATTTTTTGCTATTTTGGACTGCCCTACTTTAACCACTTGCCTACTGGGCACTTAAACCCCCTTCGTGGCCAGACCAATTTTCAGCTTTCAGTGCTCCCACACTTTGAATGACAATTACTCATCATTATTATCATGTAATACTGTACCCAAATTAATTTTTTATCCTTTCATTCATACAAATAGAGCTTTCTTTTGGTGGTCTTTGATCACCTATGGGTTTTTTATTTTTTTGCGCTATAAATGAAAATAGACGCATTTTTCTTAGTTTCTGTGATAAAATTTTGCAAATTATTAATATTTTTTTTTTTTCATAAATTTTGGACACAATTTATACTGCTACATATCTTTGGTAAAAATAACCCAAATTAGTGGACATTATTTGGTCTGTGTGAAAGTTAGAGAGTCTACAAGCCGTGGTGCAAATCATAAAAAATTGATCACACCTGATGTACTGGTGGCCTATCTCATTTCTTGCGACCCGAACAAGCCAGGAAAGTACAAATACCCCCAAATGACCCCTTTTTTGAAAGTAGACATTCCAAGGTATTTAGTAAGATGCATGGTGAGGTTTTTGATGTTGTCATTTTTTTCCACAATTCCTTGGAAAATGAAGATTTTTTTTTCTTCCCCACAAAATTGTCATTGTAATAGGTTATTTCTCACACATGGCATGTGTATACCACAAATGATGCCCCAAAATACATTCTGCTACTCCTCCTAAGTATGGCGATACCACATGTGTGGGACTTTTTCACAGCCTAGCCACATAGAGAGGCCCAACATGCAGGGAGCACCATCAGGTATTCTAGGAGCATAAATGACACATCTAACTTGCCCACAAAATGACCCCATTTTGGAAAGCTAACACCCCAACATATAATCTATGAGGCATAATGAGTCTTTTGAACGGTTCATTTTTTTCCAGAAGTTTTTGGAAAATGTGGAAAAAATGAAAACGCATTTTTTTTTACACAAAGTTGTCCATTTATAAGATATTTCCAACACATAGCAAAAATGACACCCCAAAATACATTCTGCTACTCCTCATTGTATTGTAGGAATCTCATAATCATGATATATCTGGTTCTGGGCATTACTGAGGAAAAGATGGGCATGTGGTGGATGGGGAGGGTTGACCAATATGAACATAATACATTTTTTTTGGTTAGTCCCATACAGAATGTGAGGCCCAAAAAAATGTTAAACTCCTCCACTGTTAGGGCTCTCCACTCGTAGGGATGGGCATAATAGGACGTTGGGTTACATGCTGTGAATTGCTGTGCATACAGGTTGCACTGGGCCACAATTAATGCTAGTATGTCCTCAGTAAAAATGAAATGGAAAAAAACAATCGGAGAAAAATTTTCTGTGTCCACCTGGACTCCTGGCTGGGCAGTGAAAGGGGGAATTAAAGCTTCTCCTGAATTAGGAGGAAGCCACAAGGGGTTCTGAAGGGAATAGGGAAGGCTGGCATGGGACCTAACCCTGGGACTGAGGTGACACCCCACTGGTACGTGGCCTTTGCTGAGGTACTGCGGTGCTGGTGGATGGCACTGCGGTGCTGGTGGATGGCACTGCCTCCTCACCAGAATGCCTTCATCTGGCGGGCAGACTCTCATCCTCCTCTGAGGCTGTCAGTGTTCCACTGCTAAGGACAGGCTCGTAGTCCACATCAGACTCAGAATCTGAATATGAGGAGGAATCCGAAGCAGAGAGCTCCCCATTGCTCTTGTCGGCCGCAAGAATATTGTACGCCTCCTCGGCTGAAAATAATCTTTAAGACATTCTTGGTGGTGACAAATGGCACCGATATGTGGCACTGATGACACGTGACACTGATGTGGCACTGGTGACAGATGGCACTGATATGGCACTGATGAAACATGGCACTGATGTGGCAGGTGACATGGACAGGTGGCACTGATGTGGCAGGTGACACTGACAGGTGGCACTGATGACAGATGGCACTGACGAAGTACGTGGCACTGATGTAACGTGACACTGGCAGATGGCACTGGTGACAGATGGCACTGATGGCACGTGACACTGGCAGATGGCACTGATATGTGGCACTGATGACACGTGTCACTGATGTGGCAGGTGACACTGACAGGTGGCACTGATGTGGCAGGTGACACTGACAGGTGGCACTGATGACTGATGACAGATGGCACTGTGACACTAACAGTGATGAGCACTGTAGCACCAAAGGTACTGATGTGACACTATATGGGCATTATTTGGGCTGATTTATACTGTGTTTTCACTGTAATCACTCCTAAACGGTTGGCACTCACAGATCTGAAGCACAGGTCGCTCTCCCTCCTCACACGCAGTCTCTGTGTGAGGAGGGAGAGCCGGCAATAAGAGATGATCTCATATGTTTACACTTGAGATCATCTCCCATTGGAAGCTCCGATCGAGTGCTAAATGGCCGCTGTGACTGGCCATTTAGCAGGATCTGTGATTGGCTGTGTCCAAGGGACACGGCCAACACAGAATTTCCCCGATGCGCGCCCGCGGTGGCGCGCAGAGGGGAAGTAAACAGGAGGACTTCCAGGGACGCCCTCCTGGCAATTGAGCGCTGCGCTGTAGCCGTCTCTCGGCTATAGCACGGGCGCGAAGTGGTTAACTGGCAATTGTTTATGCAACACTGTACGCAAATGAAATTTTAAATATTTTTTTGAGAAAAATAGAGCTTTCTTTTAGTGGTATTTGATCACCACTGTGCATGCCAGTCAAGTTCCTCCACCCCAAACTCACTCATCCGTGTCTTTATGGAACTTGTTTGTGTACTGGTGCACAGTCATGTTGGAACAGAAAGGGACCATCCCCAAACTGTTCCCACAAAGTTGGGAGCATGAAATTTCCCAGAATGTCTTGGTATGGTGATGCCTTAAGCGTTCCCTTCACTCAAACCAAGGGACCAAGCCCAACCCCTGAAAGACAACTCCACAGCATAATCCTCCCTCCACCAAATGATTTGGACCAATGCACAAAGCAAGGTCCATAAAGACATGGATGAGCGAGTTTGGGCTGGAGGAACTTGACTGACCTACACAGAGTCCTGACCTCAACCCGATAGAACACTATTGGGATGAATTTGAATGGAGACTGCGAGCCAGATCTTCTCGTCCAACATCAGTGTCTGACCTCACAAATGTGCTTTTTGAAGAATGGTCAAACATTCCCATAGACACACTCCTTCACCTTGTGAAAAGCCTTCCCAGAAGATTTGATGCTGTTATAGCTGCAAAGGGTCAGCCAACTCAATATTGAACCCTGCGGACGAAGACTGGAATGCCATTAAAGTTCATGTGCCCCAATACTTTTGGTAATATAGTGTACTGTATATTTAAAAATATTAATTCATTCTGATGTACTAATGGCCTATATATCATTTCTTGAGGTCCTAAAATGCTAGGACAGTACAATCCCCCCCCCCCCCCCCCGATAACCCCTTTTTAAAAAGTAGACAGTCTGAGGCATTTAGTAAAAGGCATGGTGAGCTTTTTTAAGTTGAACATTTTTTGAAAACAAAGAAATTGAATAAAGTTTTTACAGACAGTACAGCGTCATCATATGACTGATGAGGCTGTGATCAGGGATACTGACTGGAGACAGTATGTTAAAATAAAATAAAGAATCATTTTCATTTTTTTACTTTTTTTTTTTACATCCTGTCATCAGAGTAGTGCAGTGTCACCATATTAACACTACTCTGGGGGAGGTAATTAGGGATTTCTTTTTTTCTTTTCTTTTTTTTTTTTTTACATTTTGTTTGTTGTTACAATGAAGGTCATTGTAACAGCAAAATTTTGGGTTAACTATTCATGACAACTGTGATCACTAGTGATCTGTGATTGGCTATAGCTAATTACAGTGTACAGGGTTCTGTGATTGACCCAGGTATCGTGTGATAGCTGTGGGGCAATCGCAGCAGAGGCAACACAGCTGAATGAATTCCCAGTCTCCTCATTTGAGCCACACTGCAATTGTCTTTTCTCTCTAGTTTCTCTAAGGCTGTGGTCTACCAGCCCCCTGGACCAGTATCATCCTTTCTTGATGATATCTCTGCCTGGCTACCCTACTTTCTCTCTTCTGAAATCTCCACTATCAGACTTCAACATCCCCACTAATACTAACACTCCTGCTACTTCCAAACTTCTCAGTCTAAGCTGCTCCTTTGACCTGAAGCAATGGATACATGCTTCTGCTCACTCTGAAGGCAATACCCTAGACCTTGTTCTCTCCCACCTATGCTCTCCGCGCAACCTCTCCAACTATCCTTACCCTGATCACTACCTTATTAGTTTCTCTCTCTCTCTCTCCCCCACCTCCTCTCCCTCCAACCGCCTAACAGTTACCCGTAGAGACCTGCACCATCTCAACCCTTCTCATCTCCACTCTGCTACTGACCACCTCTATGACAAAATTGCACCCCTGTCCTCCACCGACCTAACCACTTCTGTCTACAACACTTCACTTCTAGCCTCACTGGACACACTGGCCCCCCTCACTACACACAGAATCAGGCCCCGTCCCCTTTAATCTTGACAAACAGATGACACTAGAAGTCTGAAAAAACACAGCTGTGCTCTTGAGTGCCTGTGGCGTAAGACGAAGTCTCAAAAAGATTTCAACCAGTATGAATCTGCCCTCCAAAAATACAATTCCTGCCTCCTCACTGCCAAGCAGACCTATTTTATCTCTCTCATTAATACCTTATCATCCCGTCCCCGTCAACTCTTCTCTACCTTCAACTCTCTAATTCGTCCTCCGCTGCCTCCACCCAGACAATTTATACTGTTATACAAGCTGTACACTCACTACTTTACATTGTAGCAAAATGTAATTTCTTCAGTGTTGTCACATGAAAAGATATAATAAAATATTTACAAAAATGAGAGGGATGTACTCACTTTTGTGAGATACTGTACATGTTATATAACAGAGTATACATACTCACAAATAGGGATGGGTCGAACACCCCCCTGTTCGGTTCGCATTCAGAACATGCGAACAGGAAAAAAATTTGTTCAAACACTTGAACACCGTTAAAGTCTATGGGACACAAACATGAAAAATCAAAAGTGCTAATTTTAAAGGTTACATGTAAAGCTGGCGCTGCGTCATTCGCTGGGTGCCTCCGTTGGAGGCAGGATCCTGTGCGTGTTCCTTGCTGGAGTCGCTGGAGATCATCCATCGCTGGAGATCGAGAATTGGATTACATCGCTGGAGTAGGAGCATGGATTTATTGGATTACATCGCTGGAATCTCTTTTTTATTTTTTAATAAAGGACTTGTTCCAAGCCATCTCCTGTGGTTTTTTAACTTTTTGACACTTTCTTTTCATGAAATGTTAGGGGTACAATGTACCCCTTACCAATTCGCATAGGGAGGGGGCGGGATCTGGGTGTCCCCTTTGTTATAGGGGGTTTCCAGATTCCAATAAGCCCCTCGCCCGCAGACCCCCACAACCACCGGGCAAGGGTTGTGGGGATGAGGCCCTTGTCCCCATCAATATGGGGACATCCTCCCCATGTTGAGGGCATGTGGCCTGGTACGGTTCAGGAGGGGGGACGCTCTCTCATCACCCCCTTTTTCCTGCGGCCTGCCAGGTTGCGTGTTCAGATAAGGGTCTGGTGTGGATTTTTGGGGGAACCCCACGCCATGTTTTTAAATTTTGCCGTGGAGTACCCCTTAAAACCCATACCAGACCCTAAGGTATGGATTTTTGGGGGGAACCCCACGCCATTTTTTTAAAAATATTTTGGAAATTTAAGTTTCCCTTAATATCCATACCAGACCTGAAGGGCCTAGTAATGGAATTTTAGGGGACCCCCACGCATTTTTTTTTATTTTTCAATGACTTTTATGTGGATTGTCGGGACCAACAATTTATTACTACCCGGCACTAGCGCCAGCACTTTTAAATTACTTTTTTTTCCATTAGAAATGTCATTTTGCTCTCGGACTGTTATAAACACGGGAAACATGCGCTACTTTACAGGCATACTATAGACACCCCCAAGGTACGAAATTTAAAGGAATCTTTCACTTTTATTGTTTCACTTTAAGCATGATTAAAATCACTGCTCCCGAAAAAACGTCCGTTTTTAAAACTTTTTTTTGCATTGATACATGTCCCCTGGGGCAGGACCCGGGTCCCCAAACACTTTTTATGACAATAACTTGCATATTACCTTTAAAATTAGCACTTTAGATTTCTACCATAGACTTTTAAAGAGAGTTCCGCGGCTTTTCGAATTTGCCGCGAACACCCCAAATTGTTTGCTGTTCGGCGAACGGGTCGAACAGCCCATGTTCGAGTCGAACTCATGTTCGACTCGAACAGATAGCCCATCCCTACTCATAAAGCCACTAAACCATTTCTGTTGCGTAGAGTAATATATACCTGGTTGATCTTGACTTCAGCTGTCCCTCCCATCTTCTCTGTGTCCCCATTGTAGCCTTAGATTGTGTAGACCAGGTGTTGTCATCTACTGAGCATGCTCAGTTTCAGCTCCCTTCTAAGCACTTCATTTGGTCCTTTTCTTATCTTTGCAGCCCACATGACTATAGAGTCACACATGTGGGCATATACACAAGGACACTCCCCTCCATGCTTCTACTGCTAACATTGTCATGTGATTCTGTGTGACTCAAATCACATCTGAAATCACACTAGTGTGAATAGAGCCTGAAGAAGGGACACTTAAGATGGCATATGACTGCAATATACAGATCTTTAAATGGGGACTCTAGCATTGGGAGGAAACTAATTAAAGTGGGAGTAAACTTCCATGCATAATTTGTACCTATTGGCAAGCCTATAATAAGGCTTCCCTATAGGTACTGTAAATATCTCCAGGCATCGTTTAGGACAGTGATGGCGAACCTTTTTGAGCCTGAGTGCCCAAACTGCAACACAAAACCAACGTATAAATTTCAAAGTGCCAACATATACAGAACTTGATGAGCTTGTGCTTTGATGTCTGGGGGTGAGCATGGGACACATCAGAAATCACTGTGTATTCACTATGTAGTCATAGTGTTTTGTACAAGAAGATCTAAAACTAGAACACATTTTGACAAAAGTTACATTTTTTGGAAGCTGTCCTAGCATTGTGCAATCAAATTCCAGTATCACTATTCTACCAACTATACATTAATATTCAATACACTCAAGTTGCATGACAGGTGCACTGTAAATTACTAGTTGTTCAGTAGAAGCACTGGCTGGATGATAAAGAAATCCTGTTACAGGGGGTGACATGCAACCAGCAACTCTCCAGCTGCAGCAGAACTTCCAGTCCCCCCATGCCTTGCTGGGGCACATTATGCACTCTGTGTTTGACAAGGTATGTTGAGATCTGTAGTTCTACTCCAACTGAAGACATACTGGTTGCCCTACATTGCCGTACCAGAAGACTCCTTGAAAAATCTCTCATTCCTGACTATGTTCACAGTCCTATATGTCCAGGAAACATCCTTTTGAACATGGACACGTGTCAAGGACAACTGTAGCAATGCTTTACCAATGCGGGTCACTCACAATGCCTGTGCATTTCATTACATGTCGAATGCAAACTCTCAGCAGCAGCTCTACACCACCTCCCTGTATAATGCCAGTGATTCTGGACTGTCTGTCATGCGACTCTGGTGTCATGAAATACAGGGGGGTGGCAGGGACAAAAACTATATGTATTTACATCCTAGATTGTAAGCTCTAACGAGCAGGGCCCTCTGATTCCTTCTGTATTGAATTGTATTGTACTTGTACTGTCTGCCCTAATGTTGTTGTAAAGCGCTGCGTAAACGGTCGGCGCTATATAAATCCTGTATAATAATAATAATAATAATTTACATCTCACTGTACTGCAATGATCTCTGCTAAATCTAGCAGGCATTCCCAGCCCGATAAACCTTAATAGCCAACACAAAGCATCATGGCATCAAAGCGCATATACTACAGAAAATGCTTCTCTGACAGCTTTCATAGAGAGTAACACATACAGCATATACGCAACATTATTTTGACCATACCCTTCCATATTTTGTGGCAATGTTGGGAACAAGAAGAAAAAAAAAAGGTCCCCAAGGAATAGATTCTATTTGAAGAGGCACAGAAACAGTGTACACAGCTAAACACATTTATTCCCCACACAGCATGTACACTTACTTTAACAACGCTTGCCATAGAACTCCAATAATACATCTATCAGCCGACTCAGTTCCCGGGCACAAGAACGGCCTGTGATTGGGCATCTCCCTACCACATGTTCCGCCTGCCATCCAACCCGGAGCAACACTTCACCCCTGGCCCCAGAGACTTGTGGGAGATGTAGCTCTATGGAGAGAGGAGCTGTGCACGGGATACAGGATTCTCTCAGAGATACAGGATTTTCTCACGTGCCCACAGAGAGGGCTCGGCGTGCCGGCTGTGGCACACGTGCCATAGGTTCGCCATCACTGGTTTAGGAGATATTTACTGTACATGAAGCCGGTTACATCGCTGGTGCATGGGCTCTGAAGAAATGGCCACCCAGGCCCTTCCTTCAGACTCCTGTGCCATAAACGGCGGCTCCCGCGAGCATGCGCGGGAATGATTTCATCGTGGTTCCAGCCACTCACACAGCTGGAGTCCATGAACCCAGAAGGAAGACCGGGTGAAGATGGAAGCCTTGTCAGCTCACTGTGGGAAGGCTTCGTTCTAAGGTAAGTTTCACATAATGTGCTATTATGTGATGGATACTAGCACATTAAGGCTTTACCTTGCAGGTTCCAAAAAAAAAAAACAGTGATTTACTACCGCTTTCACATAAGGTCTGTATAGAAGACACATGGCCACACAATGAAGTTTAAATGTTTAAATCTTAAACTGCATAAAGGGTTACACAGTTACATAGTTAGTCTGATTGAAAAAAGGGTCTATCCAGTTCAACCCACAAAAAAAAAAAAAAAACGCTGTTAGAGTGGTAAGGATGGTGGTGTCAACAGGGAGTGTAGATAAAACCAAAAAACTTTTAGATCTGTTTCTATGAAAAACGGTAGTTATGTGTGTGCACACACACGGACACTCAGGTTTAACTGAATGGACTGGTGTCTTTATTTAACTCTACCAACTATATACTGTAACTATAACTACAACACAATTACTGTACAAAACAGAAAGCAGAGCCTGTTATGATGAGCAAATATAGCTGCCCTGATGTGCATATTTAATTACAGACTATACAGGGAAGAAACAATAATAACACATTTTGATTAACGTATTTCATAAAGTTAGGCTCTTTTACATGTATATAATAAAAATATACAAAATTGTACTGTCCCTCTAATTACAATAACTTTTAACATAACAATCAACTTTCACTCTAGCATTGGTAAAGAAACAATAAAGGAAATATTTACGCTGTTTAGGGTAACACCATCCCCACCTTTTTATGTTCTCCTAGTCGTTTTACATGTTTACCTGACTTGGATCTTTGGACTTTGTTGAATCACAGTTCAGTCTGATGTGTCACACTGTGTACTGATCTATAAATTCCACAGGGAATCATGCAGTGTTGCCAAGGGTCCACCTTCAGACTGTCACTGTGACAGTCTGAAGGTGGACCCTTCAGACTGTCTGAGTCAGGAGGGGACATGTCCTGTCGGTGATCTGTGCTTCTGCACACTGCTGTCAGTGTGTGTGCTGTCCATTCTAATTTCCTGCCCTCCTGTCTCTGAGCTACTTACTTACTATAATTGCATAATATACTTGTTTGTAGCCTAAACACTGAAATTTGTACTTAAAGCAGAGTTCCACTCAAAAATTGAACTTCCGCTTAAAGTGCTGGTGACACCCTTACATGCCACATTTGGCATGTCATTTTTTTTTTTTGGGGGGGGGGGGAGTGGGTACCCTGTTTTTACAGGCAGCCAGCCCCCACTTCCTCCCTGCAATCTTCTGGGACACGTCACAGGTCCCAGAAGATTGCCCGGCCATTCACAACCTGCAGCACGGCTGTGCAGCCCACAGCCGGGCGCCCACAGTTAGAATGCCGGCGCCGCGGAGAGGAGGAGGAGAGGAGCGAGGCTTCATAAGCCCACATCGCAGGACCGTGGGACAGGTGAGTGTCTGAATATTAAAATTTAGCAGCTACACTTTTTGTAGCTGCTGACTTTTAAATGGGTGGAACTCCGCTTTAAAACAATATTTTTGTAACTTTTGGAAATGGCAGTAAAAACTTGGCTGTGCCAGTAAATTTTGGGTGTCGTGTCAGTAAATTTTAATCTGGTAGGTTGGCGACACTGGAATCATGTACCCTGCAACGTAAAGAAGAACAGAATATTATTATTATTATTATTATACAGTATTTATATAGCGCCAACAGTTTACGTAGTGCTTTACAACTTGAGGGTAGACAGTACAAATAAAATACAATTTTATACAGTAGGAATCAGAGGGACCTGCTCCTTAGAGCTTACAATCTAAGAGGGAAGGTCAAGAGATACAAGAGGTAATAACTATGGGTGATGTGCTGATTGAGAAGATAAATGTAAAGTTGTTAGGTGGGGGCCAGATAGGCTTCTCTGAAGAGATGAGTTTTCAGGGAATATGCCTTGCATTAAATAAGATATAGGTGCATTATAGTCATACACAAGTGTTTCTGTACAAATCTGGCACACTATATTATTAAAGAACCATAGGGAGACAACATAACACTCAAAAAGTATAAGTATCAATTTATTGTAAAGGACAAAAGAAAAATAAATATATAGATGCACAAAAGCCTGCCACGAGAGAAAAATGGAAGCCATTTGGAGACAATACTGACCTCTCCTTCTCAACATGCTGGTTGCCTTGGCTCCTTAAAGAGAAATTTTAGGCAACAAGTTATAGAATACAGTGGCGGCCTGTCCATTAGGGCGCCACCCCCTCTATCCACCACCTGCCACACCCCTTTCATGTGTCTGGCCCCTTTCAAGATGCCGGGCGCATTAATTACAGCGGGGGGGGGGTTGTTTAAGCACCTGATAAGAGCCAGAGCCTCTAATAGGCTTCAAAATAGGGTGGGCTCATGGCGCAGAGCATTTTGCTACAAGCTCACCCAGGTGTTACAACAGCGAATGAATATTCGCTAATTAAACACTGGTCCTGAATTTGGCCAATCGGTCAGCCGATTGGCTGAAAAGAGAAGAGTCCCAATTGGTCGTCGAGGAGGAGGGAGGAAACAGAAGCCGCCACTATGCCCGTGGAGAGCAGGGGAAGTGGAATCTGCCGCTGCCGCCGAGCAGGGGAAGCCGCCGGTGAAGCTCGGGGGAAGCGCTGCCCACCATAGATGGGGTAAGTGCTCCAGATTCAACTGACCATTGGGGGGATTTGTGGTTACTCTTTGCTGCCCCCCCAAAAAAAAATTACCACTGGCCACCACTGATAGAGTTCGTAAACCCAACATTTCATATTCCTGATATGTGCCTGCTGTACCAAGTACTTGTATAAGAAAGTATCCTGTTCTCTTTGAATTGCTTCCTTTGCGTGAAATTCCTGGTGTTCCTGCCAGTCCCACTGCTTTCCTATTAAAAACTGACCACACTAGGCACTTGAGAGCCAAGTGTGGTCAGTTTTTTAGCTGTGCTGAGAACTCAGCCTGCTCTCCTCCAATGATGCAGACGCAGCCAAAAGAGGCGCAACATGGAGGAAGGGTTTCAGCCCCTGTCTGAATGAGCCCTACAGGCTTCAGGAGTGTGTTATGAACAGGCCACTTTGCTATTTGTGGCTCCTGTCAGAGCAAGAAGTGAAGAGCTGGAACAGCGCTGGGTCTCGAGAGGAGACAGATATGTGTTGGTGGGGGGTGCACAACAAACGGTGAAATGTTTTTTAACCCTAATGCATTAAGGTAGAAAATGTTTTAACTTTAGACCCAATTTAAAAGAAAAAGCCCATCCCTACGAGATTTCCCTAAAGGCAATTGGGACATTGCTTTACCAGGGGGCAACTGTGTGGCTGGGGGTACATCACCACTGCTTTCACAGAAACCAGGAACCAAAAAAAGTTAAATAACGTGAAAAGAAGGCAGTGTTGGGAGATTTCACATAAACATGAAGAGATGCATTCTGATGTGAATTTTAGGGAAGGGTGGAAAGGTCCACTTTAGGTGAGTCGTGACATGCAAGGTAAAAAGACAAAGTAAATAAGTCAAAGAGTTAAACATAGGAGCTAACAAATTCATGACAGGCAATATGAAAGTAGAAGAAGATGCCAATTAAGACAAGTGCCATGTTCCTCCAGCTGGGCAGCACACTTAGAAGGCATACAGGGAACTCTGGTACATTTACAGGCACAAATAGAATCAGTAGTGTGGAAAGACCCAGCAGGGTAGGAAAAGCACAAAGACCCAGGAAGAAAACTAGAAAACACAGCGCAGAAAACCAAGAAATCAGAAGGTGAACTGGCAGAAGGATGAGTCAGGGATGACTTCCCCATAGCAGAATACTTGAGAGATGACAATGGCTACAAAAAATACCTGAACAAAGCATGATACTGGGCGTTAACTTCCTTCTGAGAAGCTTCTAGGCCAGGGATATGCAATTAGCGGACCTCCAGCTGTTGCAGAACTACAAGTCCCATGAGGCATAGCAAGACTCTGACAGGCACAATCATGACACCCAGAGGCAGAAGCATGATGGGACTTGTAGTTTTGCAACAGCTGGAGGACCGCTAATTGCATATCCCTGTTCTAAGCCCTCCTATATGAATCTGTCATTAAAATCGCAGTTTCTAATGAATTACATAGTTACGTGGTTGGTCAGGTTGAAAAAAGACACAAGTCCATCTAGTTCAACCATAAAAATAAATAAAAAATAATCTCATACAATCCCATATACCCAACCCTTTACCCACAGTTGATCCAGAGGAAGGCGAAAAACCCCAGCAAAGCATGATCCAATTTCCTACAGCAGGGGAAAAAATTCCTTCCTGACCCCCCCCGAGAGGCAATCAGAATTTATATGATTAGATGTGATGAACAAGGATTCATGATTTAACCAAGAGTTTAAATACATATTTACGTGAGGTACTTTTAAACAAATGTTTAGTTTGCGTGGGAAGTTGTGTAATCTAAGACGACTACAATTTGAGAAGATGGCAGAAAGCCTATGTTTTTTTTTTCCACTGTTACTTTTCAGCACGGGAGCATGAGCATTCAGCAAGAGAAGTATTCTGGCTAAAAAGGTAAGCTTAGTGGTCGGGTATGTTTTAAAGGTCAGTGGTCAGTGAATTTAGTGTTAAGTGGAGGTAAAGGGCTCATTTTACCAGTTAGGTTAGATATTTGGGTTATAATAGTAAAACAGAATTAAAGTGGTTTTAAACTCTAATGCCCTGTACACACGGTCGGATTTTTCGACGGAAAATGTGTGATAGGACCTTGTTGTCGGAAATTCCGACCTTGTGTAGGCTCCATCACACATTTTCCATCGGATTTTCCGACACACAAAGTTGGAGAGCAGGATATATAATTTTCCGATAACAAAATCCGTTGTCGGAAATTCCGATCGTGTGTACACAAATCCGACGGACAAAGTGCCACGCATGCTCAGAATACATAAAGAGATGAAAGCTATTGGCCACTGCCCCGTTTATAGTCCCAACGTACGTGTTTTACGTCACCGCGTTCAGAATGATCGGATTTTCCGACAACTTTGTGTGACCGTGTGTATGCAAGACAAGTTTGAGCCAACATCCGTCGGAAAAAATCCTAGGATTTTGTTGTCGGAATGTCCGAACAAAGTCCGACCGTGTGTACGGGGCATAAAGTTACCTTAACGCAATCTCTACATTAGGGTGAAAAACTTTCCACTACCTGTTCCTCTCCCCAAACGCTTCACTGAGAGCAGAGGGAGGCTTTAGCTCCTGCTGCTGTCAGTCAAATCCTGTGGGGGAGAGGGCCAAGCCATGCTGTGTCTGTCTATGGACGCACACAGTCCAGCTCAGGAGCATACCCTCAAGGGTGCTACCTCACCACATAGTTTGCTGAGTGGGCACTTGGAGAAGAGAAGCGGACAACGCCATGAGAGACTCCATAAGAAGAGAGGTAAGCCACCACTAGCAAGTAATAATAACATCTTTTTTAAAATTAATTTTAAAAATAATAAGGTTTGCAATCCACATACATTTTTTTTTATAATTTTGCCCCCCCCCCCCCCCCAAGAGCTTTATGCCATAATGTGATATTATGCACTAAGCAATCCCCTCCAGCACTGCGGTGTCTGTACTCTTGGCTGTCATAGGCACTTCCATCTTCTACTGGTCTTCCTTCTGGGATTGGACTCTTCAGATGCTTGATTGGCTTCCCAGCATGGACGTCACTCCTGCACAAGCGCATGGGGGTCAAGTCATCACAGCATAGAGCAGTGCCAAAAATATATGAGTTGAGCTGTGCATATGTGGCACTGGCTCGGTGTACAGAAATACTGACAGGTGGGTGAGGGCTTTTGACAGAAGAAACGCATAGGGTTTTGCCCCTTCAGTGGTGATTAATCCTGATGGCCAAATAATAACCATAATATTTTACCAGTGAATTCTCCAGTAAAAATCCAGCCGTGTTTGTGTCAATTATTGAGGACAGAATCAACAATACCTTTGTATTGGGTTTTTGGATCACTAGACAAGGCAGAGTAGGTACGTGTGTTGGCAGGTTTTTTTTATTGCCTTGGTCAGGTGTTTTTATTCCTTGTCATTCCCATCAAAAGACCATCATGGAACTTTCTGGCTAATGCATTCAGTGCACCGCGCATATGTGAAGCAGTACCATGTAAAACATTGGCAAACCAGTGCACATGTGTATAGGTGTGAATGCTGTAAAGCAACCCTGTGCTTGGCCTGGAATAGACAATGTTCTAGGTGTACTTCAAAGCATGCACCACAATGAAATTGATATGTACCCTTCCTGCGTTATCTTGCCACCTGGATTCATTGCTGGAGCTAGTAAAAAACCCAGAACTTCTCAATTTGGAGAGACACATTCTCTTAGGTTTCCTTAGTACCCAAGTAGTAAGTGGACAATCTGAAACACTAGGCCAGGGATCTCCAAACTATGACCCTCCAGCTGTTGCGGAATTACACGTCCCATGAGGCATTGTAAAACTCTGACATTGACAGATATGACTACTAGCCTAGGCATGATGGGAATTGTAGCTCCTGAACAACTAAAGGGCCATAGTTTGGAGACCCCTGCACTAGGCCGAAGTGCTTTCATGGAGGGAAGCAGCATGCATAGCCCTTGAGCAGGCATTTTGGGCTCTGCAGTAGCAGGGGAACCTGGTAAAAGGAAACTTGTTTACCAGTTCTAGACAAAGATATGGTGTACTCCACACTTGTTGTCAAGATACAAATAAATAAGTAACCCTTTCATTTAGTAGAGTACATAGTAACAGCTGATAATTAAACATTCATTACCATGGTTGGCAATTACACAAGATATTGATATATTACACAAGAACAAAACTGAAACCAACTACGACAATTCAAACCAAGAGGTGTTTTTTGTTTACCACTAACATTCCTACAATCCTAGCATTACTCATATGGGTAGGGCATTTATTGTATATATTAATTTGTCTCACCAAAGACAATATAAATATAAAACTACAAATGAAATCCCCCAAATCTTACTAGACTCAGGGTTTCAATCAGTTGTTGGGGCACAATTGATAATGAGAAAGGTGGTATGTACAGACCTAGCAGCATAGGCTACAGTCTAGTCCTGAAGAAGAGAAGCACAGGTGACTTTGCCATCAATAGTCAAATATTAACAGCATTATTTGTCTTTTTTTTTTAAGTAAAATAGCTTCCAGCAAAATGGTGCAAGTGGATCAAAATATTGACCACCAGCTGCCACCGCCTGGTGTTATTACCTAGAAATGTTAGTATCCAGTTATATTTTGTGCATTTAGGAATGCATTTCTATCCTTAATGGATCAGTATTTTGAATGCTGGTTGCCAACTAAACATGGCCCTCATTATTCTTAATTTTTTTATTTGCTTGTTGCAGGGTGTTTGTTTTTTTATTTTTTCCCCACCCTTGCACCTTTTTCCTCCTGTATATATATATATATATATATATATATATATATATATATATATATATATATATATATATATATATATAATATATAACATATAATATATGTGTGTGTGTGTGTTAATACCTAAACTAAACAAGACAATATTTTTGTGAGCTACATGTTTAACCGCTTGCCGACCAGCCGCTGTCATTATACTGCGGCAGAATGGCAAGGCTGCGCGAGTTGCTGTAGGTGTATGTTGGCCGCTTTAAGAGCGATAGGGGGTGCGCGCCTGCCGCACGACACCGGAGCAATTGCTTCTCAGAGAGCCAGAATGGGGATCTGTCAATGTAAACAGACAGATCCCCGTTCTGACCAGGGAGTAGAGAGAGATCTGCTGTTCCCAGTCATCAGGAACAGCGATCTCTCTTCTCCTCTAGTCAATACACTGCCTCCACAGTTAGAAACACCTCCCTAGGGAACACTTAAACTCTTGATCGCCCCCTAGTGTTAACTCCTACCCTGCCAGTGACATTTATTCAGTAATCAGTGTCTATTTTTAGCTCTAATCGCTGTATAAATGTCACTGGTGTTATTACCTAGAAATGTTAGTATCCAGTTATATTTCGGACACTTTTAACACTTTTTTGGGACCAGTGACATTTATTCAGTAATCAGTGTCTATTTTTAGCTCTAATCGCTGTATAAATGTCACTGGTTAAAAGTGTCCGATCTGTCTGCCACAATGCCGTAGTCCCGCTAAAATTCGCAGATCACCGCCACTACTAGTAAAAATTTAATTAATAATAAAAATGCCATAAATCTATCCCCTATTTTGTAGACGCTATAACTTTTGCGCAAACCAATCGATATACGTTTGTTGGGATTTTTTTACCAAAAATATGTAGAAGAATACATATTGGCCTAAACTGATGAAGACATTTTTTTTTTATATTTATT
Organism: Lithobates clamitans; assembly: GCA_037952925.1. NCBI lineage: Eukaryota > Metazoa > Chordata > Amphibia > Anura > Ranidae > Lithobates > Lithobates clamitans. The sequence continues at coordinate 9,429,841 of JBBGZY010000081.1, forward strand.
ATAGCAAAAAGTAAAAAATATATATATTTTTTTTTCAAAATTGTCACCCTTTTTTTGTTTATAGCACAAAAAATGAAAACTGTAGAGGTGATCAAATAACACCAAAAGAAAGCTCTATTTGTGGAAAAAAAAGGATATAAATTTTGTTTGGGTACAGCATTGTATGACCGCGCAATTGTCAGGTAAAGTGGTGCAGTGCAGTATCGCAAAAAATGGCCTGGTCATTAAGGGGGAAAATCCATCCGGTCCTTAAGTGGTTAAGAGAGGTGTGATTTACTATGGTGATATTAAATGTTTTATTCCCAAACTCTATATACAGTATTTATAAATATATTAAAATATAAGGGTCCCAATACTGAACCTTGGGGTACATCACCATTAACCTTAGAACATTTAGAGCATGAGGCTGCATTCACACTTCAGCGTTTTGAATCGCGGGCAGATTTCCCACGAATCTGCCCGCGATTTGAAAGCGATCGCAACAGACCCGCACCGCGATTTTCGATGTCATTCAAATAAATGGCATGTCAAATGCAAGTCCCGTGATTTGTCAATCACACATCGGCGCTTCCAAATCAATTTAAATAGCTAAAGTGTGAATGCAACCTTAATAATTAACCACTCCTCTCTGAATATAGTCTTTTATCCAAATTTCTATCTATTTACAAACTGTACAAACTATACATTAGGTACACCAAACAGAAATATGCCACAAATTTATTGTTATAGTATGTTGAAATACTAAATTTGTTCTTTTCTAAAACCTTAAAAAAAAAAAGAAAATTATGCTTTTATATTTATTACATTACTCAGTAGTTGAAGCTAGTTTTTGACAAGTGATGCAAGGGCATTGTAGAGCAGACTAATGCTAGCCATACACCTGTTCAAAATCGTTCAAACGAGTTTTCGAAAAACGGACACCTGGTCGTGAGAGCAAATGATTTTGCCATCATGTAATCAATTAATTTTGATCGATAAATCGTTCAACGGACATAAATGAATTTGTTTTTTGTTCATTTTGTCACATATGTCTAGTGCATATTGTTCGAGCGAGAAACACATTAACCTTTTAATTTATCATCCCTTCGTCCGAAGTTTTCCAAACTTCTCCTTTGATTTCTCAACTAAAAAACATCACAACCGATTTTCAATGTGTGCCCATTAACTGGACGATAAACGAACGAACTGTCCAAATGACAGATTTTCAAACGATTTTTCATCTAGTGTATGGCCACCATAATAGAGTTTAACTTTTTAAACTTGTGCTGCTGTTCCTGATCACAGCGAAGTGGTCAAATAAGCAATTCTGGCCAATTTTTAAATCTTAATAGCAGATGGCTCCCTAGAGTGGGACGATTTCACTGCTCTGTGCTAGGACATTGTATATAATGACTAAAAGCGGTGGCAGTATTTTACTTGTTCATTGTAACATTAACCTTGGCTACTGACAAACCCAGCGAGAATGTTACTCTATCTAGTTAGTGAATTAAGTTGCATGTCCAATAGTCTATGGAAAGTTAACAGTTAAAAAAAACGATTAATAGACTTCCTAGCCCCCTCTAGCTCACTCTTTTCACCCCACTCTTTGTCAAATTAGGAATTTTTACAAATCCTGATCTTACCTTGGTAGAAGTCCGTGCTTCTGAAGTCTGCCTAACACTTTATAGGTTGTTCAACAGGTTTGTCTTGTTCTGGCACATCTATTATTATCCATGAAGTGACATTCTGAAGATATTGCTAACATATCCTGCTCCAATCAATGCAAATTGAGCCGATAATAGAAATAATACGATCAGTTATTACACGGTACATGCATACATGCGCCTAAATGAGCCACTGACCTCTCCCTATAGGAAACCTAAAATAAATACGCAGGGTACCCTTCTTGAATAATTCTTCTTAAAATTGCTGCTTGGCATTCATGCTTGTCCAGTATCTTAAAGTGGTTGTAAAGACCAAAGTTTTACCTTCATGCAGTCTGTGTGGGACAGGGCCAAGCCACTGCCCTATGTGTCATATTGACTGTGAGCGTCGGGATTAGGCATGCATCAGTGCCCCATAGCAAGCAAATTCCTATAGAGGTCACTGGTCAAGGGGGAGGAGCCAGGAGATAATAAAGGAGAATCTGGGCTGCTCCATTGCACAGAGCAGGTAAGCATGTTTATTATTAAAAAGAAAAAAAAAAAAAAAGAACCTTTAATATCACTTTAAAGTGGAACGTTACTCCTGTCAATCAGAATGAACTTTTTAAAAACCTTATGCAGCCAGCCCTAAATGGTTTAAAATCTGGCTGGTTCAGCAGGGCGAATTTCGATCAATGTGTGGCCGTGTCTGTTTGACAGAACTCATTTGTTAGTTCAATTTTTGCCAAATGTCTTTTTGGAGATTTTTTCTCGAACAGCCGCCTGCAGCTAGTTGGCTGCAGCCTCTGATCAATGTATTGTGACAACGGAGAGTCCTCGCCATCAGAATACAAAATCCCTGTGGGGAGGCTTCCTCTATCCATCTCGCTTGTGTGTGGATGGAGGAATATGCTTGTTTTTTTCCCCATCAGCCCATTGGCTGAACAAAAAAAAAAGAAAAATAGAAAAGGTATATTATATTTACTTTCTTTAAACATTTTTTTTGTTATTTCTTCAGTTGCTTCCTGGCTTCTGGCCTAGGCCAAAATGATGTCATACATCCCAAGAGTCTTCATGGGAATTTTTTTCTTTCATCTGGAGGAGGGGGGAAGGGGCTTTTTAAGCTAAGGACACCCCCTGCCTGCATTCCTGAGCAAAGGACAGATGGATTCGAGGAAGTAAATGCTACTAGAATCATCTGCTCTTAATAAAGATGGTCGTGGCTAGAAATGCCGGGGGGGGGGGGGGTTTCAAAGTGATTTCTCAACAAAATAAAGCATGGAGACATGGATAGATGAAAGAGTTTGCTTTGAATATTGAAAATGATATAACCACTTGCCATCTGGGGCAATTTTGACATTTTTCACGGACAGTACATCTTAAAAATCAGCATTTTCTAAAATTGTTTAGAACCGCCAAACATTATGTATTTTTTGAAAGGTATGGTCCTAGAGAATAAAATGGTGGTTGTTGCAATTTTTAATGTTGCACAATATTTGTGTATCCTTTTATCAAATGCAAATTTTCAGGAAAAAATTCACTAAAATTAGTTTTAGTGCACACAAACATAATAAAATACCAATTCCTCTTTCTGTAGGGGTACCTCAAGGTTCTGCCCTTCTCTTCTCTATTTACACCTCCTCCCCTGGTCTGTTATTAAAGTCCCATGGCTTCTGTAGCAACATGGATATCACACCACTCTCCATTAAGATCAATAATACAACCATCAGTCCCTCCCCTCATACCAAGGTACTAGGTGTAATCCTAGACTCAGTCCTTTCATCCCCAAATCCAATCACTGTCCAAATCGTCCAGACTTCACCTCTGAAACATCTCCAAAATACACCCCTTTCTAACCGTTGAGACCACTAAGCAACTTATTCACTCCCTTGTTATCTGTCCCCTTGAATATTGTAACTCCCTCCTCATTGGCCTGCCTCTCCGCAAGCTTTCCCCTCTTCAGTCTATCATGAATACTACTGCCAGACTCCTCCACCTTACCAACCGTTCAGTGTCTGCCACTCCTCTCTGCCAATCCCTCCACTGGCTTCCCATTGCCCAAAGAATAAAATTCAAAACACTAACAATAACATACAAAGCCATTCACAATTCTGCCCCAAGCTACATCACCAATCTTATCTCCAAATATCACCCAAACCGTCCTCTCCGCTCTTCTCAAGACCTTCTGCTCTCTAGCTCCCTTGTCTCCTCCTCCCATGCTTGTCTCCAGGACTTCCCCAGAGCCTCTCCCATCCTCTGGAACTCACTACCCCATTCTGTCTGGCTATTTCCTACTCTGTCCACTTTTAGGCGATCCCTGATAGTCCTTACCTTTTGTTTCACCAGCCCCTCCCTCTTCGATTGTAAGCTCACAAGAGCAGGGCTCCTCTAACCCTCTTGTTTTTAATTGTACTGTTGGTGTAGTGTCTCTCTACATTGTAAATCGTTTGGAAAACTGTTTGCGCTATATAAATCCTGTAGAATGATATAAATAAGTAAAGTATGAATATTTTCTATTTTGCATGTTAAGCTTAATAATAAAAAAAAAAAAACGCTCCCTTAACGCCTTATGCGTGGTTTTGTAGTGTTTGATGAGCATTAAAACTGCTCCACAATGGAAAGTGACAAAAAACTTTAACCTGCCGCAACCACACAAAAACTGCTCCGAAAAAACGCTTGCCAGAGCGTTTGCGGAGCATTACTATAGACTTGAATGGGAGGCGTTGAAAGACTTCAAACACCTCCTGACTCGACATGAGGCTTCAATTTGAAGCAACTCGATGCTAGTGCTTTGTGTGGACAGCACAATGGGGGTATTTACTAAAGGCAAATCCACTTTGCACTACAAGTGCACTTGGAAGTGCAGTCACTGTAGATCTGAGGGGGAAATGCAAGGAACATAAAAAACAGCATTTTAGCTTGCACATGATTGGATGATAAAATCAGCAGAGCTTCCCCTCATTTCAGATCTACCCTTCAGGTCTATAGGGACTGCACTTCCAAGTGCACTTTCAGTGCAAAGTGGGTTTGCCTTTAGTAACCAACCCCAATGTGCTGTCTATTATATCTTGTGCATAGGCGTTTGAGGGGTATTTTTAACACCTGTCAAATGCCTCTCAAAACGCCTGCTTTTAATGCCAGTTTGAACTGTGATTGGGCAGCTGTAAACCTTAATCCTAAAATGCTCTTTAGGAACTACAGATTGCCAATAAGAAAGAAGGAGGTGTTTTTTTATGTTCCCTGAACTCTAAATAGTCTTCTAAATCAGCATTCTCTTTCCTCCTACAGTTCTCTTGCTGAATTTAGCCTCGAAATTGCCAAAAGAGGAAAACACAAGATCACAATTTGGTGCTACAATTGTCCTCAAATTTGCTGTTGCCCTATATACGCTGTAAACATTAAAACATGAATATAAAGATTTTAAAAAAGCATCTTACCTACGAAGGAAATCTCAAGAGGACTTTTTCTTTTTCTTTAGTGTGTAAGAAGCAAATGTGAGCAAAGGTGAATAGACTCACCCAGTTTAAAGGTAGTTAAATGACTTGACTTCAACCACGTTGATATGATATACTTGGGCTGCATTCAAGACCAGTAACCAAAACAGTTTGTTTTCTGCAAACTAACTGTTCAGTCTTAAATCTTTTGTAGGGATGAGCTTTCAGTTCCGTCTCAACACTGTACTTTGCTCATTCGGGGCATTAGTCCAAATGCCTGAACATTTACCTGTTCAGCGGAATGTAAATATCATATATAGTAGCAGATTTTCTACCGCTGTTCTATGTGACAGCTTTTCTGTCAATGCTTGTTAAGAAAACAGCAGCTGCTGGCACCCGCCACATCCTTAGTAACCAGTGACATCACCCGGCCCCATCAATTTCTGTCTGGGAATGCTCAGTCAAGTAAACAAGGAGACAGGGGTAGTGGTTGACATCATTGTCCAAATATGGGCACATGGTCATATTTGGGCAATACTTTGCCCCTTTATTTACATTGCAGATGACAGCTGGAGCTTGCATTCGCTGTGAGCAGTTATCAGGATCGACATATCTGTAGGTTTTTTCTTTCAACGAGTTGGCGTGCGTCATTAATCATGCTTAGCATGGATCTGTATCGTGGGACTTTTTAGGGGCCTTTATTTTTTTTAAATAAAAGACTTGTCAAAAAGTGTGTGTCTTTGTTTACATTTCTTCTGGTGAATGAGTAGGGGCAGTTTATACCCATTATTTACTTGGGGAGGTCAGTTTCTGGGCCCCCCCCCCCCATTTTTTTAAAGATTTCTCCTCTAGGGAAGAGGCCTTTGTACTCACCAACATGGGGACAAAGTACTTTGACAGGAAGGTCCCTGGCAATTTACCCTCCCAGGTTGAGGGGGCATGTGGCCTGGTTTGGTTCACGGAGGTTACTTTCGCCCCCCCTTTCCTAACCTCTCAGGCTGCATGTTCAGGTACGGGTCTAGTATAAATTTTGGGGAGCCTCATGCTTCTTTTTCCCCCTTTCTTTTTGCCTGGGGGTTCCCTGTAAAACTAATCCCAGGCCCTAGGGGTCCGTTATAAAATTTTTACATGGGGTCCCCCATTAACATCTACATTGGACCCTGATCTAGGATAAGATCTTGGTCATATGGGGCGTATGATTTAGTGCCGTGTTTTTGTGCATCCCCATGCAGGCAGTCCTGCTGCTGTTAATTGGGATGCAGCCGCTGCACGGACACAACCGCTGCTCCCAACCTGACATCAACTGTGTTTCCCTGAAAATAAGACCGGGTCTTATAATAATTTTTCCTACAAAAAACACACTAGGGCTTATTTTCAGGGGATGTGTTTTATTTAATTATGGCACTAAAGTGGTTTTAACCCCCCCCCCCCCCCCATGTTCTAAAAATCAATCATGAATAAATCAATAAAAATTAAAATAGTTCCTGTGTCGCCCCCCCCCTCCCACTGTCAGGTCAGAAGTCAGTTTATTAAAAAAAATTAATATTGCTTAAAATCCTTATCAAACACTTTTAATAAAAATATTATACTGGTACATTAGTGTGTCCACAGTTTTAAACCATAAAAAATACATTTTACAGCTCCCCTGGGCATTCACGTGTGATCTGCTCTTGTTCTCTGAGATCCCCGCTGACGTTAGCCGCTCCGAGTACTGCAGAGGGGCCGCAGACATCAGTGGGAAGGAGAGGATGAGAGAGAAGTTCCCGAGATCCAGCTGACATTAGCAGGGAGGAGAGGATGAGAGAGAAGAGCCGAGATCCCGCTGATGTCAGCCCGCTCCATACACTGAAGAGGAAGGGGCTGCAGACATCAGCCGGGATGAGAAAAGAGAACCTCTGGCGGCTGTAAAACATTGTATTATTAATACCGTACAGTAATGGGAATAAAGGTGTAGCGCTTAATACAGTAATAAACGGAGACACTGCACCAGTATACAGTAATAGATTACAGGTTTTTAGTGAATTTTGATAGGGCTTATTTTTGGGGTAGGCCTTTATTGCAGCCCGCCCTGATAATCGCACTAGGTCTTACTTTTGGGGTAGGGCTTATTTTCGGGGAACACGGTATGTGGGTACATGGCCCAGAAGGCACCCAAAAACTAAGAAAGCAAATAAGGAATAAGAAAAAAGTGAAGGCAAAAAAATAATGACCTGAATACTGCCACTAAAGGGATAGGATGAAATTAACTACTAGGACACCAATATTGTTAGGCATTGAGATTCCTTCACTTCTTGTCTGGTAAAAAGGGTAACTTATACCTTACACAAAGATCCAAACATGGGATATATTTTGGATGACCTAAAATAAATTGGTATAACAATGTGTGAAATCTCTATTCACTATTGAAAAAAAAAAATACACAAAAGATATACCAAAAGGTTAAAATAATTAAAAACACAAATCCCCTCTAAAATACCTAAAACCAGGATGGAACATGTATACTTCAATCATCTCTAGCTAGAATTTTTTGATGTGGTCTGCGGGATGAAGAATTGTCAGAACGACATCAGAAGTTGACATGCATGTGTGCCAATACGCAACACAAGGACGATTTTCAGCCAGTCCCATGTGCATGCTCATTTGCACAGGCACGCTAATTTTTGGATGTACATAGTCATAGGCGTTTACATCCTATCTTGGCATCAGATGGCGTATATAGGGAACAGAGTTGAGTCATGAAGTTGCTCAATGGTTTTCAGCTATCCCCTGCAAATTGAATCCATAACCTATTTCTAACAACCACTTTACTGATGCTAACCTGGCCTGCCCTTGGACTTGTCTCTGCTCTTCTTGCCTGCTATTAACCTTGGCTAAGTTCCCGACCATGGCTTGCTTCTCCAGATTCCTGGTCTGACCTTGGTTAACTCTTGTCCTTCTGGTGAGATCTCAACTTTCCTCCTGACGATGATTCCAGTTTGCCAACCTTACCTTTTCTCAGACCATACTTCCATTCTATTGTGGGTTCTAGTGTTCCTGCCAGCTGCTGTTCCAGTCTGTTCCTTGATGGCACCCTCACAAGGTTTCTCAGTGATCTCCTCTGCAGTCTGCATAAGTGCCTCTCCATCTAGTCTTCTGCTGGAGGTGAGTACCTGTGGACTGGAATCCTGGCACCTATGCTACCATGTATTTTCCCTGTAATCATTTCAGGGGTGTTTGGGCAGGAGATGTAAAGGAAGCCCTCTTGTCACTTCGGCATCTACACAGGTACATGATAATAATAATATTAGTCAAATTAATTCTTAAGTTCATAGTAAAGAAATATATATAATTAAACTAGGGTTCAAGCCCTATATACCTGTAGTTCCCAAAGGCTGGAAGCTGATGGATATGGAAACAAGCAAAAAGAGGCTCCCTATTGAAGTTTTTGATAAATGTTCAGACTTTGATCCATAATTAAATTATAGGACCATATTGTACTATGTGCAGTGTGTATACTGGTATAATTAATCAGAAATAAAAGTGCTGTTGTAGAAACCTGCATAAATGTTCCAATATTGGATAACAAACAACTAGGGATGGGCGAACGGTTTTGCCCGAGCATAAGTTCGGGCCGAACTTTCGTTGTTCAGACGTTCGTTTAACAGCCGAACAAACGGGTCGTTCGACCGTTTGTTCGGCCCCCCGAACCGACCACAAGGCATTGCGGCACTGAACAGTGCATTGCAAGCCGTGATTGGCTGAAGCAGTGAAAGCTTCAGCCAATCAGGGCACAGAGCACAGTCAGAGTCATGATTGGACACTGTCATCATGACATTATCCAATCATGGCTCATTCCCGCCCCACAGTATAAAAGTATTCTTTCAATGGCAGCCATTTTCAGTGTGATTTTGGCGTGGAGAGAGATAGAACAGGGCTCTGTTCAGTGCTATTAGTCAGTGTGCTATACTGTGCTTTTTTGCTTCAATTGTCAGTGTAGAATATTAGTTTAGTGTCAGTCTAGGGATAGTGTGAGTGTAGTGAGGAGGACCATCATTCAGCTTTTCATAGTGTGCAGCTAGAGTAGGGACAGCACAGATAGTTTCAGTGTAGTGTAGTGAGACCGTGTCAGTAATCTTGACATTAGTATATAGCTAGAGTAGGGACAGTTCAGATAGCTTCAGTGTAGTGACGGTTGAACACTGTCTATTTGATTGTGTTACTGCCAGTTTAACGCCATATCGTATTGCGTGCGTTACTGCCAGTTTAACACTGTATAGTTTTGCGTGCGTTACTGCCAGTTTAACGCTATATCGTATTGCGTGCGTTACTGCCAGTTTATTGCCATATAGTTTTGTGTGCGTTACTGCCAGTTTAACGCCATATCGTATTGCGTGCGTTACTGCCAGTTTAACGCCATATAGTTTTTCGTGCGTTACTGCCAGTTTAACGCCATATCGTTTTGCGTGCGCTACTGCCAGTTTACCGCCATATAGTTTTGCGTGCGTTACTGCCAGTTTAACGCCATATAGTTCTGTGTGCGTTACTACAAGTTTAACGCCATATAGTTTTGTGCGTTACTGCCAGTTTAACGCCATATCGTTTTGTGTGCGTTACTGCCAGTTTAACGCCATATAGTTTTGCGTGCGTTACTGCCAGTTTAACGCCATATAGTTCTGTGTGCGTTACTACAAGTTTAACGCCATATAGTTTTGTGCGTTACTGCCAGTTTAACGCCATATCGTTTTGTGTGCGTTACTGCCAGTTTAACGCCATATAGTTTTTCGTGCATTACTGACAGTTTAACGCCATATCGTTTTGCGTGTGTTACTGCCAGTTTACCGCCATATAGTTTTGCGTGCGTTACTGCCAGTTTAATGCCATATAGTTCTGTGTGCGTTACTACAAGTTTAACGCCATATAGTTTTGTGCGTTAATGCCAGTTTAATGCCATTTACTTCTGTGTGCGTTACTGCCAGTTTAACGCCATTTACTTCTGTGTGCGTTGCTGCCAGTTTAACGGCATATAGTTCTGTGCGTCACTGTACGTTTGGCGCATTATATTGCAGTATATTATTATTATTATTATACGAGATTTATATAGCGCTAACAGTTTACTCAGCGCTTTACAATGTATAAGGGGGACAACACAATTACAGTACAGTTCAATACAAAAGGTACAGGAGGGCCCTGCTCGTAGAGCTTACATTCTAAAGGGAGGGGGTGGTGGTACAAAAGGTAATAGCTGCAAAGAATGATTTAATGGGGGTGGCTCAGGGACAGTTATGTGGGTGTGGGATAGGCTTCCCTGAATAAATGAGTTTTCAAGGATCTCCTAAAGGTGCACAGGGTAGGGGCTGATTGGACATACTGGGGCAGGGAATTCCAGAGAATGGGAGAGGCTCTGGAGAAGTCCTGAAGGCGAGCATGGGAGGAGGTAACAAGGGAGCTAGAGAGCAGAAGGTCCTGGGAGGAGCGGAGGGGGCGATTTGGGCGATATCTGCAGATGAGGTTGGTGATGTAAATGGGGGCGATGTTGTGAATGGCCTTGTATGTTATGGTTAGCATTATGAATTTTACACGGTGGGGTAGGGGAAGCCAGTGAAGGGATTGGCAGAGAGGGGCGGCAGTCACGGATCGATTAGTTAAGTGTATTAGTCTAGCAGCAGCATTCATAATAGACTGAAGGGGGGATAGCCTGCTTAAGGGTAGGCCATTAAGGAGAGAGTTGCAATAGTCGAGGCGGGAAATAATCAAGGAGTGAATAAGTTGTTTTGTAGTGTCATTAGTCAGGAAGGGTCGAATTCTGGAGATGTTGCGGAGGTTAAGGCGGCAGGATTTAGCCAGTGATTGGATATGGGGGCTGAAGGAGAGGTCAGAGTCAAAGATTACACCCAGGACTCTGGCATGTGTGGAGGGACCAATGGTTGTGTTGGAAGGGGAGCGGAGGAGATGGAGTTGTAAGTGACGCTGAAAGTGTGCTGAGATAGGTAGGAGGAGAACCAGGATAATGCAGAATCACGGAGGCCAAGGGAGTGTAATTTGCTGAGGAGCAGCAGGTGGTCAACTGTGTCAAAGGCAGCAGAGAGGTCTAAAAGTATGAGTATGGAGTAGTGGGCATTGGTTTTGGCAGTTATTAGGTCATTGGTGATTTTTAGTAGGGCAGTTTCAGTAGAATGTTGTAGGCGGAAGCCAGACTGTAGGGGGTCGAGAAGGTTGTTGTCCGTGAGGTAGCGACTCATTTGGTCATGAACAAGGCGTTCGATGAGCTTGGAGGCAAACGGGAGAAGGGAGATAGGTCTTAAGTTATTCAAACAGGTGGGGTCTAGTGAGGGTTTTTTGAGTATGGGGGTAACCAGTGCATGTTTGAGCGGAGAAGGAAAGGTGCCGGAGGAGAGGGAGAGGTTGAAGATGTGGGTTAGGGAGTTGAGGATAGAGTGGGAAGGTGGTCGCAGTAATTGAGAGGGGACAGGGTCCAGGGGACATGTAGTAAGGTGGGCCATGGAGAGGAGTTTATCAACTTCTTCTGTGGTAACTGGGCAAATGGAGGAGAGTATTGAGTGTGGTGTTGGACCTGATATGTTGGGTAGGGGAGGAATTTTAATGCTGGATATCTCCTTGCGAATTGTGTTGATTTTGCTATTGAAGTGGTTGGCAATATGTTGAGTGGTAAGCAAGTTGGTGGGTGGGGGCAGTGGGGGGTGAAGTAAGGAATTAAGGGTAGAAAAGAGTTGACGAGGTTTGGATGACAGGGTTTGGATGAGAGTGTTGTAATAGGTTTGTTTAGCAGTGTGGAGGCAGGAGTTGTATTTGAGAAGGACAGATTTGTAGAGGGTAAAATCTTGCAGGGATTTAGATTTACGCCATGCTCTCTCAAGAGCACGGCTGCGTCTCTTGAGACTTCTGGTGTCGTCTGTTTGCCAGATGGCAGATGGGGCCTGGTTCTGCGTGTAGAAAGAGGAGCAAGTACGTCTAGGGAGGATGACAACGTGGTGTTGTAGATGGAAGTGGTTAGGTCTGGGCAGGACAGGGGTGCGATTTTGTCATAAAGGCCATCAGTAGCAGAGTGAAGAAGGGAAGGTTTGAGGTTGCGAAGGTTCCTGCGGGTAGTGGTTTGTGGGTTGGCAGCATGGGATATAGGAGACAAGGAGAGTGTGAAACGGATAAGGTTGTGATCAGAGAGAGGAAAGGGTGCGTTGGAGAGATTGCAGGGAGTGCAGCGATGGGAGAATACAAGGTCAAGAGTGTTGCCGTTGGAGTGAGTGGTGGTTTGTGTCCATTGTATTAGGTTAAAAGAGGAGGTTAGGTTGAGTAGTTTAGAAGTGGTAGCATTATTAACATTGATTGGAATGATAAAGTCACCTAGGATGATGGCAGGCACTTCGGATGAGAGAAAATAGGGTAGCCATGCAGAGAAGTCATCCAGAAAGCGTGACACTGGTCCAGGAGGCCGATAAATGACTGCGACCCTAAGACAAGCTGGAGAGAAAAGACAAATGCAGTGCATTTCGAAAGAGCAGGTGGAAAGAGAGGGAGGTGTGGGCAGTACCTGGAAGGTGCATTGTGGGGAGAGGAGAAGTCAGACACCACCTCCTTTTCGTCCACTGGGTCTGGTGGAGTGAGTCCAGAGAAGGCCACTGTGGGACAGTGCAGCTGGAGAGGTAGTATCGAATTCCTGGAGCCATGTTTCAGTTATAGCAAATAGATCAAGGGATTTGGAGAGGAAAAGGTCATTGACAGAAACTAGTTTGTTGAAGACTGAGCGGGCATTCCAGAGGGCACATGAAAGAGGAGGGCTGACTTGTGGAATCAGGGGAATTGGGATGAGAAGGTTGAAGTTACGACTACTGTTGGAGGAGGTAGATGGCCGATCTTGGCGTTGGAAATTGGGTGTGGGAGGGCCGGGGTTTGGTGCGATGTCCCCAGACATTAGGAGTAGTAGGAGGATGAGGGTGGTAAGGCGGGAGTGGGATTTATAGGAGGGCAGATGCTGTGGTGGAATGGACGTGGTGATACTGTATGGGCTTAGAATGAGCAGGAGGTGGTAAGTGGAGTAATATTGAGTGGGCAGAAGAGAGGGAGATATGTAAAGGTTGGGGACTGGAGAGGGGGGGTAAAGACATGAGAGTTTGAGGAGAGAGGACGTTATAACAAAGATTAGTGTGAGCATTTTAGAGGGAGGGGACAGGCTAATAGAAGGAAGGCTGAGGAAAGTTAGAGAATGAAGTGGAACTTCCTGAAAAATAGCTGTGAAACAATAATGTCTGTACTTACTTTTTTTGTAGCAGTGCCAGAGTCAAAGTGCCCGTGTCCAAGTGCCAAACACTTGTTGCCGGCGTGACACTTTGTTCAAGGAGTGACCAGCCTAAACCCTCGTCAGCCGTCCCAAGAAATGAACTAAATTTATAGTGGGAAGGTGTGTGTGTGGGGGGGGGGGATTCAAAATTATTCAATTAGAAGCTGATAAAACTAAGCTTGTGGGGGGTGGGGTTTTACAACTGGCCTGGACAGATTGCAGTGCAAGAGGGGGCAACAGAATAAGGTTAAATGTTTGATCTTGTTCAGGGCAGCAGAATACAAAATAAATGACACTTTCAAAAACAAACAAGTATAGTCAGTAGTTTAAAATTCTTAGTAAGGCAGAATTAAAGTTCAGTTAGGCAATGTAGTCCAGTGTTTAAGAGGGGAGTCTTTGCAGTTACCAGAGGGTATGAAGAGTCAGGTGGGAAATTGCAGACAGGTAGAGCGACTTTTGTGTTGCAGGGAAGTTCAGTGCAGTTACCAGAGGGTATGAAGAGTCAGGTGGGAAATATTATATTATATTGTATCCGTGAAGTGTGTCTGTGTGGTGCTCTTTAACTGCTTCAGATCCGGGCCATTGCCAAATGACGGCAACAGCGCGGATCTTAATTGCCGGGACTACGTCCATTGACGTCGTCCCGTGCACGAGCGGCCTGCGCGCCCCCTGCAGGGCGCGCGCGGCGCGCTCAGTGATCAGCGAGTCTATGAGACTCGCCTGATCACAGATCAGAGTAAGGGGTTGGTCCCAACCCCTTACCACATGATCAGCTGTCAGCCAATGACAGCTGATCATGTGATGTAAACAGAGCCGGTAATCGGCTATTTTCCTCCTCGCGCTGACAGCGTGAGGAGGAAAAAAAAAACCCGATCACCGGCGGCCGTGATCGGGACATCAGTCCCGATCACGGCGATCTTGTAACACAGCAGTGCTGCCTACCAGTGCCCACCAGATTAACCCATCAGTGCCCACAGTGCCATCAATCAGCGCCACCCATCAGTGCCCACAGTGCCATCAATCAGTGCCATCCATCAGTGCCACCCATCAGTGCCACCCATCAGCACCCACATCAGTGCCACCCATCAGCACCCACATCAGTGCAACCTATCAGTGTCACCTACCAGTGCCCATAAGTGCCCATCAGTGCCGCCCATCAGTGCCGCCCATCAGTGCCGCCCATCAGTGCCCCCTATCTGTGCCACCTATCCGTGCCACCTATCCGTGCCGCCCATCCGTGGCCATCAGTGCCGCCTTATCTGTCCCCATCAGTGCCGCCTTAACTGTGCCTATCAGTGCCGCCTTATCTGTGCCTATCAGTGCCGCCTTATCTGTGCCTATCCGTGCCCATCAGTGCAGCCTATCAGTGCCCACCAGTGCCGCCTCATCAGTGCATATCAATGAAGGAGAAAAATGACCTGTTTGCAAAATTTTATAACAAACTATTAAACATGATTTTTTTTTTTTTCAAAATTTTCCATCTTTTTTTGTTTGTTTAGCAAAAAATAAAAACTCCAGCTGTGATTAAATACCACCAAAAGAAAGCTCTATTTGTGGGGGAAAAATGATAAAAATTTCATTTGGGTACAGTGTTGTATGACCGCGCAATTGTCATTCAAAGTGCGACAGCGCTGAAAGCTCAAAATTGGTCTGGGCAGGAGGGGGGTTTAAGTGCCCAGTAAGCAAGCGGTTAATTTGAGTACGCACACTAAACACCTCTTTACATTGATTAAAGTGCATCTACGTACAGATTTCAACATCTTCTTTACATTTGCTTATAAGCACTGCCCCCTCCCTCCCAATAATGTCTGGGAGAACAACAAGGAGAGGCAGACGTTCCCTTGGCACTGTAAGGGGGCCAGCAACAAATGTATCCACAGGCAAAGGTGGACCTGGCGGTCAGTCTTCAGGCAGGGCATAATTTCCTCTGTTTAGTGAGTTTGCCCGTGCTATCCAGCCACAGAATGCAGAGGAGGTGGTGGACTGGCTTACTAAACCTTCCTCATCCTCTGTCACACAAGCAGAGACAAGTGCGCAGTCCCCTTCAGTTGCCAGAGTGGATAAACCTGCCTCCTTGTCCACATCTATTCCTGCCATAGCCCCAACATCAGCCATTGAGGATTCAGCTTAGTTATTTGACCACAGCGTCAGTCACTTGCACCTTGATGATGCCCAGCCATTACTGGATTCAGATGTTGGTTCTGAGGTTGAGGATGACATGAACATGAGCCTAGAGAGAGGGAGGAACACTGGTAGACAAATTGGCATTCATGTTCCCCAAGCCGCAGCGTATTGCCAAGTTGTCTCCAGTGGTAATGATGAATGGAGGCGATGGAGATGACGATGATGATGATGAGGTCACTGATGCGACTTGGGTGCCAGATAGAGCAGAGGAGGAAACTGAAGGTGAGGCGGCACAACCCCAAGGAGGTCGGCATCAAGAAAGAGTAGAGAGCAGCCATCCTATGCCATCACATTCTGCAGCTATCTCCCGCCCCCCCCCCCCCCCCCCCACACACACACAGCTCAGCTCTCTGGGCCTTTTTCAGCACATCTGCAGCAGATCGCACTGTTGCTATCTGCAAACTGTGTCACAGGCACATCAAACATGGCAAAAACGCCGACCATTTGGGTACCACATGCCTAAAAAGGCATTTAACGTTCAACCACCCAGCTCATTGGCAAGAGCACCTAAAACCCACACAAAAGGGGCACAAATCTGTCCCTCCTCCTCCTTACCCACTTCAGTCTGCCCCTGCAATACAGAGTCATTACCTTTCAGCAGCCTCCACTGACAGGGATGATGGTATAGCACAGGGTGTCCAAGGTCCTAGCAGCTCATCTACCAGCAGCACAGCACCAGCTGTAGACTGTAGCCAGCAAATTTCTCTGCCCTATCTTCTGCAGCGGAAAAAAAAAATACAGCCCCTGCCACCCATATGCCCAGCGCCTGAATGCAAGCTTGTCAAAGCTTGTTGGCTCTCCAACTTCTGCCTTTCAGCCTGGTGGATTCCGCTTCCTTCCGTGAATTCGCACAATGTGCTGTACCACAATGGCAGGTTCCCAGTCGATACTATTTTTCACATAAGGCCGTTCCATCCCTCTACCATCACGTGGAAGGGAATGTCCTGGCATCATTGGGCAAGGCAGTCAGCCATAAAATTCACCTTACTGCTGACACGTGGTCCACCAAGCATGGGCAGGGATGATATATTTCATTCACAGCACACTGGGTAACGCTGCTTGCAACTCGAAAGGATGCAGAACAGGGCTCAGTGCTGCAGCTTGTTGTGCCCCCACGTCTCCATACAGCTGGTGGTGATGATGCAAGACCTGTGAGCTCTACCCCCTCCTCCTCCTCCTCCTCCTCCACCTCCATGCCCTCCTCTGCAGAATTGTCCTATGAACATCAGGTACTCCCTAAGCGTTCAAAGGGCTTTTCCCAGAGACAGGCTAAAAGGTGCCATGCAGTGCTTCAGCTGGTGTGTTTATGGGACAGGAACCACACCGGAGCAGAGATTCTTGCAGCTCTGCAAGGACAGGCCCAGAGGTATTTCACACCACGCCAGCTGGAGCCAGGAATGGCGGTGTCTGATAATGGCTCAAACCTCCTGTCCGCCCTTAGACAGGAAAAGTTGACACATGTACCATGCCTGGCACATGTCCTCAATTTGGTGGTGCAGCATTTTCTAAGTACGTACCCAGGGTTGCAAGATGTACTAAAACTGGCCAGAAGAGTATGTAGCCATTTCAGGCGGTCATACACAGCCAGTGCTCGGTTGGCTGAAATTCAGCGGGAATTCCACCTGCCCGTAAACCGCCTGATTTGTGACATGCCCACCAGGAGGAACTCAACTTTGTAAATGCTGCAGAGGCTATACATGCAGCAGAGGGTCGTCAACGAGTACTTGTGTCAGTACGGCACAACGACAGGCTCAGGCCGCCTCGGCTTTTTTCCCCACGCCAATGGCTGATCATTAAGGATGCATGCGCTGTATTGTCACCATTTGAGGAGGCCACAAGGATGGTGAGCAGTGACAGTGCATGCATCAGTGACACAATTCCTGTCGTGCTCCTGCTGGAGCAGACTCTGCGTGGCATTATGGACAGAGCACTGGAGGCAGAGCAGCAGGAGGAAGAGGAGGTCTTCCTTTCCTCTCAAGGCCCACTTTATGCAGACACCATCATTCCTATGTCACAGAACACACAGGAGGAGAGAGGGGAGAAGGATGAGGAGGAGGATTCTGGCACTTTCATAGGTTTTGAAGAAGAGGAAGACATGCGTCAATCTGTAAGCGATGGCTTCCCAACCCCAGGACCCTTGGGAGTAGTAAGTGGCTGGGAGGAGGAAGTTCCAGATGCTGTCATCCTGAGTGACCCCAAGGAGTCTGTTTCTCAAGCCTCTGCAAGTTTAAGGCGCATGGGCAACCTCATGCTTCAAAGCCTGCGAAAGAACCCAAGAATACGTGACATAAAGGAGAAGGCAACCCTCCTTGACCACCGTTATAATGGGAAGGTCTCTGAACTCATCCCGTCCCCACAGAGAGTGCAGAGGATAAAATATCTTGAAGACACATTAAAGAGGATTTTATTGAATGTCTTTTCTGACTCTAGTAGGTTACAGTGTGGTGGAAAACGTCATTTTGAGTCTTCAGTTGGTCAAGAAAGGAGCGTTGGAGAAGGCATCCGCCTAAGTGAGGCATTTCGGAATTTTTTTAGTCCTCGCCGCCCAGGGCTGTCAGCTTCCACATCCCATCGGCAGCGTCTGCATCACATGGTGGACGATTACCTCGGGGCCAAAACAGAGATGGAGAGCTTTCCAGCTGACGATCCACTTGCTTACTGGGTCATGAGAATAGACCACTGGCCAGAACTTGCCCAGTATGCTATTGAGTTGTTGGGCTGCCCTGCATCCAGTGTGCTTTCAGAACGGACATTCAGTGCTGCAGGAGGTTTCATTACTGATCATAGAACGCGTCTGTCCACAGACTCTGTGGACCGTTTGACTTTTATAAAAATTAATCAGTCCTGGATTACCAGCTATGAAGCCCCTGATGCTGATGTCACTGATTAAGTCTTTTTTGGGATGTGGAATCTCTGCAGGACTTTTAGGCTGCCTAGCTTTGAGGGTGTTCAATCATTTCATCTGGAGGAATGTTTTTGGTATAGGTTTCATGGGCACAATTAACCTCTATAGGGTTAAGGTAGGAAGGCACTACCGACACCCAAAGACCAATTTTTCTGCACCTGTCTGACAGGTGCATATGATTTCAATTTTCTACAGCACGGCAAATTCTTGCTTACATCAAGAGTACCTCTATGGGAAGGCACCACCGACACCCAAAGACCAATTTTTCTGGACCTGTTTGACAGGTGCATATCATTGCATTTTTTTACAGCAAGGCAAATTCTTGCTTTCATCAAGATTATCTCTATAGGGTTACAGTGGGAAGGCGCCACGACACCCAAAGACCAATTTTAATGCACCTGTTACTTCTATCCAAAGTCAAAGTGACACCAGAATGTATCCAAAAAATCTCTAATCTTGTTCCCAGTGCACTACTTTGTGGCCTCATCATACACACTGGCTCCCCAGCAGTTGCTGAGCAAAATAAAGGCAGCTTGCAGGAAAAATGTCGCTTTTTTTGGCTTTATAAATTCAATTATTGTTGCAGCAGATTCTAGACATGGTACATATCTGCCACTTTACAGTTAGACTAAGGGGACCCCCCTGGCACTATATTGGAATGAATTTTTCATTTTTAGGATTTCACTTTAAAAATAAAAAAAAATCACTGCTCATTTAAAAATTATATTTTTCACAAACTTTTTTTTTTTATTGATCCATGTCCCCCAGGGCATGACCCTGGCCCCCATAACCATTGTATGCCTAGTTATTTGCATTTAAGCCTTCAAAATTTTTGATATTAAACATTCGGGTCCCATTGACTTTAATGGGGTTCGGTGTTCAGGTCCGCACTTTCACGGTGTTCGGATGTTCTAGTCCGAACCGAACAGGGGTCCGTTCGGCCCATCCCTAGGTTAGGTAAATATTACATAAGCCCCCAGAGGGTATTCATAATTAGCATCATAGGCTCTCTCTTGTCAGATGTCTTTGGAAAGTCATAATGCGTATCTAGACTGAATAAATCAAATTCATTCATTCAAGTAGGAACAGCAGGTTGAAAAGAAGGGACCAAGATATAGCAGTGGAATTACATGAAAAGCAAAGTCATTGTAATAAATTCTTTGCTGGTTATATATTGCTAAAGAATATACAGATAGTTACTGCCATAGAAACTTCTATCTTGTCCAATATCATCTCTACATAAGTAAGCAGAAAAACAAGACTGATAGCAAGCAGGGTATATAGAAGACATAAAGTAATAATTAGCATCAGTGAAATAAAGCAAGGCTAGGCCAGCCTATAATAGCAATTATAACATGTAAAACACTAAAGGCCTTG
This sequence comes from Lithobates clamitans, assembly GCA_037952925.1. NCBI lineage: Eukaryota > Metazoa > Chordata > Amphibia > Anura > Ranidae > Lithobates > Lithobates clamitans. Next base: position 9,449,635 of record JBBGZY010000081.1, read on the forward strand.
CACAAGGAAACTGCTAACAAAAGTTCACCAGTTTGGCTAATGCCATAAATCGTACACCCATAAGGGGACTCAAAACCAGCGGCAACCCATCCATAATCTCTATGTGCTGGCCCCTAATTTCCATGCGGGGCACCGGACGCATTGAGTTCTACGAGAATTTTTTTTTTTTGGGGTGAAGCACATGATTAGAGCTGGAGGCTTTAATTGGCTTCAAAAAGGTTGGGCTTGGGGCGCATAGAGCACTGCACTCCGAGCCCTTCCACTTGTGACATTAGCGAATCAACATTTGCTATTGTCTTCCTGCTTCTCCTCCCAGCCTCCCAGTCAGGACAGGAAGTGGGTCCTAAGACCGGTTTGGCAGGATGGAGAAGCCGGGGAAGCCGCCCGTGACCTAAATGGGGTAAATGCAGGGCTTGCGAGCAGGGGTTTTGTTTGCTGCCCCCCCAAAAAAATGGGGCACCAGCCGCCACGGCTTAAAACTGTGGATAGTGCACCGCTTTTATAAGTCACCTATCCATTATGTATTTATATCCCAATACACAATATACACATAATACCACATATGCGGACTTACTGTTCCATATGCCAAGTAAAATCCAGTGCAGGACAATGGACAGTGCAACAGAAAGATAAAATGTCCCGTAGAAGGTTGCATATCCAAGTAGTACACCAGTATAACACCCTGAGAGCAATTCCACTTGGCGTCACAGAGGAGGTGTCATCACCTGAATAGGACAGGAAGTGAGGGGGAATCTCTCTAACACCACCACAGACAGAAGTCATTTTTAAAAAAAAAAGTAAATAGGGGAATGTGAAAACCCCTGTTGGCTCTGTATGGTTGTCGGTTTCTCTATTGCAGATTTCCCCTCTCTTCCTGTCTAGTAAAAGGTTGCCCCCAGAACAGATATGGGAAATCTCTCTAATGGAGCCATGGATTGCAGTGAAACCTTTCCCCAGGATATCCAAAACAAAAACAAAAAATAAAGTTTTAGGTACAGATACAAATTAATATGTTTACATTACGGGAGAGTGTTTAAATCAAAGGGTACCTGTATAAGACTGGATGTATACACTATTCGGCTTACTATTTTTCACTCGGCTCCTTTGACACAAGTCAATGGTTCAACTGGGTTGAATTTTCGTCAATTTAACATGAATTGTCTGAAATTTGAATCATAAATGGCAGCCATAAGCCTAAATGCAGTCTAAATAAAAAAATGGAAAAATCAGCACTAGGGAAATAACTTACACTCAGTGGGTTGTGTCCCTTACCAGTTCTTTTAGGTGGAATTTTACTCCATGCCCACCCCCCCCCCCCACCCCCAGCAATCTTTTGGTGTGGTAAGGGTTAATACATGACAGTGGCAGGAGGGCATGGACAAAGGAGGGTTTCACCTAAAAGAAGAGGAGTTGGCACAAGGGACACATCCCACCGATTGTAAGTTATGTCCCTTGTGCTGATTTTGTCATTTTTTTATTTAGGCTGCACTTCAGCTTTAAAGATATTTTACATGAATACTTTGTACAATACTCAGATGGCACTGTTTTTTTATAGAGTGAAAATTGTTCACTACATTAGTGTATTTTTTATAAACACAGCAAGTACTGACTTACTCCAAATTTTTGTAGAAGTTATACATTTATGACATATTGGGGGTTATTTACGAAAGGCAAATCCACTTTGCACTGCAAGTGCACTTGGAAGTGCAGTCGCTCTAAATCTAAGGGGTAGATCTGAAATGAGTGGAAGCTCTGCTGATTTTATTATCCAATCATGTGCAAGCTAAAATACTGTTTTTTTTTATTTTCCTTGCATGTCCCCCTCGGATCTACAGCGACTGCACTTCCAAGTGCACTTGCAGTGCAAAGTGGATTTTACTTTAGTAAATAACCCCCATTGCAAGTAGTTGCTACACCAGGGTTTGTGAGGTAACTGTCTAAAGACAGAGTTGGATTACTCAGTAGGCAAACTAAGGGGGTTATTTACGAAAGGCAAATCCACTTTGCACTACAATGCAAACTACAAGTGCAAAGTGCACTTGAAATTGCACTGAAAGTGCACTTGGAAGTGCACTTGCTGTAAATCTGAGGGGTAGATCTGAAATGAGGGGAAGTCCTGCTGATTTTATTTTTCAATCATGTGCAAGCTAAAATGCTGTTTTTTTATTTTCCTTGCATGTCCCCCTCGGATCTACAGCGACTGCACTTCCAAGTGCACTTTCAGTGCAATTTCAAGTGCACTTTGCTCTTGAAGTTTGCACTTGTAGTGCAAAGTGGATTTGCCTTTAGTAAAAAACCCCCTAAGTGTCTACTTTTGGGATGGAGGGGAACGCATAAAATGTGCTCAGTGTGGAGTGCAACATACTGATGGCTGTGTGTGCTCACCTTTTACTTTGGGTGGGGCAGCAGAACCACATGGCTGTATGCTGACACAAGTTCTAGCACTTTACAATAGGGCCAGCCTGGAACAGAGAACTTGTGTTATAGGGCGTACACACGGTCGGACTTTGTTCGGACATTCCGACAACAAAATCCTAGGATTTTTTCCGACGGATGTTGGCTCAAACTTGTCTTGCATACACACGGTCACACAAAGTTGTCGGAAAATCCGATCATTCTGAACGCGGTGACGTAAAACACGTACGTCGGGACTATAAACGGGGCAGTGGCCAATAGCTTTTATCTCTTTATTTATTCTGAGCATGCGTGGCATTTTGTTCGTCGGATTTGTGTACACACGATCGGAATTTCCGACATTTTGTTGTCGGAAAATTTTATATCCTGCTCTCAAACATTGTGTATCGGAAAATGTCCGATGGAGCCCACACAGGGTCGGAATTTCCGACAACACGCTCCGATCGGACATTTTCCATCGGAAAATCCGACCGTGTGTACAGGGCATTAGAGGAGGAGAAGAAATTGGACTACGAAGACAATGACAACGGTGGTAGCATAGGGAGTGAAGATTTTTGCTGATGTAGTCATAATGCCTTCACTGAAAAAAGAGCAAGCTCTTTTAAACTTTTCCCCACTGATGAGCAGAATTAACATAGATCCAGGATTTGGCAAGATGACTTGTTAACCCCTTAACACATAAGGGTAGAACAAATGTAAATGCCTAAGCCTAATTTTGCAATTTTGTTAGTAAAACCGAACATATCATCTCAACTACTTAGTCCATGCAGGTGTATTATACCATGTTTTTTTCAGGACAAATTGGGCCTTCATTTGGTAGTAAATAGTTATGGATATCTCCTGATTTTTTTTATTATCAAAAACTGGCCCAAAATAGTTAAAAAAGTTTTATTTTTTTTTATTTAGTATATATATATATATATATATATATATATATATATATATATATATATATATATATATATATATATATATATATATATACACACACACACACACACACACACAAATATAAAAAAAAACACATGCTATATATTTATAGCATTCATATTTCTGGTTACTACCATAATCAACCACCAAAGAACCACCCAAAATAAATTCTCTTGTTCCTGACAATCGTAGTACAGCCCACAAGTAATAGTCCACATTTTGCTTTTTTTTATTTATTTATTTTTTTGTCCTAAAAAATCCTGTCCAAAATATACTGAACCTGACCTTGACATTTGACCCTTCCTTGACCCAAACACTAACCCTGGCACTGACCTAGATCAAACCTTGATGTAGGTATTTTTCTTTATTTTAGATTTTTTTTCCTTTCTTTCTGCAAGGAATGAGAAAGATACATAGTATCCTTCTTTCACAGAAAGAAAAAAAACCCCACAAGGACGGGCTTGACACCGCAGCAATCAGGTGACCCTGAATCGGCAGATCTGGGTCCTGATCATTAGTATGGGGCCCAGGGCTCTCGGTGAGACCCCGGTCTCTGCCATACGGCACGCTCCCAGCACAAACAGAGAAACATATGCGGCCCCACATAAAAAAAAAAGCACAGTGCAGTAAGGCCGCAAATGTGGGTTATGTCGACGTGTAGGGGTTAAGGAAAGTGGGGTAATATTAGTACACACTTTTAAAACTGATTGTGCTACTAACACTCAGAATTCCCCCATTGATATAACTATGACTGTACAACTAAGCCATGCATTTTTTCAATGGATTTATCAGGCAATGCTGGTGCCTAGTGGTGGTAAAATCATGAATGCATGCCAGCTTGCCAACAGCAATATTAGACAAGGGATGAGTTTTGATCTGCATATGATGTCAGTTAAAGCAACCTATGATGTCAAAGAAAAAAAAAAAGTTTGTTTTGTGAAAAAAAAAAAAAGATCCCATCTACCCTCTTATTAACCCTTAGTTCAATACCCTAATCATCCCCTATTAAATCCTTATTCCTCATCTCCCATTAGGTGTTTTTTGCTTATTTAGTTTTGTTTATTTTTCCACCCTTATTATCTAAACTTTTTTTTTCAATTTGTTTATGAATTATTTTAGTGTTCCATTAAAAATCAAAATAGAAAAATATATATATATTTTATTTCATTTGTTAATATATTTGCAACGCATTATATCGAAATCAACATTTTACTGTTATTTTGAACAGGACTAAATATAGAATAGAATGTGTACTTTTCATCTACAGTAATAAAACATTTTTAAACATTGAACAGAAGGAGGGAACTAATGCGCAAAACCAAAGTGAGCTGAAGCAATTATAAATAGAGATCAAAGAAGCCGCCAAACATAAAAAAGTGTTCCCACACAGAAACAACAATATGATTATAAAAGATATGTCAGGTGTCGCGGCCGAGACCGGAAGTACTGTGCTCTGTGCTGTTTATCCTGATTTTAAATGTAAGTTACTACATTGTGGTTATTAAAACTGTGTTAAATACTACACGATGGGGATACTCCTTTTTATTGCATGCCTTTCCCCCTCACCTACCGAGCTTGAAGCCTTCCACCAGAGACCCGCCAAGTGCTGTGCCGATCAGAGGGGATCGATCGACCGCTGGTTCTCATCTGCTTCCAGACTGCAGGCCAAACTTGACCCGTAGGGGTCTTTACTAGAGGTGAGAGGCTGGGGGAATAGTGTGGCGCACCACGGATTGCTGATAATTGGAGGAATCTGAAACCAATCATTTTCTGCACATGCACTTTTTGTTCTTTGCAGGAACTGTTATATGAAGATTTACTTCACCCATGTTGGAATTGTATTGCACTTGTTGGATTATGCACTTTTGTCTATTTTTATAGCGTTTTTTTTTTTCACTATTTTATACTTTATGCGATTTTTTTTCATTATATGCGACTTTTTTCACTTTATGCAATTGTTGTCCAATTTATTTTTTTTTGTGATTTCTTTCACTCGTATGCACTTTTAGAGTAGTATTGGACTTATGTATTCATATTGGATCTTTTTTTGCACTTTATGCGATTTTTTAAAATTTTTTGTTTTTTGTGATTTTTTTCATCTTTATGCACTTTTAGAGTATTATTGGACTTATGCACTCATTGGATTCTTTTATCTCTTTGATTTTGTTAGTGTATTGATGTCACACCGAAGAATTGTCATTATTTTTATGTTTTATCACATTATTTATGATCTTTTCATGCACTTTAGTTAGCGCCACATATCTTTTATAATCATTTTTAAACATTGATTTAATAAATGCTATATTTTTAGTTACTCTTTTTGCCTATATTGAATAAAAAACAAAATCCTTTTTTGCAAGAAACAATCTTCAAAAAAGCCATTTCTGTCATAGACAGAATGATAAAATATTTATAAATGTGTATTACCTTATCCTAAAGTATAATGGCCAAAATGTAAAAACATATAAAAACACAATATTTTTTACTTTTTGCTATAATAAATATCCAAAAAAAAATATTTTCTTCATCAGTTTAGGCCAATATGTATTATTTTACATATTTTTGGTAAAAAGAAAAAAAATTGCAATAGACATATATTAATTGGTTTGCGCAAAAGTTATAGTGTCTACAAAATAGGGGATATATTTATTGCATTTTTATTAACTTTTTTTTTTTTACTAGTAATAGCGGTGATCAGCAATTTTTAGCGGGACTGTGATATTGCGGACAGATCAGACACTTTTGACACTTTTTTGGGACCATTGACATTTATACAGCAATCAGTGCTACAAATAGCCACTGTATAATATATAATATAATATATGTATATATTACTGTATAAATGTCACTGGCAGGGAAGGGGTTAACACTAGGGGCCGATCAAGCGGTTAAGTGTTCCCTAGGGAGGTGTTTCTAACTGGGGGGGGGGGGAGTGTACCCACAGGGAGTAGCGAGTGATCACTGTTCCTGATCACTAGGAACAGACGATCTCTCTCTCTACTTCCCTGATAGAACAGGGATCTGTCCGTTCATATTGACAGATCCCTGTTCTTGCTCTCTGAGGAGCGATCGCGGGTTGCCAGCGGACAACGCGGCCACCGGCCACACGCATCAGCTTTGGTGCGCCCCCTACAGTGCTTAAAATGGCTGCTGTACACCCACGGTAGTTTGCGCAGCCGTGACAACCTGCCGAAATATAATGACGACGGCTGGTCGGCAAGAAGTTAAACAAAGTAGAAACTTAAAAGTGAGCTGGTGTGCTGAAGTGGTTACATTTTCAATTTCTTTTGTAATGTTGGAGAAAATTGAGTACTGTCCGTGATACTTTTTTTATTTTGCACTAACATACAATTTTTTGAAAAATTGTATGTTAGTGCAAATAAAAAAAAGTATCACGGACAGTACTCAATTTTCTCTGTCAGAATTGCACTAATGCAGCTACAATCAAATCAAGTATTTTGTAATATTAATATAGTGCATGCATGCCTGCAAATCTGTGTTCCTTTATAGATTTCTCAATATGCTTTCTAGCTGCTGTGCATGACCTAGAATTCTATACGACTTAAGAGGGCATATGCTTTTCACACTTGGTTATGTCATTATGCACCTACATTTGCATAAGTAGCAAAACACATTACTACACAGAACAATATGTTTCTCTTTTCACAGCTAAAGTATTTAAAACAAGTTGAACAAGTAAATGACAAAGGTCAAAAGAACAAGAGTGAGTGGATTAGGAAGGGGGTAGAACCATCCTATTACATGGCCAATTTCTCGTAAAGAATTAAAATGGCTTCTTAACTCTTTCATGCCTAAAGCCTCGTACACATGGTACGATTGTTGGCCAACCGAGCGTCTGATTTTTATGCAAAGGGGGTGTGCCAGGAACTTGTCTTGCATACTAATGGTACACAATTTTTGGCCAACAAACACGAACGTAGTGACGTACTACGAGGAATTTCAGCTCTTGAGCGCCATCCTTTGGGACCCTTCTGCTAATTTCGTGTTTGGTGAGCATTGATTCCGAGCATGTTTATTTGTACTTGCAACTTTTGTGTGACGGACTTGTGTACTGACTATATGAAAATCTGACAACAGACCATGCCCGCCGAAAATTTACTAGCCTGCCATCCAACATTTGTTGGCCAAAAGTTGGACAACAATTGTCTGAAGGAGCGTACTAACAGTCTGATTTTAGGACAACAGTCTGTCAAGAATCCCCTGCCAACAATCGGATCGTGTGTACGAGGCTTTAGCCTATTTCTTTTTTTTTTTAAATCAATGCTATTAGCAGCTGAGTAAGCTGGAAGTGACGTTGCTTCCGTGTTTACACATAGGAGCCTGGAACAAAGCCGTTTCCGCCTTCCTTCTAGTTTCACTTTAGCCGGCGAAAGAGCCGGATCGAGCATCGGGTCTCCTGGTGAGTCAGGAGGCCCACGAAGAGCAGTGGAAGGAGGCAGTAGGGGGCAGTTTTTATTTACTAAAATAATTGCTTTTCCATGTTCTGTGTATTGTCGGAGACCAGATATAGTGAATGCAGGGCCCTGAGTTTAGTAACACTTTAGGAACTGTTGAAAGGGGGGCCTGGCAGGAAGATGGTCTGATCTGATTTTCTGGGGGCTCTATTGTTGAATTTGCAGGAGCTAATACTCTATGAGCTACATGACAAGAGGACAGAAACACCCAGGTACTTGCTGGATACCAAAATCCATGGGTCTACATCATTTTGTATCACTTTCACCCCCTGCACACTTGCTTCGTGCAACAGCTAAGATGGCAGTCACAGCTTCCAGCAAGAAACAACAAGCCACAAGTTCACAGACCGGTTTGCTTTGCCTGGAATGCAGATGGAGGACATGGCAGGCTCTCGCTCTCGGATTCCAATACCAGAACTCACTAGAGGCACTTCTCCTTCAGAGTTTGAAGTGTTTGCAAACTTCTGCCTGCCAGTCCTGGTTGGAAGTTGCTGAAATCAAGGACCTTTTGCAAACTTTACCTATCAAGAAAGACCTAATATCTTTTCCTATCAGATGTGATCTGAAGTTACTGGCCCAATGCATAGAGGATTCTCTGGAATGAATGACTGACTGACTGATTGACAAGTAAAACAGGCGCAATGCAACAATACCTCTACAGAATGTTCCTTGATAGTCCAGGGGGGCAAAGATAAATATATATAAAAATATATATTTAGACGGGTCTCTCAGGGCTGCCACCGATGGGACCAGAAGCAAGGTCCAAAAAAAGGCTGAAAAGAAACAAGGAAAGGGGCGCCTCTGAATATGTATCAATAAAGCATTTATTATAAAAAACAAGCATGTCTCTGGATGGGAAGAGAGGAGGGGGACTGCAAGCCTCAGCATGTTCATAAACGGTTGGCAACACATCAAATCCAATGAGGATGGTGTGAGGTGGTGGGGCACAGCGGTTTCTCCTTGACCTCATAAAAGTGACAGACAGAGCAGAGATGAGGTGACTGATGCGATCATCCGGCCAGGTGTGGGTTCCAGGAGAAGGGGAAAAAAGACCGCAGGTCTTGTCACAGGCTGTGCCGTGATATGCGTTAGTACCGTCTGGTATCCAAGATGTGGAGATGACACGGCCGTGAGAGGGGAACCAGAACGAGGCTTGGCAAGCACAGCAAAGCGTGACACTGAGCCGTGACATCACTAATATGCAACGCGTTTCCAAGTATTCACGCTATGGATGGTAAACATAGCAGCACTACTTTGTCAAGCATGGGGTGTATGGATCCAGGCACAATCTTTATAGTCTCAGCAGGGGGAGGGGTCAGATAAATATATACATAGTTTAAAACCTTATATAAGAAGCACAAAAAGCTGGAGGACGAACAGCATATTAAGGGATAATCAAATGAACATAGCAGAAAAATATTCAATGAAACAATGCATAAAAAAAAATGGAAATAAAAAAAAAATAAAAAAATAAAAAAATAAAAATAAATAAACAACATTATGTGATAGATAAAAAGACCACCAAATGAATAGGCGAGTATGGGGAATAGGATATAAATATAAACGGTACGGGATGCATATATTAGATAAAAAGGAAGGAAACAACCACATATGTATATGAAAAATGGGGTTCATGGATAAGAAAACCCATATATTACCCGTTGAAATTTGAAAAGGAAATCAGATTAAAACAAGGAAATGAATAAATATATACTATATTATATACTATACATGAAAAATGTAGAAAATGTAAAAAAAGTAAAAATTATAGTCACTATATAATACGAGAAATAAGAAAAAAAAAAAAGGGGGGAAGGGGAGGGTAAAAAGGGGGGGGGAGGGAACAGAAGGGAAGGGGAAGGGGGGGGCGAAAAAGGGAGGAGGGGGGTTATTAGGGCAGGCTGATACTTACTGGAAGAGACCGAGCCAACCACCCCCATATATTAAAGAGAAAGACACAATGTGTGAAAAAAGATACCTGTAGTAAAAAATGACAAAAAATGGGTGAATAAAAGCTCAGTACTGACATCCAAGATAATAATGACGACTAGAGCACAGTAAATGGTTATAAAACCGTGGCAATCTCAATAGCCTCGTTTAAACCACCGGGCGAGAGGACAACAAGAGTATAGATCCAGAATGTTTCCCTTGCACACAGTTTTTTAAAATGTTCTGCTGCAGTAAGTGATTTGGAAATGTGCTCAATCACCCATGTTCATTGAAAGAGTAGGTTTTGCAACGGGTTTTTTTACACTGGTACATAGCAACTAGAGGTATGAGAACAGTGGGATTGGTACATGTATGGGTGGTTTTAAGTTTGCTAGGGGAAATTTTATCTTTAAGGTTAGGGGCTTTGCGGTATGTGACTCTGGGTACTGGAGGAAGGGTAGTTTTGAGGAGGGGATCTTGTAACAAGATGCCCCAATGTTTACTCAGAATATTCTCCATTTTTTTATATTGGAAGTGGAAAGTAGTAATGAATCTTGTAGAGTGATCTATTTTTTTCTTTTTCTTTTTTGGTGGGTTTTTGCATACAAAGCACATGCTTCATCTACCAACTCCTTGGGGTATTCTTTGTCAGCAAACTTTTGTTTAAGTGAAATACTGGATGTAGCATAGTCACTATCCAACATGCAGTTGTTTCTCAAGCGACAAAATTGTCCTTTGGGTATATTTTTATTCCATTTCGGGTAGTGGCAGCTGGTAAAATGTAATTAAGAGTTACCCGCCGTGGGTTTGGTGTAATTCTTTGCTATTATATACTTGCCTGCGTGGCCTAATTCCAAATCGAGGAAGGCCAGGTTGGTTGGATCAGAGACGTGAGTGAATGTTAGTCCGTAAGGGTTGTGGTTGCAATGATCCACAAAGGGGGCAATGGGGTTTGGAGGATAATCCCAGATGACTATAAAATCATCGAAATAACACCCAAAAAAACGAGATTAGATGAGTAAGGGTTATTGTGCTATATGAAGTTTTCTTTCCCAGTAACCCATGGCCAAATTAGCATAGGACGGAGCAAAATTGGCTCCCATAGCAGTCCCTTGGATCTGTAGGAAAAGTTCGTCATCAAAAGTAAAATAGTTATGGGTCAAACAGAAGTTAGTAGCCTCCAGAATAAAGGCAACTTGTCTGGGGTTAATAAGAGGTTCCTGGGCAAGAAAAAATTCTAAAGCCATTAGGCCAAAATGGTGGGGGATGGAGGTATAAAGTGAGGTGACGTCAAGGGAGAGACACGTATATGTGGGTTCCCATTTGTAGGGCGCTAAAAGTTCTAAAAGGTGTGTACCATCTCTAATGTAGGATGGCAACTGTTGGACTATGGGTTGTAAAAATAGATCGATGTACTGACTGAACACAGTGGTGACATTGTCCATGGCAGCCGCAATGGGTCTGCCAGGAGGAGATGTTAGACTTTTGTGTACTTTCGGCAAATGATAGAAGTAGGGAACCTGATAGAAGTTTTTCCGAAAGAAAGAAGCTTCCATTTTATTGATCACTCCATTATCAAAAGCTGACCAAATTAAACAATGGGCCTCAGTGGAAGATACGCTGGTGGGATCTTTAGAAAGCTTGTGGTAGGTAGTTTGATCCGAGAGGAGTCTGTGAGCCTCTTTGATATAGTCAGCTTTGTCTTGTTCGACTATACCACCCCCTTTATCAGCGGTTTTGATGATAACGTCAGTGGTTTGAGTGAGAGACTCTAGGGCTCGAGTTTCAATAACGGAAAGGTTGTGTACATGGGGAGGTATAGAGGAAGATGACTGACAGATTAAGAAGGTCTGCATACACAACTTTATAGAAGCTTTCCAGGTAGGGGCCTTTTGACTGGGCAGGATAAAAAACTGACTTGGGTTTGAATGATGAATGTATGATAGGCGGCAAAGTAGCCAAATGCTGAGTAAAGAGGCTGAGTGTATCCTTTTCCTCAGTAAGGGATTCTAGAGCATCTATTAGATCACCATCGTATTCTAAATGATTGAAGAACAAGATAGGGGGGATGGAACTACGTCATCAGCAGTGGGTTTGGTCTGTTTAGCGTGAGAGAACCTTTTTAAAGGTGAGATTACGGATGTATCTGTTCAGATCCTTGAACAGAAGGAAGGGGTTAGTCTTATTTATTGGGGCAAAATTGAGTCCCCTATTAAGTAAGCTTATATCAGCAGTGGAGAGTTTGAGGGAAGATAAGTTAAAAATCTTCATAGTTTGCAGAGTTTTGGTGCGTTTGTCTCTAGATTTATTTCCTTGTCCTTCTCTGTAACCTCTCCGGTAAGTTTTCTTTTTCTCCGGTTGGCTCGAGGAGGACTGTGCACTAAAAAAGAGGGATCAGAGGGAAAAGAGGAACAGGGAACGGGAAGTATGGATGTAAATGGGATTGGGGGGGGGTGATCCCATAATAGGAGGATCTGAATAGTCTCTCATGCTGGATATTGGGGAGTGGGTGACAGAAGGAAGGTCAGCAGTATTTCCAGGCTGAACCTCCATAAATTCATCTGTAGTATTTTTAGGGGGATTGTGGTTAGGTAGGTCAGCAACCTCATTATGTTTGGTATGAAGCGCACACCCCCCGTAGGAGCTGCTAATAGTACATTCCTTTCTCCCAGTTTGTTCCATTACCCCCTACTCCCCTGCATTGATCACACCGCAGCCAGTCTTGAAACAAAAGAACGATAACTTTATTCTTTCCCATAGCACGTTGCAGAAAGAATATAAATGAAATTCTTCTAGAAATATGAGCTGCCTTATTCACTTGGTTCCTGTAATGGACTGCAAATCTTCTCCCTCCTGTTCACCACTACTTCCCAACCGCACATAATCTTCAATTTAAGTCCCAAGAACAATACTCTGAATAGAGTTCCTGGACCAGCTATTAGGAATTCCCACAGGTGATCCTCAACACCCTCAGCCTATGAAGACAACTGCTTCTCTGGGTATGCACTCACGTGTACGTTTGAGCAACCGTCCATGTTTGCCAAAAGAGGGTCCTCTCCCAATTCTTTTCCTATGTTGGGGGTAGCAGCCTCTCCTTTTAGATGTTGCAGGTTTCCCGCAGTTGTTTCCTCCTTCCCTCCTCCTTAAGGCAGGTTCCTCTCCCCCTAAGGGGAGAGTTCTTAAGCTGTATCAGCGTCTACATTCTGTACTCCTTTGCTGTTCTCTTCCCATCAGTAAGCCAAAGCCAATGGAAGCATGTGACCCACAGTTATATAGGCCTGTTAGCCCCTGCCCGCACAAATTAATGATAGGCTAAGGGTGACCTATACCACTAACTATATCCTGTGTTAAAACAACCTGTCCTCCAACACCTCTCACTGGTCAGACTGGGCGTCACTCTAGCAGAATGCAGGTGGTCACACCCCCCCATCCTACACTATCATTCCTCCCCAATAAATCAAACCCAGCCAGACCTATACCAAACAGGGTAATGCCTGAAATTTACACTTAACTCTAAACCTCTCTAACCTTTTAGCATACACCTAAGTAGGTGGGCGCTACATAAACCCCCTCCTAAGGATTCCACATATGGAGAACAGTTTCCCTACCAGAGAAGAAACACATTACCTTATTTACAGTTTCCATAGTGAATGATATAACTAACATTCCCTACAACTAGGTAACGTACAAACAAAAATCAAGCCACCACTCCCAAAAGAGCAATTCTTTGATTTATCCATCTTCTTCTGTATTCTTCTACCGGTCCTCTCATTGACTCTTCATGATACCTGTAAAAAAAAAACAAAAAAAACAAACAAAGCATCCTATTCTTTATGCTAACTATACGAGTATGTGTTTGGCATGGGTGAACCTACTAGGACAACTGTCCCCTCAAATGCAGTCTGGGAGACTCCTGCAGGACAGTCCCTGAGTAGCCACACCAGGTCAAGTGCATTCTAGTCCATGAGCCACATACTTTCTAAGTGACTCTAACCGAGAGTTCATAATTTTAACTGTAGAAACAAACAAAGGGAATGGCAGAGACAACAGAGGGATAGTGTCCATGCTGGCCAGGCAGGCACTGGTACTGTTGCTCTGTAAAGGAAGTCCATGGGATAGCCCACCCTAACCCGTCTGCTCACTTGCAGTTCAAGGATTATTCAGCATACCTGTGACAAACACCCTACAGGTAATACCGGGGGTCCAGCAATCATTTCCGTGAGTCTCCTTCCCCTTTAACAGATATAGAAAAGCTCTTGGTGTGCTGACCAGGTTTCTTTCAGAACACAGTTTTTTTATAAATGGCTCGTCCCTGCCGCCATTCTCTAAATATGTCCTGAAAACGCACCCACATTGCATGATCGGGTGTCCTTTGGGGCTTTGGTACATATAGGTAGTCCCAAATAAGGTCCCTTTCCCATTGCTCCCGGGAAGCTTCCACTATGTTCATTATTTCTCCTGCGACATAAGGATAGTCAAATCCATATTCCTGTGCAACTTGTTTCTGAATGTCCCTCTGAAACCTTGACAAATGTGGAAGTTCTCTAGGTTTTCCTCTCCCAGGTAGCACATAGGAGTCTGGGGCCTTAATAGCCCTTTGTTGAAATGAAGGTAATGGACTTAGCAATGCGCCCGTGGACGTTTTAATTAGGGGAGTTGGGGGTGCCGAGAAGGTGGCAATGCTTTCTGGAGCCCCGGAGATAGCACTTTGAGATGTGGAGCTCTCCACAAAGCACTCCTCATCACTGGAACCACCTTCTTCTGGAGAGGACCAGACAAATAAATGTTCAAGTGATCCATACCTCTCCAGAACTTCTGGGGAACTCAAAGCTATGGCCTGGCCATTGCTTCCCCTGCCCAGCTCACCTGAAATATCACCCTCTCCTTCCAATGGCTCCCTCTGGACAGGTTCAACAAGGGGCTTACTTGTAACAGTTGGCATTTCAAGGGAACATCTTGGGGCCTGCTCAATTACTCTAGCAACCCCTGGAGCCCCGACCAGACCCAGACCTCCCCTTTGGATCCTACCTGGACCTCCAGCATTTCCGTTATGATGGACTCTGGACGGAGTTTCTCCGCTGCACTCCCTGTAGTATCTTGGCCCTCTCCGACCCTTCGAAGGGGTGAGGCTTGCGGTGTGCAGAGTCCGGTGGCATTGTCCACATAGTAATAGCTCACCTCCTGCTGATCAGATCCCAGCCGCGTAAGCTGCATGCTGCAGTGCCCACAGCGGGCCCAGGTGGTGACTCCCATGGTGGGTTTCTGGCAACCGGGACAGATCAAGCATAGTCTCTCCACACTATTCACTACTCCTAGCGCCAGTCCACCCATAACTTCCAGCTGGATGCCGGTGTCAACAAGAATCTGTTCCTGCGGTTCAGTGTTTTGTTGCATGAGCTGCTAGGTAGTTCATTCCTTTCTCCCAGTTGGTTCCATTACCCCCCACTCCCCTGCATTGATCACACCACAGCCAGTCTTGAAACAAAACAATAACTTTATTCTTTCCCATAGCACGTTGCAGAAAGAATATAAAACTAATTCTTCTAGAAATATGAGCTGCCTTATTCACTTGGTTCTTGTAATGGACTGCAAATCTTCTCCCTCCTTTTCACCACTACTTCCCAACTGCACAGAATCTTCAATTTGAATCCCAAGAACAATACTCTGAATAGAGTTCCTGGACCGGCTGTTAGGAATTCCCACAGGTGATCCTTAACACCCTCAGCCTATGAAGATAACTGCTTCTCTGGGTATGCACTCACGTGTACATTTGAGCGACCGTCCATGTTTGCCAAAAGAGGATCCTCTCCCAATTCTTTTCCTCTGTTGGGGGTAGCAGCCTCTCCTTTTAGATGTTGCAGGTTCCTGCAGTTGTTTCCTCCATCCCTCCTCCTGTTAAGGCAGGTTCCTCTCCCGCTAAGGGGAGAGTTCTTAAGCTGTATCAGCGTCTACATTCTGTACTCCTTTGCTGTTCTCTTCCCATCAGCAAGCCAGAGCCCCTGGAAGCATGTGACCCACAGTTATATAGGCCTATCAGCCCCTGCCCATGCAAATTAATGATAGGCTAAGGGTGACCTATACCACTAACTACATCCTGTGTGAAAACAACCTGTCCTCCAGCACCTCTCACTGGTCAGACTAGGCGTCACTCTAGCAGAATGCAAGTGATCACACCCCCCATCCTACACTATCATTCCTCCCAAATAAATCAAACCCAGCCAGACCTATACCAAACAGGGTAATGCCTGAAATTTACACTTAACTCTAAACCTCTCTAACCTTTTAGCACACACCTAAGTAGGTGGGCGCTACAGGTAGAAGATGTGACTTCAGATGAGGGACCATGGATCTGGTGGGGAATGGGCATATTGGTGGTGGTAACGGTACCTCTAATGTAGGAAGGTCTATTGTAGAATTTATTAAGATCAGCTAATAAATTATTGGTTTTATTAGAGGAAGGTTTTTGTCCTATTTGTCTGTTGCACTATATGGGGGCCGCTGAAATGTAGTGTTAGTAATGAAAATCCCCATAAGGGCAGGGGGGTATGGTAGATGAGAAGGTAGTGAAAGACGGGGCTGTGGACGAGAGGTATGGGAAGGCGTAGGGGGAGGAAGGGAAGAGGAGGAAAGAGAATGAAATAACTAAGGCTAAACAATCCTTAAATGATCACACTCTCGATTCAACCCCCCTCAAATCTTAACCCGACATTTCCTCGATTCAATGTGACAAGCGCAGAGCCGTTCAGAGCTGTCAAAAAAAAAACAGCAATGTTTATCAACATTCGGTTCTTTTAGAGCAAAGGAATGAGCTTCTGTGTGTAAATGAGGTTTAACCACTTACAGACCAAACCTTTTTCTGACACTTGTTGTTTACAAGCTAAAACCTGTATTTGCTGCTAGTAAATTACTTAGAACCCCAAACATGATTGAATATCTATATATATTTTAGCAGACACCTAGAGAATAAAATCGCGGTTGTTGCAATATTTTATGTCACGCTGCTTTTGCGCAGTAGTCTTTCAAATGCATTTTTTTGAGAAAAAATACTCTTCAATGAATTAGAAAAAAAAACAGTCAAGTTAGCCCAATTTTTTTGTATAATGTGAAAGATAATATTACACCGCGAGAATCGTGAACTGTATTCTAAGCAAAAAAATTGTGATTCTCATTCTAGCCAGAATCGCGTAGCTCTACTAAATAGCAAAAGGGAAAAAACAAAGTAAGAGCTATAAAGACACTGAGCGACACAATGGATGTCTGCATTTTAGCCCCAGAAACCTTTTAACAAACAGTACGCCAAAGCTTTACAGCCCTATACCTTCATACCAGTGGCGGTGCGTCCATAAAGGGCGCAGGAGCGCTGCCCCCTCTCTCCTGTCACTTCCCTCTCACCATAGATAGATTCATGCATTGCATGAAGAGAGGACCGGAGACATCAAGGAGCGTGAACATGGAGGATGCCATGGTGACCCGCTGCGAGACAGGTAAGTCCCGACTCCCGGGCGATGCACACTGGCAGCATTTGATGGGGCACAGTAGCAGCAATTGATGGGCACACTGGCGGCAATTCATGGGGCACAGTAGCGGCAATTCATGGGGCACAGTAGTGGCAATTGATGGGCACACTGGCAGCAATTGATGGGCACACTGGCAGCAATTGATGGGGCACAGTAGCGGCAATTGATGGGGCACAGTAGCGGCAATTGATGGGGCACAGTAGCGGCAATTGATGGGCACACTGGCAGCAATTGATGGGTACAGTAGCTGCGTTTGATGGCACAGTGGCGGCAATTTATGGGCACAGTGGCTGCGTTTGATGGGCACAGAGGCTGCAATTGATGTTTTTTTTTTTTTTCAGTTTGTTTGCGCCCCCCAAAAAATTTTGAGCACCAGCCACCACTGCTTCATACAGAAGATGCTAGAAACAGCTGCGGGAACAACTGCAATTGAAGGGAATTCCTGAATCCATGACAGGGTTGAAACGCAGACCTACAATCCAAGCTACATGCAACATGCTCTTAGAGAAACCTCCTACCTACAGCAGATCTTGAGTTGGGCAGGGTACATTGCATACTTCTGCCGAGAAACAGCCAGACTTAAGCATTGAGAGATGTGCTACAGTGCCTTGAAAAAGTATTCATACCCCTTGAAATATTCCACATTTTGTCATGTTACAACCAATTCCCCACATGGCTTCTCGCAAACTGCACTTCTTATGGCTTTCTTCCAATAATGGCTTTCTTCTTATACAAAAAACAAAAAAATGCAGCTCTGTGTGATACTGTATCACAAAGCGCTGCATTTTTTTGTTTGTTGTATATATGTTTTCACAGATTATGGGATTGTGATCAATGGTAAGCAGCTGTGAATTTGCACTTTGTTTCACAGGAATTGTTATACCACACCTGACGCTGGGTTGTAACCTCAGGTTATTTTATACCTGACGCTGATTGCAGTCTCAGGTTGCTCTAGAGTAGCTAGGCAAGATTTATATATTTTTATAATGGCTTTCTTCTTGCCACTTTTCCATAATGGCCAGATTCGTGGAGTGCACGACTACTAGTTGTCCTGTGGACAGATTCTCCCACCTGAGCTGTGGATCTCTGC
Source organism: Lithobates clamitans (assembly GCA_037952925.1). Taxonomy (NCBI): domain Eukaryota; kingdom Metazoa; phylum Chordata; class Amphibia; order Anura; family Ranidae; genus Lithobates; species Lithobates clamitans. The sequence goes on from JBBGZY010000081.1 coordinate 9,467,991, forward strand.
AGCTGCTCCAGATTTACCATGGGCCCCTTGGCTGCTTCTCCGATTAATGCTCTCCTTGCCAGGCCTGTCAGTTTAGATGGATGGCCATGTCTTGGTAGATTTGCAGTTGTGCCATACGCTTTCCATTTTCGAATGATGGATTGAACAGTGCTCCGTGAGATGTTCAAAGCTTTTTTTTATAACCTAACCTTGCTTTAAACTTTTCCACAACTTTATCTCTGACCTGTCTGGTTTGTTCCTTGGCCCTCATGATGCTGTTTGTTCACTAAGCTTCTCTAACAAACCTCTGAAAGCTGTATTTATACTGAGTTCAAATTACACACAGGTGGACTCTATTTACTAATTAGGTGACTTCTGAAGGCAATTGGTTCCACTAGAATTTAGTTAAGGGTATCAGAGTAAAGGGGGCTGAATACAAATGCACGCCACACTTTTCAGATATTTATTTGTGAAAATTTTGGAAAACCATTTATCATTTCCCTTCCACTTCACAATTATGTGCCACTTTGTGTTGGTCCATCACATAAAAATCTCAATAAAATGTATTTACATTGTAATTTGACAAATTGTAATATGACAAAATGTGGAAAATTTCAAGGGTTATGAATACTTTTTCAAGGCACTGTATCAGTACACTTCTTCACCATGAAAAAAAAGATTGTAAGGTTTGACAGAGAGTCCCCATTGACTTTGACAGGGTACAGATTCAGTTATGCCTGACCTATCCCACCACACACTACGGATGAGAGGTCTGCTGTGTCCACTCCTTGAAGTGATCAGCTACAGTATCTCACAAAAGTGAGTACACTCCTCACATTTTTGTAAATATTTTATTCTATCTTTTCATGTGACAACACTGAAGAAATTACACTTTTCTACAATGTAAGGTAGTGAGTGTAGTTTGTATAACAGTGTAAATTTGCTGTCCTCTCAAAATAACTCAACACACAGCCATTAATGTCTAAACCGCTGACAACAAAAGTGAGTACACCCCTACGTGAAAATAACCAAATTGGGCTCAATTAGCCATTTTCCCTCTCCGGTGTCATGTGACTTGTTAGTGTTACAAGGTCCCAGGTGTGAATGGGGAGCAGGTGTGTTAAATTTGGTGTTATCGCTCTCACTCTCTCATACTGGTCACTGGAAGTTCAATATGGCAACATAGCGATTTGATCCCCTTTGTGTCTACTTCTGCTACCTGTCTGCGTTTTTGGATTTTATATACCCAATAAAGATGCTTTTTTGATGGAGTGTGGCTATCCAGGACTTTTCTATTTCCAAAAAAAAGTTATGGAAGCACTCACAAACAAGCGATTTTTTTCCAGCACAATGTATAAGGATCATCCGCACTGTCCCGGAGTCATGCCTGGTATCGCTTGCTGTAGGTGGCTGATGTGGATGCCCGTGATCTGGCCGCACTGTTGGTTCACAGCGTTCCCGGAAAGCTGGGACGGAGATCAGCGATGCACGATACACAGAGACGTCACTTCCGTGTACAGGGTCAGCAGGAGATGCGCGCCTTTTATTAGAGGTGTATATATCAATTTATTTATACAGGAATTATAATTATGAATTCATCAATGGAGTCAATGATGTAGAAGGGGGGGAAGCTGTAGTGGCCCAAAATGTGTACAGATAGAACTATAATAGAACTATAGTAAAATATTGATTTCAATGCCTTCATTAACCACTTCAGCCCTGGAAGATTTGGCTGCTCAATGACCAGAACACTTTTTGCGATATGGCACTGCCGTGTCTCTTTAACTGACAATTGCGCGGTCGTGCGACGATGTACCCAAACAAAATTTTTTGGGTCCTGCCATTAATCTTGACTTTATATTGTGTTGCTACCACAAAGTATTTTACTTGAATAGTGATATAGAAGAGAAGCTGCGCTGACCCCAAACAAATGTATGTGAACAATGTAGTGAATAGCAGCTAGCACACAAACAAACCAAGTCACATCAAATGTATACAAAACAAGTGCAGCGCTAAACCAAAACTGAAATCGTGTATATAACAAATATAAATCTGTGGCTTTAAAGCAACTATTAATAATGTGAATCAACACAATAAAAAACCTGTGGAGTATATATGAATGTCTGTAATGCAATGTGCTAAGCTCTGCAACCAGAGTCCATAAATAAAAATAGAAGAAGTCTTCTCAAACAGAGGGGGTGCTTGAACACAGGATGTTGACTGAAGACTGGAATACACAGCAACCACAGGCAACAAGTCATAGACATCTAGAGTTAGGTACTCTTACCGGATCTTGTAGGACATATCTGCCATATAGCAGTACGTCTGTCAGAGCTTGTGGAGGTGGCCTCCCATGAAATCCACCCAGATGTTATCCCTTAGGTCACGATCTCCGATAGGCAGGGTTGTCACTTGGGTCACAATCACTGATAAACAGGATGGTCACAGGTGGAAGTTGTCAGCTCACTCGCACACTCTCCGGTTCCAGGATCAAAAGGTCAGAAGGAATCAATTATGGATGAAGTCATGGAGAAAAAAGAGAAAAAATGCTCCACATGGCGTAGGTCAAAAAATAAAGTGATTTTATTGGATAAAAAGCCTTACAAAGTAAAAAGTGACCACTGAGTAAAATGGTGGCAACATGGGAAGCTAAAACACCCTACGCGTTTTGACTAAAAAGCCTTCAACTGGGGCATAAAGCAGCCTTCCCACGTTGCCCATATATATAGACTGTAAACACCATTTCAAAATGACTAGGTCCGCCCCCATCATGGCGGAACCGGAAGTACAAGGTTCAATACTATAAACATTATAAACTGGCCTCATATAATATTAATCCCATGTATAGTGATACAGTGCATTAGGCCTGAAGTGTGGAAATGGCTCAGGGGTCAAGCAGGAGTATACACAGTGGAGGGGGCCCCGAACATCAGACCGCCGAATCGGCTTGCGTTCCAAGCCTCACCTCCACAGTGATTAGAGGAGCTTGCGTTCCAAGCCTCAAGGGCACGTGACCGGGAAGGAGACAACAGCCGGCGAACAGTGCGCCGCTGATGTCTCTCACAGTCATCCACAAGGAGCGTGCGCTCCAAGCCTCAAACATGACTTGGTCCTGTAATTGTTCCACCGAAAATTTGCACTGTAAAACGACAATGATCTTCTCCAAAATGATGTCCTTGCAGCTGTTGGGCCTTTCGTAAATGTGCAGCTTGCAGTCGTAATCCTGCTTCTCTAGAATGCGCACCATCTCCACCATCTCACCCTTGCTCATGGGGGTTGCTTTGTGCCTCCTATGAGCTCCACCACCATGGGGCTGGCTGTAATCCGCCATGTTGTCCCTCCCGAATGTTCCGCTGCGTGTGTGTCGCATGCAGAAGAGAGATGGTCACGCCCCAGCGTCATGACATACTGAGAGTGGAGTTTGACACATGCGCAGTGTGTATAAAGCCAGAAAGCACGGTCAATGGAGCGGCTGTAGGAATGATCTTGGAGTGGAGGACGAACGATTGCCAACACACGAAAGAAGCAGAAAACCAAGCAACAATTGGAAATTGGGGCATAGGTGGTTAGTGGCCTATACTGCAAAAAAATGAGGCCTATATTGGGACCAGCTTGTGGGTTAAGCCAGACCTTATGGTTTGTCTTGTGTTCTGTCTTGCAGGCATCATATCATCATGACCGATAAATTCACTTCGCCAGAATTTCTCCCCCAATTCATTGACCTGTCTCGGGAGCTACCCTGTCTCTGGAAGGTGAAGAATAGAGACTACTCAAATAAAATACTGAGGAAGGCAGCTTGGAGAAACTGGTAGAGTTGTGCAAACATGTATACCCCAGGGCAGACACCAGCTACGTAAAGCAAAAGATAGCCAACCTTCAGACAACATTTAAAAGGGAGCTAAACAAGGTCCTGGACTCAGAGATCTAGAGCAGCAGCGGTTGACCTATATGTCCCAAGGCTGTGGTATTACAACAGCCTGCGGTTTTTGACAGACCATACAGAACCCAGGCCATCGCTGTCTCCACTCCCTTTGACATCTGCTGAGGTCACAGCTCCTGAGGTCCGCACAGGTCCTTATGCACAGGGTGAAGATGTGGAGGAGCCCAGCTTGATCCAGGTAAAGCATTGTTGAACATATTTGTATACAAAAATACAATGATGATAATTGGACATTATTGTAAAAATATTTCTGCCATATCAATAGACAGTAGTGACCAAAAATTATTTGAACAAGAATGAAAAATGCTGGGGTCAGAATGATAGTCTTTTCTATTTCTCAACATTCAATTTGCAACAGTGAGGAGATCAAAATTGTGTGTGATTGATGAACAAACACTAAAGATTATAATTATGTCCCATATTCATACACAGGAAAGTTCAGTCTGGAGGAGCCAGCGGCCAGCAGCCAGTGTCCCAGATTTCTCCCCTATGCCCTCCTGCTAAAAGGGCCAGGAAAAGCAGGAATCTGAAGGAGACCAAAGCTGCCTTCCTCAGCCAGGCCACTACTGCCATCCGGATAGACCCAGATGAGGCTGAAGCATTTTGGTGTGTGACGGCCAATAAATTAAGGTAGATGGCCAGTGAGCAAAAGGAGGTGAAAAACCCACAAATAACTTCAGGTGAAATACAGGACTCTATGAAAACATGTGGTGTGGCTGTTTCAAGATGCACAATAAGGAGACACCTGAAGAAAGATGGGCTGCAGGGTCGAGTCGCGAGAAGAAAACCATTACTACGCAAATGCCACAAAGTATCCCGCTTACAATACGCCAAACAGCATATAGACAAGCCTCAAACCTTCTGGCACAAAGTCATTTGGAGTGATGAGACCAAAATTGAACTTTTTGGTCACAACCATAAACGCTACATTTGGAGAGGAGTCAACATGTCCTATGATGAAAGGTACACCATTCCTACTATAAAACACGGAGGTGGAACCCTGATGTTTTGGGAATGTGAGAGCTACAAAGGCACAGGAAATTTAGTCAAAATTGATGGCAAGATGAATGCAGTATGTTATCTATAAAACTGGAGGAACATTTGCATTCATCAGCCAGGAAGCTGCGCATGGGACGTACTTGGACATTTCAACATGACAATGATCCAAAACACAAGGCCAAGTCGACCTGTCATTGGCTACAGCAGAATAAAGTGAAGGTTCTGGAGTGGCCATCTCAGTCTCCTGACCTCAATATCATTGAGCCACTCTGGGGGGGATCTCAAAAGTGTAGTTCATGCAAGACAGCCCAAGAATTTACAGGAACTGGACGCTTTATGCCAAGAGAAATGGGCAGCTTTACCATCTGAGAAGATAAAGAGCCTCATCCACAAAAGACGTCAAGCTGTCATTGATGTTCAAAGGGGCAATACAAGGTATTAAGAACTGGGGGAAGGAAATCTTTTGATGAGGGTCATTTGGATAGTTTCTGTTGTCATTATGATTTAAAATGAGTAATTCTTCCAGGGTGTGTAAACTTATGAGCACAACTGTATATAGGGCATTACATCTCTTCCGGGTAGTGATGTGGCATGTACAACTGGTGTTGGGTACATGTGGAACAAGATATTTTCCCATTTTTTTGTACATCCTTCTGTGGCTTCCTTCCAGCAGCTGGCAGGCTCAAAAATCTCATCCAACCGTTGGAGCCACTACCAGCAATTTCCCTTCATCCATCCACTGTGGTCCCAGTGATGGAAAGCCCAGACTTTCCCTTTAGGTTTAAACAACAAACACCTCAAGCACCTTGTGGATGCAGGGAAATTCAGACTCCTGCACTATATGACTCAAAACAGTTGACTTAGCCGTATGTTGATACAAAACCTTCTCTCACCACCATTGGACACTATGGTGGTGTTTCAGGTCCAGGACTTTCTGAAGTCTATACAAGATCGACAACAACTTTGCAGACCTCTCCCTTTTTGAAACCTTATACTAGAATGCTACAAACATGCCTTATATACTCTCACTTCTACATAAGATCCTCACTACACCGCCTGAAAACTATATCCCCCCTTACATACCGAAGTGGAAATCTTAACTTCTTCATTTACATTAAGCCAAATCCAGCAGACAGTCACATTAGCACACAGGTCAGCCATAGATTTCAAGAGCAAGGCTATCAAATGTTAACAGTGGTACGGTGCCCTATCCCTGCTCATCAAAATGATTCAACAGGTCCTGAGTACTTGCTGGGGATGTCAGTCTGCAGATTGAGAAAGAACTACTGAAATGCTCTACTGAGACTAGTTTGGGAATGAACAGATTATTTCCAAATAACCTACTGTAGACCATTTACAAACTTTTTCTCAAGCTGGGAGGGTGGGGGCAGGGAATGCCCCAATTTCAATGCAGTAGTCATATTTATCCTGCCCCCTTTTCCTGCTTGTGTTTGACCTTCCCCCTTGTCAACCTCCCCTAACTTAGCCTAATACTCCATTTCAAAAGTCCACAACCCTCTTTATTATTCCCCATTTTGGCCTATCTAAAACGACTTTCTGTTGTTGTCCGTCTTGTTCCTGGACACGCACAGCCATCCAGGAATCTCATGATCTCCCAAGCAAGGTGGTCATGGTTAAACCATTGATAGTGTAAAGTTTGGGGGATTGTAGTTCCACAGGACTGAGTGCAAAGCCGATAACCTTTAAACAAAAAGGCTTTTATTTTTCAGCAAGCAAATCAAAATAAGGCTTCCAGCAGCACACAAGCAAAAATACAAAATAAAGTCTACTTATCTTCAGCACCAAGTAAAAGTAAAAAAAATACACTTTGTGGATGGTTCTTCACCCCAACAGTCCTTGTTAAATCTTTTAGCAACCTCCAGCAGCTCTCCAAGACAGGTGTATTCACTAACTCCTCCTCACCACCATTCTTAGGACTACTAGAGGAACAGTTTAGAGGAAGGACCTTAGAATGGAGCACAATCCCTGTTTGGCTTAATTTCCAAAGTATACCCACATATTAATAATGGGAGATTGAGCAGGCTAGATCCCCTTTGTACAAGAGGAAATAGGAAAAAGATGTAGGTGATATTTCTGATATCCAGTGGAATAGAATCCTTGAATTGGCTCCACTGGTCTCGTTATCCCCCTCACAGAGGATGTCACATTTATTTTTATTGTATAGAACTTATTACACTCCCTACAGACTTTTTCAGTTCGGCCGTTGGCCAGATTTTAGTTGCCCCAGTTGTGGGGACTTAGAGGGGGACCTTCTCCATATGTTTTGGAGGTGTCCAAAGCTTTTCCGGTATTGGACAGAGGTGGTGAAAATTATCGATAGGGTGTTTGGAACTTCCACTGAGCTCGAGCCGAAACAATGCCTACTGGGACTAGTGGAGGGTGAGGGTAAACTAGGAAATACCCAAGTGGCAGCAATGAGATGTTTATTTCAGGCAAGGATCCTGATCGCCCGAAGATGGCAGTCAGCACTACCTCTGACCAGTGAGGAATGGTTAAATAGTATGAACGGGGTAATCCTCAAAAGAGAAAGCGGTATACATAAAGCAAGGTGTGCCAAGGAAATATGATATGATTTGGAAACCCTGGTGGGAAGCAAGAGGGATTAGTATAGAAACTTTAATAAACATAGAAATAATCACGTAAACGATAAGTGGCGACCCAAGAGAAACCAAATTATGAGAAAGTGGAAGTTGAGGAAATGAGTGGGAAGTATGAAGTTGTATAAGAGATGGAAGTGGGTGAGAATTTTAGTTTATAATAATAACAGATAACCCTACAAGTTGCACCTCCAGGCTCCACCCAAAATTCACCTAGGACAAGCCAGGTTTACCAACTGTGGAGAGAAACTGGGTTCGAGTGTCTGGACATCATGGGGAAGAATGTATATGATATTTTTTTTTTGTCCCTTTTATCTGTTAAATGTGAAAAAATCTTAAGAAATAAAGTTAAAAAAAAAAACAAAACAAAATAAGGCTTCCGGCAGCACACAAGCAAAAAATACAACATAAAGGCCGCTTATCTTCAGCACCAAGTAAAAGTAAAAAAAAGGCACATACAGTTTGTGGATGGTTCTTTACCCCAAGGTTTTAGCAGTCCTTGTTAAATCTTTTAGCAACCTCCAGCAGCTCTCCAAGACAGGTGTATTCACCAACTCCTCCTCACCACTATTCCTAGCACTACTTCCTGCCTTTAAGAGCTGCTTCCTGGAGGCTCTTAACCCCATGTGTGCTGGAATCCCTGTAGTCAGGGGTGGAGGCTCTTTCCCACCCGAATATCACTTCAGAACCTCCGGAATTCCAGGTCCCAAATATCTCTCTATTAACACAGAGAGAACTGTGAGTCAGTCCTCTCCTGATTAAAGCTATTCCTGGAAATTCCTCACCCATCCTGGGTGACCCCCTGAATACTACCACACATAACTAACCCAAATATCTGTGCTATATAGCACCCTCTGCCTCAACGTGGAGGTGTTGGAGGAACCATTCGACACCATACAATGGACTCGGGAGAGGGCATTGGCATTCTGATGATGTCTCCTGTGCTCTACCCTGATATTAAACTCCTGGAGAGAAAGGAACTTGTCACCCTGGCATTGGCAATCTTGTTTTGTCTCATCCAGGTCAATGGGGCATGGTCTGATACCAGGTGAAACCTCCTACCTAGGAGAAAATATTGTAGGGAGTTCAGAGCCCACTTGATGCCAAGACACTCCCTCTCTACCACAGCGTAGTTTTTCTCCGCTGACGTCAGCTTCCTACTCTAAAAAACTACTGGGTTCTCTTCCCCATTGACCTCTTGAGACAATACTGCTCCTAAGCCCTCACTTGAGGCATCTGTCTGCACCACAAACTCTTTTGCAAAATCAGGAGTCACAAGCACCAGATGCTGGCACAATACCACCTTAAGCTTCTGAAAGGCTTCTTCAGTATCCGTATTCCATTTGATCATTACTGACTTCCTGCCTTTTGTTGGACCCAACCTTGGCGTCCTGTACAGTAGTTATTAATATAATTTTTGTAAAAGTTGTGGCCGTTAATCATTAGCCTTGGATTGCTGGATACAATTCTGTACGCACGATTACACTTTTCCAGTTGTCACGTGTCTGAATTAAAGAATCAAAAAAGGAACCCTTGAAAGTTTAAATTCCTGACAGTTTAGAAGCAGCAGCGAACAAGGTGTGGTACCTCAGCTGATGCCAACATAAAACGTGCAATGTTGAACATGATGGCACTGAGAACTAACATGTCTGCAAAAAAGACACACACAACAGTGGAAGCAACAAACACTACTTTTTAGTCTCATTTTAAAAAATGCAGAAAGATTGTGACAGGGTGCTGAGAATGTATTTTTTTTTATAATTTAGCAGTTTGGTAAAATATTTTAGTTGGTTTCCCCAAGGGGAAACAACCGATCATTGTATTATATGTTTCTCAAACCAACTAACCATATTACAAGTGTCAACTCTGCCCCCTACTTTCCAACAGAAAGTACTGCAGTATTATATTAATATTAAGGAACAGTTAGGTAAACGTATGAACCCCATGGGTGAAGATGGGACAATTCTTCAAAGGCCTTGGCCAAAATAAATCCACTCTGCTGCTAAAAGAAAGTTTCTATAAAAAGGTTCCCCTTCAAAGATAAACACTCCAACAATCCTCTCCACTGATCACTGTTGTTTAACCACTTAACGACCGTGCCATAGCCGAATGACAGCTACAGCACGGTTAGATAACTCTGGGAGGGCATACATTGACGTCCTCCCAGAATCGTGCTCCCGGGAATATCCGTGACCGATGGGTCCGGAAGACCTGGCCCATCACGGATCACGATAAAAGGCCGCTGACAGTGGCCATTTAGAACGTGATTGCTCCATCAAATGACGGAGCGATCACTTGTAAACAAACCGGCGTCATGTCCGGTTCCTCTCTCCCCTCTCTGTACCGACCCAGGTCATATTCAGCCATACCCAGCCATCCCATCCATACTCAGCCGTACCCAGTCATACTCCTGCTCAGTCATCCCACTCATTCATACCCATCCACGGCTCATCCTTCCCCATTCATGCTCATCCATGCCACATCAGTTCTCATTTATGCCACTAGAGTGCCTTACATCCATGCCACTAGAGTGCCTCACAAAAGTGTAATAGGTAGTCAAATTAGATTTGAAACTTGTGTCCCTAGAACACCTGATGGTGCTCCCTGCATGCTCCCGGCCTCTCTATGTGGCCAGGCTGTGTAAAAGCCTCCCACATGTGGTATCGCCGTACTCAGGAGGAGTAGGAGACTCTATTTTGGGGTGTAATTTTTGGTATGTACATGCTATGTGTTATAAATATTGTATAAGGAAAAAATTTAAAAGTTGCGCCAGCTCTTGGATAGAAGTGAAGCAGCCAACACAGCAATATGACCGTTACAAGTGAAAGTTGGAGTGAATAAGTGTGGCTCTAATGGGTGGTGGGACTCCTGTTGCTAAAACAGGTAGAAAAAGTGGTTAGGAGAGAGTGAAAACTCCTTTAGTGTAAAAGTGTTTGTAAGGTATACATAAAAATATATATTGGGTAATAAACACAGTATAAGTGAAAACACAGTGTGAGTTAAACAATATATAGAAAATATAAAAAACTCAGTAAAAAAGAAAATCTAGAAAACTAGTTAAGAAACAATCAAATATATATGGTACAGCAAATACATTTCAATGTAAGGTGAGCTGAGTGTGTTAATCCACAGAATTGGAGTTCAATGGAGGTGGCAGACCAGAAAAGGGAACACCGGTATCCCCAAGGGAAAAAAAAATTTATATATGTACAGAGGAACTCAAAAGTCTTTTAAATGGCAAGATGGGATAGTCTCATTCGATCCCACAGGTAATTAGATGTGAACTGTCTTCTCAAGAGGTAACCTGAGGGTTATTGGGAAAGGACCCGACCAATGTGTTGGATCTTGGCTCGAATGGATAATTCCCACCAGGAGAAAGGCAGAAGCAAAAAGCAAAAGAATGCCCTTACCAGATCCGGTGGACTCACGGGCCGTAGCGGTGAGTCAAACGAGCCTATACCGTTAAACGGTGTGGGGTAAAGGTGTGTGGGAGAACTTGTAAACCATCTTGTCAGCAGTCCTCATACGAAGCACCGATTTGGAGTCCGGGGTCCCCAGGGTATGGTTCCGATCAGCGGATCACCGTTTCCTCAGAAAACCATCATATGTGCAAATAGGCAAAAAAAGAAAAAAAGGGGAAGAAAACTCCACATAGTGTAAATCCTTGATTAGCAAAGAGCATAAAAGCACTTTATTTGGGGAGTGTACTCCAAAAAAATGTTGTTACAGGCAAGGGGCGGTAAAAACTCGGCCCAAAATAAATTAAAAACCGGCATAAAAGTAGTAAAAACAGGCGCAGTCGATGGTGGTGGGGTATAAACATAGGTCCTATGTTTATACCCCACCACCATCGACTGCGCCTGTTTTTACTACTTTTATGCCGGTTTTTAATTTATTTTGGGCCGAGTTTTTACCGCCCCTTGCCTGTAACAACATTTTTTTGGAGTACACTCCCCAAATAAAGTGCTTTTATGCTCTTTGCTAATCAAGGATTTACACTATGTGGAGTTTTCTTCCCCTTTTTTTCTTTTTTTGCCTATTTGCACATATGATGGTTTTCTGAGGAAACGGTGATCCGCTGATCGGAACCATACCCTGGGGACCCCGGACTCCAAATCGGTGCTTCGTATGAGGACTGCTGACAAGATGGTTTACAAGTTCTCCCACACACCTTTACCCCACACCGTTTAACGGTATAGGCTCGTTTGACTCACCGCTACGGCCCGTGAGTCCACCGGATCTGGTAAGGGCATTCTTTTGCTTTTTGCTTCTGCCTTTCTCCTGGTGGGAATTATCCATTCGAGCCAAGATCCAACACATTGGTCGGGTCCTTTCTCAATAACCCTCAGGTTACCTCTTGAGAAGACAGTTCACATCTAATTACCTGTGGGATCGAATGAGACTATCCCATCTTGCCATTTAAAAGACTTTTGAGTTCCTCTGTACATATATAAATTTTTTTCCCCTTGGGGATACCGGTGTTCCCTTTTCTGGTCTGCCACCTCCATTGAACTCCAATTCTGTGGATTAACACACTCAGCTCACCTTACATTGAAATGTATTTGCTGTACCATATATATTTGATTGTTTCTTAACTAGTTTTCTAGATTTTCTTTTTTACTGAGTTTTTTATATTTTCTATATATTGTTTAACTCACACTGTGTTTTCACTTATACTGTGTTTATTACCCAATATATATTTTTATGTATACCTTACAAACACTTTTACACTAAAGGAGTTTTCACTCTCTCCTAACCACTTTTTCTATAAATATTGTATACATGGACAACTTTGTGTTAAAAAAAAAATGCGTTTTAACCACTTCCCGCCCGCCGGCCGTCATATGACATCCTTGATTTTGTGTGGGGATATCTGAATGATGCCTGCAGCTACAGACACAGCACCATAATCTTGACCTTAGGGTTATATCGCCACCTTTAGGAGAGGACTAGGCAGAACATAGAAAAAAATAAGCACAGTACCGCCCAGGGGCGGTCCTATTGGCAATAACCCCTCACTCTGCTCCCAGCAGCTCAGTTCATCAAAAAGCAGTACAAACATAAATAGGAGGGGTGCGTGCTGTGTTCATCAATGAACTTCAGAGAAAGGGATTTTACGGCAAGTATAAAAAAAATCCAATTTTTTCTCTCGTTCATTGAAGGACACAGCACCATAATCTTGACCTTAGGGACGTCCCCAAGCAGTGCCAAAAACAAGGGGTGGGACAGAAAAAATAAACTCCACCCACAACAAAAAGAACTCCCCATCAGAGGAGCCGCAACCACAGACAGCCGCCTGAAAAACCTTGCGGCCGAAGCATGCATCCAAAGATGCGCCCACATCGACCTTGTAAAATTTGGTGAAAGTGTGTACTGACGACCAGGTAGCCACCTTACACACCTGGGAAATGGACACTTGATGCCGGAAGGCCCAGGAAGCACTAATTGCCCTGGTAGAATGCACCGTGACGGGAAAGGGAGGCGCCCGCCCCCTTATGGCATAAGCCTGAACAACCATCTGTCTGATCCACCGAGAAATGGTGGCCGACGAGACCACCAGGCCATTCTTCGGGCCAACCACCGAGACAGAGAGTCTGACCTTCGGAAAGGAGCCGTAGCCGACAGATACACCCGCAGAGCCCGGACCACATCCAGAGAATGTGAGGCGACCTCCTTGGGATGCGACGGCCGAGGACCTAAGGATGGAAGCACAATGTCCATTTAGATGAAAGGCAGAAACTACCTTCGGAAGAAAAGAGGGCTGTGGGCGTAGCACTGCCTTATCCTTGTGGAGAATCAAATAGGGAGACTTGCATGACAAGGCTGCCAACTTAGAGACACGCCTTGTGGATGTAATAGCCACTAGAAAGACTACTTTCTGAGAGAGCATCAGTAAAGGGATCTCCCTAATGTTCTCGAACGGTGGTTTCTGGAGCATCAGATTCAGATCCCACGGGGGCAGTGGCTGGCGTACCAGAGGGGCCACATGCCGAACCCCCTGAACAAACGTACGCACCAATGAGTGAGCTGCCAGGAGCCACTGAAAAAAAAAAAAAAAAAAGAAAGATAGCCAGAGCTGATATCTGCCCCTTAACGGTGCTTAATGCAAGCTTCTGATCCACTCCCCGCTGCAGAAATAGCAGGGTCCTGGAAACCGCATATGAACGCGGAAGCCACCCCACCTCCTCCCACAGAGAGATGTAGGCCTTCCAGGTGCGATGTTAAATCCTCTGGGAAGAAGGCCGACAGCCCTTGGTCCCCCAGTACCTGGCTTTCAACAGCCATGCCGTTAAAGCCAGCGACGGTAAAGCAGGGTGGAGTAGCGGACCTTGAGACAGAAGGTCCTCCTGGACAAGCAGCCGCCAAGGAACATCCACCACCATGTCGGCGTACCAAGGACATCGAGGCCAGTCTGGGGCAATCAGAATCACCAAAATCCCCTCGGCCTCCACTCTGCGCAGCAGACGAGGGAGGAGCCTAAGAGGGGGAAAGGCATAAATGAGCCGATAATGCCCCCATGGGGCCACCAACGCATCTGATGCGTCCGCCCAGGGATCCCTTGACCTGGCCACAAACCTCTGCACCTTCCGATTCAGCCGAGAGGCCAGGAGATCCACATCCAGCATGCCCCACAGTAGGCAAATGAGCCGAAACACTTCCGGATGCAGTGACCATTCCCCCTGGTCCAGCAACTGACGACTGAGGTAGTCCGCCTGCCAGGTTTATACGCCCAGAATGTACACGGCTGACAGAGCTGGCACGCGCTGCTCTGCCCATTGCAGGATGTGGGAGACCACCAGCGCCGCTGCTGAGCTCCTTGTCCCTCCCTGATGATTGACATATGCCACCGCCGTGGCGTTGTCCAACTGGATCCTGACCAAAGGACCCTGCAGCCTCTGCGACCATGTGGAGAGGCACCGCCTGATCGCCTGCAGCTCCAGCACTTTGATCGACAGGCAAGATTCCTGATGCATACAGCGACCCTGGGCCGACTGGATGCCCAAGATCCCCCCCCAGCCGGTCAGACTGGCGTCCATCTTGATCACCATCCAATGAAGAGGAAGGAATGATTTCCCGGACCAAAAGGCCGGGAACCTCAGCCACCAGGGAAGTGAATCCCTGGCTAGACGGCTCACCCGGATTTGACAATCCAGGGATGTCGGAGATTTGTCCCATTTGGACAGGATCTCTTTCTGCAGTACCCGAGTGTGGAATTGAGCATACGGTACCGCCTCGAAGGTGGCTACCATCAGGCCCAGAACTCGCATGCAAAAACGCAGCGACGACCACCTGCGGGACATCAGTAAGTGCACCGCAGAGTGGAGAGTCTGCAGCTTGCTTGAAGGAAGAAAGACTCTCGCCTTTGAGGAGTCCAGAATCAACCTAAAGTACTCCAGGCGCTAGGTCGGCAGCAACACCGACTTCTGGAGATTCAACACCCAGCCAAACTCCTGAAGAGTCTGCTTGGTGATCGCCACATCCTCCCTTAGTTCTGAGGCAGAAGCTGCTCTCAGGAGATCATCTAGGTAACCCACGATCGCGATCCCTCGTCTCAGCAACGCCAGGATCGGAGCCAGCACCTTGGTGAAGACCCTTGGAGCCGAAGCTAAGCCAAAGGGAAAAGCAACAAATTGGTAGTGTGCGTCCCTGACCGCAAATTGCAGGAAGCTCTGGTGTCTGACGCATATGGGGACATGCAAGTATGCGTCCCTGATGTCCCGGGACACCAGGAAACTCCCCTGATGAAGTGCAGCGACCACGGAATGAACCAATTCCATCCTGAACCACCAAACCTTCACAAAACAATTGAGGGCCCTAAGATCCAGGACCGGACAGACCCCTTCCTTCTTCGGGATTACAACCAGATTGGAGCAGAATCCCTGAAACCTTTCCGACGTCGGTACAGGCACTAGCACCCTACGCAGTAGCAAATCCTGTACTGCGCCCAGCAGGGCCTCCCGACGAGGTGACAGGAAATGAAGATTGGGAGGGAAAAAACCTGTCTGGCGGACAAGAAAGAAACTATCTTGTAGCCTGACGAAACCAGCTCGCAGACCCACTGATCGCAAAGAAGAGAAGTCCACCGGTCTGCAAACTCCCAAAGGCGACCCCCCTACCCGAAAGCTGGGCGGGGGTGAACCTTCATGCGGTAGCTGATTTGTTCGCAGGCTATAAGGCTTGCGATACACCAGGGACGCTTTTGTCCCTCAGCGGGCACCTTGTTGGACTGGGAATGCTTACCCGCCGAAACGGGCAGACGAAAAAAACGCTTCTGAGCGGAGAGGGCTCCTGCCTACAGCATGGCTCCTTACCCTTTCTGAACTGTGTGAGTAAAGTACTCTTTCCCCCAGTAACATCCTTAATAATGTCATCCAGACAGGCGCCAGCCTCTCCCCTTGGAAGGGCAATTCCGCCAGCGCTTTCTTAGATGTCTGGTCCGCAGACCAACATTTGCACCAAATCAGCCGACGCAGCACTACTGCTGATACCGAGGCTCTAGAAAGCAAAGGGGCTGTATCCACAGCTGCATCACAAATATACTTAAGGCCGTGCACCAACTGGTCTGCCAGTTCCACAGACTGGGTAAACCTGCTCCTTCCCCAACTCGCTGTGCAACAACTTAGCCCAGTAAGTGTTTGTGACACCAAAGCCGTGGCCAACACGGGCCGAAGCGCCAACCCCACTACTGTAAACATAGACTGGGCAACCACCTTCACCCTTCTGTTGGCAGGGTCCTTGAAAGAGGGGGACCCTTCCATCGGAATCTTGGTCATCTTATTTAACCTAGATAATGGGGGGTCAACGACCGGAGGAGATGTCCATTTTTTCAGGAAGCTCTCCTCAAAGGGGTAACGCACTGCCAATCTCCTCGGGACTGAAAAGGCACACTGCAGGCGTTCCCACTCTCTGTAAATAAACTTATCAAAATAATTCAAGTAGGGAAACACCTTAGCGGTGCGGACCAGTTTGTGGGACCCAAAAGGGGTCGACACATTTGCAGATGCCCCAGCCGTATCCTCTAACTTTAAGGTATCCCACACCGCCATAAGTGCCCCCACTAGCGGTTTTTCCTGCACTGAAACGGACGCGGAAGATTCCTCACTGTTCGAAGGGTCATGGTCCGCAACCTCTGAAGCTTCAGAACAGGGGCAGCCTGCCACCGCAGGGCCCGAGTCTAAATCAGAGCTTTCCCCGGAAGATGGGGGGAAGGGGGTGTTTTTTACCCACCTTGCGCCCACACGCCGCTTCCACCCTGGAAACAAATGATTCCAGGACTGCCTACAGAGCGTCCAAGGGTACCGCAGGTCCAGGGGAACCAGTTGCTATCACAGGGGTGTCTGGGGAGGAAGCGCCAGCATCCGACGCCATGTCTAACCCACTCTCGCCTGTCACCACCCAGGACCTAAGGCAAGAGGCAAAAAATGCCTACCCTCCTAGCTGCCACAGACTGAGGGGCCCCCCCGCAGGACTCACCACCCTGACCAAGGCGTTGTGCTGTGCCGGCCTCCCCTCTGCAGGCGTCCAAACCACAAGGTGTTCTGTGTCAGTTTCTTGCTGTTCCTGGCTTAAACCCATCGCTAGAGTGCTAGAGAACCAACAGCAAACGCCCCCCTTGCAATAGGGGGGGTAACTAATGCGCAAAACCACAATAAGAATAGGAACGGAAAGAAGCTGCCAACATAGATAAGTGATCTCACACAACTCAAAAAATATTTATTAACATAATATGTGGCGCTAGCTAACCTATGTGAAATATCCTGTGAAAAAAACAATGATCCGCATATAAAAAATGATATAACGGATCAGTAAATAAAATAGAAATAAAATAAAATAAATCACAATAAATAAATAATTCAATGATAAAGGTGCAATAACTCAATAATAAAGTGCAATGGTGAGTGAATCCAATAATCAATCTTAAAAATGTGCAGTATTATAATAAAGTGCAAATAATAAGTGAATCCAAATGTTTAAAAAAGTGCATAGATCGATAATCCTGAGTAATAAATCATCAAAGGTGCAATAGTAAAAGCAATGTGGTAATACGTGACACAACTGAGTATCATTTCATTGAATGTCCAAACAAATTGATAATGTGTAATAAAATAAAAATCCAATGAACCGTGTACTGTAACTCCCAGTGAAGCAGGGTCAGATCTTCTTACAGCAGTTCATATACATACAAAGAAAAAGTGCAAGTGCAATAGACGAACGATGTGGCAAAAATGTCTAGGATGTTTGTTTCATCCAACTACAATCCGGAGTGCGCCACCTGTTTCCCCCAGCCACTCACCTCTAGCAGCGGCCCCCAAATTGAGCATGAATCAGCAATAGATGCAGATATCCTCAGGCGATCAACCTCAGGTATTCGTCACACTGGGACACCCGATATCCGGCAAGCAGTTACGATCTCCAAAGCTCAGCAGGTGCAGTGAGGGTAAATGGTGAAAGAGAAGGAGCCATACTTACCCCTCCTGTAGGGACTGCTGGACGCACTCCACGGACAGATCCATCTCCCGCATAGTACGGAGTGGCTGTCGGCCATGGCAACACTGACTCGGACAGCAGTAGCCTGGTCATAAGTGTACCCCAGGGCATAAAGCTCACCGGCTGCCCCGGATCAGCATGGGGCCTGTCGCGGCTGACCCAGCGAGGAGCTAAGGTCTGCGCGCGCTCGCTGGCCAGGCTGGGGAGACTACCAGGATCTATATTTATCCAGCCTGTCAACCAGATTGCAGATCACAGGAAGAAAAAAAAAAAAGGAAAAAGCAAAAATCTTCAAAGAACCACTACAGGGAGCCAGGTCCTTCTCCTAGACTAGGCAGTAAAAAACTGGGCGGTACAGTGCTTATTTTTTTCTTTGTTCTGCCTAGCCCTCTCCTAAAGGTGGCGCTATAACCCTAAGGGTCAAGATTATGGTGCTGTGTCTGTTGGTGAACGAAAGAGAAAAAATTACATATTCAAAAGACTCATTATGCCTCATAGATTATACATTGGGTTGTATCTTTCCAAAATGGGGTCATTTTTGGGGAGTTTCCATTGTCCTGGTGCTCCAGGGCCTTCAAAAGTGTGAGAGGTAGTCAAGAAATTATACGTCAGAGGTAAATAGAAAACACCGCGCTAACCAGTAAAATGAATGAAAGCTGCTGCATACAGTTTGACAAAAACAACAAAATAGGCATATGGAAAAATGCAGCGCATGTACAAATGAATATAGGTCTTTAAAATGGTGAAACAGTCAAGAAATAACTAATTGACCACAGGTGCCTTGAAACACAAACGTCCATAGATGGATGTAAATGTCCAACCGCACAGGAGGTATAAGTACTCCAAGGGGTGGTGATGGTCTGATGGTTGTCAGAAAACACCTGGCATCATACAGCGACTTCCCAACTGAGAAACCGGGTCCCAATGGGTCATTCAGAGAAAGTGCAAAAAAGCCTCTTACCAGATCCTGTGGATTCCCATGTCAGCGACAGGGAATCGCATGCGCAGTTTGTCACAAATGACGTGGAATGGGAGCTCAGGAATCGCCAATCTCTTGGATTGTGGTCTGTATGGATCTCGGCCGGCAACCGGATGGGTCCTCACAACGAACCGTCCTCACACCGAACCGTCCCAGCATGCATCAGAAGTTTCACAAACGGTCCCCCGAAAGGAGCAGTTGGAGGGACTGGATCTCATGCGGTAAATGTGGAAACAAAAAGAATGTGCCTCCACATGGTGCAGATAAAAAAGGGTGTTTTTATTGACAAAAACGACCATACACAAATAAAAGCGTGATCACGGTGGATAAAAACAAATGGGCAACAAAGAGAGTGGTGTATGTACCCGACGCGTTTCGACCTAGGGGTCTTCAACAGGGGCATAGACCACTCACTCCAAGTTGCCAAATATATATAATAAAATTATTTAGAGAAGGACCAATCACAAGGGCTGAAAAACCAGGAGATTGGATTGGGTGAATACAATCACATGACTTGCTTGAATGTCTAGACATAAAGATCATACACAATTTCTATATAAATAAATGAATGACATTAAGGTGAAGCTCAGGAGACTGTATAAAGGTCTACAAGCAGAAAAATATATCACTCTATGATCTCTCTAACAAAAATAAAGCATTTAAAGATTAAATGAAAACAGCACTCCTCTGCTGACAGTCCAGCAGAATGTACCGCCCTGTCAGCCAGAGGAGCCAATCCTCAATAAGAAGACAAAAGGTGTTAAATAAAGCTGACCAATAGGCCGCTATGTATGAGCCGGCCTCTATCCCTGAACGCCCACATGACCAGTCTGTGTAGGAAATGATGTCACGTCCGTGGGCGTGTCTGACGTCTCCCTCTCACATGACTCACTGGGCCAATCAGAGAGCAAACATCCCACTCAACTCTGCTGTACGTACAATCCGTACACCGCAGAGGGATGGGACTTAAATAAATACACCTAGCGTCCCGGCAATGCAATCCAGCAAGCAACGGACGCTGAATGAGACAAAACAGCATCTCTATGGTGTCTGTGTAAAAAAATGTGTTATGCAGCAGACCGAGACCCGATGACCCGGAAGTGTGCATAGAACTCCAGTGAGCCAGAAGTGTATTGGAAGTGGGGACAATTTCTATATAAATAAATGAATGACATTAAGGTGAAGCTCAGGAGACTGTATAAAGGTCTACAAGCAGAAAAATATAACACTCTATGATTTCTCTAACAAAAATAAAGCATTTAAAGATTAAATGAAAACAGCACTCCTCCTTTTTCAATTTTTTAATTTTTTATTTCAGTCCCACCTAACACACATGGACCTTAAGAGACATTCACACATGTCACTCCAGTATTTTTTTACACATTTATGCGATTCCACCTCAGTTAGTCATTTCCCAACACATTATATTTCACTATATGTGTCCCCACTTCCAATACACTTCGGGTTCACTGGAGTTCTATGCACACTTCCGGGTCATCGGGTCTCGGTCTGCTGCATAACACACTTTTTTACACAGACAGCATAGAGATGGTGTTTTGTCTCATTCAGCGTCCGTTGCTTGCTGGATTGCATTGCCGGGACGCTAGGTGTATTTATTTAGGTCCCATCCCTCTGCGGTGTACGGATTGTACGTACAGCAGAGTTGAGTGGGATGTTTGCTCTCTGATTGGCCCAGTGAGTCATGTGAGAGGGAGACGTCAGACACGCCCACGGACGTGACATCATTTCCTACACAGACTGGTCATGTGGGCGTTCAGGGATAGAGGCTGGCTCATACATAGCGGCCTATTGGTCAGCTTTATTTAACACCTTTTGTCTTCTTATTGAGGATTGGCTCCTCTGGCTGACAGGGCGGTATATTCTGCCGGACTGTCAGCAGAGGAGTGCTGTTTTCATTTAATCTTTAAATGCTTTATTTTTGTTAGAGAGATCATAGAGTGTTATATTTTTCTGCTTGTAGACCTTTATACAGTCTCCTGAGCTTCACCTTAATGTCATTCATTTATTTATATAGAAATTGTCCCCACTTCCAATACACTTCTGGCTCACTGGAGTTCTATGCACACTTCCGGGTCATCGGGTCTCGGTCTGCTGCATAACACATTTTTTTACACAGACACCATAGAGATGCTGTTTTGTCTCATTCAGCGTCCGTTGCTTGCTGGATTGCATTGCCGGGACGCTAGGTGTATTTATTTAAGTCCCATCCCTCTGCGGTGTACGGATTGTACGTACAGCAGAGTTGAGTGGGATGTTTGCTCTCTGATTGGCCCAGTGAGTCATGTGAGAGGGAGACGTCAGACACGCCCACGGACGTGACATCATTTCCTACACAGACTGGTCATGTGGGCGTTCAGGGATAGAGGCCGGCTCATACATAGCGGCCTATTGGTCAGCTTTATTTAACACCTTTTGTCTTCTTATTGAGGATTGGCTCCTCTGGCTGACAGGGCGGTACATTCTGCTGGACTGTCAGCAGAGGAGTGCTGTTTTCATTTAATCTTTAAATGCTTTATTTTTGTTAGAGAGATCATAGAGTGATATATTTTTCTGCTTGTAGACCTTTATACAGTCTCCTGAGCTTCACCTTAATGTCATTCATTTATTTATATAGAAATTGTGTATGATCTTTATGTCTAGACATTCAAGCAAGTCATGTGATTGTATTCACCCAATCCAATCTCCTGGTTTTTCAGCCCTTGTGATTGGTCCTTCTCTAAATAATTTTATTATATATATTTGGCAACTTGGAGTGAGTGGTCTATGCCCCTGTTGAAGACCCCTAGGTCGAAACGCGTCGGTACATACACCACTCTCTTTGTTGCCCATTTGTTTTTTATCCACCGTGATCACGCTTTTATTTGTGTATGGTCGTTTTTGTCAATAAAAACACCCTTTTTTATCTGCACCATGTGGAGGCACATTCTTTTTGTTTCCACATTTACCGCATGAGATCCAGTCCCTCCAACTGCTCCTTTCGGGGGACCGTTTGTGAAACTTCTGATGCATGCTGGGACGGTTCGGTGTGAGGACGGTTCGTTGTGAGGACCCATCCGGTTGCCGGCCGAGATCCATACAGACCACAATCCAAGAGATTGGCGATTCCTGAGCTCCCATTCCACGTCATTTGTGACAAACTGCGCATGCGATTCCCTGTCGCTGACATGGGAATCCACAGGATCTGGTAAGAGGCTTTTTTGCACTTTCTCTGAATGACCCATTGGGACCCGGTTTCTCAGTTGGGAAGTCGCTGTATGATGCCAGGTGTTTTCTGACAACCATCAGACCATCACCACCCCTTGGAGTACTTATACCTCCTGTGCGGTTGGACATTTACATCCATCTATGGACGTTTGTGTTTCAAGGCACCTGTGGTCAATTAGTTATTTCTTGACTGTTTCACCATTTTAAAGACCTATATTCATTTGTACATGCGCTGCATTTTTCCATATGCCTAAGAAATTATACGTGTAATTTATGCTCCAAGAACGCCTGATGGTGCTCCCTGCATGTTGCACCTCTGTATGTGCCCACGCTGTGTAAAAGTCTCACACATGTGGTATCACCATACTCAGGAGTAGTAGAATGCGTTTTGGGGTGTAATTTGTGCTATGCCTATGCTGTGTGTGAGAAATAACCTGCTAATATAAGAATTTTGTATAAAAAAATAAAAATTCTTGAATTTGCAAAGAATTGTGGGAAAAAATTACAACTTCAAAAAAACTCACCATGCCTCTTACTAAATACCTTGGAATGTCTGCTTTCCAAAAAGGGGTAATTTGGGGGGTGTTTGTACTTTCCTGGCTTGTTAGGGTTTCAAGAAATGAGATAGGCCGTCAGTACATCAGGTGTGATCAATTTTTAGAGTTTGGCACCATAGCTTGTGGACTCTATAACTTTCACAAAGACCAAATAATATACACCAATTTGGGTTATTTTTACCAAAGATATGTAGCAGTATAAATTTTGGCCAAAATTTATGAAGCAAAATTACTAATTTGCAAAATTAGAATTTTCAGAAACAAAGAAAATGCTTTTTTTTTTTTTACAGAATTTTCTGTCTTTTTTCTTTTATAGAGCAAAAAATAAAAAACCCAGTGGTGATTAAATACCACCAAAAGAAAGCCCTATTTGTGTGAAAAAAAAAAAAGACAAAAATGTCATCAGTAATTGTCATTCACAATGTGAGTGCAACGAAAGCTGAAAATTGGTCTGGTTAGGAAGGGGGTTTAAGTGCCCAGTGGTCAAGTGGTTAAAAAAGAACCCATTACCCAAAACCCTTGAAAAACCACCACATCCAGGAATGTAGATTTCCTGGTGTCCTACTGCGCATAGTGGGTCCTGCTACCAACCCCTACATCATTACCAGACAGTGCTGATGTAGGGGGTCAACGGACTGAACCAAGCCTAGTTGGGGGGGGGGGACCAGGAATCAGACACTAACAGATAAAATGTCACAGTCTTTAGTTGACAGTCTCTTCTCAATAGCAGTGGTTGGTGGGTGGCAGCAGAGGCAAGTTCCTTTTTTAGGAGCATCCATTTTTAGCAACATTGTTTTTACGTTTGGAACTCAATGATTTATTGAAATCCTCTGTGTGGCCATTTTACATTCTACAAATAATAAAACAGCATTCGTCAATTCCCTTTTATTTTATGCTCTTTCAAACTCTAACTAAATGTCATTGGATTTATTAAGAAACAAAAACTATACTTCATTATGCTGTAAAAATCCAATCACGATTAAAGAGAAGCTTCAGTCTCTTCCCAATAAATACAAAGTCAGCAGCTGAAAACACTGTAGCTGCTTAATTTCAATTTCAATCGTTTTTTATTAATTTTCATCAAAAAGGAAAATACAAACAATGTACCAAGAAAAAGAAAACGGTACTATACAATAATGGTGATTACAAACATTTCAGAAGTAGCAACTAAATACTTATGTTGCTTAGCAGCATATACCCGTATTTATCGGCGTATAACACGCACCCAAGTTAAGGAGGGAATTTTAAGGAAAAAAACTTTTAGGAGTAAAGTTTAAGGAAGAAAAACTTACATTAAAATGCCCATCAATGCAGCGTTATCGGTGTCCATCTTGTCAGTGTCAGTGCAGCCTTGCCCCAGTGTCCATTGCAGCCTTGTCAGTGCAGCTTTGCCCCAGTGCAGCCTTGTCAGTGCAGATATGTCAGTACAGCCATGTCAGTGCAGCCTTGTCAGTGCAGCTTTTCTCCAGTGCAGCCTTGCCCCAGTGCAGCTTTGCCCCCATGCAGCCTTGCCCCCCCCGTGCAGCCTTGCCCCCATGCAGGTTTGTGGGATCGCCGCGATCCCTGCCATCATACACAGCCCTGTGTAAATTTAAATATGGCGCCGAGACTGCAGGGACTCGGCGGAGCGCTGATACACATAGCCGAGAGTCCTCGGGTTTTCTCGGCGCCGCTTACAGTCCCGCCCTATGGGCGGGACTGTAAGCGGCGCCGAGAAAACCCGAGGACTCTTGGCTATGTGTAGCTCCACTCCGCCGAGTCTCTGCAGTCTCGGCGCCGTATTTGAATTTCCACATGGCTGTGTATGTCGGCGCCGATCGCGGCAATTGCCGCGATCGCTCCGATCACACACAATTGGGGGGGGATCGGCCTATAACACGCACCCACGATTTTCCCCTGATTTTCAGGGGAAAAAAGTGCGTGTTATATGCCGATAAATACGGTAATCATATGAGCATTTGTACCGTAAAACATACCAGATATGTTTGGAAATCTTATGACACCTTCAAATCCTATAATTGTTATTAGTATACATAAATCGAGTGAGTCCCCTCCTTCCGACACCCCTATTGGGTACACGCTGTGCCTTGGGAGGAGGAGGCTCAACAATCTTGCAAAAAAGGATTTATGGTCGGTACAATTTTTACAAGGAATACTACTGTTTGGAACCAATTGTGCTGTGCATTAAATGGTAATGAAAAAGGAAAATAAAATTAAATAAAACCAAATAATAGATGGAGTCAAACAAAGCGTATAAAGATTAATATAAAGCTCATCTAGTGAATGTACATAGATCAGTAACAGTTCTCCATTGATTATGTGATACATGAAGTTTACCTTGGGATGATGCGAACATTTTTTCATAAGTAATCTGTGTGTTATTGGTTAGAATTATTTCTGTTATCTTGGGGGATTCCTGAGCTTTGCAATGTCTAGTAATCATTAATCTGGTGCTTAATAAAACGTGAGATACTATCATCCTAGAAGCTTTAGGAAGCAAGTCTATGTCTAGAGAAAAAATAGCTAAACCCGGAGTTGCGTGGATCTGTTGTTTTGTTGTTTGTGCAAGTATGTCAAATACCTTTTCCCAAATTATACGTATTTTTGGACAGTCCCAAAGTATATGATATAGGGTACCTATATTATTGCAATTCCTCCAACACATTGGGGAGGCATTGTGGTCAAACTTAGAGATCCTATATGGTGTTAAATACCATCGCATTAGTATCTTTTGTGTTAATTCCCATAGGTTGATACACCTAGAGGAAGCATATGTAGTCTGAAATGCCTTTTGCCATTGTTCCGGGGTGAAGCATTCTTTTAGTTCTCGTTCCCAAGCCTCGATATGGGAATGTTTAACAAAAGTCAGCTTGTCGTTTAAGGCATTATAGAATAATGAGATGCCTTTGATATTGGTGGTTTGTTTAGTGAGATACAGTTTTATTATCCAGGGGAGTTGTATTGAGAGAGGAGGGTTAGTTCTCAGGAAATGACAAATCTGTATGTATCGATAATGTTCAGACTGCTCCAGGTCATTTTCAATTTGTAGTGCTCTAAATGTTTTCATCGTGGGACCTATTCTAAGATCTTCTAAATTCGCTATACCTTGTTCTGCCCAGTAATTTATGTGAAGGTCCGGTATAATTCCAGATGGACTGGTGATAGGAATCTGTAGTGAGGATACGTGGGAATTAAATGATTGTTTTTCTACTAGTGTATTCCAGGCTCGGAGTGATGCTTTCATCGAAGGAGCTAAAGACTGGGTGTAGGAAGAGTTAAGTGGATTTATCAGTAAATATTCGTGAAGATTTTTGTTGGGAATTTGGTTCTTCTTTAATTCCTGCCACCTAGGATTAGGTGTTTCTGGGAACCATGATCTCAATTGTGCTAGAATGGATGCGAGGTAGTAATCCTTAATCACAATATTACCCACTCCCCCCACCTTTCTGGACATCACTGAGTTTTTAAAAGCCCATCTTGCTTTTTTCCCTTTCCATAAAAACCCGTTAAGCAAAGACTGAAGTTTGGAAAAGTAGGAATTGGGAACCGGGATGGGAAGCGATCTAAACAGATATATTAATTGAGGTAGAATTACCATTTTAAAAGCAGCCAGGCGCCCTTACCATAAAAGTTCCGACTTAGCTAAATTTTGAAATCTCGCCGGTAAGGAGCTGAGAAAGGGGATATAGTTGGCTCTAAAAAGGTCGTCTGGAGATGCGGTTAAAGTGATTCCTAGATAATTTACCCCCTCTTTGCACCATGTATATGGAAACCGTGAACTGAGCATGTTTTTTAATTGTGACTCTATGCCAATACCCAATATGTAAGATTTGTTCTCATTTACCTTATAATAAGAAATTTTTGTGAACATTTGTAATGTGTCATGAACCGAAGCCAGGGAAATTGTCGGATTTGTAAGCATCAAGATAATGTCATCTGCGAATAAGCTAATGACATGTTCTGATTTATGAGTTAGGAAGCCTGTTATATGATTGGTGTGATCTGATGTATGTTGCTAAAGGTTCTAGAATAAGTTTGAAAATGAATGGGGAAAGAGGACAACCCTGGCGGGTACCGTTGGTTATATTGAACGGCTTAGAGAGTACTCCCGAGGTATACACGCGGGCTGAGGGTTTCGAGTATAATGCCATTATTGCTGTTAAGATGGAACCAGAGAATCCAAACCTCCCCAGAACCAACTCTAAGTATCCCCAATGCACTCTATCAAAGGCCTTCTCTGCATCCAATGCCAGAACCAGAGAAGGCCTTCGCTGGGCCGCAGCAATGTGAATAATATTTGTCAACCACCTGATAGCACCGGAGTATGGTAAATCCAGTCTGATCCGAATGGATTAAATGGGGCAGAATATCTATTAGGCGGTTAGCTATGATTTTGGCATAAATTTTTAAGTCAGTATTTAATAATGATATAGGTCGAAAGTTTGCTGGATTGTCTGGGTTTTTCCCTGGCTTGGACAAAGTCACTATTAAGGCATTTAGCATTTCTGGAGGGAAGGAGGAAGAGGCAGCAGTGGCATTGAAAATTTTGCTTAGATGGGGAGATAAGATGGGTTTAAATGCTTGATAGTATTCCCCTATAAAGCCATCTGGGCCTGGGGATTTGTTAGCGGGGAGTGATTCAATCGTTTTGTGGATTTCTTCTATGGTAAATAGTGCGCTCAAATACGCCTTTTCCTGCTGGGACAATGTTGGTAATGAGATTTGTTATAGAAAATCGGTTATCATCGCGGTAGTTGGTTGGAAAGTGGTTGCATCATCCTTGAGATTATAGAGGGCACCATAATAATTGCTGAAGGCGTCCGCTATATCTTGTGGATGCTGCATTTTGGTTTTGTTCGTGGGGTGTAAAATATATGGAATTTTGGTTTTACTGTGTCCCTTAAGTTGTTGCGCTAACAACTTTCCTGCCCTATTACCATGTGCATAATAGGTCATTTTAAGTCGTTTGGTGTTTTTCTCAAAGTCCTCTAGTAAAAGGAGTCTGAGATCATATCTCAACTGGTTTAGTCTTTTGGATAGTGAGGGAGAAGATTGTTGTTTATTTTTGGATTCTAAACTAAAAATTTCATCTGTGATAATCTGTAGCTTCTTTTGCCGCTGCCTCCTCGCCCTGGCCCCCAATTTTATGAATATCCCCCTAATAAATGCCTTATAGGCATTCCACAGAGTGAAATGGCTCTGAACAGAGGGTTCATTAATAGTAAAAAATTCTAACAAATGATCTTCAATAATTTGTTTAGACTCTGGTTGTTGTAAGAGAAAAGAGTTAGCTCTCCATACCGGGGTGGCATTGACTATAGAAGCGTCTTTTATAGATAAAGTAATAGAGAGGCCTGATCCGACCACGTAATATTGTTAATGGTCGTAGAGACCGACTTGGTTAAGGTATGTTGGTCTACCAAAAAAAGGTTGATTCTGGTGTATGTACAATGTGGGGCGGAGAAGAACGTGAAATCCCTTTCTCCAGCATGTAAACACCGCCACACATCGTATAAGTTCTCTTTATGTATGGAATCTTGGAGAGATGCCGTTGTACGTTTCGCCTTCTTTGTTGTATCTATGGATGGATCAGGGATTATGTTGAAGTCCCCACAAAGTACCAAAAGCCCCTTTCTGAGGGTATTCATTTTCTGCATGTGTTTGTGAAAAAAACGAACCTGGTGCTTGTTTGGGGCATATACGTTTACTATAGTATATGTTACCTGGTTGATATCACATACCAACACCAAATAGCGCCCTTGTGGATCAATAAGTTTCATATGTAATACAAACGCTACAGTGTCTCTTATAGCAGTCATTACTCCTCTGGATTTCGAATCTGCATTAGCAAAAAAGGTGTGGAAAGTGCTTGTTTTGACATACTGGGGCGGACGTACCACAGAAATTCCTTTGGAAAAATCCAGATACACCACATCCACAGGCCTGCCTTTATCTAGATGACAGCTCACTTCCTCATAAAATGTTAAAATTGGTCTGGCAAGGATGATCTTTCATAAATCCATGACGATTACCGTTTTCAGCAAATTCTTGGATATAGTCCCTTATCATCCCCTCCAATAATTTACATACCGTATATACTCGAGTATAAGTCGAATTTATCAGCACATTTTTTTGTGCTGAAAGTGCCCCCCTCGACTTATACTTGAGTCAACCACTTTTCTGCAGCAAAAAATGTCATTTTCCACTTGGGCCACTTGGTGCTAGGAACCCCAAATTTGGTGTGCAAACCCAGTGGAACTGGTACCACAACATATCCAAAGATGAAGTTCCTAGCACTAAGTGGCCCCGAGATACAGGGCCCCAAAATCGGTTCGGAAAATGTCATTCTCTGCTGAAGAAAAGTGCTTGACATTTTCTGAACCGACTTTGGGGCCCCATATCTCAGGGCTACTTGGTGCTAGGAACCCCAAATTTGGAAATTTTATGGTGCTAGTTCCACTGGGTTTGCACACCAAATTTGGGGTTCCTAGCACTAAGTGGCCCTGAGATACGGGGCCCCAAATTCGGTCAACTGTGTCCATCTGCAGCAATGTCATTTCAGGACCCTTTGGGTTCAGAGACCCGAAATTTTGGCTGCAGCTAGGGGGCATCTAGGAACCCTTAACTACTGAGTTTGAAGTTCAGGGGACCTATGGCTGCAAATGGGCACAGTGAGGCATGCAAATGGGCACAGTGATGCTGCAAATGAGCATTGTTGACCCTCTTTTCCACTTACAGTAGCTGTGCATTTCTCACCCTCGTCTTATACTCGGGTCAATAAGTTTTTCCCATTTTTTTTGTAGTAAATTAGGGCCTCGACTATATACGGTACTCTTTTTTTTTTTTTTTGTAAAATTCTGTTTATTGTTTTTTCCTTTTTTATATCATACAACAATGGGCTCGTCCAAGGGACCATGCCCATAAAGGTCAACATGACCTCATTGTCTAACAAAGACCAACTATCTAACAGTCATTCCCCCACCCCACCCCTTGAACCACAGCCCGACATATTATCATACTTCCATACAGCAATTTTCATGGTATATACGCCCTGTTCCCCCTGTGACAGAAATTGTAACGTTCAGTTTCTCTAATATCCAAATGTATTATCAGACATTAAGTGATCAGGACCTTCCGGCATTTACTGTCCAACACAGGATATCACTTCGCTTAAATTAAATTACATTAAATTAATTTATTCCCCCATTAACCCACCGTGCTATTGGAATTAAACCATGTTTGCCACACCCTATCAAATTTTTTCATGCATCCTCTGGCCTCGTATGTTGCTTTGTAATATGGGAGCATGGCATTTACCAGACCCTTCCACGCAGCAAAACTCGGGGCTTTAGATTTTTTCCACTCCAAGAGAATGGCTTTCTTACCATAGAAAAACAAGACAGTTAGCATTGTTCGCATGGCCCGTGAGGGTACAACTTCATCTACCAATCCTAGCAAACACACCTTGACATTCATTGGGATCGGTACTGATATCACTTCAGAAATACATGTCGTGACATCAGTCCAAAATTTTTGAATGTGTGGGCAGCTCCAAAAAATATGGTCAGCGTCAGCTGGCGAATAAGAGCATCTCCAGCATTCCGCAGACACCATGGGAAAAATCTTATTCAGTCTAGCAGGCGTATAATAGCTTCTATGAAGGAATTTAAACTGAATCGGCCTGTCTCTCGCCGATACCAGATGCTTAAATGGCTGCGTCCATAAATCATCCCAATCCTCTCCCTGTACCTCTGGGACTTCTCCCTCCCATTTTTCCCTGCATCTAGCAATCGCTGTTGGTGTTACCTTAAAGAATTCTTTATAAGTATTTGAAAGAGGCTTGACCAGATCCACGTCTGATAACATAGTTTCAAGAGACGAGGGCAAGGATTCTACCCTCTCCTCGCGAAACTGCATCTGATATGCATGACGAATTTGCAAAAACCTAAATAGATAGGAGTTTGGGAGATCATGCCTTGACTGTATTTGTGAAAAAGTTAAAAGTTCACCATACATTGTAATATCCCCCAGCGTTTTGACACCTTTAATTGCCCAGATCATGGGATCCGGTAAGTTATAAAATTGTGTTAACCTTGGGTTCATCCATATGGGAGTTGACGGCGACACTCCCCCGTAACTGGGACATGCTGATTTAACTGCTGTTTCCCAGGCCCTAATAGTGGCCTTCATTGTCAAAGTCAAAGGTAACTCAGACC
This sequence comes from Lithobates clamitans, assembly GCA_037952925.1. Lineage (NCBI taxonomy): Eukaryota > Metazoa > Chordata > Amphibia > Anura > Ranidae > Lithobates > Lithobates clamitans. The sequence goes on from JBBGZY010000081.1 coordinate 9,498,992, forward strand.
TAGAGCCCCTAAACAGAGCAAACTTGAGACTTTCATAGGATCCCAAGTGTGCCGCTTCCAGTACTGTAGCTGCGTCTCCATCCTCAGTCGTCAGCCACCTGTGAGCAAAGACCATCTGTCCCGCTATGAATTATTTTTGCCAATCTGGCAATGCTAGGCCTCCCTGATCTCCTGGTTCCTGCAACACCTTATACCCAATTCTTGGAGGCTTAGGGGCCCAAAGGAAGGACGAGATGATACTGTACAGCCTCCGAAAATATGATTTCGTAACCCAGACAGGTGCATGTCTCAGAAAATATAGTACCACCGGGAGAAATTTCATTTTCAGTAAGCAGATGCGGCCTATTAATGATAGCGGGAGTTTTGTCCACGTCAGCACCTTCTGCTTTAATAATGTTATTAGGGGTGACAGGTTGAGAGATATGTAGTCTTGAATGTTCGCTGTGATCTGTATGCCAAGATACTTAATGAAGGAAACCCACTCTAACTGTAAGTCAGGGTCTGCATCTACTCTAGCCCCCGGGTCTATCGGTAGGATTGATGACTTATTCCAATTCACCTTGAGACCTGAAAACATTGCAAAGCGATTGATAATTCCCAGTGCTGCTCTTAAGGAGTCCCTGGGGTCATCCAAAAAGAGCAGCATGTCATCTGCGTAAAGTGCTAGGGTTTCCTTTATGGTGCCTACCCAAATGGATTTTATTGCGCTGGCTGATCTCAATGCAACTGCCAGAGGTTCCAGTGCAATAGCAAACAGAAGGGGGGATAGCGGGCACCCCTGTCTAGTTCCCCTACCCACTTCAAAAAAATCCGAGATGGAAGTTCCCAATCTGATTGCTACTTTTGGATGATTATAATGCATGGCCACCCATCTCCTAAAGTAGGGCCCAAACCCCATGATCTCCAGGACCTTAAACATAAATGCCCAGTCCACTGAGTCGAAGGCCTTTTCAAAGTCAATAGATACTACTATTCTAGTACCAGGAGTCATTGAGTGAATTTGTAAATGAGTAAATAATCTCCTTAGGTTGGTGTCTGTCGACTTCCCCGGCATAAAGCCAGTTTGATCAATGTTGATGATCGAGGGGATTACTGCAGCCAGCCTCATGGCCAATACTTTAGTCAGAATTTTAAGATCTGCATTCAATAATGCTATAGCCCGATATGAAGCACATTCCTGTGGGTCTTTCCCTGGTTTTAGCAAAAGGACCATATAAGCCTCCAACATGGAATCAGGCAGGGCGTCATGTTCATGACAGTATGCCAGTAGTGTGTTAATTCTCGGGGCCAGGACCTCCACGTTTGCCTTATAAAAGTCTGCTGGAAACCCGTCTGGGCCAGGAGCTTTATTTGGGGGAAATGAAAAAATTGCCTGTTCAATTTCCTTCTTGGTAATTTTGGCTTATATAGTATTTCTGTCCGCATCGGTAAGTTTTGGTATTGGCAAGCCCTCAAGTAAGGAGTCTAAGTCAGTCGGGTCATAAGCGGGGATTGGAGAGTAGAGAGAGGAATAGAACGGGGTAAATTCCTGTATAATTTGTTCTGGTTCACCAAGTATGGATCCTCCCTGGGTTTTAATGAGTGGAATATTTGTAATCTGTCGAGGGTCAGCGACCAACATGGCCAACAGTTTCCCATTTTTGTCTCCCTCTGCGAAAACCGTCTGCGCCCCTTTAACCATTTCTACCCGGACCTGTCCCGTGAAATGTATCGTCTTGCTTCCAGCAAGGCGTCATAAGATGTTCTTGTAGAGGATCCCGCATGGGCCTCTGCAGCTTCTCTTTCTTTATTCTCCAGGATTTCTATCTCTTCTCTATCCTGCTTACGTGTTGCTTTGATGGCTGAGATAAATTCCCCCCTTGTCACTGCCTTGAAGGCATCCCATACAACGTGAGGTTCCGCCGAGTCAACATTGGAGGACCAATATGTATTCATGGCCTCAGTTACCTGAGCGGAAACTTGCTCATTCTGTATCCAGCCGGGTGAAAGCCTCCATCCCCCTTCCCGTGTTCCCGAACCAAGGATCAGAGTAACAGCTAGGGGACTGTGATCAGACCACCAGCTAAATACTCTATGCCTTTCACACATGGTAATAAGAGATTATTCCCGAAAGCAAGATCAATCCTTGCTGCAGATCTATGTGCCGTTGACACGTGTGAATAGCATCTATCCGTTGGATGCTTCCAACGCCACATCTCCGTGAGACCGGCCATAGATTGCCATCCATTCAGGTCACTGGAGCTTCCCCTAGATGGGTTAGAGCTATCCAATGCTGCATCAAGAACCGCATTGAAGTCTCCCAAAACCACCACAGGAAGGTGAGCATAGGGTGCTAATTTAGGCAAGAGGTCATATAGTATTTTAGCCTGAAATGGAGGAGGTACGTAAACACTTATTATCACGATAGTTTTATGACATATATCTAGAACTACTGCTGCATAGCGACCATTTGGATCTGTGAATACCTGATGTATCGTACAAGAGAGATTTTTGCATATCAAGATGGAAACACCCCTAGCGAACGTGGAATAGGTTGAGTGTATTGCCCTTTGAACCCATGGTTTGCGCAAAGAGAGGATTCTACTGCCATCTAGGTGTGTTTCCTGTAGCAGTATTATATGTGGGCGGGTCTGTTTAATGTATTGGAATATGGAGGCCCTCTTGAGTTTGTGATTCATGCCCTGAACATTCCAAGACATAATCTTAACCTCCGCCATCATTGTATCTACCACCTTCCGTCATCAACCGGATGTTTATCCATATAGGGGGGTCTCCCCAACATACCTTATCCATCACTACTGTACTAGAAGCTAAAATAAAACATGAATCCCTATGTCGAGCTGTGGCTACAAAACTTCCCCCCCATGCTTTTATACCAGAAACAAAACACCCCAGTCCAGTATATAGCTTATTCCCTAAACAAAACAGCAGCATCAAAAAAAAAACTTGCGGTGACTTCCCGCCGCAGCAATCGAAAGTTCGGCAGCACTTTAACTGGTCCTTTAGCACCTCCATACACTCCTACTGTATTAGTTAGAGTCTATTAAGGATTTTCATAAGGACTATTTGTATTCCTAACCCACAGAGCATGTGAATTATTCAGGATATGCTAGTAAGAGAAAACAACTTATTAAAAGAAAAAAATTTTCCTCTCAAAAACGGAAGTCCCTGAATAGATATACAAAATCACCCCTTTTAACTCCACAAGGGATGCAGAACATGTGCGTCAACAATTTAACTGCGATCAGCATCACCACACAGCACCTCCACCCTCACTGTACACCCCATAGCATAAATTATAATAATAATAATAATAATAATAAAAATAAAATAAAGTGGGGGTGTCAATGAGAATTACTACTTGTTAGGGATTTCTTGTAGGAGAATATGAGCCTTCATGCCAAGTTATGGTGGTGTGAAGCACAACTGGTCCATGCTTCCCCATCAATTCTCATAAGCATGGACTCCATAAAATATAGCTGAAAACAAAAAATCCCCAGGAAAACTTAAAAATATAAAAAAGAAAAAGAAAATATAACATGAATGAGAGAGCAAAAATGAGAAGAAAAACAAAAGCCAAGTTCACAAGGCCTCACCCCGTAGCACTCACTTCAGGACGACGATATCTTTGTATATTCAGCGTGTTAGAGTTCCTTGTCCATCCGTTCACTGGCCTCCTCTGGATTCTCAAAAAATTTCACCGACCCTTTGTGCTGGATCCTGAGTTTGCTAGGATATCATACTGTATTTGACTTCTTTTTCTCTCAGGCGTCTTCTGACTTCATTGAAGGATCTGCGTTTTTGCTGTGTCGCGGCTGAGAAGTCTGGAAACAGCATTATGCGTGCGTTGTCATGTTTCAGCTCCTGTGTCTGCCTGGCCTGCATCAGGATCATGTCACGGTCACGGAAGTTCAAGAAGCGGACCAGGAATGGTCTGGGGAAAGCCCCTGGGGGTCTGTTGCCCGTCGGGACCCTGTGCGCTCTTTCAACCACGTATGTAGGGGGCATGTCTGGCATAGCTAGCAGTTGTTTAAAGAAATGTTCAGCAAACTGTGCAGGCCTGTCCCCCTCAGGGAGACCCACCACTCTTATATTATTCCTCCTCTGGCGGTCTTCTGCATCTATTGCTTTATGCTGAAGGGATCTGACCTGATCTCTGAGCTCTGCAATTTGCGCTCCATAATCATGTGAAGTGTCTATGTCAGAGACACGTGTTTCCACGGTGGTTAGTCGGCCTCGGATCTTATCCAGATCATGCCTGATTAGATTGCACTCTGATGAGAGATAATCAATGCGCCCCATGAGCTCTGCTTTGCTAGCATCGATTGCCTCAAGAATCAGCCTTGTGATAGCTTCTGCGTCCACTGCAGGGTTCAGCTCACCTGCTCCCTCTGTCCCCCCTGCATTCTCTGTGTGAGCCATCTTACCAGGATGTGTCTTGGCGCGCTGCTCTTTCGGAGAGGAAGACAAGATGGCGGGGGCGGGGCCAGGCGCCGTGTCCTTAATAGAGCGCGTCTGCCGCTGATCGAACGTTGCCTTGCCGGACTTTTTCGATGTTGAAGAGGGCATCCCCACGTACAGCGTTCTCTACCCCACCAGATCTGAAGTTTGTGGGTCAGAATATATGCTCTGTAGCTGCGGATGATAAGCAGGAGAGCGGAGCTGTGGAGAGGTGCGTCCTGCCTCAATCACATCCGGCCGGAAGTCCTATATACGGTACTCTTGATGATCGACTGACTAGTCTGTAGTTACCAGGTATATCATGTGGCTCTTTTTTTAAATATCAGTACCATGTTGGCTTTTTGCCAATCAACGGGTACCATTCCTGTCAGTAAGCTCCCTTGAAAATTAGTTGCAACAATCTGGTTCTAACCTGGCTACGTTCTTTGAGGACTCTCGGGTGTAAGCCATCTGGTCCTGGTGATTAAGTTACGTTTTTCAAGTCTTAGCCACATTCGGTAATGGGTTAACAATACAGTCTTGTTTATTATACCCCTCCTTTTCCTTTGTAAAAACTGAGATGAAAGTACAGTTTCCTTCTCTTTGTCTATTGTAACCAACTTTCCTCAATTTTCCTTTATTGAGCCAATATGCTCTCACCTTGCTTTCTTATTATTTTATTTAGAAAAATTCTTTGGGAATACACTGGCTAATGTCACTATTTAATATTCTCTTAAAGCATTTTCATTTTTCCTCAGTATTCAATGTTTTTTAGAATTGTATCCCATTTAATATCATCTGGTATGGAGCAGTTTAGAAAAGTTGCTCTATTGGTTGTTGCACTACCCTCATGCCTCCTTTTCCTATGATTTACGCTAAATGTAATTACTCTATGATTGCTGTTTCCCAAGTTATCCCTTATTTCCACATCTGCAATCAGATCTGTGCTGTTAGTAATTAAATGTGGCATCCCACAATTGACATAGGAAGTTGTAAGACATTTAAGAAATGGCTAGCCTTAAATGAGTGAGCAGTTCCATCTGTCCAATCCTTATCATAGGACACACAAGAAACATTCTCTGTGCCAGTTAATGGGCTTTTCACACTCTAATATGTACTCAGGGACACATTTGTATTCTAAAAAGAAACATTTCAGAGAATATGTTCAATAGCCTCTTACTCTTTTTGCTTGACATTTTGTTTCTTCGCAGTGTATGACATGCAGTTTGAAGCTCTCTTGCATGCATGCCCCCCCCAAAGCGTATCTAAACCCAAAAACAAAATGTACTATATTGCAGATTAACAGTCTTTAGAAGTTTAGTAAGAATGCAAAATACCTGTTAATCTTACCAAAATTCAGTGTCCTTGTATCTTATTGAAAGCTTAAAAACAATGCACAAACATCCTTATCTTTCTTGTGTAAACTACTAGTGTCAGTCCATTTTCTGCATGGAATGTGTCAGATTTGGCTTTTGTTTCTCCACTTTTTTGTGTCAAACCAATACAAACAAAAGAAATTAAACACGAGAATGCCTAAAGATTTGTAATTGCAACAATATTCTGGGCGAAGTGGTGCATTATCTGACAGAACTGCAGGGGTGACAATATTTTTGGCCAGGACTGTATAAACTGAATATGACTTTATAAACTGAATATGCCTTATTATGGATATGCTTAAAGATTTGAGTAGATTGCATTTTGCCGAGGTAGTGTGTGTGTATATATGCACTGAGTTTTTATTAAAACTACTAAAAGTGGACTATACATAGGTATGTCACGGCAACATTTGTTGGCACAACTGTGTGCTGTTTGATGCACTTTGAGAACTGCTCCACTCATGCTAGTCATAAAATTATAAACAGATTTCCTTGTAGGAATTTTTTTTTTATATTAAATTGGACTTTTTAGTGCACCCATAAACCACAATTGGTTATACATTTTTCTAGATGTATAACCAAAGTAATCTCTCATGACCTCACAAGAAAAAAACAAAAACACTGTTTTACCAGCGTTTTTCTAGTTAAAATTGCATAATGCAATGACAAAGATATGAGAAAACAAGTGAAACCAGACTATAGAAACATTTAATAGAGGGTTTGTAAGCAGTTGAAAGTCAAATATAAGTATCTGGTAAAAGAGGTAGCTGAATTACATAAGGTTTGGTAACTATCAGAGTAGTACAGACAAGGGTAATTGAAAATAAAGCACACTTACAAACTCCATTGTAAACCAAATATCAATGCAATCATTTCTGTTAGTCTTTGCATATATAAGAAATGTACTCAGTTGGATTGATTTCTAAAAACTGGACAATATAAATGTTGTTACCTATAACAATCAATTACTTACTTGACTTTATTTATAATCTGCATTAGAAAGAGCACTGCAGTTGCTATAGGCAAAACATCTAGTTTTGTATTACTAGCATCTGTTTTTTGGATTACAAAGACCCAAAACTGGTGCCTTGATGGATAGTTAATGCTTTCATCTAAAGTGCTTATAAATTTGCACACAGAGAAGTTAACCATGGTAGCACACTATAAAAAGGGAAAAGGGTAGAATTGCAATTTTTTCGGATGAAATCAAATAGCAATTATACAGGTTCTACCTAGTAGCTTATTGAATCCTGCTTATAATTAGGCATATCATTAGATATTTAGGTAATAATTATAATAAAAATGAGCGAATGTTTTGCTTACCAGCTTAAAGTTTATTACAGGGGGGAATAAGCCCATAAGGCAAGGTCAGGTTGACACTTTTAGCGTCACATCTAAAAATCTGCTTTCAATAGCATTTAACTAGTTTAGCATCTTAGGAAAGCACTATCTATTCTGTGAGTGAAATATAGTCCAATTTTTTTTAGGCCAATAGTGTCTCCAACTAGTGTGAGAGGTGGTGTACTAGGATAATGCTTTCAGCATTTTTAAGGAAAAATCATATCTACTAACAAGTTATTGGGAAATATCCAATACTGGAAATTCAATCCATTCTTTTAGCACCAAAATCTAAGCATATGTTATCACCTATAATCTATTACTGATGAAGTTGCTAAGAATTTTGTAATTCATAATATTGGAAGTCTATTGTAGATTAATATCAATTATTGGTAGTAATTAATATAAAGTCGGTGATGGGGCATTTATATTCCATTACATGGAGCCTGGTTTATCAAGTACACACTTTAGTTATTCATGATGAGTCTACTTCCTAGCAGCTGCAACTTTTTAGGGTTAGTGAATAAAAAAACGGCAGAAAGAAAAAAAAGGTGTCAGTGTTGCCTTTGTGCAAGTCATTGTGCAAGGCAAATGGGCTTAAAATTAGACTGTCACCTAGTCAAATTAGGGGAAAGTGAGAGTCTTTGTAATGGTCTCCCCCCAAACCCATATTATATACCTTGCCAGGGCTCCCTTTGCTGCTCCTGCCTTTATCACAGCCAGCTCAAAATTTCCCAGCGCCTGCTAGTGCCGGATGTTGAAGAAAGCAGTGATGTCACTCCCTTGATCATTTGACAGGGCTCGAAGTTAGCAATTGACTTTTGGCCCTGGGCACTATCATGGGAGAAGATCACCGGCTCCCCCATAACCAAGAAACATCTAGTGTGCATGGGGAAAGGAGTAGCGAGGGAGGGCTGGCAAGGTGTCTGTAGAGCTTAGGCTCATCTTAAGGGGTCATTTATCAAGTATGTTTAAAAATGTAACCGAAAACCGAGCAGGCTGCTATGGGCAATATTAATACAACATACATTTTCTCCTCTATAGTTTTAATAAATCAGCACTATTGTCTAATGCAGGTTTCCCTGTGGGCTCATTTACAACTGCTACTGCAAAAGTGTTGCTCTCAGAGAGATTCCAAATTTTAGTACAGTTTAGGAAATAAAATCCAACATTGACTACAGTGGAGTCATTCTTTCAAAGTTTTTAAAAGAGCCCCACTGTTCCAAACTATGTAAAGAATGTTTAAAATTATACTTAAACATGTAATCCAAAGTAAATGTCAAACAGTGAGTACATATTACAAATATTGCAAAAAATGAACATCAGATTTAAAGACCGTATTATATAGAGTGATAACCCAAACCAATTTGCAGCTTGTTATTATTTTAACTTTTTATTACCAGCTCAGTTTTAAGAAATCCACACAGAGCTGGACTGGGAACAAAATAAGATCATCACAGCTGTATAAAACATTAGTTTGTTATTTAATAAATATAAATTAAATTCGGGAGAACAGCATTAGGGTGGGTACATTGTCAAATATGTCATGTTTAACTAACAAGCACGATGAATGATTTTGGTCTCTGAAATGGAACCTAATTTTTGGATAAGAACCTGATTCTTCGGGAACCTCTGGAACACTGCCTGATGTGGTAAAAACCACAGTGTGAACAAAAGTAAAAGCAAACATAATAAGCAAAACATTGAATGGAACACTGCATGAGGCAAGAGCTCTACTGCCTAGAGCCCATTTTTGAAATAAGCACAACTTTCTTACAGTACAGGTTCAAGTCCAGAAATTAACTAGGGATGCAGTACATGCATGCAAACACAAGGATGTCCATTATTTGGTAAACAAACATTGCAGTAATGGATGCAGATGAGATTTCCGTTTTGGTTTTCAAAGATTCATAAGGTGCAATTATTTTGCCAAAGACTTTCTGATTGCAAACAATGGCATTGCTGTGAAAATGATCAAATGAACATTGTGGTAAACAAAGTTGTGCTCTACTCAAGCTCTGTGTATTTAAAGTGACTCAAACCTCCAAAACGTCTTAGCTGTTCTAGTGCAGAAAAATGCATGAACTGCATAAAGAGCATACTCTGTACAGTTTATGTGCAAACTCAGTTGCCATCCTAGATCTGATCTTCAACTTAGTTATGGACCTTAGCCATTCACTGGATTGATCCTCAGTGGTATGCACATATTTATTGCCTGGCTACATCCTTAAAGAATGTTCGCACAAGCTGTCTGGTTATAGTCAAATTGGTAAATAAATTTATATACACACACCGTGAAAGTTAACTCAGCCAAAGCTGAAATTTTCCCAGCTAACCACTACTGCTTCCTCTGAAACAGACCAGTACCTGCCACACTCCCCCTCTATAGGCACAAACATACATGTTTGCCCAATGCATACATCTTTAGTTCAAAAGACCATTCAACAACCAGCTGTGCCTATTGACTAAGCGCACGTGAAGTGTGTGAAACGCGTCTACCCAGCATTCTGGTTTCTGGAGTTTTTGGGATGTCCAAATAAAAAGGATTTTGATTTACAGTGGCGTGCGGCCATTTCTTCTAAATTCAGCCAGCTGTGCAGGATGGCCAACCACAGAATAAGGTTTGTAGGAAGTTTAAGGATACAATATTGTAAGGGCTATCTCACCTGTTAAAGAAAGATAGATTAGCTCTAGGATGGCGTAAAAATGATTGTACATAGAGAGAGACAAAGTTATGTGCCACATCAAACTTTAACAGCTTTATTCTAACCAAAGCTTTCATAGAAACTATGGAAAGTCCACAAGAAATTGCTGATCTGTAATATTTAAACTACAAATCCAACATAAGGTTTGAATCCCCTTAAGATGAGACAGAGCAAGTATAGCCAAATTGGATCCTTGGATGAAAAGTCACTAGAGGACATCTTGCTGCATTAAAGGAGAACTACAGACATAAGGATAATTGGTGTACTTGCATAATGTTTAGTTAGGCCTCTTTCACACGGGGATCCGTATGTCCGTTTTTCAGCCTTCCGTTTTCGGATGAAAAACGGACATACATTCATCCCTATGGAGCGTCGGATGTCAGCGGTGACATGTCCGCTGACATCCGACCCCGCTCCGATCCGAAAAGTGTAACGGAGGAAAAACCTACTTTTTCCTCCGTTTTCGGATCGGATCGGATGACGACGGACACTACGGTCCGTCATCATCCGATCCCCCATAGGGGAGAGCGGCGCTCTGACAGGTCCGTCGCTGCACAGTGTGCAGCGATGCACCTGTCATCTTCCTGCTCAGCGGGGATCGGCGGAGCGATCCCCGCTGAGCCAGCGGATGTTCACGGGGCGGATCATCACTGATCCGCCCCGTGTGAAAGAGGCCTTACATGCACTTGCACTATTGATGGGGAAGGGTTTACTGTGAAATGGAGCTGCACTGTTTGTAATGGCAATTTTGTTGTCTGGAACCAACACAGACGCAGGGTGCGGTCTTAAACAGGTTTTCTTTTTGCCATGATCCAAAAACTTCAGGGCGCATAATTTTTTCCTTCTAAAGGAACATATAAAGACAAATGGCGGTTACTGCTTAATTTTATGTATTGGCTGGAGCTCTCCTTTAAAGATGTAATGAGAGGGTCATTTGAATATCATTTCTGCATGGAAATCTTACAGTCTCAGACCAGCTCTGGGTTAAAGGAGAGAGACATGTGACATATACAAACAAACAAAGCCGGACACGGTGTAAAATGTTGAAAATCTGTGCTAATCATTTGTTACCTGATTATACCATTGCCTTGCCTAAAAGATTCAGTGCATTAGCAAATATAACTACTGAAAATCACATATTTAGAGCCATCAATGGCAAATATCTCAAAATCTAACTAAAGCTTTGCAGGATTTCTGCTACTTTTAGTGCCTAGCAGCTTAAAAATTAAGCAATATCTACAAAAGTTTCAGAAAACAGTCACTACACTACTCTAAGGGAAAGCCACTTAGGTTTAGTAACTCAATCATTCACATAAAAATAAGGATATTTTTTTCTTTCCTTTTACAAAGGTACCATAGTTATACAGAAATATCTAGGAGAAATCTTGAAATGTTATTTGGAATCATTCAGACAAAAATAGATATATAAGGGAATTCTGGAAAGAAATACACTTGTACCATTGTTAAGGTGCTGGGAGAAATTAATAATTGTAAACGAATAGATTTTTGGATTGCAGCTAATTAGGATTCAGGAAGTGGCAAATTTCTAACAGCGACTCGGTGGTCCAAAATGTAGTGCTAAAAGTGCTAAATAATACAAGGGGTTTTGTAGCGTTTAAAAATGCTCATTAGTACTTGGTGCACAATAATGGTTGTTTTGCACACAAAGCTGTTTCTAAAGAGAGAAGGTCTAAAGTCTCCACACTACTTTGTCAGCAGGAAGAATACTGGCTGCACATATATATTTACACATGTATGACCAGTAACAACACTTTAATAGATAGGCTAAATATAGGTATTTGTAAAGTGACAGGACTTGTTAAATGCATCTACATTTAAACACCTATGCCAACTTGCCTGTTTCTTCACTATAACATTGAGTTCATTATTCAAAACATCTCAAAATGTCTCTAACATGGATGGGCAATGAAAGGTGCCAAGTGTCTAACACAATCTAGCTATTATCAAGTCAGTTTATAAACATTCTAAGCAGGTAATCTTGAGTGTCTGTTAAATTCATATTCAGGCAGTGCACAATAGGGTTACTGTTTCTTCTGGGCCCCCTAGCAAAAAACATATGGCTCCTGTCCCTCTATTAGGTGAAACAGTTGCTTTGGAACTTTCTCGTCCGCCACAAAATGAAAGGCTAACTCCACCGATCTGACAAATTTGATATTGCTTAGTGGTCAAGAAAATAACCATCCAGTGATAAACTGATTGTTTTTACCTACATTTGCCTATAAGAATACAGTGACACAACATTTGATGAGCCTTATTTACCAAGGTGTGATATGTGGCGACATGCACCTGTGTCTCCCTCAAACACTCAACCACGTGAAGCAGAAGTTCTTTAATTCCTCTGCAGATAATTGGCTGTTTGAAGTAATCACTAGAAGCTGAACTCTGGAAGCTGGGCCTAAATAAAGACAGGCAGAAGATGAAGAACTAAACACCAGTATTGCCTGTGCATCTTTTTTAATTACGGAATTACCACACCTTGTTCTGCACGGTGTCCCCATGTGGAGACCACCAACTTGGTAGAGGCAGGGCTTTTGCTTCCCTTATATCAGAGCTTCCAGCAAGGAGAACCGTGAGCAGCACAGTAGTGACATCACCAAATCTCACTCCAAATTTCCTCAGACTAGCAGTAAAAGGCAGCAGTACCCTAAACTCACAATGCAGATATACAGCTATGAGGCTGTAGGCACAGGAGTACCTAAGCAGAGAAGGAAGTATCAAGCTGTTCTTAGTAAATGTTCAAGACAAAAGGTACATTTTCAGTGTACTGCTTAGGCACAATTAATATTTCTACATTTTCCAAACAGCAAATTTTCAATTTTTGAATTCACGTCCAAATTCACATCTTAATAAATCAGGTCCTTTGAGTCTCTGGACTCTTAATGGCAACAAATAAAAAACTTGAGTATTTTACATTGGGCACAATGGAAACAAACATTAGGTTCTTATATGAGCACATAAAAGCATTTAGAAAGCCAATTAATATACAACTAGTGAAGCAAGTGGTGTAACTTAAAGAAAAAATTATTTTTTAAAAAGAAAGAGTTGCTTATCGCTCTAACAAAATAAAGTTATTTGTACAATTCATAAGATCATAATAAAAACAGCACAATGCAACACTTCACTAAAACTAGTAAACTCTATAAAAGATTGTGCTGCATCACAAAGTGGAAAATAGCCAATTGTAAAAAAAAAAAAATAATAATAATAATTTTATAAATACTTTATAATATTTTCTACTAAGTATGCACAAAGCAAAATTTGGGTCAGTGTTGTATTGCAAAAGGAACCCAAACTGTGCTATCACTGTACATTGAAAGAAGATAACTTCACCTTTCCCTGGGGCACTTGCATTTTCTTGAATACAACAATTAATCTACACTGGATCCATGAGCACCTGCTATTGCTTTTAAAATTTAGGTTTCCAAAGTTAAGCGGAATACACAGTTAGAAACCATTCAGCAACAAGTTACATTTTAGGTCATTAATATTTTGGGCTAATCCTTTAAAAAAATCCAGCTATTTGGTGCTCAAAAACAGCAGCCAGATCCTATTGGGTTCAGCTAAGTCACCTGATGGAAACCTGGACAAGCTACCAGATAGAGGTCATGCTGAAACATAACCTCAAGCATGCTTGAAATTAATGTGAATTATATGACGACTCCTGGTCGCGTTGGAAGTATTGGAAACTCACCAGCACTGAGCTGGCTTGAGTAAATCGGCACCAATAACAGTGTATGTGGCCAGACTGAATTAGGAGTAGCAATTTACTAACCTATTTATATCATTTACAGATTCACCTATTCACATAATTTATATCCATCCATGTTAAGTGCCAAATAGACTGGGAAAATCTAATAATTTTTTTTCTGGCTTAAGGCCATTAGACTTTGCAACAGCTTTATTAATGCAAATTTAAACAATTTAACTTTGCTATTTAATATTAATATAGCCTAAATAGGCAACCAACAAGAAAACGAATTGTTAAGGGGTATTAAGAAAAAACTTCCCCCTAATTCCAACAATGGTGCATAGTTAATACTTTCCTTTCCTGGCCACTAGCTATCCCTGATCTGTAAGCATCAGTAAACAGCTAAAGTATGGTATCAATTTATAAATTAACTGTGGAAAAAAGCAGCTAAAAAGGTATGCCACAATGCTAAATACCATCAAATATGAGCAAAATATCCACCAGTTATATGGTAGCATTAACAGTAACACTAATTACTCCTATGTAAAATAATTGGCAATAACTGTACATCTATATGTAAAATTTCCCAGGATTCTAAGATACAGTTTTTTTTTTAGAGGAAGCCATTATCCAACGGTCTGCCCAGTGACAAAAGATATCTGTTTGAAAATTTACACATATATAGGTAGGGTATACAATGCATTTTTACATAGGAATGCTGTGTTTGAAGTAATAAGCCAACGATGAGAAAGTGATGGCTAAGAAGTTGTTGCCATACTGACAGCTAATCAATATTAAGGCTTGTAACTGAGCTCGTAGAACATATACATCTGGTATTTTAGTGGCAGTTTGGGCTTTAACATCCATCCTTGAGCTGAAATGAAGTATTAGGTGGCATAGAAATAGCTTGTGTTTATGGCACGTGGCATGCTGCTTAGAATATGAAGCAGGACCTGTATTCTACATAAAAGTTACTGGAAGTGCAGAAGACAAGGGGTTGCAGACCAGACATACGACAACCCTAACAATGGTACACCTGAGCCTACGGTTTAAGTCTTCCTGGAACATCTTTTAAACTCAGTCTTATTATAAATGTAAGCATAAACTATTATATAAACCATTTTTGGAACGTAAATCCTCATTTACAAAAATGACCAAGAATAACTATTAACTAGTGCAGTGCATCAGTATTTTTTTCTTTTTTTTTTTCATAACTATAATATGAAACTAGTATAACGCTCTGCTGTTTGCGACAGCTTCTACATGGAGACACAATACACATGGCCTCCTTTTCCCGTCATCTCAATGTTAGCCTTAGTAGAAAGCTGGCGTGAGTATCAAACCATTTGTTTCCATTAGTAGAAGAAAAAGTCAAGCTTTCTGGGCAAAGCCCCCACGGACAGCTTCTGGCTTCAAGTGAAATCAGGGTCCCATACTTATTTCTGCCCATTGTATGGATCATTTCTGCCTTGCTAAGTAAGGCTCAAGGCTTAGATTTAAATATGGAGAAAAGTCTTGTCATAAAGTGATGCTTTATTGGTCAGCACAGGAGATGAGCACAGCAGACTTGGGCATTTCTTTCTTCTGGCCATCTCTTGAATGGGTGGACCTAGGACTCCTATAGAAAAAAAATAAAAACAGATCTGTTCAGTGATAGCGTTCAGAAAGCTAATACATTCAGATTTGTTTTCTGACCAGTCCAGGGTGAACAAAACAAGCTATGAATTATTGATTTGCAATTTTTACATATCAAACAGAATTAGAATGTAGAGTTAGCACAATAAAATGTTGGCCTGCAGATTTCACAGAGCCCATTTTATTAACTACTTCAGCCCCAGAAGATTTGGCTGCTCAATGACCAGGCCATTTTTTGCAATACGGCACTGCATCGCTTTGACGATTGCGCGGTCGTGCGACATTGTACCCAAACAAAATTGGCATCCTTTTTTTCCCACAAAATGGAGCTTTCTTCTGGTGGTATTTGATCACCTCTGCGGTTTTTATTTTTTTGCGATTTTGAAAAAAAAACAACACATCTTTTACTTTTTGCTAGAATAAATATTCCAAATTGAAAAAAACAAAAACAACATTTTTCCTCAGCTACTATTCTTCTACATATTTTTGGAAAAAAAAAAAAAATCGTAATAAGCGTATATTGATAGGTTTGCGTAAAAGTTATAGCATCTACAAAATAGGGGATAGATGTCATTTTTATTATTTTTTTTTTTAACTTCGATACTTCGGGACTTCGATATTGCGGCGGACAGATCAGACACTTTTGACACATTTTTGGAACCACTGACAATTATACAGTGATCAGTGCTATAAAAATGCACTGATTACTGTATAAATGTCACTGGCAGGGAAGGGGTTAACACTAGGGGGTGATCAAGGGGTTAGGTGTGTTCTGAGATCAGTGTTCATACTTAGTATGAACACACGACCTGTCTCTTCTCCCCTGAGAGAAACGGTTCTCGCTCTGTCACGGGCGCGATGACAGCTGGGCACTCGCATCGGCTCCGGCGGCAAGCTGCGGGAACACGCCCCCCAGTGGTCAAAACGACGTAAGGTAACATCGTTTTACCCAAGGGGGCCACCCTGCTGCAGTACAACTGCAGCGGCTGGTCGGGAAGGTGTAAAAGGAGATGTATGGCTAAACCTTTTTTTAGCTATGCTTCTCCTGTGGGTCAGGCCCAGATTCCTGCCTGGTAGCTGGTTCAGCCTCTCGGTGCACTTCCAACCCCTCCACAGCCCAGTGTTCCAGTGAGCACTGACTGACCGTCACCGCTATGTGCTCAGAGTGGACTCAAGGACTGAGCGATCAGTGGTCTTTGATCATGTAGTTCTTGGTTTAAAGCCTGTGGGTGACAACTGCAGCATCGGATCAATACTGCATCTACATAGGCGAGTATGAATGTTTTTTATTTTTGAATCCCACATTTCTCCTTCAATGTTTTGTACACCTATTACAGAACCCTGCTGTAGATTTTGCCATACTTCTGGTTCAAATAAACCTTTTATTAGAGAAATAGATAAGCTGCCTTTGGACCTCCCAAAAATACTAGTTGCCTTTCTATTATGCCAATCTACAAAGACATGACCCAGAAAAAGTGTGCAGATTAGTTGGGTTGGAGAAAAGTCAGAAATCATTATCTGCAAACTTATTTCAAGGCAGTGACTCCAAGTTTTCAAGCCAAAGGGTCAGCATTACAGCCAGACAATTAGCATTTTCAAGAGATGAGAGAAATGGCATCTTCTCTAATGACAGGTTTCCTTTAAATATCATTCACATAATTGTGCCACGTATATGGCCACAAAGACACAGGCAGCTCACATACCCAAACTAAGCCATCCGCACTGCACAAGTATGTGTTGAAGTATTCTATAGTTGCAGAGATTTGTGGTTGTTAGTTCCATATCTCCTTTCTTTTACCCATGTCAATTGACATTCTGGCACGTCATACGTGGAGAAAACTCCATCCCATGTTCTCCAGTATTAGCAGAGAAATTAGGGGTGTGACTGTTAAGGTTATGTCACACTTGTAATCCTGTTGGTGGCACATTTCTAGCAATGGGATCACCATACAGATTAGGAAAAAAAAAAGGGGTTTACTTGTAAATCTTCATATCTGTTACTAAAGGGTCATGCTTCCACCTTCAGGTGGACACTGGCAAAAAAGGAGGGTAATCACCTTCCCAGGCATAACCCCTCTCTACCCTCTTCAGTTTTTTTAGCAAGTCATGGCTCAAAGGAAGAGGGGTGCGATCCCTGTGTCTGGTGATGAACTCCAAAAAAGGATATTACAGGTAAACTAAAAATCTAATTTTCTTTACTGTACATTGCTAAAAGCCGCTCGGCTGTTATACCGGAGGAGCGGGAGGGGACGCCCCCCCCGCCGCTCTTACCGGGCCTCCCGTGCGATCCGGAGGCCCGGTGTCCAATCGGCTGCCTTCGGCGGCTGGGGGCAGGCTGGAACGAAGCTGTGGGCGGCTTCATTGCAGCCTTCTCATTGTAAACGTGGAAGCAACGTCATGACGTCACTTCCCGTTTACTCGGCTGCCAATGGCGCCGGTTTTAAAAAAATATACAGTGTTCAGAATCGCCGTTTTCGGTGATCTGAATACTTTGAAGTGCACAGGAGGGATCGGGGGTCTAAGACCCCCGATCCGTCCATAAAGAGTACCTGTCACCACCTATTACTGTCACAAGGGATGTTTACATTCCTTGTGACAGCAATAAAAGTAAAAAAAAAAAAAATTTTTTTTTAAAAACACAATTTATAAGTATAAGTATAAAAATAAATAAATTAAAAAAAAAAAGTTTTTTAAAGCGCCCCTGTCCCCGCGAGCTTCCGCAGCGAAGAAAACGCATATGGAAGTCGTGCATGCATATGTAAACAGTGCGAGAGCAATAATTCTAGCCCTAGACCTCCTCTGTAACTCAAACCTGGTAACCGTAAAAAAAATTTAAAGCGTCGCCTATGGAAATTCATAGGTACCGTAGTTTGTCGCCATTCCACGAGTGCGTGCAATTATAAAGGGTGACATGTTTGGTATCTATTTACTCGGCGTAACATCATCTTTCACATTATACAAAAAAATTGGGGTACCTTTACTGTTTGGATTTTTTAAAATTCAAGAAAGTGTCCCTTTTCCAAAAATGTGCGTTTAAAACACCGCTGCACAAATACCGTGTGATATAAAATATTGCAACAATCTCCATTTTATTCTCTAGATTCTCTGCTAAAAAATATATATATAATGTTTGGGAACTCTAAGTAATTTTCTAGCAAAAAATACGGATTTTAACTTGTAAACACCAAATTTCAAAAATAGGCTTAGTCATGAAAGGGTTAATCACCAAATGACACTAATCCCAGAACTTTCAGTGTCAGGCATCTGGGTTACTAAAGGAGCAGAATTGTTCACGTCAGCCTAGTAAAGCTACATTCACTTCAATCATATAATTCACATTCAAAAACAGACATCTTCTGCACAGGACTGGGTGTTTCAAGTGAAATTTCTACTCCTTTCAAGGTTTTATTCCTGAGTTTTTAGAGTTTTAAGGATATTGATAATGCACAGTCACACTTGCAGTCAGACATGGCATTGGAAATATTCTTTTGAAAATCTTTTACATCAGACACCAAAGAGGTAGTCCAGTAAGCTTGCATTAAAATGTTCAATTTCCAGTCAGGTTTAGAGAAATTCACAGATAGGGAATTCCGTTGCAAATGAATGGATGTCTGAAGAGATCATGGGTTTGCGGTTTCAGCCTAAAAAGAAACTGTTTCTCGGTAAATAACTCTTCCTGATCAAGGCAAACTAACAGAAAGTTAGAGAGGAAAAGTATTATATCAAACCTGTGAACATTTTCCATGGCTGCTACCTCAGCCAGAGCAGCTAGACTAAAGAAAGCAGACACAGCCGGCATGTCCTGGGTAATACTGCAGTTCTGTGCAATGCCAGCTTCTTCAGTGATTGTCAGTTCTGCCCGGCAAGTTCCCTCCATGTTGCAGCTATTTGTGGGAATCTTTCCATCTATAACTAGGAAACAAAACAAGAGCATTATCAATGTATATATGTGCTTGTATACATTTGTCACCTCACCTTCATTTGATCAGGACTTCATGACCCACACAATGTTATTTCTGCTATTATACTCTGGTTTCCAAACAGGCATTTTCTGTTAACCACTGTAGTTGCAGAGCCTTTCCTTCTGCCCCCTTAAGCACTTAAGGACCAGGCCTATTTTTGACACCTGTTTACAAGTTAAAATCAGTTTTTTTTTTTAAATAAAAAATAAGAACACAGTAAAGTTAGCCAAATTTTTTTCTATACTGTGAAAGATGATATTATGCCAAGTAAATTGATACCCAACATGTCATGCTTCAAAATTGCGCCCGCTTGTGGAATGGCGACAAACTTTGCAACTTGAAAAACTCCATAGGCCATGTTTAAAAATTTCTACAGGTTACCAGTTTCAAATTGCAGAGGAAGTCTTTTGTTAGAATTATTGCTCTCGCTCTAACGATTGTGGCGATACCTCACATGTGTGGTTTGAACACAGTTTTCATATGTGGGCGCTACTTACGTATGCATTCGCTTCTGCACGCAAGCTCTGAGGGACGGGGTGCTTTACATTTTTTTTACTTCTTATTTTTTATTTAACATTTAAAAAATTAAAAAAAAAAAATGGTTTACTTCTATTCCTATTACAAGGAATGTAAACAGCCCTTAATAGAAAAAAAGCATGACAGGACCTCTTTATTGTGAGATCTTGGGTCAAAAAGACCTCAGATCTAACATTTACACTTAAAAGCAATTAAAAAAAAAAAAAAAAAAAAAAAAGTCTTTTTTTTTTTTCCCCAATGAAAAAAAAAAAAAAAAAATTGTCCCTTTAAGGCCGTTGGGCTGAAAATTACACTTGACGTCGCTGCCATCATCCAATGGTGCAGAGTCGAGTGGGGGCCATCATTCCTTCACTCGACTTCGTACCAAACAGCGGAAAGGATTGGATTGTCTCCACCACTACCGACAGCTCTTGTAAGCAGCAGAGACGACCGGAACGCAGCGGAAAGGGGGTGGGCACCTCTCCCGCCGCCGATAAAAGTGATCTTGCAGCGAATCCACCACGGAGACCACTTTTGTCTTAAAGCGGACCGCCCGCCATTGAAGAAAATACTGGGGAGCTATCTCCTGCCATAATGACGGTATTTAACTTCAAAAGACGAACGTATATCAATGGCGGGCGGTCTGGAAGTGGTTAAAGTCCCAAAACATTTTTTTTGTTTTCATTTTGGTTGCATTTGTTTTGCACCTTATAAAATGTTTGCATTTACGCCCATCTTAATTATGCGTATTTACTTTGGCACAGGTATTTGTTTGCCAACATACTTGGATACATAAAATAAATTATGCTGCACTTATATCACAATATATAAAAATATGTGTATAAATAATCAACTGAGTCTATATTTCCCACAATATGTGTATGGCTTTAAATAGTGTGTATATGTAGCCACAAAAGAATGTGTGTGCCTTGCTACAAATAAAAACCAAAGCATCAAACAACATTAATTAGAAGTCCATCTGATAATCCTTCAATCCCAATTGCAATGCTTCCAATACATGCAAGGAAAAGTGTATTCTCCAAAAGGACCTCCAAACCCCAAAACGTGTCTGCTCAACTTAATAGTTGACCCTCATCACAAAGGTCAAACTATGCATACCACCACTTGTAGTACCCGGATGGCAACAAAATTCCTCCAGGCAGCAAAAGTCTGCAGCCCAATTAAACCATCCACTACTGAGTCTCCCAGAATGCTCTCTGGCACAAGCATGATTAATTACATCCCACAATTATAATCTCCCTCAGACTCCGCCCAACATATTTAGGCAATCATGATGTCTTCAGGTGCCCCATGTTGGGTAGAACCTGAAAATCAGATAGAGCGCTGGCTTTCTGTACAAAGTGATTCTAACTGCAACACTATGTGAATATATTTTAAATTTTTATTTAAAAAACAGCAAATGGAGAACACTGTGGTTTGTTTTTATTTTGAGAGCATAATTGTGGGATATAATCAATTGCGTTTGGTTTAATTTGGGGTTCAGTGGGAGTCTCTTTGGAAGAACACACATTTCTTTGCATGTATTGGAAGCATTGCAATTGAATTGATGGATTATCACAGTTGGACATTTTACACTAATTAATGCTGTTTATTTATGGCAACACACACGTTATTTTGTGGCTATATATACACACTATTTAAAGTCATACACTTATTGTGGGAAATATAGACACCGCTGATTGATTTTTTTTTTTATACATTTACAGTCAGGTCCATAAATATTGGGACATCGACACAATTATAATCTTTTTGGCTCTATACACCACCACAATGGATTTGAAATGAAACGAACAAGATGTGCTCTAACTGCAGACTTTCAGCTTTAATTTGAGGGTATTTACATCCAAATCAGGTGAACGGTGTAGGAATTACAACAGTTTGTATAGGTGCCTCTCACTTTTCAAGGGACCAAAAGTAATGGGACAGATTAACAATCATCCATCAAACTTTCACTTTTTAATACTTGGTTGCAAATCCTTTGCAGTCAATTACAGCCTGAAGTCTGGAACGCATAGACATCACCAGACGCTGGGTTTCATCCCTGGTGATGCTCTGCCAGGCCTCTACTGCAACTGTCTTCAGTTCCTGCTTGTTCTTGGGGCATTTTCCCTTCAGTTTTGTCTTCAGCAAGTGAAATACATGCTCAATCGGATTCAGGTCAGGTGACTGACTTGGCCATTGCATAACATTCCACTTCTTTCCCTTAAAAAACTCTGTTTGCTTTCGCAGTATGCTTCGGGTCATTGCCCATCTGCACTGTGACGTGCCGTCCAATGAGCTCTGAAACATTTTGCTGAATATGAGCAGATAATATTGCCCGAAACACTTCAGAATTCATCCTGCTGCTTTTGTCAGCAGTCACATCATCAATAAATACAAGAGAACCAGTTCCATTGGCAGCCATACATGCCCACACCATGACACTACCACCACCATGCTTCACTGATGAGGTGGTATGCTTTGGATCATGAGCAGTTTCCTTTCCTTCTCCATACTCTTCTCTTCCCATCACTCTGGTACAAGTTGATCTTGGTCTCATCTGTCCATAGGATGTTGTTCCAGAACTGTGAAGGCTTTTTTAGATGTTGTTTGGCAAAATCTAATCTGGCCTTCCTGTTTTTGAGGCTCACCGATGGTTTACATCTTGTGGTAAACCCTCTGTATTCACTCTGGTGAAGTCTTCTCTTGATTTTTGACTTTGACACATATACACCTACCTCCTGGAGAGTGTTCTTGATCTGGCCAACTGTTGTGAAGGGTGTTTTCTTCACCAGGGAAATAATTCTTCGGTCATCCACCACAGTTGTTTTCAGCAGTCTTCCGGGTCTTTTAGTGTTGCTGAGCTCACCGATGCATTTTTTCTTTTTAAGGATGTTCCAAACAGTTGATTTGGCCACACCTAATGTTTTTGCTATCTTTCTGATGGGTTTGTTTTTTCAGCCTAATGATGGCTTGCTTCACTGATAGTCACAGATCTTTGATTCTCATATTGAGAGTTGACAGCAACAGATTCCAAATGCAAATAGCACACTTGAAATGAACTCTGGACCTTTTATCTGCTCCTTGTAAATGGGATAATGAAGGAATAACACACCTGGCCATGGAACAGCTGAGCAGCTAATTGTCCCATTACTTTTGGTCCCTTAAAAAGTGGGAGGCACATATACAAACTGTTGTAATTCCTATACCGTTCACCTGATTTGGATCTAAATACCCTCAAATTAAAGCTGAAAGTCTGCAGTTAAAGCACATCTTGTTTGTTTCATTTCAAATCTATTGTGGTGTATAGAGCCAAAAAGATTAGAATTGTGTCGATGTCCCAATATTTATGGACCTGACTGTATATATTGGGAACACAAGGGAGCACCAGCTAACCAAGTCCAATGTTCCAGGAAGTGAAGAGAGCCACAGTGGTACACAAGGCAAGATGTAGTGATGTCACATCTGGGGTGGACTGCTTGCTATGGCAACACATTTTGGAACTCCTATTGGCTCCTTTCTCAAACCATTGAAAATCATAGACAGGCAAGCTCTATTTAACAGAGAGGGTTGGAGGTTGGTATCCTGGGCTCAGCCAATCACAAAACACTCAGGAATAAAGAGGCAGTGCAAAGGTGGAAAGAGAGGAAAGGAAAAGACAAAACACAAAACCACAACTCCTGCATATAATGCTGCTGTGGAACGACTGAGCCTAGCTGGGCCCAGTAGTCCACAGTAGCATTATATGCAGGAGATGTGGCTTTGTGTTTGTCCTTTCCTTTCTTTCCACCTCTGCACTGCCTCTTTATTCCTGAGTGTTTTGCGATTGGCTGAGCCCAGGATACCTACCTCCAACCCTCTCTGTTAAATAGAGCTTGCCTGCTTATGATTTTTAATGGTTTGAGAAAGGAGTCAATAGGAGTTCAGAAATGCACCATCGCAACCAGCCTGCCCCAGGTGTGTCGTCAGAGCCCGCCTTGTATCCCACAGTAGCTCTCCTCGTCACCTCACTTCCTGGAACATTGGACTTGGTTTCTTCACTGACAACACGCTGTTTGCTGTCACAAGTGGCTCTTTTGGTGGATGGCTTCCACCCAATGTGGCATGGCTGCAGATATGCTCTTTGATTTTTTTTTCTGTGAGTTTGCACTGGACTTTTTATTCGTAATAAACCCATTGATGCTGCACTTAGCTATGCCTCCTTGTGTTCCTTTTTTGTAATTTCAGAGATTTGTTCCCGTCTCAGGTGGAGCTGCCTCCTGAAGTACAACACCCTTCCTATGGGATGTGGCTTGTGCATTAGCATTTGTTTGCTCCACAATTTCAATTGTTGTTTATCACTTTGATGCTTGCAGCTGCAAGTTAGGGAGACTGGTGCATGAAATTTATTGAACACTTATTCTTAGATACATAATTATAATTTTAGAAGTTCTAAACATGGGATAAATGCATTTTCCTATTTTTCTCAACACACCTTTAAGGGCCCCTTCACATCACGTGTGTTGGGACTGTGCTGGGAAGCCTTGTCCAGCACAGCCCAACACACGATAAGGTACAAAACCTTGTTCCCCATTAGGCCATATCACACCACTATGGTGATGGTGTACACTGAAAAAAGTACAGTATGCCAAAGAGACTAATGCCAAAAATTCTCTCACCTAGAAAACTTTTTTTTTTAATTTCCACTTTAACAGAATAATTTCTAGTTACCATTTTTTTCATGGAAATTTTACAACCAATTATCTGCCCTCTTGATGGCAGCAAGAGCTAATTTAGAGAGTTTTCCTCCCAACTGTTCCACCCAAAGAAAACTGACAAGTCAGAACACAACAGCCCAGCGGGGGAGATCGCTGTACTAATGCCGGATTGTTAGTGCAGTGACTTCGACCGGAGCGGTCAGTTTTTTTTTTTTGTTCAACCCAAAAACTATAAATGCCCCGTACACACGGTCGGATTTTCCGATGGAAAATGTCCGATCGGAGCGTGTTGTCGGAAATTCCGACCGTGTGTGGGCTCCATCGGACATTTTCCATCGGATTTTCCGACACACAAAGTTGGACAGCAGGAGATAAAATTTTCCGACAACAAAATCCGTTGTCGGAAATTCCGATCGTGTGTACACAAATCCGACGGACAAAGTGCCACGCATGCTCAGAATAAATAAAGAGATGAAAGCTATTGGCCACTGGCCCATTTATAGTCCCGACGTACGTGTTTTACCGCGTTTAGAACGATCGGATTTTCCGACAACTTTGTGTGACTGTGTGTATGCAAGACAAGTTTGAGCCAACATCCGACAGAAAAAAATCCTAGGATTTTGTTGTCGGAATGTCCGAACAAAGTCCGACCGTGTGTACGGGGCATTAGTGTGTACATGGCTTTAGTCTGATTTCACAATCTTCAAAACTCTAAACAAAAAGTAAAATTTGTGGTCAGAGGTTTTTTTTTTTTTTTTTTTTAAATGTTCTCACCTTGACTTTTAACAGTGGAAGAAGACTGACAATCCAAAGACCTAATAAGATGTGTAATTTTAGTTTTTCTTGCTTTTCTTTTTTGACTTCCAACCAGCGGTTCATGATTTGCAGTAGGTTCTGGAATGTGAGGAACTGAATTGGAACTGCTCCTTGGGTCATCATTATTGTTTTTGTCTTCTATGGCTACAAGAAAAAATATAGTAAATCATAGATTCTATAGAAACAAACAAAAAACACTGTAGCATCGTCACTTCCATTTGAGGTCACTTATTCTGTTTTGACACTCACAGCTGTACAGCTCTACTAGTACCAAATTGCACTGATCCCTATCTTAAAGCAGTTAAACCCAAAAGTGGAACTTCCGCTCATTGTACTCCTCCCCTCCTCCGGTGCCACATTTGGCACCTTTTGGGGGCGGGGGGGGGGGGGGGGGGATTGGGGACGACGACACAGTATACCTGTCTTTCACAGGTATGCTTTCCCCACTTCCGGGAGCCTCAGTCGCAGGTATTGATGTCACAGCTGAGGCTCCCTCCTCCTCCCCCTGTTGCCAGGCCAGTAGGAGAGAGGAGCGGAGCCTCACGCATGCGCAGTAGGGTTCCCAGCGTGAAGCTGTAATGCTACACTGCCAGGTTCCCTTATTCGCAATGGAGGCTGCATGCACCCGACAGCTCATGGAAACATCAGCTGCGTTGTCGACATCACTATACTCCAGGACAGGCAAGTGCCCGATTATTAAAAGTCAGCAGCTGCAGTATGTGTAGCTGTTGGCTTTTAATTTTTGCAGCGGTGGGCGGACCTCCGGTTTAACAGCTTCTGTTGGCTCTATCCCCTATCCTAGCAAAGCAAAAGAACTTGGTAATCCAAGATTGACATTGTTTATTTATGCAAAAA
Organism: Lithobates clamitans; assembly: GCA_037952925.1. Lineage (NCBI taxonomy): Eukaryota > Metazoa > Chordata > Amphibia > Anura > Ranidae > Lithobates > Lithobates clamitans. Next base: position 9,525,041 of record JBBGZY010000081.1, read on the forward strand.
AATTCAGTCTATTATAATGTCAAACTAAAAAGCAGTGCTGTACAAGCATATAATGAAAGGGATAACAGCACTAGTGATCAGTTCACTCATGAATTTTAACTGTTTGAAGATATCAGACACCTTGAAATATTTAAAAAAACTTTTATTTAATTCCAAATTGCTCTTGTGCTCCATAGGGAGTCCTAAACCTGAATGAGTGATACATGTAAAGTTCAACTTTCAACTGAGAGTTGTGGTAGGTTGTCCCTTCCCACAGTTCAAGGCATCTCCCTGAAGGTCATACGGACAAGCCCTGAGAAAATGGGCATGCACTTTCAGAGCTTAGATGGTAGGAGTGGTAGGGGAAGGGGGGTTTGCCAGAGCGCTCAGGGTTTCCACATACAATGCTGCTGGCATGATAGAAGGCAAACTTTGTAGATCATATGACAGTGGTGCAGTTCCTAAAAAAACTGTACATTAGATGCTGAAATACCTTTATCCAATGTGCTTTGCTTCTCCTTTTTATGCTTGTATTTGCTTACAATTTTGTGAAATAGCTTCTTTTGAGACTGTATAGCACCTGAAATAAAGAGATATGAAAACTAATTTGTGTGTTCATATAACAGTCAGCAAAAACCATGCAGACGACAACACTGTCAAGTAATTTTTAAGGATACTACTGCCGAACGGTTGTGCATAACCCTGGTATGCACAACAAGGTCTACATAGACAATCACATAATTACAATGCCCATTATGATATATTAAAACTTTCAAGCACGATTATTGTTTTATATTATCATTTACCAGGATACTGACAATTTCATGGTGGGAGTCTCATTTCACAGCTAAAATCTCAGCCTAAATGTGGCATGTTCTAGCAGTTTCAGGAATCAGGGTGGAGGGCCTATTGTCTTGAGATACTTCATGTTACATATGTAATTATATGAGGTCTAAATGCATTATAGTACAAAATACATGTGAATCCAATGTCTCATAATGCTCTGATTATTACAGCATTGGGGCAACAAAAAACATGACAGTGGCGGAAGTATAGGGGTCGCTGAGGTCGCCATGGCGACTGGGCCCCATGCTGCAGGGGGCCCTTGAGGGCCCCCCTGTTTATCTGGATAGGAGGAGCGGCTGAGAACGATCTCCCCATTGTTAGCCGACCTGTAATCGGCACTGTGCGGGGAGCCTGTCACACTGTTCTAAAGTGAAAGCAGTGTGTGCTGTGCTCTTTTTCTCCCCCTACAGTGCAGTACCCGGCAGGAAGAGGGAAGGTAACTCACTGCCGTTTTTAAAAAGGCTTTCTGTAAGTGTGTGTTCATGTATGTGTTTATATGTGTGTTCATGTATGTGTTTATATGTGTGTTCATGTATGTGTTTATATGTGTGTTCATGTATGTGTTTATATATGTGTTTATATGTGTGTTCATGTATGTGTTTGCATGTGTTTATGTGTGTATTTATATATGTATATGTGTTTGTGTGTGTATATACAGTATATGTGTTTGTATATTATGTGTGTGTTTATCTATGTGTGTGTGTGTGCGTGTGTTTATCTATGTGTGTGTTTATCTATGTGTGTGTGTTTAGATGCAGTGGCGGCCCGTGCATTAAGGGCGCACGGGCGCCGCCCCCTCTCTCCAGCCACCCCTCTATCACCAATAGATAGATTCATGCATTGCATGAATCTATCAATGGCCGCCGCTGCCACCCCCTATTCAGGCACCCAGACCCTTTTTGGGCGCAGGGAATCTGAATTACAGCGGCGGGGGGTGTTTTTGAAGCACCGGATTAGAGCCATAGGCTCTAATAGGCATCAAAAAAGGTGACCTCACAGGCCACTCAGCTGTGTTAGAAAAGCGAACGACTATTCGCTTTCCTAACACTAAACTGCCTCTCCACCAATCAGGTGCTCGGGTTTGTTACCTGTCACCTGATTGGCTGAAACGTCAATCGCCGCTATTGGATGCCTATCAGGAGGAGAGGACAGGAGATGTGGACAGCAGGAGACGCATGGAGGACCTCACTCGTCGCAGTCACCCACTGCCCCACCAAGAAAGGGTAAGTGCCGATGAGCGGTCGGGGGTCACACTGGGGGCATTCAAGGGCACACTGGCAGCATTTGATGGGCACACTGGCTGCATTTGATGGGCACACTGGTTGCGTTTGATGGGCACAGTGGCGGCATTTGGCACAGTGGCTGCGTTTGATGGAACACTGGCAGCATTTAATGGCCACAGTGGCAGCGTTTGATGGGCACACTGGCAGCGTTTAATGGGTACACTGGCAACGTTTGATGGGCATAGTGGCAGCGTTTGGCACAGTGGCTGCGTTTGATGGGCACACTGGCAGCGTTTAAGTGGCACAGTGGCAGCATTTTATGGGCACAGTGGCAGCAATTGATGGCACAGTGGCTGCATTTGATGGCACACTGGCAGCATTTTAGTGGCACAGTGGCAGCGTTTTAGTGGCACAGTGGCAGCATTTGATGGGCACACTGGCAGCGTTTAATGGGCACAGTGGCTGCGTTTGATGGGCACAGTGGCTGCGTTTGATGGGCACAGTGGCTGCATTTAAGTGGCACAGTGGCTGCATTTAAGTGGCACAGTGGCAGCGTTTGATGGGCACAGTGGCAGCGTTTGATGGGCACAGTGGCAGCGTTTGATGGGCACAGTGGCAGCGTTTGATGGGCACAGTGGCAGCGTTTGATGGGCACAGTGGCAGCATTTGATGGCACATTGGCAGCATTTAAGTGGCACAGTGGCTGCATTTGATGGCACATTGGCAGCATTTAAGTGGCACAGTGGCTGCATTTGATGGGCACAGTGGCTGCAATTGATGGGCACAGTGGCTGCAATTGATGGGCACAGTGGCTGCAATTGATGATTTTTTTTTCAAAAAATGTTTGCGCCCCCCAAAAATTTTTGCGCACCAGCCGCCACTGTTTAGATGTATGTATGCACATTTTATGTATGCACGTTTAATCCTGACACCCTATATGTATACAATCAGGACTGATTTTTTTTTTCTTGCTCGTTCAATGTACCAACAACAAAATGCTATTCCTCTGAAAAGCGATCCATGCTCAGATCACTTTTCAGAGCCATTTGACAGCCGGTAAAGAGGCAATATGTTGCCTCCTGACCACCTGTTTTAACCCCTTAAAGTGATTGTAAAGTTTTTTTTTTTAAATAACAAACATGTCATAACTTCATTGTGCAGTTAGTTTTGCACAGAGTGGCCCCGAACACCGGCTTCTGGGGTCCCTCGGCGGCTCCTCCTCTTATCAGACATCCCCCTAGGAAAAGAGCTGTCCAGGGGTCAGGGGGGCCCTTCATGATTTCTTGCATCGGGGCCCTGAAGGTTTTAGTTACGCCACTGAAACATGATGTACCATGTTAGCCAGGAACAGATACAGAGGTATCATATTAAGATACTTAATGAGATACTCCATGCATAAAGCAATATAAGAAAAATCTGTGTTCATAATTATGCAAAAATTGCACATGAATTCTAGCCCACATTTTATTTTATAGTATGGATACATATCAATTTAAACTCAAAAAACATTTGGTGGCGCAAAGTAATGGGCAAATGGCAAAATCACACTCCAATTATTTCCCAAATTTTGATTATGTCATTCAATTTTAATAAGGCAGAGATAAAGAGGGTTCCCCTAAGTGGACTTTTATGGCACTTAATTTATATATCGTATGTGAAAAATGTAGCAAGGTATACAGAAAATTGTAATAAACAAATTTTATTTATAGAAAGACAACATTTAAAAAATTGTAACGAAACATTGATTCATCTAAACAGTGCGTTTTTATCACCATGAGAAGTATATACATAAAGAAACCTGTTTTCTTTATGTATATACTTCTCATGGTGATAAAAACGCACTGTTTAGATGAATCAATGTTTCGTTACAATTTTTTAAATGTTGTCTTTCTATAAATGAAATGTGTTTATTATTACAATTTTCTGTATACTTTGCTACATTTTTCACATACGATATATAAATTAAGTGCCTTAAAAGTCCACTTAGAGGCCTCTTTATCTCTGTCTTGAATATTGGATGTGGCATTCTTCTTAACATAGGTCAGCCTTTTGTCTGTTTCTTCTCTTCAATTTTAATGATGTCACAATAGAGAACATTACATTTATTACCTTTCTGTTGCTCAGTTTGTCCACTATTTATTTTTTTCTTTTTCCTCTGGAAAGCATTTTTGCGATCGAATGTTACAGGGCTGTACTGAGGAAGGCTATTAAACTTCTTCTCAAACTCCTCCTCCAGCTTTGCTAAACTGTAAAAATAGCAATGTATAACAGTTGGTTCAATGAAAACTGTCACATGAACAAAAAGACCATGTTCTCCAGCAGCCATTGTGTCTACTGTTTTCAAATTCACAATAAAACATCTTTCTTAGGAATATAACACAGGCATGGCCTCATTTCTGTATTATAATATATTAGACATCAGACATGAACCCCATGCAAAATAATTCTTAACCCAATGGTAAAGCGATCCTTTGGCTAAGAAAAAAAAACTAGGACAAAACAACCATGTAAATAATAGATCATGAATACTTACCTTTTTGGTGGGCAGTGTGTTAAATCACTCTTCTTCAAGAGCTCTGGGTGCCTCTACTATCTGCATATGCGTTTTTCTGTGATAACATAGCAGCCAGTAGAAGGAACCACAGCCACCAATGAGAAACAGGCTCAATATTACACCTGAAGTGTCAGATAGGAGTGGAACTTGAGACTCTTCAAGAGTATGAAGGTCTAACACAACATTCGCAGGACAGGGAGGTAATTCGTAATCTTTTATTAACATGGTGGCTCAGCCTCATTTTGCACTGTGATTTGGCCACAGTGCGGTTGTATAAATAGCTTTCATGAGGGTGACCTGTGACTTCTGACTCCTATTAGGTCATGGGTTTTTGCCACAATTCCTGAACGTGCACCAAAAGTCCTGAAACCATGCTGAAAACCTTAATACGCTTTCAGAAAATATGGCAAAAACACACAATCTAATAGAAGTCTATAGAACCTGTGGCTAACCCGCATGAAAACTGCACATGCGCACGAAAACTGTGCACACACCGGCAAAGACTGCAGTCAAACCGCAGAGCAGCTGTGTGAACCTGGCATTAGTGACAAGGTTGTTTTAATGTGAATACTGCACTTAACATTCAAGCTTGTACATACCAGGCTCATTTACTTCTACAAACACCCAAAGTAACTTATACTTCTATGTTTTAATTTCCCCATGTTTTTACAATCATTCCCCCCATTTTTTTCAAAGAAGCTTTATTTTCAAATTTAACATCCCAGGATAAGGATACCTATTTTCATAGTGACAGTTATTTTCAGCTGAGTCCAAAGAGATTTGAAAACTACAGATACATTCATATACCTATTTTTATGCTAAAGCTTTGTGAATCAAGCCCTTTGTGCCCTAAAAATGACATTTGCACTGTGCTCCATTTGTTATTAGCCACAAAAAGAGCCTTGTGCCTTGAACACTTACAATAATTTTCACTAGTTAGTCGTTAAAAGGCATTACCATCACTTGTTATTATCTAACAAACTATGAAAGCAGGTGGTTTGCTTAGAAAAATTAAATAAGGGGTTAGACACTCTATCTAGCCTCCTTTTTTTTTTTTAAAGAAAAACCTTTAACATATATGGATAAGTCTTCGGTAGCTGGAGTTTTTGAATTTGGAAAAGAGGCTACTCTTGTAGTTTTCTGTGGTGTCCAATCTACTCCCTTTAAATTTAAATTGAATGTATGCTAACTCTCTTACTATTACCATGTAGAAGTTCTGGACTAGAATTTAAAGTTGTATGAGGCAAAGTTAGGTAGGCTACTTTTTACTGTCAGAATAGTATTACCCACAAAAATGCTATTGTTAAGAGACCACTGCCCTAGATATTAAATCATCAACTGTGAAGCCAAAACTGACCTAATGCACTAAACATTTCATTGCCTAAACATAACTGTCCCATGTTGATTTTTTTTTAGAAAAGCCAAATATGTGGGGATTTGTAACTAGTGACCTGGACGAGTTCTATGAAATGTGGATATTTTCTTTGTATCGCATAACATCAATCATCTGAGGATTCAGCCTACTAGTTTAGGTGGGCGATACTGCAGAGAATAACTTCCTAACTAAAAACATTGCATTACTTAGTAAAAGATAACACTTATGCAGAATGCATACCCAGCAGGCCCTTCCTCCTTTGGTTTTACTTTCTTCAGTTTTTTATTCCCACTATTCCCACTTTGGCTAAGTGACCAGTTGTCATCATTCCAGCAGCCCTCGTGGTCAGATGAACCACCTTTTCCTGGGTTTCTTTTACCTAAAATTTAAGAAAGAGACATTAGATGACTCAAAACCTTGCAGTTACATGTCAGCAAGTTAACTTAAAAAAGTACACAGCCATACACCAATGTGTCTGACGGTTTAAATAGTTTTCTTCACACAATTAAGTTTGTTATCGTGTTATGTCCTTTGTACTCACTTATATGACACTCCTTATTATGGCATAATGTATGGCAGATACTGCGTTTTTTCTCTTTGTTACTTGCGATAAAAATATTGAACGTAAATAGTTTTCTTCAATAAAATATAAACAAACAAAAAAAAAACTTAACCACTTGCCAACTGCCTTTCGCAGATATACTGTGGCAAGGCAGCTCAGCTGCGCAAACCGATGTACGAGATAGTGTGGGCGCAGGGGAGCGCGTGCGGGTCCGGCGGACTCAATGTCTGCTGGCCACCCGCGATTGCGGTACAGAGAGGCAGAACGGGGATCTGCCTATGAAAACAAGAAGGGTCCCAGTTCTGACGGGACAACTCTGAGGTCGGCTATTCCTAGTATTCGGGAACAGCAATCTGTGTTGTCCCAGTGAGCCCATCCCCCACACAGATAGAACACACCGAGGGAACACAGTTAACCCCTTAAACACCCCCTAGTGTTAACCCCTTCCCTGCCAGTGTCATTTATAAATTGATCAGTGCATTCTTTTTAGCACTGATTATTGTATTGGTGTCACGGGTCCCCAAAAAGTGTCACTTGGGGTCAGATTTGTCCGCCACAATGTCGTAGCCATGCTAAAAATTGCAGATTGCTGCCATTACCAGTAAAAACAATTAAAAAAAAAATAAAAAATGAAAAGCCCCTAAATCACTTCCATCTACAACAACACGCTGTCATCCTCCCTAGACGTACTTGCTCCTCTTTCTACATGAAGAACCAGGCCCCATCTGCCATAACCCTGGCAAACAGACGACACCTGAAGTCTTAAGAGACACAGCCGGGCTCTTGAGCGACCAAGGCGTAAATCTAAATCCCTGCAAGACTACCATCTACAAATCTGCCATTTTCAAATACAACTCCTGCCTCCACACTGCTGAACAAACCTACTACAACACTCTTATCAAAACCCTCTCATCCAAACCTCGTCAACTCTTTTCTACCCTTAATTCCTTACTTCACCCCCCACTGCCCCCACCCACGTACTTGCTTACCGTTCAACAGATTGTCAACCATTTCAAAAGCAAAATCAACAATTCGCAAGGGAGATATCCAGCATTCAACTTCCTCCCCTACTCAACACATCAGGTCCAACACCACACTCAATACTCTCCTCCTCCTGCCCAGTTACCACCGATGAAGATGATAAACTCCTCTCCATGGCCCACCTTACCACCTGTCCCCTGGACCCTGTCCCCTCACAATTACTGCGACCACCTTCCCACTCTATCCTAAACTCCCTAACCCACATCTTCAACCTCTCCCTCTCCACCGGTACCTTTTCTTCCCCGCTCAAACATGCACTGGTTACCCCCATACTTAAAAAACCCTCACTAGAACCCACTTGTTTGAATAACTTAAGACCCATCTCCCTGCTCCCATTTACCTCTATGCTCATCAAACGCCTTGTCCATGACCAAATGAGTCGCTACCTCACGGACAACAACCTTCTCGACCCCCTACAGTCTGGCTTCCGTCCACAACATTCCACTGAAACTGCCCTACTAAAACTCACCAATTACCTACTAACTGCTAAAACCAATGGCCATTACTTCATACTCATACTCTTAGACCTCTCTGTTGCCTTGGACACAGTTGACCACCTGCTCCTCCTTGGCAAACTACACTCCCTTGGCCTCTGTGATTCTGCTTTATCCTGGTTCTCCTCCTACCTATCTCAGCGCACTTTCAGTGTCACTTACAACTCCATCTCCTCTCCTGCTCTTCCTCTCTCTGTTGGGGTACCCCAAGGCTCCGTCCTTGGGCCCCTCCTATTCTTGCTCTATACCTCTTCCCTGGGCCAGTTGAGAAGCTCCCATGGCTTCCAATACTACCTCTACGCCATTGACACCCAGATCTATCTATCCACTCCTCGACTCAACCCCTCGATCTCCTCACGGATCTCAAACTTACTGAATGACATTTCGGTATGGATGTCACACCCCTTTCTCAAACTCAATATTTTTAAAACTGAGCTTGCAATATTTCCTCCTTCCTGTTCCCCCCCATGACTTTACCATTAAGATCAACAGCACAACCATTGGTTCCTATACACATGCCAGGGTGCTGGGTGTAATCCTTGACTCTGACCTCTCCTTCAACCCCCACATCCAATCACTGGCTAAATCCTGCTGCCTTAACCTCCACAACATTTCCAGAACCCCTTCCTGACTAATGACACCACAAAGCTAATTCACTCCTTGATTATTTCCCCCCTTGAATACTGCAACTCTCTCCTTAACGGCCTACCCTTATGCAGGCTATGCCCCCTTCAGTCTATTATGAATGCTGCTGCTAGACCAATACACCTCACTAACCGATCCACGACTGCTGCCCCTCTCTGCAACTCCTTCCCTGGCTTCCCCTACCCCACCGTATAAAATCCTAAATGCTAACCACAACATACAAGGCCATCCACAACATCGCCCCCAGCTACACCACCAACCTCAGTTGCAGATATCGCCCAAATCATCCCCTCCGCTCCTCCCAGGACCTCCTACTCTCTAGCTTCCTTGTTACCTCCTCTCATGCTCGCCTTCAGGACTTCTCCAAAGTCTCTCCAATTCTCTGGAACTCCCTGCCCCAGTATATCCGATCAGCCCCTAACCTGTCCACCTTTAGGAGATCCCGAAAACTCACTTATTCAGGGAAGCCTATCCCACATCCAACAACTGTGACCGAGTCACCCCCAACAAATAATTCCCCACATCTATTACCTTTTGTACCACCACCCCTTCCCTTTAGAATGTAAGCTCTATGAGCAGGGCCCTCCTGTCCCTTCTGTATTGAACTGTACTGTAATTGTGCTGTCCCCCCTCTACATTGTAAAGCGATGCGTAAACTGTTGGCGCTATATAAATAGTGTATAATAATAAATCTAGCCCCTTTTTTGTAGACGCTATAACTTTTGCGCAAACCAATATACGCTTATTGGGATTTTTTACCAAAAATTATGTAGTAATGATGGGAGAAATTTGATTTTCTAAATTTTTTTTTTTTGGGGATGTGTATTGTAGCAAAAAGTAAAAAAAAATCATTATTTTTTTTAAATTGTCGTTCTTTTTTTGTTTATAGCGCAAAAATTAAAAACTGCAGAGGTGATAAAATACCACCAAAAGAAGGCTCTCTTTGTGGGAAAAGAAGGACATCAAATTTGTTTGGGTAAAACGTTGCATGCCCGCGCAATTGTCAATTAAATCGACGCAGTGCCGTATCTCAAAAAATGGCCTGGTCATTCAGGGGGTAAATCCTGCTAGGGCTGAAGTGGTTAAGAGTATATATAAAAAAGGACCAGAGTGTCTAGGGAAAGGATTCTTCAGAGAGGAACACACAGGCTTTAGAAGATTGCAAAAATGGAAAAATGCATTAATAAAAACATGTAAATATCCACCCATAATGGCAAATAACCACTATATACCTCCACCAGTGGATAAAGTAATGATGAAATAACAGACACACCACATGAACCCTCCTCATTCACTCAAATTCCCACCCCCCACACAGAGTATGGGTAGTATAAATGACAAACTGACAGTAGCAAATTCTAATGTTTAGGGCAATGTAAAAATGATGGTGGAACAACAAAGTACAAAAAATAATAATAATATGCCCTAGAAGCATTGAATAAGTGCACCACTTGTATAGTAGTCTCTATTTGAATATGTAGATGTCGTTGATCCTGCCATTAACTAAGAAGTGGTTAAGAGTCCCTGTTACCAGACCATTTATTTAATCAAAAGGAGTTTCCATAAGATGATGTGTGCATTTACCATTATTAAACACTTCAGCTCTGGAAGGTTTTACCCCCTTCATTACCAGGCTACTTTAAATGGCAATAGTTTGCTCATGCATTGCTATAGGCAAATAAAATTTATATAATTTCCCACAAATAGATCTTTCTTTTGGTGGTATTTAATTAGCGCTGGTTTTTTTTATTTCTTGCGCTTTAAATGAAAAAAGGGCATACATTTTAGAAAAAAAAACTATTTTTTACTGTTATAAAACCTATCCCATAAAAAAAAAAAAAGTTCATACATTTAGGCCAAAACGTATTCTTCTACATGTATACTGATTGGTGTGGGTGAAAGTTATAGCATCTACAAAACTATGAGATATATACTGGAATTTTTATCTCTTTATACTAGTAATGGCAGTGATCGGGAAGGCGGGCAATCTGACACTTTGTGGGAACTGGCTAACTGCCAATGACATCTCCAGTGACACTAACACAGTGATCACTGCTAATAATATACACTGTACTAATGACACTGGCTGGGAAGGGGTTAACATCTGGAGCAATCAAATGGTTAAATGTGTACCTAACAATGTTTACTATGTGGTGCTTTTACTACGAAATGTGCCATATCCTTCCTGATCCAGACTCCAATACAGTACTGTGTTTGTTACTGGTTAGGAAAAAGCATCCATGATGGGAGTTGTGATGTTTGAACTTTACTGAGAGAATACTGCAGATCAAATGACCGATTAGGTGGCAAAGCCAGGGTCAGCATCTACTATTTTTTTTCTGTCCTCAGGTTTTTGCCTGGATTTCTGCAATTTACAACATTTCTCTATTCTTTGCCAATGTGAATAAACCTAAAAGCAAGCAAATGCTTCTTCCTTGGGACACCAACAGTTTCCTTAAAGTAAAACTGAAGTAAAAAAATGCTAGCTGGTAGAGTTTTATTCTACTCTGCTTGCTAGCAATTTTTCATCTTTGTGTACATTGCATGTGCATTGTGGAGTACACTTCCAGCATCTGTAAGATGCAGAGAATGGAGCTGGGTGCTCAACATGACCCATTGCTTACCTCTGTCAACATTGGCCCGTAATGTGGTCAGCATCCCCTCTGATACAAGTGTTTTGTAGAGAGCCCCTTTACAGGCCCTCTCAGACTTCCTTGACCCACAGGCTTCAGCTTTTTTGCTAATGTCACAGTCTTCAGTTTTGAGCATTTCTGGTATGCATAACATAGGTATGTCCTCTGCAGGAGATAGTGGTTCTTCCTTTATCTCATCAGGTACTTCAATAGGTAATTCCATGGAAAGCATTGTATTTATGGGCTCTGGTTTTATCAAGTCTTTGGTAGTCTCTAAAGCTGTATCATTTATCTTCTCTTTTGATTTAATTTTTTTCTTAGTTTCAGATAAGTTATGTTTTGGACTAGCAGCTGAACATATTTTTTTGCACGGAGAAACTGAAGGAGTTTCAACACTCCAGTCTCCCTTTGCGACTGCCTCTATTGTGTACATGACACTTTCAATATCTGACTCCGAGGATTGCCTCCTTTTACAACTCTTCTTTGGAGACCCTTTCTCGATAGAATCATGGTCCGTTTTGCTTTTCTTCTTTTTCTTTTTAATTTTTTCTTGTTTTAAAAGTCCAAAATAATGCATATCCAAATGCTCTGGGGAAGGTGAGTCATGTTTGTTAATTTTAACGTCGCTAAAACTTTCCTCTTGACACACATTACAGCATTCCTTCGGGGTGCTGCAAATCAGGTCTTCATCTGTCACCACAGCTTTCAATTTCTCTGGAGTGATATTTCCTGAAATTTCCATTTTCACTGCTTCTGACGCCACACACATCTACAAAGTAATGGGCAATATTAGACGAAGAAGAAGAAAAATACAAGAAGCTACATATTATTGAATACGTATATTGCTCTTAATTGATAAGATATATTAAAAAGGTGTATTACAGAGATAAGAGAAATAAACAGAGCTAACTATAAAACTATGTCACTGCCATTATCCCTTTCGAAGTCAGTTCCAGGTTTCTGAGATGCTCCTCAAACCCATTGTTTCTAGTGATGTAGAATGCATTCAATTCTTTTGCACATACTGGAACTAAGCTCTAATACAGTAAAACAGGTTAAGGTGAGGTGGACTAGAAGAAACCAAAAACCCATCTACTTAACCAGTGTGAAGCAGAGTTGCTGCGTCTTAAACTGAAAACATGTTTCTGTACAATGCTTCACACTGTTTGAGAGAAGAACTTTTTGGTTCCTTTTAGTTTACTTCACCATAACCTGTCTGGTCATACTAACACATCGTTCCCCAAACCCTAACACATAAAAGCCACATTTTCCACACGCTGCACTGAGGATGAGCAACATGCCGAAAACCGTATGCAGTATAAATGGCTCTATAATATTAGGCTGTATGTGTACCAGCGGTTCAGAATGCACAGTTGATTCAGAGGCAAAAAATATTTGTATGGCTCCGTTCAATATCCTCAAGAATAAACCCTTTACTTTTTGAATTTTTGTTGAAAGAGAGACATGCAAATGCCTTCAGTTTCAAGGAAACTTGTTTGTCGTTTCCTCTGGTAAACATGGCAAGATATAAAATGTATTGCTTTATGATGTGTGCTATTTTAATAATAACCAGTACACCAGTTCAGTGTAATTGGAAATGTATTTGGAAAACAACTTTCTAAAGATACATAAAGTACACATGTGGGCATAAATACCTGACAGATTTCTGATTAATGAAACATTTCAGTACTGTACCTTTCACTTTAACCACTTCTGGAGCCTGCATTACCCATTTATTACCAGCCAATTTTTCAGTTTTCAATGCTGTGGCAGTTTGACAATTACTCCGTCATTCAGAGTTTATTTTCTAAGATAGAACAGAGCTTTCTTTTGGCGGCGTTTACAAACTTTTTTTTTTTTGTTTATGGAAAGGAAAAAAAAAAAAAAACGGTTTCCTTTATTTCTGTTAAAGAAAATTGCCAGGATAGTAGAACACCCCAAAATGACCCCTTTTAAGAAAGTAGATACCATAACCATTGTTTTTGTCTTTCTTTTTTGGAAATTAACAAACATAGCTAGCATTAGGCAGATAAAAACATGGGGCTTGGTAATGGTGCAAAGGATAGAGCACATCGGGCCATACACAAAGGGACTGGAAGGTGAAAGGGTTAATGCACAGGTGTTAGAAAGGGTTAACCAAACGATCTTACCATCAGTGAAAATGAATAATGGCTTTATTTTTCATTCATTTGATACAGTGTCTGCAAACCGAGCCATCTACTGATGGCTTTCCTCACAGCCATTGACGGGTGTAATGGTTGTCCAAGGTTTGATTCTACAGCAGCTTTTACAAACAGTGGTGGGTAGATAACTTCAACCAATCCGACGTTTTTTAAACGTGCCATGGTAGAAAAGTAGTTATACCTTATTTTAACCACTTGCCTTTCTGTCACAGTAGAAATACTGTGACTGACCAGCAGCTGCAGGCTCAGCAATGTAAATAAACATTGCTGGTTTGCCCCCGGGTTCAGGACGTGCACGCATGCCCCCCCTGCGGAACTGTGCTGTGATTAGCTACAGCACAAGCTTGTCAGCAAGCCCGGGGCAATGATTTTTCTATATTGAACCCGGGTGGAAGACACCCATTAGCCCAAACCTGGTCTGTTGTCACACAGTTCATTTTTTGAGCATTTTGTGATGCTGTGGCATGATGATCATATTTAAATAAAGATCGAAGATTACTTTTGAGTGCTGCTGCCCAGGATTTTTCGTTTACCTCATAATTACCAGTATTGCCTGCACCTGTTACTTCTAGCATGGAGAAAATGTTTGTTCCTCACAGACCTCTTTCAGAGCGGTGAGATCTCTCTCTATCTCTTCATTTTTTGAGAACTTATTTTTATTTAATTTTATTTTTGTTTTCTGATATCACAGATTCCACCACACAATCCCAGTCCACCTCTCTCCCCTCTTTCTTTTTTATCTTGTCACTTTCTAGTATCCTTCTGCTAACCTATGTTTTCCACCATCTCCATGTCCCTACCATCCTTGGCCCAGGCCTTTTACTTATGTATACATATCTTTATGCCAATACTCATTGATTTTACTTTACTACTTCAGATGCCTGACAAACATACTCATATTTATAGCCTATACTCTTTATGGACTAACAAGGTTTCTAGGGATACATCACTATATCCATGCCATGCCTGCTCTCTGTTTGGCCCCTGGCCGGGTCCCGTCTGGCTCCGCCCCCTCAGCGAGGCACCTGCTGCCGCTGTCTTGGAGCCGCACCAATGTAGCCATGGTCAAGCTCAGTGGTGAGTATGGGGACCCACAACCCCTCCTACCCTTTTTCATCCTAGGCACATTGTTACACACATCCACCCCTGAAGCGCGAGCTGGATCTCACGAAACACGTCAGGTAGTATGATGCCTGTGTACTATGCTTGCTATTACATCTATGTATCAATATTCCTTGTTTATGTATCTTTTTTTTAAATTGGCAATTGTTGGTGATATCTATGCATGTAAACAATTTTACTTGAATAAACCATAGACTGTATTTACTACTGTTTTGTTTACTGACGGAAGCGGTACCCACTTCATTTAAAGTTCCGGGGTGAATCCTTTGTTTTATGATTTTGGTCATGGACCTGCTGATGGGCTGTAGCCAATCACAGCACAGCTCTGTGCCTTGCTTATAAACACTGACACAGGACCTGTCTGGTTCTCCTTGAGCCCTTTCGTGCCCATAAAAAGCAGAAAGCCAGATCTGTGTGAGTAGAAGCAGCACACTTACATACACCTTTTTAGGCACATTTAACCCTTTGAATGCCCTGTCACTAGTGTTATTACAGTGTACAGCATTTTTTACTGATCGTTGTAAAAGTGTCACTAGCAACATCAGATAGCGTCAGTCAGCTAGCACTAGTTTGCCCGCATACTATTGCACTCACACTATAAGTTGCTGATCACCATCATTACTAGTATAGTGTCAGCACTTTGATCGTGAACAAAACTATACTTGTGTCCCCAAAAACAGTGTTAGCAGGATAAGCTCTGATCACTGCCCTGCCCCTCCCCCAAGTGCAGTGTCAGTATATTTTTTCTGATCATTGTTACCTGTGATACATTGTACACAAATACGCAGCATTAGCAAGATCATAGCTAGGTATACCTTGGAGTATCTACTTTTTAAGAAGGGCTCATTTGTGTGTGTGATGTTCGTACTATTAGAATCCTCCATTTACATCAATCGATGTGGATGAAGGAATCTCTGCCAGAAATAATGTATGATATACACAGAATAAAAACCTGTAGAGAGAAGTGGCACCCTGATAGCTAGATCAGATGATGGAGAGGAGGTCCCTGCTAAGATCCGACCCCAGCTTGCTGGAGTGCTAGAAATGCATAATTATGCTCATATGCAGCAGGGTGCAAGTACTAGCACTGCTACTTTTTGGTGATCTAGCAAGCACCAGCGGCCTAATACATCTTGGCCTGTTAAAGCGGAGGTCCTCTGAAAAAAAAATATTAAAAGCCAGCAGCTACAAATACGGCAGCTGCTGACTTTTAATATATGGACACTTACCTGTCCAGGGAGCTTGTGATGTCGGCAGCCGAAGCCGATCCGTCCGTTGGCTCTCGGCTACTGCCGCCATCCTCGGTAAGGGAATAAGGAAGTGAAGCCGTGCGGCTTCACTTCCTGGTTCCCTACTGCGAGTTGCGCTGCGCGTCCTCTCTGGTCCCTGTTGTGTTCTGTGTCTCACAGAATACAGCGGTGGAGGAGAGTGTAGGCACCGGAAGTGGCAAAGGTCACCGCAAGCGCTGCTGTGATCTATGCCAGAAAGTGGGAGCAAATACCTGTATTAGACAGGTATCTGCTCCCTCCTCCCCCTGAAAGGTGTCAAATGCGACACCGGAGGGGGGGAGGAATCCAAAAAGTGGAAGTTCCATTTTTGGGTGGAACTCCACTTTAAGACACCAGCACTGCAGTATCTCATGGTAAAGTGGCAAGCGCCAGAAGTGCAGTAAATTCTGGTGCGGTAGCTAGCACTAGTAGCGGAATGGAAACGCAGCCACCAAGCACAGTCCCGTAGTAATCTTTATGCTCAAGAATATATTGGCACCAACCCTAATACATACCTTGCTAGGCCACTCGAGCAGAAACCTATCACGGTTTCTGAATTTAAAACTTTTTTTGGCCTAACCCTTAACATGGGCATTGCAAAAAAGAATGAATTGTGGTCATATTGGGCCACAGACCCAATTTATCATATGCCTGTGTTCTCTGCAGCTATGGCCAGGAAATGATATGAGACAATGATGCATTTCAATGACCTTACCTTCTGCCGTCCTCAGGGTGACCCTGACCACGATTCCACAAAATTCGGCCCCTCGTGAATTACCTTTTCCAAAAATTTGCAGATGTCTGTATGCTCCAACAAAACATCTGCGTAGATGAGTCTCTAGTACATTTTACTGGCAGGCTTCCAATTAAGCAATAGATCCCAAGCAAGTGTGCCAGATATGGGGTCTAACTGTATAAGCTCTGTGAAACGTATCATTTAAGAATCTGCGAGGGAAAGGACATTGATGCCCAGACTACATGGGGAGCAGTGGCAAGATAGTATGGGACTAGGTGCCACACTTGTTCCTAAAGGGGAACCATCTGTTCGTGGACAACTGTTTTAACAGCCTGCAACTTTTTAGACATTTGTTCATTAAAGAAATTGGATGCTGTGGCACTATGCGATCTAGTTGCATGGCTTCACCCAATGGCAAGCCACTTAGAACGGGGAAGAAACCTGCTTGCAGAATAAAGAACTACTTGCAGTGAAATGGAAGGACAAATGGGAAGTTTTCAACTGTCTTCTGTTCACCCAGGCATGGTGGTGTAAATTAACATGGCATCTGGTGTCATTGAAAAGCCTCTCTGTGACCACGATTATAATCTTTATATGGAAAGCTTAGACTTAAACAACCAAATGATGAGGCCATATCTAGCATCCTGCAGAGCTAGATACTGGTACAAAAAAGTGTCTATATATTTATTTCAATTGGCTCTAAATAACGCTTTTGTTATTTAGAAACCAACTGGAAGAACTGGATCCTTCCTAAAATTTGAGACAAACGCCAAAATCCAGATGCAGTTAGCTGGCTGCATGAGAGGCATTTTCCAGGTGTCCTCCCAGGTGCCACAACACAAAAGTCACTCCAAGAAAGTGTGACTTTTTTTTTATGGAGTTAATGTTATATTGTTACTGTGCGTTATAGCTTTTCAGGAATGTCAATTCACTGCAGCAGAGTGCTGCTCTCAGAATACATACGTCGGTGCCTGCAGCACCAGAACGTGTATGCCCAAGCATTAGGAGCATGAGGTAGTCAGTGAGTGGTAGTTCCTATGCTTTTCTCATCCACATTGATCAATGTAAATGGAGGAATCTATTACACTTATGCCCAGCATCAGAACAGCAGGTGGATGTGTGCTGGAAAATTCTAATGGTGGGCATACCATACATTCTGGCAGAGGTTCCTTCATCCACATCAGTTGATGTACATGGAGGAATCTGATAGTACAAACATCTCCCCCCCCACAAATGACCCCTTCTTGAAAAGTAGATACTCCAAGGTATTTGATAAGGGGCATGGTGGGTATTTTGCAGCTCTCATTTGTTGCCACAAAGTTTTGGAAAATTAAGAAGGAAAACAAAAATGTATTTTTATTTTCTTTTTACATTTTTCAAAACCCTGTGACAAAAATTGAGATCTGCAAAAGACTCATTCTTATCAAATACAGAGTGTCTACTTTCCGAAAAAGAGAAAGGTGTTTGTACTATCTTGGCATTTAGGGGCCTCCAAAACTGTGATACTGTAGGTAGTCAGAAGTGAAATGATATTACACCCTGTGAAATCCTCAAGGTGGTCATTGGTTTTGGGCCTCCGTATGAGGGTGAACTCCCAAAAAGTCTCACACATGTGGTATCCCCATACTTCGGAGAAGTAGCAGAAAGTGTTTTGAGGTGTAATTCCACATATACCCACGGCATGTGTGAGAAATATCTCATTAAATTGACAACTTTGTGTAAAAAAATAAATAAATATATAAAAAAAATCTCTTTCCAATTATTTTGGTATTTTTCGTTCATTTTGCAAAAAATAAAAAATAAAAACAATTGTGATCAACTATCACCAAAAGAAAGCTACATTTGTCTGAAAAAAAAAAATCCTTTTGCACAGTGTTGCATGACCGAGAAATTGCCAGTTAAAATAGTAAAAAATTCTCTGGTCAAACATTAAGTTGGTCAAGTGGTTAACAGACAAATGTGTCAAAAACAACCGATTAAATTTGATTCTGTGCATTTACAGCTGGAATCATTATATTTGAATATGGTGGTGCTGTATGGTTCAAGACAGTTTTTATTTCAGACTCCGTGTTCTTTCCCTTATTCAATAAGACCAAAGCAATGGACAGTAGCTGCACATTTTCTAAAGAAGTGTACAAAAAACAAAAATAAAATGTACGGTAATACTACTATTGTCTTTTTATCCAGAATAATAAATAAGCTTCCCAGAAAGGTTGAATCAGAGTATTCTCGTCTTATTCCCCAAGTATTAAAGAGGTGCTGATAAGTGTTACAGTTGTTACCTCTGCAAGCTGAAACAATGCTGATGTCCCACACTGCTTTGCTGATGCAGATGAATCGGAATGTGATGCGCTTGAGGAAATCTACACTCAAAACCAACAGACCCATCAGTCATACAATGAAGAAAAAAAAAAGTACTGATATACTGTTAATATATGGGTAACACAATGCAATGATGATATGGAATAGAAACGTTACAGTTTTTGAGAATGGTTTAACAGTAACAAAATAAGAAGAGTAACAGATGATATCTGATAATGGTAATTGAAATACAGTTTGAGAAAAAAAGATAAGTGCATGCGGTAAAGGTAAAGCTGGTAAACCCAAGGAACTCTAAAAATACATTTATAAACTGATAAAAGTGTATTAAATTGAACGGTAGTGCTTTAAGAAGTACAGCCAAAGCTTGTTTGGCTGTACTTTTATGGATCACAGGAGTGCAGTTCGTTTTGCACTCCTGTGACCCGTTTTCAGCAGAGAGCGGGCTGAAGTCCGCTCTCTGCTGAGGTCACAGAAGTCGGCACCGCGTCATCACGACCACGGAGTCGGGATACGCCAGATCCCTGGACCGACACCTAGCTCAGCCGCTGAGCCCCCTCCTCAGCTCAGTGCTCCAGTGATCAAGGAGGGGGCAGAGCAGAGAGCTGTGACTGAGTCTGCAGCTCTCTGCTCACTTAGCCCTGAGAACCAAGCGATTGGCGGTGTTCGATCGCTCAGTTCTCAGTGTAGAGGCACTGGGGGACAGATGCAGCATTGGACCGATGCTGCATCCACCTAGGTGAGTATAAATCTTAAAAAATAAAAAAAATAGAAACCTGTACTTCTCTTTTAATGTGCTAAAAATCAAGGATTACTTGTGGTAGTTTTTATTAAAATATCGTTAATATCATTACTGTTAATATACTTTATATTTAAATAACAAATGCTGGGAATAATATGGATATTTAAAAATAATTTTCTTTGTCTAGTTGTGGGTCTGGTAGTGGACCACAGCATAGTAGGTGATTACAAATGAAGAATATCAATATAAAAAAAACTGTTTTCTAATACAGATAATTATATTACTTGTGGAATCAATTATTTTCTTGTGTAAAGCAGGTACTGAGTAGCTTAAATTCCATACCTGAAAGTATAATTCCAACTAAAACATTTTTTTCTGAGGGAAATGATAGGGAATGGAATTTCAACAGGGACACAGATACCAATAAAAACCTCACAGAGCTTCTAATCATTCCCCACTTCATCTTAAAATGACTAGAGCTATACTTTTTTCCTTTCTCTTTTACACTCTCAGCATTATGTTACCTCTGCTAAATGGGAGAGGGATGTTTTTTCACAACATTTTGGAGGATCTGGGCTGTTAACTTGCAGAGTATTTGATGATATCTATAGCAAAACAGAAAAAAAATACTTTAGTTTTTTTTTTCTTACAAACGCATGCACAAACAAGATATTAAAAAAAGCAATATTTAGAGATTTTTTTTTTATAACAGTCTCGATTTCAACTTGACTACATTTCTCATAATTTACAGCAAAACTGTTAAATAGAAAGCCAAAATACACACGTAGAATATTACACCAGCCAAATGATTTGTTATTCTGTTCAGCGAGTTTTGTGATGCAGACAGACCTGCCTGTACATCTAATGTAGAATACACTACAGATACGCAAATAGCCTGGTTTGGACCAGACCTTAATTAAAATTGAACAGGGAAGGAGTAGTAGCACTTTGATGAGATCATCCCTTTGCTCTCCCTACTGCAAGCATGATTTACAGCATGTGTAAAGAGGTAGAGTTCTTCAGCTGCCCATTACTCTAAATGCACTGATCGTTTGGCCTTTTTTCCTAATGTAACTTACCTCTGTTTATGAATTTTATTTTAATATCCCAGGTTTGTAACAAGTGGACCGTTAAGGGCAACTATTGCAAACAATACATATATTACTAAAAACGTTACCGACAGAATTCTTAAGGGCTAACTCCACCCCAGTCTAGTTTTAGGTAGAGCTGAAAAGTTAAGCCACCTGGCAATTTCTAATATTTCTGAGGCACTGTACTGGTGAAATATCTGCACTTGAGTTCCTGAGTCAACCCCTGGCCACGATGAAGGGTTGCCACTTTTCTTGGTGGATTTATTTTTTTTTGTTTAATATCTTTTCATTGAACAAAAGGCATATAGATACAAGAAGGGTGGTTCCCCTTGCTATATGGGTGAGTTCTTCCATGAGGTTTACTTTGGATATCTTTTGCAACCAGGTTTTCATGGAAGGTATTGTAGGTTGGCTCAAAAGAGTAGGAATGAGGGCCTTAGCCGTATTGAGCATGTGGGGGATAAGTGAGCGTTTATATCTTCCAATGGGCTTTGGGGTGACGTGAAAGAGTATGATCTAAGGGTCCAGGGAGAGAAGAACGTCAGTGATCTGGTGTATCAGATCTACTACTAGACCAAAATGGGCGTATGATGGGGCAAGACCACCAAAGGTGTGCGTGGGTGGCAATCTCTCCACAATTCCTCCAGCATAATCGGGAATTGATTGGGAACATTCAATGGGAGTTTGGCTGGCGTGTGGTGCCATCTGGTGAGAAGCTTGTAGTTGCACTCTGTCATAGTCGAGGCAATTGAAGATATATGTGCATGTTGAAGGATTTTATCTTTTTTCTTGTCTAAAATAGTGGATCCGAGGTATTCTTCCCATTTGGTCAGATAGGCAGGATATTTTGGGTTTTGAAGAACAATAAGGGCCCTGTAGAACTGTGATATACAGTGTACTGGAGGGTCCTCGTTGGCGAATACGTATTCAATTCCATTGAGATCCTGGATACTTCGTAAGGGCTGAGGGAGGGAAAGAAGAAAACGTTGCAGTTGGTTGTGCCTCCACTTGTCCATGAACGTGGGTGGTTTGGATTTCAAAATTTCAGACAATGGTTTAATGGTATTTGAGCGAAGAACATGGTGTAGCAATAGGGGAACCTTTGGTGACCAAGATTTAAATCCTGGATCCAAGAGGCCAGGCATGAAGTGTTTATGATGAAGGAGAGGCATCAGGGAAGAGTTGTGAGACCAATTGTTTTTCTTATGAAGTCCATCCCACACATCCAGGGAGGATGTAGTGAGGGGTGAGGAGTTGTGGGAAAGGTTTCTAGAGGAGCGGGGTATCCAGGGGGCAGTGGATAAGTCAGCACCGCATAGAGAGTATTCAAACTGTACCCAGAGTTTGGATGCAATGGCATATTTCCAGTCTGCAATACGTGATAAAACTACAGCATGATAATAAGCTTTAAAGTTAGGGAGAGCCAGCCCTCCCGAGGATTTGGAGCAAAAGAACTGCCCTGGATACTCTAGGGTGGCTGTCTCTCCAAATAAAGTGGGTGATCATGGTCTGAGGTAAAGTAAAGAAGCCTATGGGGACCTTCAAAGGGACCATTTGTAAGATGAAAAGAATACGGGGTAGGACGTTCATCTTGATTATATTAACTTTGCCTAACCAGGAATGAGAGAGGGAAGACCATTTCCTAAGGTCCGATCTAATACTATTCAAGAGTGGGATATAATTATGCTTAAAGAGGGAGTGAAGATTGGGTGTGAGATAAATACCTAGGTATTTCATGCCTTTGGTTTCCCAGGAAAAGAGGGGCTTCAACTGGTCAGCAATTGACTGGGGAACGGTTATGTTTAATAACTCAGATTTTATAAGATTAATTTTGAAGTTGGATATGGTTTGGAAGTCGGAGAATGCTGACATTAGATTTGGAAGTGAAATGCGTGGCTGTTGAATGAAAAATAAAATATAAACAGCATAGGCTGCATATTTGTGTACACTTTTTTTTATTTGGATGCCATGAACATTCTTATTGTGTCTGATTGTGGCCAGAAAGGGTTCAAGGGAGATGGCAAAAAGAAGGGGGGACAGGGGGCAGCCCTGTCTGGTTCCATTGTGTAATGTGATCACATTAAGGATCACTTAAGGAGCCATTTATGCGGATCTGTGCGGAGGGGTTCGAGTAAAAAGAAGAGATGCAGTGAAACATCTTGGGGCCCAGATCAAAATAACGAAGGGTTGTTTTAAGGTATTTCCAGTCCACCCTATCAAACGCTCTTTCAGCGTCTGTGGAAAGGAGGCGGGTGGGCTGGGAATATCTGCGAACATAATGTATCAGGGATAGGGATCGTAATGAGTTGTCTCTGGCTTCTCTATTGGGTATAAAACCCGTTTAGTCAGCTGTTATCCAAGGGGGGAGTAGAGGAAGCAGTCTATTTGCCATAACTTTTGCGTAAAGTTTAGTGTCAATATTTAAGAGAGATATGGGCCTATAGCTACCACATAGGGTGGGATTCTTACCGGGCTTAGGGATGACGGTGAAATGGGCAGAAAGCGATTCCGGGCGTAGGCCAGAGGCGTATGAGATGGAATTGGCATAAGCTGTGAGACGGGGGAGGAGGGTATCACTAAAAGTTTTGTAATATAAGATAGTGAAACCATCGGGACCAGGGGCTTTACCAGAAGGGGAGGATTTTAGTGCGTTTTGAAACTCTTTGATGGTAAAGTCAGCTTCCATGTCTTTAAGTGCCGTGTGTGATAATTTTGGGAGATTAGCAGCTTTTAGGTAGGAGAGTATGTGTTTGCGTTTATCTGATTGTGGTAGGGTTGCTAGGTCCCCTTCAACATTATATAGTTCAGTATAGAACTCTCTAAATGCTTTGGTGATTTCTGGCATAGAATGTACCAGCTCGCCCGACGGGAGCTTGATTTTAGGTATGAAAGATAGCGGGGTTTTTTTTAGCTCTGAGGGATCTAGCCAGTACACTGGGTGTTGCCTATGTAACCTTTGAGGAAGAGATAGCGACCATGAACCATGTGGTGAGGCGAAAAGATGCACTATTACTGAACTCAATGTCTACTCCTTTGGCTTCAATGGTGTCCGACAAACTGTAGTACTATTGTGGAAATTGTTGCGAGTAGAGCTTAACGGGTGTTGAGTGGGTCAAGTGCGTTTCCTGGAGGAAAGCAATTGAACAGTGAGTTTTTTAATTCGCGCAAGACTTGATGCCTCTTTTCCGCCACATTGAGGTCCCTTACATATAGGAGAGGACCGTTAGAGTAGCCATTGCATCAGTTGAAAGCGAATCTTCAGCTTACATAACCATGTGTGCCAGCAGGGAGAGGGGGGGAAGGAAATAAAAGGATAGGAAAGAAAAGGAAAGACCAATGAAAAGAAAAAGAAGAAAGACATGTACAGAGGGAACATTTACATTCTGCAATACTAAAGGGAATAAGAGGATATCCACGCTGAAATCTGCAGTGGTCCCAATGGGGAAGGGGAGAGCTAGCAGCTATTATCGACTCTATCATGAGACCAATAACAAAAGCACAGGAGCTGCCCGTTCTCGCCAACCGTAGGAGGAGAGGGGCAGGGGACATACGCCCTAATAAAGACATTAGTATAGAGCAGTAGGCTCCATCAGCGTACGGCCTCTAAAGAGTATTATTAATAAATCAAAACAAACTCTAGCAATCGTATAAAGGAGAGAGGATTGCAAGGATTATAACGGTGCCAAAAATAACCAGCTGAGCTTAGATAAAAAGCATAAACATTTTATTAGCAAAATTTATAAAAAAAGACAAAGGAAAAACTGGGAAGCACATAAACAAGGTGTGCATTTACAAACTCAGACAATTAAAAACATTTGTAGCGTCATTGTTACGGGAATCGGCCAGGAGAATTGAACGTCCTACATGTTTCGCCAGATATGGCTTCCTCAGGGACAGGTGTTTATGTCTTAGAGCACTACTATACAATCTGTAAGTCACCAGGGATTCTCCTGGCCGATTCTCGTAACAATGTCGCTACAAATGTTTTTAATTGTCTGAGTTTGTAAATGCACACCTTGTTTATGTGCTTCCCAGTTTTTCCTTTGTCTTTTTTATAAATTTTGCTAATAAAATGTTTATGCTTTTTATCTAAGCTCAACTGGTTATTTTTGGCACCGTTATAATCCTTGCAATCCTCTCTCCTTTATATGATTTTTCAAATATTGGGATGAGGTGCCGTATCACATTGAGGACCACCCAACCACCCCTTTTCAAACTCTAGCAATGCAAAACCAGAAACAAATTAACCTTACAAAGCGGTTCAGAGATCATCACCTTGTGACCACACATTGGGGGGTAAAACAGACAGTCAGAGCAGTGCTCAAACTGGTCACAAGGGTGTGTTGGTAGACCAAGCTCAAAAAAGTCCAGGATAGGCGTTCATCATCAAAACATGGATTGAGGTGGAACTAGGGTTAGAGCTACAGTCAATGCAAAACAGGGTGTAGAAGAAAAGACAAAGAAATTTAGGTGTGGGCATATATGTATCTCACCCATTTTTCTGAGAGGAGCCCGGGGTAGAAGCACGATTCTGCTTGGAAGGAGTTTTCCACCATTGGGGGGCTGAAAAAGTAGGTATGGGGTTTTGCTACCCCAGAAGCTACATGGATTGTAGGTTCAAATCGTGAAGGAAGGTAGGAAGTTCTTCAGGGAACCGGAGCGTGTAAGAGCGGCCATTTTTGGTACCGATCAGACTCGCGAGGAAGCACCATCTATATGTGATCCCGACTCCCCTCAGATGTTCTAGAAGAGGTTTCAGTGCTCGGCGGCAGTCAAGGGTCTCCTTAGAGATATCAGGGTAGATATTGAGTACTGCCCCATCAAAATGTTAGGAGTGCTTCGCAGCTTGGTCATGACCGCATTTTTATCTTCAAAATAATGAAGGCGACAGAGAACATCCCTGGGCTGGTCAGATGTGGCATTGCATGGCCTCAGAGCACGAAGGATCGGATCGAATCTCAGATTGGCAGTGACAGGGCTACCGAAAATGGTGTAAAGAATACCGCGGATTGAGGTTTCTAAATCATTGTCCCTAGTTGCCTCTGGCAGACAGCGGATGCGTAGATTGTTTCTACGATTGCAGTTCTCGAGGTCTTCAAGTTTGTACAATGAGGCCCTGTGAGCAAATGCTAGTTGAGTGACAGTGTCCTGCAGTTCTTTAATGGCTACCGCATGCGAGTCTTGGCGCTGCTCTGTCTCCTCTAGTCTAACCAGGAGATGTGACATGTCAGCCCTTACTGCAGAAATGTCTTTTTTGATGGATTTCTCCATGCTGCGGAACATACCCGCCATCTCTTTTTTTAGATCACTCACCAGTGAGGACATCTCGGAACCTGCGGGGGATCCAGGATCGTCCATCAGCCCTGAAAAGCAGGAGGAGGCAGTGGAGCTTTCACGGACAGAGGCGGCGTGCGAGGATGGTGAGATAATCGACCTTGCGGCTCTGGCCTGTCCACTCCGTGTGTTGGGACTGGCTCTCTCCACAGCGAGTAATCATTTGATGGAGCCGAAGCAGTTTGGTGTGAAGCCGATGACTTCCCGGAGCGCTTACCGAGTGTTGAGCATGAACCAGGTGTTTTGCTAGGAGCTTTTAGGCCGATGGCTAGACAGAGCGCTTCTCACACACGTCTGTTCAGCGCCATGCGTAGGCCACGCCCCTTGTTGGATTTATTTAATTTCATATTAAAGAAAATGCAGCTGAAGATGCTGGAACACCTAACTCTTACAGGTGGACAGGAACAGAGTTTGGAATTAGAACTGCTGCAGTATCCAAACCGGTCAAAAAAAAAAAATCAGTTTAAGAATTAAAAACCTTATCATATTTAGCTTAAAGCAGAGTTCCAGGCAAAAATTGAATGTCATTTGAAACAAAAGCACACCCTGCCCCCCCTAGTTTTTGGATATTTTTTTTTTTCATACCTTTTTTGGTATGTTTTCTTCGGGACTTACCTCCCATGGCGAGGTACGTCACTTCCTTGGTTTTTTTTTGTGTCCTCCTCCTTCCCCTGTCGCCTTCTGGAGACCTGTGTGTGTCCCAGAAGAAGACAGGACCATTTAGGAAAGTGCAGTGTGACTCGCACATGCGTAGTAGGAAACAGGCTGTGAAGCGGCAAGGCTTCACTTCCCGTTTCCCCTAGTAAGGATGCCGACGCCTGCACCCGGATCGGATGGACAGATCAGCTTTTGGTGCAGACATCATGGGTTCCCTGGACAGGTAAATGTCCTAAGTTGATAAACTCCTCTCCATGGCCCACCTCACTACATGTCCCCTGGACCCTGTCCCCTCTCAATTACTGCAACCACCTTCCCACTCTATCCTCAACTCCCTAACCCACATGTTCAACCTCTCCCTCTCCTTTCGGCACCTTTCCTTCCCCGCTCAAACATGCACTGGTTACCCCCATACTCAAAAAACCCTCACTAGACCCCACCCGTTTGAATAACTTAAGACCTATCTCCCTTCTCCCGTTTGCCTCCAAGCTCATCGAACGCCTTGTTCATGACCAAATGAGTCGCTACCTCACGGACAACAACCTTCTCGACCCCCTACAGTCTGGCTTCCGCCTACAACATTCTACTGAAACTGCCCTACTAAAAATCACCAATGACCTAATAACTGCCAAAACCAATGGCCACTACTCCATACTCATACTTTTAGACCTCTCTGCTGCCTTTGACACAGTTGACCACCTGCTGCTCCTCAGCAAATTACACTCCCTTGGCCTCCGTGATTCTGCATTATCCTGGTTCTCCTCCTACCTATCTCAGCGCACTTTCAGCGTCACTTACAACTCCATCTCCTCCGCTCCCTTTCTGTTGGGGTACCCCAAGGCTCCGTCCTTGGGCCTCTCCTTTTCTCACTCTATACCTCTTCCCTGGGCCAGTTAATCACCTCCCATGGCTTCCAATACCATCTCTATGCCGATGACACACAGATCTATCTCTCCACTCCCCAACTCACCCCCACTATCTCCTCACGGATCTCAAACTTGCTGAATGACATATCGGTATGGATGTCACACCACTTCCTCAAACTTAATCTATCTAAAACTGAGCTTGTTATATTTCCTCCTTCCCGGTCCCCCTCCTGTGACTTCACCATAAATATCAACAACACAACCATTGGTCCCTCCACACATGCCAGAGTCCTGGGTGTAATCCTTGACTCTGACCTCTCCTTCAGCCCCCATATCCAATCACTGGCTAAATCCTGCTGCCTTAACCTCCGCAACATCTCCAGAATTCGACCCTTCCTGACTAATGACACTACAAAACAACTTATTCACTCCTTGATTATTTCCCGCCTCGACTATTGCAACTCTCTCCTTAATGGCCTACCCTTAAGCAGGCTATCCCCCCTTCAGTCTATTATGAATGCTGCTGCTAGACTAATACACCTCACTAATCAATCCGTGACTGCTGCTCCTCTCTGCCAATCCTTTCACTGGCTTCCCCTACCCCACCGTGTAAAATTCAAAATGCTAACCATAACATACAAGGCCATTCACAACATCGCCCCCATCTACATCACCAACCTCATCTGCAGATATCGCCCAAATCGCCCCCTCCGCTCCTCCCAGGACCTCCTGCTCTCTAGCTCCCTTGTTACCTCCTCCCATGCTCGCCTTCAGGACTTCTCCAGAGCCTCTCCCATCCTCTGGAATTCCCTGCCCCAGTATGTCCGATCAGCCCGTACCCTGTCCACCTTTAGGAGATCCTTGAAAACTCATTTATTCAGGGAAGCCTATCCCACACCCACATAACTGTCCCTGAGCCACCCCCATCAAATCATTCTTTGCAGCTATTACCTTTTGTACCACCACCCCCTCCCTTTAGAATGTAAGCTCTACGAGCAGGGCCCTCCTGTACCTTTTGTATTGAACTGTACTGTAATTGTGTTGTCCTCCTTATACATTGTAAAGCGCTGAGTAAACTGTTGGCGCTATATAAATCTCGTATAATAATAATAATAATGATATTAAAACTCAGCAGCTACAGTATTTGTAGCTGCTGACTTAAATTTTTTTTCACAAAGGCTGGAACTCTGCTTTAAGTTTAGTCAGGTGTTTAAAACCAATAATGACTTATCTTTTAAATAAATAGACAAAACTTTTTCAGCTTCACCCTCCCAGCTTAACATGCTACTTTCATAATCACTATCAGAAAGCCATTCGCTGTGCATTTTATTTTTGTTACCAGAATGCAATGTTATTTTCCTCAACAATTTGCATATTATATTCAGACATAATCTGATACCTGGATTATCCACACCCGATGAAGTTAGATTAAATTTAAGTCATAATTTCCTATGTTCTACTGATGAGTGTTTATGGCACGCAACATATTTGATACTTTACACAGCATATGGTTGCCAAACCCATACCTCAGCAAACTGGAACAGTGCAGACTCCTCACATCGCTTAGGGGATGAGACCTCCAAATTTGGTGTGCTAGAGGAAATCTGAATACAATACAAATTTTCATTAAAACGGAGCTTGAAAACACTGACTTCAAATAATATTAGAAAATAAATATTTCTGTCATCATTATACAGACAAATAGCAACAAGAACCGATGGGAAATCTCTCCAATGCGGATAGAAACAGCTAAAAAAGGATTTTTTAATTACTGTTCCTGTAAAATCCAATTCTTGGAGTACAGTACAGGACAAAGGCATATTCTTAAAGGACTGGGTTATAATTTTGCTACCTTCAGATAAATGGACACTTGTAGACAGAACTGTTATCCCACTTACAGTTATCCTCCGTTTTTTAAGCAAGCAATCTCTGAGATGACTAAGAAGTCCAAAAGCAATACAAAAAATTGGTGTGGGCAACAGAGCAAACAAACTGCCAACAAGCCCATAAACAAAACAAACAAGGGTATAAGACCCTAACTAGACAGCTGTGTGTAGCAACATCCACCTGGTAAAACTTTGCAAACACATTAACAGAGGACCATGTGGCAGCCTTACAAATTTGCAAAACAGATGCCTGATGCTGAAAGGCTCAAGAAACCACAGACTTAATGGAGTGGGCAGGGGACAGGCTTGAACAATGCCCTGACAAATCCACCTAGTTATGGTGGAATAAGAAGCAGAATGTCCCCTGTGAGAGCCTTCAGGAACAATAAAGACAATCTGAAAGTCTAAGGGAAGTCATAGCGGGCAGATAAACTTGTACAGCACAAACCGCATCTAAGCAGTGAAGAAAGACCTCTCTAGGGTGCTTAGCAGCTGGACAGAAAAATAGCAGGATGACATTCTGGGCAAAGAGGAACTTCAGTTAAAAAAAAATAAAAGTAAAATAAAGTTGGCGGCTGAAATAAATAAATGTCTTAATAAAAAGACACTTATCAGCCCAGGGACCCAGCATTGTCTTCACCTGGGCTAGTTCTTCACCTGTGTTCAGGTCCCCAGTGCTGCCGTGTTGACTGTGGAAAGCCGGCTGTGACTCCCCGTAGCTTTACAGCCGGCTCCCCATGGCACGTGTGAGCCACAGCACTCTGAACGGTCCCGCAGCCTCCTGGGATCTGTGACATGTCCTGGGAGGTGGGGGCCACCAATTTCCTGTCAAAACTAGTTACCCACACCCAGAAAAAAATAAAAAAAACATCCACTAAGCAAAGGAAGGAGGTTGGAAGACAATCAGTGGAATTTCCCACAGCCGCAGACTTGCTGAGAAGGCACTTGTAGGAAGGAGGAGGGGAGAGCTTCAGCCAGGGATGGCAAAAGAATAGTTAAAGGATAGCTCTGCAATATGATTGCACAAAGCTGTAAAGCGTAAACCTGTTTTTTAAATTTTATTTAAAAAAAAAGAAAAAAAAAAAAAGGCTTTAGAACCACGTTAAACTAACTGGTCTATTGTTACTAGGTAAAGACTAATCCTATTTTAATTACAGGTGTAGGTCTCGTGACACTGAGCCAGTCATTAAAGTCTCTAAAAGTTGGGCCCCTCTCACACATGTGGACCATTTGTTTTCCATCCATCCGTTGATGGATAAAAAAAAAAAAAAAAAAACAGACATCAGTGCATTTCGATGGAAAAAGGGATGTAAACAGATCCGGTTCCGTTAACATCGTTTTTTTGGAACGGATCAAAGCTCTATTTTTCTTCCCTTAGAGAAACGAATCGGATGAAAATCGAATGTAAATAGACAAATTGCCCATTTTTGCATTAAAAAAATGGCTTTGGGACGCAAGTGGTTAAGGACTCTAGCTGGCGGATTTTAAAAAACTAATATGTAAAAACAGATGAAAAACGATTGTAAACTTCATCCGTTTTTTTTCTTTGAAAAAACGTGACTGAACTGATAAAACGAATGTTCTACATGCGTGAAAGGGAACTTCGAAACAATAGATTTGAAATAACAGAGCTCAACTTTTTGAGGACACAAAGGTGGACAACCATCTTGTCCAGATGCTTTATGCACCTTTACTTCTATGATTACAACCAGCCAGGAACTGGGCCACAAAGTCCTGTGTAACTGTAGTGAAGACCCTTACCTGGCAGAGCTAGGGATGACTCTGGTGATGAGTTACACTGTACAACTATCAGAGAACAAGATTTCAGGCTGCAAGTGTCAGCACCTTCTGAAGCTACAGAACAAATGTCCCAAGTTTTGTTGTTAAGCTCATCTGATACCTTTGTGTCTTAAAACAGGCATGTTACAACAATGTAGGGTTAAGGTAACTTAAGCACAGGGTAACAAGCATCCCTGGTTTCAGATGCTCACAAAATCCAGAGAGCCAGTAGCAGGGTAAGGGTCAAACGGCAGGGGCAACCGGAACAAACCAAGGATCAGAGTTCCACAGAGCTTAATGCTAAGCAGCAGTGTTTATTTTGGCAGTAAAATTTGATTCAGTTTTAGTCTTCGTTTTAGGGCATTTTAGTTTTAGTCCCATTTTAGTCGACAAATTATTTTACTAAATCTAATGGGTATAGTTAAGCTGTAATGCATTACTTAAGCATTTCTCTACAATTTCCAAACTCATTATATACTACTGCTGGAGTGAAAAATCTAATAGGTTATTATTTATGATATTAAAGTTATACGTCTTTAAGTAAAACCGTTTTGTCAAGAATATTGCTTTTTTGTCAAAAGGGGAATGCAAGAATAACTCTTTGCATGATTGTAATGACGCCACCATGCAGTGACCACTGCCAGTGGTCAGGAGGAGGCCTGTATTGCTGCAGTGCTGGATGGTGGTCTGCGGGGTGGCCTGTAATCCACAGTGCCCTGTATGCCACTGCCAGTGGTCAGAAGAGGCCTGTAATGCATACACTAGAGCTGCACAATTCTGGCTGGTGAGAATCACGTGTTTTTTGCTTAGAATAAAGATCACGATTCTCACGGCGTAATATCTTTAACATTATATTAAAAAATTGGACTAACTTTACGGTCTAATTCATTAAAGTGTATTTTTTCAAAAAATATTGTGCTTGAAAGACCGCTGCGCAAACAGAGTGCGACATATAATATTGCAACAACCGCCATTTTATTCTCTAGGATCTCTGCTAAAAAATATACCGTATATATAATGTTTGGAGTTCTAAGTAATTTTCTAGCAAAAAAATACTAGCAACAGAAAAAGGTTTAGACTTTAGGTGGTTAAACTGCCCTCATCTACAGACAGAAGTTCATTCCTTTGATCTGAAAGAATGAAAATGTTACACTGTTTCTCTTCATCTCTGCCTTAGCGATGTTGTGATAAACTTGGCAGGCTGCGTTTTTTTTTGACAGCTGTCGGCTTGAGCAGAGAACTCTCTGCACTGAATAAAGGAAATGCTGTGTTAGGTTTGCGAGGGGGTAGAATTGCGATCTAGATTCTTTAACAATTAATCGTGCAGCTCTAGCACACACAGTGCTCTGGACGTATGGTGGTCTGAGTGGAGGCCTCAGGGCTGCTGTAATTGTAATGTACTACACACTCACAGCTCTGCTCTGGTTGCCTGGCGGTTGTCACGTGAGTCGGGACTCGGGAATGGGACAGACTCAGTCTCATCGGGACTCGGGAGCCCGGGCTGGCCTGTAATGCACAATACAGCTCTCTGGCAGTCGTCACGGTGCACACAGTGTAACGCGCTTGCTTGCTGGGAGCGGATTGCGGAAGCAGATGGAGCGCTGTGAAAACCGGACACTGGTTCACGATGGTAAACATCCCTGATGTTGAATGGTGGGGAAAGAATGTCAGCAGAGGATGCTAGTACTCAGACCTTCAGCGTTACCCCTTCTGCAGTAGGAACTAAGAATTTGAGCACTCTGAACGGATGATGTAGCTGCAACTGCTCAGCTTAAAACAGGCTCTGGACCTGCTATTCTGAAGTTCTTTTGCAGTGTTCAGATCATTAAGCTGAACCAGCCGAGATTCTAACCATATATGGGCAGGCTGAATGTACCCAAGTTGATCGTTCAACCTGCCTCTTGTATTTTACATGCGATTATTGCTCCCATCAGGAGAACACAACAGCTCTATGGGAGGGATTTCCTCATCACCACCGACTGTGTTGATGGGGGAATCAAGCAATTTTCTTTCCTGCAAACAATAGGTTGCAGAAAAGAAAATTGCTCCATCTATGGCCGGCTTTAGCAAATTGTTTACGTTCAATGACTAAGCAGATGCAGAATTGGAATTATAGCTAGTTCTGTAAGGGGGATCACAATTGCTAGCTCCTATTGTTACAAATTGTCATGGCTGAATTTTGAACAACATGGTTGCCATGTGTCGTCTTACACGGTTTTTGGTGTGCCCAGTACACATTATCCTCACAAATGATCTCTAGCCATCAGAAATCTCTTGATTAGAGGATCCTCTGCAAGTCAAGTTTCCAAAAATACACAGAGCTGCAGTCTGTACCTTAGGGGTGTTAGGTGAGCATCCCTTTTCGAAACTAGCCTGAAGGTAATCTAGGGTTGTGTGTATTGAACAGCTAACCTTGTTGAGCTTTCTATTCAAGGAAAAAAAAGGTCTTTTAAACTTTAGAGTTTATTTTCCTGGTAGCCATATTACTGCTACAGAATATAGCCTTCATCATTTTTTCAGAACATCTATTTCTGAGAATCCTTATTTCAGCTGAGGATTCGGGTTTACCACTGGCCCCAGAGAAAACAAATCCAGTCAGATTAGCAGAATCCATGGAGAAGAAATTGACAGACTTGAGAGTTGAGAACCAGCTTCGCCCTGGCCATCTTTAGAACTACTAGAGTGAATTGTGCTTGGTCCTGATGGATTTTTATTGACCACAAAAAGCAACATATAAAAACAGCCTGAAATCCCATCAGTGAGTTAGGGAATCCATTCCCAGAGCTAAAGGTTTTTTTCTCCAAAGAGAAATATTTCTCCACCTTCTTGTTCATGCATGTAAAGAAATTAACGTTAGGCACCCCACATCTGTTCATGATCTCTTTGAATATACAGTAAAACCTTGGAATGCGAGTAATTTGGTCTACGAGTGTTTTGCAAGACTAGCACATTTTTTTTTTTTTTATTATAAATTTTGACTTAGATAAATGAGGGATGTCTTGATATTCAAGTAATAAAAAGAGAACAGAGGTGCCTCCAAGTGTAGCAATATGGTTACATTTAATTGAGGTACAACATTTAGCAACTCACATGGTTGATAATTAAAACAGGCACATCCAAGTATGCAGGCATCTGGGGTAAAGCTGTCCACATAGACCATCCTTCGCACTGCCATCATCCCTTCCATGCTGCGCTCCACGAGTGCTTCAAATCTCACTTTCAGATCGCTCTACTGCAGGGTAGTCTTCCTGGTCATGATTGCAAACTGACAGGGGTGAAAGCTGGCGGTGCGAAGAATGGTCTATGTGGACAGCTTTACCCCGGATGCCTGCATACTTAGATGTGTCTTTAATCATCAACCAGTGAGTTTCTAAATGTTGTACCTTCATTAAATGTAATCATATTGCTACACTTAGAGGCGCCTCTCTTCTCTTTTATACTCTGTAGCTCCTGCTGGATTTTGCTTCTAATCCCCTTGTGGAGGCTGCCATTGGTGGATGGACATTTTATGGTTACACAATAACATTGCTATAATCTTTTTATATGGCGTATAACAGGGCTCAACAAACCCCAGGCGCCAGAAACCGCACGCTGGCGCCTAGGCTGCCACCAGCCCACTCACTGCAACTCCCGATGCCCCAGACATGCAGTGCTATGATGTTTAACATTGACCGCCGTTCCTCCTCCCTTCTCCAAACTCAGCGCAGCGTTTGATGCTTGCCAGAGCCGCTGAGTGTGTGAAACTGACACGTAACACAGAGGACAGGGAGGGATCTGTCAGAATTGAGGTTGAAGTCGGGGGTGGGCGGGACCCGGCAGCTATCAAACACCAGCCATTGGGATGGGATCTGGGTGGGCTGTCACGTGTATGTGGCCCCGCCCCTTTTCTTAAGCAGCCCAATCATTGCCTGGTGTTTGATAGCTGCTGGGTCCCGCCCACCCCGGCCGGGTCTCCCCCCCCCCCCACTTAATTCTGACAGCTCCTCTCTCCTCTGTTACTTGTCAGTTTCACACACAGTTAGGAGGGGGGAATGGGGACCCGTTTGACAGGTCCCCTTCCCCACTTCCACTTAGCGCATGCGCAGTAGGAAACCAGCAGTGGAATGGCGGCGAGTCGATCCGAAGATCGGCTGGGGTGCCGATATTGCGGGCTCCCTGGACAGGTAAGTGCCCTAATATTAAAAGTCAGCAGCTACAGTATTTGTAGCTACTGACTTAATTTTTTTCACCCAGGCTGGAACTTTTCTTTAAAGATATCTGGGAAAGAGCTGCATCTAATGTTGGTAATTTAAATAACACTTCTTCACAATTAAAGAGGAAGCATTAAGACATAGCCAAGACATAAAACGGATTTCTCTGAGGCTCTTTCCATTCCTTGAATAGTATTTCTTTAAGAGAGTGCTAGACAGGAAAGGTCCTCCTGTAAACCTCTATACATTTTATCCTGACTGAGAATATAGGCTGTCCATCTTCATTTTGCTCAGAGATGTTTATGGCTTTTAAAAACTCATCAGAAAGAGGTACCTGGTGCTAATTCTAGTCACATTCTATTTCTCCCTATCCTCCACTGAACCAGTCTTTCACTCTGATGATACTCAAGAGAAACCTAGAGCTTAGGTTCAATATCTTAAGACCAAGGAACAGATATAGCTGTGGAGTGCTTTAGATTTAAAATAAAAGATCTGAAGGAGCAAAAGATTGAGACCATGTATGAGACCATGCTGAATGGAATTCATAAATTCCAGTGGTGCCAGCAGCATAACCAAAGTCTACGCACAAGGAAAGCTCCAGAGCTCAAGCAGCTCTAAACCTCCACGCCCCATGCCTTGGAGTCATCCTGCAGACTGGCAGTGATAGTGGTAAAGCCTAGTAGTATAAGCCATTCCTCCAGAAGTGTGCCATCATTAACCCAGAAGTGCGCCATTTTCTGCAATCTTTTACACACACACACACACTCCTACAGATGGAACTGACCAGGAGGAAAGAAAAACCATCCCAAAAGGTGGACTAGATGTGCCATCTTGTTCCCCTAGCAACCCCCAGAAGCAGAAAGGAACCTCCAGGTTAAAGCCAGCAAGGCTGCCAGAGTTGTCCACACAATACACAGGAAAACCCTCAGGTAAGACGCGAGGAAACTGCACAGTGACTGCGACCCGTCTACACAAGGGAGGGTCAATGATCACAATTACAAGACTCAAAGAAGCAGCAAAACAAACATAACAGTGTAGTATTCACAATGAAACTGAGGACAGGGGGTGGGAAGGGCTTTTAACCACCTCTAACCACCTCTTGGTTTGACAAACACGTGACAAACTTTCACCAATGCACCAATAACAAAGCAAAATAATGAACAAAAAGTTAGATATTTTCTTCTGTAATTTACCAGCCACAGAGATGATACTTAAAAGGAATCAATCGTGTTTTTTTAATAAGTAGAATTTTTTATTGCATCATCTATTTTTTACATTAGGTGTTGAAAAGTACCATGTTAAATAATATTTTTCTTTTTTCATTGGGTAAATAGGAAATTTTTAATAAGGCTATTTTGAATTTACCATCTGTAGCCAACAAATCACAAGTTCAAAACAAGAGCAGCAGCATTCTGAAAGCTTATATAACAGATGTACTGTGAGACAGACTTGTAAGCTGGAAGCCTAAATGACAAAGACTTTTGAAAGGATGAACAGGACATGCCTCCTCTGTTAGCAGAGAAGGCTCTCTGGTTCAAGTCAATTATACAGAAGCTTTCAACAAGCATGTAATGTGTGCTAGGTTTTCATATTGAAGGCACAGCATGCATTGCAAACTGAGTGGTTTGAGTGCCTCCTTAAATATAATCTACAAAAAAAAAAAAAGGTTTTATCCAAACAAACATTATACTGTAAGGAAAACATGCATTTATAAACCTGTAAGCTTATCGAAACCCCCCCCCCCCCCCCCAAAAAAAAAACAAAACAAAAAAAAACTTGTGAAAACCTTTTGAACCTTAAAAGGAGTTGTAAAGGCAGAATGTTTTTTGTCTTAATGCATTAAAATAAAAAACCTACTGTGTGTAGCAGTCCCCCCCCCGAATTACCTACCCGAGTTCCTTCTCTTTCCAGCAATGTCCATGATCCCCTCAGCCATCCAGTACACTCCTCCTGATTGGCTGAGACAGAGCAGCGGCGCTATTGGCTACCACGGCTGTAAATCAAAGTCAGTCAGCCAATCAGGGGAGAGAGGGGGCGGGGCCAGGTCAGGGCTCTGTGTCTGAATGGATACACAGAGCTATGACTCGGCTTGGGTGACAATCTGTAGCAAGCTGCTGGCTGAGGGGCACTCAAAGGAAGGAGGGGCCAGGAGCAGCAAAGAGGGACACGAGAAGAGAAGGATCGGGGCTGCTCTGTGCAAAACCAACTGCACAGAGAGGGTAAGAATAACATGTTTGTTGTTTTAAAAAAAAAAAAAAAAAAAAGCGCCTTTACAATCACTTTAACAGTTCTACACTGGAGGAATAATTTATGGCTTTGGACCCAGAACAGAGTATATGGAACTAGATCTCAATTATTATAGCCTGTTCATAGTTAGACCCGACAAATACCTGTCTCACCGTAACATTTTAAACAAGGATAGAACAGGGAATTTCTTACCTCTGCAAATTCAAAAAGTGCAGATGTCTTACTTGGCTGTAAAGAATCAGACTCTGTTGATTGTGCAATAGTTGTGGATACCTGTATGGAAAGAGAAAGTTCATTTAAAATAGTCACCCTGAAGGTTAGGACTGGTTAACTATTTTTTTAGTTTACAATAATGTGATATTCAGTGCAAACATGTGCCACAGAAGTACACAAGAAAAGGAAAAAAAGCAGAGGGAGACTAGAAAAGGTAGAAATGGCAAAAACAAGAATAAAGAGATACAACTTAAGCTAATCTTGGCTAAACTATCAGACAAAAGGGCATTAAATGTAAGGCAATCAAAGCCATAGTGGGATTCCAAATACTACAGTGGACTACGCAAGAATTCACAAAGACAGGACAATCCACATGCACAAACATCCAAGTAAGCCACATGGCTTCTTTTATGGAAGTATACCATTTATCGGTGTTTAAGCAGACCTTATGAATTTTGAATGCTTGCTTGTGGGATATATACTTTATTCCAAACCAAAAATGCTAATGAGGGGTTTAAAGGCTTTAAAAACAAAAAATAATAAATGCACATTTTTCAGGTAAAAAAATGTGAATTTTTTTCCCCTAAGGAGCCTGTAAAGCATTGAACCTGCGATAAACAGCTCCTGCAGACTCTCAGGATAGATGTCTGCCTGTACCTCCAATTCAGGCTTGCGGGTACTTAAGAGCAGGAAGATCAATGAACTACGAGGACGCCCACAAGCATCCTCATAGTTTATTGAGAACTAAAAGCAATCAACCATACTGGATGATGGTACTTGTAGTCTTTTCATTTACAGGAAATTGTAAATGAATGATGCAACCATGTGGGCAGAGCCCCATTTTTTCAAATTGTGTCAGCGGGTGTGGGGAGAAGATCGCCTACCCACTCTCACGGGGGGTGGGTATTTTCACAATTTTTTTGGAGCACTTGGACTTTTATATGGTCACTTATTGCTTTTGAATCCTTGTATTCACATTATTAACAATTGATTATTGGATTGCGCGCTTATATTTTCCTATACACATTATTAGCTAAAGTATTCAAGTTATCATAAGCAGCAGCACCTTTGCTAGAGATATATATATATATATATATATATATATATATATATATACACACACAGATACACATACATACACATACATATATATATATATATATATATATATATATATATATATATATATATATATACACACACAGATACACATACATACACATACATATATATATATATATATATATATATATATATATATACATACATACATACATATATATATATATATATATATATATATATATATATATATATATATATATATATATATATATATATATATATATATATATATATATATACACACATATACATACACACACACACATTTTTGGGATAAGCGCAAATTTATATCTTTTACATATATGCATAATTACCTCTGTCTCTGTACTTTCTACTTGTGCAGTCATAGCTTGATCCTTGTGTGCAGTCAAGGCGTGTTCTCCAGCTAGGAGCAACATGCTGAGTCCTCCCATTTGTGTTGGATCTACCAAAGAAACAGAATTATAATTTATAAGGGAGCACAATAAAAAGTATTAAGACAACCAAATGAAAAACAATGTGTTGTGGAACAAAGTAA
Organism: Lithobates clamitans; assembly: GCA_037952925.1. NCBI lineage: Eukaryota > Metazoa > Chordata > Amphibia > Anura > Ranidae > Lithobates > Lithobates clamitans. Next base: position 9,564,668 of record JBBGZY010000081.1, read on the forward strand.
AATTTTCATTACCAAACTAGTCACTATTTCTTTCAACTGCTGTACATTAGGGTAGTAAATATACACACACTACTGTGGGAATGTTTTAGGCAGGTGTAAAAAAGATATGCTGTAAATTAGCAATGCTTTCAGAATTGGAGGTGTAAATAGGTTAGTTTTTTATCAATTAACAAACCGAAAAGTAAATGAACAGAAGAGGAATCCAAATCAAATCAATATTTGGTGTGATCGCCCTTTGCCTTCAAAACAGCCTCAAACCTTCTAGGTACACTTGCACACAGTTTTTGAAGGAACAAGGCATGTAGGTTGTTCCAAATCTCGAAGAACTAACCACAAACCTCTGTGGATGTAGTCTGCCTAAAATCATTTTGTCTTATCATGTAACCCTAGACAAACTCCATGATGTTGAGATCAGGGCCCTGTGGGATTCACAATCTCTTCTAGGACTCCTCCTCCTTTATGTTGAAGATAGTTCTCAATGACATTGGCTGTATGTTTTGAGTAGTTGTCTTGCTGTAGAATAAATTTGGGGCCAATCGATAGGGGGTGTGGTGTGCCTTTGAGGAAAATGGCTGCTTAGATCTAGAGACCGTCAGACTCCAGCCACAATCAACTCTTAATGGAGGTTCCATGCAGCGATACAGGCAAGGAACATGGGGACCTCATCCCGTGGGAACTCAGCCACCAGATCCCGCTCTCCCCGAGACACCAGCGGGTGCATAAGCCAGAATATCCCAGAGATATTCCAGACACAGGCAACCTCACCTCACCAACCCCCGCTCCGAGCCACACCACCGCCAGCCCAACTCCAGCAGGTCCTTGAAAAAGAGATCGCTGCTCATGGGTGATGCAATCAGTAACACTCCAATGTTGCTTCTGTGAGGTGGGGTGCACGCCCTGCCACTGCAGCAGAAAACACGGAACAGAGAATTTTCAGATCGGCAGCACACCCACACAGAAAGTAAAGTATAAAGTCTTCATTGAAGCATGAATATTAAAAGCACTGGATGGGTACAGGCAGGGGAAATCCAGGTAGGTTGATACCTTTCACACTATAGAAATGCTTTGTGAAAACCACAGAAGTTGCAAAAACTACAAGCACATTTATAACACATAAATCACATGCATCTAATTAAAATCAGACTCAGCTGTTGCAACTTCAGACCAAGAAAATCTCCTGTTCAGAAAATGGTTTTAAAACAAAAACGGAAACACAAAAAAGAAAGATTCTATTCCATATAGCAACCTTAAAGAGTGGAGGAAAAAGAAAAGGAAACTGCATCCTTCCCCCCCGATCTCAAAAGGTTACACACTACTCAGGTCCTTCCTCCCCCCTCACTGAGGGGCATCTGTCGGCGCCACAGAAACCGAGCCTCAGCCATTTCGGCAATATAACAGCGGACATCAAAGACGCACTGATCGCTGCCATTTCTGACCCCCCCCTCGACATACAGACACTGGCAGGCAGAGTACACGAGGTGGAGCGCACCACCGCTCATCAGCACTCAGCCATCAAGATGATCCACCACACTGTGGACACACACACCCTGCAGATGCAGGACCTCGAGAGACACGTAGAAGATCTAGACAATCGTGGGAGAAGGCACAAATTGAGGGCAAGAGGTCTCCCCGAATCGGTTAAGCCTGAGCAAAATTCTTCCCACAATAACAGGCTTGTTCAACCACCTCCTGGATAAGCCCACCATCTACTCCCATCAACATGGAACGCATACACAGAGCCCTCAGGCCATGAGGCAGGGACACAGACCCACCAAGAGATATAGTGTGCTGCCTGACTGACTTCAAAATCAAAGAGATCCTCAGGAAGGCCCGCAACAGAATACACCTGTCCCATGAAGGTAGTGCCATACACATCTTCCAGGACCTCTCAGCCAACACCCTCAAGCACCGCAAAGATCTATGCCTGGACAGCTTGCAGACCAGAGGAATCCACTACAGATGGAAGTTTCCCTTCGGCCTCTCAGCCACCCATCAGGGCCGCATTGCTCTACTCAGGGTCCCGGAAGAACTAGACATTCTGTGATAAGCTCGACATGTTGAGGTTCCGAATTGGTACGCCGATTTGTACACCCCTGGTTTGAAACACTCTGCAGCCCAAGAGGAACCAATGGAAGCACAGGATACGAGATACCGGAGACACAGCTCGCCCCCAGCTACAAGACCCATCCCAGCACTGATGGCTCAAGACCAGCAACCGAGCCCTACGAAATCTCCCCTTTCTCGCAGGGCATGCAGTCGCAACTGATTTGGACTCAGCTGCATAGCCTCCTAACAGATAAGTGCATTATGATTAACTGTGGCTTTACTTCCAGATATTACCTTGATGAGACAAGGAGCGGAGATGCTTGTTGCCGCACTGTTAATAGCTCCACCATGGCTGACTTGGTTCACCCTCCCATTAGACACCACGGACCTAGCAGTGCTAAATCTGCACTATGATGCTCTCCATCCCCAAGCTCACCACCAGTTTAGCTTATCCTTGGCCATAATTGGCACGTCCCCAGATAAACTGATTATCAGGTTTATTATTTTCCTACTATCCTTTATATACGAGAGGGCTGCACAGTGCTCTTATCCCTGACCCAGACTACCACCCCCCTGCATATCCCCGCGTGTATGTTCCGGTTGTCCATACAAATAAATACCCAACTTGCTCTGATCCTGACACCCTTCCAGAGTTATAAAGGGCACTAACAGCAAGAGCTTGTGAAATTACCTGGACAGGACTTGGGTGCGATCTCCCACATGGGGATCTTCCTAGAAGTGCCACCTCAGACTCATGGATCAGTGGCTGTCAGGCTGATTTTCGGGTCTCTCAGGCCAATTGCTAAGGTAGATGAAGGGTTACTGATAAAAAATCCAAAAGGAAGGGAAAACCCACTATCCCCACACCCTACGTTAATTGTCTACTGCCCCGTGTTGGTCATAGACCCATGAGGTGATGATATCGACACTTGACAAACTTACACCACTTAGCCCCGTCCCCCAAACAACAATCTCGCGGACGTGCGGGTCAGTCCGACAGCCCTAAAAGAGTAAAATACACTGACAAGTGAATGCCACGACCTAAAGTCAAAAATGTTGCCTAGACACCTGGGTTATTAAACAAAAGATCTATGCATCCTCGGTTTCCAACAATTATATGTTCCTTTTCCTTAATGTTGTATTTCTTTATTGCCAACAGCTGGATATCTTGCTCTGCATTTGTGTCACAACAGCCCCTAAAATACTCACCCCTCGATTGTAGTTTGATCAGCCACTTTAATACACCTACACAGTGGTGCCATCTAGTGCCACATTGTGTCTCTCACCCACGCTTGCTCCAATAAATACATAAATAAAAGCCAAATGCGAGCAAGCTACATCTAAGCTACTACACGGTTCGCTAACCCAGATGAAAACTTCTGGTTGGCCAACCTTTTAGAACAGTGAAAACCTGTATTTATAATATACTACTTGCTAATAGGTTCACCTCTTTTTTTTTCAACCAGCACTTGTCAATGAATTAATAGAACTGTAATGTGCCCTAGCCTCCTTGTTAGGTAGACCAAGTTAACCATCGGAAAATCTGAGGACTTCCAACTTGATCAAATTACATATTCAGAACACTGGACAGTTATAACCCCATTTCTATAGTTACACCACCAGAGAGAAAATTGCCATAAGGGTAGTTCAACATAACAATAATAGGATCTTTATAACATCATCTCTGATTTGGACCACTTCCTTTGGACAGATGCTTCTTCTAGGACTGCTCCTCAGCCCAGAAGGCTGGCATCTGTTGTTACAACCTTCCAGGTAACTGGTAGAAAGGATTTTCCTTTTTAAAGATTCTTGGATATCAACTACCAATTGAGGCTCTGACCCACTTTGGGGGATAAACGCATTGGGAAGTCCAGAGCTTGGACCTTCTTGTTCCAAGTTGACAGGATACTTATTTGTAGCAGTCTTGAATGAAGCTGCGCATAAGGAATGGCCTCGAAGAAGCCATCATCTTTCCCAACAACTTAATGCAAAGTCGAATAGAAGGATTCTTCTTTGTTTTAATCAACTGAATCAATTCCCTTATGGAACTGATCCTTTCCTGGGGAAAAAAACACCCTCTTCTGAGCTATATCTATGATCAGCCCCAAGTTCTGCAATCTCCTTGATGGTTTTAAGGAGGATTTCTCTAGGTTGAGAATCCAACCTAGGTATTCCAGGTAGCTGACTGCGGTGACCAAAGTTTTGGATTAAGAGGGCTACTGATTGATCTATCAAGAGAAGATTGTTTAAGTAGGCTAGTATTGTTATACCTTGAGCCCTTAACCTGACTAAAGGAGGGGCCAGGACCTTTGTAAACACTCAAGGTGCAGTAGCTAGACCAAAAGGCAGAGCTGCAAACTGGAAATGAAGATTTTCTACCTCGAATCGTAGAAATTTCTGGTGAGCGGGGAAAATCAGCACATGGAGATAGGCATTCTTGATGTCGATTGATGCCAGAAGTTCTCCCCCTTGTAGGATGGAGACTACTGATCGGATTGACTCCATGTGCAAAGAACAGATATCCAAAAACCAGTTTAGATGTTTGAGATCTAAAATGGGTCTGACATCCCTGTCTGGTTTTGGAACCGTAAATAGGTTTGAATAAAACCCTAAACCTTGCTCTTCCAAGGGGACCGCCGATATCACTCTTTAAGACAAGAGATATCCAAAGCTAGAAAGACTTTTTTTCACTGGATCTCTGGGAACGTTTCATCTGAGAAAACGAGGAGACGGGACCTCTAGTTTGTAACTTAAAGAAATTGAGGAAGCCACCCATCTGTCTTGACATTATTCCTGCTAGATCCTTGAAAACTGTAGAAGCCTTCCCCCCACTCGAGCATGCGGGGGCACCTCTTCATAAGGAGGCTTTACTATTTTGTTTTGTGGGTTTCCTCTTTGACCCTGGGACTGACCCTGAGGTTTACCTCTTGAACCACCTGACGGTGGAGGCCGTCATGACTGCCTGGAGGCTGATGCCCCTGGCACTGGTGAAGAAGCAGGTTTAAAAGAAAAAAATGCTTAAACTGCTTCTTAACCGGTAAAAGGGAACTTTCCCTATTAGAAATTCTTTGGATATACTTATCCAGATAGTCTCCGAAAAATTGTCCACCATGAAAAAGGAAACTGGTCAAGAGCTTTTTACATGGCGCTTTGGCTGACCAATTTTTCAACCATAGGATTCTACGCACATGTACCAGCCCTAGCATGAGCCGTGAGGCCTGGAGAATAGAATCTTTCATAGCGTATACTGTAGAACACAACGCTTCTGATATTCCGGCCAAATCCTGGGCCTGCTGATCAGGAATAACTTTGAGTACCTCTATAACCTGGTCCTATAAGGACTGAGATACTCCGATCGCTGCCAGCACTGGTTGAACGACTGAACCTGCGGGCTAAAGAAAGGAACTCCAACTTTTTATCTGTTGGATTCTTTAGCAAATGAGCATTGTCTACTGGACAAGTCAGGTTTTTGATTACAGAGGATATAGCCGTGTCAATTGCTGGAATTCCCATTTCTTATAAAACTTTTCCTCCAAAAGGATAAAGTATTAAAAAACTTTTTTCGGAGGAAAAAAACTGTTTATCTGGGTGCTCCCACTCAGAATAAGCTTTCTTAGCCATGTATGGATAGGGAAAGCATGAACAGATTGGGGAGGCTTTTTGGTGACCCCAAACCAGAAGTGGGCTCATCGACTGACTGCGTTACTGGCAGAAAAAATGTGGAGCGGACCAATTCAGTAAGAGACTGTACCAATAAACTTTCCTGCGAACCTGATACTTCCGTATCAGGTTCTTCGGAAGAGGAGACATCAGCCTCCTCCTGGTCCTTTGGGAAAAAAACGTTATCGCTCGCTCTTTGTTCCACAGCAAGAGGGTCCTGACCAACACCTTAGCCCCTTGCGAAAAAACAAGGTACTCCCACCAGTGGAAGGGGTTATATAGGGAGTGCACTTTTTAATTTAGGTAGTGCCAGTGTCCATCACCTGAAGGTGGCCTATAACCCATATAGTAACTACTATGGCTCTGTGTCCCGTGATGTCTTGGATAGCAGGCGTGCGACCGCTGCACAGCAGGGGTGCCGATACTCGTGGCCGACGGTCGGGATGACCGCCGGCCACGAGCGATCATGAGCTGGAGACACAGAACAGGGATGAGTGTGTGTAAACACACACTTCCCTGTTCTGAGTAGAGTGACAGATCGTGTGTTCCTATTTAGCTAGGAACCACGATCCGTCACTTCCTCTAGTCAGTCCCCTCCCCCTTCAGCTAGAATCACCTCCCAGGGAACACAGGTAATCCCTTGATCGCCCCCTAGTGTTAACCCCTTCACTGCCAGTGACATTTTTACAGTAATCAATGCATTTTTATAGAACTGATCGCTGTATAAATGCCAATGTTCCCAAAAATGTGTCAAAATTGTCTGATGTGTCCGCCATAATGTCGCAGTCAGTATAAAAATCACAGATCGCCGCCATTACTAGTAAAAAATAATAATAATAATAAAAAAGCTATAAATCTATGCCCTATATTGTAGACGATATAACTTTTGCGCAAACCAATCAATATACGCTTATTGCAATTTTTTTTACCACAAATATGTAGAAGAATACATATCGGCCTAAAATGAGAAAAAATTTGCTTTTTTTAAAAAAAATGGGGATATTTATTATAGCAAAAAGTACAAACCGCAGAGGCGATCAAATACCGCCAAAAGAAAGCTCTATTTGTGGGGAAAAAAAAAGAACGTCAATTTTGTTTGGGTGCAGTGTCGCACGACCGCACAATTGCCAGTTAAAGCGACGCAGTGCCAAATTGCAAAAAATGGCCCGGTCATTCAGCAGCCAAATCTTCCGGGGCTGAAGTGGTTAACTTATCTCATCGGTGCATAAGCAGCCATCAGTTAGTACATATGTTTGTTCACTTGTTCAAAGGTTCAAGTTGCCTAACTCAAACACAGATGTTATAGGACAGATATAAAGTGTATATTCTGGTATAGTAGATTCTACCTATCACCAGCCAACCCCGGATCCACTGAACCAACTTGCAGAGAATCCACCCACTCACAGTGCTCCTATATTTCTGATCTATCCCTTATCAATTTATCCCACAATCGCAAAGAGGGAAAAGAAAAAAAAAAAAAGTCTATTTTGCCTAAAGCACACCCTTTAACACAACCACCTCCTCCGCAAACAAACGAGCCTAATGTGGCTAAGCATCTGACTGGAAATCGAACTACTCCTTCTCCCTTGAAAAACCACCTCACACACAGTGGTAGCCCCTATAGACATGAAATCTATGCTTTCACTACCTAACAATACCACTGAACTCCTCCGTCAATACCGACTTTACGTTATATCCCATACCCAGACAGGTGAGCGAACTCCCACCTGTCGGCGGACCACCCCTTCTATACTACCATCCCCTATCCTCCTTTACCCTCCCCTCAAACTTGCTCCATCTACCCCCCCCCCCCCCCAAATTCTCCAACCTCCCAGACCCTATCCCCAGCTCTGACTCCTCCTCCTCTCCCGTCACAGCTCTTACAACCTAACCCTTCGCGCTTCTTGGTGTCTTGTTAATACAATCCTTGGTGCCATATATGGTGAATACCGAAACCATGGCTCGTACCCCACCCAGCAGCCATACACCTATTATCAAAATCATCTCACTCAACACAAAAGGACTCAATATTCCAGAAAAGTGATCCCAGCTCCTCCTATCCGTGCAACAGACTAAAGCAGATATAATATTTCTGCAGGAAACGCACATTCGCACGGATGCTACACCTAGACTAATGAACCGATATTATCCTACTATGTATTAGGCAACCAACCGAACATCCAAATCAAAAGGGGTCTCCCTACTTCTAGCAAAACATTTCCCTTTCCAACTCACTGACACATACTATGAGGAAGGTAGGTTCCTCCTTGTCACGGCAAATAGTTTACTCTAGCGAACATATACACCCCTAACAAAAACCAGGTGACCTTCCACGAACTAACCAAAGCACTTACTCCTATTCCAAGAAGGCACCCTGATTCTAGGAGGCGACTTTAATGTCCCTCTAAACCCCCTCCAAGACACCTCGAACGGTGCATCCTCCCTTCCTTACAAAGCCTTGTTCTCCATTAAATCACAGTTTTGCAATCTCTTACTCCATGACTCCTGGCGGACATTAAACCCCAATGGTAGGGACTTTACTTTACTTCCTCAAACCCACACCAACGATATTCGAGAATTGACTATCTATTTATCTCCCAGAAAGACTTACCCTTCCTCCATAAAACATCCATCAACCCCCATCTCAATGGCCATATTGTCCCCAGAGGTACACACACACCCTCCGACTTGGACATTAGATCCCTCTCTGCTCACCGATCCCTCAATCGCAGCTGAGGTTACATTACACATTAAACAGTACTTTGCAGAAAACAACCCTACAGAGACTTCCCCTGTCATCAAATGGGAAGCCCATAAATGCGTCATTAGAGGCATTCTCATTGCAGCCAAACGTAAACGTGACAGACAAAGACAGCTCTCAGAACTAACTACCCAAATTCAGAGGCTAGAGTGCGCCTTTAAACTGACGCAAGCATTAGATACCTTCCAAAACCTCTTACAGACCAGAAATGAACTTCTAGAAATATTAGGCAAAAAAATAAAATGTAAATACATACTGTCCCAGAAATCGTTTTTCCAAATACAGTAACAAAGCAGGAAAACTACTAGCTAGGGCCATTCAAGCCAAGAAAGCTGCCTCAACTATACATTCCATGACAGGCCCATCACGACATAACCTGAATTCCAACCCTGACATTGCTAAGCACTTTGTTGAGTACTATACCTCCCCAATCTCAAACACCATGGCAAGGGATCTAGAATGCCGACCATCTGAAAAAGAAGCCAAACTAGCAATCAAACAGATGAAACCAGGCAAGAGTCGGGGACCAGGCGGACTAACAGTGGGATATTACAAAACCTACATGGAACTCCTTATCCCCTCCTTTCTCTCTGCCTTTAACTCCTTTGCATCACAACCAACACCCCCTCAAGATATATTAAAAGCACATATCATAGTTCTCCCAAAACCAGGGGACCCCTCCTTGGTCACCAACTATAGACCAATCTCATTATTAAACGTTGACCTGAAATGGTTTGCCAAAATGCTAGCCAACCGATTACTCCCCTTGCTTCCTCAGCTCATCTCCCTTGACCAAGTGGGTTTTATACCAGGCAGAGAGGCAAGGGATAACACACTCAAAGTGATTAACATTCATCACTGGCTCACAACTAACCATCATCCAGGGTTTCTCTTTTCTCTCGACTCAGAAAAGGCATTCGATAGAGTGGCTTGGGACTACATGACGGAAGCTTTAAAAGCCATTGGTCTCCCTCATCGCATGCTTAACCCTATACTTGCGCTCTACTCCAATCCCACAGCAAACGTTTGTGTAAAGGGCCACCTGTCGAATGCCTTCTCAATATCGAATGGAACCTGCCAGGGGTGCCCCTTGATCTATGTCCTTACCCTTGAACCATTACTCCGATGCCCCCCCATATCAAAGGAATTAAAATAACCCACCACACCTACAAACTAGCCGCATTTGCAGATGATATCCTTCTCTTTCCCACTTACATCGATCCCAAACTTACTCAAAGACTTCCAAACTTTCAATTTTTTAACCAACCTACAAATCAATTTTACAAAATCTCACACTACCTATGAACATATGTCTACAATGCCAATCTGACTTCCCGTTTAAATGGGAAAAACACATGATTTCATACCTTGGCATCCAGCTTCCCTCCTCCCTCGTGGACCTATACTCCAAAAACTACCTACCGCTACTACAAACTATAAAACGCGATTTGAAGTCATGGTCCACTGGTCTCCTCTCTTGGTTTGACAGGGCTGTAATTATAAAAATAAACATTTTGCCTAGATTATTATACTTCCTACAAACTATTCCCATAAAACTTCCTCCTACCTTCTTTTCAAAATACCGGAAGGCCTGTACGGACTTCATATAGGGCGACTCACGGCCAAGACTGAGTTACTCTAGGCTGAGGATTCCCAAACGCAAAGGCAGCATAGGTCTCCCAGACCTCCAGAAATACCACAAAGCATGCCACCTGACCAGGATAATCGACTGGAACATCAACTCTAAGGTAAAGGCATGGGTTCAGCTAGAACACGCTATGTCCCCTTCTCCGCTATCTCAACTCCTCTGGATAACTTCCAGACATACCCCTTCAACTTGCAAAGCCCACCCATTAATTCACCCAACTTTAACCACCTTCCAGGAAGCATGCCGTAAACACAAAATATCTTCAACTCCAGGCCCTATGACCCCCCCTCCTACAAAACCCAGACTTCTCTCCAGGAGCCTCCACTTCCTTTCTCACGGACTCATGGCCATACTCTACCATCCAAGCAGAACAATTCTACAAGAGAGGTCGCCTCCTCACAAATTCCCAAATAGCCTCCCAGATAACAAATCATACATTCTCATTTTGGACATATGTACAGATTTGACACTTCCTCGAAAATTCAAACCCTCGACCTGACTGGTCCAGGCAGAAGACCCCTTTTGAATCACTATGCCTGAAAACAGAAACCCAAAAATCACCTAATTTCTAATACATATGCTCTATTATTTGCGGACACTGACCACCAAAGCTAACCTGGCCAGTAGCAAATGGGAGCAAGAACTCTCAATCGACCTATCTATACATGTATCCACAAGGGATCTTTAAATGTGTATGTCCAAAAGAACGCTTTCAAAATATTTTTGAGATGGTACAGGACCCTTCATAGATTGCATGCAATATTCCCATCAGTCTCCGCACAATGCTGGAGATGCGAGGAGGAGCTGGGATCACTGCTACACATCTGGTGGACCTGTCCCAAACTTCAACCTTTCTGGAAGGTGGTTCAGAGACTCACGAACAAAATTACCACTTACTCTCTCGAACTTTCACAAGCACAATTTTTGTTACACCATTCTTCGATTCCAAAAAATGCTTACCTTCGCTCACTTGCCATGCATATGGTAAATGCAGCAAAGATGTGCATACCTCCTAAATGGAACTCTTCAGAACCACTGACTATAGCCGACTGGTTCAAGCGCATACAAAAAACTGCAGAAATGGAAGACCTCATTCACCAAGCGAAAAACATACCCCCCACCCAAGTTTGGGAAAATATGACCTTGATGGCTACACTTCGTCACAACTGACGAATACAAAGAACTCGTGAATTGACATACCCTTGAAGAGCTGCAGCAGGAGAGAAGAGTTAAATTTTCAAGCCGACCCCCCCCTTTCCCCACCTTTACGCCAAGAGAACTCAGATAAACCCCCCCCCTCCACCCTTCCCTAAAATATTCATAGCCACTCCCTCTGATCCCTTACATACTTCCCCCTCCTTTCTTATTTTCTTGCTTCCCACAACACAATTTATTAAACTATAACAGCAATCATACGCAGTATGACCTGACAGTCTCTGATAGATACAGAGAACAGAGACTTAGAAATCACTAAGATGTGCTAGTCATAAGACGAAACAAACACAGCCTTGGTCACATGCCAGAAACATCAGATCAATGTATCCAATGACCGTATGTTTATTGTCTTGTTAATTGCATTACGTAACAATTGACCTATTTTAAATGATCACATTTCTGTATTCTACTGTTTATTACAGCGGTTGCACCCACAAATATGCTTTTTAATGTCCTGTCTTTATCCAACAAAATAAAAATTCTTTTAAAACAAAAAAAAAAAAAAATGATTATTATTTGGGGCCAGACACGCCTCCTTGATAGTTTGGCATGATGGATAAGTATCTGCCAGTATTTCTCAGCATTGAGGACACCACTGATCCTGACCAAATCTGCAACTTCATTTGCATAAATGAAGCCCCAAACTTGAAAGGCACCTCCACCATGCTTCACAGTTGCCTGCAGACACGCATTTTTGTACCGCTCTCCAGCAAATGTTGCACATTTTGACTCATCAGTCCAGAGCATCTGCTGCCATTTTTCTGCACACAAGCTCCTATGTTTTCATGCATAGTTGAGTCACTTAGCCTAGTTTCTGTGTCAGGGGTATGGCTTTTTGGCCGCAATTCTTCCATGAAGATCACTTCTGGCCAGACTTCTCTAGACAGTAGATGGCTGTACCTAGGTCCCACTGGTTTCCACCATTTCTGTGCTGATGGCACTGCTGGACCTTGGATCTTCTGATGCTGAAAGTAAGCATGAGGTTTCCTTCATCTGCTGCGTTAGGTTTCCTTTGCCGACCACAGTGTTTACAGTCCTTAACATTGCCCGTTTCTTTGTGCTTCTTCAAAAGAGCTTGAACGGCACATTTTGAAACCCCAGTCTGCTTTAAAATCTTTGCCTGGGAGACACCTTGCTGATTCAGTATAACTACCTTGTGCGTTTTTCCTGTACTCAGTCTTGCCATGGTGTGTGACCTGAGACATAAAACCTGTCTTCCACAACCTGCCCTTAGTAGCAGGGTTGGGCTGTTCCTCCCCCAGTTTTAAGCCGCCTACACAGTCGTTTCAGTTAATGACTGTTTGAATCTACATATAAAATTGATGATCATTAACACTCGCTTGGTATAATTGGTTATGCATAGACCTGACTCCAATCCAACAAAATCCCTGACTTTGTGCAGGTGTACAAATTGTGGAAGTGTAAGAACTGAAGCTGGTTTGAAGTGCTCACTCTGCGTTTTGTAAGTTGATAAAAAAAACAATTAAAATATATATTTTTGAAAGCATTCTTACTTTACAGCATTTCTTTACACCTGCCTAAAACTTTTGCACAGTAATATTTATTGGATGAAGTATGCAAGGAATGGTGTCAGCCATGTCCAGCTGTCTTTGCTGAACTTCAACATCCCCTCTCCTTACCTTCACAACATAGGATGAATAGTTGTATAGTCCATGTTGGGATAGGACTACACATTGCACAGGTCAACAATGGATTGATGACAGGGTCAACAGGTGTCTTTTTTTTTTGGAACTATCAAAACACATACAACACTTGCAATGATACACTTTACCTAATTAAACAAGCAGTTCCCTCCATGTTACAGTGGTATCAAACACACATTTTATATATATATATATATATATATATATATATATATATATATATATATATATATATATATATATATATATATATATAGCAGCTTACCAATACTTACATGTGATGGCTGCATTAGTTTCCCTTTTAAGGCTTTCTTCTTTCTCCATCTGGTGATCAAGGCAGTAAGTCTGCTGTTTTTTTCACAGCACAAACTCTCCAGCAGAATGCAACAGTATACATGGATGAAACAAACTACTTAACACTGGCAGGGGTGTATAAAATGATCAGCTTTTATTTATTCATGCAAAACCTTTATCCCAAAAGAGAAAAAAAAACTTTTTGCTGTAACTACTACTTTCCCCGGCAGACTGACGGTGCTGCTGTTTGCTGTGCCTCATGTTCTCATTCATCCAGAGTGGTGTCTTACTAATACAGGAGGTGCATTACTGGCCAAATCACCAGGTGAAAACAGAGGGGAAAAAGCCAAAGAAAAGAAAACTGATGCAGCTACCACATCTGATTGGTAAACTATAATATATTACATTTTTGGTTTTAGGTTTAATTAACCAGTTCAATATAGGGCACTTTCCCCCCTTGCTGCCCAGGACAATTTTCAGCTTTCAGTGCTGTCGCACTTTGCATGACAATTGCGCAGTCACACAACACCGTACTCAAACTAAATTTTTATTTATTTTTATAATATTCTTCCCACAATTAGAGCTTTCCTTTGGTGGCATTTGATCACCTCTGGGGTTTTTATTTTTTCCTAAACAAACTAAAAAAGACAGACATTTTTGAAAAAAAAAAAAAAAAAAAAAGTTTTTCTTTGTTTCTGTTATAAAGTTTTATTATCTCCTTCACGGACGGCACTTATGAGGCGGCACTGATGGGTACTGCTGAGGCAGCACTGATGAGATATGTAGAACTTATGGGCACTGATATTCAGCACCGATGGGCACTTACGGATACTAATCGATGGCACTGATGGGCAGCACTAATGACGAGGTACTGACATGTATTACTGATGGACTGCCTGGCGTTAATGATGGGGCACTGACTGACAGCTGATCTGCACCTGTCATGAAGGCTGTGCCAATAAGCAATGAGCTGACTATCAGCACAACCCCCCCCCCCCCCGACAGAGAGAGCCGCCGATCGGCTCTCCTTGTCAGCGCGAACAGAGGAAAGCCGTTTACCGGCACTTCCTGGTTCACGCTGTGATCAGCTGTGATTGATCACATGGTAAGGAGCCTCCGTCAGATGCTTCTTACTACGATCGAAGATGCAGTGCGTCAGACTGACGCACAGCACCAGTGATCGCCGCACTGTGCGCGACCGCAGGTGCGCGCAGTCATGTTATCCTGCTGAACGTCATATGACGCCCAGTCAGGATAACTGAACCACTACCCGGCCGTCATTCTACTATAGGCCGGACGGGAAGTGGCTAAAGTGTTTTTTTTAACTAAAAAAAAAGTATCAAACATGCTATACTTACCTGGTCTGTGAAATGGTTTTGCACACAGCAGCCAAGATCCTCCTCTTCTTGGGTCCCTCGTCAGCGCTTCTGAGCCCCTCCCTCCTGTTAAGTGCCCCCACAGCAAGCAGCTTGCTGGGTGGGTACCTGAGCTGAGCCACAGCTCCGTGTGTCCATTCAGACACGGAGCCGCGGCTTGACCCTGCCCCGTTTCTCTCCTCATTGGCTAACTGACTTTGATTGACAGCAGCAGGAGGCAATGGCTCCACACTGCTGTCTCAGCCATTGAGGAGGGGTGTCCTGGGCAGCCGAGACACTCCAACATCGCTGAATCTAGATGGGACTCAGGTAAGTATTAGGGGGGCTGCTACACACAGAAGGTTTTTTATCTTAAGGCATAGAATGCTTTAAGTTAAAAAAACCTTCTGTCTTTACAACAATTTTAAGGTAACCATATACAGAACAGGAGTATCATTAACATGCTGATGGTTAAATGGTGTGTGTAAATATGTATTAAGTATTTAGCTTTGTTCAGCTCTTTAAATGAATTCTCATTTGTATTGAACAGTTACACATGACTTTGGCAAAAAAAAAAAAAAATCAGCTTCATAAAAGCAAGCCATGTACCAATAGAGACAAACTAATAAGGCACAAGTACATTTTCCTAACATAAAACATCATTGCAAGAAAGAAAACATTTGGGGAGGGGGGGGGAAACTATGCAGATGGATTTGACCGTCCAAAGAACAACAAAGTGCCTGTTTATCCTTTTATCTTGTGTTCACTTACTGCATTATTGTCAAAAATCTACTGAGAGTGGATGTAGTCAGTATTGCAAGCACTGTCAGTAGGCATTAAAAGAAGAAAATCTCTGCTTCTGCTGAAGGCCACTGAAGCAATCTAATGTTAGCCGACACACACTGAAACTCACTGTTATGAGCACATTTTATATTACGGGCTCTGCCCAAAGCAATGAAATGCATGTGCACTTTATAATAGCTTCCTTTTATTCTGTTATTTAATTTATGGCCATAAACCGATGTAATATAAAAATGGATCACACAAAACCATGTCAGAGAACAGGCAACAGATACTATACAGGTGCATCTCAAAAAATTAGAATATCATCAAAAAGTTAATTTATTTCGATAATTCAATTCAAAAAGTGAAACTCATAAATTATATAGATTAATACACAAAGTGATATATTTCAAGCATTTCTTTCTTTTAATTTTGATTATGGCTTACAGCTAGTGAAAACCCAAAATTCAGTATCTCAGAAACGTAGAATATTACAGAAGACCAGTAAAAAAAAAAAAAATAGATTTTTAATACAGAAATGTTGGCTTACTAAAAAGTATGTCCATGCACAGTATAGTATGCACTTAATGCTTGGTCAGGCTCCTTTTGCATGAATTACTGCATCAATGAGGTGTGGCATGGAGGCGATCAGCCTGTGGCACTGCTGAGGTGTTATGGAAGCCCAGGTTGCTTTGATAGGGGCCTTCAGTTCTTCTGCATTGTTGGGTCTGGTGTCTCTAATCTTCCTCTTGACAATACCCCACAGATTCTCCATGGGGTTTAGGTCAGGTGAGTTTTTTGGCCAATCAAGCACAGTGATACCATGATCATTAAACCAGGTATTGGTACTTTTGGCAGTGTGGGCAGGTGCCAAGTCCTGCTGGAAAATGAAATCAGCATCTCCATAATGCTGGTCAGCAGAGGAAAGCATGAAGTGTTCTAGAATTTCCTGGTAGAGGGCTGCACTGACTTTGGACTTGATAAAACACAGTGGATCAACACCAGCAGATGACATGGCTCCCCAAATCATCACTCACTGTGGAAATTTCACACTGGACCTCCTGCAACTTGGACTCTGTGCCTCTCCGCTCTTCCTCCAGACTCAGGGACCTTGATTTACAAATGAAATTCAAAATTTACTTCCATCCGAAGAGAGGACTTTGGACCAATGAGCAACAGTCCTGCCCTTTTTCTCCTTAGCCCACGTAAGACTCTTCTGACATTGTCTTTGGTTCAGGAGTGGCTTGACACAAGGAGCGACAATGGTAGCCCATGTCCTGTATATGTCTGTGTGTGGTGGCTCTTGAAGCACTGACACCAGCCATAGTCCACTCCTTGTAACTCTCCCCCAAATTCTTGAATGGCCTTTGCTTCACAATCCTCACAAGGCTGTGGTTATCCCTGTTTGTGCACCTTTTTCTACCACACTTTTTTCCTCCATTCAACTTTCCATTAATATGCTTGGATACAGCACTCTGATCAGCCAGCTTCTTTAGCAATGACCTTTTGTGACTTACCCTTCTTGTGGAGAGTGTCAATGACTGTCTTCTGTACAACTGTCAAGTCAGCAGTCTTCCCCACAATTGTGCAACCTACTGAACCAGACTGAGAGACCATTTAAAGGCTCAGGAAACCTTTACAGGAGTTTTGAGTTAATTTGTTGATTAGAGTGTGACACCACAAGTCTACAACATTGAACTTTTTCACAATTTTTAAATTTTCTGAGATACTGAATGTTAGGTTTTCACTAGTTATAAGCCATAATCAAAATTAAAAGAAATAATTGCTTGAAATATATCACTCTGTGTGTAATGGATTTATGATATTACATTTTTTTTAGATGCACCTGTATATAAATTTCAGGTGTATGTCCACCCAAAACTGGACATATTTTTCTTAGTTTTGAGTAGTGTGTGAAAGTGTCAAGTTTTACTGCTATCCAAAATTCCATTAGAGAGTTTTTTTTTTTCCATCACTCACTGATGCCACTGTGAGAGTTAAATCATCAATAGTAACCAAGGAGGCTTTAGGAGAGTAATTATACAATGTTTATTCAATTGCCTTTATATTTACCTTTTAACTATGAAGTGCAGGGGCCTGCCTGATTGCATACAAATCGAAAGTGTTTAGGTTCGACCTCATATTATATGGTTTTGGTAATTCTAAAAAGAAAATTATTAATGTATGGCCAGCCTAAGACAAGAGTTGAACATCCCTCCGCCCCATGTTAGCTTTTTTTTTTTATTGCCGTCTATTTCCCTGTGGCAGATTTTCCCTCACTTCCTGTCTTGTGAAACTGTTGTAAAATGGACAGGAAGTGGGAAGTAGTCTCTCTAATGGCATTCCACATAGCAGTAAAAACTTGACAAGGATTCAAACCCCTACCCATTTGATCCAAAATACAATAATTAAAAAAAAAAAAAATTGTAGCAGGGCTTGCAATTTAAAGTAACAGGATATCCAATGACAATAATTCACTGATTGTTGGATGCTGGTGAAAATCATCCTTGGGTTTTTTCAACTGGTTGGGGTCTTCAAAAGTAACATTTCTCCTCCTTTTTTTTAAATTTGTGTATGGGGGGGGGGGGGGGGGGGGGCTGGGCTGGATAATATATTATTTTGGCCCTCCCATCTCAAGAATATGTCTGGCAAACTAAGGGTTGATTTACACGAGCGGCACTGTCCAAAAAGTGGTCCGTGGTGGATGGTTTTTTGGAAGGCACTAGACCATCAGACACCAGGCATTCAGAAGCATTATGAATGCCTGTTTTTTTTTAACTGAACAAGGATTTTGAATCAGGGTAGCATGGGTATGCAAGTGCCACATGCCCCCATTCACCGGCCAGTGAGTTATTTTGCTTTATGTGAAATAAATAGGATTATCGTGAATGTCCTTATTTTTCTTTGATTGCATGGTGGAGCCAAGTGCGATGGATACAATACAAATTCACTTGAATGGGTAGCAAAAAAAAGATCAACTCACCTGCTATGCCAAAATTTAACTGTGGCATTTCCTCTTCTTTAGATTCTTTCTTGACACTTGGAATTTCCTTAATGGAGTCTGGAGGAAAAGCCCAAAGTTTCTTCCTTGTTGTCACAGTAGGAGATTGGGCTTTTATGGGTTTATTTGTGGTAGGGCACCATTTATAACCAGGGTGTGCTTTCATAAATGCATCCTTGTACTAAAAGAGAAAAAATAAAAACTAAAAAAATTTCCAATAAAAAGGATCAAGCATGCACATTTGTGTATGAGGAAGACCCAGAATGGGCTGTTCCTGAGCAGGGACTATTAGAATTCTGCTAGCATTAGTAAATAGTTAATATATCATATTTACTTCATTTACACATTTCTTCAGTTACTTCCTGGTTTCTTGCCCAGGCAAATAGTGTCATACATCCCAGGAGTCTTCAGGAGAGGAGGAGGAGGAGGAGGAGGAGGAGGAGGAGGAGGAGGAGGAGAAGAGGGGTTTTCTCAGCTAAGCACACTCTTCTGCATGCATGGTTGAGCTAAGGCCAGGTGGATACCAGGAGATAAATGCTAAATTAATCATCTGCCCTTACTCAAGATGGCCACAGACAGAAATTCTCTGGGTGTTTTTCAAAGAGATTTCTAAAGAAAATAAAGCATAAAGACATGGATGGGTGGGTGCGTTTGCCTTGAATATTAAACAATTAAGTAGTGTTTTTGGTTTACGGTGCTCGGATGCAGTGCCGATATGCTTTAAAATTTACTGAATGAGATAAAACAAACACTGCAGTTATGATATCAAATCTAATGTAATTGTAATATTCATAGTGCAAGGAATATACAGAAATCAGCATGTTTTAAGTTTTGTGTATGACTTTGTCATATGTATTACACAGAGTATAAAGAGTACAAAAGATGTCTACTAAAAAATATTCCAGTTTCAAAGAAACCAACTTCATCCACTGACTGAACACCATAGAGTGCTCTGCCTACATAGAAAAAAAAAGATATAATAAGCTTACTAGGAGACTGCTCAATTTTGTCAATCCTGGTCTTTACTTTACTATTTATTGTCCTGGAACAAGTAGGAAAGCAGGGAAGTTGGCATGTTTAACCCATATACCTGTTGTAGGTCAACCACGCACTAAGCAGTGAAGCGAAGATGGAGAATTCCACTTTATAAAAGTGTATATCTGGGCAAAATCTATCAAAAAAAAATTGTATGCAGTACATCTCTTTAATAAATACACATTTGCCATGTTTTGTTTCTTTAAAGATGCTGCAACTACAAAAAAATATCTGCTGATCCTGCCAGAAATCCAGTGAGCTTCTAACTTCTTGTAGTGCGCTGACAAGGCTGCCTCTGCTGTATGAAAATTCCAACCAGTGTTATTAGCTCTGCTGGATTACAGAACATCCCTTTTTGTTATAGAGATGAGAGGGATGTTCTGTTGTACAGCAGTTTGAGGACGAAAGCAGGGCTGATAGCACTTGATAGAGCATTGTCAGCTCAACAAAGGAAGTTAAAAACTCACTAGATTGCACTTGTACTTACAGCATTGTTTGAGAGGTTATGGATAAGTTGGCAGAGGCAGCTAGAAACAACAGCATTAAAGCAGAAAAACAGTTCCGCCATAAGACACAGCGAGCAGGCAGGCTTTTATTGCGGAAGAGATATCTGTAATACAATGCCCCTACCTCCCTGCTCACTGTCTTCTCCGCCACTGTAAAACCGCTCAGCTTACAGTGCTGTGCCGGTTTGAGTTTCGGAATGACTAGCTCCTGCACATGTGCAAAGGTAAAGTCATCTTGTACTGGCCAATGAAGAGGCACGAAAACCAGCACTCAGACTTCATAGGTTGAGAATATGGGACACTGTTCAATAGGCCTTGTTATCCCTCACTGGTGTCCTTTCTTAGTGCCTGTTCCCATTGGAACGTGGTGCATGAAACCCGTGTTCCGTGTGCATTTTCCGCACATCTTCCAAATGCACTAGGTGTGTGATCTGCTGCGGGTATTAATCGATTCCTAATGACACCCCAAATGCAGTGCATTTCCCTGAAATCGACTGCATGACCATGCAATCTGGCTGCAGTGCATTTTGAAAAACTAGTTCATGTACTACTTTTGATGTATTCAAATGAATGGGCTGAAAATTGCATTGCACTGAACTGAACTGAACTGAACTGTGCAATTCCAGTGTGAACTGACCCTAAAGCGGAACTGTAGGAGTGGGAATTCTATGCTGTGCCCTTGCTCTGTAAACCTTTATGTGATGTGATATCCTTACTCACAATGCACGACCATTAGTCCCAGAAAGTATCAGAGAGAAGATGTGAATTGCAGGCTGCCGGGGGAGCAAGGAAGAAGGTAAAAGTGTTACAGGTACTATATTTAATGCTTGCAGTGCAAGGAGAGCTGCACTACAAAGATAGTATTTTTATATTCCTGAACTTCAGCTTTAAATTTGTTAATGGCTGCTGTTAGAGTGCATTTACAGCAACTACACAAGCATCTAGACTACAACTACATCCTAAAGAATCCATGCCAAAATGCTGAATCCATCCACTTAAAAACAGTGATATTATTTTGGAAAGAGGTATAATGTGATAGAACCAATTCCTACCGACGCGATGAGCCATATCCTATAAAACGTGGCGGAGAGCAGGAGCGGGCCGTACAGCCCCCCCGAGACTGAAGCCCTGACCAGCACCGCCTGGATCCCCCAGATGGGGGTCTCTCTGCTCGGGGTGCTCTGCCTGCTGTGCCAGGTGTGTCCCACCGGGGCCACAACACACTGGGTGGTGACAGGACGGCAAGATCCAGCAGCAGGTGAGGTGACACCTGACAGAGGGGGGACACATGACAGAGGAAGAGACAGGGAGGGGGGACACCTGAGAGAGAGCAACAGGGGAACCTAATATAGAGGGGGGGCATCCTGGGATTGGGGGCACCTGACAGGGGGAGGTAGATCACTAAAGAGAGAGACCAGGAAAAGGGGGACACCTGAGATAAGTAGGGGCACCTGAAAGGAGAATAGGGGGATACATGAGGGAAAAGGGGGGGTCACTTGAAAGAAGAGGGGGACACCTAAGAGGAAAGGAGAGGCTTTCAGTGAATCTCTCAATCAATCACTCTCTCCTAAAAAAAAATGATGTCGCAAGAATCGTGAGAGAACCGTGATCTTTTTATTCTAAGTAAAAAAATCGTGATTCTTATTTTGACCAGAATCGTGCAGCTCTAGGTCACAGTCCCTTCATTGTGCTTGTGTCAGTCATTCATGAATCCTATATGTGAATCCAACCCACGCAAAGCTCAGCAATAGTCTGCAATCCTCATACATACACACACACACACTATATTATATATATATATATATATATATATATATATATATATATATATATATATATATATATATATATATATATATATATATATATATATATATATATATATATATATATATATATATATCTCTATATATCTATATCTATAAATATATATATATCTATAACACACACACATACACATTTTACTTCTTATCAAAATCACAGCTTTGCTTCTTATCAAAATAACAGCTTGTCATTGTTCACAAGTACAGTCTCCATCGCCGATGACTATTGAAATAATACAAACAGTGTCAGTAGAGCTGTATGCATAGCCAATAAGACAACCAATCTTATAGTTTCAGTAAGGCACTGAAAATGTGAAACCGATAATAATTTCTGTATATAAGGCCACTCTTGGTGCCAGATGGCCGCTGCAGACATCATAGACAACAACTTCCTGGAAGATAAAGTTCTCCCTCTTCAAGCTATGTACCCCACAGTTACACAGTGCAGGGTTTAGTGCGGCAGCATATATAAAACAATGCAACGTGACGATATATGACTTCAGCCTAACATGCACAGACTCAGCTATCTCCATATTCATCCACACAGTACACAGCCATAAGAATCCACATTTCCTCACCGTGACATATTTACTTCCCTTTGACTCGTAAATCGTCCATATGCAGGCAAGTTACTTACACTAGGTAAACACTAAGGATTAAAACATACAGAAATTGCAGGGATGCCAGTCCTGGCCCTTTACTATGCTATACTTTCAAGTTTCTCTTTCAGCTTCAATAGAAAAAGAAAAAAAAATATGCCTCTGCCTGGAAAACACAACTAGCATGTCATAGCACCATCTGCTGGCCACAACAAGTTAAACAACGGCTGTGCATTCACTAGTTGAATTCATTAGCTATGGGATGACATACGCCCTCAAGCCGTTTGAATACAGAGATAAAAAGCACACCTTAGCAGGATTATAGGACATAATTTAGAAGTATATCTAACTAGTTACACTCCATTGGAATAGCGTACAAGAAAAACAACATTTAGCTTACATTAGAACAATGCAACTGGTCAGTTTAATCAGAATGCAATAATTAATAAGTAAAACAAGTAAACCTTCAAATGTCACTAATTCCTTTAATCTAATTGCTGTCACTGAAACCTGGCTTCACAAATGTGACACCTCTTCTCCTGCTTCCCTCTCCCAGGGTGGCCTTCACTGGACTCACTCCCCTAGGCCTAATGGAAGCAATGAAGGTGGAGTGGGATTCCTCCTATCCCCCCCAGAGCACCTTCCAGGTTATTCACTCTCCTCCCTCTTTCTCTCTCATCATTTGAAGCTCACTGTATACGTCTATTCTCTCTAACTTCCCTAAGAATTGCTGTGTTCTACCGGCCCCCTGGACCATTATCAACTTTCCTTAATGAGTTTTCCGCCTGGTTACCCTACTTTCTCTCTTCGGAAATTCCCACAATCCTTGGTGATTTCAACATCCCTGCTAATACAAACACTCCTGCTACTTCTAAACTTATTAATCTAACCACTTCATTTGACCTGAAGCAATGGGTACAGGCTTCCACTCACACCCTTGACCTTGTATTCTCCCACCTATGCACTCCATGCAACTTCTCAAACAATCCTTTTCCTCTCTCTGACTCACACCTTATTAGTTTCTCTCTCCCCCTGTCTTCCACCACCTTTCCCTCCAATTGCCTAACCATCACCCGCAGAAACTTTCGCAACTTAAACACTTCTCTCCTCTATTCTGCTACTGACCACCTCTGACAAAATCTCT
Organism: Lithobates clamitans; assembly: GCA_037952925.1. Classification (NCBI taxonomy): domain Eukaryota; kingdom Metazoa; phylum Chordata; class Amphibia; order Anura; family Ranidae; genus Lithobates; species Lithobates clamitans. The sequence goes on from JBBGZY010000081.1 coordinate 9,588,202, forward strand.
CCCCTGTCCTGCCCCAACCAAGCCACTTCCTACTACAATAAATCCCTGTCCTCCACCCTGGACAAGCTCGCTCCCCTCACTACACGCAGAATCACGCCTCGACCCCCACAACCCTGGCAAACAGATGACACTAAAATTCTCAAAAAATGTATTTGCGCTCTTGAGTGTCTGTGGCACAAGACTAAGTCTCTCAAAGACTTCGTCCAATACAAATCTGCCCTCCAAATATACTATTCTTTCCTCCACACTGCCAAACAGACCTATTTTACAACTCTTATTAACACCTTATCATCCAGTCCCTGTAAACTCTTCTCTACCTTCAACTCTCTACTTCGTCCTCCACCCACTGACTCACTCACTGCCCAGGAGATCGCTAATCATTTCAAAAACAAGATTGATACAATCCGTGATGAAATCTTCACTCTACAGGTATCTCCTCCAGTTAAGACCCCATGTCAACAGGTACAACTGACACTCCCCCTATTCAAATCTGCTACTACAGACGAAGTTGCTAAACTCCTTTCTAATGCCCACCTAACCACCTGTCCCCTGGAACCTATTCCCTCTCAAATACTACAGTCGCCCTCTGACCCCATCCTACACTCTCTAACCCACATCTTCAATCTCTCCCTCACCTCAGAGCATTGGGGAAAATGCCAAAAACATGCACTAGTCACCCCATACTAAAAAAGCCATCCTTGCACCCTACCAATCTTAACCTACCTACTCTCCTTGCTCCTCTTTTCCTCTAAACTCCTTGAACGCCTGGTTTACAACCGAGTGACCACCTCATTAAGAATAACTTTCTTGATCCCCTTCAATCTGGATTTTGCCCTCAACACTCCACAGAAACTTCTCTTTTAAAAATCACACTATTCTGTACTCCTACTTCTGGACCTTTCAGCTGCCTTTGACATGGTTGACACCACCCCCTCCTCCTCAAAAAACTTTACTCCCTTGGGCTCCGTGACTGTGCTCTTCAGTGGCTCTCATCCTCAAAATATAGCAGTGCAGCACTCAATACAGGTCAGATGTATACACATAAAATGTACATATTAAGCGTACATAAATAAATATGCATGAGGCAAAGTCCCAAAAAGTATATCTTAGTCCGAGGAGATCAAAAGCTCCCCACTTGCATAAGGGGAATCCCTCAGTTGGCAAGGAAAGGGTGCAGTGATAGGATAAGATTGTATTCGTTGTATCACCACCAATGTGAACCTCCACCAAGGGTCTAGGCTGCTCACCTTATTGAGTGGGCCTTCTGCGTTAACAGCAAGGTCACTCATGCATTCCCTTCCACAGGGTAGATTATGGAGATAGGGGTCCACAGGCAGTATCCCAAATTCAGTCTCATCGGTTGATATATATCAAAGCAACTTTGATATGCCCAACTGCTCCTAAATGTCCGTTTACCAGCAGCAGTGTACATGAGGCCTTACAAGCGAAGCAACACAGTGCCGCATTGATACAATCCAGAAAAAACTCCTATTATGCGAAAAAAGCAAAAAGCTCACTTACTACACTTTCCGCTTTTTCAGCCAAATTTATTTGTTACATATTCCCGGTTATGTTGCTGGTTACCTTTTTAAATGCTTTTTACTTGCTTAAAACGCCTTATATGCTCTCCCTGCTTTTTAGTGCTTAGGAAGGAGCTGTGGAGTAATGTTTAACCACTTGCCTACTGTGAATTTTTACCCCCTTCCTGCCCAGGCCAATTTTCAGCTTTCAGCGCTGTCGCACTTTAAAATGACTTCTTTCTTCTTTTTATGATAATTTAATCACCATTGAGGTTTTTTTTTTTTTTTTTAGAAAAAAATTAGTTTCAGTTTCTGTTATAACATTTTGTAAATAAGTAATTTTTCTCCTTCACGGATGTGTGCTGATGAGGCTGCACTGATGACACAGCACAGGTGGCACTAACACGCAGCACTGACTGGCATCACTACTAGGCACTGTTGGGGCTGCGCTGATAATCAGGGCACTGATTATCTGTGCAGATCGCCCTTGTCCCAGGGATAGGGCACACCACCGATCGCTGTGCGCCCATGGCGAGAGTGGGGCGACGCCATATGTAAACGAGAGTGCCGTTGCCTGCCCATTAATTGACAATATGGCGGGCAGGAGGTGGTTAACTTAATTAACCCTGTCTTTCCTGTACAGGCAGATTTTCATTATCAGCTGTAAACTAGATTTGAACACCGTCTGTCCTAAAAAAAGGGTTAAAATTGTAGAAACCTCTCTCTCCTGCATTGTCTTTGCGGGGACAGAGCCACTGTGAGACTCTTCAGAAATTCTTAGAGTCAACCATGACACCTTCTACTTAGAAGCATCTCAAAGGGTAAGCATGCCTGCCTCTATTTGCTCCAATATGGTCTGTAAATGGAACAATATTAGCCAGTAGTAAATAATTACAGCATCAAATTGACACACATATGGCATGTAAAAACACTCATGCCTGCACCAACCAAGTTTAGGATATAGACAAGTACATACTATTGCACATATGCAGGTTTGTGCTGTGTAAACTGAAGTGCTTACTTGCTTAGGGAGCAATATGATGTAAAACAAGATAGTGTATGGTTTCTGTTTATACACTACAATATTACTTTTCCTGGTGACAATTCTAGCAGAGATAATGAGCCTGATGTGCAAAAGTCGTGCTAGAAAAAAAAAAAAAAAAGAAGAAGAAGATTGTTGTCTATTTGGTGAGGGAAAAAAGAATTTGATCCCCTGCTGATCTTGTACGTTTGCTTACTGTACTGACAAAGAAATGATTAGTCTATAATTTTAACGGTAGGTTTATTTTAACATTGAGAGACATCTGAAGTTTGCTAATAAACATCTAAATGATTAAGAGGAGAACTGGGTGAAAGTGTTGTGATCATACGAGACCAAAATTGAGCTCTTTGGCATCAACTCAACTCGCCGTATTTGGAGGAGGAATGCTGTCTATGACCCCAAGAACACCATCCTAACCATCAAAAATGGAGGTGGAAACATTATGCTTTGGGGGTGTTTTTCTCTTAAGGGGACAGGACAACTTCACCGCATCAAAGGGACGATGGACGGAGCCATGTACCATCAAATCTTGAGTGAGAACCACCTTCCCTCAGCCAGGGCATTGGAAGTGGGTCGTGGATAGGTATTTCAGCATGACAATGGCTCAAAACACACAGCTAAGGTAGCAAAGGAGTGGCTCAAGAAGAAGCACATTAAGGTTCTGGAGTGGCCTAGCCAGTCTTGAGACCTTAATCCCATAGAAAATATGTGGAGGGAGCTGAAGGTTCGAGTTGCCAAACGTCAGCCTCGAAACCTTAATGACTTGGAGAGGATCTGCAAAGAGGAATGGGACAAAATCCCTCCTGAGATGAGTACAAACCTGGTGGCCAACTACAAGAAACGTCTGACCTCTGTGATTACCAACAAGGGTTTTGCCACCAAGTACGAAGTCATGTTTTGGGGTCAAATACTTATTTCACTCATTAAGATGCAAATCAATTTAGAAATTTTTTGAAATGCGTTTTTCTGGATATTTATGTTGTTATTCTGTCTCTCACTGTTGAAATAAACCTACCAATAAAAGAATAGACTGATTTCTGATTTCTGATGTCAGTGGGCAAACCTACAAAATCAGCAGGGGATAAAATACTTTTTTCCCCTCACTGTGTTGTACAAAACAGTCCAGTCTGGCACAGTCCGTCTGTGTCAAGTTAATGTCTGTGTACGGTGGTCACACCACAGTCCCGCCTCCCTGCTGTCTGAGTGAAAGAGCGAGTGTCGCCGAAAAAGAATGAGCCGAGTGTACTTTGTACTCAGCTCGGCTCCGCTTGCAGTCCCGCCTCCTAGCCTTTACATGCCGCCATTGGACCGGTGATGTGTCCATTATAGGAGCCGAGCCAAGGGGCGGAACTGCGAGATGAGTGGCAGTGAGCGGCACAATAATTTAAAAAATCTCAGCGGCTAAATCAATTAAAAAAACGATAATGCTGCAATTTTGGGCAAGGCTGCAGATGGACACTGGGCAAGGCTGCAGATACACACTTCAAATGTAAGTTTTTTCCTTAAACTCCCCTCCTAAACTTGGGGTGTTATACGCCGATAAATATGATTATATATATATATATATATATATATATATATATATATATATATATATATATATATATATATATATATATATATATATATATATATATATATATATATATATATATATATATATATATATATATATATATACACATATACACACACACACGATGCCACATGACCCCTGGCCACAATTACATACAATTAGGCTGCTTTCACACTGAGGCATCGGCGATAAAGCGGGGCTTTACAGTCGTTTTTGCAGAGTTTTCGGGGCGCTTTTAATCCCCGCTAGCGGCCGAAAAAGGGTTAAAATGACCCGCAAAGCGCCGCTTTGCCGGCGCTGCCCATTCATTTCAATGGGCAGGAGCGGTTTAGGAGCAGTCCTGCCAGCGCATCGCCTGTGTGAAAGCACCCAGGCTCTCACACTGATACTGCAGGGGAGCCGCTTTACAGACGCTATTTTTAGCCCAAAAGTGCCTGAAAAATGCCTCAGTGTGAAAGGGGTCTTAGAGAATATAGAAAGTCTACAGTTTTCATGCATACAGAACAGACTGGACTTCTAGTGAGAGAAGATCAGCAAGACACAACACTGTACAGTACAGCACAGCAAGGAACAGAATCTGCATATATAATGAGCAAATATAGCCTCCCCCATGTGCATGCATAATCACCAAAGCAGAAACAAGCTATGGAAGACATTAACATACACTGATAAGGCGGTTTACAATAAAACAGATTACTTTCACTTGCATATATTAAAAACATTAAGGGCCAGTTCACACTGTCCACACACTAAAATAGTTTAGTATGTGAGCAGCTCTCCATTTTGGTTACAGTCAGTCGGTGGTAGGGGGTGGTGTGATGTTTCAGCGCATTACACAGTCCCCCCCCCCCCTTTTTTTTCCCTAACGTTCTTTTAAAGTGCACAAAGTGACACTTAATGCATGTGGTGCCTTTCTGTGCCACACTTCCAGGCTGCATGCAGTATGAACAGGACACAGAGAAAACAGTTGTTTTCTGTGTGTTTTAGCTTTGTCTTGCGTTCATCCACTGTGGTAAAATGCAGCTCACTGCAGTATGTGAGAATAGGGCCTATGAGGTCTAAAGTTAATCTTTAACTCATCTTTTTAATTAAAATCACCTTTACTGACACAGGGTTATTACCCAAGTATCATAACTTGAATTACAGAGTAGTGACCATCATTTATAGCCATTTGCTTACCAACATACACATATTAACACCATGCCCAATATTTTAAATAAATTTAATGGCTGAACCAATTGCTATGACTTATGGTTACCACGCTGTGCCATTCAAGTTATAATACTGTGGGAACAACCCTGTGTAAGGCCTGATCCACACTGATGTGATTCAGAAGCGACTTGGGTTTCACAGAATCGCATGACAATGGACATAATGCTTTCAATGGTGCCCGTTCACATCAATGCAGTGTGTCTGCAATACGACTTTGCAGAAGGGTCCTGTGCTACTTTGGTGCAATGCAGTGCGATTTGTGGTCCATAAACTTCAATGGAAACGCATCAAAATGCATTTCTTGATGCAATTGTGTGTGCGATTTGTGCTGGCTTTCAGGAGCCAGCACATGCTGGCGTCCTATCAACCAGTGACTCATCCCTGCTGTGAGTAGCAGGGATGAGTCAGGAGCCTGCTTCCTAACAAGATAAGTCATCCCTGCTGTCAGTAGGGGATTTCCCCGCTGGCAGCAGAATGTAAATAAAAAACAGCATAGGGTTGCCCCCCCCCCCCCCCAAATCCATACCAGGCCCTGTCAGTAACCCCACACCACATAATTACATGGGTTTCCCCCCCAAAATCCATACCAGACCTGAAGGGCCTGGTACGGATTTTGAGGAGGACCCCATGCTTTTCTTAGCTTTGGTGTGGAGGGGCCACCTTAAGGCGACATAGGGGACAGAGTCACTATGTACCCGTACTCATTCACATGAGGGGGGGGGGGCAGGATCTGGGGCCCCCCTTGTTAAAGGAAGCTTCCAGATTCCGATAAGCTACCCAAAACCATTGCGACAGGGCTGTGGGGAAGAGACCATTGTCCTCATCAACATGGGAGCAAGGTGCTTTGCGAGGGGTCCCCCCTCCCAGCAAAGTGCCCCCCTCCATGTTGGAGTATGGCCTGGTATGGTTCAAGAAGGGGAAGGGGAGGGGGTTTGGAGGTGCTCGCTCATCTCACCCCCACCACCTTTTTCTTGGCTTGCTAGGCTGCATGCTCAGAGAAGAATATGGTATGAATTTTGAGGGGGATCCTATGCCATTTTTCTTCTTTTTTTGGCATGGGGTTCCCCTTAAAATCCATACCAGACTGAAGGGCCTGGTATGGAATTTGGGGGAGGTGGCACAAATAGTTTTGCTGGCTCTTGTTTACATTAAGCTGTCGGGGAATCCGCTCCCTCATAATCTGTGAGTGCCGGTGTCTTGCCGAGAATGTTCCCTAGGCGGATAAGTTCCCCCCCTGTACTGCGCAGGCGCAGCGCCTGCGCAGTACATACTACTCTCAGCCGCCGGAGATAGCCGAAGCTGAAATGCTTCAATCAGCTGTACACAGCGCCTGCGCTCTGGGTCCAGGTTCCTTCCCCACCATCCAAGTGGACCTAGAGGGGGAATCTAAAAGTGCCGAGCGCAGCGAGGCCGTGCCCGAAGCGTGGCGAGCTAAGCGAGCCCGCGAGGGGCCCCCTTACAGGCGCCGTGTACAGCTGATTTTCAGCTGTTCTGCTTCGGCTATTTCCGCCGATACCTACTGCGCAGGCGCAGTAGAGGGGGGAACTTATACGCCGAGCGGAACTTTCGCGGCAGAACACCGGCTCCTTAACTAATCATGACTCCTCCCTTCTGCTCACAAATGAATTCACTGAACCTGCACTGCACCTGGATCACATGTGAATCGCACTGAAATGCACAGCGCAATCCTGTGCAATTCATGGTGTGAACCAGCCCTAAGTTTAAGTTTTGAACAGAGTTTTATTCTGGCATAATTATTTATTTTAAGGTTTTTGCAGCATTTTTTGTCTTAGACAAAAGAAAGCCCCAGGAGCAGTTCATACAGGCTAAAAATGCCTAAAAAAATTGTGAAAACGCTAGATTCAGGTGTTCCCATTTAAGTCAACGAGGCCAAAAACACCCAAATTTCTGCCTCAAAAGTAGCTTTTGAAGCATCGGGCCCTAGGTGTCGGAGTGCTCATTGGTGAACAGCCACCACTGGAATACATGGGATTTTGGATATTAAGTGTTTTGAAACTTCAAGCTAGAAAATGCTCAGGTGTGAATGGCGACACTAACAGCAAAAAGGCAACGTTTGCTAAACATTTTACAGTTACATGGATCACTTTAAACAAGCAAACTATTGAAAGAGTGGTTCTATCAGAAAGGGGAGTAGACTGATTTGCTTTATTATGGAAGAGGGAGGGGTTTTAGATTTTTTTTATATACTGTACTAGATTTCCACAAAGATTTTACTTTGAGTGGGATATTTGTCTTTTATAATCGGATTTCCAACATTTCAATTTTTTGTTGTCCTATATAGATATGGAACAGCAGTTGCCTCATGTTTTAAATAGATGAAGGCCACATTCACATGGCCGTAAAAAAAAAAAAAAAAAAAAACGCATTTCCTATTTAAGTATTTTTATTTACAAATATGAATGCAGCTGCATTGTTTTCAATTGAGACATTCAAACAGGTGCATAAACATGCACTGCATTGAGATACATAACACAGGGAATACAAAAATTTGTGTCTGAAGACATGCGTATGCACATGTGCCACTAAAAAAAAAACGGAAAAGGAACAAAAAACAACAGGACCATGTTTACACACTCTATTTACTGATCATTACGCAAAAAAATTTTGTTACGGCCATGAAAATGGGGCCTTATGGTAATTAGAATTTGAGTTGTTTAGTTTTTAGTTGTAAATGATTAAATGATTGTAGTTTAGGGAAAGGAGGATTAGACCCCTTTTACACTGGAGGCGTTTTTCAGGCACTACAGCACTAAAAATAGCGCCTGCATAGCGCCTGAAAAAAGCCTCAGCTGCAAACCCAGTGTGAAAGCCCAAGTACAAAACTATTCCAGTACATTACAAGACTGCTGAATATGGAGAGTGTAAATGCCAAATGTCCACAGTCAGAACTAGGCTGGAGGTTAGAACTCCTGGATAATAAAAATATCAATATTAAAAACAACCATGTATGCCATCCTGCCCTCCCACTATTTCTCCCTTTTTAATTTTTTTCTAGAATCATATGACATATCATGAAAAATAGTGTGAGCTTAAGATGTATTTATTGACAAGCACTGAAGATTCAGAGCTCGTTCACTCCAGATGCAGTCAAGTGCATTTTTAGTCTGCATCAAAAATGCATAGACACTGTTTAACATGGATTCCTATGGTCCTAGTTCACACCAGTAGAACATGTTGCATTTTTTCTGTATGGAATGCATATGGAACGTGGGAAAACTCATCAAAAAAGCACAGGAATGCAAATGTTCTCAATTGAGATGAAGAACAATAAAAGAGAGGGAAAAATAGATTAAATTAAAAAAAACACACACATCTGAGACGCAAAAAATTATGGTGTGAACTGTTCCCAAGTTCTCCTTTAGTTTCTACTTAGTTCTCCATTTCTATGTGATGTTTATAAGGAGGCTCGGGAGCTGTGTTTTCTGCAATTAAAGAATACGTGAACCCTTACCTTGTAAAACAACCCATTCAGTTTAAAAAAATGTAAGACAAAAGACTGTAAAAAAAAAAAATCATCACTACCTCAGCTGCATAAAAGACTTGGGTGTACATTTATTAAACTGAGAAGTTTTCTCTCAGTGGAAAACAATCTCCTCTGCACCCAGTTTATGAAGTTGAGAACCTCTGTTCTCAGTGGGAGAACAAGAGAAGTTTTTCCTCTGAAAACGGCTGAGATCTGAGTAAAAGGGGGTGGGCCTCCTGTAATCTTGTGAGATATATTGTAAAATTACAGTGCAGCCGAGTTTCAAAAGTGAAACCAAAGTTAAAATGAACACGTAATTACATGAAAATAATAAGCATTATGCACTGTGTGTAGATAACATACATATATATGTTTAGGGTGATGTGCAGTATTTCTGACACACATAGCATTTTGCTTTTAGGCCAAAAAGTTCAATTTTGGTCTCATCTGACCAGAGTACCTTCTTCCACACATTTGCCGTGTCCCCCACATGGCTTCTCGCAACGATTATGCGCCACTTTGTGTTGGTCTATCACATAAAATCCCCAAAAAATATATTTACCTTTTTGGTTGTAACATGACAAAAATGTGGAAAATGTCAAGGGGTGTGAATACTTTTTCAAGGCACTGTGTTTATATATACTTATACACACACATACATACATTCATATACATACACAGTATCTCACAAAAGTGAGTACACCCCTCACATTTTTTGTAAATATTTTATTATAACTTTTCATGTGACAACACTGAAGAAATGACACTTTGCTACAATGTAAAGTAGTGAGTGTACAGCTTGTATAACAGTGTAAATTTGCTGTCCCCTTAAATAACTCAACACCACAGCCATTAATGTCTAAACCGCTGGCAACAAAAGTGAGTATACCCCTAAGTGAAATTGTCCAAATTGGGCCCAAAGTGTCAATATTTTCTGTGACCACCATTATTTTTCAGCACTGCCTTAACCCTCTTGGGCATGGAGTTCACCAGAGCTTCCCAGGCTGCCACAGGAGTCCTCTTCCACTCCTCCATGATGGAGCTGGTGGATGTTAGAGACTTTGTGCTCCTCCAACTTCCATTTGAGGATGCCCCACACATGCTCAATAGGGTTTAGGTCTGGAGACATGCTTGGCCAGTCCATCACCTTTACCCTCAGCTTCTTTAGCAAAGCAGTGGTCGTCTTGGAGGTGTGTTTGGGGTCGTTATCATGTTGAAATACTGCCCTGCGGCCCAGTCTCTGAAGGGAGGGGATCATGCTCTGCTTCATTATGTCACAGTACATGTTGGCATTCATGGTTCCCTCAATGAACTGTAGCTCCCCAGTGCTGGCAGCACTCATGGAGCCCCAGACCATGACCCTCCCACCACCATGCTTGACTGTAGGCAAGACACACTTGTCTTTGTACTCCTCACCTGCTTGCCCCAGCACACGCTTGACACCATCTGAACCAGATAAGTTTATCTTGGTCTCATCAGACCACATGACATGGTTCCAGTAATCCATGTCCTTAGTCTGCTTGTCTTCAGCAAAATGTTTGTGGGCTTTCTTGTGCCTCATCTTTAGAAGGAGCTTCCTTCAGAGACGACAGCCATGCAGACCAATTTGATGCAGTGTGCGACGTATGGTCTGAGCACTGACAAGCTGACTCCCACCCCTTCAACCTCTGCAGCAATGCTGGCATCACTCATACGTCTATTTCCCAAAGACGACCTCTGGATTTGACGCTGAGCATGTGCACTCAACTACTTTGGTCGACCATGGCGAGGCCTGTTCTGAGTGGAACCTGTCCTGTTAAACTGCTGTATGGTCTTGGCCACCGTTCTGCAGCTGTTTCATGGTTGAAAAATTTAACACACCAGCTCCCCATTCACACCTGAGACCTTGTAACACCAAGTCACATGACACCGGGGAGGAAAAACGGCTAATTGGACCCAATTTGGACATTTTTCACTTAGGGGCATACTCACTTTTGGTGCCACCGGTTTAGACATTAATGACTGTGTGTTGAGTTATTTTGAGGGGGACAGTAAATTTACACTGTTATACAAGCTGTACACTCACTACTTTACATTGTAGCAAAGTGTCACTTCTTCAGTGTTGTCATATAAAAAGATCTCGTAAAATATTTACAAAAATGTGAGGGGAGTAATCACTTTTGTGGGATACTAATTTATATATATATATATATATATATATATATATATATATATATATATATATATATATATATATATATATATATATATATATATATATATATTTATTACATACATATACACACACACATACAGTTGTGTGAAAAAGTATTAGCCCCTTTTTTTTCATATTTGTCACACTTAAATGACTCAGATCAAACAAAAATGTTATTATTACACAAAGATAACCAGAGTAAATACAAAATGCAGTTTATAAATGATGGTTTCATTTATTAAGGCAAAAAAGCTGTCCAAACCTGCCTGGCTTTATGTAAAAAAGTAATTGCCCCCTAAACCTAATAACCAACCTTGGCAGCAACAATTGTAATCAAGCATTTGCGATAACTAATGAGTCTTTCACATTGCGGTGGAGCAATTTTGGCTCACTCTACTTATGCTCTTGGAGTAATTTTTGTAGGCCGACCACTCCTGGGAAGGTTCACGACTGTTCCAAGTTATCTCCATTTGTGTATAATGGCTCTCCCGGTGGTTTACTGGAGTTCCAAAGCCTTAGAAATGGGTTTGAAACCCTTCCTAGACTGATACATGTGCATTACTTTGTTTCTAATCTGTTCTTGAATTTTTTTTAAATTGTGGCATGATGTGTGGCTTTTTGTTATCTTTTAGCGTGCTTTACTTTGTCAGACAGCTTCTATTTATGCGATTTCTTGATTCAACAGGTCTGGCAGTAATCAGGCCTGGGTGTGGCAAGAGAAATTGTGGTTAATCACAGTTCATTCATGATTCAGCATAGCAGGGGGCAATTACTTTTTCACATAAGGTCAGGCAGGTTTGAACAGCTTTTTTCCCTTAATAAATTAAATAATTTAAAAACTGCATCTTGGATTTACTTGGGTTTGTATAATATTAAAATTAGTTTGATGCTCTGAATCATTTAAGTGTGAGAAATATGAAAGGAAAGAAAAAAAAACAGGAAGAGGCAAATACTTTTTCACAGCACTAATTATATATATTGATATGTAATAAATGGCTTCAGCCAAACACTAACCATGAGTGAAAGAGAGGTTTTTGTGTTATCATTCATATTCTCTAAAAACTGGCTAAGAAATCATAAATATATATATATATATATTTTACACACACACAGTTGTGCTCATAAGTTTACATACCCTGGCATAATTTATGATTTCTTGGCCATCTTTTAGAGAATATGAATAACACAAAAACCTCTCTTTCACTCATGGTTAGTGTTTGGCTGAAGCCATTTATTACATATCAACTGTGTTTACTCTTTTTAAATCAGAATGGCAACAGAAACTACCCAAATGACCCTGATCAAAAGTTTACATACCCTGGTCATTTTGACCTGATAACATGCACGCAAGTTGACACAAAGGGGTTTGAATGGCTATTAAAGGTAACCATTCTCACCTGTGATCTGTTTGCTTGTAATGTGTGTGTGTGTGTGTGTGTGTGTGTGTGTGTGTGTGTGTGTGTGTGTGTGTGTGTGTGTGTGTATATAAAAGGTCAGTGAGTTTCTGGACTCCTGATAGGCCCTTGCATCTTTCATCCAGTGCTGCACTGACGTTTCTGAATTCTGAATCAGGGGGAAAGGAAAAGAATTGTCAAAGGATCTGCAGGATAATGTAGTTGAACTGTATAAAACAGGAAAGGGATATCAAAAGATATCCAAGGAATTGAGAATCCCAATCAGCAGTGTTCAAACGCTAATCAAGAAGTGGAAAATGAGGGATTCTGTTGAAACCAAACCATGGTCAGGTACAATAAGGAGGCACTTGATAAAAGATGTAAAAAAGGACGAAGGAGCCGCACATGCTCCGAAACGCGTTACCACCCCCTTCTCTACACTGACACCATCAGCCTTGTGTGTCCCGCAGTGAATACAGGCTTCCCTGCTGCCTCCTCTTTCCAACACGCATGAGAACGCTTTACAGCTGCTGGACGGCTCTACACTGCTCTCTACCACCGTGCTGAGGATGGACACATGCCACAGATGAGGACTCCTGATTTTATCATGTCTTTTAACACTCAACAATCTTGTAAGTGCTTTTAACCCTTTGTGCACTTTATTAAATTTGACATACTGCACTTAGAGGCGCCTTTCTTTTCCTTTTTTTTTTTGTTTCAAAGAATTTTATTGAAGATCATAAAATCTTTACAGCAATTGTGTTACAGTAAACAGTAAACAGCAAACATGGTAATGTTAAAGTAAACAATTTTTTTTTTTTTTTTTCATTTCGGAGTATTCCCAGCCGTGTTACAGGAAAATAAACTTAATTAACCATGTAATAGGGGGATGTGTGCCCCACAGGTGTATTTGGGTAGGTCAAATCGGCCCTAAAACTGAAATTCCTTTTGAGGAATGCTCTACAATCCGTGATAGATTTTGTGTGTATTGAAAAGTTGATTTGTCTTTTATGGGAAAGCTCTATCAACGGGGTGATGCATTTATCATTTAATGTGTAAGGGGCCAGTCAATATTCGTGTTTGGAAAGACCTTTTGCCTCTTGGTAGTATTTCATAAGTTGGGTAGAGAATTGGTATACGACATGGGCAACCTAGTTACTCGTCAGGATGTTTAATATTTCTGGCAAGGAAAAGGGAAAGGGAGAGGGTGAAGAAGAAAGAATAGGAGGAATGAAAGAAGGCAAGGGGTTAGGAAGGGATAGGGGTGGGCCTGAAGGATGGGGAGGGCGGGGGGGGGGGGGGAATCTCTGACTTCTCTTTGTAGGTGCGATATGTTCAATATATATTCTAGGTCCTGGGGTGCTTTCAAAGGGGGTTACCTTTTCATCAGGGTGGGGGATTAAGATATATGTATGTTGGTTGTGTGTGAGCAATGTATCTGTCTTTCTCGACTCTTATACAGGGGAATTCAGAATGGTCTCGTATTCCGGTAAAGACTGGAAGTGAAGCCAGCATGCCCATTTGTTGCTAAATTTTGTCGGTGTGTCTCTTGCTATATGTATTAATTTTTCCATCTCTGCTACTTTGTTTATTCTGACGAACCATTCTTTCAGAGTGGGTATCGTGTTTGATTTCCAGTGTACTGGGATGCATTGTCTTGCTGCGTTGATCAAGTGCATCATCAGTGATTTGTGGTAAGTAATGTGTGGTAAGGAGGAAAGGTGTAGGAGAAATTGGGCAGGGGTGAAATCTGGGTTATAAGTGGTAATCTGTTCAATAATTCTGCAGACCTCTGACCAAAAGGCTTGTAGTGGGGGGCAAGACCACCAAATATGTAGTAGCGTGCCCCTCTCTTGATGGCACCTCCAACATGTTTCAGGGATGTCAGCTTTAAATTTATGTAGCATTGTTGGGGTATGGTACCATCTTGATTGGATTTTGAACCCATTCTCTTGAGTGGAGACATTAATTGAGCCTTTGTGTATGTTCGAAAATATACGCTCCCAGCTTTCTTCCGAGATTTGTAAGTCTAGATCCTTTTCCCATTTCCTGCAGTATTGAGTATCATTAGCTTTGTGGTCAGCGTAGAGGAGGTTGTGTATTTGAGAGATAAGATGTGTTTGTTGTGTTGTTTTAGTACATAATGTTTCAAAAGGAGTGAGCTGTCTAGAGCATTGACCTGTTTTGTCCAGGATTTGGAGATAATGGGCTAGCATTGTGAACGTCCAACTTGGGATAGGTGCCCGTTCAAAGCGTGTTGCGATTTGCGTTGCAGGAAGTAGTTTGCCTTGTTGGAGGAATTGGTGGGCTCTAATTTGTCCCTGTGGTAGATTGTCAGAAAGAAATTGGTGGTGCATACCCGGTGGGAAGTCTGGGTTCAGTTTAATAGGTGTCAATGGACTGGGGGTGGAGGAGATCGGGGTAGTCTTACATATCGCATGAAAACAGCGCAAGGTTGGGCCAATCGTCGGGTGGACTTGAATGTCTTGAGGAATGTGTTTGGGGAAAAACCAGGGGAGAGAGTTCAAGTCTAGTTTCGTGAAGGAAGCTTCTAGGGAGACCCAATCTTTTTGTTGGGTATGAGCGTTCCAGTCAACTATCCTGGTTAGATGGGTGGCTGCATGGTAATTGAGGATGTTTGGAAGGCCTATTCCTCCCAGATTTTTGGGACGAGAGAGTATGGTGTGACTAACTCTATGTCTATTTTTGCCCCATAAGAAATTGGAGCTAATCTGCCTGTATGTTTTGAAGAACAGGGGGGGGATCTGTATCGGGATCGTCTGTAAGAGGTATAATATTCGGGGAAGTGCATTCATCTTCAGGATAGCTGCTCTGCCGAACCATGAAAATGTCGGCTTGTTCCATGTTTCAAGATCAGAGGATAGCCTGTTTAGTAAGGGAAGAAAGTTTTTGGCGTATAAGTCAGAGAGTGTGGTCGGGATCTGAATACCTAAATATGATATTGATTCTTGTTTCCACTGGAACGGGAAGTTATTTTTACATTGGTTTACTAGATTCTGGGTTAGGGATATGTTAAGGGCGAATGATTTGGAGAAATTGATCTTCAGATTAGATAGGGTTTGGAAAAGCTTAAATTCAGCTAGTAATATTGGTAAAGTGGTTAGTGGTTGAGTTAGGAACAGTAGTATATCATCTGCGTATGCTGCGTATTTGTATTCCTTTCTAGAAGATTGGATACCTTTTATGTCTGGGTTAAGTGTAAGTTTCCTTAGAAAGGGTTCGAGGGTTAGTACAAACAATATGGGTGACAGTGGACATCCCTGTCTTGTTCCGTTACGGATGGGGAAGGCGTCCGACAGAGTACCATTGACCCTCACTTTAGCAGAGGGATTGGTGTATAGTGCCATAATCAGTCCAATCAAATGGGGGCCAAGTCCTATGGCTTGTAAGACTGCTGACATGTAATCCCAAGATACTCTGTCGAACGCCTTCTCGGCATCAAGCGACAGGAAAAAGCCTTTTTGTTTGGTATGGGTAATTAAATAGTGTAGGTTAATTGCTTTGTTTGTGTTGTCCCTGGCTTCACGGCCAGGGATAAAACCTACTTGGTCGTGGGATATGAGTGAGGGCAGAAGGGTAAGTAGTCTGTTGGCTATTATTTTTGAAAATATTTTTATGTCTACGTTTAACAATGAAATGGGTCTGTAATTGCTAGTGAGGGAGGGGTCTTTTCCTTCTTTGGGGATGACTGTTATATGGGCTTCTAGCATTCCGCCTGAGAGGGGATTTGTGGGGGAAAGAGAGTTGAAGGTCCTAAGGAAAGGATTTTGGAGGGTGTCAGTAAATGTCTTGTAATAAACCGCTGGGAGGCCATCTGGGCCTGGGCTTTTGCCAGGTTTGAGTTGATTGATTGCCTGTGTCCATTCCGTGTGTGAGATTGGGGCGTCTAGAGTTGTCGCTATCTCCGGAGCTATTTTTTGGGGAGCGTATTGAGCGAGAAATGAATTGATGTTTTGGGCTCTCAGTGAAGCTGGTGTGGAGGTGGGTTCGGATACGCGTAAATCGTAGAGAGAGGAGTAATATTTTGTGAATTCCTGTGCTATGTCGTCGTTATGTGTGAGGGTTGTACCGGAATTGGATTGTATGTGGTGGATCGTATTATTGGCTTTTTGTTTTCGTAGGGCACGTGCAAGGAGTCGACCGCTCTTGTTACCAAACTCGTAGAATAATTTGTGCGAGAGAATGAATTTTTTCTTGAGAGTAAAGTGTAGTTCTTCTTTGATAAGTGTGCGGACCTCTGTAAGTTCCGTAAGAGTTTGTTGTGCTAGAGTTTGTTTATGTGCAGTCTCAAGTTTTTTCAGTTTTGTGAATAGGTTGGATAGATTAGCTTTCTTGGTTTTTTTAATAGAAGCTGAGAGGGAGATCAACTTCCCCCTTATGACACATTTGTGCGCCTCCCATTGTGTCAGGGGGGTTGTATCTGGGGTGTTGTTTTCTAAGAAATAATTCTTTAGGCATGAGCGAATTTCTTCTACCTGGAGTTCGTCCGTTAGAAGTGTGTGGTCTAGTTTCCAAATGTAAGATCTGCTGGGGGTGTCCGGGAAAGTGAGTGATATAGAAATAGGGTGATGGTCTGAGAACGTCATGGGATCTATGGTAGCTGTTGTTAGTGTTGGAAGGTCCTGTTGTGAAAGAAACAAATAGTCAATGCGAGAATATTTATTGTGTGGGGTCGAGAAGAAGGTGTAGTCTTTGACTTTTGGGTGAAGGGTACGCCAAGTGTCATGTAGTGATAATTCCTGCAGGCAGTTTTTGATCTGCTTTAGGGCTCTGTACGGTAGATGGGATTTTCCTGTAGAAGTGTCTATTAATGGATCCAAGGGGACATTAAAATCTCCCCCTAAGATCAAGAGGCCTTCCTGGAAGTATGTAAGTTCTCTTGTCACTGTACGGAAGAAGGGGACTTGGGAAGTATTGGGGCTGTAGATGTTTGCTAAGGTAATTGGCTTTTGTTTGTAAGTGCCTTTAAGGAAGATGTACCTACCCTGTTCGTCTGACAAGGTGTCTGATATTTGCAGGGGGACTTTTTTGGAAAGAAGTATAGAGACCCCTTTCGTTTTTGAATTAGGTGAAGTAGCGTGATAGCAATGCGGGAAGAAATGGTTCGTCAGTTTAGGAATATGTGTGCTACTGAAGTGAGTCTCCTGTATATAGATCACGTCTGCTTTCGCACTACGCATGTACGCGAGCAGCTGTGATCGCTTTTCAGGGATATTTAAACCTTTTGCGTTGAGAGAGATTACTTTCAACGAAGTGGGTGTGGGCAATGCCTGGGGAGATGCCATTGTATCTTTTCCTTTTTTATATCTTCAGAGTTGCTTCTCCTCTAACCAAAGTGCTGCCAGAAGTGCCAGTTCATCACTATCATCCCTCTGACCAGCTACCCACCTCCACCAGAGCGCCCTTATCACCTCTCCACTTGAAAAAAGATGGGCTGCATGGTCAAGTCACCAGAAGAAAGCCATTACTACGCAAATGCCACAAAGTATCCCGCTTACAATACGCCAAACAGCACAGGAGACAGGCCTCAAACCTTCTGGCACAAAGTCATTTGGAGTGATGAGACCAAAATTTAGCTTTTTGGCCACAACCATAAACTCTACATTTGGAGAGGAGTCAAGGCATATGATGAAGTTACCCCATTCCTACTGTGAAACATGAAGGTAAAATCACTGATGTTTTGGGGATGTGTGAGCTACAAAGGCACAGGAAATTTGGTCAAAATTGATGGCAAGATAAATGCAGTATGTTATCAAAAAATACTGGGGGAACATTTGCATTCATCAGCCAGGAAGCTGCGCATGGGACGTACTTGGACAGTCCAACATGACAATGATCCAAAACACAAGGCCAAGTCGACCTGTCATTGGCTACAGCAGAATAAAGTGAAGGTTCTGGAGTGGCCATCTCAGTCTCCTGACCTCAAACGTGCAAGACAGTCCAAGGATTTACAGGAACTTTTTGCAAAGAGGAATGGGCAGCTTTACCATCTGAGAAGATAAAGAGCCTCATCCACAAATACCACAAAAGACTTGAAACTGCCATTGATGTTAAAGGGGCAATACACGGTATTAAGAACTAGGGTATGTAAACTTTTGATTAGAGTCATTTGGGTAGTTTCTGTTGCCATTATGTTTTAAAAAAAGAGTAAAAACAGTTGATAGATAATAAATGGCTTCAGCCAAACACTAACCATGAGTGAAATAAAAGTTTGTGTTATCATTCATATTCTCTGAAAAATGGCCAAGAAATCAAATTCTGCCAGGGTAAAAAAAAACTTATGAGTGCAACTGATTTTTTATATATAAAACACACACATATACATTATATATACACAATATATATATTACACACATACATACACAAATCTCAAACGTATATTACTGTTTAACCCATTGGTGCTGAGATAGATAGATAGATAGATAGATAGATAGATAGATAGATAGATAGATAGATAGATAGATAGATAGATAGATAGATAGATAGAGAAAGAAATAAGTCTTCTTTCTCTAATCGCACTAGCTTCTCTCCCAGACTGCCAACCTGAGCTAGAGAATCTGGGACAGACATATTTCAGAGTAGCGGCCAGTAAGATCTTCAGATCTCACTTTTATAACATGGCCGTTTGTGACAGAATGGTCATGTACTGTGATGAGAAGCCGAGAACATGTTCTCTGCGCCTCATCTCAGCTACATAAACTACACGAGAGTAGATACGGTACACACGAGAAATCTGTTTCATAAACGGACACATTAGAGAGGTGGGGATGGAGACTGCAAAAAAGGGTCGTGTGAGCAGGAGTAAAAAAAACAGCAGTACACTGATCTTCGCAGTGAATGGCTCTGCGGGTGGGGGGGGGTCAGAAATCTGACCATTGGAGTACAGGCTCCCAAGTAGAATCCAAAGAAAATGGACCACGCTGGAATGGATGTGCTTCCAGGCCTACCGTGGTCAGTTTGAAATAGGAAAGCAGGGGGACTGGCAGGATCACCAGGTATTTTTCACAATGGAAGCAGGATACTTTTTGTATATACTTCAGGAATATGAAATGTTGGGATAACATACACTTTAACCTGGTCTGTACAATGCTGGCAGATATGAGCTAGTTGAGCTATGGAATGTTCTGTTTTTGTCTTTCATGTGTTTGCCCTTCCATGTGCTCCTTGCTGTGAGGGCCAGTTATAGGTGGGGGCAGGGGCATTTTGGTTTGTTACTGGTGTAAAATATGGTCCGGACACACACTGCACACCTTTGCTGCCATTGTGCTCTTGCTGGGTGTCCAGTGTGATCCTGTTCCTTTAACCACTTGACGACCGCCTCACGCCGATGTACGTCGGCAAAGTGGCACGGACAGGCAAAATCACGTACATGGTACATGATTTGCCTTCCGCGGGTGGGGGGTCCGATCGGACCCCCCCCCGGTGCCCGAGGCGGTCGTCTTTTGTCCAGCGGCGATCGGTGGTGAGGGGGAGACCATTCGTTCGTGGCCCCCCCCTCGCGATCGCCGCCGGCCAATCAAATCATTCCTTTGCTGCTGTATGCTAAACAGCAGCAAAGGAAATGATGTCATCTCTCCTCGGCTCGGTAATTTCCGTTCCGGCCCGAGGAGAGAAGACATCAATGTGAGTGCACCAACACACACACACACAGTAGAACATGCCAGGCACACAAAACACCCCGATCCCCCCCCAATCACCCCCCCCCCCCCCTGTCACAAACTGACACCAGCAGTTTTTTTTTTTTTTTTTTTCTGATTACTGCATAGTGTCAGTTTGTGACAGTTACAGTGTTGGGACAGTTACTGTTACCCCCCTTTAGGTCTAGGGTACCCCCCTAACCCCCCCTAATAAAGTTTTAACCCCTTGATCACCCCCTGTCACCAGTGTCACTAAGCGATCATTTTTCTGATCGCTGTATTAGTGTCGCTGGTGACGCTAGTTAGGGACATAAATATTTAGGTTCGCCGTCAGCGTTTTATAGCGTCAGGGACCCCCATATACTACCAAATAAATGTTTTAACCCCTTGATTGCCCCCTAGTTAACCCTTTCACCACTGATCACCGTATAACCGTTACGGTTGACGCTGGTTAGTTTGTTTATTTTTTATAGTGTCAGGGCACCCGCCGTTTATTACCGAATAAAGGTTTAGCCCCCTGATCGCCCGGCGGTGATATGCGTCGCCCCAGGCAGCGTCAGATTAGCGCCAGTACCGCTAACACCCACGCACGCAGCATACACCTCCCTTAGTGGTAAAGTATCTGAACGCATCAATATCTGATCCGATCAGATCTATACTAGCGTCCCCAGCAGTTTAGGGTTCCCAAAAACGCAGTGTTAGCGGGATCAGCCCAGATACCTGCTAGCACCTGCGTTTTGCCCCTCCGCCCAGCCCACCCAAGTGCAGTATCGATCGATCACTGTCACTTACAAAAGACTAAACGCATAACTGCAGCGTTCGCAGAGTCAGGCCTGATCCCTGCGATCGCTAACAGTTTTTTTGGTAGTATTTTG
The DNA here is from genome assembly GCA_037952925.1 of Lithobates clamitans. Classification (NCBI taxonomy): domain Eukaryota; kingdom Metazoa; phylum Chordata; class Amphibia; order Anura; family Ranidae; genus Lithobates; species Lithobates clamitans. Next base: position 9,609,157 of record JBBGZY010000081.1, read on the forward strand.
GTGAACTGGCAAGCACCAGCCCCAGGCAGCGTCAGGTTAGCGCCAGTACTGCTAACACCCACGCACGCACTGTACACCACCCTTAGTGGTATAGTATCTGAACGGATCAATATCTGATCCGATCAGATCTATACTAGCATCCCCAGCAGTTTAGGGTTCTCACAAACGCAGTGTTAGCGGGATGAGCCCAGATACCTGCTAGCACCTGCGTTTTGCCCCTCCGCCCGGCCCAGCCCAGCCCACCCAAGTGCAGTATCGATCGATCACTGTCACTTACAAAAGACTAAAACGCATAACTGCAGCGTTCGCAGAGTCAGGCCTGATCCCTGCGATTGCCAACAGATTTTTTGGTAGCGTTTTGGTGAACTGGCAAGCGCCAGCGGCCTAGTACACCCCGGTCGTAGTCAAACCAGCACTGCAGTAACACTTGGTGAAGGTGGTGATTGGATTTCGGGGCCCCGTACGCGGCTAGGCTCCCAAAAAGTCCCACACATGTGGTATCCCCATATTCAGGAGAAGCAGCAGAATGTATTTTGGGGTGCAATTCCACATAGGCCCATGGCCTGTGTGAGCAATATATCATTTAGTGACAACTTTTTGTAAATATTTTTTTTTTTTTTTTGTCATTATTCAATCACTTGGGACAAAAAAAATAAATATTCAATGGGTTCAACATGCCTCTCAGCAATTTCCTTGGGGTGTCTACTTTCCAAAATGGGGTCATTTGGGGGGGTTTTGTACTGCCCTGCCATTTTAGCACCTCAAGAAATGACATAGGCAGTCATAAACTAAAAGCTGTGTAAATTACAGAAAATGTACCCTAGTTTGTAGACGCTATAACTTTTGCGCAAACCAATAAATATACGCTTATTGACATTTTTTTTACCAAAAACATGTGGCCGAATACATTTTGGCCTAAATGTATGACTAAAATTGAGTTTATTGGATTTTTTTTATAACAAAAAGTAGAAAATATCATTTTTTTTCAAAATTTTCGGTCTTTTTCCATTTATAACGCAAAAAATAAAAACCGCAGGAGGTGATCAAATACCATCAAAAGAAAGCTCTATTTGTGGGAAGAAAAGGACGCAAATTTAGTTTGGGTACAGCATTGCATGACCGCGCAATTAGCAGTTAAAGCGACGCAGTGCCAAATTGGAAAAAGACCTCTGGTCCTTAGGCAGCATAATGGTCCGGGGCTCAAGTGGTTAAGGGGGATTGGGCTGCCTTCAGGCCCACCTGCCCCTCATCTATCCATTTAATGCATGTGCTTCCATTGTGGAGACGCTTATAAATTCATTAGCGTTAAGACTGCAAGCATACACAGGGAGCCGTGAAGAGGCCTCGCAGCTTATGCATGCGTTTGCAAAATGCGTGCTAACTAAACCCCTGTTTTTAATGCAGACTGTTGGACAGGTTAATTTGGTCAGTTGGCAGACTGGTTAGTGAGCTGAGTTATGGAATGTTCTGTTTTTGTCTTTCATATGTTTGCCCTTCCATGTGCTCCTTGCTGTGAAGGCCAGTTATAAGTGGGGGCAGGGGCCTTTTGGTTTGTTACAGATTTCATTATCACTTATAAACTAGAGGAGTAGGACTTAGGCTCCATTCACACTAGCGCGTTTTTTGATGCATTTTGCAGAAATGCACGGGAATTTTTTAACATGGGTTCCTATGGAACATGTTCACATCAATGCTTTTTTGTTTCTCTGCATTTTTGGAAAGGGTCAGGGACTTTTTTTCATGCAAAATGCAGCGTTTTGCATGTAATAGAATTTAATGGACAAGCATCAAAAACACAAGTGCACCGTTTTTGCAGCGTTTTTGATGCGTTTTTGGTGCGTTTTTGCCGGTTTTTTTTTTTTTTTAAATTTTTTTTTTAAATTTTTTTAAAGACTGTAAAAAAAAAAAAAAAAAACCCGCAAAACGCAAATCGCGGCAAAATCGCGGCTCAAAAACGTGCCAAGCATGAAAAAAAAAACCTCCAAAAACGCTCAAAAGCAACATGCATAGGTGTGAATCGAGCCTTACTGTAATAAGAAAGAGTTAAAGATCTGAAGCAGGGAACGTAAGATCGAGCACCAGCTATACACTGGGGAAGGGGTCATTTGGTTGTTTTTGTTTTAAACACAGGTGTACTGTAAATGATGGTCCTTTGCTCTCCCTACAAACTTCTATCGCTACCTTCCAAAAAATGTGCTGCAGAATAGTGGTTCTAGATTCTGTGCTAAAGTTTTAAGTGGGGCACACATTATAAGAAAATCAGGCGAATGATCGTCCCATTTTTCATATGGTTTCACAGCAAGCTGGAACCAAAGAAGAAAATAATGGACGAAAGTTCTCGCACGACAAGGGCTTTTTTTTACGTTTGTTGTTTCTGATTCTTGACAACGGTATACATTAGAGTTTCACGATTAATCGTTAAAAAGATCGAGATCTTGATTTAACCCCCCTCTCGATCATATTCTGGCATTTCCCCTGTAAACAGTGCAGAGTCGTTCTCTGCTCAGAGCTGTCAAAAAAAAAAAAGCCAGCAAATGTTTATCAACATTCCTTAGTGCTGAGAGATAGAGAAGGGAAGGAAGAGATACAATGTATTACTTGGTTCTTTTAGATCAAAGGGATAAACTTCAGACTGTAAATGAGGCCCAGTTTAACCACTTATAGAGCAAGCCTTTTTCTGACATTTGTTGCTTACAAGTTAAAATCAGTATTTTTTGCTAGAAAATTACTTAGAACCCCCAAACATATATATATATATATATATATTTAGCAGAGACACTAGAGAATAAAATGGCGATCGTGGCAATATTTTATGTCACACTGTATTTGCGCAGCGGTCTTTCACACGCAATTGTTTGGGGAAAAAAATACACTTCAATGAATTAAAAAAAACTAAACAGTAAAGTTATCTCAGTTGTTTTGCATAATGTGAAAGATGTTACACCACGAGAATCGTGAGAGAATCATGATCTTTGTTCTAAGCAAAAGAAAAACCTGTGATTCTCTTTATCCAGAATCGTGCAGCTCTAGTAAACATTAAATAAAAATTGTTTGTTCTGTTCCCATATGAGAAAAATTTTGGAGTTTGCCCCTTTGGAAATTTTTGTTCGGAAGGTCGGAATCAGCTGTTGAAAGTTGTGTACACACTTTCTTGGACGAAAATGTTTGCTCGATTTTCTTATAGTGTGTACGAGCCTTTAGGCTAGGTTCACACTGGTGCGACACGACAGCCGTCCTACTTTGGTGCGCAGCGCACACCTCTCCCCCAAGGCACCAACCCCCCCCCATGTTGAGGGCATGCGGCCTGGTACGGTTCAGAGGGGGGCGCTCGCTCGTCCCCACCCCCATTCCTGTCTGTGCTTGGATAAGGGTCTGGTATGGATTTGGGGGGGACCCCCACGCTGTTTTTTCGGCATAGGGGGTTCCCCTTAAGGTCCATACCAGACCCAAGGGCCTGGTATGCTCTTGGAGGAGGAACCCATGCTGGTTTTTTAATTTAAAATTTGTCGCGGAGTTCCCCCTCAAGATCATCTGAGCATAAGCCGCGTGCCGAAGTCGGATCATGCGAGACGGCGATCCGACTTTGATCCGATTTCAATGATAGTCAATAGGCTGAAGTAGGATCAAAGTCGGACCAAAGTAGTGAGGAAACTTTTGGGAAGTGGGGGGCATAACTTGCATAACATAACTCCTGCCTAACAAAAAAGGAAACAGAAGCCTCCTAATGCCAAATAAATAAGGTACATATGTTACAGCAAATACTGCACTACAAAAGAAAAAAAAAAAAGCTGGAACCTTTAAAAAGTGGGTTTCTGCCCCCCCCCCTAAAAAAAAAAAAAAAAAAACATGCCAAATGGCATGTCAGGGGGTCACCTTCTCTTAAAGCGGAAGTTCCATTTTTGGGTGGAACTCCGCTTTAAGTTAAGTCCAAAATTCCGATATTTAAATTTACAAAGCAGGCTGTCTAATTATATTTAGTCCAACAAACCTCTTTTGCCATGTCAGTATACTTCTGCTTTTCATTAGGATCCAGGTAGGCCCACCAATCTGCCAATATTTTTGTAGCACCACGGTTATCCAGTCGAGGATGCTCCTGACGCACAAGGGAGCGGTGACGCTTGCAGAACAGTAGGAAAGCGTTCATTGGTCGGCGAGCTCTCTGTTCAGGCGATTCACTGTCTTCTGCTTCATCACCCTCATGTTCTAGACCATCAGCATCAAGGAGCTGGACCTTAAACAGACAGTTATGTAGAATATTAAATAATATATATTATATATAGTGCTTCATGAGTGGGATTATGCAGCTGTAACTTAATATATTATCATTTTCTACAATGCCTGCTTGTGTAATTTTCTAAAATGGAATGAAAAGATATCACAAAAAAATCAGATGTTTATCCCATATGGACCACATCAAGTTTACTTTTCAGCTATGGGCCTAGCAATTTTGCAATCATGAGGAGTTTCGTGGCCACAAGCCACTTCCTCAGATAATAACATTAAAAAAATAGTGATAGCAATAAAGAAAAGGAAAATGCAAGAATGGGTATATGTTTCAATAAAAAATCTGTAGATTAAACTCAGAACATGGACGAAGCATAATATAAAAGAACAATGTGTCAAATACTAACAAAGTAACAATTATTGGACATGAATTATACTATATTCTTTATTTCTTCTTTAACCACATCATAAGGACTGGAAAGATTTGCCCCCTTAATGACCAGGCCATTTTTTGCAATACGGCACTGCGTCACTTTAACTAACAATTGCGCGGTCGTGCCACACTGTACCCAAACAAAATTTATGTCCCTTTTGTCCCACAAATAGAGCTTTCTTTTGGTGGCATTTGATCACCTCTGCGGTTTTTATTTTTTGCACTACAAGCAAAAAAAATAAATAAAAAAAGAGCGACAATTTTGAAAAAAAATAAAAAAAAAAATTTGTTTTTAACTTTTTGCTACAATAAATTAAAAAAAAAAATGTAAAAAACTAAAATTTCTTCATTAGTATATGCCAATATGTATTGGACGTATTTTCGGTAAAAGAAAATAAAAGAATAAACAAAATCGCAATAAGCATATATTGATTGGTTTTCGCAAAAGTTATAGCATCTATAAAAAAGGGGATAGATTTATGGCATTTTTATTATTTAGTTTTCACTAGTAATGGCGGTGATCTGCAATTTTTAGCATGACTACGACATTGTGGTGTACAGATCGGACACTTTTTTGGGACCAGTGACATTTATATAGCGATCAGAGCTAAAAATAGCCACTGATTATTGTATAAATGTCACTGGCAGCGAAGGGGTTAACACTAGGGGGTGATCGAGGGGTTAAGTGTTCCCTAGGGAGGTGTTTCTAACTGTTGGGGGAGAGTAGTGACTGGAGGAGGAGAGAGATCACTGTTCCCGATCACTAGGAACAGCAGATCTCTCTCTACTCCCCCTGTCAGAACAGGGATCTGTCTGTTTACATTGACTGATCCCCCGTTCTGGCTCTCTGAGGAGCGATCGTGGGTTAGCCGGCGGACATCATTGCTTTCGGCCATGGGCATCAGCTCCGGCAGTGCACACGCACCCCCTATCGCTCTTAAAGCGGCCGTCATACACCTACTGATATTCACGCAGCCATGCCAACCTGCCGTAGTATAATGACGGCGGCTGGTCAGCAAGCGGTTAATGTGCTTCTTCTTTAACCACTTGCCCTCTGTAAAATTTACTCCCCTTCATGACCAGGCCATTTTTTGTGATACGGTACTGTGTTACTGTAACTGACAATTGTGTGGACATGCAATGCTGTGCCTAAAAATTTATTTTAACTTTTTGCTATAAAACATATTCAAAAAAAGGTTTAAACAAAATCACATTCTTCCAAAATTTAGGCCAATATGCATTCTGCTAAGTATTTTTGCTAAAAAAAAAAATCCCAATAAGTGTCCCCATATCTTCAGAGGCATATCCTGCCTCCATCTAACAAGTGTACTTTTATTTTCTCCATCAGCTCATCCCCCACACTTATTACCTTTTGTATCTCTTGACCCTCCCTCCTAGATTGTAAGCTCTAACGAGCAGGTCCCTCTGCTTTCTATTGTATTGAATTGTATTGCAACTGTATTGTCTGTCCTCATGATGTAAAGCACTATGCAAACTGTTGGCGCTATATAAATGCTGTATGATAACAATAATATTTTAAGTGTGTGCTGACGTGTTCTTTTTTTAAGCATTACATTTTCATTTTATGTAATTTCAAGCACCTAGCTATCCCAGCAGTAAGGTACTGTCAATGTAACTCGTGACTCCTGGAAGCAGAAACAAAGTATTTTTTCTTTTTTTTTAGCCCACAGTTTTTTTTTTAAATTGCCTTACATTTGAGAGATGGGGCCTTTTAGTAGAGCGGAGCTTGTTTTTCGTGGAAGGTCTAGTTTGAAAACCCACTTACACCAGGTGCTGTGGCACTGCAAATGATGGCTAAGCCAGCGCAGTCCCACCGCAAGATAAGGCAAGCTGCTGTGTTGCAATGGCATGTGGGCGTTGTATACTGAAAAAAATTACAGCAATCCAGTGCCTTTTACTGAGGAGTCCTTTCACCGCATGGTGGCCAATAGAACTTATAGGAAGAGTACAGTCAAAGCTCATTTGGCTGTACTCCTCTGGATCAAGGGAGACCAGTTCGTTCTGCACTCCTGTGACCCATTTTTCAGCAGGCTAAAGCCCGCTGGTTGGCTGATGTCACAGAGCCAGTCCAGGCTTGGGAAAGATTGCAGCCATATGGTCAGGATCTGCCCACATGCCTGGACCGGGACCCGACTTGGCCTCCCAGGGGCCACTGAGAGCTTGAGCCGGTCGCTCCTGCCCCCTCCACAGCACAGCGTTCCAGTGAGAGGGGGTGAGACCAGAGAGCTGCTGACTGACAAGTCACCAGCTCTCAACTCAGGGAGCTGTGAGAACTGAGCAATCGGCGGTGTTCGATCACTCAGTTCTCAGTGTTAGAGCCAGGGGGGGGGGGGGGGGGTCAGCTGCATTCTGATTCTAAAAAAAAAAAAAAAAAAATAATTTCCACACTTCTCTTTTAATAAAATGTATTTGTGTGACATTTCAATAAAGTTAATTTAAAAATGAACAATTGGAGCCCAGGCCTTGACCCCTTATGCCGCGTACACACGGTCGGACTTTTCAGCTACAAAAGTCCGACGGCCTGTCCGACAGACTTTCGACGGACTTTTGGCGGACTTTCGACGGACTTGCGGCGGACTTTCTAACGAACAGACTTGCCTACACACGATCACACAAAAGTCCGTCGAATTCTTACGTGATGACGTACACCGGACTAAAATAAGGAAGTTCATAGCCAGTAGCCAATAGCTGCCCTAGCGTGGGTTTTTGTCCGTCGGACTAGCATACAGACGAGCGGATTTTTCGACCGGACTCGAGTACGTCGGAAAGATTTGAAGCATGTTTCAAATCTAAAGTACGTCGGATTTGAGGCTAAAAAAGTCAGTTGAAAGTCCGGAGAAGCCCACACACGATCGGATTACCAGCCAGCTTTAGTCCGTCAGCGTCCGTTGGACTTTTGTAGACGAAAAGTCCGACCGTGTGTACGCGGCTTAAGAGATGCTGTGGAATCACCTAAAGAGAGCAGTTTACAAAACTGCTTCAGCTCAGACACATTTGAAGGATGTCTAGTGTAAAGGGGAATGGTCAAAAATTCTCCTGAACACTGTGCAGGTCTGATCCAGAACTACCGAAAGCGCTTGCTTGAAGTCATTGCTGTCAAATGAGGTAGAAACAGTGCTTACTTTCTCCCCCCCCCCCCAACACTGTGGATGTTTGTTGGGTGTGTTCAATAAAAACACAAGAAATTTGATTTTTGGTTTGTGTGTGATCAGCTTAAAAAGTGGATGTAAACCCGATTCATAAAATTTGACCTAAGCATATATATATCTGTAGTCTTTACTTATCTCTGACAAGCTGTCCGACAACCGAGATAAAACCAGCCTGAAATTTGTGGGGGTAGGTGCTATAGATTAGAAGAGAGCTGGTCTATTCACAGCACAACTCTGCATATTCCTTCCTTCCTCTGCCCATGTGGAGAGGAGGTGTGTGCCTTTCCTCCAATCAGCTGTCACAAAGTTTATGCCAAGACTTCACTCCCAGTGCTGAACAGGAAGGAGAAAATTTCACACTATGTGCACTTTCTAAAAAATATAGCAAGCTGAAGACAGCAGCTGTACAGTGGATATAAAAAGTCTATACACTCCTGTTAAAATGTCAGGTTTCTGTGATGTAAAAAAATTAGACAAAAGATAAAAGTTTCAGAACCTTTTCCACCTTTTAATGTGACCTATAAACGGTACAACTCAGTTGAACAACAAACTGAAATCTTTTTAGGTAGAGGAAAGTAAAAATAAAATATTATGCTTGCATAAGTGTGCACACTCTTAAACTAATACTTTGTTGAAGCACCTATTGATTTTATTACAGCACTCAGTCCTTTTAGGTATGAGTCTATCAGCATGGCACATCTTGACTTGGCAATATTTGCCCACTCTTCTTTGCAAAAACACTCCAAATCGGTCAGATTGTGAGGGCATCTCCTGTACACAGCCCTCTTCAGATCATCCCTCAGATTTTCAATCGGATTCAGGTCTGGGCTCTGGCTGGGCCAATTCAAAACTTTAATCTTCTTCTGGTGAAGCCATTCCTTTGTTGATTTGGGTGTATGCTTTGGGTTGTTGTCATGCTGAAAGATGAAGTTCCTCTCCATGTTCAGCTTTCTAGCAGAAGCCTGAAGGTTTTGTGCCAATATTGACTGGTATTTGGAACTGCCTCTACTTTGACTAAGGCCCCTGTTCCAGCTGAAGAAAAACAGCCCCAAAGCATGATGCTGCCACCACCATGCTTCACATTGTGCTGCCTGGGTCCAAGAATGTAATGCTGCCCCCCCACCCCCCAAAAAAATTACGCCCACCAAAAGGCCCCCTATATCCATTATTTTAGATCATGATAATTAAATTTATCAGGAAGTCAAATTTACATGCAACAGCACCTTGTCTATATGCAAAATTATATGACATACCATTATGTTTAATTCCAAGGGGCGGGTTAGGGTAGTATCAGGGTGGGCTAGGGTAGTAGTATATAGACAGGCTAGGGTAGCATATAGACTGGCTAAGGCAGTATAGGGGCAGGGGTAGTATATGGACAAGCTAGGGTAGTATAGGGACAGGCGGAACGGCCCGGGGGTAGTTATCATGAGACACAAAACTGCTGGAAAAAAAATCTTGGTCAATTTGCTGGGTAAATAGAAGAGTAGAGGCCATGGTTAAATTTGCTGCCCCTCTCAAAGTGCTGCCTGGGTCAAATGGACCCACTGTAAGGCCGGCCCTGACCGTGGGTATGGTGTGATTTGGAAATTTTAGTGCTTTTGCGGCAAAAATATCTTTTGGAATTATAGCCAAAATGTTCAACCTTGGTTTCATCAGACCAGAACACATTTTCCCACATGCTTTTGTGATACTTCAGATGTGTTTTTGGAAAATTTAGCCAGGCTTGGACGTTTTTCTTCGTAAGAAAAGGCTTTCGTCTTGCCACGCTACTCTTATAGCCCAGACATATGAAGAATATGGGAGATTGTTGTCACATGTACCACACAGCCAGTACTTGCCAGATATTCCTGCAGCTCCTTTAATGTTGATGTAGGCCTCTTGGCAGCCTCCCCGACCACTTTTCTTCTCATCAATTTTGGAGGAACTTCCAGTTCTTGGTAATGTCACTGTTGTGCCGTATTTTCTCCACTTGATGATGATCATCTTCGCTGTGTTCCCTGGTATATCTGATGCCTTGGAAATTCTTTTGTACCCTTCTCCTGACTAATACCTTTTAACAATGAGATCCCTCTGATGCTTTGGAAGCTCTCTGCGGACCATGGCTTTTGCTGTAGGATGTGACTAAGAAAATGTCAGGAAAGACCTACTGGAACAGCTTAGCTTTATTTGGGGTTAATCAGAAGCACTTTAAATGATGGCAGGTGTGCAATGACTCCTATTTAACATGAGTTTGAATGCGATTGCTTAATTCTGAACACAGCTACATCCCCAGCTATGAGAGGGTGTGCACACTTATGCAACCACACTATTTTATTTTTTTATTTTTACTTCCCTTCACCTAAAAGATTTGCTTGTTTTTCAATTGAGTTGTACAGTTTACAAGTCACATTAGAGGTGGAAAAAGTTCTGAAATGATCAATCTTTGTCTAATTTTTTTTACATCACAGGGGTGTGCAGACTTTTTATATCCACTGTACATGTAAAACCTATGTAGGGAGATTTGTTTCATCTCTGTGTATCATCTGAGGCTGTTCACTTCACTGGGAATATGTGAGATTTTACATCCACTTTAGGCATCTTGTGTGTGTCTATTGTTCTGATCCTCATCAAAGTCACATCACACTGAAGGGCAAATTACTGCAAAAAACAGTTAATTTGAAGGAGGTTCACATACCTTTCTCTTGCCGTTGTAAATAACATATGACAGATTTGCTTTAACCATGACTGACTTCAGCATAAACAGTAGTAAGCATACAACATATGTGATTTCTTTCTTTTTTTTTTTAAACCTTTAACGCCCATTATTTATTTTGCTTATTATGATCCTGACCCTCATTTAAAAGAGATTTACTTCAATCCACTACCCGTGTTATATAAATCCTCTGCAATGCCTGTCATGATTTGAATCACACTGGTTATTAAAAGGCATTTTTGATTATCTCTCCACACAAATTAAATGTAAGAAGACTGGACATAGCAATGTACAATTCTATCATTTCTTACTAGCTGGCACATGACAGGACAGCATGTCACCAGCTATGAAGTCATGGACACATTCCCCAACACAATCAAGACTCCTTACTATTATATTATTCACAAGTGCAGATTCTTCTGTAAACAAATGCCATTTTGTTGCAGAAATTAAAAAGCAAATGCATTATTCCTTTTCCTACATTACAAAAAATATTGTACAATCTAGGAACCCATGCGAACAATTAAAAGGAGTTTTCAGGTATAAAAAATATTTTTGGTAACACAGAAAGGCCCAGCTCACCATAGCCCCTTTTGGAGCTAAACTGTAGTCATGACTAATAGCAGAAAATTTTTTTAATAGTATTAAAGTAGCTACATATCAATCATCTTTTAAATTTTTTCTTTGCACCATATGCCACTGAAATTTCTAAGCTCTGTATGACCAGAAGCCATTCTTTGAACAACTGCACCTTCCCTTTCTGAAAGGAAACCTGTCCGCATGAATTTCTGCACTTGCGCATAAATAACTTATCATGCGATCACAGCACACTTAGCTACCCCGGCTGCCAGTCAAAATATTACCTACTTGCTTCAAGCTGCTTTTCTACAGTGTACTGCACCAGTGTTAGTTTTGAAGTCAAATTTTGATTCAGTTTTAATCATAGTCTTGACTAAAATGCCGTTTTAGTTGTAGCTGCTGACTTAATTTTTTGTGGCAGGATGGCCCTTAAGTGCAAAATCACTATAGCTTTACGTGATTTTTTTTTGGGCTCTGGGGCGCTGTGATTGGACACAGCGGGAGACAATCTATGGGTCCTGCGGACCTGATGTCGGCTGGACTGGAAACCCAGCGATCGTTCCGAGAGAGGCAGAACAGTGGTCTGCCTATGTAAACAAGGCAGATCGCCATTCTGCTAGTAAGGAAGACAGAGATCTTGTGTTTCTGTGTTTCATTTAACCCTTTGATTGCCACTGATGTTAACCCCTTGCCTGCCAGAGTCATTAGTACAGTGAATTTTAAGCACTGATCACTGTATAGGTGTCCCTGGTCCCCAATAAAAGTGGCAAAAGTGGCAGGTGTCCGATTTGTTCGCCGCAATATCAGTCCCACTAAAAAAAAAAAAAAAAAAAAATAAAAAAAATAAAAAAAATCACCGATCGCCGCCATTACTAGTAAAAAAAATAAAAAGTCCATAAAACTATCCCATAGTTTGTAGACGCTATAACTTTTGCGCAAATCAATCAATTGTTCTTTTTTTTACCAAAAACATATTGGCCTAAATTGATGAAAAAATTTGATTTTTTACATTTTTTTATTGGATGTGTTTTATAGCAGAAAACAAATTTTATAGCGAAAAAAAGGGGATCAAATACCACCAACAGAAAGCTTTATTTGTGGGGGAAAAAAAAAAAAAGAACATCAATTTTATTTGGGTACAGTGACGCACGACCATGCAATTGTCAGTTAAAGCAAAAATGGCCTGGTCATGAAGGGGGTGAACCTTCCGAAGCTAAAGAGGTTAGGCATTTCTCTAGAATTTCCAAACTCATCATACAGTATATTCCTAGAGTAAACATGTTATTATTTATGGTATTAAAAAAGGTATGATTCGGCTCGATTCACACTGCCCCGACTTGTGAGACCCCAAGTCACGTGACATGTGAAATCCCATTTTAGTCAATGTCTTAATTGGCACTATTGAAGTCACTCCAACTTTAGAAAAGGTTCTATCCGACTTGCGCCCATAGACTTTAACCACTTAAGGACCGGGCCTCTTTTTTAGATGTGTTGTTTAGAAGTTAAAAACTGTTTTTTTTTTTGCTATAAAATTATTAAATTAGATTAGAAATAAATTAGAACCCCCAAACATTATACTTTTTTTTTTCTAACACCGTAGAGAATAAAATGGCGGTCGTTGCAATACTTTCTGCCATACCGTATTTGCGCAGCGGTCTTACAAGCGCGCTTTGTTTTAAAAAAATACACTTTTTTGAATTAAAAAAAAAAGACAACAGTAAAGTTAGCCCAATTTTTTTTTATATTGTGAAAGATAATGTTACACTGAGTAAATTAACACCCAACATGTCACGCTTCAAAATTGCGCCAGCTCGTGGAATGGCGACAGACCTTTACCCTGAAAAATCTCCATAGGCGACATTAAAAAAATTCTACAGGCTGCATGCTTTGCGTTACAGAGGTCTAAGGCTAGAATTATTGCTCTCGATTTATCGATCATGGCGATACCCACATGTGTGGTTTGAACACCGTTTTCATATGCAGACGATACTCACGCAAGCGTCCGCTACTGCACACGAGCTCGGCGGGATGGGGCGCGTTTAACAAATTTTTTTTTCTTATTTATTTTACCTTTTATTTTTACACTGTTGTAAAAAAAAAAAAAAAAAAATTGTGTCACTTGTAAAAATCCCTTGTAATAGAAAAAAAAAACATGACAAGACCTCTTAAATATGAGATCTGGGGTCAAAAAGACCTCAGATCTCATATTTACTCTAAAATACAATAAAAAAAAATAAAAATTGTCATTTAAAAAAAAAAAAAAAAAGACCCTTTAAGAGCTATGGGCGGAAGTGACGTCTTTTCCTCCCTGCAGTGTCATGGAGACGGGTGGGGGCCATCTCCCCCTCGCTCGTCTCCATACACAGCCACGGGAAGGATCTGATTGCCTCCGCCGCTGTCGACGGCTCCAGTAATCGGCGGAGGGAATGGAGCGCAGCGGGAGGGGGGGCCCTATCCCGCCGCCGATAAAAGTTATCTTGTGGCGAATCCGCCACAGAGACCACTTTTATCTTGTAGCGGACCGCCGGTCGAACATGGCTATACCGGGGTTATGACAGCTAGCTGCTGCCATAAACAATGATATCCGTCCTCAAAGTGAGGACGTATATAGTCGTGCAGCCGTCCGGAAGTGGTTAAAGGAAGTCATCTCTAAGTCAGATCTTAATTGATGTGATTTGGATCTGACATTACAGGAGGATTATCCAGGCATTCCCTGAAGTTGTTTCAAAGTTGCCCAGCAAAGTCGCACTGCAGATTGCAGCAGTGTGAACCGAGCCTTAGCCATTGTGATATATAAAGTCTTTATAAATAAAACCAAGTTTCATAAACAAAAAGTGTAGCTGCAGCCATGTTCTCCCCGTGTCCTTCCTCGGCAGCACCGGCATCTCTACTATGCCGCAAGCTGTCACAGCCGGGTGCCCGCTGCGCATGCACGAGCGGCACTGCGGTCTGTGACTGGCCCCCGAAGTCTTCTAGGACCTGTCATATGTCCCAGAAGGTGACCAGAATGGAAGTGGGAGCAGGTACCTGTCAAATTTGGTACCTGCTCCCCCCCCCCACTAAAAGCTCTGTTTCACAAATAGGAGCCGGGGAGGAGGCGTTAAAGCGGAAGTTCCACTTTTGGGTGTAACTCCGCTTTAAGAAAAAAATTAAGAAAAGCTTTTTTCTTATTTTTTTTTTTTCCTTTTAGCAGCTTAGCGGATGCCTCCTAATTATTCTTTTGTGGTAGTGCAGTGTTAATTCAATGTAGTTTTAGTCATAGTCTTTTGACTAAAATGCCATTTTAGTTTGTCGTATTTTAGTCTACTAAAATAGTGTTAATTTCGTTAAGGAAAAAAATGTTCATCAATTAAATTAATACTGCATTAATGAGATCCAATGATACTGCTGTTGTAGCCTGTGAATTCAGCATGGCATCGTGCAGTCTGATTATGAAAACCTTAGGAGCATGGTCAGTGCAATCCAGTCTATCAGGATTCTAAAAGTTCTGACTGTCCCTGTCCAAGAAGAAAGTTTTGGCTGTTCCAACATTTCTTCTTGCCTTTTATATATTATAAAACTGGGAAGTGATGGAGAACTGAACAACACAGTCCTTAAGACATATACTGTGGGTAAACAAACTATGGCATAACTCCGTTTAGGGCAGACTGACTATTAAATAAAAACAGCAAGCGTCTAAGTGATGAATCCTCCAATAAATAAAAAAATCCTAGTTACCTGGTTGTCACACTGATGCATTGACATCAATCACAAGCTGAGAACAAGTATACATAAGGAAATCTGACACTCATTTTCAGCATGCATGTTCCAGGTTTGCGACTAAAACTGTATGGACGCTAAACACAGTCAGCCAAAGCATTTTTAGAAGGGGTCTACCAGTGGCAGCCTCACCCTTTGCACCATAAAAATCACTTTGAACCATTTAAACCAAGGACCGACCGAAACTCCACCACGGACTGGGGAGATGTGTGCTGCCTGTCACCTCCCTTGTGTAAGTGCCACCTGTTACCTCAGGAAGGGCTGGGGGTTTAGGGGGCTGGGTTGGCGGTGTGCCACCTGTTACCTCAGGAAGGGCTGGGGAGTGGGGGGCTGTGGTGGTGAGAGTGGGTGCCGCCTGTCACCTCCCTTGTGTGAGTGCCAAATGTTACCTCAGGAAGGGCTGGGAGTTTAGGGGGCTGGGTTGGCGTGTGTGCTGCCTGTCACCTCTGGGGAGGGGGCTGTGGTGGTGAGTGTGGGCACCACCTGTCACCTCCCTTGTGTGAGTGCCACCTGTCATCTGGGGGGCTGTTGGTGCACTTCTATTGCCTTGTCACCTCATGTGTGCATATGCAGCCCGTCTCCTCTGGGCCAGCACGGCTTCTTCTCCCCCTTCCTCTCCGTACGTAAGGTGACCACAGAGAGGGAAGGTAGTAGTGGTGCTGAGGGAAAGGGAGTGGGTGCCCTCTGGTGGTGGGAGGGTGGCAGTGCAGGTAATGCTTGCTCGCTTGCCTGCTGCCCACCCACTACCACACGGCTCAGCCCCCAACAAGCCACAGACCTGCACTGGTTCACGGCCCGGGGGTTGGGGACCTCTGCTCTATACAGGAGCACAGTGTTCACTTTCTATAGTGTATATGACCTGTTCTAGTGTTTATTGCCACAAAAATAGAATATTTCAAAGGCTCTGGATTACTACCTAAATATACTAGCAATTAATAAACAACACAGTAGATGCATCACTATTGCAAATAAATTAGAGTCACCCAATTTTTAGGTGGGGGGGGGGGGGGGGGAATCACAAGTACAAAATGATAAAATTCAAGGCAAGAGCATTAGGATGCTACCATAAAGTTGAAAGTGAGGCTTTATTTCTCTACTGCAGGTTTGAATTGCATGAACATA
Organism: Lithobates clamitans; assembly: GCA_037952925.1. Lineage (NCBI taxonomy): Eukaryota > Metazoa > Chordata > Amphibia > Anura > Ranidae > Lithobates > Lithobates clamitans. Next base: position 9,625,139 of record JBBGZY010000081.1, read on the forward strand.
CAACTGACCTTAAAAAGGTAGATGATATAGACTTTAGGGAACAATGGAATGAGCTCAAACATTCAAATTACCCTCACTCCAAAGGCTACAAAAAGCAGCTCAGCTTAGCTCAGCCAAGAGAATGAGTGACACTGTCAGTGCTGTCACAGAGCTAGGGAAACAAGTGTGACTAGTTTTTCACCCTGTCTTATTCAAAAGAGGACATCCAATCTCCCAAGACGTGCTGCAAGGCCTTGGACTAACTACCTAGGCTATTTGTGACTGCAAAGAGTAGAAGACATGTTTAGGATTTCATAATGTAAAATTCTGTTTATTAGATTCATCTTTACAATGGTTTGTCTTTAGCTATTTTGTGAAGCTACTCACAATACATCTGTGCAGGTTTACTTTAGCATGCAGCTAAATTTATTTATTTTGGGCTGTGTTTCTGTTAGGGAGACATCTCTTTGTCCTTGTGACCCTTATTACTGGGACTAAAACTAAAAAGAAGATCCAAATTTTAAGTAGTCACCAGAAAAGGAATGAAGAAAAAAATTATCTACTAATGGATATACTTTTTTCTGTGACAACTGTCTAATGCCCTGTACACACAGTCGGATTTGTGGGAAATTCCGAAAGTGTGTAGGCTCCATCACACATTTTCCATCGGATTTTCCGACACACAAAGTTTGAGAGCAGGCTATAAAATTTTCCAACAACAAAATCCGTTGTCGGAATTTCCGATCGTGTGTACACAAATCCAACGCACAAAGTGCCACGCATGCTCAGAATAAATAAAGAGATGAAAGCTATTGGCTACAGCCCCGTTTATAGTCCCGACGTACGTGTTTTACGTCACCGCGTTCAGAACGATCGGATTTTCCGACAACTTTGTTTGACCGTGTGTATGCAAAGACAAGTTTGAGCCAACATCCGTCGGAAAAAATCCTAGGATTTTGTTGTCGGAATGTCCGATCAATGTCCGACCGTGTGTACGGGGCATAAGAGTTTTCCTCATGTAGAGAGATGAGAGGGTTTAAATATTCTCTACTATATCCAAAATGGAAGTTTTGACTTTAGATATACTTCAAGTGCAGCTGATAAAATAACTTTATATATCTTTATATTGTCTTCTTATAATCCCCTACACAGTAGTAGTACAGCTAAAGCTGGCAATACAATAGTAGCATTGTGTTCAAATCAATATTTTTTTAAAGAATCAAATCGTTAATGGGAGTAAAAACAACATTTTATTTCTACCCTAGAGATAGGAAATTTCGAAGGAGTAGGATGGAACATTTTAAAGGATGAAATATTTTTCAAAAACCAAAAATTTCTAACAATGGATGTTGTTTTTATTTGGAAGTCCATTCATTCCAAAATCAAAGGTTAAAAATAACCCTTTTTTTGGGAGTACTTTGGAACAACATTCCTCAACGAAAATTGAGTCATCGAAATGTACTGATATGTTTGGACGACTATTCACATGAACGTTTGTTCAAAAATCGACTAGTTTGTTAAGAAAAGTAACACAAGTTGTATCAGGAAAATATGACTACTGCATTTCAAAGTTTTTTCTAATACAGGGAACATGCTTACAAGTTGGAAGTACATAGCTACAGAGAGCAGAAAACAGTGTCACCCTAGCTATACAGTATGGAAGAGGTACACCAATTAGTCATAAGTTTAAGAGCATCCACCTAATACTGCGTAGGTCCACCTTATGCCACCAAAACAGCGCTGAGCATTGAGGCATGGACGCCACTAGATCTCTGGTGGTAGATTGTGGTATCCGATTCCAAGTCATCAGCAACAGATCCTTTAAATTGGTTGTAAGGGCAGAGGGTTTATCTTAATGCATTCTATGCATTAAGATAAAAAAGCCTTCTGTGTGCAGAAACCCCCTCATACCTACCTGAGCCCTATTTAGCTCCAGCAATGTCGCACAAGAGACTCGGCTGTCTGGGACTCTCCCTCCTCATTGGCTGAGACAGCAGCGAAGCGCCAATGAGGAGAGAGAGAGAGAGAGGGGGGGCAGGGCCGGGCCGTGGCTCTGTGTCTGAATGGACACAGGGAGCTGCAGCTTGGCTCAGGTGCCACCATAGCAAGCTGCTTGCTGTGGGGGCACTCAATAGGAGGGAGGGGCCAGAAGCGCCGGCAAGGGAGCAGAGAAGAGGAGGATCTGGGCTGCTCTGTGAAAAACCACTGCACAGAGCAGGCAAGTATAACATGTTTAATATACAGTTTTGCATACCATACAGTGCCTTGAAAAAGTATTTATACCCTTGACATTTTCCACATTTTGTCATGTTACAACCAAAACTGTAAATGTATTTTATTGGGATTTTATGTGGCAGACCAACACAAAGTGGCACATAATTATGAAGTGGAAGGAAAATGATAAATGGTTTTCAATTTTTTTTTTACCTATAAATATCTGAAAAGTGTGGCGTGCATTTGTATTCAGCCCCCTTTACTCCGATACCCCATAACGAAAATCTAGTGGACCCAATTACCTTCAGAAGTCACCTAATTAGTAAACATAGTTCACCTGTATGTCATTTAATCTCAGTATAAATACAGCTGTTCTGTGAAGCCCTCACAAGAGTATGGCACAACTGCAAACCTACCAAAACATGGCCGTCTACCTAAACTGACAGGCCAGGTAAGGAGAGCATTAATCAGAGAAGCAGCCAAGAGGCCCATGGTAACTCTGGAGGAGCTGCAGAGACCCACAGCTCAGGTGGGAGAATCTGTCCACAGGACAACTATTAGTCGTGCACTCCACAAATCTGGCCTTTATGGAATTGTGGCAAGAAGAAAGCCATTGTTGAAAGAAAGCCATAAGAAGTTCTATTTGCAGTTTGCGAGAAGCCATGTGGGGGACACAGCACACATGTGGAAAAAAGCAAAATGGTGGCAAAAAACGAACAACACACCATTCCCACCATGAAACATGGTGATGGCAGTATGTTGTGGGGGTGTTTTTTTTTCAGCAGGGACAGTGAAGCTGATCAGAGTTGATGGGAAGATGGATGAAGCCAAATACAGGGCAATCTTAGAGGAAAACCTGTTAGAGTCTGCAAAAGACTTGAGACTGGGGCGGAGGTTCACCTTCCAGCAGGACGACCCTGAACATACAGTCAGAGCTACAATGGAATGGTTTAGACTAAAGCATATTCATACGCTAGAACGGACAGTCAAAGTCCAGACTAAACCCAAGTGAGAATCTGTGGCAAGACTTAAAACTCACTGTTCAGGTGCTCTCCATCCAATCTGACAGAGATTGAGCTATTTTGCAAGGAAGAATGGGCAAAAATGTCACTCTATATGTGCAAAGCTGGTAAAGACATACCCAAAAAGTCCTGCAGCTGTAATTGCAGTGAAATTGCAGTCTGTGGTACTACAAAGTATTGATTAAGGGGGGCTGAATACAAATGCACGCCACACTTTTCAGATATTTGTAAAAAAAAAAAAAAAAAAAAAAAAAAAAATCTGAAACCCATTTATCATTTTCCTTTCACTTCACAATTATGTGCCACTTTGTGTTAGTCAATCACAAAAAATTCCAATAAAACACTTTTTTTTTTTTTGGTTGTAACATGACAAAATGTGGAAAATTTAAAGGGGTATGAATATTGTTTCAAGGCACTGTATATGCATTTACTTAAAATTTCCATTGAAGTGTATGTAAACTAAATAAGATTAGGACTAAAAAATATTTTTTTTTGCTAAACATTCTGTTACAGTCAGATATATAAGAAATGTTGCTAATCAATATTTTAAATTTCCTAGACAACAGCAGGTGCAGCTCTATGCTTCTTTACATGTTTTCTTTAGCTCTTTATCTCCTCTTGTCAGTTAACAGAGCGCAATGGCCCAAGTTAAAATCTGTACAACATTCCTCATCCCACTCAGACCCAAGAGTTCAATGAGAGACACTGTGTTGGAAAGGAAAGGCCCTTGCTCTATATTTAGAAAACACAATCTGCTTTGGGAAATCTTTGTCGCGTGTTGCATGTTAAATTGTAAAACATAGTTACTTAAAGTGTTAGGTCACCTTTTCAGACAAAGATGAAAAGGCAAACACCCTACACATCCTTCTCGCCTCCTTGGTCCCCAGGTCGAGGAATTTAAAATCCCTGCTCTTCTCCCTCTTCATTCTGCAGGGCTTCTGGGATGGCTCAGTGCGCTTCTAATTGGTTAGCATCATTACAGACAATTAGAAGCTTGCTCATCTATCCCAGAAGCCCTAGAGAATATAGAGGGAGGACAGGGATTTTAAATCCCCAGACCGCTACATAGGTTGCGTGGGCACTAACAGCGCATCCCCCACCGCAGAGTAAGTACAGTGGGGACCAGTGGGGGGTGTAGGGTGTTGGGCCACCTTTTTATTTTTTCCAAAAAGGTGAACATTTAAAATTCTTTAAAAAGAACAATGAAAACAAGATTATAGTTTGCTGCAGGCATATTTCCAAGTGCTCCTTACATGTGAGAGAGGCAAGTCTGGTTGCTGAACTTGTGCCATGTAAGAGAGAAGCAAACAGCTTCCCAGATTGAGAACATTGGAATAGAATAGACTGAAAATCATTTTACTGTCAGTAAGCTACCAAAGAAAATAAAAATGTTAACTCTGAAGGCAACATTAATTCTGGCCATATGTGCAACGGAGAGAAAAAAAAATCAGTTATACAGTGGTAATTTCAAGACATAATTTGTTTAAAAATGTATTTTGATTGGACTTTGATTTTCTATTAAGCCCAATGAAAACAATTGTTTATTGACCCAGAATCCTTGCAACTGATTTCTGAAATATATGATTAACAATAAGATTGTTCACCTATAAAATTGACAGGAGTGGTAGAAAAAATTATGGAAAAAAAAATAAATGAATGTGTGTATATGTGGTAATTAAGCGGGTTCCCGTGGGGCCACTGGACAGAGGAGCGCCGGCGGGGGACCAGAAAAGAGAAGGTTCGGGGGCCGCTCTGTGCAATTCCATCCTGACAATCAGCACTCCCATTTATATTTGTGTAACATTTACAAACAGGAGCTGAAAGGTGCTTTAAAGGCTTACAAAAAGATGCACGAAGCTTGCTGTTCACACTACTCTTATACCAGCTGAAGCCCATATGATACAGGCCTTAGTTTGTCAATGATCAGCAGATCGCACTGCTTCTGTTGCCAAAACTCTCCCACTGCGATCTGCAGTGTATGGGAGGGAGAGTGAGAAGCACCAATAAAAAGGAAGATTTAGAGAGGGTGGCTCAGGATAGGTAAAGTAAGCTTTTTTCTGTTTACTTTAGGAGGCTTATGCATTACACAGCAACTGGATTTGATATGGTTTAGACTGTCACATAGGAGACTTTAGTTGTACCTAGATATCAGGACTAGAACACTCCCAGAGGCAAGTTAGGCACTGCTTCTAAACCAATTATAACTGGCCTCCAGCTTTTCTACATGAACAACATCGATGTCAATGGTCAGAATATTCTCTAGCTCCTAAATTGGTTATGACTGGTTACTGAATTACTCATTAATTAAACCTTCCCTGGCTTAAGATTGCCGAATATCAGATATTACAGGAAAATTACTGTACCAAGTATTACATAATTTATTTTGAGTGTCCATGATGCTACAACACATCTGGATGTAAAGTCATTACCAAACAAGCAATAATATTTATATCAAGCTGATACACATGTATTATAAGCCATTATGTATCCTGCACCCTGCATGTATCCTCATGTTATCGCAAATATATATTTTCAATGTATTTTTTATACAATTTAATAACCTATATGTTACAATTTCAAGTTATAGCAACAAAAGCCAAGAATGTAAACCACATAATGCAGCTCTGTAACCAATATGTATTTTTTTTTTTAATTGCAAGCATCTGAATTAGACTTGGTTATCAATCATCAAGACATATCACAGTCTCTGTGCAGCAGAGCTCAAACAGGGGAAGGAGAAGCATCATAAGGAGCCACTCAGGAGTAACCTGTAAGTGAAAGATCAGCCCCCCACCCCATATGCCAGGCAGGGCTATACTGTGTGGCTGTGCTATGTAAATATTAGCACTGGGTGGACAGAAATACAAATCCTTTGCCATTTAAACAGCTCTCTTAAATGTATTTCATCTGTGTGTAGTTGTTTGCCTGGAGTCCAGATTTAAGTGCAGTATTTTTTTTTTTTTAATACAGTTTAAAACTTTTTTCCCTACTTGCTGCTTTGTATTATTGTGTACTTTTAACGAGAAACTAGAAGTGGTTTTGGTAAACTTTATTAAACGCTCTAGAAACATTTGTAAAACAAAAAACGCAGTAAAGAATGTGTTCAAAAATAATGCAATGAATAATGCAGCTCAATAACCACCTACAGAGCGCATAAACAGAAAAAAAATCTAAATGTTTGCCGTTCTTTTAAGGAACTTAGCAGGTATGTTTGTTGCGAATGTAGGCTTTTTCGCTTGCTTCTGGCTCTTTATGTAATGAAGAAAGACAGACTCAATTACGTTGAGATCATGGCTCTGTGAGGACTCTGATTTCTTCCTACTGTATATGCTAAATGTATTTCTTTACAAATTTGGCTGTATGTTTGGGGTCATTGTTGTGCTCTAGAATGAATTTGACAGCGATCAGATTCCTCCCTGATTGTACTGCAATATGGACAATTATCTGCCTGTATTTCTCAGCATTGTAAAGATCATTATTTCTGACCCAACTTTATGTTCTTAATTGCAGCCCTAAACCTGCTAGGAAACTCCACAGTGTTTCACTGCTGCTACAGATACCTCTATCCAGAACTTTAGCTTACAAACTGCCCTCTGTGTTACAGTGAACTATTTCAAATTTGGACTCATCAGCCCAGAGCGCCTGCTGTCATTTTTCTGCACAATAGTTCTTGTGTTTTCCTGCATAGGTGAGCCACTTGGCTTTGTTTCCATATCGGAGATATGGCTTTATAGCAACAAATCTTGCACTAAGACCACACTTCCCTGGACCATAGATGGCTGAATCAGGCTCCCACTGGTTTCTGTCAGGTCTGAGCTGACTGTGCATGGACATCTTCTGACAGAAAGAAGTCAGCATGATGTGTTTTTCAAGTGCTGCACCAAGTTTTCTGAGCACAGTGTTTTCAGACCTCACCGTTGCATGTTTCTTTCTGCAGATGAGCTTGGGCAGCACATCTGGAAAACACCTTTCTTGAAATGTATAGCTGTGAAAGAACTTGTTGTTGCAGTAAGATTTTCTAAACTTTTATCAGTGTTCTCTACTTGCTAGTAGAGCATGGCTTTTCCCTAATCAGTTTTAGTCCTCCTACATAGATGATCCTGTTTGAATAAATTATTGTATTTTAACCTACATCCTATCTTGATGATCATCAGCACCTGTTTGGTATAACTGTTTAATCATGTCTCAGACCATATGGCTGCAAGTTCCTTAACTGTGTTGCAAGCGTTACTGTGGGAATTTATGCCATTTTAAAGGCAAAGGAAAAAGGGATGGACACAAATAGAGTTTGTGTTTTTTTCCCCCCTATTTAGGCACTTTGTAGGTTGGTGATTTAAAAATAAAAAGTATTCACTGTAATTTTTCTGAAAACACCCTCATTTTAAAAATACCTAAAAACACACATGCACAAACGAATGCACCAAATGCAAATGTTGCTCTTAAAAGCAAATATCTGAATATATTTAAAATACAAATATGCAAACTGGTTTGAGGATATCCAACCTATGCACTGTTGCTTTTTAATCTAATATTACTATTTAGTTTGAAATCTCAAGCTTCCATTAGTGTTCAAAGTGTCCGGTTGCTGTTGGTCTAAATGGTTTTCCTTTCTAAATCCTGACTACCAATTACCTGAACAATCAAATGTGTAAGATCTGCAAGAACAAATAGGCTGTGTGAATTTTATGGGGAAGTCCATGGGGTTAGGCTAACAATTCATCTGGAAAACAGAGACTCTGCTCTACTTCCTACTTTATTCAATAGAGCAAAAAATTATTTTTGCTTTAGAAATAGGCAGATTTAGTGGTCCCAAAGAAAAGTACTAACCACGGGAAATTGAAAAAATGAGCAGTATCAAAAGGCTGTCCACTTTTACAAAAGTCCAGCAGGGCAGCATCTCTATTGTAACTCAAGAACTCAATGGCAGAGATCCTTTTATTTTACAAATTATTCATAATTATTTATTGGAGCTCTTTATTATTTATATTAATATTTTCAAATGTGCAGAGACTTTGCATTCCAATTAATCATGACTGCACCCAACTTTCAGTTTCAACAATAAGGGGTTGATTTACTAAAGGCAAATAGACTGTTCACTTTGCAAGTGCAGTTGCACTCATCTGCAGAGCTTAGTGAATGTGGTAAAGCTGTGCTGATTTTCATCTTCCAATCATGTGCAAGCAAGATTTTTGTTTCTTTTATTGTCCTTGCACCCGATTGGGTATTCTTTACAAAGTGAAGCTTCACCACATTCACTGAGCTCTGGGGAAAATGAGTGCAACTGCACTTGCAAAGTGTACAGTCTATCTGCCTTTGGTAAATCAACCCCTAAGTCTATGCATAAGTAAAAATGATCTACCGTATATCGTGTCATGAACCTATCACTCTGATGCAAATTTTGAACTTTTTTAATATACTTTATTGCCCACTATAAAAGGTCAGTTTTCAATGCTACATCTTTCTTTACAAACTGATGGTTTATCTCAGACTCAATGTACTAAAACCACAGGACCATCAGGACTGCCATTTAACTAGTCTTTTTTTAAAATGCAAAAAATAATTTTCAAAAGATGCTTGTTTTGTGGCTGGTATTTTTACCTCTTGCATACTTTTTCTGGGTCAGTAGCAAAAAAATAAATAAATAAAATTAAGGAAAGAGTCTATACGACCGCCAAGCAAAGCAGAGCATATTCAGAATGTAAGGTCAGAAACGGGAGTCATCACATTTCTGCCAAGGTGGTTTACTTTAAGTTTAAAAGATTTCTTAAGAGGACAGCCTCTCCCCTCATCCCCTTCCTGACATTAATACCTCTTAACTGGACTGGCTAAAAAAGAAACTAATGTCAGACAGAAAAGTTGTCCTGAAATGGGCATAGTAGGCCTGACTCCAGGTAGTGTCCTTTTAAATCCATAACAAACTAGAATATAAATATTTACAGCGTGTGTAAAATTATATATAGAAATAAACAGTGGCGAACATAGTCACCAGGGGGCCCAGTGTGAGAACAGTTTTTGCCTTTGTGATACCCTGAACTCCCTTAGACTTTCGCACCGAGGGCGTTTTGCAGGCGCTATAGCGTTAAAAATAGCACCTGAAATCTGCCTTCAAACAGCTGCAGCATGGACTCCATTGTGAAAGCCCTAGGGCTTTCACACCAGAGCGCTGCGCTGGCAGGACGTCAGGAAAAGTCCTGCCAGCAGCTTCTTTGGAGCGGTGAGTTTACCACTCCTCCACCGCTGCTCCCCATTGAAATCAATGGGGCAGTGCTGAGATACCGCCGGCAAAACGCTGCTATTGCGGGCAGTTTTAACCCTTTCTTGGCCGGGGTAAAAGCGCCCCGCTAGCGGCCGAATTGCTCCGCAAATCCGACGGTAAAACGTCGCTAAAAATAGCGCGTTTTACCGCCGACGCTATAGGCAGCTCGGTGTGAAAGGGGTCTTATAGTTCTTTATATGAAACCGGGTTCAAGCAATGAACAATCCAATTACATCCAGTCTGAACGGTGTTAATAGGAAATAGAACAGGCATTCTGCATATCGCAAGGCTTGTCAGGCAAGAAGTGAGGAAAACACATGATCCCACTTGCATATTACAAACTAGGAGCGAGGTTAGGGCATCATGCCACCGGATTTTCTATAATAATTGTGGTATATAAGAACCAAGTACCTGGTGTACGTTCATGTGTACCAAAACCACTGGAAAATACATTCCGACGTTCAGCGTTTTGGAGAGCAACGTCTATCTTTGAGATTGTAAATTACAAAGCAAAGTTGAACCTGCTGGTGGAGGGCACCTACTAATAAGCATCAAAAGATTCCCATGCAGCCCACCTCAACTAATTATTTACCGTATATAAACTTATATGATTGTTTACCTGCTTGAAACTGACCACGGAGTAAAAGAGAAGTCCATCTTTCATGTCACACTTATATTTAGTGGGTAACATGAAGCAAGATCAGACTCCACTGTCCCCCACTTACAGAATCTGAGGTTCTGTTAAATCTGAATTTGGTGTGGCTGGAAGTTGCTTTGCCTACACAGTTGTGTCAGACTACAAGTTCTATCTGAGAACGGTTCTCAATGAAGCACAAGTGTGGTGACGTCATTTTGCTTGCAGTCCATTAATACTTCCCTCCAGTTCTGTAAAGCTGGCCATAGGATGTATCAAAATTCAGCAGGGACTGTCCAAATCTTGATCCATGGCTGCAGCCAATTGATCAGTGTAGTCTGACAGCAGAGAGTCCTGCTGTCAGAATACAATGTCTGGCTGCAAGGGGATCTTTCTTCCCTCCCAATTTGTGTGGATGCAGGAATCTTTTTCTTTTTTCAGCCTACTGGGAGCCATCCCTGCCAGAAGAGCACATTGCATACTAGAAATCCAACATGCTGGTTGTACCCAAGCCAATCAATGGATGGACTTGGGTACAATCATCCTGCCCTTACATGGATTGAATTTTGGCCAGCCCCTGCTGAACTAGCCGAGATTTGAACCATCTAAGGCTGGCTTAATCAACTATTTTCAGTTTTACAGGAGGTCTGTATCCTTGGAACTGTAAAAATAGTCTGCAGAAGCCTGAGCACTGCATCCACAATCGATTGATCACAGTTTCAATACTTTGCGGGCTCAAATGCTAAAAAAAGAAATTATTATTAATAAACATTGTTGCAATATGGCTGCAATTTTTTTTTTCTTTTAAAGGCCCCGTTCACAGTTGGCTATTTGGAATTGCCATAATTCTGCCCGAAATTCCAAATTGCGGTAGAACACGTGTGAAGCACATTTGGATGCCATTTATTCTTAATGGTACCCCAAACATGGTGCAATTTTTTTGAGCCAAAAGATTGGCAAAAAAAAAAAAAAAACATGCCTGACTCAGTGCCAAAATTTGGTTTATGAGCATCTCTGGTGTGTTTTTGGAGCGGAGAGAGGCCCATTCACAATAAATGGTTCAGCTCCAAAAAAATTTGAAAAAAGCAGCGAGGTAGCTTCGCTCAGGTGTGAACGGGGTCGAAAAGTAGAATTTTAGTCGAATTAAGTCCCACTAGATCACCTCAGGCTGGCCCCCCTGACCCCAGGCAGATATAGCTACGTAAACCATTAATTATAGGTGCCTATATGGTTTAAAATCCAATAATACACTGTCTCACCCTTCTCTGCACATGTTCAGTTATTCTCCATTTTTAGGCACTGAAAATTTTGTATAGCCCGATCTGCTGAGAACCTTAAAGCAGAATTAAACCCTCCTACCCTTTACAGCCAAGGAAGGTGCTTCTGTTTGATCTGCAACTGCCATGGTGCTGCACATCAGTTATGACACCAGACATTTGATGATTGTTTAGTTGGAGACACAAGCAAATGTGACAGTTAGCAATCCTGGGAATGTAACGTTTTTGAAACTGTTAAATCGTTGGGTTTAGTTCTGCTTTATGATTTACTGTTGTTCAGGGGCTTCGGTCTTCAGCAAAATGGCAGCCTCCAGCAAGAAGAAACAGGAGCAATGCCGGAGGCAATTTACAGCACACACTCATTTTGGTAGCATAAATTATTAATATGGAATATATGTTCCTTGCTAAAGGACATTTTTTTATCAAATTGTTTTGCGTAAAGTTTCAATTTAAGGTGGATTTTCGAAGGCTTTAAAAACAACTTTTAGGGCTCATTCGCACCTCAGGGTTCTGGAAACTCCCAGAAAAGGTGCATTTTTGTGTGCGTTCTGGAAACATGTGTAAAACCTGCTACAAACACGCATGTGGTGCTTGTGGCAAAATGCGCAGTAAAAAAAAAAACGAAGTTTAATGCCCGAAAAGTGTATGGTGCATTTGTTGCGCAGAGGGCAGCCAATTTGAGTAAACGCGTGTTCCTGTTATGCCTAATGTGAATGGAGATTTACAGTAGAGATGTAACTGACTTACGGGATTCTCTGCTTTCCTCATAAGCGTTCATTTTAAAATATAAGATGGTCCTAAGGTGGGGGAAAAGCATGCTAAAACAGCAGCCCGATGCCCGATTGTAGAAGTAAAATCTAGGATGGTCCTAAGGTGGGGGTGACACTTACTAGAACATCAGCCTGATTGTAGAAGTAAAATCTAGGATGGTCCTAAGGTGGGGGTGACATGTACTAGAACAGCAGCCTGATTGTAGAAGTAAAATATAAAATGGTCCTAAGGTGGGCGTGACATGTGCTAGAACAGCAGCCTGATTGTAGAAGTAAAATATACGATGGTCCTAAGGTGGGGGTGACATGTGCTAGAACAGCAGCCTGATTGTAGAAGTAAAATCTAGGATGGTCCTAAGGTGGGGGTGACATGTACTAGAACAGCAGCCTGATTGTAGAAGTAAAATATAAAATGGTCCTAAGGTGGGCGTGACATGTGCTAGAACAGCAGCCTGATTGTAGAAGTAAAATATACGATGGTCCTAAGGTGGAGAGACGTGTGCTAGAACATAAGCCTAATGCCTGATTGTAGAAGTAAAATATACGATGGTCCTAAGGTGGGCGTGACATGTGCTAGAACGGCAGCCTGATTGTAGAAGTAAAATATAAAACGGTTCTAAGGTGGGGGTGACATGTGCTAGAACAGCAGCCTGATTGTAGAAGTAAAATGGTCCTAAGGTGCGAGTGACATGTACTAGAACAGCAGCCTGATTGTAGAAGTAAAATCTAGGATGGTCCTAAGGTGGAGAGACGTGTGCTAGAACATCAGCCTAATGCCTGATTTTAGAAGTAAAATATACGATGGTCCTAAGGTGCGAGTGACATGTACTAGAACAGCAGCCTGATTGTAGAAGTAAAATATAGACTGGTCCTAAGGTGTGAGTGACATGTACTAGAACAGCAGCCTGATTGTAGAAGTAAAATATAGGCTGGTCCTAAGGTGGAGGGTGATGTGTACTAGAACATCAGCCTGATGCCCGATGGAGAGACATGTACTAGAACATCAGCCTGATGCCTCATTGCAGAAGTGAAATATAGGATGGTCCTAAGGTGGGAGTGACATGTACTAGAACAGCAGCCTGATTGTAGAAGTAAAATATAAAATGGTCCTAAGGTGGGGTGACATGTACTAGAACAGCAGCCTGATTGTAGAAGTAAAATCTAGGATGGTCCTAAGGTGGGGGTGACGTGTACTAGAAGATCAGCCTGATTGTAGAAGTAAAATCTAAAATGGTCCTAAGGTGGGGGTGACGTGTACTAGAAGATCAGCCTGATGGTAGAAGTAGAGAGGAGTGAGTGATGTGACATGGATGGTGTTGGTTGCACACACACACACACATATATACTGTGTACAGCCCGTCCATGGAGTTGTGTGGGTGGGCGGGGCCTGGGATCGCACTGGTCACCTCTCTAGAAGTAGGTGATCCCCGATGATGGTGGTGTGGGGGGGATCGCACTCTCTCAGTCCTCCCTCCATACACTGATAATACGTAGACAGGGGAGCAGAGAATAAAGTTTGGGGTGTCTGGCTATGACAGGGTGAGGATTAGGGAGAAGCAGGCAGCACCCACCTTGTCGATGTCCTCCTCCTCTTCCTCGTCGTCGTCCTCGTCCTCCTCAGAGAAGTCTAGGATCTTGTTGGCGAGCAGCGGATGCCACTGCAGGCACTTTCTCTTGGGTCGCTTGGCCGTGCCTTCTCCGTCCGCGGGCTGGTCTCTGGCGCTGCCTTTCATTACTGTAACCTGAATGACACAATACATCACACAGTTAGACCATCCTAGCGGCCCGGCCAAAACTCATCACAACACATCGTCGGAAAGTGTGCAGGGGTGGGGGGTCTGCAATGGCCTCCGTACTCATCCCCCACCATGCCCGTGCACGCCGCCCGCCGCTTCCTCCCAAACTCCTATCAGGAGCTCAGCGCTCCCCCCCTCCCCCTTTCTGCCGGTACTCAACGGGACTGAGTACCAGCACCTCTCCGGGACTCACCGTGCCCAGCGCGCCTGCGCAGCCCAAGTCTCGCGTCTCCGGCTCGAGCACGGTGCTGCCGCGAGACTTGCCAGCGCATGTGTTGTCGGCGGAGCTAGGGGGGCACCCCAGGCTTGGAGAGGATGGCGAGACCTGCCCCTGCTGCCCGGGGCACATGCGCTATGAGCGCCCAGCTCCTGGAGTGGGTGGGAGGAGAGGAGAGGCCGGGGGTGGGTGAGGGGGGCAGACGTGTCAGCTGTAGCAGATGTGCACACAGACACCTGTACACCTCACATGGCGCACAGATGGGCTGACACAGCATGGACACCTCATTCTTCACACCTATGTCACTAATCTCCCTGTGTGCCCTCACTGACATGACATTTTTCTGCACATGTCAGGTGCAGGCACAAATTGTCACTCTTGATGCTTCAAATAAAGTTAAAGAAAAAAAAAAGTAAAATGTGCAATGCACTAAACGTTTCTTGTGCCCCTCCCCCTCACACCTCACAGTGACCCAACCTGCCAATTTCCCACCAAAAGTCTCAGAAAAATATGTAACCAAAATTCTCACAGCAATTCAATGACACTCAAAAGATTCCATTTGCTTTTAACATTTGCTTTTTTGAATTTATGGACTGTACTGAACAAAACGATAAGGCCCCATTTACACCTGAGCCTATCGACTTACTGGCGTTGTTGCAGGCCTTTTTTGGTTTTTAAGCTTTTTATAAAGCATTTTGCAGCTTCAAGCATTTTTGTTTGGCCAATAGAAAGCACTAAGCTTAAAGAGGAAGTAAAGCCTCTTAAAAAAAAATACATCCTGCAAGGCAAAGGCATAATGAGCTAGTATGCATAGCATACTAGCTCACTATGAATTACTTTAAGGGTAAAAGGTGCAGTGCTAATAAATGTCAATAATGAACAATTAATTCATCATATAATATTTCTAATAAATTAATAGATTATGAAGTCTTTAAAAAATATTCAGAAATCCATCACAAAAAAGCTGAAGAGGAAGAGCCGTCACTAACACCCAATAATACTGACTCTTACCGCCAGTGCATTGGATATACACAGTAATGCCCCGTACACACGGTCGGACTTTGCTCGGACATTCCGACAACAAAATCCTAGGATTTTTTCCGACGGATGTTGGCTCAAACTTGTCTTGCATACACACGGTCACACAAAGTTGTCGGAAAATCCGATCGTTCTTAACGCGGTGATGTAAAACACGTACGTCGGGACTATAAATGGGGCAGTGGCCAATAGCTTTCATCTCTTAGTTTATTCTGAGCATGCGTGGCACTTTGTGCGTCGGATTTGTGTACACACGATCGGAATTTCCGACAACGGATTTTGTTGTCGGAAAATTTTATATCCTGCTCTCAAACTTTGTGTGTCGGAAATTCCGATGGAAAATGTATGTTGGAGTCTACACACGGTCGGAATTTCCGATAACAAGGTCCTATCACACATTTTCTGTCGGAAAATCCGACTGTGTGTACGGGGCATAAGAGATGTATGGTAGATTGGATCTCCGCTCCATATGATTCACTGCATTAGAAAGGTCCCTCTTTCACTGACAAGCCAGGTATGTTCTGAACACATGAGGAGAAGGTTGTACCTTTGGGAACATTCCGCTTGGCTACTGAGTTAAACATACCTGGCTTGTCAGTGAAAGAGGGACCTTTCTAATGCAGTGAATCATATGGAGCGGAGATCCAATCTACCATACATCTCTTACTGGCGCTGTGACTGGCCAGAGCTGCGATGACGTCACTCCCGTGCATGTGTGCTGGTGCCGCCACTAACGGCATGATCGCCGTTAGAAACGGCACGCTCAGTGCGCCTGCGCCCGATGTTTATGGCGCATGCGCCGTAGACATCGTGCCGCTATTCCTCCAAATATCTCCTAAACCTTTTAGGTTTGGGAGATATTTCTTGCACCTACAGGTAAGCCTTAGTCTAGGCTTACCTGTAGGTTAAAGTGGTTGTAATGGGTTTACAACCACTTTAAGGAGGGCATGTGGGACTTTAAATGAGGTACATATGAACATGCACCTCCATCCCTATCTATGAGAAATAGTAGAGGAGATTTGTGTGAGTGAAGCATATGACACACAGCTTGGAAAAATACAAAAGCATATTTATTGATGTGGACATAAGTGTATCACAATGCACATACAGAGGTGTTCATTATTTCATATATATGCAAACAAACATATACAGTGGTGTTGTGGATAGCACTTTCACCTAGCAGCAAAAGGTCGCTGGTTCGAATCCCAACCACGACACCATCTGCCTGGTGTTTGCATGATCCCCCTGTGCCTGCGAGGGTTTCCTCCGGGTACTCCGGTTTCCTCCCACATTCTAAAGATGTGCTGGTAGGTGAATCGGATCCTCTCTAAATTGGCCCTAGTATGTATGAATGTGAGTTAGGGACCTTCGGTTGTAAGCTCCTTGTAGGCAGGGACTGATGTGAATGTACGATATATATGTAAGGCGCTGTGTAAATTAACGGTGCTATATAAGTACCTGAAATAAATAAAATAGCATAAAAGTAATTCATAGTTCATGTATATACATATTCAGTAACCTGTAGATGTAAGCTTACAGATAAGATATTAAGTATCATATGGCCCATAAAAATGAAACAGTCAGTTGATAAGTAGACTATATTGTTAAAAAACATGGCTGCATCCAAAAAGCTTGATGTGTTTCCTGGTCAAATACCACTTCCTCAGGAACAGGAGGCAGAACATATCCACAAAAGACAATGAATACCAATGTTGTCTAATATTTGCCCAAGTCATGAAAAAGGAGTAAGGACAGGAGGAGAAGAGCTAACCACCCTACTGTACTTACATGTCGGTTAAAGTTTTTTTAAAAAAAAATGCAATATTATGGGCACATGGCTGCTAGGAACGTCTTTCACGGGAGCTGAGGTATGGAGACCCACAGAGAGGCCGGGCGCTGAAACACAACCCCAGGGGAGAGAGGGCCGCTACATTGTGTTCAATGATGCTTCAGAAAGAAATATCCAAAAGTACCTATGAAATTAATAGTAGTGTGCAACTATCGTATAAAAATAAAACAAGAGTTGATAGAGTAGATGAATATAATTACTGCCCATGAGTGACTGGTAAAGAGGCACAGTGCAAGATAAATACGGGGACATGGAAGATAGAACCATAACCACCAATAAAAGAATAATAACAATAATAATAGAAAGCACTAAGGGGAGAAGAGGGGGAGGAAATTAGGGGTGGAGAGCTGCTATTTGAGCAGAAAACGCTAGTAAGTCAGGTGTTTCTATTGAAGTATATGGGGCCAAAAATGCTTGTAATTTGCCAAAAAGAAGCTCATGTACTTTTTTGAGCTTCAGGATTATTGATTCAGGTGACAGACCACTCATATGTGAACAGGGGCCATTGAAATGAATGGGATTTGGCTTGTTGAGCATTTTAGAGCTACAAGCTTCAAGCAGAAAATCTCTCAGGTGTGAACGGTGCCTAACTGAAATTTATTTAATACTTGGTACAAAATCCTTTGTTGGTAAGGACAGCTTCAAGACGCCTTCTGTATGGAGAAACTAGTCGCATGCATTGCCCAGGTGTGATTTTGGCCCACTCCTCCACATAAATAGTCTTCAAATCTTGAAGGTTCAGTGGGCCTTTTCTAAGAACTCTGATCTTTAGTTCTTTCCATAGATTTTTCATTGGATTCAAGTAGGGTGATTGGCTGGGCCATTCTAACAGCTTTATTTTCTTTCTATGAAGCCAATTGAGAGTACCCTTGGCTTTGTGTTTGGGATCATTGTCTTGCTGAAATGTCCACCCTCATTTCATCTTCATCATCCTGGTAGATGGCATCAGATTTTTACCAATAATGTCTTGGTACATTTTTCCATTCATCCTTCCTTCAACGATATGAAGTTTGCCAGTACCGTATGCTGAAAAAACAGTCCCACACCATGATGTTCCCACCTCCAAACTTCGCTATTGTTATGCTGTCTTTGGGATGATGTGCAGTGCCATTTGATCTCCAAGCGTGGTGTGTATTATGGCATCCAAAGACTTCAATTGGTCTCATTTGACCAGACTATATTATCCCAGTATTTCACAGGCTTGTCTAAATGTTGTGCAGCAAACTTTAAACAAGCTTCAACATGCTTTTTCTTCAGCAGTCTTGCGTGTTGAGCGTGCATACAGGCCATGCAACATGGGCTGCCGCGTAGAGCGCGGACATATTTGTCGAATTTATTTGCTTTTTGACGCGTGGATCATATAATCTACCATTAGAGAGAGGACCCTGCCCAATCAGTCACTACCTCCTCCCTCTGTATATTTAGAGCGAGGGTTGATGGTATGGGTTACTGAGGATTTGGGTCCTCGGGGGACCCGGGAACCGCTGTGGACTCTTATATACCTACTGGAGTAGAAATTACTTGTGTCCTCTATAAGGACTATGCCTTTTTTGAACTTTCCTCCTATTGGGCTGCTACTTGTATGTTGACTATCTGGTTGTTTTAGGGTAAGTGTTGCTTACACTTGAAATGTGAATGAGCCATTGTGAAATGATTGATACCAGAGATTATAGCATTTTTATTATTTCATCCTATTTATAGCTCTAAGTTCATATACCATCATTGTTTTCTTTGGCGCTCTGGAGGGTTTATTCCATATCGCTTTTGAATAAAGGTCAATAATATCACCATTTTTTTTGACTAGAATGTGAATCTCTGGTTCATGGGGGTTTACCGTATATACTCGAGTATAAGTCGAATTTTTCAGCACATTTTTTTGTGCTGAAAGTGCCCCCCTCGACTTATACTCGAGTCAAGCACTTTTCAGCAGCAAAAAATTTCATTTTCCGAACCGACTTTGGGGCCTTGTATCTCAGGCCCACTTGGTGCTAGGAACCCCAAATTTGGTGTGCAAACCCAGTGGAACTGGTACCATAACATATCCAAAGCTGAAGTTCCTAGCACTAAGTGGCCCCGAGATACGGGGCCCCAAATTTGGTTCAGAAAATGTCATTCTCTGCTGCAGAAAAGTGCTTGACATTTTCTGAACCGACTTTGGGGCCCCATATCTCAGGGTTACTTGGTGCTAGGAACCCCAAATTTGGTGTGCAAACCCAGTGGAACTGGTGCCATAACATATCCAAAGCTGGGGTTCCTAGCACCAAGTCGCCTTGAGATACAGGGCCCCAAATCCGGTTCGGAAAATGTCATTCTCTGCTGCAGAAAAGTGCTTGACATTTTCTGAACTGATTTTTGGGGCCCTGTATCTCAGGGCCACTTGGTGCTAGTAACCCCAGCTTTGGAAATGTTATGATGCTAGTTCCACTGGGTTTGCACACCAACTTTGGGGTTCTTAGCACTAAGTGGCCCCAAGATACAGGGCCCCAAATTCGGTCAACTGTGACCATCTGCAGCAATGTCATTTCGGGACCCTTTGGGTTCAGAGACCCCAAATTTTGGCTGCAGCTAGGGGGCATCTAGGAACAGTTAACTACCGAGTTTGAAGTTCAGGGGACCTATGGCTGCAAATGGGCACAGTGAGGCATGCAAATGGGCACAGTGATGCTGCAAATGGGTATTGTTGACCCTCTTTTCCACTTACAGTAGCTGTGCATTTCTCACCCTCGTCTTATACTCGGGTCACTAAGTTTTTCCCATTTTTTTTGTGGTAAATTAGGGCCTCGACTTATACTCGGAACGACTTATACTCGAGTATATACGGTATATATGCCTATAATTGGTGAACCTCATTTATAATTCTGTCTTTTTCTAATACAGCTTGTGGGCCTTGTGAGGTCTTTTGTTCTATTTCCTCCACTCCAGAGGTTGATCTGCCCCAGTGCAGTTCCATGTACAGTTGTTTTCCCATAGCTTAAGCATACAGTGCCTTGCAAAAGTATTCACCCCCCTTGGCTTTTTACCTATTTTGTTACATTACAGCCTTTGGTTCAATGTTTTTTTAATCTGAATTATATGTGATGGATCAAAACACAATAGTCTAAGTTGGTGAAGTAAAATTAGAAAAATATATACATAAAACTATTTTTCAGAAATAAAAAATGATAATTGGCATGTGCGTATGTATTCACCCCCTTTGTTATGAAGCCCATACAAAAAGTTCTGGTGCAACCAATTACCTTCAGAAGTCACATAATTAGTGAAATGATGTTCACCTGTGTGCAATCTAAGTGTCACATGATCTGTCATTACATATACACACCTATTTGAAAGGCCCCAGAGGCTGCAACACCTAAGCAAGAGGCACCACTAACCAAACACTGCCATGAAGACCAAGGACCTCTCCAAACAAGTAAGGAACAATGTTGTTGAGAAGTACAAGTCAGGGTTAGGTTATAAAAAAAATATCAAAATCTTTGATGATCCCTAGGAGCACCATTAAATCTATCATAACCAAATGGAAAGAACATGGCACAACAGCAAACCTGCCAAGAAACGGCCACACACCAAAACTCACGTACCGGGCAAGGAGGGCATTAATCAGAGAGACAGCACAGAGACCTAAGGTAACCCTGGAGGAGCTGCAGAGTTCCACAGCAGAGACTGGAGTATCTGTTCATAGGACTACAATAAGCCATACGCTCCATAGAGTTGGGCTTTATGGCAGAATGGACAGAATAAAGCCATTACTTTCAGCAAAAAAAAAAAAAGGGCACGTTTTGAGTTTGTGAAAAGGCATGTGGGAGACTCCCAAAATGTATGGAGGAAGGTGCTCTAGTCTGATGAGACTAAAATTGAACTTTTTGGCCATCAAAGAAGGAGACAAACCATCCAACTTGAAGGAGCTGGAACAGTTTTGCAAGGAGGAGTGGGCAAAAATCCCAATAGTAAGATGTGGAAAGCTCAAGAGACTTATCCAAAGTGACTTGGAGCTGTGATAACTGCAAAAGGTGGCTCTACAAAGTATTGACTTTAGAGGGTGAATATTTATGCACATTGACTTTTTCTGTTATTTTATTCTAGTTGTTTGCTTCACAATAAAAAAAAATCTTCAAAGTTGTGGGCATGTTCTGTAAATTAAATGATGCAAATCCTCAAACAATTATTATTATACAGAATTTAAATAGCGCCAACAGTTTGCGCAGCGCTTTACAACATGAGGGCAGACAGTACACTTACAATACAAATCAATACAGGAGGGATCAGAGGGCCCTGCTCGTTAGAGCTTACAATCTAGAAGGGAGGGTCAAGTGGAAACAAAAGGTAATAACTGTGGGGGATGAGCTGATGGAGAAAATTAAAATACAGTTGTTAGGTGTGGGCAGAATAGGCTTCTCTGAAGAGAAGGGTTTTCAGGGATCGTCTAAAAGCTAATAAAGTAGGAGATAAGTGGACAGATTGGGGTAAGGCATTGCATGGGATTGGAGAGGCTTTGGAAAAGTCTTGGAGGTGAGCATGGGAGAAGGTGACGAGGGAGCTAGAGAGCAGGAGGTCTTGAGAGGAACGAAGAGAACAAGTAGGTTGGTATTTAGAGATTAGGCTAGTGATGTAGCTGGGGGCGAAATTGTGAATGGCTTTGTACGTAGTTGTTAGTATTTTTAATTAAATTCTTTGGCCAAGTAGCAGCCAGTGGAGGGATTGACAGAGAGGAGTAGCAGACGCAGAGCGATTGGTAAGGTGGATGAGTCTGGCAGCAGCATTCATGATGGATTGAAGAGGTGATAAAATATGTAGAGTTAAGCCAATGAGAAGGGAGTTGCAGTAGTCAATCCATGTTAATTCCAGGTTGTGAGCAGGGGCGGACTGACCATTCGGGCCCTCGGGCACTGCCCGAGGGCCCCATACCACTAAGGGGCCCCATCAGGGTTGCCAGCCTCAATAAAACCAGGGACAGTATGTAAAAATGTGTGTGTATGTGTATTCTGTGTGTGTATATTGTGTGTCTGTGTGTGTATACTGTATGTGTGTGTGTGTGTATACTGTGTGGCCCCATAATCTTCTATTGCCCGGGGGCCCCATAATCTTCTCCTATTGCCCGGGGGCCCCATATTCTCCTATTGCCCGGGGGCCCCATGAGTTGTCAGTCCGCCCCTGGTTGTGAGGCAACAAAACACGAAAAATGGTAAGGGGGGTGAATATTTTTGCAAGGCACTGTATGTGATGGCAATGTGAGGTAATGTTCATCATGGTTGGCTCTCCCCCCCCCCTCTTTTTTTTCTTATCTCTTTATAATCTTTTTTCCATGGGGCAGGGGGTTTTCAGAAGATGTATGAGATGGAAAGTTGAAAAAATGACTGAAGGTCCACTTAAGTGATTAATCCTCTGCATTGTGTAAAAAGGCTGTTTTATCCTGTATGCACAGATCCTTCCCCTCCTGCAGGGTCACTTGGGACAAATCCAGATAAGACACAGTCAGAGTAGTCCTGCTGCACATGCTCAGTCTCTATAATGCCCCGTACACAGGGTCGGACATTGATCGGACATTCCGACAACAAAATCCTACGATTTTTCCGACGGATGTTGGCTCAAACTTGTCTTGCATACACACAGTCACACAAAGTTGTCGGAAAATCCGATCATTCTGAACGCGGTGACGTAAAACACGTATGTCGGGACTATAAACGGGGCAGTAGCCAATAGCTTTCATCTCTTTATTTATTCTGAGCATGCGTGGCACCTTGTGCGTCGGATTTGTGTACACACGATCGGAAATTCCGACAACGGATTTTGTTGTCGGAAAATTTATAGCCTGCTCTCAAACTTTGTGTGTCTGAAAATCCGATGGAAAATGTGTGATGGAGCCTACACAAGGTCGGAATTTCCGACAACAAGGTCCTATCACACATTTTCCGTTGGAAAATCCGACCGTGTGTACGGGGCATTACTCTTACATTTCCTTGCTTTCAAAATATATTGCTGGGTTGATGACGTCCCAATACTTAGCTGGTTTAGCTCCCTTTACCCGCCCTTTCTATATACCATTTTATGACTATTATTACTTCAATACTTTTTCCCTGTGTCATCCCTTCATTTCTGAACTTATTTGTTTTGTTTTCTTTGTATGTATGGATTGCATTGGTTGTTACCAACATGTGAAAATTTCATATCAATAGCACCTTTAGCCTAGATTCACATTGGTACAATTTGGCATGCAATGCCAAATCGGCGGCCATTGCCGGCAATAACACAGTTCGAATCAGTGCAGACCCGACTTTGCGACCCAAGTAGTTCATGCACTACTTTTGGCGACTTCGGGGGGCATTACCATTTTTCTTCATAGATTTAGGTCAAAATGTATTCTGCTACACTTAAACGTAAAAATAACCCAAATCAGTGTATATTATTTAGTCTGTGTGAAATTACAGCGTCTACAAACTATGTTATATATTTGAAAATTGATCAGTCCTGATGTACTGATTTCCTATCTCATTTCAGGACAGTACAAATATACCCAAATTACCCCTTTTTGGAAAATAGACAATCCAAGGTATAATAAGAACCGTGGTGAGTTTTTTTTTTTAAGTTGTGATTTTCTTTGTCCAAATTTTTTAGGAAATAAAGAAATAAAGAAATTAAAATAAAATGTACTTAAATAAAGTTTGGGGTCTTTTTTCACATTTTCTTTTTACATACTGTCATCAGAGCAGTAGAGTGTCATCATATGACTGGTGTGGTGGTGATCAGGGACACTGGCTGGTGACAGAATGTAAATAAATATTTTTTTCAAGTTTAAAATTTTATTTTATTTTTTTTTGTTTCTTTTACAATTTTGTTTTGCATAATGTGACCAGAGTAGTGCAGTGTCATCATACTGAGACTGTACTGTTCTGGGAGGTAATCAGGATTTGTTTTTCATTTCACTATGATTGCTTATTACAGTGAGGATCTGATCACTGTTATAAGCAATCATTTTTAAGAATGGCATCCATTCATGTGCCATTGTGTAGTTTTGTGATAGCTGTGAATGGCCACAGCTATCACTTGGTACAGGTCCGCTGTGATTGGCCCTGTTTGTATCATGTGAGCACGGTGACCAATCACAGATATCACAATAATACACAATAAATGGCTATGAATGAAAGCCATTGTGCACTATTGACATAACATATTGATTGGTCACAGTGATCACATGGTACCAAAGTCAGCTGGTACAATGATCTGTCTTTCGCTGTGTCTGGTGGGTGAGAGATTGCGCCACTGTGCAGCCCATAGGGTGCGCAAAAGAGACGCATGCGCAGCTCAGACCACTTTTACGGCCGCTGTGTGCATGCACAAGACGCCACCCCGGCACAGCCAATCAAGCAGCCAAAGGTCGCAAACCTGGAAGAAAGACTGGCCAGAGATGGAAGCTGCCAGGGACAAGGGAGTGCGGTGAGAGCACAGCGCTGGAGGGCTACGTTTGTAGGTAAGTCTGTCACAATGTACTAGTATGCAGTGCATACTAGTATATTATCACTTAAGGCTGCCGGGGGACCCTTTTTTTTTTTTTGGCTGTTGCCATCTATGCCTCTGTTTGATCTGCAACTGCCATGGAGCTGCACATGTGATCAGTTATAACACCAGCCATTTGATGGTTTGACAGTTCAGTTGAGGACACAAACAAATGTGACAGTTAGTTATCCCTGCATTCCAGGAATGTAACTGTTTTTTGAAACTGTTAAATCAATGGGTTTAGTTCCACTTTAACTGTTTCCTAAAACAGTTACATTCAAGGCAGGTCTTAAATGAATGCTACATATACACATAGTCAAGACACATGTCCCTCTGGTTCAACCAACAGAAAAAAAACAAATAGAAAACCTCTATATACACAAACCTATAACCACTAGGCTAACTAGGCAGCACCTTGGGCTCGCTGCCACCTAGGGGGTGCAGCCAGGGGCCCATGGAGCTGCAGGGCACTGTAGAAGGGCCAGGCCCAGTGACAGCAGCAGGTGTGAGGAGTGGAGCAAGGTGCGGGCAGGAGACATCCCAGCTCCAGCTACTACCATATGCCATCCCTACAGTGCGAGCGGGCACCCCAGGACACAGAGACCGGGGGAAGGAGAGCAGTGAGGGCGGGGCAAGCACCGATAGCCTGGGAGGGAGAAGACCTCTGAAGATGCAAGCACAGCACCCCCAGCATCTCCCAGAGCCTGAGGCCCCTGGACTCTTTCAACCTCCTCTCCACTCTCAGGCCCGAAGGACAAGGTGACCCCCCCACCTTTCTCTCTGTCACCCCTCTCTCTCTCTCTGTCACCCTCTCTCTCTCTGTCACCCCCCTTCTCTGTCACCCCTCCCCCCCTCTCTCTGTCAACCCCCTTCTCTGTCATCCCTTCCCCCTCTCTCTCTGTCACCCCCCTTTTCTCTCTGTCACCCTCTCTCTCTCTCTGTCACCCCCTCTCTCTGTCATCCCACCCTCTCTCTTTGTCACCTCTCTCTCTCTCTCTCTCTCTCTGTCACCCCCTCTCTCTGTCATTCCCTCTCTTTCTGTCACCCCCTCTCTCTCTCTCTCTCTGTCACCCCCTCTCTCTCTCTGTCACCCCCCCCCCCCCTCTGTCACCTCCTCTCTCTCTCTGTTACCCCCCCTCTCTCTCTCTTTCTCTCACCCCTCTCTCTGTCACCTCTCTCTCTCTGTCACCCCCCCCCTCTCTCTCTGTTACCCCCTCTCTCTCTCTCTGTCACCCCTCTCTCTGTCACCCCTCTCTCTTTCTCTGTCACCCCCTCTCTCTCTCTGTCACCCCTCTCTCTCTCTCTGTCAGTGGGTGCATGAGGAATGCATGGAGTGTGCTGCAAGTATAGGGATGTATGGGGAATGCATGGAGTGTGCTGCAAGTATAGGGGGTGTATAGGGAATGCATGGAGTATGCTGCAAGTATAAGGGATGTATGGGAAATGCATAGAGTATGCTGCGAGTATAGGGGATGTATGGGAAATGCATGGAGTGTGCTTATATTGGATCATTTTCTGCTGCTTTTACTGTAAAAAAAGTTTTTTTTCTCTTGGGGGGGTGGGGGTGGGGGGCAAAAAGCTGGTCTTGCCTAGGGTGCAGAATAGTTTAGCACTGTCCCTGCTTATAGCCCACAGTTGATCCAGTAGAAGGCTAAATGCCTCAGTAAAGCATGATCCAATTTATCCCCAGCAGGGGAAAAAATGTCTTCCTGGTCCCCCAGGAGGCAATTCCCTGGATCAACTACCCCTGGTGTTATTACCTCTAAAAATTTGTATCCAGTTTTATTTTGTGCATTTACATACCGCCCAACTTTTTGAGATGGGAATGAGGGACACCTATAAGCAAATGTATGTAGGCATAGGACACACCTCCTGCCATGCCCACTTAAAGGAGAATAATACAAAAAAATTAGTTAAAAGTGTTGTAAGCCCTCGTGTTTTTTCACCTTAATGCATCCTATGCATTAAGGTGACAAAACACCTGGCAGTCACCGCCCCCCCAGCCCCCATTTTACTTACCTGAGCCCCTTCATCTCCTTGGTGGGGATGCGCTGTCCCTCTCTCCATGGGGTCCCGGCTCTTGATTGGACAGATTGATAGCAGCGCAGCCATTGGGTCCTGCTGCTGTCAATCAAATCCAATGATGCGGGCGCTGGGGGGGGGGGTCGAGTCTGGCATTCGTGTCTGTGGATGCAAATGCTGGACTCGAGAGCGCGCCCACAAAGTAACCCCCTTGGGAGAGTGATTCTCCTAGGGGGTTATCTGATGCGGGGAGGAGCCGCGAGAGCCTCAGGGGGACCCCAGAAGAGGATGTTCGGGGCCACTCTTTGCAAAACGAGCTGCACAGTGGAGGTATGATTTGTTTGTTATTTAAAAAAAATAAAAAACGATCCTTTACAATCACTTTAAACCCACAAGTGCTTTATTTTTACCACTATTATTCCTTTATATTGGCTTTTGAAGTGTACAAATGCAACAATTTAGTAATTGGATGAAAGATTTAGCACCAGCAAACACTTTTTGAAAGATAAATAGTGCATTTTATAAGCAACTATATAGATCAGCCCAAAAACGTTGCCTATGGGGATTTTTAAGGGTAAAAGTTTGATGCCATTTCACGAGCGGCACAATTTTGAAGCGTGACATGTTGGTTATCAATTTACTTGGCGTAACATTATCTTTCACAATATAAAAAAAAAAAATTGGGCTAACTTTACTGTGGTCTTATTTTCATTATTCAAAAAAGTGAATTTTTTTTCCCAAAAAAAGTGCGCTTGTAAGACCGCTTAAAAAAAAACGTGTTTTAACTTGTAAACACCGAGTCTGAAAAAGAGGCTCAGTCTTTGAGTGGTTAAATAGATGCTAAGATTGCACCTTTTCTTGGCTGTAAAGAATAGCAGGGTGCAGTTTCACTTTAACTAGGCCAGCAGCCATATTTTCACTTTTACTTGGCCATCCACCACATTGCTGTGGTGCAGTTTGACAGATGGATTCATCACCAAATGTGACCTATTCATGTGTATGGGACTGCATGGCAACAGCATATAATGCACACAGTGACAGCACAGTGCTGTGAGTTTTTACTGGTAAAATAAGCATTTAGGAGGTGACATATCACCTTCAAGCTGCCTATTTATTTGCAAAATTTTATAATTTTATTTATTTGCAAAATTGTTAGAAAATTTTGCAAATAAATAATCTTTCTTCATAAATTTAGGCCAAACTGTATTCTGCTACATTTCTTTGGTGAAAATAACCCAAATCAGTGTATATTATTTAGTCTGTAGGAAAGTTATAGAGTCCACAAACTATGGTATATATCTGAAATGACTGACTGATCTAATCTCTTGAGGCTTGAAATGCCAGGACAGTACAAATATCCCCCAATTTACCCCTTTTGGAAAGTAGGCAGTCCAAAGTACCGTATATACTCGAGTATAAGTCGAATTTTTCAGCACATTTTTTTGTGCTGAAAGTGCCCCCCTCGACTTATACTCGAGTCGAGCACTTTTCTGCAGCAAAAAATTTCATTTTCCGAACCGACTTTGGGGCCCCGTATCTCAGGGCCACTTGGTGCTAGAAACCCCAAATTTGGTATGCAAACCCAGTGGACCTAGTACCACAACATATCCAAAGATGAAGTTCCTAGCACTAAGTGACCCCGAGATACGGGGCCCCAAAATTGGTTCGGAAAATGTCATTCTCTGCTGAAGAAAAGTGCTTGACATTTTCTGAACCGATTTTGGGGCCCCATATCTCAGGGCCACTTGGTGCTAGGAACCCCAAATTTGGTATGCAAACCCAGTGGAACTGGTACCATAACATATCCAAAGCTGGGGTTCATAGCACCAAGTGGCCCTGAGATACGGGGCCCCAAAAATGGTTCGGAAAATGTCATTCTCTGCTGCAGAAAAGTGCTTGACATTTTCTGAACTGATTTTTGGGGCCCTGTATCTCGGGGCCACTTGGTGCTAGAAACCCCAGCTTTGGAAATTTTATGGTGCTAGTTCCACTGGGTTTGCACACCAAATTTGGGGTTCCTAGCACTAAATTGCCCCGAGATACGGGGCCCCAAATTCGGTCAACTGTGCCCATCTGCAGCAATGTCATTTTAGGACCCTTTGGGTTCAGAGACCCCAAATTTTGGCTGCAGCTAGGGGGCATCTAGGAACCCTTAACTGCCGAGTTTGAAGTTCAGGGGACCTATGGCTGCAAATGGGCACAGTGAGGCATGCAAATGGGCACAGTGATGCTGCAAATGGGCATTGTTGACCCTCTTTTCCACTTACAGTAGCTGTGCATTTCTCACCCTCGTCTTATACTCGGGTCAATAAGTTTTTCCCATTTTTTTGTAGTAAATTAGGTCCTCGACTTATACTCGGAACGACTTATACTCGAGTATATACGGTATTTAGTAAGAGGCATGGCGGGTTTTTTGAAGTTTTAATTTTTTTGTCAAACTTTTTTGGAAAATGAAGAAATTAAAAATGTTTTTTTTTTCGCCATTTTTTACATGCTGTCACCAGTGCAGTACTGTGTCATCATATGACTGGTGTGGTGGTGATCAGGAACACTGACTGGTGACAGTATGTACAAAAATAAAAAATAAATACATTTTTTTAAAATAAAAAAATATATATATTTTATATTATTTTTTTTTTAAATACAGTGACAAGAGTAGTACAGTGTTACAATAACACTGTACTACTCTGGGGAGGTGATTACATTTTTTCTTTTTCTTTATACACAATGATTGCTTATAACTGTGCATTTTACAGTTATAAGCAACAATTTTTACTGAATGAAAACTACTCATTCAGTGTTTACTATTGCAATTGGCCACAGCTAATTCCATGATACAGATGGGCTATGACCAATCACAGAGCTCATCACAATAGTACACAATGAAAGGCATGTAACAAAGCCTTTCATTGTGTATAACTCTCATGTGAACTGCTGTGATTGGCCACAGTGGTCACATGGTACCAGCAGCAGGCTGGTACAGTGATCGGTCATCGGCCGCGTCCAGTGGACATGACGGGTGACAGATCACACAGGCACGTGTCCCAATTCTGGGAGGACAGCAGAACAACAGTGCCTCACAGAAAGGGGTTAATAAATAACTGAAAAGTGTGGCGTGCATTTGTAGTCATCCCCCCTTTACTCTGATACCCTAAACTAAAATCTAGTGGAACTAATTGCCTTCAGAAGTCACCCAATTAGTAATACGAGTCCACCTGTGTAATTTAATCTCAATATAAATACAGCCGTTCTGTGAAGCCCTCAGAGGTTTGTTAGAGAACATTAATAACCAAGCAGCATCATGAAGGCCAAGGAACACACCAGACAGGTCAGGGATAAAGTTATGGCGAAGTTTAAAGCAGGGTTAGGAAAAATATCCCAAGCTTTGAATATCTCACAGAGCACTGTTCAATTCATCATCTAATAATGGAAAGAGTATGGCACAAATGCAAACCTACCAAGACATGACCATCCGCCTATACTGACAAGCCAGACAAAAAGAGCATTAATCAGAGAAGCAGCCAAGAGGCCCATGGTAACTCTTGAGAAGCTGCAGATCAACAGCTCAGGTGTAATAATCTGTCCACAGGACAACTATTAGTCGTGCACTCTACAAATCTGGCCTTTATGGATGAGTGTCAAGAAGAAAGTCATTAGAAAGAAAGCCATAAGAAGTCCCATTTGCAGTTTGCGAGAAGCCATGTGGGGGACACAGCAAACATGTGGAAGAAGGTGCGCTGGTCAGATGAGACCAAAATTGAACTTTTTGGCCTAAAAGTAAAATGCTATGTGTGGTGGAAAACGAACACTGTACATCAACCTGAACACCGTGAGGCATGGTGGTGGCAGCATCATGCTGTGGGGATGCTTTTCTTCAGCAGAGACAGGGAAGCTGATCTGAGTTGATGGAAAGATGGATGGAGCCAAATACAGGGCAATCTTAGAAGAAAACCTGTTACGCCCTGTACACACGATCGGACAAACAACAAAATCCATCGGATTTTTTCAGACGGATGTTGGCTCAAACTTGTCATGCATACACACGGTCACACAAAGTTGATCGGAAATTCCAAACGTCAAGAACGCAGTGACATAAAACACGTACGAAGAGCCGAGAAAAATGAAGTTTAATAGCCAGTGCTGCTCTTCTGTTTGATTCTAAGCATGCGTGGCACTTTGTGCGTCAGAATTGTCTACACACGATCGGAATTTACGCAAACGGATTTTGTCGGAAAATTTTAGATCCAGCTCTCAAACTTTGTGTGTCGGAAATTCCGATGGAAAAAGTCCGATGGAGCCCACACACGGTCGGAATTTCTGACAACAAGCTCCGATCACACATGTCTGTATAGGGCATTAGAGTCTCCAAAAGACTTGAGACTGGGGCGGAGGTTCACCTTCCAGCAGGACGACCCTAAACATACAGCCAGAGCTACAATGGAATGGTTTAGATCAAAGCATATTCAAGTGTTATAATGGCCCAGTCAATATCCAGACCTAAATTCATATGAGAATCTGTGGCAAGACTTAAAAATTGCTGTTCATAGACACTCTCCATCCAATCTGACAGAGCTTAAGCTATTTTGCAAGAAGAATGGGGTGTCCCCATAGCAGGCTGCTTCAGACAGGGATCCCCGACACAGCCCCACCCCCTCTCTCCCCTGATTGGCTAGCTGACTTTTATTGACAGCAGCGGGAGCCAATGGAGCCACTGCTGTGTCTCAGCAATTTAGGAAGGTGAAGCTCAGACAGCTGAGACACTCGTGGACATTGCTGGAGAGAGAGGGACCTCAGGTAAGTGTTAGGGGGCTGAGGGGGGCTGCTGCACACAGAAGGCTTTTTATCCTAATTTAGGATGAGTTCGCCTGTTCGCCGAACAGCGAATATTATGGGGCATTCGCAGGAAATTCGAGCGTCGTGGAACAACCCATAATGCACTGAAAGATCGCAGTGCATTAATGTCTGATGATTGGCCAAAACATGCACTTGACTTGCATGCTTAGGCCAATCACAGCGCTTCTTTTGACCAATCATGGCTCAGGGGGACTAAGTCCATGCCCCACACTACATAAGGCTGCTTACATTGCGGCCGTGTATAATGTGTGACTGTAGACGGAGATAGATCAAGCTAGATTAGGCAGGCAGGTTAGTTAGTGGCAGTAGTGTATTTAATATATATATATATATATATACACAGTCTAGTGTATATATATGTATATATACATTTATATAAACTTTACCGTCATTTTAGCGGCGGTATTCGGTAAAACCGCCCCCCTGGCGGGCGAAAAAAGTTTAAAACCTTTAAAACCACCCACAAAGCGCCGCTATAGCGGCGCTGTGCCGGCGGTATAGCCGCGCTGCCCTATTGATTTCAATGGGCAGGAGCGGTGAAGGAGCGGTTCCTTCTCCTTCACTGCTCCAAAGAAAGCCCTCGGGCTTTCACACTGGAGACACAGCAGCGGCAGTTTTAGGTCGGTTTGCAGGCGCTATTTTTAGCGCAATAGCGCCTGCAAACCGCCCCAGTGTGAAATGGGCCTTATATTCCACTATTATATAATAGTAGGTTTTATTTTTATTTTTTGGGGGTGATGTTATTGCAAGTGTGCACTACATTTTTTCCCCTGAGGGTGTATCACCATCATTAATAAAATGCAATTGTATATAGTAAAAGGTTTTAGTAAAAGTTGCCAGAATTATAGAAATCCAACAAATGGAAAATCTTACTATGACGTTGAAAGAGCAAGATGAGAAATAACGGAAAGCCTGGGCCCCTTATCTTGCTTATAGGTAACAGATTTTCCTAACCTCTCAGCAGTAGGCAGTCCACTAACGGTTCTGAGATGAGGGTAATTAATGGAGAATGAAGAGAGGCAGAGGCGTCTCTAGGCCTTAGGCAAAACTTAGACATGAGGCCCCACTACCGTCCATAATGAGAAAAATAATTCAAGCAATAAAAAAAAAAACTGTATGTCCCCCACAGCGCTGCCAGCTTCCCTCCTCTTCTCTCCCGCTGACTGCTGTGGGAGATCTTCAGGAAAAGGGGCTGGTAATTATAAAAGATGACTGCTGCCATTTTGCATTAATGAATATTCAGTTTAGCCCTGTTCAGACTGCAGAAGGATAATACAGCAGCAACAGAGGAAGAAGCTCCACAGCAGTTATCAGCTTAAGTCCAGGTTACAGCTGCAAATGGTAAATTTGAAATATTACTGTATTCTTGAATAAAAAGATGTAGTTTTTATATGTTACTTAATGAGTGCTGCATTTTACAGGAATCATGGTGTAATGTGTAGGATATTCCTGGGTTAACATCTATGTGTTATGGTTAAGTTTGTTAAAAAGTGTGGTAAGTGAGCTAAAACTTGTGTTTTTAATGCATATTGCCATGATGCAATGTATACCTGTACATGTGTCATTCTGAATGGCACCCAATGGATATAAACTCTGGTGAACTGCACAACTGTGCTATATCACACCACAACATACACATGTGAATGATGTGGTGCACTGTGTTGCCATTAATAAGTCCCATTTGCAGTTTGCAAGAAGCCATGTGGGGAACACAGCAAACATGTGGAAGAAGGTGCTCTGGTCAGATGAAAGCAAAATTTAACTTTTTGGCCTAAAAGTAAAATGCTATGTGTGGCAGAAAACTAACACAGCACATCACAGGGAAGCTGGTTAGAGTTGATGGGAGGATGGATGGAACCAAATACAGGGCAATCTTAGAAGAAAACCTGTTAGAGTCTTCAAAATGACCCTAAACATATATTCAGAGCTACAATGGAATGGTTTAGATCAGAGCATATTCATGTGTTAGAATGGCCCAGTCAAAGGCCAGACCTAAATCCAATTGAGAATCTGTGGCAAGACTTGAAAATTGCTGTTCACAGATGCTCTCCATCCAGTAAAGCTGGTAGAGACATACCCAAAAAGACTTGCAGCTGTAATTGCAGCGAAATGTGGTTCTACAAAGTATTGACTCAGGGGGGCTGAATACAAATGCATGACACACTTTTCAGATATTTATTTGTAAAAAAAAATGTTGAAAACCATTTATCATTTTCCTTGCACTTCACAATTATGTGCACTTTGTGTTGCTCTATCACATAGAATCCCAATAAAATACATTTCCGTTTTTGATTGTAACATGACAAAATGTGGAAAGATTCAAGGGGTATGAATACTTTTTCGAAGCACTGTATACATCAGGAATATGCAATTAGCGGACCTCCAGCTGTTGCAGAACTACAACTCCCATGAGGCATAGCAAGACTCTGACAGCCACAAGCATGACACCCAGAGGCAGAGGCATGATGGGACTTGTAGTTTTGCCACAGCTGGAGGTCCGCTAATTGCATACCCCTGGTATACATCCCTAAGGCAGCCCATAGATGAGTTTTTTTTTGTTCAACCACTGGGTTGAATGGAAAAAATTACTTGATTCCCTCATCCATGGATTCCATGTGGATGGGGGAATCCAGGCCTTTTTTAAACCAATCGACTGAACTTGCCAAAACCACCTCTGGAGGGAATCTATTCCACATTTTCACAGCTCTTACTATGAAGAAACCTTTGCGTATTTGGGGATGAAATCTTTTTTCCTCTGGACGTAAAGAGTGCCCCCTAGTCCTCTGTGATGACCTTGAAGTGAATAACTCAACACCAAGTTCACGATATGGACCACTCATGTATTTGTGCATGTTGATCATATCCCCCCTTAATCTCCTCTTCCCAAGAAGGAATACTGTAGATTCCGTTCCTCTAATCTTTCCTCATAGCTGAGCTCCTCCATGCCTCTTATCAGTTTGGTTGCCCTTCTCTGCACTTTCTCCAGTTCCCCAATATCCTTTTTGAGAACTGGTGCTCAAAACTAGCCTGCTTTTTCCAGATGAGGCCTTACTAATGATTTGTACAGAAAAAAAAATGATATCTCTCTCTCTCTGGAGTCCATACCTCTGTTAATACAAGAAAGGACTTTGCTCACTTTGGAAACTGCAGCTTGGCATTGCATGCTATTATTGAGCTTATGATCTACCAAAACCCCCAGATCCTTCTCCACCATTGTTCCCCCAGTTGTACTCCCCCTAGTATGTATGATGCATGTATATTCTTAGCCCCCAAGTGCATAACTTTACATTTATCAACATTTAACCTCATTTGCCACTTAGTTGCCCAATTAGACAGTGCACTGAGGCCGGCTTGTAAATTGGAGACATCCTGTAAGGATGTTATTCCACTGCATAGCTTGGTGTCATCTGCAAAGACAGAAATGTTACTTTTAATCCCAGACCCTATATCATTTATAAAGGTATTAAAAAGTAAGGGTTCCAGCACTGAACCTTGGGGTACACCACTGATAACCTTAGACCATTCAGAGTAATGCCCTGTACACACGGTCGGACTTTCCGATGGAATATGTGCGATCGGAGCTTGTTGTCAGAAATTCCGACCGTGTGTGGGCTCCATCGGACTTTTTCCATCTGAATTTCCGACACACAAAGTTTGAGAGCAGGCTATAAAATTTTGCGACAACAAAATCCGTTCGCATAAATTCCAACCGTGTGTGGACAATTCCGACGCACAAAGTGCCACGCATGCTCAGAATAAATTAAGAGACGAAAGCTATTGGCTACTGCCCCGTTTATAGTTCCGACATACGTGTTTTACGTCACCGCGTTCAGAACGATCAGATTTTCCGACAACTTTATGCGACCATGTGTATGCAAGACAAGTTTGAGCCAACATCCGTCTGAAAAAAAAACATGGATTTTGTTGTCGGAATGTCCGATCAATGTCCGATCGTGTGTACAGGGCATAAGAGTCATTAGCCACTACTTTCTGAATTCTGTCTTTTAGCCAGTTTTATACTTTACCTTACGTGTGTGGGGAACTGTGTCAAACGTTTTTGCAAAATCCAGGTATACCATGTCCACAACCACCCCTCTGTCCAAGGTTTTACTTACCTCCTCATAAAAAGAAATCAGGATTGTTTGACAACTTCTGTCTTTCATTAATCCATGCTGTCTGTTGTTTAAAATATTTTTTTCCAACAAGAACTCTCCATTTAATAAACTCTTAAGTATCTTCCTGACTATAGA
This sequence comes from Lithobates clamitans, assembly GCA_037952925.1. Classification (NCBI taxonomy): domain Eukaryota; kingdom Metazoa; phylum Chordata; class Amphibia; order Anura; family Ranidae; genus Lithobates; species Lithobates clamitans. Next base: position 9,660,805 of record JBBGZY010000081.1, read on the forward strand.
AGTTAAACTAACAGGTCTATACTTAAAGAGTCCCTAAAAATTAGAAACAGTGGCCTTGAAATGACAGAGCTCAATTCTTTTAGGATCCGTGGGTGGATGCCATCTGGTCCAGGTGCTTTATCCACCTTTATTCTGCCTAAATATTTCCTGACCATATCCCATTGAGCCATTGTGGAACATTTGGGGCTGTGTCACCACCACCCCCATTATGGACATGAGCTTCCCAATGCTCCTTTGTATACACAGAGCTGAAGAAAATATTTAATACATTTGCCTTTTCTTTGTCCCCGGTCACCCACTCTAGATTATTTTGTAAAGGGCCTAAATGCTCAGACCTGACCTTTTTACTATTAATATATTTGAAGGATTTTTTGGGGTTTGTCCTACTATCTTTTGAAATCTGTCGTTTGTTTTGAATTTTTGCATCCTTGATTTCCTTTTTACATATTCTGTTATATTCTTTGTAACGTTTAAACGATGATAGCGTTCCTTCATTTTTATTTTTTTTAAAAGCTCTTTTTTTATTATTTATAGACATTTTAACTTTGGCCCTGAGCCACATAGGTTTTATTTTTAGCCTTTTAAACTTATTGCCCATGGGAATATATTTTGCAGTGAGTTTACATACAGTCACTTTGAAGAATTCCAATTTCTGTCCTGTGTCCATTGATGCCAATATTAAAATATTATGTTATGAGTACACTAGTTTTTAATTTAATTTTTTTTTTTTTTTTTTAGTGTTTTGATCCTGCAAGTAACACACTTCCTGTCTTAGGGTGGCTTCTCACTGGAGGAGCAGCAGGTGCACCCTTTGCCAGGATAGTGTTAGATAGTTTAATGGATTTAGATGGACTTTACATAGATGACTAACAAAAAAAACTCTTGCTAACAATTTTATGCTGTTACGGAAACTTTTTTTTCCCTATTGGGATAAAGGTTTTCACTGAATGAATAAGAGCTGATCTGTGTAGGCACGTCTGTCACTGTTAAATGGTTTGTCTCAGCTCTTTGATTACCACATTTGCTGTATAGCTTGACCCATTAAAGGAAGTTAAAAAATAACAGTGAGCCCTTGTTTGCCGGGTCTCCCAGGACAATCTTTTCATACTCTGCTCGCCATTTGTGACAGAAATTGTTTTCCAACTGTGTGACTTTATGATTCTGTGTTATCTGTTGACATGTATGTCATTTGTTTTCTGTACTTACCCTGAGTTGTCTTAACCACTTCAGCCCCGAAAGAATTTACCCCCTTCCTGACCAGAGCACTTTTTGCGATTCGGCACTGCATCGCTTTAACTGACAATTGCGTGGTCGTGCGACGTGGCTCCCAAACAAAATTGATGTCCTTTTTTCCCCACAAATAGAGCTTACCTTTGGTGGTATTTGATCACCTCTGCGTTTTTTTTTTTGTGCTATAAACAAAAAAATGCGACAATTTAAAAAAAAACGCATTATTTTTTACTTTTTGCTATAATAAATATCCCCAAAAAATATTTAAAAAAACATTTTTTTCCCTCAGTTTAGACCGATATGTATTCTTCTACATATTTTTGTTAAAAAAAAATCGCAATAAGCGTTTATTGATTGGTTTGTGCAAAAGTTATAGCGTCTACAAAATAGGTGATAGTTTTATGGCATTTTTATTGATAATTTTTTTTTTACTAGTAATGGCGGTGATCAGCGATTTTTATCGTGACTGCGACATTATGGCGGACACATCGGACATTTTTGACACATTTTTGGGACCTTGTCATTTATACATCAATCAGTGCTATACAAATGCACTGATTCCTGTGTAAATGGCACTGGCAATGAAGGGGTTAACCACTAGGAGGCAGTGTAGGGGTTAAGTATGTCCTGGGGAGTGTTTCTAACCATGGGGGGGCGTGGCTTCGTGTGACACGTCACTAATCTCTGCTCCCAATCACAGGGAGCAGAGATCAGTGACACTGTCACTAGGCAGAATGGGGAGATGCTTGTTTACATTAGCATCTCCCCGTTCTTCCTCTCCGTGAGGCGAGCAGCGCGCACACAATGGCACGGCGTCAAATTCAAAGGGACGTACTGGTACGCCCATTTGCCCAGCCATGCCATTTTGCCAACGTACATCGGCGTGCGCTGGTCGGGAACCAGTTAAAATAAAGAACTGAAAAAAAAATTAAATAAAATAACAGTGGGATTAACAAGTAAAAAACGAAATGATAGGATTCCAGAACAAATACTGCTTTGTTAATGCTAGCGACAGATTGCATCGTATATGTCATTTTTTAATTTCGCATTTAGTGGTTGTAAACCCTTTCATATACCCAGTCAAGTGACTAGACTCAGGTAATACACAGAGACTAAAAAAAACCCTGCCACATAAGTTGTACTTGTTTATCTGCAGTCTTCTCTGCTCTACAGCCGTTGAAAGTGCAGAATTTTTACAGCTTGTCTGAGCTTACAGAAAGCAGGGGGCAGGGAGCTGAAGTTACACTCTGCAGAGCTCAGTAAGGGGAGCTCTGAGAGCTGATTTGAGGGAAGGGGCACACCCACATCACAAAGCACACAGGAACAGAGCTGAGGCTGTATGCTGGAGCTTCCTCCCCTGTCACCTTTTTGTTCTTGGTATCAGGAAAACTTGTCAGAAGTGACTCATGTAGCTATCAAAGGAACGAGGCAGCAGACAGAAATGAAACTTAGTGCTCCTAGACAAGTACACACTAAAGAGGGATATGCTTTGTTCATATTTCATGTCTGCGGTTTGCAATCACTTTAAGGTTGTGCTGTATCATCATGACATGGGCACTCTTTTTGAACTTTAGTAAGGGTGCACATAAAGGGTCCATAGGACCTGTTTACCAGTTCATAGGGAGATTGAGGAGGTTCACCAAGCAGAGCTAAAAGTTTCAATTCTTTGTAAATCCAAGCATAAAGTGGCACCAAACTATATTCTTATTCTCCGAAAATAATCCATACACATCCACTACTGTGGATGTGAGTAATAGATTACTGTGTAATCTATTTTTTATTAAATCGTTTGTTGTTTACTTGTAAAATCCTCCATTAGCTTCAGAACCACTTTTTCTCCAACTTTGCCAACAATTCTGTTTGTCCAAAAGACAGTTTAGCTGCTCTAGGCATATCGAACGAGCAGTGCATGTTAGTTGCAGTCATGTGTACTGATATGCCACTTTAATCAGCTACATCAAAAGCTGGTGATGTTTGCTAACAGAGTGCATACCAAACCACCCAGAGCCAGCCTCCAAAGCCTCAAGGGATAACTAAATAGCTATGTGATCAACAGAGATCCCATGTTGACTTTGTGACTAGTGCAAGGTCCTGCTACTCATTACACACCAAAGTAAGAAAAAATCTAGGAAGATGATAATGGGTCAACTGAAGTCTGCATATAATTGGTTAATCCTTTGAAGCCAGCAGTACACTGATATGTGGCCTCACATATCAGCATGGGGCCGCATATCAGCATGTAGCACCCTGATGTTTAGGCAGGGTTGTCTTAAATTTATTTGCCTAGTGATATATGCCTTGGCCAATTGCTAGGGGGTCAACTGACTTCGCCCTGATTCTGGAATTGCTACACTTCTCTCTTCTGTCGCTAGGTGGCCGTGAACCTGACAACATTAGATAAGACAAGAGCATTGCAAGGACAGATTAGGAGTATATGGGGTATCTCAGCCAATGAGCAAGGATTTTCTAGAATCATTTGGCCTGCCGGGAGAACTTATTTATTTGGGTGAAGTCAGGTGATCGGGGTTCTGTGCCACCTGGACGGCTGTCTGGGTGGATGTGTGTTGTAGGCCAGAGCCTAAGGCCTATCCCGGGGACATCTGGCTGCTAGGCTGTCTGAGGGCCTATCCAGAAGCAAGAGAGCAACGTAGGATTGGAACTGCGGCTTGCAGTCCAACCAACAGTGACGGTTCTGTCGACCGGAGAACCTGTCGTGGTCAGAGGTAGAGGGGAAGCTGTTGCCAGTAACGGCCCATCCACCTTGTTACCAGGGACCACCGTGAGAAGCTGAAGCAAGTACCAGAGCAGTATTCTCACCAACCGGGGATGGTGAAGAATTGGGAAACTTCAGCAGGTGTCAGGCTAGGGACCCAGCCAGCGGAGGTGACGTTTGCAGAGCAGTCTTGTGTGTTAAGCCAGGGACCGAGCAGGCCAGTGGGGTGAAGCTTGAGGAGCATCTGTGAGTGCCAAGCTAGGGACCCAGCAGGGACGCAGGGGGGTGACACTTGAGGAGGATACTGTGTGCGAAGATTGGAAGAGCTCAGGGGATCCAGTAGCAGTGGATCAGCAAGACCAGTGAAAGAGACTGGGAGCTCAGTTGAGTGAAGATGAGATTGTAGAAGAAGTAAAAGAGTTTGTTAAAATTTGTGTTAGAAACTGTTATAAGACTGTTGTCATAGGAGACAGCAATCATACTCATGCAGATGTGGTGTCTTGCTGGATGCCTTTTTGCTGCATGGCTGTCTGCCTATAGCAGTTTCGGAGTCTGCTAAATTAACATTGCAACTACTAAAGGGTGTCCTGGCCCTAACCCTCTCTCCCCCAGGTCTGTTTCAGAGACAATAAATCTCTTTGCATTAAAGAAGTGTCTGGCGCCCATGAATCTACCTTGCATTACACCCACCATGCCTCGTAACCCACTCTACTTAAACGGATGTCAGCTGTCCCTAATTCTGGAGGTCACTGTTAGGCCTAGAGAGGTCCGGGACGTGGCTACATGCGCATCTGTCTTTGCTGGGAGAGAGCCACACAGTGCACTCCCAGCGCAGAGACCGGGGTCTCACCGAGAGCCCTGGGTCCTGTACTAACGATCAGGACCCGGAAATCCCGGATCCACCTGATCGCTGTGATAGCCTCTGATTGGCTATTGCAGTGATTAGTCACATTGTATCTTTCTCTCTCCGTGCAGAGAGAAAAAAAAGTGTGTAAAATTAAAAAAAAAAAATAAATAAAATAATAATAATAAAAAATAAATACAACTTCTTCTCTCTCTTTCCAGGCCCTTAGCCCTCCTTAGTTATCGATGGATGCCCAGGACTATTTCAATGCTGAGCTATTACATATTTGTCCTGGTTACTCTTGCACTTTATGGGGTTAACCCCAAATATACGAATGTTACACTCAGGCTTTCTGTGATCGTTCAGTTAGGATGCTTCTCTCCTCTGTTAATGTTGTATGTTCCATGTTTTCCATGTGCCAGTCGTAGCCCCTGCATGGGCAGCCTAAGTGCCTATGACATTATTGTATGTTTAAATGCTATATATGCAATAAAAATTATTGAACCAGAAAAAATAAAGACAAGATAACTAGATCAATGTTTGATTTAGGTCAGTGCCAGGGTTAGTGTTTGGGTCAAGGTCAGGGTCAAAGGTCATGATCAGTATATTTTGGATAAGATTGTTTTAAAAAGTCATTTTTAAAATTAGTATCAGTGTCAATTAGTGTCAGTGTGATTTAGGTAGCATAAAAAATACACAATATTGTTTCACACTGTACAGTATATGTGACATATTGTTTGTCACATATGTGGTATCACTGCGACCATTGGGAGCAGGAGAATGTATTTTGGGTTGTTCTTTGGTGGTATGGCAGTAACAAGAATTATACAGCTAAATTTAAAAAAAAGGTTTTTTTTACTATTTTGGGCCAGTTTTCATTTGATAACAAAAGAATCAGGAGATATCCATTACCATTTACCATTAAATGAAACCACCACAGTTAAAAAAAATGGTGCATGTATGCCCATCATTAGAAGTGGGTGGATGAAGGGCGGTATTCTAATGGTGGGCATACCCACCGATCAAAGTCTTTTTTTCGTTCAGCCCATTACAATGTATGCCCAACAAGGACCAGCAACGTACTGGGATGATGCTGGACTTTGAGTGGTAATACCAGAATGATAACTGCAGGTTTAGGTATCATCTTGGTATCATTCTTTTCATCCAGCGGTCGGCTTTCATATAAAAGCAATCCTAGTGGCTAATTAGCCTTTAGACTGCTTTTATAAGCAGTCGGAGGGAAGTTCCCCCCCCACCATCTTCCATGGTTTTCGCGGGCTCTCCTTTCCCAACAGGGAACCCGAGAATGCAGCCGATGGTTCAGCCAGCTGACCATAGAGCTGATCAGAGACCAGAATGGCTCCAATCATCTCTATGGCCTAAGATACCGGAAGCTACGAGCATTTCATGGCCATTCATGACTTGGTGTGGTCAGATGCTTTGAGGCCAGAGGAGAGATCTAGGGTCTAATAGACCCCAATTTTTTCAAAAAAGAGTACCTGTCACTGCCTATTGCTATCATAGGGGATATTTACATTCCCTGAGATAACAATAAAAATGATTAAAAAAAAAATGAAAGGAACAGTTTAAAAATATAATAAAAAAGCAAAATAAATAATTAAAAAAAAAAGCACCCCTGTTCCCCTGTGCTCACGTGCAAAGGAGAACGCAAGCATCAGTCTGGTGTCATATATAAACAGCAATTGCGCCATGCATGTGAGGTATCACCGCGAAGGTCAGATCGGGGGCAGTAATTTTATCAGTAGACCTCCTCTGTAGATCTAAAATGGTAACCTGTAAAGGCTTTTAAAAATGTATGTAGTTTGTCGCCGCTGCACGTTTGTGCGCAATTTTAAAGCATGTCGTGTTTGGTATCCATGTACTCGGCATAAGATCATATTTTTTATTTCAGCAAACATTTGGGCAATATAGTATGTTTTAATTGATTCAAATTGAAAAAAGTGTTTTTTCCCAAAAAATTCCGTTTGAAAAATTGCTGCGCAAATACTGTGTGAAAAAAAAAAAATTGCAACACCCTCCATTTTAATCTGTAGGGCCTTTGCTTTAAAAAAATATATAATGTTTGGGCATTCAAAGTAATTTTCTTGCAAAAAAAAAAAAAAATTTTTTCATGTAAACAAAAAGTTTCAGAAAGGGCTTTGTCTGCAAGTGGTTAGAAGAGTGGGTGATGTGTGACATAAGCTTCTAAATGTTGTGCATAAAATGCCAGGACAGTTCAACCCCCCCCCCCCCCCCCCCTAAATGACCCATTTTTGGAAAGTAGACACCCCAAGCTATTTGCTGATAGGCATGTTGAGTCCATGAAATATTTTATATTTTGTCAAGTTTCAAGAAAATTACACATTTTTTTTTGCACAAAGTTGTCACTAAATTATATATTGTTCAAACATGGCATGGTTATATGTGGAATTACACCCCAAAATGCATTCTACTGCTTCTCCAGAGTAAGGGAATACCTCATGTGTAAGACTTTTTGGGAGCCTACCCGCGTACAGGACCCCGAAAACCAATTGACCCCATTTTGGAAAGTAGACACCCTAAGCTATTTGATGAGAGTCATGTTGAATCCATGGAATATTTTAAATTTTGCCACAAGTTGTGGGAAATTTTTTTTTTTTTGCACAAAGTTGTCACTAAATGATCTATTGCTCAAACATGCCATGGGCATATGTGAAATTACACCTCAAAATACATTCTCCTACTTCTCCTGTATACAGGGATACCTCATGTGTGAGACTTTTTGGGAGCCTAGCCGCGTACGGGACCCCAAAAACCAATCACCGCCTTCAGGCTTTCTAAAGGCATAAAATTGTGATTTTACTCCTCACTACCTATCACAGTTACGGAGGCCCTGAAATGTTCAGATAGCGCAAAACCCCCAAAATGACCCCATTTTGGAAAGTAGACACCCCAAAGTATTTGCTAAGAGGCATGGTGAGTATTTTGCAGATCTCATTTATTTTTGAAAATGAAGAAAGAAAATAATTTTTTTTTTTTTCTTTTTTCAATTTTCAAAACTTTGTGACAAAAAGTGAGATCTGCAAAATACTCAACATGCCTCTCAGCAGATAGCTCGGGGTGTCTACTTTCCAAAATGGGGTAATTTGGGAGGGTTTTGTGATAACTGGGCATTTCATGGCCTCCGAAATTGTGATAGGCAGTTAGGAGTGAAATCAAAAATGTACGCCCTTAGAAATCCTGAAGGCAGTGATTGGTTTTCGGGGTCCTGTACACGGCTAGGCTCCCAAAAAGTCTTACACATGAGGTATCCCCGTACTCAGGAGAAGCAGCAAAATGTATTTTGGGGTGTAATGCCATGTGTGAGCAATATATCATTTAGTGACAACTTTGTGTAATTTCTCAACATGCCTCTCAGCAATTTCCTTGGGTAGTCTAGTTTCCAAAATGGGGTCATTTGGGGGGGGGGGGGTTGTACTGCCCTGCCATTTTAGCACCTCAAGAAATGAGATAGGCAGTCATAAACTAAAAGCTGCGTAAATTCCAGAAAATGTACCCTAGTTTGTAGACGCTATAACTTTTGCACAAACCAATAAATATACGCTTATTGACATTTTTTTTACCAAAGACATGTGACTGAATACATTTTGGCCTAAATGTATGACTAAAATTGAGTTTATTATTTTTTTTTATAACAAAAAGTAGGAAATATCATTTTTTTTCAAAATTTTCGGTCTTTTTCCGTTTTTATCGCAAAAAATAAAAATCGCAGAGGCAATCAAATACCATCAAAAGAAAGCTCTATTTGTGGGGGAAAAAAGGACACAAATTTCGTTTGGGTACAACATTGCATGACCGCGCAATTACCAGTTAAAACAGCGCAGTGCCAAATTGTAAAAAGTCCTCCGGTCATTGAGCTGCGAAATCCTCCGGGGCTGAAGTGGTTAAGACCAGGCCTTCTTCTGACACTATTTGTTTACAGTAAAGTAAAAATCAGTATTTCTGCTAGAAAATTACATAGAACCCCCAAACATTATATATATATTTGTAGTAGAGGCCCTAGAGCAGTGATGGCGGACCTTGGCACCCCAGATGTTTTGGAACTACATTTCCCATGATGCTCATCAGGGCCAGATTAAGAGCATCCTGGGCCTGGTGCTGAGGATTTTGGTGGGCCTTTTTATGGAAACAATATGAAAGTGCAAACATTTTTTGCTAAAACAAATTAAATCTACTCTCACCAGTAATATCAGCCGTGCAGCCTCTGAGCAGCAGCAACACCACCAATACCACCTGCTATGCAGTCTCTCACTAACAGCAACATAGGGCGACCACATTTCCAAACTGCCATTCAGGGACATCCCCCCCTTCCCAAAAAAAAGATGAGGGGGGATGTAGTCTTGGGTTTGATGGGGAAATAGGTGGCGGGGGTGATTTTTCGGGCAAATCGCTGGTGTTAGCACTTAAAATCATCCTGACACTATGCTTGATATGGCGTCAGGATGATCAAATTCCATTATTTCTATTACTACATTGTAATATGTAGTGAAATAGTTCAACTCATCATGATGCAGAATCAGTGGGAACCTGAGCTTGTCACTTGCCACCATCGCCTGCCGCCAGATGCCACCCATAGCCTGCTATCAGATACAGTGTGCCACTTAACACCTGCAACCTGCCACCAGATACAGTGTGCCACTTGCCACCGGCAACCTGCCACCAGATACAGTGTGCCACTTGCCACCAGCAGCCTGCCACCAGTGACGGTGTGCCACTTACCACCAGATACAGTGTGCCACTTGCCACCAGCAGCCTGCCACCAGATACAGTGTGTCACTTTCCACCAGCAGCATGCCACCAGATACGGTGTGCCACTTGCCACCAGCAGCCTGCCACCAGATATGGTGTGCCACTTGCCAACAGCAGCCTGCCACCAGATACAGTGTGCCACTTGCCACAAGCAGCATGCCACCAGATACAGTGTGCCACTTACCACCAGATACAGTGTGCCACTTGCCACCAGCAGCCTGCCACCAGATACAGTGTGTCACTTTCCACCAGCAGCATGCCACCAGATACGGTGTGCCACTTGTCACCAGATACACTGTGCCACTTGCCACCAGCAGCCTGCCACCAGATATGGTGTTCCACTTGCCAACAGCAGCCTGCGACCAGATACAGTGTGCCACTTGCCACAAGCAGTCTGCCACCAGATATGGTGTGCTACTTGCCACCCACAGCCTGCTACCAGACACAGTGTGCCACTTGCCACCAGCAGCCTGCCACCAGATACAGTGTGCCACTTGCCACCAGCAGCATGCCACCAGATATGGTGTGCCACTTGCCACCAGCAGCATGCCACCAGATATGGTGTGCCACTTGCCACCAGATAGTGTGCCACTTGCCACCAGCAGCCTGCCACCAGATACAGTGTGCCACTTGCCACCAGATACAGTGTGCCACTTGCCACAAGCAGCCTGTCACCAGATACAGTGTGCCACTTGCCACCAACAGTCTGTCACCAGATACACTGTGCCACTTGCCACCAGCAATCTGCCACCAGATATGGTGTTCCACTTGCCAACAGCAGCCTGCGACCAGATACAGTGTGCCACTTGCCACAAGCAGTCTGCCACCAGATATGGTGTGCTACTTGCCACCCACAGCCTGCTACCAGACACAGTGTGCCACTTGCCACCAGCAGCCTGCCACCAGATACAGTGTGCCACTTGCCACCAGCAGCATGCCACCAGATATGGTGTGCCACTTGCCACCAGCAGCATGCCACCAGATATGGTGTGCCACTTGCCACCAGATAGTGTGCCACTTGCCACCAGCAGCCTGCCACCAGATACAGTGTGCCACTTGCCACCAGATACAGTGTGCCACTTGCCACAAGCAGCCTGTCACCAGATACAGTGTGCCACTTGCCACCAACAGTCTGTCACCAGATACACTGTGCCACTTGCCACCAGCAATCTGCCACCAGATATGGTGTTCCACTTACCAACAGCAGCCTGCGACCAGATACACTGTGCCACTTGCCGCAAGCAGCATGCCACCGGATACAGTGTGCCACTTGCCACCAGCAGCCTGCCCCAGATATGGTGTGCTACTTGCCACCCACAGCCTGCTACCAGACACAGTGTGCCACTTGCCACCAGCAGCCTGCCACCAGATACAGTGTGCCACTTGCCACCAGCAGCCTGCCACCAGATACAGTGTGCCACTTGCCACCAGCAGCATGCCACCAGATATGGTGTGCCACTTGCCACCAGCAGTATTCCACCAGATATGGTGTGCCACTTGCCACCAGATAGTGTGCCACTTGCCACCAGCAGCCTGCCACCAGATACAGTGTGCCACTTGCCACCAGCAGCATGCCACCAGATACAGTGTGCCACTTGCCACCAGATACAGTGTGCCACGTGCCACCAGCAGCCTGCCATCAGATATGGTGTGCCACTTGCCAACAGAAGCCTGCCACCAGATACAGTGTGCCACCTGCCACCAGATACAGTCAGCAGCCTGCCACCAGACACAGTGTGCCACTTGCCACCAGCAGCATGCAACCAGATAGAGTGTGCCACTTGCCACCAGCAGCCTGCCACTGCCTCCAGAACTCTGCCCAGACAGATAGGAGGGACAGGGCCTGTATAGTCAATCAAATCCCTGGAGCCCCTACCCCTCCTGAGCTGGGATGGTATGGCCGTGTGTGTGTATGCCAGGAGTATTGATTAGACCAAGTTCTACAGGGGGTTGTGTGTACAGCCTTTGGGCTCACACTGGTGTGCTGCAGTCGGCCGCACTGCTTGTGTATCTGCAGTTTTAGCTGCAGTCCTTTTGATATATATCAGGTTGCAGGTTTTGCTGCATTTTCTGACAGTGCGCCAAAGATAAGATGCAGCATGTAGGAATTTTGGTGCACTTTCAGAAAAAAACACACAACCTAATAGAAATCAATAGGACTGTGAGTAAAACGCAGGAAAACTGTGGATACACCAGCAATGGGCCAAAACACAGCAAACCAGTGTGAACCCTTCCTAAAAGCACAAGGGACCGAGTACTACCACAGGCTGGGGACACAATTCTTAACACTTTGGCTGCAGTTATAAGAGCTACTGCTGGAGGAATAAGTTAAAAAGGAGGGGAAGGGAGATAAGAGTCACTGAGCTCACATTTGGATGGTCCCTGGAGGCTCATCACTCAGATATCTGCCGCTGTTCTGTTCATAATTTCCCACCCACACGGCTCCTTCTTCACTACACAGCCACAGACTTCACAGAGTGAGAGAGGGGAGGGGAAAGGCAGAGCCGACTCAGCCTCTCCCATTTGTGTAGGGGGGAACTGTGCACTGTGACAATGTAATAAACACAGTGAGCAAACACAGATGCAGCCAGACACCCCTACATTTACACACAGCTTCTCCTGTCCCATAGAAGTTTATGGACAGGAGAAAATCGGCCTTTTACTGCTGACTGGGAGGGCCGATTTTAAGGCAGGGGCCTGGAGCTGCAGCTCCATCAGCCCCTATGTTAATCCGGTGTTCTGCCGAGAAAGTTCCGCTTGGCGGATTAGTTCCCCCTCTACTGCGCATGCGCAGTAGAAGCCGGCGGAAATAGCCGATGCGGAACAGCTGAAAATCAGCTGTACACGGCGCCTGTAAGAGGGCCCCTCGCGGGCTCGCTTCGCTCGCCACGCTTCGGGCACGGCCTCGCTGCGCTCGGCACTTTTAGATTCCCCCTCTAGGTCCACTTGGATAGTGGGGAAGGAATCTGGACCCAGAGCGCAGGCGCCGTGTACAGCTGATCGAAGCGTTTGAGCTTCGGCTATCTCCGGCGGCCAACAGTAGTACGTACTGCGCAGGCGCTGCGCCTGCGCAGTACAGGGGGGGAACCTATCCGCCGAAGGAACTTATTCGGCAAGACACCGGCCCTGATGCTAATGCACTCTGCAGTGTAGTTAAGCATCATGGGAAATGTAGTTCCAAAACATCTGGGATGCCAAGGTTAGCCATCACTGCCCTAGAGCATAAAATGGGGGGTTTTGCAAATTTTTATGTCACACGGTATTTGCGCAGCAGTTTTCAAATGCAATTTGACACATTCATGCATAAATACATTTTAATAAACTTCAATGCACACAAACACAAAATAATACCCACAATTTGGTAAAATATAAAATATGGTGTTGCGCCGGGTAAATAGATAACACACATGTCACGCTTTAAAATTGTGCACGCTTCATAATGTAAAAATCTCCATAGGTGACACTTTATAAGCCTTTATTCGTTACCAGTTTAGAGTTACACAGGAGGTTTAGTGCTAGAATTATTGTTCTCGCTCTGGCGTTCGTGGTGATACCCCACATGGGGGTACATGGGGTTTACGTATGCGTATGGGACCAATGTGTGAGTTTACCTTTGAAAGTGAGAAGGGACGAAAGGAGAAGACTCTCCGATTGGCTGCAGAGGAGGAGGGAGGAAGCGTAAGCCACCGCTGCCGTGATGACCCGTGGAGAGCAGGAGAACAGGAGGCCACCGCAATGACCCATGGAGAGCCGGGGTGGGGGGAATATACTGTTTGCCGCCCTCCCCCCAAAAGAAAATTACCACCGGCCGCCACTGTTAGGTAGCAAGTAAACATGTCCCTGAACTTGAAGTATTGAAAGCAGAAAAAATGGGCATCACAGTTTGTTGTGTATGGGGCTGTGTAGCAGCAGACCGATCAGTGTGCCCATGCTGACCCGCGTCCACAGCCAAAAGCACTTACAGTGGGCATGTAAGCATCAGAATTAGACAACAAAGCAATGGAAGAAGGTGATCTGGTCTGATGAATCATGTTTAATTTTAAATCATGAGGATGGCCGGTGCGTGTGCATCCCTAATCTGGGGAAGAGATGGCACCAGGATTCAAAATGGGAAGAAGGCAAGCTGACAGAGGCAGTGTGATGCTTTGGGAAATGTTCTGCTGGGAAACCTTGGGTCCTGCCATTTATTTGGATGGTACTTGATATGTACCACCTACCCAAACATTGTTGCTTACCAATACACCCCTTTATGGAAATTGGCCACTTTCAGAAGGATAATACGCCGTGCTACACTGCCATTTGGCTCCAGAATGGTTTGAGGAATAAAAACACCCAGTTTAAAGTGTTGACTTGTCTCTAAAATCCCCAGATCTCAATCGATTTGGAATGTGCTGGAAAAACAAGTCTGATCCATGGAGACCCCACCTTGCAATAGGATTTCATATTCTTGATATGTACCTGCTGTACCATGTACTTGTAGGAGAAAATATTCTGTTCTTTTTGTATTGCTTTCTTTATGTGAAATCCCTCATAATCCTGTCAGTCCCTCCACTTTGCTACTAAAAACTGACCACACTAAGCAGGAGAGCACATCGTGGTCAGTTGTCTAGCTATACTGGGAACTCAGTGTGCTCTCCTCCAATGATCAGACTTGTCCTGACTCGCCCACGCTGCATAGCCATTCACTGGGAATCTCAGCTGGAATGTGATGACTTATATATTTACAGTATAATGCACTTTTATATAAAAAATTCTATACAAAATGTTTTGCCTTTCATTTCTATTTGAACTGAATGGGTTGTTTTACAAGGTGATCGTTTACAATAATTTTTTTTTTTTTAACTGACAAATTTTATTAATTTTTCAAAAATATAAAGAAATTTTCTGCATAGGGTACAGGAAATACATTCCGTAGTATCACAGGTACCTCCGGTATACAGTCAACAAACATTTGGTCAATAGCACATTTCAATGCGAACAAGCATAATTTACAACCAATGGAAGTATGCAGAAGCATCATTTAACTCAGAGAGTACATCCATTTCTACCCTATATTAGGGCGTATAAACATATGAAAGAGGAGACAGATATAGTAAAGGGGTTGAGAAAGTAAGAAAGCCCGGAACCACCCCGGGGAGAGCCAACCAAAGGTAATCAAGAAATGCAGAGCATTAGGTCACAGGAGTCTCCAACAGGACCCAGTGTTCCCATACTCGATTATGTTTATCAAGAGTATCATTTAAAGAGGCCGTCAGGTACTCCATTCTCTTAACATCTCTGATCCTGGAGTGTAGCTCGGATAGTGAGGGGGGGTTCCCTTTTTTTCCACTTTAGGGCCACCAAACACCGTGCTGCAGTTAGCACGTGTGCTAAAAGATTTTTTGACATTTTAGAGAAGAAGGTAGGTGGAAGGCCCAGAAGAAAGATCTTCGGGTCAAGGAGCACTCCAGTACCAAAGATATATTGAAGTAGGGATTGCACCATATGCCAATAGGGGATGATGAAAGGGCAGGTCCAATAGACATGAAATAGCGTCCCCCTATTTTTACAACAACGCCAACACCAGGAATCTACTGAGGGGTATATGGAGGGGAGCAGGTCAGGAGTCTGATACCAATGGAATAGAATCTTATCTGCCATGTCGTCAGGGGTATATCTGTACCCAGGACCTGCTCCCACTTACCCATATAGGTATGCCGCAGTCCAGCTGGCGATAAGTCCATGATTAGTAGCTGATAGGTGCGCGAGATCATACCCTTAGGGGACGAGCCCTCTAAGCATAGTTTTTCGAATTCAGTTAAAGGAGAGAATTGAAGATTCGTTACCAAAGATTGTGCGTAATGCCATATTTGCAAATAACTAAAAAAAGCCTGTTTGGGAATATCAAAGGTGTCTTGCAGATCTTGGAAAGATCTTAGTGATCTGGTTTTAGGGTCTATCAACTGACCATAGCGAAATAAGGCCTTATCCATCCAGAAGTGAGAAATCTGTAAGGTCAAGCTATCGGGAATATTGTGTGTAAATAAGAATGAGGTGACTGGGGAAGAGGTAGTGGTAAGCGGATATGTTGATTTGGCTCGTCGCCAAAGCATACGCAGAAGGGCCATTGGTCCTAGCAGCTGTATGCCGCCAGATGTTATATCAGAGCTCCATAGCATGGAATTCGGATGAACAGGGGCTAACCATAATTTTTCAATTTGTGTCCATCGATTATAAGTATGGAGAGTGCACCAAGAGGCTACAGGGCGTAACTGGGCTGATAGATAATACTTGGCTATGTTAGGGAATGCTAGGCCGCCTTGGTTACGAGGAGCGATCCCGTGTCTCTTATAGTTCCAGAAAAAATTTATTAAGTCGCCCTGGAGCCTCTTAAGGTGCGAGGATGGGATGGGGATGGGCAGCGTCTCAAAAAGGTATAAGAGTTTAGGTAGGACTGTCATCTTTAAGGTCGCAAGGCGGCCGAAAAGGGACAGTTTTAGAGACTTCCATTTGGTCAGGGAAGCTCTAATGGAGGTAAATAGTTGATGTCAGGTCACCTGTATCCAGGTGACAGATGCACCCCGTTGGGGTCAGGAGTGCACTGCTATGATAGTGGACCATAAGGCTGACTGCCGCAGATGGAACTCGGGGTGGTTCAGGAAGGCAGGTCCCCTGGAGCACCAACACGGATCCCACAGTGAGTTAGAGCATAGATTCCCCAGGGCGCGGAGTCTAAGAGCCAGTTGGTGTTCACCAGAGCCTCTAGTGGTGAGGATGGACTGGGCTGCAACTGGCTCCAGGTTGCGGCCCCCAGGGTCTCCCAGCTCACGCTCACGGTAGGCTACAGGAGGATGGAGAGGAAACAGCATCCCAGGACAGCAAGGAATAGTAAGGAGGTAGCCAAATGTCGGGGCGACTAGCAGACAAGGATAACAGAGAATACGCAAAAAGTCAGGGTCACAGGCAAACAGGGATAGTTGAGAACGCGCCAAAGGTCAGGGTCACAAGCAGACAGGAATAGTCGGGAACACGCCAAGATCGGTAACAGAGACAGAGACAAACTTAGAGCACACGGCAAACAGGAAGCCAAACACACAATATTGCACGGCAAGGCAGGCTTGGAGAATACGGTGTTAAATAGTGGTTCCTGTTGAGGCTAGGGTGGAGCCACACAGAGGGAAGATTACTTAAGCATGCAGGTGTGAGAGTACAAGCCTCAAGGCTGATACACAGACCAGGTAAGAGACAGACAGGTCATGAATGTATTACTGTAAGTTCATGACAGTTGAGGGAAGTTGGCTTTATATAGAGTGTCATATGTGGACGTGATATGGACCCCAAGGTATTTAAAGGAAGAGGACTTCCAAGAGTAATTAAATGTTTGCGATAGGGCTGATATCATTTGGTGGGATAAATTGAGGGGGGGGATTTCCGTTTTTGAACTATTAATTTTATAACCTGAAAGGGCACTAGAACGATCTAGCTCTACCTGTAGATTCGGGAGAGAGACATGGGGTTGGGTGAGAGTGAGGAGGACATCGTCCGCGAACAAGGAAATCTTAAAGTCTCTAATACGGACTGGGATACCGTGAATGTTTGGATCCTTTCTAATATGGGCTGCTAAGGGTTCAATACATAGGGCATATAGAAGAGGGGAAAATGGGCAGCTTTTTCGAGTCCCATCAGAAATCTGGAAAGTAGAGGAGGAGGCAAATTGGGTACGGACTTGGGGCGAGGGGGATGAATATAAATGGAAGATAGCCCGGAGGAATGAACCCTCAATACCAGCCCGGTGGAGAGTTGCAAACAGGAAGGGCCAACTTAACCTATCAAAGGCTTTTTCGGCATCTAGACTGAGCAATATTGCCTCTAGTTTGTTCCTGTTTGCAACCTCCACAGGGTCAATGACCCTCCTGGTGTTATCCCCGGCCTGACGAAGGGGAATAAATCCCACTTGGTCTTTATGGATTAAGGACAGCATGAAGTTGTTCAGCCTATTTGCCAACAGTTTCGTGAAGATTTTTAAATCTGTAGTGAGGAGTTCTATCGGTCTGTAATTGGATGAAAGGGTATGATCCTTTCCTGGTTTGGGAATTAGCGTGAGAAAGGAATTTTGCATATCCCTAGGAATAGGTGTGGCAGAGAGAAATAAATTAAAAAGGGTCGTCATGTGGGGAAGCAGATGTGGTAAGAAGGTCTTGTAGTAGAGGTATGGTAGTCCATCAGGTCCAGGGGCTTTGTTATTCGGTAAAGATTTAATCGTATCAGTTACCACCTCTTCTGTAATAGAGGAGTTGAGGGTCTCCAGGGCAGATGAGGAGAGCCTGGGTCTATCACAGTCCGCTAAATAGGTATGGATGGCCTGAGATAGGTCAGGGGAAGGTGGATTGTGTGGAACACTTGGGTCATTGTACAGAGTCGATTAATAGTCATGGAAAAGTTGGGCTATTTTAGTGGGGTGAGATTGGGGGACGCCATTTGCAACTTTAAAGGTGTGTGGGAGAGGTGGTCGCCGCCTGCTCATGAAGTTGTTTTGCCAAAAGCGTATGTGGTTTATTGGCCTTGTCGTAATAAGTCTGTCTCAACCTAAGCAGTGCTTTCTCTATCTTACCCAAATCTATGTCCTTCAGCCCGGCTCGGACGCTAACAAGTTCCCTAAGGGTGGTTAGGGACGGGAAGGAGAGCAATCGTGCTTCCAAATGTTTGAGTTTGTCTAAGAGGGCCCGGCGTGTTGCATTGGCGTTCTGCTTTGGGGGAGTGGAGAGTGACATGCACTGACCTCTGAAGAGCGCCTTTTGACCCTCCCACAGGGATGAGGCAGAAACCTCAGGGGAGCGGTTTTCAGCAAAATACAGCTTCAGGGTTTGTTCCAATTCCACTCTAGAAGGGTCATGCTTGAGTAAAAAATCATTCAGACGCCAATGACATGTACGAAAGGAACCCGGTGAAAGTGCAAGGGAGAGTTTAATCAGGGCATGGTCCGACCATGAGATAGCCTGAATATCTGAGCCCGTGCAGGCTCTCAGGGTCAGGGCATTGACAAAAAAGTAATCTAGTCGCGAGTGGGACTTGTGAGGATGGGAATAAAAAGTAAATTGTTTAGCTGACGGATAGGCAGTATGCCAGGCATCGAACAGGGCGTATCTCCTGGTCAATTGACGAAATAGGGTGGCTTTTCTATCGACAGCTGCGTGGGTTTTCCCATGACCCAGGGAGTGTTTGTCAAGACATGAGGAGAAAGTCAGGTTAAAATCCCCTCCAATAACCAGATATCGGTGGGGAGTCGCAAATAGGCGGTTATATACTTTGGACATAAAGGAGATTTGATTAGTGTTTGGGGCGTAGATGTTGCATAAAGTGAGATTGGTGCTCTTCCATAAGCCTCTGAGAATGAAATAATGTCCTAATGGATCTGAGTACAGAGTATATAACTGGAAAGGGGAACCCTGCTTAAAAAGGGTTGCAACCCCTGCCCTTTTGTGCGGACTGGAGGTCTAGTATATTTGAGGGAAGTGTTTGCTTGCAAATGCCATGGTGCCGGTTTTAGCGAGATGTGTCTCCTGGATGAAAATAATGTCAGCCATAGACCGCTTAAACTCTCGCAATGCTGGGCTTCGCTTGATATTGGAGTTAAGACCCTTCACATTTAATGATAGTATGTCAATCATGGTGAGTGTGGTGGGGGGAGAGGTAGTAGCTTACCTAGCAGATTTGGTGGTGTCCAGGCATTCAGGAGGTCTACAGGTCGGTTCCCCGGAGCGAATTTGAGTCAGAGATTCACAACCCCACGAGCAGGGATCGGACCGCAGAGGCGGGCGGCGTCCAAGAGGTTGAGGAAAAGAGGAAAGGGGGAGGAAAAAGGTCCAGTAGAAGATAGGCAGAGAAGGAGGCACAAAAAAACCCCATAAAATTTAGTACAAAATTAATACTTGTCAACAATTCACAGTATTTATTTTTATTTTATTTACTTCAGGTACTTATATAGCGCCGTCAATTTACGCAGCGCTTTAGATATACATTGTACATTCACATCAGTCCCTACCCTCAAGGAGCTTACAATCTAAGGTCCCTAACTCACATTCATACATACTAGGGACAATTTAGACAGGATCCAATTAACCTACCAGCATGTCTTTGGAATGTCTTTGGAATGTGGGAGGAAATTGGAGTACCCGGAGGAAACCCACGCAGGCACAGGGAGAACATGCAAACTCCAGGCAGCGACCCTTCTTACTGCTAGGCGAGAGTGCTACCCACTACACCACTGTGCCGCCCAGTATAACCCACCTACATGAGGTGGTGAGTTGGGAAGCTCCGAAGGGCTCCTCCTGACCGAGGGGGCAAAAGGGCCACCAGAAAGGATGGAATAGGGAGCCATTCTGAGATCCCGGGGGGGAGGGGAGGATAGACCCAGGATGGGAGCGACCCTTTCCCAGGCCTGCCTGCATCTATAATTAAAGATGTAAAATGAAACAAAAAAGAAATATTGAACCTGCATTTATCAACTGATAACAGCCATATCTATAACCATGATTATGACCCAAAGAGAACTGGTAAAGCTATTGGTTCGGGGAGGGTTAGCAATAAGGGAATGCAGCCTAGAGGGCCTAAAACTTGAGATAGAAATAACCCTTATCATGATGCTCCCCAGAAGGGTACCCTTAGGGAAGGGAAATCCCTCCAGGCTTAATATGTCCCCCTCTTGCATAGGGAGAGGAGAGGGAAGGGAAGGAGAAAGGGGGGGTGGAAAAGGGTGAAGGAGAAGAGGGGAAAGATGGGAGGGGAATGAGGAAAAAGGGGGTGGTAAGGAGGGGGGTGAGAGAAGGAGGGGAGAGGAAAGGAGGAGGGAGGGGATAAGGGGAAAGAGGGTGGATGGGGGAAAGGGGGGGAGATACCCCAGTGGCCTGAGGGGGTCCTAACCGATACCTGTATCCACAACAATATGCAGACCGAGATCACAGGACTATGATCTTGTTTAAGTAAGTCCAAGCAATTGAAGGATAGGACTAACAGGGCCTATCTATGAACTCTACGGAAGGAATTGAGCAAAAAGAATCAGTTAACAGTCACCAGTGTGGAAGGAGAGTTCAAAGAAACAAGGGTTTATCTCTGGCGGGGTGGTGGAGAAGGGCCAGCGGGATGCGGCCTCGCGCGTTTTCTTCTGGTCACTTGAACCCAGGGGTCCGGGCGAGGTGGGGGGACCGGTAGAGGGTCCCAGCCAGGGGTGGGTGGGACCGGGATGTCCAGTTCTCTGCAAAAAGATTGGAGATCTTCCGGATATCGTAGGGTGGTGGACCTACCATCTTTCTTTGCCGTGAGGCTGAAGGGGAAGCCCCAATGGTAGCGGAAGTCATGCTCTCTTAGCGAGGTGAGAAGTGGTTGTAGGGAGCGTCGTTGTTGAAGCACCCTACAGATCACATCTCGTGGTCTGGGTCCCAGTCCACGGGGGCATAGAGTGCGATGAGCTCGGTCTAATTTGACTCTTTGATGTTCTGAGCGGCCTAATATGTTGTTTAAAATGGCCTGTAGAATTACATGCAAATCTTCGTCCTGGGTCGCCTCTGGGAGGCGTTTACAATAACTTTAACCACTTCAGCTCCAGAAGGTTTAGTCCCCTTCACGACCAGGCAATTTTTTGCGAGACGGCACTTCTTTACTTTAACTGACAATGGCGCCTTTGTGTGACCCTGTACCCAAATAAAATGTTTATCCTTTTTTTCTGACAAATAGAGCTTTCTTTTGGTGGTATTTGATCACCTCTGCATTTTTTATTTAAAGACAATTTTGAAAAAAAAATATATATTTTTTAATTTCTGCCATAAAACATACCCAATAAAAAAATGTAAAACATCTAATTTCTTTATCAATTTAGGCCAATATGTATTATGCTACATATTTTTGGTAAAAAAAATCCCAATAAGCGTATATTGATTGGTTTGCTCAAAAGTTATAGTGTCTACAAACTATGGGATATTTTTCTTTCTTTTTCCTCTCTTTTTTTTTACTAGTAATGGTGGCGATCAGCGACTTATAGCGGGACTGCTATATTGTGGCAGACAAATCTGACACCCAACTAACACTTTTGACACTTTTTTGGGACCAGTGATACTAATACAGTGATCAGTGCACTGTCACTGTACTAATGACACTGGAAGGGAAGGGGTTAACATCAGGGGCAATCAAAGGGTTAAATGTGCTCCTAGGGGGTGCTTGCTAACTGTGGGGGGGGGGGGTGCTTTGACTGGGGGAAGATAAAGATCCCTGTTCCTACTTAGCAGAAACACAGGATCAGTACATTCCCCTCTCACAGAATGAAGATCTGCCTTGTTTACATAGGCAGACCGCTGTTCTGCCTGTCTACCAAACGAATGGCTCCCGCTGTGTCCAATCACAGCGAGAGCGGGTATCTGGCAGTGTGCGCACGCGCCCCAGACCCGGAGGTGTCAGATCACGTACTAGGTATGTTAGACTTATTGCAGACTGATTCTGAATGGGAAGGTCTGATTCATTATAATCAGCTGGTACACTCTAATGCTGCGTACACATAATCGGAATTTCCGACAACAAATGTTCGATGGGAGCTTGTTGTCGGAAATTCCGACCATGTGTAGGCTCCATCGGACATTTTTTGACGGAATTTCAGACAACAAAAATTTGAGAGCTGGTTCTCAAATTTTCCGACAACAAAATCTATTGTCGGAAATTCCGATCATATGTACACAATTCTGACGCACAAAATTCCACACATGCTCGGAATCAAGCAGAAAAGCCGCACTGGCTATTGAACTTCATTTTTCTCGGCTTGTCATACGTTTTGTACGTCACCGTGTTCTTGACGTTCGGAATTTCCGACAACATTTGTGTGACCGTGTGTATGCAAGACAAGTTTGAACCAACATCCGTCGGAAATAAATCCAGGATTTTGTTGTTGGAATGTCCCATTGTCTGTACGCGGCATTAGCGTTCTAATTAGGAAAAGTTTGCATCCGCAAATTTCTGTTTCCGAGGATGCCTTAAAGTTAAGTTGTTTCTTAGTGCAGACTTCTGGGAAACTCAGTGAGCCAATCACACAAGCAGGAAATTACAACGTACATTTCTGGGGGGCTTTCTGTACAACAACAGTTTACAGAACATTTCCAGATTGCCATATTGCATTGAATTTAACAGAAAATGATAGCGGCTGCTGACTGAAAAGGAAAGGTAATTTTTTTAAAAACAGTGCATTTCCAGCTTACACCTATCCTTAAAATTGTCCCCTCACTGCACCTAACACCTATGCTAACTAACCTGTGTAAGAAAGATGTATATACTTACCTATTTTCAGCCTGGTCCAGTCATGTGATGGTGGTGGCTGCAGGGGAGAGGAGAGAGAGCCAACAATGGACAAGCTGTTGAAGTGTAGAGGTGTCATCTCCACTCCAGGCTTTACTAGCCATTCTCGGAGTGCTCTTCTCTCACCCCTGTAGCTGCTGCTGGCTAACACAGGTGATCTCATGACTGGAATACAGAGGGCTGAAAATAGGTAAGTATATATATCTTTCTTACACAGGTTAGTTGCCATAGGCATTAGGAGGGGTGAGGGGACCGTTTTAAGGCTAGTATGGTGTAAGCTGGAAATTTAAATTACAACATGCCCTATGTAGCAATCATATATGCTACAGTGCCTTGCAAAAGTATTCACCCCCCTTGCCATTTTTCATGTTTTGTTGCCTCGCAACCTGGAATTAACATGGATTGTTTGAGGAGTTGCATCAATTAATTTATAGAACATGCCCACAACTTTGAAGATGTTTTTTTTTAAATTTATTGTGAAGCAAACAACAAATAGGACAAAATAACAGAAAAAGTTAATGTGCTTAACTATTCACCCCTCTAAAGTAAATAAATTGTAGAGCCAACTTTTGTGGCTATCACAGCTCCAAGTCGCTTTGGATAAGTCTCTGTGATCTTGCCACAGTTTACCACTGGGATTTTTGCCCATTCCTCCTTGCAAAACTGCTCCAGCTCCTTCAAGTTGGATGGTTTGCGCTTGTGAAGATTGAGCCAGCAATCTTTAAGTCTGACCGAAGATTTTCTATTGGATTGAGGTCTGGGCTTTGACTAGGCCATTCCAACACATTTACATGTTTCCCCTTAAACCACTCAAGTGTTGCTTTAGCAGTGTGTTTGGGGTCATTGTCCTGCTGGAAGGTGAACCTCCGTCCTAGCCTCAAATCACACACAGAGTGGTACAGGTTTTGCTCAAGAATATCCCTGTATTTAGCATCATCAATCTTTCCCTCAACTCCGACCAGTTTCCCAGTCCCGACTGCTGAAAAACTTCCCCACAGCATGATTCTGCCACCACCATGTATCACTGTGGGGATGGTGTCCTTTGGGTGATGTGATGTGTTCGGTTTGTGCCAGACAAAGCGTTTTCTTTAGTGGCCAAAAAGTAAATTTTTAGTCTCATCAGACCAGAGCACTTTGCTCCATACATTTTGGGTGTCTCCCACATGCATTTTTGCTGAAAGTAATGGCTTTCTTCTGGCCACTCTGCCATAAAGCCCAACTCTATGGAGCATATGGCTTATTGTCGTCCTATGTACAGATACTCCAGTCTCTGCTGTGGACCTCTTCAGCTCCTCCAGGGTTACCTTAGGTCTCTGTGCTGCCTCTCTGATTAATGCCCTCCTTGCCTGCTCTATGAATTTAGGTGTGTGGCCCTCTCTTCGTAGGTTTACTGTTGTGCCATTTTTTTTCCATTTGGTTATGATAGATTTGATGGTGCTCCTAGGGATCATCAACGATTTGGATATTTTTTTATAACCTAACCCTGATTTGTACTTTTCAACATTGTCCCTTACTTGTTTGGAGAGTTCCTTGGTCCTCGTGGCAGTGTTTGGTTAGTGGTGCCTCTTGCTTAGGTGTTGCAGCCTCTGGGGCCTTTCAAAAAGGTGTGTATATGTAATGACAGATCATGTGACACTCAGATTGCACACAGGTGGACATCATTTCACTAATTATGTGACTTCTGAAGGTAATTGGTTGCACCAGAGCTTTTTATGGGCTTTATAACAAAGAGGGTGAATACATACGCACATGCCAATTATCATTTTTTTATTTCTAAAAAATAGTTTTATGTATATATTTTTCTAATTTTACTTCACCAACTAATGCCCCGTACACACGGTCGGATTTTCCGATGGAAAATGTCCGATCGGAGCGTGTTGTCGGAAATTCCGACCGTGTGTGGGCTCCATCGGACATTTTCCATCG
This sequence comes from Lithobates clamitans, assembly GCA_037952925.1. Classification (NCBI taxonomy): domain Eukaryota; kingdom Metazoa; phylum Chordata; class Amphibia; order Anura; family Ranidae; genus Lithobates; species Lithobates clamitans. The sequence continues at coordinate 9,685,617 of JBBGZY010000081.1, forward strand.
GATTTTCCGACACACAAAGTTGGACAGCAGGAGATAAAATTTTCCGACAACAAAATCCGATCGCGTCAATTCCGACCGTGTGTGGCCTGTTCCGACGCACAAAGTGCCACGCATGCTCAGAAGAAATTCCGACACGGGACAGCTCGTTCTGGTAAACTTAGCGTTCGCAATGGATACAGCACTTTCGTCACGCTGCAATGTAAAAAATGGTTTAATACAGCGCACTCTCTTCTTCTTTATAATGTGACAAGAATTAAGTAGTTTTGCTGCTCATATTCACACACACTTCTCACAAAGTTTTATTTGTGTTTTTTTAGTGGGATTCCCTCAATATATTGTTATTAGTTGTCACATCTGACAGTTTTATATTTTTTATGTTTTTTTTTTTTTGTTTTTAAGCCTTTTTTTTTCTTTAATATTTGGATTTTTTCCAAGGCTGATCTTTGTTCAATGCTATTTTTATTTTTACTCCAGAATATTTTTGTGTGCGTTTTGTGTGGCAAGTTACCCCAACACCATTGATATCTTTTATTATTTAATCTCCAGGAGATTTTTTGTTGTTGGTGTCCCTTGTTCATTTCACATTGTATATTTGCAATGTACCTGAATCCTCACAAACAAACCATCATTTTTGAAGAAGTAAAACACATAGGAGAGTATAATTCAAAACAAAAATCCTTTATTAAGGGCTCAGATCCAAGCAAAGAGGAAGGCAACACTGGATCAACAGGAGAAATTAGTGAAGCCTGGGACCCCCACGGCAGACATCAATTCTTAAACCTCAAAATTGGTGGCCTGAGGAGTCCATATGTAAGGGAGGGCAGTCTGGTCCGGGATTCACAGAGATCCGGATAGCAGCAGATGACATCAGTGTCCCCAGGCTGTGGTACCACAAGAGGCTGCATCTTTTGGCCGACCAGACTGGATCCAGGGTCCTCACTGTCTGGTCTTCCTTTCACACTTCCTTCCGGGCTGTGGCTGTGCAGTTGGAGATGTGGCAGGAGGAGGAGTAGGACCTGGAGGAGGAGTAGGACCTGCAGGAGGAGGAGGAGGACCATCCCAAAGCTGTGTGTGAGGTGTAATTTGGCCCCTCACACCTTTCGCCAGAGCCTCTGATATGAGGGCCTCACACATGGCTTTTTGGCCCTCCTCCATCCTCTGCATTTTATAGGCTATGAATGCAGCAGGGTTCTCCTGCCTGGTGTGTGGTGCTCCCAGGACCTCTGTAGCCCTACAAAAAAATCTGATAGCAGCCTCCTCTAGGGTACTCCTCCTACTGCCACTTTCTGTTTCCGGGGGGGTGGAGGGACCTGCAGATCAGCCAGCCGGCTCGGCCTGGCCACCTCCTGGCTGAGACTTCCCTGTGTATGAAAAAGGGACATGGTTTTAGTTTTTGCATCATCAATCACAATCATAAATTAGTACTCCCAACTAACATCTAGTTAACATCATTGATTGGACAAGCAGAAATATTTAGAGGAATGCTATACCTGGCTCAATCTGGGCTCCTCCACATGTGGCCTGGAAGGCCCAGGTTGGGCGTCAGAAGCCTCAGCCAGGGGGGAAGGAAGCGTGGAAGGAAGACTGGAGAGGGATGGCCTGGGTTCAGTCTGGCCTGCCAGAAAGTGCAGCCTGTCGTAGTACAACATCCTGGGGACATAGATGTCATCTGCTGCTCCGGATCTCTGTGAATCCAGGACTTTATTGCGCTCCCTCAGATATGTGCTCCTCAGGCCACCAATGAAAATCTTTAAAAAAGTGATGTCTGCCGTGGGGATCACCTGCTTCACAATTTCACACAATTGCTCCAGTGCTGCCTTCCTCTTTGCTTGGTTCTTGTAATGGGGGTGTTTAATCTCCCACAGACAGGGCAGCTCCCTTAGCATCTCTATGAAGACTGAAATGAAGTCCTGATCTTCCAGTACCATATCCATGTTCACTGCAAGACACAACACAAGACAAAGCCTAATGTCACATCAAACTCTCCTAATCTTGTTACAATATAGGCCTCAATCTATAGAAGCAGTATAGGCCCAAGTTTGTCTCTTACCTTCGTTCTTACGATCGCCGCGTTCAATACTCCTTCCTCCGCTCACAGATCAAACGTAATACGCACGCGTGTTACGCTTTATATACACTGCGCATGCGTGTAACTCCGCCCGCCCCTGACGTTCTTTCTAGTGTATTCTCCGCCCCTTTTCGTTTGGCGCAGTGGGGGAAGAGCATGATGGCGGACATACAGCAGGTGCGGGCTAATTGTAGCAACGAGGAGGAGGAGGAGGAGGAAAGGGCGGATCCAGGCACGTCCCGATCCAGAAGGAGACGTTTTAAGGCCACAAATATGTCGTTTGGGGAGATGTTGGAGATGGTCGACATCATGAGGAAGTCCGACTATGACGGAAAATATGGGCCTTACCCCCACCCCAACATCCGAAAGGCCAAAATCATGGCGAAAGTGGTCAGGAGTCTCGAGCGGTATTTCGGGGTACGAAGGTCTAAAGATCAGCTCAGGAAGCGGTGGTCGGACCTGAAGTTGAGAGAGCCAGAGCAGTACCGAAAGATCCGGAGAGTGCTGCAAAAAAGTAAGTAGTTGTGCTGTGTTCCTATTCTTTCTGTCTTTATTACGTTCGTTCTGCTCCATATGCTTTGATTAGTTGTAACGTTTCCAAAGGTCAACTTTAATGTTCATGGGCACATTATTCGTTCGTATCAAACATTTTTCTTTCGGCCTCTAGAACACCATTGTTTAGGCCATATGCATTTTCACACATTTTTGGGGGCCTACTTGGATGCCAAATATTTGTTTGTGTAGATGGGTTTGTTACTAGAATGAAATGCAAACTAGATTGTGTGTAAGGAGAGGACACTGAGCAGCTGTTTTCACATCTGGACACTGGAGCACTAGTGTGGGACACAAGAACACCATTTTTATTAGGGGGCCATACAGGTGCTCCAGTGTATACTATAGGGGGGTCTCCATCTGTGAAGCTTGTACCAAACAGGTAAAGTATTGCAGCTTGACAAAGGGCAATAACAAATATACATCTTGGAACTCGGCTAAAATAGACAATTGTACCCCACTTCCAAGCAATGTTTCCTATTTCTATAGTTCTGCCATCAAATATCTGTGTGCTAAGTATACCATTTTTGTTTTACATAGGGGAGAAAAGACTCCGACACCCCTCATCCGAGGAGACCAGAGACCCCCCACCTCTGGAAGAAGGGGAAATACCGCAAACCCAAGAAGCTGAGCAGGAGGAAGAAGAAGACGTGGTGGAGATTGGCACCACAACAGGTGAGTGTCTGCGACCACAGACTCAGGTAAAAGAGATGGCTGGTGGCAGATTTTTGAGACCTTTTTTTTTGTTCTTTATCTCTTTTTAGGTGATCGTGATGTCAGGGATTCAGAACACTTTACATCTGAAAGTGCCCAGATACTGATAGGGGAGATCATGGGGTGTAATCTCCAATTGCAAAACATCCAGCAACAAATCAGTGATGTTATTAAAAAAAATAATAACATCATTGATGTTTTGGGGCGAATTTAAACCCCACAAAATCACCTGTTTTATCGTACCAAACTTTTTTCAATGTTTAGAAAAGCCAAATTTGGAGGATGCACACAGTGTGCCAACATGTGCTATCTGCCATCACGGGAGATCAATGGACGCGTTTTGGGGGGGCAACCCCTTCCTCAATTATAAAGTAGCGTTGAGGAAGGGCTTGCTCCCCCCAAACACGTCCCTTGATCCCCCATGGTGGCAGATAGCACATGTGGACATTTGTAAATTGGTGTGCATCTTCCAAATTTGGCTTTTCCAGGGGTGATTTCCCCCCATCTGAACGCTATATCAAACCCAGTTCCTAAATACTGATGTCTGATATAGCCTTCAGGTTTTACCTAATGTGAACTTTGTAAGTTCAAGTTTTTTGGCTTTCTTGTTGGTTTTACACAGGCCTGTTTTATCTGAAATGAATATTTTGATTTTTCATAATGCTACTGCAAACATTTTATACAACAAACATGTTGGTTTGTTTTAAAAACCTTTGGTAAATGCGCATGTGATTGTGCAGGTATAAAAAAGTGCCTTACTCAAGAATGTGTGGATTATTGTCTCAACACTACAACACTTTTGGGGTGATGTAATTGTTGTTTTATGCACAAATGGGGGTTATTTCCTAAGGGCAAATCCTCTTTGCACTACAAGTGCAGGTTCAGTGCAGTTGCAAGTACACTTGTAGTGAAATGTGTTTTTGCATTTAGGAAGTACCAGCCAACACTGTTTTTTATAAGGTTACCCAATCACGACATTTTCTGCACTCAACACATTTCTGTCAGGGTCAGCTAAAACAAACACAAGCAGTAAATGTCCACCAAGAATTTCTTTTGGTTGTTTTTTATTTGAAAAAGGTGTCACGTATTGTCTGGCATATTGATAGCCCCCCTACCCGCAAAGAACTCCAGGTATCATAACCGGACATCACGGGCATTCAGGGAGGGCAAGCCAGGACGGCCGCTTTCAAGTGCCGTCATTGTTGATGTATTTGGGATTCCGGCCTCAGGCCCAACTGAGCCAGCATAGTTGGCTGAATGTTTTCGTAGAAAATTATGGAGAACACAGCAGGCAAGTATTATATGGTTCAGTTTATACTCCGCCATATGGATGGGTGTCATAAATAATCAGAACCGGCTGGCCAGGATTCCAAATGTGTTCTCCACCACTCTTCGGGCTCTGGCCAGCCGGTAATTAAAAACCCTCTGTTCCGGGGTGAGGGTCCTCATCGGGAATGGCCGCATCAGGTGGTCCCCCAGCGCAAATGCTTCATCAGCAACGAACACAAATGGGAGACCTTCAACATTGTCCTCTGGAGGTGGCAAGTCCAAGCTGCCATTCTGGAGACGCCTGTAGAACTCTGTCTGGGCGATCACTCCACCATCGGACATCCGGCCATTCTTCCCCACGTCCACATACAAGAAGTCGTAATTAGCCGACACCACCGCCAACATCACTATACTATTAAACCCCTTGTAATTATAATAGTACGACCCCGAGCTGGGACGTGTTTCCCATCAATTGCCCCTCCGCAGTTAGGAAAGTCCCACCGCTGGGCAAAGTGGGAGGCCACAGTCTGCCATTCCTGTGGCGTGGAAGGAAACTGTTGAGGAAAAAACAATAAACATTACTATTTTTTCACAGAAACCTGGCAAGCAGATTAGACACAAACATTATGGGTCAACCTCCAGATAGCATTTATTAAGGGGAATTTAACAACAACAAAGTATAAGGTACACCTATCATATCCCCCCCCCCTCTCATGGGCCATTTCTAACATTATAGGGGGGGGGGAACTCTTGGACAGGTAACAGTCTTCACTTCATTGAGAGACGAATGCCTAAATACAGGGTATTACTTGGAACAGCCCCTCCTTAGTTACTTTATTGGCAGCCCACTGGACAGGTAAGAAGTGTCATAATACAAAGATATAAATACACACTGTACACATTTGAGCACATTTGGACATTCTGCTATTACCTATCAAGATCATAATAGGATACAAGAACTTTAAACAGTACCATTGGAAAGTATACAGGCAGGCCCTTGCACTACATGCTTTGGGGAATTCATCCATAAATCTGAGCACTAAAGAGGTGGGTATAGTGTGTATGGGTTTGGCAAAGTCAGCAGATAGATGATTGAGGATAGAGAATTGGGATCAGCTGACTTAGCAGTTGGGGGAGGGAGGGTTACAAAAAATTTGGGGACACCACAAAAAAAAGCCTCTGGCCCTCTGCCTGAATTTAAATCAAAAATAACATTTCAAAACATTTTAGGGGGTGTTTGGGGTAAAGCACTACTATGGAGCTGATAAAATACATTGTTAAGTAACTACATGAAGTGAATATAGGGCAGGAGACACCATGCTGGGGAGGTTATTGAAGGTCAAATATGTATGAAGGACATAAAATAATAATTACATAAAAATCCAGCATGCATGAGGACAAAGGGGACATTTACAGCATATTACAATCATGGTAATTAGGGAATGAGGAAAGAAATACAATATATTATCAAACATTCAATACAATAAAATGTGATATAAAAGGATAAAAATCTTACCTTCATATACTCCTTCTGTAGGACCTGGATGATGGCAGAACAGGTCTCTGGGATAATGATCCCCAGAGCCTGGGGGGAGATGCCTGTCGAGAACTTGAGGTCCTGCAGGCTTCTCCCTGTGGCCAAATACCGCAAGGTAGCGACCAACCTCTGCTCCGGAGTGATGGCTTGCCTCATGCAGGTATCCTGCCTGCTGATATAGGGGGTCAGCGAAGCCAACAAACGGTGAAACACGGGGTCCGTCATCCTGAGAAAGTTCCTGAAATCATCAGGATTATTCTCACGGATCTCACGGAGCAAAGGCATATGACAGAACTGGTCACGCTGAAGCAACCAATTCTTGGTCCATGAACTCCTCTCCACCCTGTTCATGGACTGGACTTGTGTCAAGGTCAGGACCCCAACACCAAGCCCCCGCACAGCACGAACTCTACGAGGAGTACGCATACGAAACATGGCTAGAAAACGGTCGGCTGCTCAGGACGAAGTAACAGAACGCACTGAAGAACAGCAAGGCCTGTGAAGAGCGACCTGAAAAACAGCAACGAGCGGACAAGATCGCACAGAAAACTCCAATACGAACTGACTGCACGCACTGAAGAGCAGATACAAACCCACAAGCACAAACTGAACGGCAGAAAACGATCTGAAAGCCACGAGTCTGAAAAAGCGCGAATCATCTCTCACCAAACTTTTACTAACACGAGATTAGCAAAAGGAGCCCAAAGGGTGCCTCGCTTGGTTCTGAACTGGCCTTTTCTAGTCTCGTCGTACATGCTTGACGTCACCGCGTTCTTGGCGATCGGAAATTCCGACAACTTTGTGCGACCGTGTGTAGGCAAAACAAGTTTGAGCCAACATCCGTCGGAAAAAATCCGAGGATTTTGTTGTCGGAATGTCCGAACAAAGTCCGACCGTGTGTACGGGGCATTAGACTATTGTGTTCTGATCCATCACATGTAATTCAGATTAAAAAAACATTGAAATAAAGGCTGTAATGTAACAAAATAAAAATAGGTAAAAAGCCGAGGAGGGTGAATACTTTTGCAAAGCACTATATATATATATATATATATATATATATATATATATATATATATATATAGAAAAAAAAGTCGGGACACGAACTCCAATGAAATTCTTTATCTTGATTTTCAGAATTAAGTACAAAACATGTAAGCCACTGTACAGTTGTGAGTGAGACTGCTCTTCATTACTTAGCAGCCCCTACGGGGTTACCGCTACAAATATGTAATTTTTTTTCTTTTAATTGTTATATGTATATATATATATATATATATATATATATATATATATATATATATATATATACACATATAACAATTAAAAGAAAAAAAGTATATATTTAACCCCGTAGGGGCCCACCTGTCACCCTGCCAAGCCCGGCATTCACTTCTCAGACACTCCAAGCCAATGAACAGTCCATTAGCTTTGTTTTAGTGTTTTATTGAGGGGATTGAACTTGGATGGGGTAAGGGCAGTATGGGATACCCAGTGGAATTAGAATAACTTTCTTGGGACAACTTATACAGTATACACTCTGATATATACATGCCTCTCTTCCTCCAGCACAACTCTTGCTGCAGACTATCACTCCTCAGCACCTCCAGCACTCTACTTGCTTGAAATTCCAGGGGCAGCTAGCACCGTGTGGTTAGGCCTGACACTGGCTCAGCCAGGCCCTGGCAACTGCCTTTTGCAGGCAGGGACCGTGGGCCCCTATGGTGTAGCAATAGAAAGTTCCTGGTGCTAGCTGTTCTTCTGAGCTGAGTAATCTTCATCTTTAGGCCCTGCCAGCCCTCCTGGCTGCAGTTGCCCTTCTCCACTGCCCATGACACCACAGTCCACTCCACTGGCTCTGCACCCATCCCAGACTGCATGCTCCCAGTCCTCTCAGGCTTGCCTCCCTAGTCCTCCTGACTGTGCATGTCACTCACCAGCCCTCTCCTGGCTGCGACCAGTTGTTCCTCTCTCTGGAGACTTGACCGTCAATGCTCTCTCCTGCTGTTCTCTCCTGTGTCTCCTGTGCCTGCTGTCCAGGACACCTCCACGAGTTCTTGAAAGGCCGCGTCTGCACCCAAAACCAGGCCCAAGGTCACCCCCCTCCCAAGACTGGGGGGCTCCCTGAAAGGCCCCGACAACCTAGCATTCCATCTCCAAAGCTCTGAACAACTCCAACTCCTCCCAAGCTAAGCTGACTCTGGGCATTTAAGGAGGCCTGCCCCCTGCCAATCCAAGTTGGGGATTAGTCAGGGCTCCTTAGAACACCCTGGGCAGCTCCACCTCTCCTATCCTCAAACCAGCATTTTCTAGAAAGAAGAGGGCGGTCTCAGTGATGCTGCCTGAGAGTCACCAGCTGCTACCCTGAGTCACTCCCAGCCCAGAGCAAATTACATCAAACAGGCCTGGCTGCCAGCTAGGCCTGCCTAAATTTGCCTAATCCTAACCAAAATCCTCACTCTAAAACCTACCTACCTAGAGGGTGCTACATATTTTTTTGCCCAGACGTAAAAAAAAAATCTCAAGTTTTTACATGGTAGAAACAGGGGCGGATCCAGAGTCTAGTCTCGGGACGGGAACTGCCAGAAAAAAATATATTTTTTGGGGTACATCTATCGGGGAAATGGCTGGTGTTGGCGCTTCAATCATCATGGCACCATAGTTGTTATGGTGACAGGATGATTGAAGCGCATAATTACTATTATTACATTGTTATAAAAAATTAAATAGTTTAACTCACCATAATGCAGAATCAGTGGGAGCCCCGAGTGTGTCACTTGCCACGTCACCTGTCACCAGATGCAGATTGTCACTTGCCACGTCGCCTGCCACATGTTGCGGATTGTCACTTGCCATGTCACTTGCCATGTCACTTGCCACGTCGCCTGTCACCAGATGCAGATTGTCACTTGCAGCGTCGCCTGCCACATGTTGCGGATTGTCACTTGCCACGTCGCTTGTCACCAGATGCAGATTGTCACTTGCCACGTCACCTGCCACATGTTGCGGATTGTCACTTGCCACGTCGCCTGTCACCAGATGCAGATTGTCACTTGCCACGTCGCCTGCCGCTTGTTGCGGATTGTCACTTGCCACATCGCTTGTCACCAGATGCAGATTGTCACTTGCCACGTCGCCTGCCACATGTTGCGGATTGTCACTTGCCACGTCTCCTGTCACCAGATGCAGATTGTCACTTGCCACGTCGCCTGCCACATGTTGCAGATTGTCACTTGCCAGGTCGCCTGTCACCAGATGAAGATTGTCACTTGCCACCTGCTAAGGTGGTCTCTTGTGTCCCAGAGACAGGCAGCAGAGAAATGGTGTAATCTCTCTGCTGCCGCAGCTGCCTGCATGGTGGGGGGGGAACTGCAGGGATGCAGGGCGGGCGCCGGGCGGTGAGAGATGATGTCATCTCTCCGCTCCCCCACCCGCCGGTTCCCTGATTGGCCAGCAGCCCACAAATACATCGAGCGGCGCCGGCACACCTCACCAACTGAGCCGCCTGGCCAGCCCGCTGTCTCTCTCCTGCGGAGTTGCCCGGCGGCTCTCTCACACTCACCCGCATTTCTTGGATGTGGCAATACCCCGTTGCCCCCCCCCCCCTGGATCCGCCCCTGGGTAGAAATGAATAACATTATGGTTTGCACAAACACCTACAGTATTTTGGAACATATTTGCTCAGGGTCCCTAGTAGCATTATTTAAACATACAACAATGTTTTCTTCTCTAAAGCAGACTGAAATAAACTTTTTTGTCAACAGTTCACCCTTGAAGCAGCTAAAAAAAACAGGCCTGTTTAGTATTTGTACTCATACAGGTTTTTGGGGGCTCCTGCAGAGCTGTTACTGTCAATCACCATAACTTAGAAGTGACAATACCTAATAACATTGACATTAAATAGTTTAAAAATGTGCTGCCGCTATAGGCATTATTTTTATTTTGAACCTATTGCACATTTTACAGTGCCATTAAAATTCAATGTATAGTTACTGCGTTCAAGCTGTCTGTATAATTGAAGTTATAATAAATCAAGTGCAGGCAGCGCTAACAGCGGGAATTCACCTGTAGTTCTAATGCTCCTGGGGATGTAAGGTACAGACTCAGCCTTCAGCTTTATTTAACTTCATCTTCAATATATATTTATGGAGCCGTAAGCCTGACTGTATTATTTCTCATCTTGAATAATAATAGACATAACTGCTCAATATGTGCTGTTTCCTTGAGTTGATTTAGTTAGCTTTTTAGTTAATGAAATCAGATCCATTTTAATTAAATAGCTCATTAATGTAAAACAGACCTTGTACAAAGAAGCTTTTTGTTTAATTCCCAGATTTTGTGGCCAATTGTCAGTTGTAATCCTGATTAGTTAGCACAATTGTGTTCTTTGGAATCCCACAGCTTCCTATACTGTCGATACTACAGTACTATTTCTAAAGTGGAGATTGATGATAGCACAGACTCCAAGTGAAGCCAGTTCTGGCTCTGATGTGTTGGTACTGTGCTTCAACGCTGACAACGCTTAATCACTGCACTGTATTTATGTGGCTGGACAAGCAGCATTGTCGCCCTAGGAGAGAATGTGAAATTAATACAGAACTCCTCATCTCTGCAACATGGGAGAGGTGTTTTGTGGTCCACAATTGTGAACTAGGTAGGGCTAATAATAGATATCCCCGTTACAGTGTTATCTTGCTCCCTGTTACAGTGATCCTAACTGTTTGGCTTTTTCCATCGCCACACAACCTTTCTCCTGAAAATGTCCTTGTCAGTGCCTGTCCTTAGTGTGCATGTGCAGTACCCTACCCCTATTCAATCCTAAGGGTGAGCAATTTTCTGCAGGACCACTTAAATATTGATTACTCTTAGGAACAAATGGGACTGTGACACACATCTGCACTAAGAAGAGGCGTTCCAGAAGAAAGGCTGGGCAGTGCCACACAGTGAAGATTAATGGCAAGGAGGGTAAGGTAAAGTACTTTGCACTTAGCAAATATTTTCACACTGAGTAGGTACAACCAGTTACATATTCAGTTATAAAACAATGTCAGAGTCAAGCATGAGGAATACAGATAGAAGATTGCAAACAGTAGTATCAAAAACAACAAGGTCAATAAATCTAGTTACTTAAATTAGCACCATAATCAAGGTTTGTGGGGATGGTACCCCGGTATAACAATACTGCCTATGTATGAGACCTTGGAAGTGCTCTGGGATCTTAATTGTTTGACTTAATGCTGACTTCCTTGAATGTTAAATTGCGTCACTCAGTGATATAAGATATTTTTCCATGTGATTGGTAAAGGTGGGGATCTAAAAAGCTATGAAGCCCAGACATGGGACCAATGAAAAGGTAGTGGATTTTAAGATTTTCTTTGTATCTGGACAAAAAGAAACCCATGAATAAGGATGCGTAATACAAAGACTGGTGTCCCCAGGGGTAGGAGAGGAATATAACCGGGATAAAAGGGGAAGGGAGGGAAAAGAAAGGGGAGCAGAAGCTGAAGGGTTGAGTTAATAGAGAGGAAGGGTAAAGAAAGTATGAGATATGATATGGTAAGATGTGTTGTCCTCTGCCTGAGGTATGATGCTAGCCCATTAAGTTAGCTAGATTGTGCCATTTCCTGAAGATAGGCTTCTGTGTATATAAAATGCTGCCAGGGTCTCCAGGTCTCTCGAAAGGTCTCCTCCCTATTGTGTAGGGTAGCAGTAAGATCCTCCATATCCCTTAATTCGTTTACTTTAGTAAACCACAAGGACTTCGCCGGTGGTCTCTCCGATCTCCAACAAAGGGGAATACAAGCCTTTGCGGCATTCTAAGTTGGATGGTGAGAGAGGTCTTATATTTCTTAATGGGTCGTTCTGATAGATGGAGCAGACAGGCTGCAGGATTCCCCTCCAAGGAAACACCGGTGAGGTGTCCGATTGTGCGGGCAACCCCGAGCCAAAATGGGGCAAGCTTGGAGCATGACCAGAAGATGTGTAACATCTCCCCCTCCTCAGCGCCACAACGCCAGCAAAGGCTGGGTACCTGAGGGAAGAAACAATGTAGAATGGCAGGGACCCTGTACCAACGTGTCATAATTTTGTAACAGGTTTCCTGAACCCTAGTGGCAATTGAGGATTTCTGAGCAAAGTAGAGAATTTTTTGTCTCTGCACATCAGTGAATTGGATTCCAAGTTCCGCCTCCCATTTAGTGAGAAACAGGGGTACGTACCCTTCCTCTGGTTGGGTTAGGGATGAATATAACAGTGAGAGACAGTGTCGTATCGGTTCCCCACGATGGCAAATGAGCTCCAGTTCAGTTAGTTTGCGGGTAATGCCTGATTTCCTCAGACAGCTGCGTAAAAAATTTCGCAGCTGTAAGCCGCTCCAAAAATCTAGGGGAGGGTCCGTCACCAATGTCCCGGCTTCTAAGGAAAGTTGGCCATTGGGCCCCAGGAAATCATGTAAGCGAAGTTTGGTGCCCATTGCCAGTCGCTTAAATTGTGGGCTCTGAACTCCAGGTGGGAATTCCGGATTACCTAGAATCGGAACCATGGGGGATGGCTGCGGGGACACCGATGAGCGCCGAAAAGCATCTCTGACCACTGTTAGGGTGTTGCCCAGGGTGGGGTGCTCTGCAAGGTCCTTAGGCAGTGGCGCAGTAATCCAAGGCCAACTCTTGGCCGAACCCCCGGAGTCTTCTTCCTCCATAGCGACCCAGTGCTTCGCCTCTGCGTGACAGTGCCAGTCCACCAACCTAGTTAGGTGGACTCAATGTGGATGGATTTATTAAAGGTCAAGTTCACTAAAATGTAAATTGTTCTTTGATTCTGAGTTCATTCCAAGTGGTCATATGAAGAGTGCTTCTCTTCTTCAGTTCCAGCATCAGGCTGTAGGCAGGCTATAATGACACTTACACATTGCAATAGCCTTTATAAAGGTGGAGAATCAGAGTTACTGGAATTGAGGAACACTGCTTCATGATGGGTTATGAGCTACAGGCAGGGCCTATAGCCAATAGCCAATCTCTGTGGTGTGTAGGAGTGTAGACCCTGTTGACTGTGTGCTACAGCTTCTGAGAAGCTTATCTTTCTATGTAAATAAATATAAAAAATGGTGCTCCCGTGCCATCACTATATGTAAGTAAAGAGCTAACAGCCGCAAACACAGATAAGCTAAATGCGTAGCCAATGGAAAGTACGATTACAATGTGTGGTGCTGCGCTATTAGGTAGCACAGCACCACACATGCTGCATTTACATTAGGTAAATTAAATGTGAAAAGATGAAAAAAACACACTTAAATGTGAATAAACATGTAGAACAATGTCCTATAGAGTACATAAGTACCTACAATATATAGTTACGTGATAAAACAATCTCACAAATATTAAATGCACAGATAAAAAGGTATAGCAACCCTACTAACATAAGATATAAAATCCTAAATGACAGAAACAACAATGAGTGCTGATAGTGAACATAAAACAACATGACTCAATGAATAATTGGTGTGATAAAAATCCTATATCAATAAAATCAAAAGTGCTAGATAGTGAAACGTGCAAAGCATAAAGCAAGGTGTGACAAGTGTTCCTTCTGTCAGTGCAGTGACACCTCTATGCTGATTGGCCTCTCACCTTACTGCTGTAAGGTAACAGCATATGTGGATAACACAAATAAAAAATGAATCAGCGTGAAGTGGTGTACAACAAGAGCAGCAGCTGAACACTAGGGTCAAAATTCAAATCCCTCAACAAACATAAAAAAACAGACAGTGCAGCGCTAATAAATGAAAATAAAAAACAAGGTAGAACACAATACAATCCACCACAGTGTGTAGACAAAACAGTGCATAAAATCAGGTCCAAATAAATCTTCAAGGTAGAAAAGACTGCATGTTTGCAAAAGGTGATTCCAGGAGCCCACCACCACGGTAACAAATGGCCTCTCACCTGATGTTGTGGACCCTTTAATTATAGAGGGTCAGAAAACGCCTTTATCATGTAATCAAATGGTATGCAGCTTTAATAAATCGTCATCAAGGACCCGGTACAGGACACTCCGATATGGCCATAAAAGAAATAAAAGTGGCAAAAAGATAGTGCTCTCCGTATGCAATAATCTTTATTAAATGTAAAAAATCATCAGTGTTCTGAAAATTTATTTTATATATATATTTTATATATATATGTTTTGATTTTTATTATTCAATTTTTCCCTTGGTTTGTTATTATTTCTCTTTGGGAATTATGCACTTGTCCTTTTTAGGATTGATGCATTTTTTATTATCTTATTTATGCCCCTTTTTATTGTCTTTGGGAGATCAACCTCCGTTTACTTTGTATTCCTCTATAAGGGGTCACATCCGGATTGACTTCCGGGTGAGCTTTAGGTCGATTTCGTTCTGTGTATTGTCGCCATGGTTACTTACCTGGTATATAGCGCGGGTGCCCACGACGTTCCTCATCTGCTGATGAAGTCCCCGCCCACTGGGACGCAACGCGTCCAGAACGAGGAAGCGTCGTGACGTCACCCGCGGCCACTGCGCATCTGCTCTGCTGTTCGGAGGAACGGAAGATCGTTACTACTGCTTGTCTGCCTGTACCAAGCACTTCTCTTGTGAGTGTTATGATGATTTTTTACATTTAATAAAGATTATTGCATACGGAGAGCACTATCTTTTTGCCACTTTTATTTCTTTTATGGCCATATCGGAGTGTCCTGTACCGGGTCCTTGATGATGATTTATTAAAGCTGCATACCATTTGATTACATGATAAAGGCGTTTTCTGACCCTCTATAATTAAAGGGTCCACAACATCAGGTGAGAGGCCATTTGTTACTGTGGTGGTGGGCTCCTGGAATCACCTTTTGCAAACATGCAGTCTTTTCTACCTTGAAGATTTATTTGGACCTGATTTTATGGACTGTTTTGTCTACACACTGTGGTGGATTGTATTGTGTTCTACCTTGTTTTTTATTTTCATTTATTAGCACTGCAATGTCAGCATATGTGGATAACCTTGGTGAAACTCCAATGGCTTTAATTAGCCCTCCTATGGTTAGCCCAGCTGATGGTTCTCTCAAACTGCAAATTCTGGCTCCCTCTCCCCTTATCCTAGAAAAGCCATCTACCTTAGGGAGTCACCAGGCTAAGGAGAGCAGGACCATTTCCTTAGCCTGGTGACTCCCCAAAGGTAGATGTTGGCTTTTCTAGGATAATCTTGTGGTCTGGGGATCCTCCCCAGACTTACTCGTATAGCATATAGAAGAAAGGTGTTCCCAAATAGTGTAGTAACATTTGGTAAGTTAATCAGATAAAACAGCTTGTTTTTACTCACATTATTAAAAGCAGCATACAGCATATAATCCACGAGCGGCGAGCTCGTATTCCCATGTCACTTCCGGTGTGCCTGTCAATCAATCCCAACGTGTATCGCAAAGCTTGCATGACTTCATCAGGGAATCGTGGAGATGTATAATAAGTCCCAATTATTTGAACTCCAAAATAATGTTATTAGCATAAAGGTAGCATTCATTCATAAATGAACGCAGTGTAGGCCTGAACTGCAGGTTACAGAGGGAGAGTGGCTCTCCAAATTTACAGTGGCCAGGACAGTTCAGGGTATAATTTGTCCAATGATAATTGTAAAATAACAGGCATCGCTTTTATATTGGAGATATCATGTAACCACTTAAGGACCAGGCCTATTTTTTTACAAGTTAAAATCATTTTTGTTTTTGTTAAAAAATTACTTAGAACCCTGAAACATTATATATATATATATATATATATATATATATATATATATTATTTCAGACACCCTAGAGAATAAAAAATGGTGGTTGTTGCAATACTTTATGTCACACTGTATTTGCGCAGGGGTCTTACAAACACAGTTTTTGGGGAAAAAATACACTTTTTGAATTAAAAAATAAGTAGAGAGCAGGACTGAACTGAACGTCAGCAGCGCCAGAGCTCCTGATACAAACAGAGGCTGTCATACTGAGAGTGGCTACATCATCTACATGGGATAAGCTGCTGTTACTTTTAAAAAGCTCAGTCCTGTAGAGTGCTGGGCGATGTGGAGGCAGGAGAGGCTTCCACCCCAGCTCTACTACCCCACAACATTGTGGATGAGGTGTTTATATGCCACTTTACTGTTAAAGAAACTGCCTCTGTTTGTCACTAGAGATAGAGCAAGATAACAATGTATTGAGAAAACTATTGAAAAGTGATCATTCATCTTCATACCTTTAGTCATTTACCATAATTTAGTGGCAGCATTAGAATTATAAACATTTTTAAACCCGTTTCTTTATTAAACACATTTTAAAAAGTTCTTTATTAAACACATTTAAAAAAATTATATCTAAGAGGCTCAAACAGTTGCATATCCAAAGCTCAATTTGAACAAGTTTTTGATCATTTTTTTCTTTGTGGAAAAACGCAATTGAAATAGCTGCTGATATAACTAGAGATGGATGTTTGTGCAATTATATAAAAAAAATGTAATCAAAAGTTTTTTTCTACCAATCGTTTTGATACATGTGTGACATTTCAGAATGGCCTTTTCTTCTCTTCCGATTATTATAAAGACTCCTATTGTGCATTTATATTGTATGGCTGTACATATCTGATTTGAATAATTCAATGGCTAACTATAGGTTGAAATAATGAGACTGGAATTGGAGAAGGATTTTGGCATGTGCCATTAGTGATGCCATTAAGTTGAGCTAGATTACAAAAATCTTAAATATTTTAAGAAGCCACACATGAAGGCTCAACCCAAATAAACAATTTGCCGTCTTCAATCCACGGTGTGCAATTTATCAGGAAGCTTCATATTAACAGTAGTCATGTACTAATTAGTGTAATGACAGAGCATGTAGGCCTTGTGCCAGTTGTAGAACCGGTCTCAGAAATATCTTTTATGATTGAGAAGGCTGTGTCGTCAACAAAGGGCCTTTCACAGATATACAGCAAACTCTGTACTGAGAAAAGGAAACCTAAACCTAAATGCACACAGCTTTATACGATATTGAGTCTTTTCATTTTATGCGTGTTTTATGTGAATTTAAAATAGTTTGATTACTAAAAATAATATGTTAATCATAGAAAACTAGAGCATGTAGATACTTTGTCTACAGAACATTCAATGTCTACCATTATGCCAATCATTAAAGAGACCATATCATCATTCCTAGCCTACTAAGATGATGATGTTATGTTACAACACTTACAATAGAAAAGCTGTGTCTGTTTTTCTTAAGTTTTTCTATAAAAGTTCCTAGCCAACTTGACCAATCTCTTTGACATTTTGCTGAAGTGTGGCTTGTTATTTTAGCCTAGCTTTGTGGATCCTCCTTCCTGCCCCTGACATCACCTCTTTCTTCGGGCAGAAGCCTTAAATGATCTGCAAATACAGTATATGTCTGTGTTTTAGCTGAAGTTGTGCTTTAACAGCAGACACAAATATCATCTAAACCTTTAAAGTCTTCTGAGAAAAATCACTCTGATCATAAAACCAAAAAATACCTCAGATAAAAAATAAATATAAACCTGCACTAAATATACACCAATCACATAATATAAATCAGAACAGCTGCACTTACTTGATATTAAGATAAAAAATATTGCACAAAAATTGTGCAAATAAATATGTAAATTGACAACAAATCAAACAAAGTGAATCGTATATATATATATATATATATATATATATATATATATATATATATATATATTCAAAAGATGGGATTGCTGCACTAACACTTATTTATTTAGAAAAAGTTCATCAAATAGACATCAACATGACATCCTAAAATCAGGCATACGTGATGTAAATGTTTTAGGGCTATTTTGCACCCTTCCTCAGAGAATCATGCCTATCAAATGGTTATACATGCGGTAGTATATATAGTCCACTAATAATGAATTAATTAAAGTGAACAAACAATTTGTCTGGAACCAATCTACCAATCAATAAATTATCAAAATATATCATCAATTTTAAATACAAATGCTCTGTGATATTGGAATCAAAGGTCACAAGCAGAAAAGAAAAAAGAGGCTCACACCGTATAGATATAGTGATCGGAAATCCTAAAAATAAATGAAATAAACATCAAATAAATAATATTATAATAAAAATAATGTGTGAAATGAAAAAAAAACACACACATGAATTTTAATGGCATCCCAGTCTTATGCCCAGTACACACGGTCGGACTTTGTTCGGACATTCCGACAACAAAATCCTAGGATTTTTTCCGACGGATGTTGGCTCAAACTTGTTTTGCGTACACACGGTCGCACAAAGTTGTCGGAATTTCCGATCGCCAACAACGCGGTGACATCAACCACGTACGACGAGACTAGAAAAGGCCAGTTCAGAACCAAGCGCGGCACCCTTTGGGCTCCTTTTGCTAATTTCGTGTTAGTAAAAGTTTGGTGAGAAACGATTCGCGCTTTTTCAGACTCGTGGCTTTCAGATCGTTTTCTGCTGTTCAGTTTTTGCTTGTGGGTTTGTATCTGCTCTTCAGTGCGTGAAAGCAAGCTACGCGTGACTTTAAGTAGTCATTATGTTCTTGTTCGCTCGTTACTGTTTTTCAGGTCACTCTTCACAGGCCTACTGTTCTTCAGTGCGTTCTGTTACTTCGTTCTGAGCAGCCAACCATTTTCTAACCATGTTGCGTATACGTACTCCTCGTAGAGTTCGTGCTGTGCGGGGGCTTGGTGTTGGGGTCCTGACCTTGACGCAAGTCCAGTCCATGAACAGGGTGGGGAGGAGTTCATGGACCAAGAATTGGTTGCTTCAGCGTGACCAGTTCTCTCATATGCCCTTGTTCCGTGAGATCCGTGAGAATAATCCTGATGGTTTCAGGAACTTTCTCTGGATGACGGACCCCGTGTTTCACCGTTTGTTGGCTTCGCTGACCCCTTATATTAGCAGGCAGGATACCTGCATGAGTCAAGCTATCACTCCGGAGCAGAGGCTTGTCGCTACCCTGCGGTACTTGGCGACAGGGAGAAGTCTGCAGGACTTGAAGTTCTCGACAGGCATCTCCCCCCAGGCTCTGGGGATCATTATCCCAGAGACCTGTTCTGCCATCATCCAGGTCCTGCAGAAGGAGTATATGAAGGTAAGATTTTTATCCTTTAATATCACATTTTATTGTATTTAATGTTTGCTAATATCTTGTATTTCTTTCCTCATTCCCTAATTACAATGATTGTAATATGCCGTGTATGTCCCCTTTGTCCTCATGCATGCTGGATTTTTCTGTAATTAATTTTTTAGTCCTTCATACAGATTGGCCTTCAATAACCTCCCCAGCATGTTCTCCTGCCCCTATATTCACCTCATGTAGTCACTTAACAATGTATTTTGTCAGCTCCATAGTAGTGCTTTACCCCAAACACCCCCTAAAATGTTTATAAATGTGATTTGTGCTTTAAATTCAGGCAGAGTGCCAGAGGCTTTTTTTTGTGGTGTCCCCAAATCATTTTTATTAACCCTCCCTCCCCCCAACTGCTAAGTCAGCTGATCCCAATTCTCTATCTATCCTCAATCATCTATCTGCTGACTTTGCCAAACCCATACACACTATACCCATCTCTTTTGTGGTCAGATTTATGGATGAATTCCCCAAAGCATGTAGTGCAAGGGCCCGCCTGTATATTTTCAAATGGTACTGTTTAAAGTTTTTGTATCCTATTATTATCTTGACAGGTAATAGCAGAATGTCCAAATGTCCTCAAATGTGTACGGTGTGTATTTATATCTTTGTATTATGACACTTCTTACCTGTCCAGTGGGCTGCCAATAGTGTAACTAAGGAGGGGCTGTTCCAAGTAATACCCTGTATTTAGGCATTCATCTCTCAATGAAGTGAAGAGGGTTACCTGTCCAAGATTTCCCCCCCCCCATAATGTTAGAAATGGGATATGATAGGTGCACCTTATACTTTGGTGTTGTTAAATTCCCCTTAATAAATGCTATCTGGAGGTTGGCCAATAATGTTTGTGTCTAATCTGCTTGCCATGTGTATGTGCAAAAATAGTAATTTATTTTTGTTTTCCTCAACAGTTTCCTTCCACGCCACAGGAATGGCAGACTGTGGCCTCCCACTTTGCCCAGCGGTGGGTCTTTCCTAACTGTGGAGGGGCAATTGATGGGAAACACGTCCACATCGTCCCACCACCCAACTGGGGGTCGTACTATTTCAACTATAAGGGGTTCAATAGTATTGTGATGTTGGCGGTGGTGTCGGCTAATTACGACTTCTTGTATGTGGACGTGGGGATGAATGGCCGGATGTCCGATGGTGAAGTCATCGCCCAGATGGAGTTTTACAGGCGTCTCCAGAATGGCAGCTTGGACTTGCAACTTCCAGAGGACAATGTGGAAGGACTGCCATTCTTCTTCGTTGCTGATGAAGCGTTTGCACTGGGGGACCATCTTATGTGGTCATTCCCTATGAGGACCCTCACCCCGGAACAGAGGGTTTTTAATTACTGGCTGGCCAGAGCCAGAAGAGTGATGAACACATTTGGAATCCTAGGCCAGCCGCTTCCGCCTATTTCTGACACCCATCCATATGGCGGAGTATAAACTTAATCATATAATCCTGGCGCGCTGTATTCTCCATAACTTTTTACGCATACATTCGGCCAACTATGCTGGCTAAGTTGGGCCTGAGGCCGGAATGATACATGAAACAACACTGAGGGCGTTTGAAAGTGGCCGTCCTGGCTTGCCCTCCCTGAGTGCCTGTGATGTCCGGTTACGATACATGGAGTTCTTTGCGGGTAGGGGGGCCATCAATATGCCAGCAAATTTGTGAAGCCTTTATCAAATAAAAAAACAAAAAAAGGAAAATCTTTGTGGACATTTACTGCTTGTGTTTGTTTTAGCTGACCCTGACAGAAATGTGTTGAGTCCAGAAAACGGCGTGATTGTGTAACCTTATACAAAGCACTGTTGGGTGTTATTTACTAAAGGCAAAGACACTTTGCACTACAAGTACACTTGAAACTGCACTGATACTGCACTTGTAGTGCAAAGAGGATTTGCCCTTAGGAAATAACCCCCATTTTCACAGAAAACACCAATTACATCACCACCAAAGTGTTTTAGCGTTGACACAATAATCCACACATTCTTGCTTAACAATCTTTTTAATACCTGCACAATCACATGTGCATTTAGAAAAGGTTTTTCAAACAAACCAACATGTTTGTTGGATAACAATTTTTGGGGTAGCATTATAAAAAATAGAAATGTCCATTTAAGATAAAACAGGCATGTGTAAAACCAACAAGAAAGACACAAATCTTGAACTTACAAAGTTCACATTTGGTAGAACTTGAAGGCAATATCAGACATGAGTATTTAGGAACTGTGTTTGATATTGCGTTCAGATAGGGTGAAGTCACCCCAGGAAAAGCCAAATTTGGTAGATGCACACAAATTTCCCAATGTCAACATGTGCTAGCTGCCATCACGGGGGAACAAGGGATGTGTTTTGGGGGGAGAAACCCCTTCCTCTCAGCTACTTTATTATTGAGGAAGGGGTTGCACCCCCAAAACGCGTCCATTGATCTCCCGTGATGGCAGATAGCACATGTTGGCACATTGTGTGCATCCTCCAACTTAGGCTTTTCTAAAAATCGCTAAAACATTTAGAACATTGTAGCACACCAAAAAACAAAGGGATTTGGAGGGGTTTTAAACTCGCCCCAAAACATCAATGATGTTTTTATTTTTTTGAATAACATCATTGATGTTTTTCTGGAGGTTTTCCAATTGTAAATTACACTCCATGTTCTCCCCGATCAGGATCTGGGCACTTTCTGATGTAAAAGGATCTGGATCCACAACATCACGATCACCTAAAAAGAGAGAAACCCCAAAAAAAAGGTATCAAAAATATGCCGGCATCCATCTCTTACCTGAGCCTGTGGTCGCAGACACTCACCTGTTGTGGTGACAATTTCCACCACGTCTTCTTCCTCCTCCTGCACTTCTTGGGTTGGGGGTATTTCAAAGGTGGGGGGTCTGTGGTCTCCTCGGATGAGGGGTGTCCTCCGAGTCTTTTCTCCCCTATGTAAATCAAAAATGCTATACTTAGCACACAGTGATTTGATGGCAGAATTATAAATAGGAAACATTGCTTGGAAGTGGGGTACAATTGTCTATTTTGGCAGAGTTCCAAAATGGAGCATTTTCAGTGTCCTTTGTCAAGCTTCAATACTTTACCTGTTTGGTACAAGCTTCACAGATGGAGACCCCCCTATAGTATACACTGGAGCACCTGTGTGGCCCCCTAATAAAAATGGTGTTCTTGTGTCCCACACTAGTGCTCCAGTGTCCAGATGTGAAAACAGCTGCTGAGTGTCCTCTCCTTACACAGAATCTAGTTTGCATTTCATTCTAGTAACAAAGCCATCTACACAACCAAAATAGTTTCAGACAAGTAGGGCGTAAAAATTGTGGCCAAATGCATATGGCCTAAACAATGGTGTTTTATAGGCCGAAAGAAAAATGTTTGATATGAACGAATAATGTACCCATGAACATGAAATTTGCCATTTAAAAATGTACACTTGTAAGAAAAGCACATGGAGCAGCACGAATGTAAGAAACATAAAGAATAGGAACACAGGACAACTACTTACTTTTTTGCTGCACTCTCCGGATCTTTCTGTATTGCTCATGTTCTCGTAATTTCAGGTCCGACCACCGTTTCCTGAGCTGATCTTTCGATCGTCGTACCCCGAATTTCTGGTGCAGACTCTTGACCACTTTCGCAATTATCTTGGCCTTTCTGACATTGGGGTTGGGGTAAGGTCCATACTTTCCATCATAGTCGGCCTTCTTCAGGATGTCCACCATCTCCAACATATCCCCAAAGGACATATTTGAGGCCTTAAATCGTCTCCTTCTGGATCTGGGACGTTTCAGGCTCCGGGCTTTCCTCCCCCTCCTCCTCGTTGCTATAATTAGCACGCACCTGCTGTGTATCCGCCATGTGCTCTTCCCCCACTGCGCAGAACGAAAAGGGGCGGGGAATAGACTAGAAAGAACGTCAGGGGCGGGCGGAGTTACATGCGCAGTGTGTATAAAGCATAACACGCGTGCGTATTACGTACGATCTGTGAGCGGAGGAAGGAGCATCGAAAGCGCCGATCGTGATAACGAAGGTAAGATCTAAACTTGGGCCTATACTGCTTTGAAATTGAAGCCTATATTGTAACAAGATTAGGAGAGTTTGGCATGACCTTAGGGTTTGTCTTGTGTTGTGTCTTGCAGAGAAAATGGATGGCTTCAATGACCACAATTTTCTCCCCCTGTTCATAGACAAATACAGGGAGCTGCCCTGTCTGTTACAGGTGAGACATCCTCATTATAATAATAAACAAAAGAGGCAGGCAGCGCTGGAGAAACTGCTGGTGTTGGTGAAGCCGGTGGTCCCCACAGCAACCATCCCCTATTTAAAAACCATTGGTGGAGCACTTATCTTAGGGAGCGCAAGAAGGTCACGGATTCCCAGAGGTCCGGAGCTGCAGCAGATGACGTTTATGTCCCCAGGCTGTGGTACTATGAGAGACTGCGATTTCTGTCAGACCACACTGAAGTCAGGGAATCCCTCTCTACTCTTCCTTCCCCGCTTCCTTCCATCCCAGCTGAGGCTTCCGATGTCCAACCTGGGCCTTCCAGCCAGGAAGAAGTGGAGGAGCCCAGCTGGAGTCAGGTATAGCATTCTTCTACAGATTTCTGGGCAATAAATACATGATGTTTACTAGATGTTATTATTGATAACTAATTGCTGATTGAAAAAAGTGTTTTACATATCAATAGACAGTAGTGGGCAAAAATAATTGGGACAAGAATGAAAAATGCTGGGCTCAGAATGATCATCAGTTATATTTGTTAACATTCAATTTGCAACAGTCATGAGGTGAAAATTGTGTGTGATTGATGAATAAAAAACTAAAACTATGTCCCTTTTTCATACACAGGAAGACCTCAGCCAGGAGGAGGTTGTGGAATGTGGCAGTCAGGAGGAGGCGGGGGTTAGTGGCAGCCAGGAGGAGGCGGGGCTAAGTGTCAGCCTAGAGAAGCCTGGGACCAGTCGCAGCCTGACTGAAACGCAGGTTCCTCCCCTCCGCCTTCCATATAAAAGGGCGAGGAAGGCGACTCCCATGCAGGATTCAGCGTTCAGGCTAATTCAGGAGGCTTCGGCATCCCTCCGAGCCTTACCCACTCCTGAGGAGGCCTTTGCCTGCATGGCTGCCACCAAACTGCAGGGCATGCAGGAGGGTCAACGCCTCCTGTGTGAGCAACTTATTTATAAAGTCCTAACTAAGGGGGTGAGTGGGGAACTAACACCCAAGACCGACGTGATTGAATTGGACCATCCTCCTCCTTCTCCTCCTCCTGTTGCCACAACTCCACCACCAGAGCCACCGGAAGCGTGGAAGGAAGACCAGAGAGTGATGACCCTGGGTTCAGTCTGGTCTGACAAAAGCTGCAGTCTCTCGTATGACCACAGCCTGGGGACACAGATGTCATCTGCTGCTTTCCGGATCTCTGGGACTGATGGACCAGACTGCACTCCCTTAGATAAGGACTCCTCAGGCCACCAATTTTGCTTGAAACTAATTGATGTCTGCCCTGGGGGTCCAAGGCTTCGCCAATTTCTGCAGTTTCTCCAGCGTTGCCTCCCTCTTTGTTTAGTTGTGAGCCCTTAATAAAAGTTTTATTTTGGAAAATTATACTCTCCTGTGTGTTTTCATCCAAAAAGGACAGTTTGTTGGTGACGATTCAGGTACATTTCTAACATAAAATGTGAAATTAACAAGGGACAACAACACCAAACAATCTCCTACAGATTAAATAGAACAACATATCAATGGTGTTGTGGGAACTTGACACAAAAAACACACACAAAAATTTTCTGGAGTACAAATAAAAATCCCCCCCAAAAAAAATAAGCCTTGAAAAAAATACAAACCAAAAAAAAAAAATCGGCCTTAAAAACAAAAACAAAAAAAAAAACAACACCAAAATAATGATGTCAGATGTGACAAATCAAAATATATTGAGGGAATCCCGATAAATAGTAAAGAAATACGTTTGTGAGAAGTCTGTGTAAATATGAGCAGCAAAACTACTTAATTCTTGTCACATTATAAAGAAGAAGAGAGTGCGCTGTATTAAACCATTTTTAACATTGCAGCTTGACGAAAGTGCTGTATCCATTGCGAATGCTAATTTTACCAGACCGAGCTGTTCCGTGTCGGAATTTCTTCTGAGTGTCGGAACAGGCCACACATGGTCGGAACTGACGCGATCGGATTTTGTTGTCGGAAAATTTTATAGCCTGTTCTCAAACTTTGTGTGTCGGAAAATCCGATGGAAAATGTCCGATAGAGCCCACACACGGTCGGAATTTCCGACAACTCGCTCCGATCGGACATTTTCCATCGGAAAATCCGACCGTGTGTACGGGGCATTAGTCCGTAGGGTTTAATATTGAGTTGGCCGACACTTTGCAGCTATAACAGCTTCAACTCTTCTGAGAAGGCTGTCCACAAGGTTTAGGAGTGTGTCTATGGGAATGTTTGACCATTCTTCCAGAAGCACATTTGTGAGGCCAGGCACTGATGTGGATGAGAAACCCTGGCTTGCAGTCCCACTCTAATTCATCCCAAAGGTGTTTTATTGGGTTAAGATCAGGACTCTGTGCAGGCCAGTCAAGTTCCTTCATCCCAAACTCGCTCATCCATATCTTTATGGACCTTGCTTTGTGCACTGGTGCAAATCATTTGATGGAGGGGGGATTATGGTGTGGGGTTGCTTTTCAGCGGTTGGGCTTGGACCCTTAGTTCCAGTGAAGGGAGTTCTTAATGTGTCAGCATACCAAGACATTTTGCACAATTTCATGCTCCCAACTTTGTGGGAACAGTTTGGGGATGGCCCCTTCCTGTTCCAACATGACTACGCACAAGTGCACAAAGCAAGGTCCATAAAAACATGAATGAGTGAGTTTGGGGTGGAGGAAGTTGACTGACCTGCACAGAGTCCTGACTTCAACCTGATAGAACACGTTTGCAATGAATTAGAGCGGAGACTGCAAGCCAGGCCTTATCGTCCAACATCTGTGCCTGACCCCACAAATGCACTTCTGGAAGAATGGTCAAACATTCCCATAGACACACTCCTAAAGCTTGTACACAGCCTTCCCAGAAGAGTTGAAGCTGTTATAGCTGCAAAGGGTGGGCCAACTCAATATTGAACCCTACGGAATAAGACTGGGATGCCACTAAAGTTCATGTGCATGTAAAAGCAGGTGTCCCAATACTTTTGGTAATATAGTGTGTGTGTGTGTGTATATATATATATATATATATATATATATATATATATCTATTTACACAAGCGCACACATAAGCGGCGCTCAGACAAAAGAGTCCTTATATATATGGTAAAAAGGACTCTTTTGTCTGAGCACTTATGTTTTCACTTGTGTATTAAATATTTGGATGATTCACTTTGTTTGATTTGTTGTTGTCTGTTCATTTAACCGCTTCAGCCCCGGAAGATTTTACCCCCTTCCTGACCAGAGCACTTTTTGCAATTTGGCACTGCATCGCTTTAACTGACAATTGCGCGGCCGTGCGACGTTACACCAAAACAAAATTGACGTCCTTTTTTTCCCACAAATAGAGTTTTCTTTTGGTGGTATTTGATCACCTCTGCTTTTTTTATTTTTTGCGCTATAAACAAAAAAAGAGCGACAATATTGAAAAAAAGCAATATTTTTTACTTTTTGCTATAATAAATATCCCCCAAAAATATATAGAAAAACTATTTTTTTCCTCAGTTTAGGCTGATATGTTATCTTCTACATATTTTTGGTAAAAAAAATCTCAATAAGTGTATTTTGATTGGTTTGTGCAAAAGTTATAGCGTCTACAAAATAGGGGATAGTTTTATGGCATTTTTATTATTAATTTTCTTTTATTAGTAATGGCGGCGGACACTTTTGACACTATTTTAGGACCATTGTCATTTTTTACAGCGATCAGTGCTATAAAAATGCACTGATTACAGTGTAAATGACACTGGCAGGGAAGGAGTTAAACACTAGGGGGTGATCAAGGGGTTAAGTGTGTCCTAGGGAGTGATTCTAACTGTAGGGGGGATGGGCTACCACTGACATGACAGTGATCACTGCTCCCAAGGACAGGGAGCAGTAGATCCCTGTTATGTCACTAGGCAGAATGGGGAAATGCCTTGTTTACATAGGCATCTCCCCGTTCTGCGGCTTTGTGACACGTTCGCCCATTTGCCCACCGCTGCCATTGTGCCGACGTATATTGGCGTGCAGCGGTCGGCAAGTGGTTAAGGAGACAGCGCAGCATATTTTTATACATAGCTTTTTACCACCTGTGAAAACCAAATACTTGCTTTCAGCATTTCACAGTAGAGGCTATAGGTTAATTTATGTATTATATTTAAAAGAAAAACTATAATAAATTTGGGCTAAGTTTATTTTTTTAATATATATATATTTTATTTGTTAGAAATATGTTAGATAAGATTGAAAGCAAGAAAGAGCCAGGATTTGGAGAGCTGAGTCTGTACGCAACCTGTAATCATCCATGCGTCGGCACTCCTACAACATTAAAGTGCTGTGTTCCAAATAACATCTGTTAGCCATAAGTGGGGTCTTCTGAGAGATGTTTCACAAATTTGAAGCATTTCCCCATATGCTCTCAACTCTAAGGGTAATACTTGGTTTTATAACTCTTAAATAGACTCGGTATGCTATACCATGCTAGTGTATATTGCGTCATCTTTTTATAATTAAAACAGTGATCTAACTTTAGATTTGCCAAATGATTTTGAACATTTTTGTTTAGAAGATTCTGTGAGAACAAAAACTGCTTTCCAAGCTGTAGTTTCTCTGGGTGCTGATAGACTTTAACCACTTCAGCTCTCTGTATACCCATTTTAGACCAGAGCATTTTTTCCCATTAAAAGTTTTTATTTATTCATTTTTTGGGTACACTTTCATACATCCGAAAAGCCAGTTCAAATAAACTTAAAGGGGAACTTCAGTCAAGTTTTCATCTTTCCATCTATTAAATCCTCTGCCCTTGTTGTTTTAACTTTGGATAGTAAAACATTTTTTCCTGCCAGTAAATACCTTATACAGCCCACTTTTCCAGGAAGGGAGGGGTCATGAGTCATAAGAGGGCCAATGAGAGCTGCAGAGCTGGAGGTGTGCCTCTGTGTATCTGTGTAAATCCAGGAAGTGAACAGGCAGCAGCTTCAGCTACCCACAGTTAAAATGGTTGCAGCCAGACTTAGTGATAGGAGATTTGTCAGCATATTTGGCAAGTAAAGAATTTCAGTATATAATATGCAAAGTGGTTGGAGGGAAGCTTCAGAATGGCAAAGATGTTTTTATTACAGATTATGTGAGCAGACTGCAGTTCCTCTTTAACAATTTAGGCTGGAAATACATATGAACAACAAATATCAGAGTATTGATATTTAAGTACATGGGGAGGAGGGAATAATGTCCCTTGCATAAAGTCAGGGAGAGTATCAGGAGCTTGAACACTTCCATGGTGCAAGTGAACAGGATTGTGGAATGTATGTATATCAAAAGGATGAGCATTGAGCTGTCCAATTATTATTATGGGAAGGTTGGACCCAGTTGCACAGCCAGCTTGTCAGGAAGGGCTTGCGAGAAACAGAAGATCTGTGCAAGCTGGTGCGTGACTTTCGGGCGCCAATGCGCGTGCGCGATTCCTGATGCCAAACAGGCTATTTAAACCAGGCTGACACACAGAAACATTACTGTCTGATCTACAGCGTTCCCTGTGTGTTACCTGCTACTCTGCATCTGTTCCTGTGTATTACCTGGCTTGCTTCTGACTATCCCTGCTGTCCGCCTGCATCTGACCCCGGCTTGTCTTTAACTGTGCACCGCCTGCTCCTCTGGTACCTCTGCTGCCTGCCTGATACCAACCCGGCTTGTTCAGTGACCCTGCTCCTGCCTCTGCCTCTGTTCCAGTGTTACCTGTCTGTGTATGACCCGGCTTGCCTGACCTTTCTGAGTTCCAGTCCGGTGGATACCTCCTCTCTTTCTGCTCCAGCCTCCAGTCAAGTCTGCAGTTCCCCAGCTCTGCAGTCTGCTGACTATCCTGCACAGTGCTATCTGGAAACCCGGACCAACCTCCCTGCTGGTGATCCTGCCAGGCACTCGTGCTACTCTGCACTCCCACGCCTCCTGTCTACTCTATCAGGGGCCTCGAGTCAGAGGCGTAAGAGAGGCCTTCCTCTGCGTATCTGGCTCATCCACTAGGTACATGACAGTATCAGACATCCATGTCTGAGTCCGAGCAAAGTACCTCTCCTATGGAGGAAAAGTGCCAACATCTGGCAGGCCTAACACAGGCTGTCAAAAATCTACAAGGGGGCTATACCCGATTGGAGGAACATGTTCAAGCACTATCATCTCCAGCTGGAACCCAGGGGTCTCTACATCCCTCTGCCTCCTCTCTACCTCTCTACAGTAGTTATGCTTCCCCCTGAGCCAAGAGTCCCTGCACCCGAAAGGTTTTCTGGAGAACGCAGCAAATTCAGGGCATTCCGCAACGCCTGTACCTTCTCCTTAGAGGTCACCAAGGTGGGCTTTGCATACTCTACAGCAAAAACGCAGGGTGGCAGAAGAATACGTTGGTGTGCTTATATTAATTGGAATGATGCAGCTCTCCGCTATCAGTTTCGTATGGGAGTGTCAGACCCTCTAAAGGACGAGTTGGCATGACTTGGGGTATCCCAAACCCTTGATGCACTTATTAACCCATCTATACAGATTGACCGGCACCTGAGGGAATAGAGATTGGAGAGAGCAACAGGACCATCTCATCCCACCTGGATGCTACACAGATTCCCCGTTTTCTCTAATCCGGCTCCTCCAGTACAGACAGCTTCCGCTCCTGATACATCCGAGCCTATGCAGCTGGGCTTGCTACGCCCCTCACTTAAGGTTGAAGAACACCAAGTTGTCAGCTGAACAGTCTGTGCCTGTATTGTGGAGAACCAGGGCACTACGCTAGATCCTACCCAGCAAAGCTCCGTAAGTGCATGCAACTGCTTTTGCCCAACACTTCTTCTCACTTCGCTCTTCCCATCTTGTTACAGATTCCAGGAAGGAACATCCAAGCTCCTGCCATTATTGACTCTGGAGCCTGTAGCTGCTTCATAGACTCATCTTTTGCAGCTAAACACCAGATTCCCTTACAACTCAAGGCTCAGGGACTCTCTATACATCTAGCCAATGGGTCTACTATTAAGTCTGGACCGTTTACTCAGGAAACCACTCCTTTACCTGCCACTAAAAAAGTATCACACCTTACAGCCTTGCATTGACTACCACAAACTTAACAAAATTAAGAATCGCTACCCTCTTCCCCTGGTGCCCGAATTATTTAAAAGACTTGGAGTTGCTACTATCTTCACTAAACTTGACCTTCGTTGGGCCTACAACTTGGTCCACATCAGGGAAGGTGACGAATGAAAGACGTCTTTTCACACTTGATTCAAGCACTTTGAATACCTAGTGATGTAATGCCCCTGCCACATTCCAGCACTTCGTCAGTGATATCTTTTGAAATTGTCTGGATCTGTTCGTCATCGTCTATCTAGACGATATTCTGATCTTTTCATCTTCCATAGACTGTCACCGCAAGCATGCCAGGTGTGTGTTGGGTCGGCTCTGGCAACATGGCATGTATGCTGAGCCTGAAAACTGCGAGTATGAGCAGCTAAGTATCCAATTCCTGGAACTGATTATCTCAACTGAAGAAATTTAGATGGATCCCCAAAAGATTACTGCTATCCTGGATTGGCCAGTCCTTGTGGACAAGAAAGGGATTCAACGCTTTGTAGGATTTGCTAAATTCTATCGTAAATTAATTAAAGGGTTTTCAGCAATCATCTCTCCTATTACACAGCTAACCAAGCAAGGCGTCCAGTTCCATTGGTCCCTGAAGCTCAGGTTGCTTTTGAGACCCTCAAGAGACTATTCACCTCTGCTTCTGTTTTAAGGCATCCTGATTCTACCCTGCCATTTGTCCTGGAAGTTGATGCCTCCGAAATTGCTGTTGGAGCAGTACTTTCCCAACGACAGGGGATCAGAGCCCTGTTACACCCAGTTCCTTTCTTCTCTCGTAAATTATCAGCAGTAGAGAAGAACTATGATGTTGGGGACCGAGAACTGTTGGCAATAAAATCTGCACTAGAGGAGTGGTGATACCTTTTAGAAGGGGCAGCACATCCAATCCTGATTTATACGGATCACAAGATTCTGGAGTATCTAGAACCACAAAGAGATTAAGGCCACGTCAAGCCAGGTGGGCATTATTCTCTTCCAGATTTTCCTTCCATGTCACCTACCAGCCCGGCTCGAAAAACACCAAAACCTGATACATTTCGTATGTCCAATGAATCTAAAGAAATTACATCCCCGGATTCCATCCTGTCCTCTGGAAATGTTCTTCTTGTACAGGAAAATCTATTCTCACGGATCAAACAGTCCTCTACAGGGTTTGCTCCCACCACTGAAACAGAGTTACAGGCTAGAGATGGTCTGTTCTGGTACAAGGACAAGATCTTCATACCTGAGAGTCTACGGGATCACCATACTGGAACTCTGTCATGATCATGTGCTGGCTGGACATTTTGGCATAGCTAAAACTTCTGATCTTTTTGGTGGCCCCGAATAGCAAGAGATTGCAAAAGATATGTGGAATCCTGTACCACTTGCATCCGTAGCAAGAATAGTAAAGCCAAGGCCTGGGGCTTGTTAAAAACATTACCCATTCCAGATCGTGGAAAATTATATCTTTAGACTTTATTGTAGAGCTTACCCCTGCACAGGGTCATACCAACATCTTCGTGGTGGTGGATCAGCTGTCTAAGATGGCACATTTCATCCCAATGAAAGGAATACCCTCAGCTCCAGGGAAAGCACAAGTCTTTATCAGGGAAATCATAAAGCATCACGGAGTTCCAGCTAACATTGTCTCTGATCAGGGAGTACAGTTCACCTCCCGGTTCTGAAAGGCATTGTGTGAGTCTCATCTCCTCTGCCTACCACCAACAGACAAATGGGCAGACGAAGAGGACCAATCGGACCCTCAAACAATACTTACACTGTTTCTCCTCCAGAACCTGCAATAATTGACGGGGAGGAAGAATTTGAGGTGGAGGCAATCTTGCATTGCAGGAAGAGAAATAACCAAGTTCAATACTTGATTAAATGGAAAGGGTATGGACTAGAAGAGAGCTTGTGGGAACCAGAAGGTAATATCCACGCTAAGAGACTAATCCAGTCATTTAAAAGGTCCCATCATAAGAAGTTGGCTTGGTTGGGCATCCTGAGGCTGCCCCTTGGAAGGGGGCAATGTCAGGAAGGGCTTTCCAGAAACAGAAGATCTGTGCGAGCTGGTGCGCTATTGCGGATGCCAATTCGCATGTGTGAACGCACACATGCACGTGCCCGCGATTCCTGGCTGTTTAAACCAGGCTGACACACAGAAACATTGCTGTCTGATCTACAGCTTTCCCCGTGTGTTACCTGCTACTCTGCATCTGTTCCTGTGTATTGCTTGGCTTGCTTCTGACTATCCCTGCTGTCCGCCTGCATCTGACCCCGGCTTGTCTTTGATTATGCACACGTCTGCTCCTCTGGTACCTCTGATGCCTGCCTGATACCGACCCGGCTTGTTCAGTGACCCTGATCCTGCCTCTGACTCTGTTCCAGTGTTGACCCGGCTTGCCTGACCTTTCTGAGTTCCAGTCCATTGGATACCTCCTCTCTGTCTGCTCCAGCATCCAATCAAGTCTGCTGTTCCCAACTCCACAGTCTGCTGACTATCCTGCACAGTGCCATCCGGAAACCCGGACCAACCTCCCTGCTGGTAAACCTGCCAGGCACTCATGCTACTATGCACTCCCGCACCTCATGTATACTCTATCAGGGGCCTCGAGTCAGAGGCATAAGAAAGGCCTACCTCTGCATATCGGGCTCATCTACTAGGTACATGACACAGCTCTGGGTCTATTGATAAGGATATAAATTTGTCATTGCTTAAGATAACAAATAATAAATAGATTGCTTTATTGGAACAAACAGGATGTTCTATTTTAGTAATATTACCTTTCAAAAATCTTATTATATAAGATAATTGTTGGGACAATTTATTGAAAAAGTTGTAACAAAATGAAAAAATAAAAAACTAGTGTTAGGCCCCCTTTTTCACGGGCTTACACAGATTTGCTGGTAAATGTGGCCATGGAGTTGGGGGGAGGAAGAAGGACAGGGTGGTATTTGGATGAATTTTTGGGGTGGGTGGGTTGTATGTGGCATGCCCAAAGTCATAGACTAGACATGTTTTTGAGTCTTGAAAACCCTACCCTTTGCCCTCTATATTACCCTTTGTAGGTGCTTAGTTGTTCTGTCTTTGCGCACTGGAAAACGCTAGCCAAACCACCTTTTGCTGTACTAATTCAGAGCAAATGATATATGCAAAGTATGGAGAGGCTTGTGTCCTTTCTCTGTAACCACATGAATTTCTAGAACAAAGTTTGGAACTTGCTTTTCATACTCATGGACTAAGGCTGACATGTATTATATTTAAAAAGCAAAAAGAATTGCGCTAAATAAGTGACAAATTGTGCATAGATTGTAAACAGTGACAAAAAATGAAAAAGCACAATTATATAACACACAAAATGAATGAAGATGAAACTAAATAAACCCTTGTGTAAACTTCTTTAAAGTCCAAAAGGTAAACTACAGTGAAAGAGGTGGTCCCAAACCACCAATATGAATAAAAGTCCAAGTGATTAGCGAATATTCATCTGTGAAAAAAGGAATCCACCACCAAGAACGGAAGGGGTCACTCCTTACCGAAAGGCCACGATCCCCCACTACAGAGGATCATAGCTCACAGATGTAAAATGACACTGGCAACGGGAACCCGCATTGGCATCCACTAGGGGTCGTCACAACGTCAGCAGTAAACTCATGGAAGGGGCGTACCATAAAACGAAAATGGAACTCGCATAGTGTAAAACCATAAAAAACTTTCTTCCAGGGGCACAGGCGCCGCACTACGGCACACTCCTAAGGATGACCCTTTGTACTGAACCAAATGACATAGTAAGCATCAGAATCAAGGCACATATATTCTGAAAAAAATTTGCGCAACGCACATCTCTGTGTTCTGTAAACAAACAAAAGTTGCCCACTATCCACACAATCGTTTTGCAACCTATAACACCAAGTGTAAAGGTTTAAGGAACCACCAAATAGGGAGGAATATATAATTTGAAACAGTCAGATTCACAGCAACCATTCTTGCAAATTAGCCTACTAGACAACCTTATTCTAGTTGCTAGTTGAAATACAAGCAATTAACCTTTCCTAAGGATAACCCTTTGTACTGAACCAAATGACATAGTAAGCACCAGAATCAAGGCACATATATTCTGAAAAAAAATTGCGCAACGCACATCTCTGTGTTCTGTAAACAAAAAAGAGTTGAAGAAAATGAGAAAATCCGGACAGCCGCACTCCAGGAAGATGTATTTCAAAAGTTGTTTATTATAATAAATTCTTGAGCATACAGCATACAAAGCACTGTGGCAGAAAGTACAGGCAATCAGCTAACGCGTTTCTCGCTTATCCCAAGCGCTTACTTATAGCATGAGCTATAAGTAAGCGTTTGGGATAAGCGCGAAACGCGTTAGCTGATTGCCTGTACTTTCTGCCACAGTGCTTTGTATGCTGTATGCTCAAGAATTTATTATAATAAACAACTTTTGAAATACATCTTCCTGGAGTGCGGCTGTCCGGATTTTCTCATTTTCTTCAGCATGACTCAGCATTAGCCAGCACCTGGGGCTCTTTATCCTGAGAGACAACTGAGTTGATACCTGGAAGTGGATCTATGCCTGTGCGGTGAGAATTTTTCTGCTTTCAACAAAAAAGAGTTGCCCACTATCCACACAATCGTTTTGCAACCTACAACACCAAGTGTAAAGGTTTAATAAACCACCAAATAGGGAGGAATATATAATTTGAAACAGTCAGATTCACAGCAACCATTCTTGCAAATTAGCCTACTAGACAACCTTATTCTAGTTGCTTCTGTTGCAGCACCCATACCAACAGAGTGAGATGAAGCTTTAATGTATACTAAGACCACCTAAGGCTACTGTATATAATTGAGGCAAAAAGGTATTTACAGAAACACATACTGAAAAAACTGGGAGATTAATAGGGCAAGCAATAGAGCTTAGCAACTGGTGGAGAGTCAAGCACTTT
Source organism: Lithobates clamitans (assembly GCA_037952925.1). Lineage (NCBI taxonomy): Eukaryota > Metazoa > Chordata > Amphibia > Anura > Ranidae > Lithobates > Lithobates clamitans. The sequence goes on from JBBGZY010000081.1 coordinate 9,721,169, forward strand.
CCCCTAGCATGCTAATACATCTTGAATACTCTAACAAACAGGTAAACTATTCTTACTCTTCTTGAATTGAAGTACAAATAAGAGATAAATTAAACTCAGCTAAATCACATAAAAGAGACTCTGATGAATATTTAAAAAAACACACGACTTGTGTGTGACTGTTTGTTAAAAGTCAGCAGCAACAGTTTTTGTAGCTGCTGACTTTTAATTTTTGCATAGGAGACTAGAGCTCCTCTTTATGTGTTTACCTATACTTATGAGCGTAAGGCCGCGGTTTCTTTTGACTGTATTCCAAAATTTACAGGCAATGCATACAGTATATCGTTTTGCTCTGAACAAACCAATTCTGTACTCAATAAAAAGGAAAGGAGACTGCAAGAAAGATCTTGCCAACCCTTCCTGTGCTAATTTCTTTATACACTTCCCTAACCACATGTAGAAAAAGCAAAGCTGATTTCAAATTTATCTACCCAAACACAACCTTCATGTGTGTCAGAAACCATGAAATCAGGCCAAGACAGAAGTACAGTTAAATCACACTTGTTTATTAATAAAAGTAAAAAGAAAAAATATAGTCAAAACATAGCCAAAGTTCAGTAACCGGAACGGATAGTCAGCCAAGCCAGAAGTTAGGGATCAATGTGGTAGAACACCAAGCAGGATCTGGAGCCAGAAGGGATGTCAGCAAAGCAAGTCTTGAACAGGATCACAGGAGAGTTTCTGTGATGTTGACCAAGGTGAAGGCAGAGATCCACTGGGTTGAACGGCTTAAGTAGGCAGGACTGACGAGCAGGATATCATCTGTGACGGGAGGGGCAGTGGAACCAAGAATCCCTTGGAAAGGTTGGGAAACCCATGTTTCAGCACCCCATGCACCTCTTATGTCTAAGTCACCCTGTGCCATCCTGGCGCAGGGTAACAGAAAATATATCTTGGATTACTTAAAATGGGATAGTAATATTTATCCACAATATCTCCCAGAATATATGTAAAGACTATTCTTGGTTTGTTTGATTCTGAACTCAACATGTTAGTTGAGAAAGCTGATCACATTGGCCTCTGTACAATGTTGCAGACAGGCCGACTCCTGCTGGAGCTCCTGCTATTGTGAGAAGGTGTCCTGTGTTTATAGTTATGATAATGTATAATCTACTGTGTGAAGCTCGGTGACAACAAGTCTGACCTGTAGTGAAATCCTGATTAATCATAACAATGCTCAGAAGGGCATGGAGTCACATCGGCTGCTTTAAAGGATTCATTCTGTTTCTGGTTACGGGTGTATTGTTAGAGTAATATGAGTAGGAGGCTACTGTATAAGACTTGTATTTTGGTTCTAATAAACAGTCCATGTTTAGCAACTAAACAAGTATCATCTTGTTTTGTGCTTGTGAGCGGTTGGAATATCTGATATCTATATTCAGACTGGGAGACGGGAGGGAAGCGGTATATGACGAAAGCACTCAAGCGGAGTGTGGGAAGTTTTGTTACATCATCAACAGCTGAATAACTGTGGAGAGATAAGATCTGGCAATTAGCCGACAGCTGAGCGGTCAGCTCTGAGAAGGAAGGGCTGAGCCCAGCCCTGACAGTAAGCCCTCCTCAACAACCCCCCCCTCGGAGGAACACCAGGCTTGAGAGGAAAATGTCTATGGAAATCATGGAGGAGGACAGGGGCATGTACGTCTAAGGATGAGACCCTCTTCCCCCTCCACAGCTCACCCCCCACCCACAGGTTACCTTCTCTTCTGTCATACACAGTTCACCCCCCAGCTCACCCTTTCCCCCCACTCTCCACAGTTCACTCCCCCATCCACAGCCAGCTCACCCTCTCCGCCCCAGTTCACAATAACCTCTGCACCTCATCCACAGCTTATCATTTTCCCCCTCCACACACACACACAGGCTACCTTTCTCTCCACGCACAGGTTACATTCTCTTCTCTCATCAGTACACCCCCTCCCCCCCACAGCTCATCCTTTCCCCTTCTCCACATCTCACCCCCATACAGGTTATCTTCTCTTCTCTCATCCACAGTTAACCTGCCCCCCCCTCCACAGCTCACCCCCTCTCCTCCACAGCTCAACCCCCCCACACACACGGGTTACCTTTACATCCACACACAGGTCACCTTTTCTTCTCTCGTCAGTTCACCCCCCTCTCCACAGCTCACCCCCCCACAGGTTACCGCCTCTTCTCTCGTCCACAGTTCACCTGCCCCCCCACAGCTCACCCTACCCCCCTCCCCACCCACAGATTACCTTCTCTTCTCTCCTCCACAGCTCAACCCCCCCACACATACAGGTTACCTTTCCCTCCACACACAGGTTACCTTCTCTTCTCTCATCAGTTAACCCCCCCACAGCTCACCCTTCCCCCCCCTCTCCACAGCTCACCCCACACAGGTTACCTTCTCTTCTCTCATCCACAGTTCACCTGCTGCCCCCACAGCTCAACCTACACCCCTCCACAGCTCACCCCCCCACCCACAGGTTACCTTCTCTTGTCCACAGTTCACCCCCCTCACTGCTCAACCTACTCCTTCCACAGCTCACCCGCCACCTACAAGTTACCTTCTCTTTTCTCGTCCACAGTTCACCCCCACAGCTCACCCTACCCCCCCTCCACACACAGGTTACCTTCTCTTCTCTCGTCCACAGTTCACCTGCTCCCCCACAGCTCAACCTACCCCCCCTCCACAGCTCACCCTCCCCACCCACAGGTTACCTTCTCTCTTTCACAGTTCAACCCCCCACAACTCACCCTACCCCTCCACAGCTCAACCCCCCACCTACAGGTTACCTTCTCTTCTGTCGTCCACAGTTGACCCCCCAGCTCACCCTCTCCCCCCACTCTCCACAGTTCACCCCCATCCACAGCCAGCTCACCCTCTCCGCCCCTGCATTTCACAATTTACATTAGCATGCACAGCCCGCTCCCCCATTCACAATTCCCTTTTAACCTCTGTCACCTCTGCACACCCCCCATCCACAGCTTACACCCCAGTCCACAGCCCACCCCCCCACAGGTTACTTTCTCTTCTCTCATCCACAGTTCACCTGCCGCCCCCACCGCTCACCCTACCCCACCTCCACAACTCACCCACCCCCCACCCACAGGTTACCTTCTCTTCTATCGTCCACAGTTCACCTCCCCACAGCTCACCCTACCCCCTCCACAGCTCACCCGCCACCCACAGGTTACCTTCTCTTTTCTTGTCCACAGCTCCCCCCCCCACAGCTCACTCTACCCCTCCACAGCTCACCCCCCACCCACAGGTTACCTTCTCTTCTCTTGTCCACAGTTCACCTCCCCCCACAGCTCACCCTCTCCCCCCTCCACAGCTCACCCCCCACCCACAGGTTACCTTCTCTTCTGTCACCCACAGTTCACCCCCCAGCTCACCTTCTCCCCCACTCTCCACAGTTCACTCCCCCATCCACAGCCAGCTCACCCTCTTCGCCCCCACATTTCACAATTCACATTAGCATGCGCAGCCCCCGCTCCCCATTCACAATTCCCCTTTTAACCTCTGTCAACATGTCACCTCTGCACACCCCCCATCCACAGCTTACACCCCCAGTCCACAATCACCTCTGCATCCCATCCACAGCTTATCTTTTCCCCCCTCCACATTTAACTTCTGCACCCCTATCTACAGCTCACCCCAATCCACAGCTCAAACCCTCTACAACCCCTCATCTTCCACCTCTGCACCCCAACCCGCCCCACCACACTTAACCCTGTACAAATTCCCCAGCCCACAACTCTCACTTTGCACAATCTAACCCCCCAGCCCTGACCTCTGCAGAACATCTACAACTTCACAGTCTCTACTCTCTCTGCACAACCAGCCCCCTTCCTCTCCCTTTCCCTCCACAGTGCTCTCACCTGCATTGGTATTAGAGCAGTGCAGCAGACTTCTGTTCTGTCAGATCAGGCTTTTTTTCCCCCTCAGCTTACTGTGCAATCTCCTCTGTGCAGCTCTGCCTGTCAGATCAGTGTAGCACAGAACCGAGGAGGAGTTTCAGAGAGCTTCACACAGATCTGACAGACAGCAGGCGGGGATAGCTGCCTCTGAAATCCCCCATTAATTGCGCTAGTTGCATCATGCGCACTCGGTCCCAGAGCACTGATCAGCCAGATGTGGCGCACATGCCCTGGATTCCATCGATAACATACAGAAGCTTGTGGAGGAAGTGAATTGTATAGAAAATTTCCTTTACCGGCTTCTGTTTTATGTAACAGGCTGCAGAGGAGAGGACTGCCTCAGGTGGCGGAACTGCATTTCGGCACGTTCCAGTGGAGCTGCTGGTTTAAGCGGGCCTGTCCTCTTTGCTCTACACCCTTCCTAAATTGTTCACTCCCCTTGACACAACTGTAGTGCAGTGTTGAAATAATATGAGCATTAACTTTAACCCACAATATACACTTACACTTAGGATTACTTCTCCCTGGGTACTGGTAGCTCCACCTGTAGGAGAAATGACAACACTGCACACAAACTTCAATATAAACCTTAATGTCACTATCATAGAGTGCAGGGCCCTGCAATGAAAAAGGCAGTCCAGACGTCTTCAGTCTTCGCTAGCTTTTATAATTGTAATCCGTATAGGGGGTTCCTCCTGTGTGCTATGTAGTGTAGTATAACACACTAAAACAATTGTAATCCAAATGAGTGACTAGGTGTCTTTATATTAAGAAACAAAACATCTAACATCCGCTCTTGAACGCTGGAGTCTATTTGTATGTGATAATCTCAGACTTAACGTGTTCTGTGGGACTATCAGTCCCAGCAACTCTCTGTACAGTTCTAAAGATGTGTGTGTAATACTCAATTAAACTTCTGGGTATCAACCCTCTCACCACACGAAATCCAGGCAGGTTAATGTCTCAGATTCAGCAGTTCTCAGTTCCGTAAAGAGGCACCACCACGCTGTCACACTGTTCCGTCCTCAAACGACCAGGAGTCCTCGATTAATTCCCCACGGGTCCTCCGGAACAATCATGTCTCTTGTCCAGCTCGCTGCGATGCGATGACAGGATGCTGCAGCTGCTCCGCGCCTTCACCAAGTAGGCTGCAACCCTGTGGGAAAAAATATATAATTATACCACCCTGTAACTAGCATATGCATAAGCCTGTTACATAATCTGGTGATGATATAGCCACACAATCTTCTATAAATCATAAACGCTAATCCACATTTAGAAAAAATCCATATAACAATTGTAATCTTCTATGGTTCCACTGACATAAAACCGTGCATTTAAAACAAGCGTGAAATCCAAAATTGCATGATATACCTGTGCAATCTAAATAATAAATAACAAATTCATAAAAAATCTAAAAAATCAATTTGGTGCGATTCCGTGCAACTTTCTGTGCTGTGAAAGTGAATTTGATAAGGTGAGTGAATTTATTAAGGAATTGTGAAAAGTTCTTTCAAAGTTCTTTAGTGATAAAAGAAATCCTTTTGCTGTGGGTGTCTCACAGTGTGGTCTCCCAGAACTCTCACCTTACATAGGAGATAATCAGGCATTCAGTAGTGTGTCTTTATATAGAAGTGGTGTTCTGGCAGCTTCTTCTTTCTCATGCTATATCTCCTCCAGCGTTCCTTTCCCTGCAACTCCGCTCTAGTAAGCTCAGTGTTGGTGAGATAAAATGGGTGGGGGAGAAGAGAAAGGAGGCTCCACTAGTGCATTAACGTTTTAAAACCAAAGGGGTAGCATTTATTAAGTGTTGCTCTTACATTTAATATGATAAAAACAGGCAAAGTAGTTAAAAGAACGATCTGGCGTTGTCAGCGCCCTCTCACTTGTGCTTCAGATACTGTGTGTCGCTCCAGCCAATCCCTACGCGTTACGACACGGTCACGTGTCTTCATCTGGGGATGTGATTGGCTGTTCTGTGTATGCTTATATATGCTAATACCGGAAGTTGCGAAGCCGCCATTTTACTTGTGGTCAATCTAATCTCAGTCCGGCGGCCATTTTTCGTTAGTTTTTTAATGAGGTTTTTCCTCTTGTGTTTAAAGCCCTCATGTGCGCGGCCATGTTTTTGGTGGTATTCCTTCATAATAAAGATTGATGCTGCTGTTTGATGTTACAGACGTGTTGAATTGTGTAGTTTGATAGGAATAATCACTATTAATTTGTTATCAAGGTGTTAACTACTGTTTTTTACTGTAGCAGCAAATAGTAAAATTAAGTTCTCTAATCCGTTTCTATGGCTACATTTGAAATGGTTCCCTTAAATATATGAAGCAGATGTGGGAGTGCCCTGATTCATATACCAGCAGGTATTGATGTAATACAAAAAATTAAATAAATAAATAAAATCCAAAGAAATACATAATGATTAACCATTCATACGACCGCTAGGCAATTTATATAATTATGCACAGCAGTTTATTTAATTAGGGCACTCCCCTTGTTTGATCACTTTTATAGTATCACATTCACTAGCGCGAAGGAAACATTTACACAAACCCTGTGGGACACACCCACAGAGTCCTGCTGGCAGGCCACGCGTCCCAGGAACAAGAGACCTAAAATGGCAGCTGCTTACCCTTTTATATCCCCCCACAATGCAGTTCAGTTCTGACTGTGTCCAGGAGTATTGTGGGTGGGTCAGAGCTACAGTCCCAAAGTAAACAATGAATCACTTCCGTGTCACTTAATCCTGAGACATAAACTTATTGTGCTTTATCAATTGTCCACAAGATGGCACTAACACAACTATTGTACTGAATAATACACATAGCGCTAAAAACAACAGTTGTCAGTGCTATATATATATATATATATATATATATATATATATATATATATATATATATATATATATATATATATATAAACAAAATATTAGAGCTGTGTTCCCAAAACAGATTTTTTTTTATTGCACAACCTGAAAATACTATTGTACAAGCCCCATAAAATCATTAGATTATGCCCCATACAATAAACCAAAACAGGGTTCACTGGAGGCTATAGCACAGGTTTAGTGACTATCACCATATAAAAACATTTTGGAAACAGCTTTAGTACCAGCATGAGCAATCCAACTGGATCTTCATTGCAGCGGTTCCTACATAGTTTATACATTTTGTTGGTGAAACACAGTTCAACATCTCTAAATCCAGAAATCTAGAATTAAACTGCTAGCAATGTAGAGTGGCAATTTGCTGTACAGTTCTAATGACATGCTCTAGGTGTACTGTCACAGAGCATGCAGACTGTCTTCTCCAGCCCTCTGCCCCATCCTCAACATTCCTTGTGTGGCTAGGATGTCTAATAATATTAAGGGGTTACTAAATCTAGCCAGTCAACAGGCATTTAAATAGTATCTCAATCTGTCTTTATATTGGCCTCCTCTATTCCTGTTGTAGCGCTACTCCCACAGGGACTGCTGTTAGACAGGTTCTTTCCCAAAACACCGCAAAGACAGCCAGGCACACAGCAACAATCTGTTCACTCTGGCTCATAAATCAGACTGGGGGATGTCTTTTTATTTTTTGCTAAAGGAACTTGTAACAGGAGAGGATAGAAGGGTGTGGGATACCCCTGACTGCCAAGCACTACTTGAAGAGGACACTTCTCTGTCAGTGGCAGTAGCACACAGGCAGTTTGACTAGTACAGTCTATAAGTCTATAGATGCACAGCTGAAGACCATGCAGGAACATATATAATGAGTAGTTGTAGTCTAGGACAGTCTGTAGTTTTACAGCTAAGGACCATAAACTAGGTTTTAGCACAGGTATTGTTAGACTAGAACAGTCTGAATTCTTGCAGTTGGGGACCACAAGACAGTTAGCAGCACAGGTATTAGGCTCTACTTACAGATCCCAGGGGTAGAGAAGAATTCTATAAGCTCTGTTCATAGAAGATTAGTCCAGCAGCCAGTCCAGAGGTGTTCCAGGGGCAGACAGACCCCTGAAGCTTGCAGATCAGTTCCCTCTCAGCTCACAGATCCATCTCCATGGGGTGGAGGAAGACAATCTCCTCAGGGCTCCAGGCTATTTACCAGTAATCTAGCTCCATCTGGGCATATTAATCAATATCACGTGAACACAAGAATAATTTCCATAATTTTTACAAAACTGAAATCTATAAAACATTTGTTTAGCTCCATTACATAAAAGTAAGCTTAGTAATATAACTTAGATTACAAAATCTTCAGTTTTACTCAAATTAGTTGATGCAAACATGAATGACATTTTTGTCAGCCAGGGGTCTAGGGAGCAAGGCACCACATCCCTTCAACTAAACAATACATATGAAATACGGAATAGGGACTTTTAGGCTGCCCAAGATAATATACTACATCATATTTTTAAAATTCATATCAAATTTTATTGGATACATTTAAAAAGATACTTTTGTTTTTGTTAAAAAAAATGTTTTCAAAAAAAGATCACATGCAATACAGTTATACAGTACAGGGATAATTGCTCAACATGTTTCACCAGAAAAATGGCTTCTTCAGGAGACTTTTCATTTTGCTGTACAAGATGTTCCCTGTAGACGAAAAGAATACACATTTGGAAACAATATAAAGTAGAGCCGTATGGCTCTGTTCATGCCTAAACAAATTATATTACAACAGGGTTACAATGAGTCATCTGAAGGGCTGCTCTTACCCCGAAGACGCCACCAGGTTAGTATGTATCCGCATAAGGGCCAAAGGATCACCATTAAAAGGATGTCAGTGTGTCATAGGAGGACCATATCACCACAATGAAGATCTAAAAAAAAATATATACAGTGGGGGCAGAAAGTATTCAGACCCCCTTAAATTTTTCATTCTTTGTTATATTGCAGCCATTTGCTAAAATCATTTAAGTTCATTTTTTTCCTCATTAAGGTACACACAGCACCCCATATTGACAGAAAAACACAGAATTGTTGACATTTTTGCAGATTTATTAAAAAAGAAAAACTGAAATATCACATGGTCCTAAGTATTCAGACCCTTTGCTCAGTATTTAGTAGAAGCACCCTTTTGATCCAATACAGCCATGAGTCTTTTTGTGAAAGATGCAACAAGTTTTTCACACCTGGATTTGGGGATCCTCTACCATTCCTCCTTGCAGAACCTCTCCAGTTCTGTCAGTTGGATGGTAAACGTTGGTGGACAGCCATTTTTAGGTCGCTCCAGAGATGCTCAATTGGGTTTAAGTCAGGCCTCTGGCTGGGCCATTCAAGAACAGTCACAGTGTTGTTGTGAAGCCACTCCTTCGTTATTTTAGCTGTGTGCTTAGAGTCATTGTCTTGTTGGAAGGTAAACCTTCGGCCCAGTCTGAGGTCCTGAGCACTCTGGAGAAGGTTTTCGTCCAGGATATCCCTGTACTTGGCCACATTCATCTTTCCCTCGATTGCAACCAGTCGTCCTGCTGCAGCTGAAAAACACCCCCACAGCATGATGCTGCCACCACCATGCTTCACTGTTGGGACTGTATTGGACAGGTGATGAGCAATGCCTGGTTTTCTCCACACAAACCGCTTAGAATTAAGGCCAAAAAGTTCTATCTTGGTCTCATCAGACCAGAGAATCTTATTTCTCACCATCTTGGAGTTCTTCGGGTGTTTTTTTAGCAAACTCCGTGCAGGCTTTCATGTGTCCTGCACTGAGGAGAGGCTTCCGTCGGGCCACTCTGCCATAAAGCCTCGACTGGTGGAGGGCTGCAGTGATGGTTGACTTTCTACAACTTTCTCCCATCTCCCGACTGCATCTCTGGAGCTCAGCCAGTGTGATCTTTAGGTTCTTCTTTACCTTTCTCACCAAGGTTCTTCTCACCCGATAGCTCAGTTTGGCCAGACGGCCAGCTCTAGGAAGGCTTCTGGTTGTCCCAAACGTCTTCCATTTAAGGATTATGGAGGCCACTGTGCTCTTAGGAACCTTAAAGTGGAGTTCCACCCACTTTTACAACTCTTCAGCATCCCTCACTAAACTGTGCACTGTAAACAAATTGGATATATTTTTTTTTTTTCTCAGCACCTACTGTATATCTGCTGTATTCATTTTTCACTTCCTGCTCCCTGGCCGTGGCCCATCGCACCATTTCCTGTTTGCAATGCTTTCTGGGAAGGGGCGGCAACTTCCTCTGACACTGCTGTTGCTATGGACACCTGACCTGAAACCTAGTACTCTGCTTGTGCTGCACTGAGCATGTGCGAGATCTGCAAGGATGAGATCCAGGAAGAAACACAGTCTAGCTTCAGATGCCCACACTTAAGATGGCCACAGCCTGCTGTAAGTTTATAAAATAACAAACTACTGCTATAAACTAACAAAACAGACCTTAATTTACAGACTAACTTTACTAGAATACATTGAGCGTGTGTATTATAGGGGTATTTTTATTTAAAAAGTATGATTTCGGCCGGAACACCACTTTAAGTGCAGCACAAATGTTTTTGTAACCTTGGTCAGATCTGTGCCTTGCCACAATTCTGTCTCTGAACTCTTCAGGCAGTTCCTTTGACCTCATGATTCTCATTTGCGCTGACATGCACTGTGAGCTGTAAGGTCTTATATAGACAGGTGTGTGGCTTTCCTAATCAAGTCCAATCAGTATAATCAAACACAGCTGGACTCAAATGAAGGTGTAGAACCATCTCAAGGATGATCAGAGGAAATGGACAGCACCTGAGTTAAATATATGAGTGTCACAGCAAAGGGTCTGAATACTTAGGACCATGTGATATTTCAGTTTTTCTTTTTTAATAAATCTGCAAAAATGTCAACAATTCTGTGTTTTTCTGTCAATGTGAGGTGCTGTGTGTACATTAATGAGGAAAAAAATGAACTTAAATGATTTTAGCAAATGGCTGCAATATAACAGAGTGAAAAATTTAAGGGGGTCTGAATACTTTCCGTCCCTACTGTATATGTGTCATAGGAGGACCATATCACCACAATGAAGATCTAAAAAAAAAAAATAATATATATTTACATATATATATATATATATATATATATATATATATATATATATATATATATATATATATATATATATATATATATATATATATATATATAGCCATGGTGATAGCACTACTGACAAACAATCTGCCAAATCACCCCACTGCCAGACTTCATGCAGAACCTCTCCTCGGAGGCTTAGTAGGTTAAAGTCTATGTTCTAGGAAATAGACTACTGCTTCCAGCCAGTCCAACTTGCAAACCATGTATTCCTCGGCTACACTGGTTTGACACACACATCCCCACAGTCTCTTTTCTGGTCCAGGACTCCTCACCATCCACCGTGTGCATGATGAAGAATCTGCTAGTGACCCTGTAGAAGCAGAGTTCTCTTACAGACTCCCTGGCACATCCTCCAGCCATCCACTGTGGTAACACTCACCGACCTTCCAACCTTCCATGCGTTCCAACAGCTTCTCCTGTCCCTTCTGCTCCAGGAGTTCCCTGTCACCGACCGCGTGGTGACAGAGACATTGCCAGTCACCGTGTAAAAGCAATGTTCACTCACAGCTCTCTCCGGGCCTCCTCCTGCGATCCCCCCCCCCCGATGGGGGCGTGATCCTGTGGCTATCTAGCACTCCATTCCTCACATCATACAGTCAACTTCTGCTCCCCAACAGCATGTGACCTCAGCATATATAGGAGGCCCGCCCCCTGCCAATGCCAGTTAGGGATTGGTCAGAGCTCCCACATGTGCTGCCTGCCACTCCATCTCTAGGCCCAGCCTCCTCTTCCAGAACATTCTCCCTGGAAGCAGGAGAGGCACCTCAGAGTGGAGCCCAGGTGGTCACACCCACTGCTACTCTAACCACTCCCAGCCACAGAATCAAAACAGACAGGCCTAGCTTGCAGCATAGGCCTGCCTAAATTTGCCACTGATTGTGCTGAATTTGTGCTGAACAAACCTAGTAAAACACCCCTTACTAGCACCTACCTTCTGGTAGAGGGTGCTACATTTATATACCCTGTTTCCCCGAAAATAAGACCTAGTGTGATTTTCGGTGATGGCTGCAATATAAGCCCTACCCCCCATATAAGCCCTAGTTAAAGTCCTTGTAGGTCTTATTTTCAGGGTAGGGCTTAATTTTGGGGAAACAGGGTAGGCCTTTTTTGGGGGGTAGGGCTTATATTGCAGCCATCACTGACAATCACGCTAGGTCTTATTCTGGGGGGAAACAGGGTATATATATATATATATATATATATATATATATATATATATATATATATATATATATTTATATTTATATTTATATATGTAGCGCTTACCCCCGAAGGAGTGTCTGATTTTATTCGGGTCTTTGCCATCACCCCCTTACCTGTATTTCCACCAGACACTGAACGAGTCTATATTGGGCCTTGCGCCCATCAATGCATGCATCAGTCACTTTGTTATATTTCCAATGCTTTATTGCAAAACTTTTGAAGAAGTAGCAGTTAAGAGGTAGAAAGGGAGTTGCAGGAGGGTTCAGATTACCTTATGCAGATCACTGAGGAACTTGAGATCTTGAAGACAAACACACCTTCAGTTACTAGATCTTTGCCACCCCCACTGGGTTTCTTCTGAGAAAGAAGAGCACTCAAACTTCAGCCTGTTGCTCTTCCAACACTGGCCTGTGGAGACAACGACACCTACAGACAACAGTGTGGAACTACATGCAACACAGCCAATGCTGTAACAGAAGCTAATTTAGTCACAGATTAAATCTGAACTATATACAGAACAGATAACCCCCTAAATTTACATACAAGCGCCTGATCAACATTATATATATATATATATATATATATATATATATATATATATATATATATATATATATATATATATATATATATATATATTTATTTATATCCAGCACAATATTTAAGGAAACCATTATGAGTCTACAACCCTCCCAAGAATGGGTTCCAAATAGTAGACACAAATTTGCCAAAAAAACTAATAAGGACAAAAAAAGGAATGATATCTTGCTGAGAGGATTCACAAGTCAATGGCAAATAAACACACACACTCTTTCTGAAAAGTCATTTATTAAAAAAAAAAGAAAGAAAATGTAAATCCACCATCAACCATATTGTCCAACAATGTGAATCCACATTTATTCGGATGAAAAAAAAAATCTTGCCGCCCTCAAACATATCTGAATGCAGGGCTGCTGTTAGAAATCATGGGGCCCTGTACAGCCTTCCTGACAAACCCCCAACCCCTGATCTGCCCCCCCCAACCCTGCCTCGGCTCTTCCACTCCCCCCCCAGGATGCTGGAACAGCAGCAATGACTTTATCCCCCTACGCCCTTCTGTTGATGTGATGGGGCACAGGGAAATGTAATTTAAGTCCTGGTAAGCAAATAGGAGCCGGGGTGTAGTCTAATAAAATCAATATATTTATTTAGGCAGAAATTAACAATAAAACTGACCTGGGCCCCCCTGTTTAGATAATGTGTCCTAGGCCCAGTACAACAGGACCAGTTGTACTGCCTTATCAGCGGCTTTGTCTTAACCTGTTGCTGGACTCCCACCAAATGTAATCTCTTGGTCCCTGCTGCATCAATACAAGCAAAGAAGTTGGTTCTCCGGGTGATGTCATGGACATGACCATATTTGGTCAATGATAGCACAGTAATTCCAGTGACATCATTGAAAAAATATGGCCATGTCCATTTAGTTGTAAGGTTTCTTTAACCACTTCCGGACCGCCCACTGTATATATACGTCGGCACTTTAAAGATGGATATCTTGGTAACGGCAGCAGTTGCTGCCATAACCGAGATATCCATCTCTTTAGTGGGTGGTCCAGTTTACGATAATGGTGGTCTCTGCGGCGGATCACCGTTATTGGCGGCGGGAAAGGGCCCCCCTTCCGCCGCTCTCCTGCGCCCTCCGTTGCTTACCGAACCTGTCGGCAGTGACGGAGGTGGTCGGGTCCTCTTCCTAGCTGGGTATGGATACGAGTGAGGGCAAGATGGCCCCCACCCGTCTCCATAACATAGCATCTTAAAGGGACATTTTTTTTTGTCATTTTTTTAAATGACAACATTTTTTATTTTTTTTTATTTATTGCATTAAAGTCCAAATATGAGATCTGAGGTCTCTTGGACCCCAGATCTCATATTTAAGATGTTTACAGTCCTTGTAAAAAGTGACCCAAATTAGAAAAAAAAAAAACAGTTTTAAAATTAATAAAATAAAGTAAAGTAAATAAGAAAACATTTTTTTTAAAGCGCCCCGTCCCGAGGAGCTCATGCGCAGAAAAGAACGCATACGTGAGCAGCGCCCGCATATGAAAACGGTGTTCAAACCACACATGTGATCGTTAGAGCAAGAGCAATAATTCTATTCATAGACCTCCTCTGTAACTCAAAACATGCAACCTGTAGAATTTTTTAAACGTCACCTATGGAGATTTTTAAAGGTAAAAGTTTGACGCCATTCCACGAGCAGGCGCTATTTTGAAGTGTGACATGTTGGGTATCAGTTTACTCAGCGTAACATTATCTTTCACACTATAAAAAAAATTGGGCTAACTTTACTGTTGTCTTATTTTTTAATTCAAAAAAGTGAATTTTTCCCAAAAAAAGTGCGCTTGAAAGACCGCTGCGCAAATACAGTGTGACAAAAAGTATTGCAATGACTGACATTTTATTCTCTAGGGTGTTAGAAAAAAAAAAGTATAACGTTTGGGGGTTCTAATCAATTTCCTAGCAAAAAAAAACTTGTTTTTAACTTGTAGACACCGAGTCTAAAAAAAAGGCTCGGTCCTTAAGTGGAACTGACGTTATATGCATATGAATGAAATAGTAAATACTATGTAACAATACATTGGTGCACTGGGGGAGATTTACTAAAACTGGTGTACTCAGAATCTGGGCAGGTGTGGATGGTAGCCAATCAGCTTCTTACTTCAGCTTGTTCATTTAAGCTTTGGCAATAAAACCTGGAGGCTGATTGGTTTGTATGCAGAGCTCCATCAGATTTTACACTCTCCGGTTTTAGTAAATAACCCCCACTGTGTTACTCATTGATACTACATAGCTATTCAAGGCTGCCACTTTGATTGCTGATAATAGCAGCAGTAGAATCGCAGAAAGAAGAGAGTAAAGCATAGGCCTTTACATTTTGTTAAAGTTTTTAATGGCCTGTCTCCTGTGTACAAAATCCTCAAGTGGTAAAAAGGCACTAAAGAATGCAGTTATGCATTGAATATAATAAAACATAAGCAGATTTGTAAAGTAAAATGTGTAAGTACCTCAATTTGACTTTTCGGGCCTCTTTTTTTCTTTTGGAAAATAATTTTTATTCCACATTTTTTTTAAACAATACACAAGGTGCAAAGACAACGCATCTGCCTGGAGTTTGCATGTTCCCCCTGTGCCTGTGTGGGTTTCCTCCAGGTACTCCGGTTTCCTCCCACACTCTAAAGACGTGCTGGTAGATTAATCGGATCCTGTCTAAATTGGCCCTATTATATTTATGAATGTGTTTTAGGGACCTTAGATTGTAAGCTCCTTGAGGGCAGGGACTGATGTAAATGTATAATGTATATGTAAAGCGCTGCGTAAATTGACAGCGCTATATAAGTAACTAAAAAAAACCAACCATTCACACACACCCCTTCCCCGTAGTGCAATGTCCCATAAATTACAGGCAATCAAGCAGGATTAATCACCCTTGCAGCAACATTTCAGTAACTAGAACAAGTGTAAACCAGATGAGAAATAGAATAGTAAACATTTGATCGCATCCAATCATGTCAGGCTATTCAAATATGTGAATATTCCATTCATGCATTACTCAGACCTCTTATTGCAGAGTCTCATTGGATGAGAGCCAGCATTGCCATACTTTTTCAAACTATTTGGAGCAACCCTACTCAAGTATGTGGCCTTATAAAAAGGCAGTGTCTTATTTACTATGCCCTTCCAGTAAGCTAAGGAGGGAGCCTCAGGCTTTTTCCACCATAGCAAGATAGCCTTACATGCATAGAACAAGGAAAGAGATAACAGGGTTCTTTGAGCCCTGCGCGGTGCCACCACTTCCACCAGGCCTAGCAGACATACTGATATCGTCAAGGGGACAGGTAGAGAAAGCAGGTCTTGGATGGTGTTAGTGACCCCCCGCCCAGAACTCCCGTATCTGCTGGCAATGCCAGAATATATGATCGAAATCAACCGTAGTAGCGGTACAGCGCCAACAGGCTGCGTCACCTGAACCATATATACTGGCTATTCTCGCTGCAGTGTAATAGACCCTATAAAGTATCTTAAATTGAATATACTGGTCTTGAGCCGACACAAAGGGCCCAAATGGGTGATCCCACATATCATCCCAATCATCCCCCTGAAAGTTGGGAACTAGTGAACTTCATTCATCCCCTACACTTGCTTGGGCCTTTCAACAAATAGCTCTTTATACACTTCTGACAGCGTCTTTTGCATGGATTCATCACATAGCAACTGTTCCAGGGGAGAAGACTGAAGCTCCAAAGTGACAGCACAAAACTGTGTTAAAGAATTAGCAAAGGTGCCCAGAATCTCGAATAACGCTTTCAAGGATGATCCCGGATGCTCTAAAAAGAGGAGAATATCATCCGCATATAGGGCAGTACCTTTTAGAATACCTTCCACCTCAAGAGCTGTAGATGTTCGCAAAGCAATAGCTATGGGTTCAATGGTGAGAGTGAATAGGGCTGGGGAGAGTGGACACCCCTGACGCTTCCCTCTACCCACTGAAAAACTGCGCAGAGACCGACGTGCCTATCTTTATTGTCTCCTTGGGCCTACTATAGAGCAGGGAGATCCAGGCGAGAAACACATTTCCAAACCCCATGTACCATAAGACCATGGACATATAATTCCAGTCCACAGAATCGAAGGCCTTGGCCATGTCTAAGGACACTATCACCCTGGCCCCAAGATTGGTGGGATCAATTTGTGTGCAAATAGCCTGCGAAGATTGGTGTCTGTAGATTTCTGGGGAATGAAGCCTGTTTGATCTATGTCTGCCAGCGTGGTGATTATTTTTTGTGGCCAATATTTTCGTTAGGATCTTGAGATTCTGATTGAGAAGAGCTATTGCTCTATAAGAGGAGCAGCTCAAGGGGTCCTTGCCCGGTTTGGGCAGCAGAACCACCTGAGCCTCCATGAGAGAATCTGGAAGAATCTTATTTTCTAAGCAGAAGAGTCCTAAGTCTCGGGACAAGAGCTTCTAGATGCAACCTATACCACTCTTTGCAGAACCCGTCAGGACCTGGGGATTTGTGGGGAGGGAATGATCTGATGTCAGTTTCAATTTCCTTCTCTGTGATCTCTACCTCTAAGCTGTTTTTGTCCATCTCAGAGAGCGCTGGAATACTTAGGGAGGAAAGTAAGGATTCCAAGTCCTGTTCATTATAAGCCGGGATAGGTGCATTAGGGCTCTATAATATTCTACAAAAGTGTCTAGAATGTAATTGCCAGTTAGCAAGGTTCCCTGGGAATTAGTAATGCAAGGGATATTAGTCTGAACTCTTTGTTCTGCAAACAGAATAGCCAGTAATTTTCAGTTTTTATCTCCTTGTTCAAAAAGGGATTCTGCCCTCCTCATCCAAGTGGTGTGTGATGAGCTCAGTGAAATGCAACGCCAGAAGACGGCGTGTTTCCAACAGTTCGACATAGGTAACGTCTGACTGATTGGTTACATGAGCCAGCTCACACGCTCTCTCTTTATCCTGAAGTTCCTGTGACAAGACATTCAATTCTTTACATGCTTGCTTGATAGCTTATATATACTGACCTCGCATACACGCCTTAAAGGCATACCAAACTATAGGCAAGGAAGCTATTTGCAGATTGTCCTCCCAGTAGCCAGAAAAAGCTGGTGCCACCGGGGAGGCCACCGATTCCACCTCTAACCAACCTGGGTTCAACCGCAATGCACCCTCTCTGATCTGTAAAGGTAGAGCAATATGTACTGATAGAGGTATGTGATCTGACAAGGCCCCTGCAAGATAATTAGCTCCCCTCACAACTGCATCATTGAAGCATTTGCAAAAGCTAGATCAATCCATGAGGAAGACCTATGTGTTTTAGATAAATGTGAAAAACTCCTGCTGCTAGGATTCTTCCATCACCACAACGCCGTCAAAGAAGCTATCTCCGCCCAGGCTGACAATTCTACAGATGCAGCTCTCTCTGTGTTAGAGGAGTCTAGGGTGGCGCTCAAAATGGCATTAAAACCGCCCGCTACAATGAGAGGCAAATGCACGAGGGGAGCCAACTTACTTAATAAGTTATACAGCATCTATGTATCTGAAATGGGGGGGGGGTGTATAAACATTTTATACATATATATATCAGCTACAACAATCGCATACTGCAGCCCTGGATCTGTTATGATCTGATGAACAGTACAGGAGACAGCTTTACTGATCAAAATAGCCACTCCTCTGGCATACGTGGAATACATAGCATGTATGCCACGTTGAATCCAGGAGCACCGTAAAGTCAAAACCCTAATGCCTCCTGTAAGAAGACTATATGGCTTAAGTGGCTTCAGATATTGGAACATCAGTGCTCGGCGGAATTTATTATTTAAGCCTCTAACATTCCAAGACATCAAATTAAACGTGGTTCCCGCCATAGGAATACGTCATAGAAGTATACATCGAATAACAAAACATTACTAGAGATTCAAGCGACCAGTGACCATTTAGAGCCTCAGGTAGTTTACAGCTCACATGCGGCCAAGGACATAGTATGAAACATTGCACAGACCAACACACAATTATTCCCAGTCCAATGCAAATCCCTGCTGCTGTGTAAAACATTGGAACAAATACACGCAGCGTAGTTTCGAAACTTGTCAAAAAATTTGCAAAAAAATGCGACTGAAAAAATAGGTCTAAAACTATTATAGAAAATGTAAACCTAAAAAAGAGTCCTCTGGTAATAGACGGTTCAAAAGAAAAAATATATGTTTCTGTGTAATCTCCATTTCGTGCCCCAGAGAAGGAGTACCGTAAATACTCAAGTATAAGTCGAAATTTTCAGCCCTTTTTTTAGGCTTGAAAGTGCCCCCCCGACTTATACTTGAGTCACCGCCGTCTGCCTACATGATCAGCGTGTCATGCAGACAGACGGCGGCCAGCGTATGATAATACCATTCGGCAGCCATTCCAGTGTTCAAAAGCCGCGCCTCCTCCTCGTCTGTGATAGGCAGAAAACTCAATTTCCCAGCAGTCAGTGTACAGCCTACCACGGACATTCTCTCATCTTCGTCTGTGGTATGAGAATGAGAGAATGTCCGTGATAGGCTGACCGCTGACTGCTGGGAAATGAAGTGTTCTGCCTATCAAAGACGAGGAGGAGGCGCGGCTTTTGAACAGTAGAATGGCCGCCGAATGGTATTATCACACTCTGATCGGTGCAGAGAGGCACATGGAGGCATGCACAGGACACAGGTAGGATGCACACATACACAGGGACACATGCACAGGACACATGCACACATACACAGGGACAAATGCACAGGACACAGGGACACATGCACAGGACACAGGGAGGCATGCAGCTGCAGATGGGCATTGTTGACCTCTTTTCCACTTACAGTAGCTGCAGCATTTCTCACCCTCGTCTTATACTCGGGTCAATAAGTTTTTCCCAGTTTTTTTGTGGTAAATTAGGGGCCTCGACTTATACTCGGATCGACCTATACTCGAGTATATACGGTAATAGCAAACCCTCCCCCCACATATTTCCAGGAGTGATGGTTTCTCTGTATTCCAATAATAAAGAAGCAACTCCAGCAGGAAAATGACAGTGCAGGTGCCCTCCAGGAAGTTCTGGTCCTGCAATCAACACATTCAAGGAGGATTCTAAAGGTGGGGAGTTAAAGTGCACTGTTAACCCCCAATAGGAACGCCACCATCAGGGCCATCTTTAATTTTGATTGGGCCCTGGGCAAACATTTTCTTGGGGCCCCCCCTCCATTCTGAGACATACAAAAAATAGCAGGTAGACTCAAAATCAGTTTACTGCAGCAGATCACGCAGCGATTGCAATTGTTTGCCAGAGGTTACAGCCTATCATTACTACTCAATGGCTGGTTTCTAGAGGTTACAACACATAATTTCTGCTTGCGATTGGTTGCTAGAGGTTAATGTACATTATTAGCGCTCACTAATTGGTTGCTAGGGGTTACAGCACATCATTAGCACTTACTGATTGGTTGCTAGAGATTAAAGCAGATCACTACTGTTTGCTGATTGGTTGCTAGAGGTTCATGCACATCATTACCTCTCACTGAGCAGTGGAGCAATCCCAAATAATTGAGCAAGTAAAGGTGCACATTAATACACATACTACAGGAGAGGTTCAGAGACTGCGGACATACTGCAGAAGACAATCAGAGACTGCGGACATACTGCAGAAGACAATCAGAGACTGCGGACATACTGCAGGAGACAATCAAAGACTGCGGACATACTGCAGGAGATTACCAGAGACTGCGGGCATACTGCAGGAGACAATCAGAGACTGCAGACATACTGCAGGAGACAATCAGAGACTGCGGACATACTGCAGGAGACAGAGACTGCAGACATTATACAGGGGATGGTCAGAGGACTTTCAGCAATGCACAGCTTAACCGTTAAATAACACAGCTCAGGGTTTAAACCGTCAGGCATTTTACGGTTGTAAGGACATACCTGGCCAGCCAAACTCATTACATACATTCAAGACTGTGGGCGGGGCTTCCACTCTCTGCTGTCACTAAAGCAGCTGGCAGCTCCTTTGATGCTTTGTTGGGGGGCCCACATCACCTGTGAATTGTCGCCCCGATGACAGCTTTGCAGAGCGCACAGAGGACATGGGAGGATGTATTTCTCGCTAGCCAGCTGAGAGGGGCGGGGCCGGGAGCTCCACTGACGCTCTGACCCCGCCCACGTGCAGCCTGTGTACTGGGAATAGAGCGCCTGTAGTGAGAGCCAGTGATCGGAGTGGGAGTGTCATTGGAGCTCCCGGCCCCGCCCCCGGACCTCTATTCACCAGCCAGTATAGAGGGGGCAGGGCTGGAAGCTCCACTGACACTCCCACTCCGACCACTGGCTCTCACTACAGAAGCTCTTTTCCGAGTACACAGGCTGCACGTGGGCGGGGTCAGAGCGTCAGTGGAGCTCCCGGCCCCGCCCCCTCTCAGCTGGCTAGCGAGGAATACATCCTCCCGTGTCCTCTGTGCGCTCTGCAAAGCTGTGATCGGGGCCCCAATTCACAGCTAGCGCGGGCCCCCCAACAAAGATTGGGCCCGGGGCAGGTGCCCCGTTTGCCCTGCGCTAAAGACGGCCCTGGCCACCATCAACCCCGCAGATATCAGGATCCCCCAAATCTTCTAAACAAGCGAGACCCCAGCCTCTGGCTCACAAGCTATCGATCCACTCACTGGCCTCCTCAGGAATATCAAAGAATAGGACCGTGCCCCTGTGGGGAATCTGTAGCCTGCTGGAATAAAGCATGCTATACTTGATGTTTTTGTCCCAAAGTCGACTTCTCACCTC
The DNA here is from genome assembly GCA_037952925.1 of Lithobates clamitans. Taxonomy (NCBI): domain Eukaryota; kingdom Metazoa; phylum Chordata; class Amphibia; order Anura; family Ranidae; genus Lithobates; species Lithobates clamitans. The sequence continues at coordinate 9,742,692 of JBBGZY010000081.1, forward strand.
ATTGAAGGATCTGCGATGCTTTTGAACATCTGCTGAGAAATCTGGGAATAGCATTAACTTGGTGTATTCATTTGGCAATTTAGGCTGCTTTCGTGTCTCCGCCAAAATCATATCCCTATCCTGGAAATTCAAGAGCCGGACCAGTAATGGTCTGGGAGGTGCAACCTCTGGGTGTTTCCCAGTAGGCACCCTGTGCGCCCTTTCAACAACGTACTGTCAGAAACCATGAATCAGACTGAGACAGAAGTACAGTTAAATCACACTTGTTTAATAATGATAAAAAAAAGGTAAACAGTGGGGTGTGATGAGTATGAGGATGACAAGGGGTGGGTTGTTAGCAAGGTATCAGTGGGGTGTCAGGTGGGAGAAGGATGAGGATTACAGGGAATGGGGTGTTAGCAAGGCTGCAATTGGTTGCCAGGTGTGATGAAGATGAGGATGACAGGGGGTGGGGTGTTAGCAAGGTATCAGTGGGGTGCCAGGTGTGATGAAGATAAGGATGAGGATGACGGGGGTGGGGTGTTAGCAAGGTAACAGTGGGGTGCCAGATGTGATGTACATGAGGGTAAGGGTCACAGGGGGTGAGGTATTAGCAAGGTTTCAGTGGGGTGCCAGGAGTGAGGAGGTTGATGGGGGTAGTGTGTTAGGAAGGGGCAGTGGGGTGCAAGGTCTGATGAAGATGAGGATGAGAGGGGGTAGTGTATTAGGAAGGTTGCAGGGGGGTGCCAGGTGTGATGATGCTGACAGGGGTTAGGTTGTTAGCAAGGTTGCAGTGGGGTGCCAGGTGTGATGAACATGAGGATGACTTGGGGTAGGTTGTTAGCAAGGTTGTAGTGGGGTGCCAGGTGTGATGAGGATGAGGATGACAGGGTGAAAGCTGTTAGGAAGGTTGCAGTGGGGTACCAGGTGTGATGAGGATAAGGATAACAGGGGGAAGTGTGTTAGGAAGGTTTCAGTGGGGTGCCATGTGGTAGGAGTATGAGGATGACAGGGGGTAGTGTGTTAGCAAGGTTGCAGTGGGGTGCCAGGTGTGATGAACATGATGATGACAGGGAGTAGGGTGTTAGCAAGGTATCAGTGGGGTGCCAGGTGTGATGAACATAAGGATGAGGATGACAGTGGGTGGGGTGTTAGCAAGGTTGCAGTGGATTGCCAGGTGTGATGAACATGAGGACGAGGAAGACAGGGGTGGGGTGTTAGCAAGGTATCAGTGGGATGCCAGGTGTGATGAACATGTGAATGAGGATGACAGGGGGTGGGGTGTTAGCAAGGTATCTGTGGGGTGCCAGGTGTGATAAAGATAAGGATGAGGATGACAGGGGGTGGGTTGTTAGCAAGGTATCAGTGGGGTGCTAAGTGTAATGTACATGTGGATAAGGATGACAGGGGGTGAGGTATTACTGAGGTTTCAGTGGAGTGCCAGGTGTGATGAGGATGATGGGGGTAGTGTGTTAGAAATGGGGCAGTGGGGTGCAAGGTGTGATGAGGATGAGGATGACAGGGGGTGAGGTATTAGTAAGGTTTCAGTGGGGTGTCAGGTGTGATGAAGATGAGGATGATGGGGGTAGTGTGTTAGAAAGGGGGCAGTGGGGTGCAAGGTGTGATGAGGATGAGGATGACAGGGGGTGAGGTATTAGCAAGGTTTCAGTGGGGTGCCAGGTGTGATGAAGATGAGGATGATGGGGGTAATGTGTTAGGAAGGGGCAGTGGGGTGCAAGGTGTGATGAAGGTGAGGATGACAGGAGGTGGGGTGTTAGCAGGGCGGCAGTGGGGTGCCAGATGTGATGAGGATGACAGGGGGTATTGTGTTAGGAAAGTTGCAGTGGGGTGCCAGGTGGGAGGAGGATGAGGATGACAGGGTGGGGGTAGTGTGTTAGCAAGGTGGCAGTGGGGTGCCAGGTGGGATTAAGATGACAGGGGAGAGAGAGAGAGAAAAAAAAAGATAAACCGCACAGAGAGAGAGAAATAAGGATCACAAATATGAAAAAGAAAACATGTGCAGGAGCCAAGGACGCTCTGTGCAGATCAGCAGTTTCACACAGTGTACTGCACTGAATCTGCTCCTGTCTAAGGCGGCTGACTGCTATAGTAAAACCTGCATTTGCCTTATCATTATAAGGCACACGTGAGTGGATTGAAGTTTGCCTGTGTACCTTGGTATCCTAACTATTGCACAATGATTGTTTTTTTCTCTTATTTGCCTGTTTATGATTCTCACATTGGTTGTGAATAGAAGCAAAAAACACTTTGGTACTATTAAGATCAATGAGCACCTTAATTAAGCAAGTGTTTTTAAACAGCTTTGCTAGTGATCAAAAGCTCTATACCAATCAGGATTCCACACCTGTATAATTGAACCTTCTGAATACATCCCTATATATTTATTTTTATGTGGATTTTTTATGTGAATTTTTTACACATTTGGTGTCACTAATTTTTTTATAGTTTTACACTATTTTGATTGTTGGATTTTTTAGGAATTTTTACTCACCGCTGGATTTATTTGACTATTTATATTTACTTTTATATTCATTTTCATGCACATTGTGAAGCGCTTCAAATATCATTATTCATCCACCAGTCAAGATGTGACATCCCACCCACTGTGTTCTTTTTTAGTTACAAGGCATGGAGGAGGAGGAGGAAGGGACTGGGCTGTCATTTAGGATCTGGAACACGCCCAAATGTGTGATGTCAATATCATGTGACCCAAAAAGCTCAGATCACGCAAGAAATGTTCTCTCCAGCAATAGAGACTAATGCCCCGTACACACGGTCGAATTTTCTGACGGAAAATGTGTGATAGGACCTTGTTGTCGGAAATTCCGACCGTGTGTAGGCTCCATCACACATTTTCCATCGGATTTTCCGACACACAAAGTTTGAGAGCAGGCTATAAAATTTTCCGACAACAAAATCTGTTGTTGGAAATTCCGATCGTGTGTACACAAATCCGACGGACAAAGTGCGACGCATGCTCAGAATAAATTAAGGGATGAAAGCTATTCGCCACTGCCCCGTTTATAGTCCCGACGTACGTGTTTTACGTTACCGCGTTCAGAACGATCAGATTTTCCGACAACTTTGTGTGACCGTGTGTATGCAAGACAAGTTTGAGCCAACATCTGTCGGAAAAAATCCTAGGATTTTAATGTCGGAATGTCCGAACAAAGTCCGACCGTGTGTACGGGGCATTATAGAGACTGAGCATGTGCAGCAGGACTACTCTGACTGTGTCTTATCTGGATTTGTCCCGAGTGACCCTGCAGGAGGGGAAGGATCTGTGCATACAGGATAAAACAGCCTTTTTACACAATGCAGAGAATTAATCACTTAAGTGGACCTTCAGTCATTTTTTCAACTTTCCATCTCATAAATCTTCTGCCCTTGTTGTTTTATTTTTGGATAGTAAAACATTTTTTTCTGGCAGTAAATACCTTATATAGCCCACTTCTTGTTTCTTGTCTGGTCATTAGCCTAGGCTTATGACATCATGCACAGCTCTCTCTCTCTCTCACTTTTGTGAGTGTTTGCCAGGAAGGGAGGAGGAGTCATAAGAAGACCAATGAGAGCTGCAGGGCTGCAGAGCTGGAGGGGTGCCTCTTTGTGTCTGTGTAAATCCAGGAAGTGAACAGGCAGCAGCTTCAGCTGCCCACAGTTAAAATGGTTGCACCCAGACTTAGTGGAGGGAGATTTCTGCAGCATATTTGGCAAGTACAGAATCACAGTATATATAAAATAATATGCAAAGTGGTTGGAGGGAAGCTTTATAATAGAAAATATTTTTTTATTACAAATTATGTGAGCAGATTGCAGTTCCTCTTTAAGTTCCACAGTGAGTATAACAAGGATGCAATTCTGCATATACAGACAGATTTTACTGTTGTGGGTTTAGTAACACTTTAACCACTTCAACCCCGGAAGGATTTACCCCCTTCCTGACCAGAGCACTTTTTGCGATACATCACTGCGTCTCTTTAGCTGACAATTGCGCGGTCGTGCGACGTTGCACCCAAACAAAATTGATGTCCTTTTTTCCCACAAATAGAGCTTTCTTTTGGTGGTATTTGATCACCTCTGCTGTTTTTATTTTTTGCGCTATAAAAAAGAGCAAAATTTTTGAAAAACTTCCTCTTTGCTATAATACATACGCCCAAAAAATATATAAAAAAAATAATTTCTTTCTCAGTTTAGGCCGATATGTATTCTTCTACATATTTTTGGTAAAAAAAATTGCAATAAGTGTTTATTGATTGGTTTGCGCAAAAGTTATAGCGTCTACAAAATAGGGGATATATTTATGGCATTTTTATTATTAATTTTGTTTTATTAGTAATGGCGGTGATCTGTGATTTTTATCGTGACTGCGACATTATGGCGGACACATCGGACACTTTTGACACCATTTTGGTGTCTGGTGTCCGTGACTGCTGCCCCTCTTTCCCTTCACTGGCTTCCCCTAGCCCACCGTATAAAATTCTAAATGCTAACCACAACATACAAGGCCATCCACAACATCACCCCCAGCTACGTCACCAACCTCATCTACAGATATCACCCAAATCATCCTCTCCACACCTCCCAAGACCTCCTGCTCTCTAGCTCCCTTGTTACCTCCTCTCATGCTCACCTTCAGGACTTCTCCAGAGCCTCTCCCATCCTCTGGAATTCCCTGCCCTGGTATATCCGATCAGCCTCTAAACTGTCCACCTTCAGGAGATCCCTGAATACTCACTTATTTAGGGAAGCCTATCCCACACCCACCTAACAACTGTCCCAGAGCCACTCCCCATCAAAACATTCCCCGCATCTATTACCTTTTGTACCATCACCCCCTCCCTTTAGAATGTAAGCTCTACGAGCAGGGCCCTCCTGTCCCTTCTGTATTGAACTGTACTGTAATTGTGCTGTCCCCCCTCTACATTGTAAAGTGCTAAGTAAACTGTTGGCGTTATATAAATTGTGTATAATAATAATAATAATAATAATAATAATTTTGGGACCATTGTCATTTATACAGCGATCAGTGCTATAAAAATGCAATGATTACTTTGTAAATTACACTGGCAGGGAAGGGGTTAAACACTAGGGGGCGATCAAGGAGTTAAGTGTGTCCTAGGGAGTGATTCTAACTGTAGGGGGATGGGCTACCACTGATATGACAGCGATCACTGCTCCCGATGACAGAGAGCAGTAGATCTCTGTCATGTCACTAGGCAGAAAAGGGAAATGCCTTGTTTACAAAGGCATCGCCCCGTTCTTCTGCTCCGTGCCACGATCGCGGGACCCTGGCAGACATCGAGTCCACAGGACCCACGGGCACAGTCATGGAATACGCGGCAGGCATGCGTGCGCCCATAAGGCCGCGATTTAAAGGGGACATACCTATACGCCCATTTGCCCAGCCGTGCCATTGTGCCGATGTACATTGTCGTGCACTGGTCAGCATGTAGTTAATACTGCTTTAATCCTCGCTGCAGCAGCACTCACACAGAGAAAAGGTGGAGCAAAACTTCGAGACAATCAGTTGTGCTACATGTACAGTAATTGTGCTGGCAAGGAACATGCCGATATCAGGGGCTAGAAGGAGGATGAGCACATCAATCTGCTGCTGCTTTTATGTCCAGTAAGATGCTGGAAGCAGGAAGGTGACCAAATTGTATTGCTTGGTAAAGTAAAGCCTTGTCAGCGACATGGCTGTGCTGTCTGGAAATGCTGTATAACTCTCAGGACTGGATGTAAATGAGAGACTGAATATTCAAGGGATTTCTGCTAATCCCTGGACAAGGACGGCCTAGGGCCTAGAAGGTGGGGAGATGGCCCTTAAATATTGTAGAGCCTGACCATGTAGAGAGAGGATCCAGAGGCCTGGAGGGGACACTTATGCTGGGAGAGGGAGAGGGAGAGAGAGAGGGGGAGAGAGAGGGGGAGAGAGAGAGAGAGGTGAGAGAGAGAGAGAGAGAGAGAAGGAGAGCGAGGGGGAGAGGGAGAGAGAGAGAGAGAGAGAGAGAGAGAGAGAGAGAGAGAGAGACCCCCTCACCCCCCCCCCCCTTCACTCATAAACCGGAGACACCCTGATCTGCAAAGTGGGACCTGATCAGCAGAAGGCCTGACCAGAGGTCACCAGCTATGCTCCAGGTTAAAAAAAGGACTGAGTGAGTAAACTTAAACTTCCACCTTGTCACCCCCCCATAGCCGACGGCAGTCTTCAGCTTGCATACCAAGGGACACAGAAGAACTGTTTTACTACTTATCGCTTGCTTGGTGATTCTGCACCAGGAAGCCAGGTGCATTGGCATTTTCACATTAGGAAAAGCTGCAGTACCTGCACATAGTTAGCTGCTGTTTTGTCTAGCCAGAGCATGACAGTTTTTAGGAGGGAGTACAGTTAGGTTAGGACCTTGCTAACAAGCTAAGTGATCAAGTTGCCCTTAAATTTTCTTCAGTGTTCAAGTTGTCCCCACATTTTCTTCAGTGATCAAATTCTGGGCATCCCATACCTCTCTATACCCCATCCAAGTTATAACCCCTAAATAAAAAAGAAAAGAATACAAGCTTAAGGACCGGTTTACTTACTTTGTGTGTCTGCTAAAAATGCGTGTTGCCTGGCTGTCAGCTGAAGGGGACCCAAAAATCCAGCAGACCTTTAGGGGGTAGTGCTACATTCGTAACATAGCTCTTTACAAATGTACTTCAATTGTGTATTAATATCTCTACAATGGATGGTCAGAAAAACTACGGTCATTTTTGGTTTGTAGAACAGCTTCTATGAATGTATTTCAATTGTGTATTGTACTATTAACAACTTGTCAGCCACTTTGTTAGAAGTTGATGAATTTTGTTAAATTATAGGTACATTTCAATCATGCATAGCACGTGTATGTATAAAACATCGCCTCGATTCCTAATTAGCCTTTTCCTACTGATAACCTGGGCTGCTGTGAGCAGAATATTAATCTGAATCTGAATGTATAAAGCAGAAAAAAATAGAAAGGCTTTGAATAAAGTTGACAAGTGTTTAGAGAAAAAAAGACCGTATCATAATGTTTCAAGAAATTAAAAAGCTTTTACAATTTCTGTAACATTATTTCATTTCATCTTCTCCCAGTCAAGTAAATAAAAATGTATTTGCTGTCATTGTCAGGCTATTACAAAATTAATATAATTCTTTTTCAGTTCAACTTGACAAATAAAAAGAAGTTGTGCGCATTGTCTATTGCCTTGAGACCTACATTCTTCTTGGTTATTTAATTTAACCTGTATAACCATCGTACACAATCAACTGTTTAAATGAGGATACACAGGCCTGAGTGGCAATTCATCCTTTGTTTATTAAGAGTTTATAGTCTTTTCTTCTGCAATCTATCATCTAACGTAGTCTACATTAAATCCAGAATGACTACCACAGGGGGAAAACTAAAGTCCGTAACCTAAAATGAAAAGATGCTATGAAATCAAGTACTGTAACAATGAGATGTGATTTAGAACTGTCAGTGGTGACTTCCATTTCTACTAGATTTATGTAATATATTTACAGTATCTCACAAAAGTGAATACACCCCTCACATTTTTGTAAATATTTTATTATATCTTTTCATGTGACAACACTGAAGAAATGACACTTTGCTACAATGTAAAGTAGTGAGTGAACAGCTTGTATAACAGTGTAAATTTGCTGTCTCCTCAAAATAAATCAACACACAGCCATTAATGTCTAAACCGCTGGCAACAAAAGTGAGTACACCCCTAAGTGAAAATGTGCAAACTAGGCCCAAAGCGTCAATAATTTGTGTGGCCACCATTATTTTCCAGCACTGCCTTAACCCTCTCAGGCATGGAGTTCACCAGAGCTTCACAGGTTGCCACTGTTTCCTCTTCCACTACTCCATGACGACATCATGGAGCTGGTGGATATTAGAGACCTTGCGCTCCTTCACCTTCAATTTGAGGATGCCCCAAAGATGCTCAATAGGGTTTAGGTCTGGAGACATGCTTGGCCAGTCCATCACCTTTACCCTCAGCTTCTTTAGCAAGGCAGTGGTCATCTTGGAGGTGTGTTTGGGGTCATTATCATGTTGAAATACTGCCCTGCGGCCCAGTCTCTGAAGGGAGGGGATCATGTTCTGCTTCAGTATGTCACAGTACATGTTAGCATTCATGGTTCCCTCAATGAACTGTAGCTCCCCAGTGCCGGCAGCACTTATGGAGCCCCAGACCATGACACTCCCACCACCATGCTTGACTGTAGGCAAGACACACTAGTCTTTGTACTCCTCACCTGGTTGCCGCCACACACGCTTGACACCATCTGAACCAAATAAGTTTATCTTGGTCTCATCAGACAACAGGACATCTATGTCCTTAGTCTGCTTGTCTTCAGCAAATCTGACTGGCTCCATATGCTGCTTCCCCTTCTGCCAGTCTGAATTCTGCTGTACAGGGAACTGCAAGAGGCTGCTGCCAATTCAAATTCAGGTGCTTGCAATACGTGTAGCTAAAATAAAATAAAAATGTAATGATTAATTAATACAGATCTGCAATAATATGTGTTTTTTTTATCTGTCTGGAGTTTAGCTTTAATGATGATACAAGCATTGCTTGCAAGAGTAGTTCTGAGACATGTTGAGTGATTATTATATGCAAGCTCTTACTTTTGGCAATTATATGGCTAACAGTTAAGCTCTTTTCATGTATCAGATTCTTATAACAGGTTATTACAATTATCTAAACCTGAGCCATGACACCTTTTGAAGACATTTTTCTAAAAGAGTGGAGTCGCACATTTCATACCTCTTCTTTATGGCTTAATTCCTAGCAATTATTTTTCCCAAATATATATATGAATTGCAGATTGGAGAAAAAAATCTGAGGAGGACAGAAATTGCTGTTTAATATATAAATGAAGATAGTCAGTCTAGTCTAATACAAAAAAAAGGAAAACATTAATTAAGTACATATTCTGCCAAAAAGGATGTAAAATACTTAGTGACAGATCTAAGTGTGTTAAAGATGCCAGGCTGACGAAGGAACTATAGTTTATAATATTCATATACTTGTGTAACTGTAACAAATATGCATCCAGCAGCTCTTTTGCACTTATCAGATTCTATTACTAGTACCAAGCATTGGGATCACTCTTCTTAGGTACTTTGAGAACAGTTATATTGGAAGTCTACAGTGTCTTCTAGTTCAAATGAATCATCTGCAAACCTTTGTAAGGATGGAGATCTTTATAATCCTCTCTATAAAAGCTTTTATCTATTTTATCTGTGTGGACATCCTGGATCCTACAACAAAAATTCTGGTCAATTTAGCTTCTTGTTTTGTTCCTCTGCTATATCTGGATGACTGTCTTGACACTTACCATACCACAAAAACCTTTCTTTTTTCTTCTGTTTCTTTTTCATCTTTCTTTGTACTTGTATTCAGTTTTCTGACCAATTACGGGTTGTCACTTACTGGTGTACATTCTCTTGAACCAGCTCTACAAATTCTTATACATGTTTATTGTTTTATTCCTAACATTTTTATTCCTTTTATGGTATATATATATATATCTCAACAGACCGCAGGACATGGTTCCAGTAATCCATGTACTTAGTCTGCTTGTCTTCAGCAAATAATGTATGCGATACTAACCGCTAAGGGACGTTGCAAAGAGTTGTAAAACCCCGAGATCAGCTTGCGATGATCCGAGTCCAACATAAAAAATAAAATATCCAATTGTTCTACATTCGGGGGGGTTTCACCAAACTGTACTCTAAGGGCATGTCGAAGTTGAAGGTAGCGGAAGTGCATAGTGTTAGGAATATTAAAGTCTATTTTGAGTATAGGGATACCCACAACTAGGGGAGCGACATTTCGCAGTAAAACAAGCATTAGCAAAAAGAGTGGGACTACTGAATTGGGGGACATGATGTCCAAAGTCCCTTTTCCAAGTGTCATAACGGGTGACCACTTGCCAATAGGATATAGAGAGTTAAGTTTAAGGCACATGTTTACTCGCTAGGTGTTCATCCAAGGCCCCCCGTGGGGAGCGCGGGTAGTTTGGGTAGGGATATGTGAACACAGAGTGTCAGGATCCTCGGGGGGGGGGGGTTAAAGCAATTAGAAATATGATACTGGTCAAGAGGTAGGCAGTTCACATACGAGAAATGTACTCATATTTAGTTGGCACAAAAGGGAAATGGCAACCGATGTTAACTGTACAGTACCTGTGTGCAATAATAAAGTCGGAATGTTCAGGGGATAAGTTGCCTTCCAGGTCCGTTAAGCTTTAGGTATGGTATGGCAGGGATCTGTTGCAATCAAGCCGTTTCACGGCCCGGTGCCGCCTTGTCCTCCAACCAGGCGAACACTGCCTCCGGTGTGTCAAACAAATGAGCTTGGTCTGCACCAGCCACCCGCAACCTCGCAGGGAAAAGCATTGCATTAGTGTAGTGGCGGATCCGCAGTTGGCGCTTCGCTTCAGTGAAGAGGGCCCTCTTCTTTTGGACATCCGCCGAGAAATCCGGGAACACCTTAATTTCGATGCTTTGAAAGGGGATGTTGCCCTTCAGTCTGGTGAGTCTGAGGACGGTGTCACGATCTCTAAAATTAAGCATTTTAGCAATGAAAGTTCTCGGCGGCGCGCCCTGAGGAGGAGGCTTCGCCACCAGCCTATGTGCCCGCTCCACCACGAATGAGGTGGAGAACTCCGCTCTCCTGAAAGTGTTTATGAGCAGGTTTTCCAGAAAGAAAGGGGGGTCAGAGCCTTCAGAACCTTCGGGCAGGCCAACAAATCGTAGGTTGCACCTCCGCAAGCGGTTTTCCATGTCGTCCTGTTTGGCGAGCACCATGTTGAGTTGATGCTGTAGTCGCTCGGTATGGACTTGTAATGGCGGTAGCTCGTCCTCGACATTGCTGATGCGGGTTTCCGTTTCTGTAACTTGGTCCCTCAGTTTTTTCAGGTCTTGCCGAATCAATGAGACATCGATCTTGACCTCTTCAATTTTGCTCATCAGTGCGCTCTTACAATCTGAGATTGCCTCCAGTACACGTGCGGTGTCCTCTGTAGCTGTGTCTGTAGTAGAGGAGGAGCCAGCGCCATTTTCTCCCCCGAGCTCCTTGTCTGTGTTCCGATATTTTGCCAGTTTAGTGGCGGGATCTGTCTTCTGCTTTGTCGGTGACATGATCCCCATGTGCAGGAGAGGGTAAGAGACCCAGGAGTAAACGACAGGTAAGTATTTCAGGTCCAGGATATGTATATTCGGATAATCGGCTAGCGGAGCTCCCGACTTTCACTCCTCACGCCATGCCAGTCCAGGCCACGCCCCATCTGCCTACATTCTTAGTTGACCCTTTTGGGGTCTAAAAAGGTGAGCTTGCACTTCACCTAGTGAAAGGAGCACAAGCTGGAAATTAGTGAAACACTATTTCACAATTCAGAAGAAGATTTAATATTCATATTCAATTTGTTGACTTTTTTGCGGTGGTCAGGGACTTATTCTGTGTGTGATTGGGGGGGGGTTTCAGTGTTTCCAGAGATGATGAAAGTGAATTTTTTAGATTTTGATCGTAAGTATATTCATATTTGTAAAATTTGGCCTAAATTTTACTATTAAAATCACTGTTTTCCCTACTCTACACTTGATAAAGGAGCGCGCATGTGCCGTACAGACCCTGCGCATGCTCAGAAACGCGTTGTGTTTTTTCTCCTCATTGACTACATTGCCAGCGGCTTCCTGGCCTGCTGCTCCATCCTCCCGCAGAGACAGGCTGTGTACCGTCCTGGCCTCCCCACCAGACTGCGTCGTGTTTGGAGGCATCCCCGGGGAATCACTGACTGTGCCCTTCCCCCTCTTCCATCAGGAATCACATCTGTCTGTTCTATATACCGCTCCTAAATGTAAGTTGATACTTTGTTTTTATATTGGTGAATAAATGATTTTACTTAGTGGTGCTCCTCTCTCTCTTTTTTACCTGGGTGGATCTGAGTTTGACTTCTCTCAACAAGAAGAGCTGCCTTTCGTGAATCTGGCCACACAAATTCCCACAAGAAAAGAAAAGTTTTATTCCGGTGTTTTGTTTTACCTATGACTTATCCTCCAGGGATCCTCTCCTGCTTTATAGACTGTTTCCTGGCTCCTGTCCAAGACTTCCAACACCGTCCTGATTACACCGTGATTGATCCAGCTTTTAGACTTTATAATTTTATTAACTTTTATAGTCATTTGCCTTATAGCCTCTGAGCGCCAGTTTACTTGTTTTAATCTGGTTACAAAGGATGGGGAGATGGCGAAGGTATTGAATTTATTCTTCTCCTCAGTCTTCACGAGGGAATCGAGGGGCTTCAATAACCAAAACTGCAGTGTTTATCCTCGTGACACATCACAGGAAGCACCTCCATGGTTAACAGAGGACAGAATTAAAATTAGACTTTGGAAACTTAACATTAATAAATCACTGGGACCAGATGGCTTGCATCCGAGGGTCCTTAGGGAACTCAGTCAGGTAATATCCAGATCAGTCTACTGACTGGAATGGTAGCAGGTGATTGGAGAAAAGCCAATGTAGCACCAATATTTAAAAAGGGCCCAAAATACATCCCTGGGAATTACAGACCAGTTAGCCTAACATCAATAGTGTGTAAGCTCTTGGAGGGGATGATAAGGGACTAAATACAAGATTTTAGTATTTTAATGAAAACTGTATCATTAGCAGTAATCAGCATGGATTCATGAAGAATCGTTCTTGCCAAACCAATCTACTAACCTTCTATGAGGAGGTGAGTTGCCATCTAGATAAAGGAGGGCCCGTAGACGTGGTGTATCTGGATTTTGCAAAAGCATTTGACACAGTTCCCCATAAACGTTTACTGTACAAAATAAGGTCTGTTGGCATGGACCATAGGGTGAGTACATGGATTGAAAACTGGCTACAAGGGCGAGTTCAGAGGGTGGTGATAAATGGGAAGTACTCGGAATGGTCAGGGGTGGGTAGTGGGGTCCCCCAGGGTTCTGCGCTGGGACAAATCCTATTTAATTTGTTCATAAATGACCTGGAGGATGGGGTAAACAGTTCAATCTCTGTATTTGTGGACAATACTAAGCTAAGCAAGGCGATAACTTCACCTTGCAAAAAGATCTTAACAAATTAATGGGGTGGGCAACTACATGGCAAATGAGGTTTAATGTAGAAAAATGTAAAATAATGCAATTGGGTGACAAAAAAAAAATGCAATCTATACACTGGGGGGAGAACCTCTGGGGGAATCTAGGATGGAAAAGGACCTGGGAGTCTTAGTAGATGATAGGCTCGGCAATGGCATGCAATGCCAAGCTGCTGCTAACAAAGCAAACAGAATATTGGCATGCATTAAAAAGGAGATCAACTCCAGAGATAAAGCAATAATTCTCCCGCTCTACAAGACTCTGGTCCGGCCGCACCTACAGTATGCTGTCCAGTTCTGGGCACCAGTCCTCAGAAAGGATGTACTGGAAATGGAGCGAGTACAAAGAAGGGCAACAAAGCTAATAAAGGGTCTGGAGGATATTAGTTATGAGGAAAGGTTGCGAGCACTGAACTTTTTCTCTCTGGAGAAGAGACACTTGAGAAGGGATATTATTTCTATTTACAAATACCGTACTGGTGACCCCACAATAGGGAAAAAACTTTTTTGCGTAAGGGAGTTTAACAAGACACGTAACCAATCATTAAAATTAGAAGAAAGGAGGTTTAATCTTAAACTATGTAGAGGATTCTTTACTGTAAGAGCGGCAAAGGATATCGAATTCTCTTCCACAGGCAGTGGTCTCAGCGGGGAGCATCGATAGTTTCAAAAAATTATTAGATAAGCACCTGAACGACCGCAATATACAGGGATATACAATGTAATACTGACATATAATCACACACATAGGTTGGACTTCTTTTTTCAACCTCACCTACTATGTAACTATGTAACATGCAGAGTGGCTAAGGTACTGTTTATGGGTGATACACTTCATTTGGAAAAATCTTTTTACCAGCATAGGTGTTGTTCTGATAGAGTTGAGAAACTATGGGCCCCTGGTTAGACACTCTAGGTCTCAGCACTTTAGACTTGGTAGCTAGTAGCATTCCCTGTGCTAGTTGGGCAGGTTTTAGAGTATTGACAGGATCTTTTGCCTGATATTATTGTTTCATTGTACTGATCAAGTGATCTAAGGCACTTCTGACCCTAAAAGTATTGCTTCATGTACACTAGCAGCCCCTGGCAGCTCCTAAACTTTTGGCTTTTTTTTTCGTCAAACTCAACTCCATAAAAGCCTACGTGTCCATGCACACATAGGCTTTTAGCAGAGTTTAGGAGCTTCCACATTTAGGTGAGGCTAAACCTCCCACTCCTGAATGTGGAAGAATTGCATTCAGAATAGGAACATTTTGACCGCTGGCCACAGGAAAATGCAAATCGTGGCAAAATCATGGTAAAAATGCGGTTTGCATTTTTGCCCTGTTTTACCGCAGCCACGGTCAGGGTAGGCTAGTGTACATGTAGCCTAACTCGTCAACTTACCCTATAATTGTTCTTCTAACTGGCATATGTAGTGGTACCTAATATGTGTAGCATAATATGTTTTTTTTTTTATGTACCTTTGTACATGTCTAGGATAAAGGTCTGAGCAGTACCCCAGTGCTTCATTTGTTTGACAATTTCTTGCCTATTAGCACTGTATTACCTTTATGGAGTTTGCATGTTCTCCCTGTGCTTGTGTGGGTTTTCTCTGGGTGCTCCGGTTTCCTCCTACACTCCAAAGACATACTGGTATGTTAATTGGCTCCTATCTAAATTGGCCCTAATATGTGTACAGTATGTATGAATGTGACTTAGGGACCTTAGATTTTAAGCTCCTTGAGGGCAGGGACTGATGTGAATAGATAATATATATGTAAAGCACTGTGTAAATTGACAGTGCTATGTAAGTACCTGTAATAAATAAATCAATAAATGTTTTTTTTTTAACATTCTTTTCCTAGTGACTAGATTCAAGCATAGTTGTAAAAGGGTTAGCTCATTTATGTTTTAAGAGGTTAAACTGGTTTTAAAGCAGACAGAACAAGAAAAAAAAAATCAAATCATTATCAGATGCAGTATATTTAACACATTATTATGAACCTTTACATCACTGAGTTTGTGATGGTACTGTGTTAACATTAAGGCTATATGTATTGTAATCTTACCACTAGATGGCAGTGTAAGACTACATTTCAATTACAAATGTAGTGATGGAAATCTTGCAGAAAATATTTGTCAGATGAAGAGAACAATTCTTCTGTCCAAAAATCAGGTAAATGTCTATTTTAAAAACGGGAGCTATTCCTGCGCTACCAAATTGGAAAAAATGTAGTGGTCGTACAAGATACAAACTCAACTTCTAAAACTGTATAAAACATATATCGCTGGACAGCTGCATGCACCGAAATAAGGGCCCAGACAAAAGCCCGAATAAGATATAAAAAGAGAGGGGGGGGGGGGGGGGGGTGCTGCGCTACCCGGAGGGTCTATGCTTATTGGTATTGTTAATAATTCCTAATGGTCATAGGGTAAGAGGCCTCGATAAAATAGAATATATAAACGTACGTAAAAAAATCGCATGAGTTGGAGTAATAAGTACGCATGAATGGGTGTAGTAGCTAAAAATGGTTGCATATATGTTGATCCAACAGGTGATTAATATAAATATAAATATAAATATGAATATAAACAATAATACATATAAGTTGATCCAAAGGTGATAAATATAAGTAAAACCAATTCAGCATGTGTTTAAAATTATTCAATCCAATAGTACAATATATCAAAGTGCTCGTGCTCTCGTGCCTTAAATAAAATAATCCAAACTAATACATATACTGAAGTGCAAAAATGAAGCAATAATATTACAAAAAATCAATGTATCAAGTGAAACAAACAAAAAGAGGCATGGTCGCCTAATCCTGGTGTTGCGACCAGTGCAAAAGTGCAAACGCAGTGTGGGTGGTCACGTGAATAAATAAATGAATAATTAATCCAATGTACTTGCTGGTGTCCACAAAAAATTAATTAATAGGTAATCAAGTGTCCAAAAAATCCGTGCAGCCAGAGACAAAATTAATCAATGGTGCACAGAAGAACAGTGCTCAAACACAGCAATAAAAATGACAGTGGGGTGGTGATATGTAGATAAACCACTCTGTGTCCTCTTCATGCAGCATGCGCTAGTGTAGGTAATGGCCCCTTACCTAGCGGTGCTAGGTCAACCGCATATAAGATGTTAAATCCCAAGGTCCTGGGTCTCTCCTGCGTCTTTGTGTCCAAGCTTGCTGGCTCTGCAGGATCCTATTGGGGGCTGGATGTATCTAGTTGTGGTCCTAATTGGGGTCCTGGGACAGTGCGGCTCCTAGCTCCTCCTCCACATCACATCTCAAATGTATGTAAAATATAGGACAAGGTACCCAAATAGTGAAGTATGTTTTTCTTGGGGTCACTTTATTCACATATACAATGTACAGAGTACTCACATTAAGCAGTTTTTTTTCATACAGCGTTGTATCCTACGAGCGGCGAGCTCGCAATGCATTCAGCAGAGAAAGGGAAACAGAAACAAGCCTATTCCGTCCCTACGCGTGACGTCACCGATCACGTGTCTTCTTCAGGGGATATCCCCTGAAGAAGTCACGTGATCGGTGACGTTACGTGTAGGGACGGAATAGGCTTGTTTCTGTTTCCCTTTCTCTGCTGAATGCATTGCGAGCTCGCCGCTCGTAGGATACAACGCTGTATGAAAAAAACTGCTTAATGTGAGTACTCTGTACATTGTATATGTGAATAAAGTGACCCCAAGAAAAACATACTTCACTATTTGGGTACCTTGTCCTATATTTTACATACATTTGAGATGTGATGTGGAGGAGGAGCTAGGAGCCGCACTGTCCCAGGACCCCAATTAGGACCACAACTAGATACATCCAGCCCCCAATAGGATCCTGCAGAGCCAGCAAGCTTGGACACAAAGACGCAGGAGAGACCCAGGACCTTGGGATTTAACATCTTATATGCGGTTGACCTAGCACCGCTAGGTAAGGGGCCATTACCTACACTAGCGCATGCTGCATGAAGAGGACACAGAGTGGTTTATCTACATATCACCACCCCACTGTCATTTTTATTGCTGTGTTTGAGCACTGTTCTTCTGTGCACCATTGATTAATTTTGTCTCTGGCTGCACGGATTTTTTGGACACTTGATTACCTATTAATTAATTTTTTGTGGACACCAGCAAGTACATTGGATTAATTATTCATTTATTTATTCACGTGACCACCCACACTGCGTTTGCACTTTTGCACTGGTCGCAACACCAGGATTAGGCGACCATGCCTCTTTTTGTTTGTTTCACTTGATACATTGATTTTTTGTAATATTATTGCTTCATTTTTGCACTTCAGTATATGTATTAGTTTGGATTATTTTATTTAAGGCACGAGAGCACGAGCACTTTGATATATTGTACTATTGGATTGAATAATTTTAAACACATGCTGAATTGGTTTTACTTATATTTATCACCTTTGGATCAACTTATATGTATTATTGTTTATATTCATATTTATATTTATATTTATATTAATCACCTGTTGGATCAACATATATGCAACCATTTTTAGCTACTACACCCATTCATGCGTACTTATTACTCCAACTCATGCGATTTTTTTACGTACGTTTATATATTCTATTTTATCAAGGCCTCTTACCCTATGACCATTAGGAATTATTAACAATACCAATAAGCATAGACCCTCCGGGTAGCGCAGCACCCCCCCCCCCTCTCTTTTTAAATGTCTATTTTAGCTTTAAACAGATCTATAGTAATAGATCCTCTTTACAGGAGGCAGTGTCAGCAGCTCCCCAATGCACTGTGTAAATTAGATATTTTTTTAGAAAGGCTATGCAAGCTCCTTAGCATTACATTTTGGGGTGGCAGAGACAGAGGCAGTGTCATGTGTTCACCCATTCCTGGTACTGCTGGGTTTCCAGACTATGATGGTAGTTTGGGGTAACAGGGAAGTGAGTATAAGGCTAGTAAAAGCTACTGAAACTGCAAAGTATAAATATAGATTCAGTACTAGCCTATCGGCTTATATCCATAAAATTGTTTGTAATATATCCAGTGGTATTTAAAAACTATGCATTGCAATTGTATTATATCTTTCTCTTTAAACATGTCCTAAATTAACTGAAGTTTACACTGTATTTTGAATGGCTAGTCTATCCTAAAATTATATTTTATTTGTTGTTGGATTATGGTTTTCCCACCCACCTTTTAGTCCAGTAACAGGATTGTATTTTAAAATCAAAGTCCTATGAACACACTTCTATTAGCAATGCAGAAATGGGTCCTAATTTTCAGGGTTTTATTCAAGACATGGCACCTAATCTGGAATTAAATTTCAATATACATTAAAAGTGAATGCAGTGCTAAAGCAAACAACAAGAAAAAATATTTTCAAATTTGCAAGTGAAAAAAAATGTAATAGGGAAAACTAAGGCAGAGTCCCAGTGCAAAAATCAGTCCATAAATCAAGAAAGAAACAGCAAACATCCATCCATGTGAGATATCTGTGACTAATTGTAAGAAATCATGAAGAATCCTCCAAAAAATGTACATCCAACTCCACACCCAAGTGAGTAAGTAGCCTGCTTACCAGCTATCCGTGACTGCTAAAAAGCAGTCTCACCCAGCACAGGGAAATCGGTCTCCTCAAGACCATTAAGGATGTCTGGACCCACAGCTAGGACGATGTCACTCAGAAAATATAAAAGAAAGGGCTTCCATAGTGTAGTACATTAAAAAATGCAGTTTAATGTAATAAGTGGTTTGCACTTACAAGACATATGACGTATCAGGGGCAGTACAACAATGTGTCTCATCAGTGATGTCCGCGGCATCAGGCTTCCGTTCACTTCCTATTCTTTTTGCTCATCAAAAGCTTGAAAAAATAACGTGATGACGTCACCCAAATTAATAAATTTAAAAAAAATTATTATTAAATTTCAATGCAGGGAAAGGGCATTTTCACTCAAGACACAAGTCGTCACTAGGAGGCAGTAAAAAACTGCTTCAATTGTAACCATAAAAAGACAGGGTATTACCAGGAGACAGTCTTAATGACTATTCACCCACGGATAGGGTATAACCAAGAGACAATTCTAAAACACCTCCAATATTATTCATCCAAGGATAGGTCAATACTAAGTAAGAGACAGTACTAAAAAATGCTTCCATATTATTCTCCTAATGGTAGGGCAAAATCCGGAGAAAGAGGAGAGATTCTAAAACCATTCCAATACTATTCAGAAAAGGAGAGGACACCACCAGGAGACAGTCCTAACTCTGATTAAATATTATTCACCCAAGGATAGGGCGACACCAGAAGAAAGTCCCAAAACTGCTCCAGTACTATTTCACCCAAGGCACAGGGCAAAACCAGGAAAATGTCCTAAAACTTCACAATTAATATTCACTCCAATATGATTCACAAGGTGTCACCAGGATAAAGTCCTAAAACCGCACCAGTATTTGCCCAAGGATAGGCTTCACCGGGAAAATGTTTGGGCTTTGGGCAGTCACTCTCTAGGCCTATTATCCATTAATTGTGACTTTGTTTTTTACTGAATATGCACAATTTTCACATATTTTTTTTTTTTTGTGGTGTCAGTAAATCATTTGTTTCTTCATATACTCCAAATAGAATCAAATATGATATCCTAAAAATTTAACTTTAAAGCTGCCCTATGTTTGCCATAAAGAAACATTTGTAATAATTGAATATACAAATGTATTAAATTTACAAGTTAACTTCAGAAGGGATATATATATATACAGTATATATATATATAGGCATATATTATATCCTTAAAATAAGCTGTGTGACAAGACAAGGGGGGGCAGCTTCGCTGAATTCATC
Source organism: Lithobates clamitans (assembly GCA_037952925.1). Lineage (NCBI taxonomy): Eukaryota > Metazoa > Chordata > Amphibia > Anura > Ranidae > Lithobates > Lithobates clamitans. The sequence goes on from JBBGZY010000081.1 coordinate 9,762,663, forward strand.
AGGGGCTACTGCTTGAATCACTCAGGATATATTAGATAGATGTTTGACCCAGTCTTTGGTGAGTTAGAGGGAATCCTATGATACAGTATATGCAGGCTGTATTTCCCTTTTCGGTTAAGGGGTTGGGGCCAGTCTGGGAAGCAGACCTTTTCTGACAAATGCAATATGCAGAATTACAGCTGTATTTCTATATTCTAGATCAGATGTTGCCAAGTAAAGCCATCTTGTCCAACTGTAGCCAACATAACTTTTCTTAGCCATGGATCCATTTGCTAGAGTAACTACAGCCACCTTGCATTTACTTCTCTAAAAAAGCTACTGCAACAATGCTGAAGAAGTGTTTCACTGCTTTACCCCTTTCTACAATATAGGTGTTTTGCTTGGCAAGATATATACTACAGCCCGTGAGAGTCTGATTGCCACGTTGTTGTTGGTCTGCAGCCAACACTATGCGCAGTACATCCTGTTATATGTGCTGCTCATGGGCAATGAAAGGAACAGAACTAGCTGCAATCATGTGGTGCATGATGGCTCAATGTGGGGAGGGGAGGACTTCAATTGCTGTCAGAATGCCAATTGTTGGTATACCGCAGTCTGCTGTAACCAAATATATGAAACTACCAAAAGCATACAGCTTAAGGACAAAGAAGACACAAATATGAGATAAAAAGATGAAGAGGGCAGGGAAGAGAAATAGAGGAGACCAGGCAGAACAGGGTTAGATGAGAATACAGGATACCTGGTAGTATAAAGTTAGAAGTTTGGCCAGAATGGGCACCAGACAAATAAAGGAACAAGAAAACCATTGGCATCTGATGAGTGCTGGCAGCTGATATAGAAAGGCTGCAAGCGCTGACATGTATGTTCTGAGGGGGGGTTCCCCCTGTCAGAATACAATTGCTCAGTGGGGAGATTGCTGTACTAACATTGCATAGTTAGTACAGCAAACTCTTCAGTTTTTTTTTTTTAAATTCTGTCCGCTGGGTTGAACGAATAAAAATGTAAAGTTTGTACCAGACTTTACTATGAAGCACCGCCAACCAGAAACACACACTCATGGAAACTGGAAATTGCACCACTCCTGTGCAGTAGCCACAATGTCACCTGCAGGTATCCTGGCTTTTCTGCATGTCCCTAGCACCTGCCTACATTTAAAATAATGAAAACATTTTTCTGTGCTAATCCTTCAAAATTAATTTGATATAGGTATCCAAACAAGAAAAAACATACGGTTAATGCAGTTGTCCCACCTGGTGATGCCCAATAGGGCAAAACACAAAAGACAGAGCTAATGACACTGGATCATGGAATGTATGTGCGCTATATTATTACTTTAAAAACATACTTATTCTGCACTATACAATTTACTTTTATGTTCTGGTTATCCAATACAAGTGACCCTTTGGGTGTTAAAAAACAAGATGCAACGATGAGAAGGTTTACTCAGTAGTTTGCCAAATGGATCAAGTAATAAATAAAATCTCTGATGCACTTGCTAATCTTTTTAGAACTTGCACAGACATGTAAGGTAGCTTTTCAGATTAGAGTAGCAGATGATTTTTTGTTGGAGGTTTGTGTGCTTTTCTTGCAAATAAGTGCTGTTCTTACATTTCTGATAGTTCTGATTGTAGTTGGTTGCTCAAAAAAGGCGGCTCATTGTTTGGTTAATTTCTAAAAGCAATTGTTGCTATTATATGCTATGTTTTGTATGTGTATTTGTCTTCAGGGCATTTCTGAGGAATTGTAAAAGCAACCAAGACTGTGTCCTTCGTTTTTCTGTTCTTTGAACGAAGATTCTTAGGTCATAGAAGTGAAGTGCTTTTGTTTTTAAAGTGTAAAGTGATTATAAATAAACAAAAGGAGGGAGCTGATAAAGAAAAGTTTTACCACTGACTGAGTGCTTGCTTATATGCTAATTCAAAGCTGTATATAACATGTTTCTTGCTAGAATGGTTTTGCAGAAGAATGTTATTAAAATAAGTTGTTATTCTATTTTCTGGAATGTCTTGTTGTGCAATGTGTAGAGACAGTTATGTAGCAAGAGTCTGAGTCAAAGTCAAAGCCTCTGATAGGGTGTTCCAAAATAACAGAATTGAATCTCTCTTGTAATTGTTTTATAAATTGCTTGTTCAAATTCATAAAGTAGAACTAAAGGCAAAACTTTTATTTTTATTTTGGATAGAGTAAGGTATAGTTAAAACCCCTGTAATGTTTGTTTTTGCTTTTTTTGGCCCATTGGGGAGATTTACCTTCACTTCCTGTCCCATAGCCAAAACAGGAAGTGAGAATTAAGGGAATCTCTTAAGAACCCCTAGGCCACCACAACTATATTCCCCATTGGAAGATTGCCCCTCTATCACTTTTTCAATGATAATAGTTAGGGTTGTCCCTATACCGATACTAGTATCGGTATCGGCACTGATACCGAGCATTTGCCCAAGTACTTGTACTCGGGCAAATGCTCCCGATGCTTCCCCCGATACCTAGAGGACAGCTGTGATCGGCATGTGGGGGAGTTACAAGATTCTCCCCCAGCGGCTTTAGTGACATACAGCGGTGAACGGTCACCGCTGACTGTCACTGCATCCTCCTCCATGCCCCCTCCGTTCCCCTCTTCTTCTCTGTCCACCTCTGCTGTCCCCTCCGTTCTGCTCTCCTTCTCTGTCCCCCTCCGCTGTCCCCTCCGTTCTGCTTCTCTTCCCTGTCCCCCTCCGCTGTCCCCTCCATTCTGCTCTCCTTCTCTGTCCCCCTCCGCTGTCCCCCTTCGTTCTGCTCTCCTTCTCTGTCCCCCTCCGCTGTCCCCTCCGTTCTGCTGTCCTTCCCTGTCCCCCTCCGCTGTCCCCTCCGTTCCCCTCTCCTTCTCTGTCCCCCTCCGCTGTCCCCTCCGTTCTGCTCTCCTTCTCTGTCCCCCTCCGCTGTCCCCTCCGTTCTGCTCTCCTTCTCTGTCCCCCTCCGCTGTCCCCTCCGTTCTGCTCTCCTTCTCTGTCCCCCTCCGCTGTCCCCTCCGTTCTGCTCTCCTTCTCTGTCCCCCTCCGTTCCCCTCTCCTTCTCTGTCCCCCTCCGCTGTCCCCTCCGTTCTGCTATCCTTCTCTGTCCCCCTCCGCTGTCCCCTCCGTTCTGCTCTCCTTCTCTGTCCCCCTCCGCTGTCCCCTCCGTTCTGCTCTCCTTCTCTGTCCCCCTCCGCTGTCCCCCTTCCGTTCTGCTCTCCTTCTCTGTCCCCCTCCGCTGTCCCCTCCGTTCTGCTCTCCTTCTCTGTCCCCCTCCGCTGTCCCCTCCGTTCTGCTCTCCTTCTCTGTCCCCCTCCGCTGTCCCCCTCCGTTCCCCTCTCCTTCTCTGTCCCCCTCCACTGTCCCCTCCGTTCTGCTCTCCTTCTCTGTCCCCCTCCGCTGTCCCCTCCGTTCTGCTCTCCTTCTCTGTCCCCCTCTGCTGTCCCCCTCCGTTCCCCTCTCCTTCTCTGTTCCCCTCCGCTGTCCCCTCCGTTCTGCTCTCCTTCTCTGTCCCCCTCCACTGTCCCCTCCGTTCTGCTCTCCTTCTCTGTCCCCCTCCGCTGTCCCCCTCCGTTCCCCTCTCCTTCTCTGTCCCCCTCCGCTGTCCCCTCCGTTCTGCTCTCCTTCTCTGTGCCTCTCCATTCTCCCCCTCCGTTCCGCCGTCCCCCTCCTCCTTCCTTTGTGTATGGATAGAGTCAGCTGACTCTGTCCATACACATAACTGAAACATTGTAATCTCCTGTGATTACGATGTGTCAGTTTATGAATGGAGATGAGCCCCTGTCTTCTCTCCATTCATTTTCAGTGCAGCTGAGGCTGCAGAGAAAGGGACTGGGGAATCTCTATCCTCTGTCTCTTTCTCTGTCTCAAGGGGGAGATATCAGAGGTCTGTTAAGACCCCTGATATCTCACCAAAGCCCCCCAACAGGGCTGATTAAAAAAAACAAAACAAAAAAACACATATTGCAATAAAGAATAAAAAAATATTATTGTAAAAAATAAAAATTGTAAATAATAATAAAAAAAACATACACATACACCGTTCACCCCGCCCCCCCCCCCTGAAAAAAAAGTAAGCGCTGTTAAAAAAAAAACAAAAAAAAAACCACTGTCACGTGACATTAAAAAAAGTATCGGTAATCGGTATCGGCGAGTACTTGAAAAAAAAGTAAAAAGAAAGAAAAAGTATCGGTACTTGTACTCAGTCCTAAAAAAGTGGTATCGGGACAACCCTAATAATGGTAAACAGAACAAATAAAGAGGGTGATATGCCCTAACAGGGGCACAGATAGCAAAAAAATTTGACAGGTGTTCTAATCCAGTGGTCATCAATCCTGTCCTTAGGGCCCACTAACACTCTGTTCACACTAGGACGACTTCTCAGGCGACCTAGGTTGCCTGACAAGAAGCGTCCTGTTCAGTACAATGGAACCGTTCTAAGGGGAGCGACGCAAGTCGCTCCGACTTAGAAAAAGGTTCCTGTACGACTTTGGGGGCGACTTGGGGCGACTTGCATAGACTTCTATACAGAAGTCGTTTTGCAAGTCGCCCGGGCAGTCGTGTGCAAGTCTTCTATACAGAAGTCGTTTTGCAAGTCGCCCGGGCAGTCGTGTGCAGGTCGCCTCGGTGAGGCGACCTGCAAGTCGTGCCGCCTCTGGTGTGAACCGAGGCTTACAGGCCAGGTTTGCAAGATAACTGAAATACATCACAGGTGATATAATTTGCTGCTCAGTGATTGCAGTATTCTAGTCTGCATCTCCCCAAGGTAAATACATAGAACCTGGCCTGTTAGTGGGCCCTGAGGACAGGGTTGATGACCACTGCTCTAATCCATCTCCCCTCTATCCAAAAAAAATGTTGCCTTTAGTTATACTTTAAGTGAATGTGTATATCTCACAAAAGTGAGTACACAGTTTAAAATCAGATTATCTTTAAATAATATACCTCATATTCCAGTACTATTTAGGCAATTATATCATGCTCTAAAAATTATTTACATGTGCACTACTCCAGGTTTTAGCAGAGTAAGGGTTTGGGCGCTATTTGGTTTCAGGGAACTATAGTAAATTCGATTTTGGGAGTATTTTTTTACCAGCGCTATAGTGAATAATAGTGAATAGTGATATAGCGCTATAGTGAATAATACAGTTTTAAAGATAATTTGCGGTAATTAGCGCTATAGTAAATGACCCTCATTATTACCAAAAGTATTGGGACGGCTTTCCACAAGATTCAGGAGGTGTCTATGGGAATGTTTGACCATTCTTCCATAAGTGCACTTGTGAGGTCAGGCACTGATTTTGGACGAGAAGGCCTGGCTCACAGTCTCTGATCAAATTCACCCCAAAGGTGTTCTATCAGGTTGAGGTCAGGACCTGTGCAGGCCAGTTAAGTTCCTCCACCCCAAAATCGCTCATCCATTTCTTTATGGACCTTGGTTGCAACCTGTGTGTGTATGAGGCCTAATACAGTATCTCACAAAAGTGAGTACACCCCTCACATTTTTGTAATTATTTTATTATATCTTTTCATGTGACAACACTGAAGAAATGACACTTTGCTACAATGTAAAGTAGTGTAACAGTGTAAATTTGCTGTTCCCCAGGGTGGATAAAAATCAATCAATCTGATTTTTATTTATTTCAATCGATTTTTTAGATTTTTATCAAATTTATTTTAATAAAATGCTTTTGGAGTAAAAATCTATCCAAAGATCGTTTTCTATTTAAGATACATTAATAATTTAGTTTATTCAGCATGAAATGGAGCATGAGGCTGTATATTGTGCAATATTTACATTTTTGGTAAACTCATTCAATAAATTCAAGCTCTGCAAGCTGAGATAACATGCACTGCATTAATGCATTCACACAATTTCACAGTAACGATGAGATAAACCAAAGTTCAGGAATATTCCTTTATTCCATTGCTTTGCAAATCTATGTACACTACAAACTGTATGATTACTGTATATACTCGAGTATAAGTCGAATTTTTCAGCACATTTTTTCTTGCTGAATGTGCCCCCCTCGACTTATACTCGAGTCAAGCACTTTTCTGCAGCAAAAAATTTAATTTTCCGAACCGATTTTGGGGCCCCGTATCTCAGGGCCACTTGGTGCTAGAAACCCCAAATTTGGTATGCAAACCCAGTGGACCTAGTACCATAACATATCCAAAGCTGAAGTTCCTAGCACTAGGTGGCCCCGAGATACGGGGCCCCAAAATCGGTTCGGAAAATGTCATTCTCTGCTGCAGAAAAGTGCTTGACATTTTCTGAACCGAATTTGGGGCCCCATATCTCAGGGCCACTTGCGGCTAGGAACCCCAAATGTGGTGTGCAAACCCAGTGGAACTGGTACCATAACATATCAAAAGCTGGGGTTCCTAGCACCAAGTGGCCTTGAGATACGGGGCCCCAAATCTGGTTCGGAAAATGTCATTCTCTGCTGCAGAAAAGTGCTTGGCATTTTCTGAACTGATTTTTGGGGCCCTGTATCTCGGGTTCACTTGTTGCTAGAAACCCCAGCTTTGGCAATTTTATGGTGCTAGTTCCACTGGGTTTGCACACCAAATTTGGGGTTCTTAGCACTAAGTGGCCCCGAGATACGGGGCCTCAAATTCGGTCAACTGTGTCTATCTGCAGCAATGTCATTTCGGGACCCTTTGGGTTCAGAGACCCCAAATTTTGGCTGCAGCTAGGGGGCATCTAGGAACCCTTAACTACCGAGTTTGAAGTTCAGGGGACCTATGGCTGCAAATAGGCACAGTGATGCTGCAAATGGGCATTGTTGACCCTCTTTTCCACTTACAGTAGCTGTGCATTTCTCACCCTCGTCTTATACTCGGGTCAATAAGTTTTTCCCATTTTTTGTGTGTTAAATTAGGGCCTCGACTTATACTCGGAACGACTTATACTCGAGTATATACGGTATATTGGTTCTGATATCGCTGTTTTATTCTTCCAGAAGTGCATTTGTGAGGCCAGGGACTGATGTTGGATGAGAAGGCCTTGGCTAATTCAGCCAACAGGTGTTCTATCGGGTTGAGGTCAGTACTTTGTGCAGGCCAGTTAAGTTCCTCCACCCCAAACTCGCTCATCCATGTCTTTATGGACCTTGCTTTGTGCACTGGTCTGCAGTCATGTTGGAACAGGAAGGGGCCATCCCCAAACTGTTCCCACAAAGTTGGGAGCATAAAATTGTTCAAAATGTCTTGGTATGTTGATGCCTTAAGAGTTCCCTTCACTGGAACTAAGAGGCCAAGCCCAACCCCCGAAAAACAACCCCACATCATAATCCCCCCTCCACTAAATCATTTGGACCGGTGCATAAAGCAAAGTCCATAAAGACATGAATGAGTGAGTTTGGGGTGGAGGAACTTGACTGGTCTGCACCTCAACACAACAAAACAGCTTGGGGATGAATTAGAGCGGCGACTGTAAGACAGGCCTTCTTGTACAACATCAGTGCCTGACCTCACAAATGCACTTGGAAGAATGGTCAAACATTCCCATAGACACACTCCTAGACCTTATAGACAGCCTTCCCAGAGGAGTTGAAGCTGTTATAGCTGTAAAGGGTGGGCCAAATCAATTTTGAACCCTACGGACTAAGACTGGGATACCATTACAGTTCATGTGCATTTTAAGGCAGGCTTCCCAATACTTAGGCCAATATATTGTATATTGCTTGTGACACTGAGCATGGCTATGGACTTAGGGCTGGTTCACACCACAGAGATGCAGAGAACATGTGTGAGGCTGCCTGCTGGCTAAGTGGGTAGCAATTCTGTCTAGCAGCACTGGGGTTGTTGGTTTAGATCCCCAACATGCTAATGCTTGTGTTGAAGTTTATATGTTCTCCCTGTGTGGGTTTCTCACCACAATCCAAAGACATGCTGGTATATTTTTTGTCTCCTGTCTAAATAGTTTCTAATGTAAGAAAGTTAGTTTTGGACTTTAGATTGGAAGCTCATTGCAGCCAGGAACTGATGTTAATGTTTGTTAGCACTAATCATGCCCAGGGACTTGGAAATTTAAAATTTTAGGGTTTACACTGCACAGGTATATATGCTTAGAAAACTATTGCTTTGTTTATGTGGATGCAAATGGACTTCGGTCTTTGCCCTGTAGTTGGAGATTTGATGCACATAGCCAAGGCTAACACAGTTGCAAATAGTATTATGTGTTCCTGCCCATCAGGTGCAATCACTTTAGACATACATGAAGAGACAGATTTAAAGAGACTGGTGGGCGTGTACTTCTATCAGTGCTGGGACAAGGTCATCCGGAGCCCAGGGCGAAGATGGCAAACTGCGCCCCCCCCCACATAAAGAAAGAGTCACTGTCATTTCAAATATTACTTAAAACAATACAAATTAAATTAGGTTTAATTCGATAGAATCAGAGTTCACTCACACATTTTAAATATATGTATTTTATTAGAGGTACTTCAAGTGCTTTGAAAAAACACAGCTTAGCTTCCCCGCTGACAGGACAGAGCTCTGCCTTGTTTACATAGGCATAGGTCTGTCCTGTGTGTCTTTCCAAAGATCGGTGGGTGCCGGTGGTCATCCATTGGCCAGTACCCACACAGCACAGCCGGGTCACCGGTGGCACACGCGTGTGCCCCTTACCTGGGAGCGCTGGATTATGTACCTGGTACATGATCCAGTGCAGCAGAGTCACCGTACATGTGATGCGATCGGCAAGCTAATAATAATGACCACCAGCATCAGTCCCAGTTTCTGGAATTATATCGCCCAGCATCGGTGCCAGTTTAGAAAATGACAACTCTCCGTATCAGCAGGTCCTGGCCATGAATCATTGGCTGAGACCTGCTGACAGATTCTCGCTGTGTACAATCACAGGGGAGTTGGGTGAGGGCAGACTCCTGAAACAGGTAGCGATGTACGGGTACACTGCGGTTACTATAGCTCTGCAGCCCCGTCGCAGTATATTTATGCAACCTCATGTACCTGATCCCACCAGGAAGCCGACACAGCGCTAATCACAGGCAGTGAGACATTTCCCGATCTGTGCAGCAGCAGATCTGGAAATATCTCACTGCCTGTGATTAGCGCTGTGCAGTGTCAGCTTTCTGGCGGGATCAGGCACGTTCGAAGTGGTTAATTATCAATTGTATCAGTAATATGCAGCATGAAGGGGGTTAATGTGTTGCCACTGGTCACTGACGCATTAGTAACAAGTGTCAGTTAACCCCTTTGTGCTGCATTAGTGACACAAGTGTCAGTGCTATGCTGCAGCATAAAGGGTTTAATGAACACTGATACTTGTGCCAATAATGCTGCACAAAGGGGTTAACTGACAATGGTCACTAATGCATTAGTGACCAGTGGCAACACAATAACCCCTGTCATGCTGCATATTACTGATACCATTATCACCTCTCCCCTCCCCCCAGAATTAGCCGGTTCATCTGTACTGTACATGTTCATCTGCTTACTATTGATGCACTGCCTGGTTGGTTCCTCCTCTGGGTCGCACTCACTGCGGTGCCCAGCAGCTCTCTACGGTCCTCTCTCACTCTCTTCCCGCCTCCAAGTGACGTCACGCCGGGACTCGGAAGTGCCTGTCGGGCGGAGATCACTCCACGGCTCCGCCTGGCAGGGAAGGGAAGACCGGGTCCTATTCTTGTGCCGGGTGCAGGAGCGCACTCGGCACATTCTTGCAGGCAGCTGTGGGTGATTGTAGCGCGGCCGGTTGACGGTAACCACAGTATGCCCAAAACATTTTTAGCAGCACACTGCCTGCACTGCGCCCCCCTTCCCATGGTAATTTGTTCCGCCTAGGGCACCCATCCCTTCTGCCCCCCCCCCATGTACCGGCCCTGAATTCTATTGAGCGTGTGTCAGTGTGCTAACAATACAACCTACAGTATGTAGAAATACAGATTAGCATATCTGCAAATAAAAAAATTTTAATCGTGGTTGCAATCAAATATTCGCAGCTGCGATCAAAAGCGTGGTTTCACCTTCTGACCCGGAAATGAGTCATTGTAATTACCCAGAAGTATCTGTGCTGGTCAGTATCTCCATCTAGGTGGACATGGCGAGGTCCCTCTTTAGCAAAGAGGAGGTGCTGCTCATTTGCCGGGTAAGTGTAGGATATGTACTTGTGCTTACTCAATGTGGGGTGGATGTGGTAGTAAGATTTGGTGTGGGTGGGGTTAATTGATTTGTTTGGCATCACCACACATTTGCTTCTGGCCCATGTGCACACATCGCTTCCTGCATTTGTTCTGCTGATGTTAATCAGTAAGGACTATGCAGATATAAATGAGAGCTCCTTTCTATTAAAATATATATGACTTGTTTCACAGTTGGGTGACTTTTCCAGCAAATTTGGACCTCCAAGTTGTATGATAAGTTGTACCCCATGATTCTCAATGATAACAACTCATATCTGTGCTACTTCAAGTTGCAACAACTTCAAAGTAGTCCCTGTACTACTTTGGTGTAACTTTCATGTGACTTGAGGTACATAGGGCACAATATTACACAGGCATTCCCAGAAGTTGGGGCCAATTTGCAGCAGCAAAGTGGCAGCAAAATAGTGTGACTTTCAGGTGGCAGCAGTGTGAATGAGATTCATAGATAATACCTTTGAATTAGGCCCTATTCTCACTTGTGCATCCTGCAAGTGGGTCAAATTAATCCCTGCACTACTTTGGTTGGACTTTGATGCAACTTGAGGTCCATATATCACAAGGTTACACAGGCATTGGTCGCACAAGTGCAAATGGGGCCTAATTCAAAGGTGTTATCAATGAATCTCATTAGGTTCCTTTCACAGTTGGCTGACTTTTCATACAACTTGAGGTCCATAAGGCCCCTTCACACTTGTGCGACTTGAAAGTCCTGCGATTTTGCAGCGCTTTTTGCCGCAAATTTTATGTGATTTGAAGCGATGCCCGTGTAATCTTGAGGTCTATGGTAGCAGGACAAGTTGCACAAGTGTGAAAGGGGCCTTAGGGCCGGTTCGCACTGCTGTGCTGTTTGACAACGGATGTGATTTGCCCCACACTGCAAATCACATGCAATGTCTGTGTGATGCAAACTCAGCCATACAGATCGTATTGTTGAATTTGCATCGCATTCGGACCAAACTCGCACAGTACCCTTTTTTTGGTTCTCTGCAGAATTGGATCGCATGGGTGTTGTTTGAATTTTCAGTTCGCTCTAGGATATGCAAACTGATTTGGGGTGTCATTAGCTTACTACTGACACTCCCAGCAGTTCACATATGGCACTGTGAACTGCCTGTGAGTTGTATGTGATGCAGGAACCCTCATCGGATTTGCAGGGTTCCCGCATCGCTCCAGTGTGAACTGGCCTTGACCCTAGGTTCATACCTATGCATTTTTTAGTGCATTTTGCAGTTTGCAGAAACACTCTATAGTCCATTTAACATGATTTCTTATGGTACTAGTTCACACCTATGAGTTTTGCGGCCAGAGCATTTTTGGAAATGGTCGGGAACTTTTTTCACGCGATTTACGGGTAATAGATTGCAATGGAACCGCACCAGAAATGCAACTGTTGCATTTGTGATGCGATTTTTGATGTGTTTTGCGCTTATTATTTTCACACTGTATATAGCTGGTTGCTAACCGGGGGCTGGGAAGCCAGCCGCTGCATCCTTAACAATCAATGAGTCATCAGTTGTCAGCGGCTTCCCCACTGAAAGTAAAAAAGAAATGCCAGCCCAAAAAAAAGTAAAAAAACTGCATGGGGTCCCTCCATCTATACCAGGCCCTTCGGGTCTAGTATGGATTCGGAGGGGACCCACCCCATGCCAAAATGTAGCAAAAATGGCGTGGGGTTCCCCCCGGTCCATTCTAGGCCCTTCGGGTCTAGTATGGACCCGGAGGGGACCCCCCCATGGCAAAAGTAAAAATAAATGGTGTGGGGCCCCCAAAATCCATACCAGATCCTTATCTGAGCACGCAACCTGGCAGGCCGCAGGAAAAGAGGGGGGCCCATCCCTATAACCCTTGCCCGGTGGTTGTGGGGGTCTGTGGGCGGGGGCTTATCGGAATCTGGAAGCCCCCTATGTGATTGGGTATTGGGTACATTGTTTCCCTACACATTCACCAAAAAAAGCAGTGAAATGTGACAAAAGACAATAGCCATTTTTTGACAATTCCTTTATTAAAAATTTCTGCTTCTTTCCCCCGCTTCTTCCTCCATCTTCCTCCGGTCTTCCTTCGTTTTTTTCCATCTTCCCCCGGCTTCTTCTTCCCTGCTTCGTCCTCTGGTCTTTCTCCTCCGCCGCTCATGCCACCGACCTGCTGAACATGAAAATAACGAACCACCTCCGATGCAGCGGCCAGCCGATCTGTCCGTTTCCATAACGCACATATCATCTATAAATATGGTGCGTGTATGACATCAGCAGGAGACCCCGCCTTCTTGTGACATCACTGACCCATCATGCCCTGGGTGGTGAAGTCACAAGGGGCGGGGTCTCGGAGGGACATCATCTGCCCCATCGCAGCATCGGAGGGGGTTCGTTTTTTCAATGTTCAGCGGGAGCGGCGGCGGAATCGGCGGAGGAGAAAGACCGGAGGACGGACCGGGGGAAGAAGAAGCCAGAGGAAGATGGAGAAGACTGGAGGAAGAAGCAGAGGAAGATGGAGGAAGAAGCAGGGCAATAGAAGCTGGAGGAAGAAGGAGAAAACCGAAGGAAGACCAGAGGAAAATGGAGGAAGAAGCGGGGAAAAGAAGAAAACATTTTTAATAAAGGAATTGTCAAAAACCAGCTATTGTCTTTTGTCACATTTCACTGCTTTTTTTGGTAAATGTGTAGGGGTACAATGTACCCGATACCCATTCATATAGGGGGGGCCGGGATCTGGGGGCCCCCTTGTTAAAGGGGTCTTCCAGTATCCGATAAGCCCCCCCACCCGCAGACCCCCACAACCACCGGGCAAGGCTTGTGGGGATGAGGCGCTTGTCCCCATCTACATGAGGGCATGTGGCCTGGTATGGTTCAGGAGGGGGGGGGCTCGCAAATCCCCTCCCTTTCCTGACCTGCCAGGCTGCTTGCTCAGATAAGGGTCTGGTATGGATTTTGTGCAGTTCCCCTTAATATCCATCCCAGACTCGAAGGACCTGGTATGGACTGGTGGGGGGAACCTACACCATTTTTTTCTTTGATTTTTACTCTATATTGTCGGGAACCGGCAATTCATTATAGCGATGAGCAATTTTCAATTAAATGTTTTCCTTTAGAAGTGTCATTTTGCTGCGGTACTGTAATAAACACGGGAAAGGTGCGCTAGTTTACAGGCATACTATAGACACAATATTTAAAGGAATTTTTAATTTTTATTGTTTAACTTTAAGCATTATTAAAATCACTGCTCCTGAAAAAACGGCCGTTTTAAAAACATTTTTTCCAATTAATACATGTCCCCTGGGCCAGGACCCAGGTCCTCATACACTTTTTATGGCAAAGAACTTGCATATAAGCCTTCAGTGAGAACTTTGATTTTTGCAGGTTCAAGCCCCATTGACTTCCACTATTCCCGCATATGTGATTTGACAGGCATGTTTGCTGGCAATAGCGCTGCTTTCCATTTGCATTAGCGCTCAGTTTCTGAGAGTTGAAGTCTTAATTGGCCTTAATTGGGCGCTATTTTCTGGGACTGCAAGATCATTTTTCAGCGCTATAGTAAATGATCCCCATAGTGTATAGTTACAACGTGTATTAATAGAGATACCTACAGATGAATGTTGCAGCAAAGTCCAGTTGCAGGAGCCCCTAAAGGATGTTGTGTCGTCTGCCTTTGTGTCGGAGACCTGAAAACAAGATTAGCGGCTACGGGGGATCCTCCAACTATTGTCCAACCAGTCTGGAATGGATCTTCCCACTGGCAGGAACTGTGGTGTGACACTGGAACTCAGAGTCATCGTATCTACTGTACTTTTTAGTCCCTGCCTAATAGTTTCTAAACTGAGAACTGGACCTCTAAGCCTATGACCCTGACATAGCCACCCGAAGCCTAACCTGGCTCTAGTCTATGCTGGTTATTGAACCCTAACCTAAAACTAGCTATAGAATCCCAGACAAGAAGGGACAGGGTTAACTAGAATAACAGGAGCTACATATAAACCATATTGCAATAAACATGTTTACCTGCCAATACACTGGAAGTTGACCACTACTACACATACAGTAGCACATACCTAGCTATCTGGCACTGTGCGTGTGAAATAACAAGGACAGGGCAGAAATACTCTATCTATCACTAGGATTTAGATATACACTCAGCAGCTGCAGCTAATCTATTAGATCATAGGAATGCTTGCATAATAGTCCTTGCTGGCTTGGGGTTTAGCAGCATGGCCTGTTCATGTGTCCGAGACCCTCTCTCTCTCTCTCTCTCTCTCTCTCTCCTCTTCGTGTTTCCAGAGTCTCAAAGCCAATAATCCAGAGACAGGAAATGCATACATGATATATTTACAGACATTTACAAATTCAAACAGTAGAGGGCAGCACATATGCACAACTACATATGCATTTAACTGTATTTTTACCTGGAATTCAACTTTACATTTCTATACTGTTCCTTTAAATGTATAATATTAGCTGCAAGCAGATCTTTATGTCACTTTTAATATAGTTCTTTTATCATTATGCATTCCATCAGGTGCTGTATTTATGGCAAAAATATCCCCCTTGCCATAATTTATTGGAAAAATTTCATCCAATTCTATTATTTTATTCCCACTGCAAACAAGCAGATTTATTCTTTAATAAAACCAGTGTTACTATCCTTATGCACCATTATACATTCTCTCGGGTAAATTCTAGTTCAAATATCATTATTCATTAAAGTTGTAAAATCTTAAGAGTGTACAGGTTTTGTTTTGAATGCATTCAATAAATATGTCTATGTATTTACTATAATATATTGCGCTTAAAATATCAAACTATGGGCTTGATATAGAAGCTTATTTTTTGATTATCACAGGGCTATTCGTCATATCAAATGGAATAGTAAAACCAGGGTAATACTGCTATGGATCTGACTGATAGATTATTCATAAAACAGTCAAGAAATGAACAATTCTGTAGAGAATATATTACAATAAGAAAAGCTCTAGAGAATGTCAGTGATTTCACTGTGGAATCATATTTTAAGCAAGAATACATTCATAAAATGGTCAGGAAGAATATAATTCCTTGCTGTATATTGTGTCAGTGATGTGTTCCTCTATAACAGAGGTTGTGTATATCAGATGTGATTTATTTTTTCATATACCTGATTATCTCGATTGACATATTCTTTTGTAGTGAAGCATGTTCCTTTTACGAGGTAACTGGTTAGAGCAAAATCCCATGCAATGGCCCTTCAATAAATTTTCACTGACTCAGTCTATAATTTTTATGCTTTTTACTGAGAAAACAAGTAATAATAATAATACAAAGTTGCATATTATAGGGATTGATTATGTTTTTTTTATTTTCCTCCTCCAATGTTAAATTCTATGTTTCCTTGTTACTGTAAACTTTCATAGAGCAGGGGCGTCCCAGGAGATAACATCGCTGCATTGCTGCCTTGCACTTAATCTCTAAAGCTCTTATAAGGGCCAAGTTTCCTTGGTTACAACGTATAACATTATCTTAGATAATTGTACGCATTAGTCATTTTTACTGGAATATTTCTGAGCTGTAAGCATTGGAATTGGAGTCCGTATTCAGTAGATATAGATGATCTTGCAGGTGTCAAACTCTAAATGCATTTAAAGTTAATTATAGACCCCTATAGTGAGGCAGAGAGAAAATTAGTTAGCTGTTAATGTCACTACTAAGCCAAAATATTGGTGCCCATTCATATATGCACTGCGTTCCAAACAGAACAGATGTCTCATCAATAATTGCTAAGTGATTCCATTGACTTTTAAGCTTGTAGGAAGGCAATGTTATTTGTAAGTCTCACAAGTCTCATTTAATAATGAAAACGGCTTTAATAAAAACACTGTAGACTTTATTTATCAAATAACAAAAGATCAGAAATGTTTAAACCTTAGCATTTTCCAGTGCCTTTTATCGCCTTAAAGGAAAGTTATCAAAAATGAGAGGTAATTGGTGGCAATGAGGGAGTAGACTGTTCTATTCTTTTCTTCAAAATTCATTCATTTATGCTTTGCAATTCTAAGACATACTCTTTAGCTGTGCTAGAAATTTATGAATAATTTCACAGTTGTTCTCGTGAAACCATGAGTGTATAATATATTTTTCTGGGAAAAAGGGTGTGTGTTCCTTACCTAGGTTCTAAAGTTTTCTCAGAAAATGCTGTTGTATAGTTCTCTCTGGATATTCCTGTATTAGTGCCAGCATTTGTTGTTCTGGATAAGAACTGTTGGAGGTAACTACTTTATATAAGCGTGCACAGGGGGTGTGCTGGGTGTGCCTGGGCACACCCTAATCACCAGAGCTGCAAACTATGTAATGTCTGAAAAAAAATCCAGAGGCTAAAGTTGCTCCACCTCTCTGCTGCCTCCTCAGCCAATAGGAACAGCACTGTACCCACCCCCTTCCCCAGCGCGCCTAATTATGTATACTGTGTGTGTAAAAGCTGTGTATGTATGTGTGTGTGTGTGTGTGTGTGTGTATATATATATTCCTCCCACACTCCAAAGACATGCTGGTAGGTTAATTGGATTCTGTCTAAATTGTCCCTAGTATGTATGAATGTGAGTTAGGGACCTTAGAGTGTAAGCTCCTTGAGGGTAGGGACTGATGTGAATGGAATGTACAATGTATATGTAAAGCGCTGAGTAAATTGACGGCGCTATATAAATACCTGAAATAAAAAAAAAAAAAAAAAAATATATAATATATATATATATATATATATATATATATATATATATATATATATATATATATATATATATATATAGATATATACTGTGTGTGCATGTGCTGTGTGGTTATATACATGTGTGTGCATTTCTATATACTGTATGTGTGTGTCTATATATATATATATATATATATATATATATATATATATATATATATATATATATATATATATATATATATATATATTTATTTATTTATATATATATATATATATATATATATATATATATATATATATATTTATATATATATATATATATATATATTTATATATATATAATATACAGGGCCTTTTTTCTCAAACAATAGCTGCTGGAACTTAACCACGGCCCCACAAATCCCCTCCCCCTACACACACCCTCCAAATCCCATCAAATAGTGGGTGTGTTCAGTCAAATTTCACGAAAACAGTAGGAGGGTCTTAAAGGGGCATTAAATACAAGGATTGCATTACATACAGAGTGCAGAGCTGTCACTTGTACACAGAAACCAGATTTCCGTGTTTACAAGTGATTGTGGTGAGCAGGCACCAAAGGGTCTGAGCCAGAGGTGGTGGAACTGAGTTCCACCAAGTTCCCCCTGAAAAAAAGCCCTGGATAGATTATATATATATATATATATATATATATATATATATATATATATATATATATTGGGGCAAAAAAGTATTTAGTCAGCCACCAATTGTGCAAGTTCTCCCACTTAAAAAGATAATAGAGGCCTGTAATTGTCATCATAGGTATACCTTAACTATGACAGACAAAATGTGGAAACAAATCCAGACAATCACATTGTCTGATTTGGAAAGAATTTATACGCAAATTATGGTGGAAAATAAGTATTTTGTCAATATCAAAAGTTCATCTCAATGCTCAATGGTAATGACAGAGGTCAAACGTTTTCAAGTCTTCACAAGGTTGTCACACACTGTTGCTGGTATGTTGGCCCATTCCTCCATGCAGATCTCCTCTAGAGCAGTGATGTTTTGGGGCTGTCGCTGGGCAACACGGACTTTCAACTCCTCCAAAGGTTTTCTATGGGGTTGAGATCTGGAGACTGGCTAGGACACTCCAGGACCTTGAAATGCTTCTTACGAAGCCACTCCTTTATTGCCCGGTGGTGTGTTTGGGATCATTGTCATGCTGAAAGACCCAGCCACGTTTCATCTTCAATGCCCTTGCTGATGGGAGGAGGTTTGCACTCAAAATCTCATGATACATGGCCCCATTCATTCTTTCATGTACATGGATCAGTCGTCCTGTTCCCTTTGCAGAGAACAGCCCCAAAGCATGATGTTGCCACCCCCATATTTCACAGTAGGTATAGTGTTCTTTGGTTGCAACTCAGCATTCTCTTTCCTCCAAACACGACGAGTTGTGTTTCTACCAAACAGTTCTACTTTGGTTTCATCTGACCATATGACATTCTCCCAATCCTCTTCTGGATCATCCAAATGCTCTCTAGCAAACCTCAGACGGGCCTGGACATGTACTGGCTTAAGCAGGGGGACACGTCTGGCACTGCAGGATCTGAGTCCCTGGTGGCGTAGTGTGTTACTGATGGTAGCCTTTGTTACGTTGATCCCAGCTCTCTGCAGGTCATTCACTAGGTCCCCCGTGTGGTTCTGGGATTTTTGCTTACCGTTCTTGTGGTCATTTTGACTCCACGGGGTGAGATCTTGCGTGGAGCCCCAGATCAAGGGAGATTATCAGTGGTCTTGTATGTCTTCCATTTTCTAATTATTGCTCCCACAGTTGATTTCTTCACACCAAGCTGCTTGCCTATTGCAGATTCAGTCTTCCCAGCCTGGTGCAGGTCTACAATTTTGATTCTGGTGTCCTTCGACAGCTCTTTGGTCTTCACCATAGTGGAGTTTGGAGTGTGACTCTTTGAGGTTGTATACAGGTGTCTTTTAGACTGATAACAAGTTCAAACAGGTGACATTAATACAGGTAATGAGTGGAGGACAGAGAAGCCTCTTAAAGAAGAAGATACAGGTCTGTGAGAGTCAGAAATCTTGCTTGTTTGTAGGTGACCAAATACTTATTTTCCACCATAATTTCTTTAAAAATCAGACAATATATATATATATATATATATATATATATATATATTAGGGTTGTCCCGATACCGATACTAGTATAGTATCACTTGTACTTGGGCAAATGCTCCCGATGCTTCCCCCGATACCTGGAGGACAGCTGTGATCGGCGCGTGGGGGAGTTACAAGATTCTCCCCCAGCGGCTTTCACCAGCTTTAGTGACATACAGCGGTGATCGGTCACCGCTGTATGTCACTGCATCCTCCTCCGTGCCCCCTCTGTTCCTCTGTGCTTCTCCGCTGTCCCCTGCATTCCTCTCTCCTTATCTGTCCCCTCCGTACTCCCCCTCCGTTCCTCTATCCTTATCTGTCCCCTCCGTACTCCCCCTCCGTTCCTCTATCCTTATCTGTCCCCTCCGTACTCCCCCTCCGTTCCTCTATCCTTATCTGTCCCCTCCGTACTCCCCCTCCGTTCCTCTATCCTTATCTGTCCCCTCCGTACTCCCCCTCCGTTCCTCTATCCTTATCTGTCCCCCTCTGTTCCTCTATCCTTATCTGTCCCCTCCGTACTCCCCCTCCGTTCCTCTATCCTTATCTGTCCCCCTCCGTTCCTCTATCCTTATCTGTCCCCTCCGTACTCCCCCTCCGTTCCTCTATCCTTATCTGTCCCCCTCTGTTCCTCTATCCTTATCTGTCCCCTCCGTACTCCCCCTCCGTTCCTCTATCCTTATCTGTCCCCCTCCGTTCCTCTATCCTTATCTGTCCCCTCCGTACTCCCCCTCCGTTCCTATATCCTTATCTGTCCCCCTCCGTTCCTCTATCCTTATCTGTCCCCTCCGTACTCCCCCTCCATTCCTCTATCCTTATCTGTCCCCCTCCATTCCTCTATCCTTATCTGTCCCCTGCATTCCTCTCTCCTTATCTGTTCCCTCCGTTCTCCCCCTCAGTTCCTCTGTCCTCCCCCTCCTTCCTTTGTGTATGGATAGAGTCAGCTGACTCTGTCCATTCACATAACTGAAACATTGTAATCTCCTGTGATTACAATGTGTCAGTTTATGAATGGAGAGGAGCTGCTGTCTTCTCTCCATTCATTCTCAGTGCAGCTGACGCTGCAGAGAAAGGGACTGGGGAATCTCTATCCTCTGTCTCTTTCTCTGTCTCAAGGGGGAGATATCAGAGGTCTGTTAAGACCCCTGATATCTCACCAAAGCCCCCCAAAAGGGCTGATTAAAAAAAAACAAAAAAAAAAAAAAACACAACAATAAAGAATAAAAAAATATTATTGTAAAAAATAAAAATTGTAAAAAAAAAAAAAAAAAAAAAAAACACACACATACAACGTTCACCCCCCCCCAAAAAAAAAGCAAAAAAAAAAACTGTCACGTGACATTAAAAAAAAAGTATTGGTAATCGGTATCGACGAGTACTTGAAAAAAAGTATCGGTACTTGTACTCGGTCCTAAAAAAGTGGTATCGGGACAACCCTAATATATATATATATATATATATATATATATATATAATATATATATATATATATACCCTATATACTCGAGTATAAGTCGTTCCGAGTATAAGTCGAGGCCCTAATTTACTACAAAAAAAATGGGAAAAACTTATTGACCCGAGTATAAGACGAGGGTGAGAAATGCACAGCTACTGTAAGTGGAAAAGAGGGTCAACAATGCCCATTTGCAGCATCACTGTGCCCATTTGCATGCCTCACTGTGCCCATTTGCAGCCATAGGTCCCCTGAACTTCAAACTCGGTAGTTTAGGGGTTCCTAGATGCCCCCTAGCTGCAGCCAAAATTTGGGGTCTCTGAACCCAAAGGGTCCTGAAATGACATTGCTGCAGATGGACACAGTTGACCAAATTTGGGGCCCTGTATCTCGGGGCCACTTAGTGCTAGCAACCCCATATTTGGTGTGCAAATCCAGTGGAACTAGCACCATAAAATTTCCAAAGCTGGGGTTTCTAGCACCAAGTGGCCCCGAGATACAGGGCCCCAAAAATCAGTTCAGAAAATGTCAAGCACTGTTCTGCAGCAGAAAATGACATTTTCCGAATCGGTTTTGGGGCCCCATATCTCAGGGCCACTTAGTGCTAGGAACCCCGGCTTTGGATATGTTATGGTACCAGTTCCAATGGGTTTGCACACCAAATTTGGGGTTCCTAGCACCAAGTGGCCCTGAGATATGGGGCCCCAAAGTCGGTTCAGAAAATGTCAAGCACTTTTCTTCAGCAGAGAATGACATTTTCCGAACCGAATTTGGGGCCCCGTATCTCGGGGCCACTTAGTGCTAGGAACTTCATCTTTGGATTTGTTGTGGTACCAGTTCCACTGTGTTTGCATACCAAATTTGGGGTTCCTAGCACCAAGTGGCCCTGAGATATGGGGCCCCAAATTCGGTTCGGAAAATGAAATTTTTTGCTGCAGAAAAGTGCTTGACTCCAGTATAAGTCGAGGGGGGCACTTTCAGCACAAAAAAATGTGCTGAAAAATTCGACTTATACTCGAGTATATAAGGTAATAATGTTAAAAGAATATTATATAATAAACAGTCCAGTAAAAATCATAACATAATTTTCAAGTGACTCGTGGTATTTCAAGGTGACTTGTGCTTGTACTTGATTCCAATCCTGGTGCCAAAGTGATAAAGTGACTATTGTGCTCCCCCTCTGGATCCCTACTCACCAGATCCTGGCACCCCTACAGGGGTAAAACACATGTGGTGAATGTGCGACAGGCTGCCGGACCGATTGTTCCCTCCTTTTGCTCGTTCACTCCTTTCGCTCGTCCTGGGAGAGCCAGAGCCTCCAGGCTCCCTGGGGATAGTTCTTGGTATCCTGCTGTCACTGGATCATGGGGCAATGATTGCTTTCTTTATGACCCCAATAATGTATCTTCATGTAGAAAAGAGATAGGCTTTAATAGTGCAATTGCCGATAACCAACTTTTTTTTAAAATTAAAAAGCCAACAAGATTTCTAAAACAGAACCGGTCAAAAGTCCCATAAGTGGATGGGTGGAAAATACCTCTTCCACCAGCCGGAGTCTCATTTAACCAGAAGTGACATGTGTGCGTAGCTTTACCTTACATGTTTCATCACCCTATGATGATTGATAATAAATGGCTTCAGCCAAACACTAACCATGAGTAAAAGAAAAGGCTGTGCACACCTATGCTACTTTACTGATGAATACAGACAGGATACAGAATAATAGCATGAACACAAAACAGAAAACTTCTCCCCATTCCCAAGCAAACCTTAGTACCACAACTAAGGTACCACAAGGGCCGTCATCAGGAGCTTCCTGGTGATGGCACTCTCTGATTGGCTAAAACGCGTCTAGGCTTTATCGCGTCACTGCGACATCACTTCCACCCATGAGACAACCGGACCTAGCCGATACGCAGATTGCGATGTACACTACATGCCAGCCGGACTGAGCTGTAGCAAAACTTGCTGCAAATACAAGATGCCAGGTTTTAGGTATCTTAAAATTGTGAGTGATTTTTACCTTTGTTTCCTACCAATTTTGAATACATTTATGGTTTTACGCTGTGTGGTGTTCCCCCCACTGTATTTTTTCTGCATAATAACATCTAAGGCACCTATCCAGCGAGGTGTGTGCCATAGAGGATCCCATATAGGGCTGGATCCCCTATGAATGCAAGACATCCCAATAGGAATAGGAGACCTAGAGATGAACCCCTTTGAGAGAGTTACCACCTAGGACATCACCCAGGGGTGGATTCCCCACAGGTGCAAGTGACCATACTAATGAAAGATAGAAATATGTGGCGCTAATCTAAATTAACCAATCATCATACCTATCCAAAAAAATCTCAATGTTTCCTTGATGCACAACAACCACTAATATCTTCTCCCATTAGGGGGCAGCTAAATCAGCCAAGATAATAAATACCATAATTGTCCTAATAAATAATGAGTTCATCAATCAAAACTAAGTGTAAAAAATGTGGCCAAAATTATTAAGTGATACTAGTGGAAATTTAACAAAGTTCCTCAAGCTGTGTCATAAATAGTGCTAAATTTCCCTCACCTTGATCCGTAAACATAAAATTGCAAAATACATAAATTAATAATGCTGATAAATACATAACATGCAATAATAAAATATACAGTGCAACTCAATATCACATGTGTGGACAACAGTGATCAAGTGCAAAAAAGTGATGGTAGTGCAGAGCTGTGCATATATAAAAAAATCAGATTCCAAACTATACTCCAATGATCTATATATACCACCTCTTCCGCCTGAAAATTAATTCTTAAAATCTGAAAAACTGTGACATAAACTGTGATCAAGTCCAAAAGTAATAATGCTTCATGCAGTTTATTTTAAAATGTCCAACCAGATGGTTAATACTCCAATGCCAGTGACGTGACTTTGTGCTGGATTCATACACTTGACAAAAAATTGGTGCAGCACACAGGTGTTTCCCCCAGCCTCTCACCTTAAGCAGCGGCCCCCAATGGGCCAAGTCAGGCAGATAGTAAATGTTTAGTTGTAAGGGATGATGATCCAGCAGCCGTCCCCTTCCTCCAACAGATGTACGTGGGTCAGATTTTCACTATCTAATCACCAACACTCTCACCGACCCCAAAATGAAGAAGGAGATGCTTCCATAGTGCAGTAATTTCAATAACGTTTATTATAAAAACATAGTAACTTACATGTAAAAAATAGAACTGTCAGCTGAAGTAAACCGCAGAGACAATACAAGCTTCCGGGTACGGCCGTCCCCTGGAAGCGTCGGCACCTGGCTCCTCCTACCCTGACGCGTTGCGTCACACCACGTGACTTTATCAAAGGGTTTGAGGAGTCCGGAGCCTGTTAGCCGACTTATAACAGCGCCGCTGTCATGGCAACGCTGTCAACATAGTTTGCGTCCGGTTATGTGTGTGTGTTTAAGACCCACTCTTCTGCATACAGCTATCATAACATTGGCGGTGCTACTTCATACATAATTAACCGCAATAGACATTTCATTTAACAATATTAGTACCTAAAACTAAACAAAGTTTATATAATGGAAAGAATCACAGTACAGACTATAGCCTTCCTTTCACCCATGCCATCTAGTGGTGACTCTAGAATTGGCATCTAATAAATGATTGCAGCATCTAGCAGGAAAATCAATGCGTATAATAGACAGATAAAAACAAAAACAATAACACTAGCCAAGAGGTGTCTATGCCATCTGGTGTTGACTCAAAACATCAGCATCTATTAGGTAATTAGTCCACCAGACAAACAGGTACACACCCCAAGTAATGTATAGGGGAAGGTCACTATCTTGGAGGTCTCATGTTGTTCACTTAAAAATATTAAAATGTATACTGAATGATGGACACATAAAACAATAAAACAATAAACCCATTTACCAGATAATTTCATACAGTGATGGCTATGCCAATTTAGTATAAGCCATAGTCCAATCTTCATCTCAACACAAGAAATTTGCTGATTGGACCTACACCACCTCAACCTGTGGTCACCAAAGTGAGGCCACAGTGTTACAAGTATTTAGCGACATCATTAGCTGTTAATAAAGTTCACCTTAAAATTAGAATAAAAACCCTAAAAATAAAAAATTAAACGTTAAAAATAGAGCATCCCAATACCAAACCAGCAACTTGCTGATTGGACAAACACCTCTCCAACCTCTGAACCGCATTGCACGGAACCAATGTTTCAAACACCTGTCAGAATAGTTACCTGTGATCAAACTTCTCCTTAAAATTCAAACCAAAAAGTAGTGATCTAAAAAATTCCCATTAAAAGTTAGAGATAAAACAGTTAAGATCGAATTCTACGTTATGTCCATATGGCGTTAAAGTACGTAATTCATGGATCCATTTTGACTCAGCCTGGCTAATCTTAATAATTTTATTGTCGCCTCTCCAATGGGCTTTATATTTCTCTATTCCACACACTCTCAGAGATGAAGGGTCACTATTATGGTGCTGTGCATAGTGCTTGGATAGACTATGTTTGTCAAAACTTTTCTTGATATTCCGTACATGCTCTTTTAGTCTTATCCACAATGCTCTTTTGGTTCTGCCGACATATTGGATCCGGCATGGACATTCCAACAAATAGACGACACCTTCACTCCTACACGAGATGAAATCTTCTATTTCATAGTTCTGTGACGTGACAGTAGATGTAAAACTCAATTTCTTCTTTTTTTCTTCTCTCGTGTGTCTACAAGTGTAACAATTTTTGCATGGATAAAACCCCTTCCCTTCAAAGAAGGAGAATTTTTTCTTTCGTGGAGGATCTACCACATTTTTTGCCAGGCGGTCCCTCAACGTTGGAGCTCTCCTATATATAAATTTTGGTTGATTGGATAAAATAGTCCCTAAGTGCCGATCCATTTTGATAATATCCCAATGTTTTTTGACTATTTTTTCAATTTGTTTATATTGGATATTATTACGTTACCCCTTTGGGTGGGTGAGACCACCTCTTATGTTGGCAGCTTTTCTAATCTGTGTAACCTTGATTGTCTGAGAACGTGGTTGTGCGCATTAGTTTTCCATTATTTCGATTTTCTCACTCTCTCATACCTTCTAGTGCTGCACACCATGGAAGTATTCCAGTTCTTAGACAATAGAACTTTAGACATAGATATAGTCTTCACTAAACAGGAAACGAACCAGGTAGGAGATATTGAGAATGGTTTCAGAAAGATAGGCCATTTGATGGAGAAAAAAATAAATGCTTGGTGGGACCTGATAACACATGAGAAATATATCAAGGATAAGATAGTACCCAGGAGACTCCGCTGGGAAGTACCCATAAATGATGGTCTAGTAGATAAAGAATCTACTGATGAATGGTTCCAATTTTTCAATGAGAAGGGCTTGGAATTAGAGTTTTTAAGAAAAAGAAAACAAAAGAAAATCAGGCTTTTGAATAAAACCATTGAAGAAATTAAAACTACTCTAGAACCTTCAAAAGAACTACCAGAATTTATTGCACTATCCAAACAATTGAATCGTGACATGGAAAAGAAAGACAAAGAAACAGCTGCACAAAAAAGGAAGAAATATCAGCGAGACATTAAGGATTTTAATGTTGATTTGGTGTTTAAATGGCAGAACAAAACCGAAGAAGTGATTATTAATTCCAATAACAGTACCCCTGTGAAAGAAGTAAAGATGATAGAGATCCCTCAAGAAAGAAAGAGCATGTACGGAATATCAAGAAAAGTTTTGACAAACATAGTCTATCCAAGCACTATGCACAGCACCATAATAGTGACCCTTCATCTCTGAGAGTGTGTGGAATAGAGAAATATAAAGCCCATTGGAGAGGCGACAATAAAATTATTAAGATTAGCCAGGCTGAGTCAAAATGGATCCATGAATTACGTACTTTAACGCCATATGGACATAACGTAGAATTCGATCTTAACTGTTTTATCTCTAACTTTTAATGGGAATTTTTTAGATCACTACTTTTTGGTTTGAATTTTAAGGAGAAGTTTGATCACAGGTAACTATTCTGACAGGTGTTTGAAACATTGGTTCCGTGCAATGCGGTTCAGAGGTTGGAGAGGTGTTTGTCCAATCAGCAAGTTGCTGGTTTGGTATTGGGATGCTCTATTTTTAACGTTTAATTTTTTATTTTTAGGGTTTTTATTCTAATTTTAAGGTGAACTTTATTAACAGCTAATGATGTCGCTAAATACTTGTAACACTGTGGCTTCACTTTGGTGACCACAGGTTGGGGTGGTGTAGGTCCAATCAGCAAATTTCTTGTGTTGAGATGAAGATTGGACTATGGCTTATACTAAATTGGCATAGCCATCACTGTATGAAATTATCTGGTAAATGGGTTTATTGTTTTATTGTTTTATGTGTCCATCATTCAGTATACATTTTAATATTTTTAAGTGAACAACATGAGACCTCCAAGATAGTGACCTTCCCCTATACATTACTTGGGGTGTGTACCTGTTTGTCTGGTGGACTAATTACCTAATAGATGCTGATGTTTTGAGTCACCACCAGATGGCATAGACACCTCTTGGCTAGTGTTATTGTTTTTGTTTTTATCTGTCTATTATACGCATTGATATTCCTGCTAGATGCTGCAATCATTTATTAGATGCCAATTCTAGAGTCACCACTAGATGGCATGGGTGAAAGGAAGGCTATAGTCTGTACTGTGATTCTTTCTATTATATAAACTTTGTTTAGTTTTAGGTACTAATATTGTTAAATGAAATGTCTATTGCGGTTAATTATGTATGAAGTAGCACCGCCAATGTTATGATAGCTGTATGCAGAAGAGTGGGTCTTAAACACACACACATAACCGGACGCAAACTATGTTGACAGCGTTGCCATGACAGCGGCGCTGTTATAAGTCGGCTAACAGGCTCCGGACTCCTCAAACCCTTTGATAAAGTCACGTTGTGTGACGCAACGCATCAGGGTAGGAGGAGCCAGGTGCCGACGCTTCCAGGGGACGGCCGTACCCGGAAGCTTGTATTGTCTCTGCGGTTTACTTCAGCTGACAGTTCCATTTTTTACATGTAAGTTACTATGTTTTTATAATAAACGTTATTGAAATTACTGCACTATGGAAGCATCTCCTTCTTCATTTTGGGGTCGGTGAGAGTGTTGGTGATTAGATAGTGAAAATCTGACCCACGTACATCTGTTGGAGGAAGGGGACGGCTGCTGGATCATCATCCCTTACAACTAAACATTTACTATCTGCCTGACTTGGCCCATTGGGGGCCGCTGCTTAAGGTGAGAGGCTGGGGGAAACACCTGTGTGCTGCACCAATTTTTTGTCAAGTGTATGAATCCAGCACAAAGTCACGTCACAGGCATTGGAGTATTAACCATCTGGTTGGACATTTTAAAATACACTGCATGAAGCATTATTACTTTTGGACTTGATCACAGTTTATGTCACAGTTTTTCAGATTTTAAGAATTAATTTTCAGGCGGAAGAGGTGGTATATATAGATCATTGGAGTATAGTTTGGAATCTGATTTTTTTATATATGCACAGCTCTGCACTACCATCACTTTTTTGCACTTGATCACTGTTGTCCACACATGTGATATTGAGTTGCACTGTATATTTTATTATTGCATGTTATGTATTTATCAGCATTATTAATTTATGTATTTTGCAATTTTATGTTTACGGATCAAGGTGAGGGAAATTTAGCACTATTTATGACACAGCTTGAGGAACTTTGTTAAATTTCCACTAGTATCACTTAATAATTTTGGCCACATTTTTTACACTTAGTTTTGATTTATGAACTCATTATTTATTAGGACGATTATGATATTTATTATCTTGGCTGATTTAGCTGCCCCCTAATGGGAGAAGATATTAGTGGTTGTTGTGCATCAAGGAAACATTGAGATTTTTTTGGATAGGTATGATGATTGGTTAATTTAGATTAGCGCCACATATTTCTATCTTTCATTACGTTACCCCTTTGGGTGGGTGAGACCACCTCTTATGTTGGCAGCTTTTCTAATCTGTGTAACCTTGATTGTCTGAGAACGTGGTTGTGCGCATTAGTTTTCCATTATTTCAAGTGACCATACTAGAAATAGTTGGTCCACATCTGGGGTGAGTGCAGAGGGGTGCAGAGGGGGCGGGGTCACTCGGTTATGACCCCGCCCCCTCTGACAACACGGGGAAAGCCTCAGGGAAGTCCCCGTACATCAGAGTCAGGCGGGGTCACCGGGTGGCCCCGTCCTCCATTATATAAGAAGTGTCAGAAGAACCGAAGCGTCACACGGCGGAAGACTCCCACTGAGGCGGATCGTGCGGACGGAGCGGAGAAGTAGCCGGAGGAAGATACGGGACGAGAAGAGCGGAAGAAGAAGATGGAGAAGAAGAAGATGGAGAAGTAGAAGATGAAGGAAGAAGATGAACACCGAAGGGAGATCAGAAGAAAGAAGATAGAAGAAGAAGCGGAAAGAAGAAGAAACTAATAAAGGACTTGTCAAAAACCGTCTCTTGTGTTTTTTAACCTTTTTGACACTTTTTTGTGAAATGGTAGGGGTACATTTGTACCCCATTACCAATTCACACAGGGGGGCCGGGATCTGGGGGTCTCCTTGTTAAAGGGGGCTTCCAGATTCTGATAAGCCCCCCATCCGCAGACCCCCACAACCACCGGGCAAGGGTTGTGGGGATGAGGCCCTTCTCTCCATCAGCATGGGGAAAAGGTGCTTTGGGGGCTACCCCAAAGCACCCTCCCAATGTTGAGGGCATGTGGCCTGGTACGGTTCAAGAGGGGGGGCGCACTCTTGTCCCCCCTCTTTTCCTGTGGCCTGCCAGGTTGCGTGCTCAGATAAGGGTCTGGTATGGATTTTTGGGGGGACCCCACACTTTTTTTTTTTTTAATTTTGGTGCGGGATTCCCCTTAAAATCCATACCAGACCTAAAGGGTCTGGTATGGATTTTGAGGGGGACCCCCACACCATTTTTTAAAAAGTTTTGGCGTGGGGTTCCCCTTAATATCTATACCAGGCCTGAAGGGCCTGGTATGGAATTTAGGGAGACCCCCACACATTTTTTTTAAATTTTGGTTCTGGGTTTCCCTGTGGGGATATTCCATGCCGTTTTTATCAATGAACTTGTATGTGTATTGCCGGACCGACAATTCATTATAGCCAACACTAGCTCTAGCACTTTTAACCACTTGCCGACCGCCTACCGCATATATACTGCGGCAGAATGGCACGGGCAGGCAGAATCACGTACCCGTACGTGATCTGCCTCACGCGGGCGGGGGGTCCGATCGGACCCCCCCCCCGGTGCCATCGGCGGTCGGCATCTGACTGGGAGCGTCGGGAGGCGAGGGGGAGACCATCCGATCGTGGCCCCCCCCTCGCGATCGCTCCCAGCCAATGGGAATCCTCCTCTGCCTGTGTGTCGTTTCACACAGGCAGAGGATGTGATGTCATCTCTCCTCGGTCTGGCAGTTTCCGTTCCAGCGCCGAGGAGAGAAGACAAGTGAGTGCACAACACACACACACACACAGTAGAACATGCCAGGCATACTTTACACCCCCGATCCCCCCCCGATCGCCCCCCGATCCCCCCCCAATCACCCCCCCCCCTGTCACAAACTGACATTAGCAGTATTTTTTTTTTTCTGATTACTGCATAGTGTCAGTTTGTGACAGTTAGTGTTAGGGCAGTGAGTGTTAGGCCCCCTTTAGGTCTAGGGTACCCCCCTAACCCCCCCTAATAAAGTTTTAACCCCTTGATCACCCCCCCTCACCAGTGTCGCTAAGCGATCATTTTTCTGATCGCTGTATTAGTGTCGCTGGTGACGCTAGTTAGGAACGTAAATATTTAGGTTCGCCGTCAGCGTTTTATAGCGTCAGGGACCCCCATATACTATCTAATAAATGTTTTAACCCCTTGATTGCCCCCTAGTTAACCCTTTCACCACTGATCACTGTATAACTGTTACGGGTGACGCTGGTTAGTTCGTTTATTTTTTATAGTGTCAGGGCACCCGCCGTTTATTACCGAATAAAGGTTTAGCCCCCTGATCGCCCGGCGGTGATATGCGTCGCCCCAGGCAGCGTCAGATTAGCGCCAGTACCGCGAACACCCACGCACGCAGCATACGCCTCCCTTAGTGGTATAGTATCTGATCGGATCAATATCTGATCCGATCAGATCTATACTAGCGTCCCCAGCAGTTTAGGGTTCCCAAAAACGCAGTGTTAGCGGGATCAGCCCAGATACCTGCTAGCACCTGCGTTTTGCCCCTCCGCCCAGCCCAGCCCACCCAAGTGCAGTATCGATCGATCACTGTCACTTACAAAACACTAAACACATAACTGCAGCGTTCGCAGAGTCAGGCCTGATCCCTGCGATCGCTAACAGTTTTTTTGGTAGCGTTTTGGTGAACTGGCAAGCACCAGCCCCAGGCAGCGTCAGATTAGCGCCAGTACCGCTAACACCCACGCACGCAGCATACGCCTCCCTTAGTGGTATAGTATCTGATCGGATCAATATCTGATCCGATCTGATCTATACTAGCGTCCCCAGCAGTTTAGGGTTCCCAAAAACGCAGTGTTAGCGGGATCAGCCCGGATACCTGCTAGCACCTGCGTTTTGCCCCTCCGCCCAGCCCGGCCCAGCCCACCCAAGTGCAGTATCGATCGATCACTGTCACTTACAAAACACTAAACGCATAACTGCAGCGTTCGCAGAGTCAGGCCTGATCCCTGTGATCGCTAACAGTTTTTTTTGTAGCGTTTTGGTGAACTGGCAAGCGCCAGCGGCCTAGTACACCCCGGTCGTAGTCAAACCAGCACTGCAGTAACACTTGGTGACGTGGCGAGTCCCATAAGTGCAGTTCAAGCTGGTGAGGTGGCAAGCACAAGTAGTGTCCCGCTGCCACCAAAAAGACAAACACAGGCCCGTCGTGCCCATAGTGCCCTTCCTGCTGCATTCGCCAATCCTAATTGGGAACCCACCGCTTCTGCAGCGCCCGTACTTCCCCCATTCACATCCCCAACCAAATGCAGTCGGCTGCATGAGAGGCATTTTTATGTCCTCCCGAGTACCCCTACCCAACGAACCCCCCAAAAAAGATGTTGTGTCTGCAGCAAGCGCGGATATAGACGTGACACCCGCTATTATTGTCCCTCCTGTCCTGACAATCCTGGTCTTTGCATTGGTGAATGTTTTGAACGCTACCATTCACTAGTTGAGTATTAGCGTAGGGTACAGCATTGCACAGACTAGGCACACTTTCACAGGGTCTCCCAAGATGCCATCGCATTTTGAGAGACCCGAACCTGGAACCGGGTACAGTTATAAAAGTTAGTTACAAAAAAAAGTGTAAAAAAAAAAAAAAAAAAAAAACACAAACAAAAATATAAAATAAAAATAGTTGTCGTTTTATTGTTCTCTCTCTCTCTATTCTCTCTCTATTGTTCTGCTCTTTTTTACTGTATTCTATTCTGCAATGTTTTATTGTTGTTATGTTTTATCACGTTTGCTTTTCAGGAATGTAATTATTTATACTTTACCGTTTACTGTGCTTTATTGTTAACCATTTTTTTGTCTTCAGGTATGCCATTCACGACTTTGAGTGGTTATACCAGAATGATGCCTGCAGGTTTAGGTATCATCTTGGTATCATTCTTTTCAGCCAGCGGTCGGCTTTCATGTAAAAGCAATCCTAGTGGCTAATTAGCCTCTAGACTGCTTTTACAAGCAGTGGGAGGGAATGCCCCCCCCCCCAACATCTTCCGTGTTTTTCTCTGGCTCTCCTGTCTCAACAGGGAACCTGAAAATGCAGCCGGTGATTCAGCCAGCTGACCATAGAGCTGATCAGAGACCAGAGTGGCTCCAAACATCTCTATGACCTAAGAAACCGGAAGCTACGAGCATTTTATGACGTAGATTTCGCCGGATGTAAACAGCGCCATTGGGAAATTGGGAAAGCATTTTATCACACCGATCTTGGTGTGATCAGATGCTTTGAGGGCAGAGGAGAAATCTAGGGTCTAAAAGACCCCAATTTTTGCAAAAAAGAGTACCTGTCACTACCTATTGCTATCATAGGGGATATTTACATTCCCTGAGATAACAATAAAAATGATTTAAAAAAAAAAAAAAATGAAAGGAACAGTTTAAAAATAAGATAAAAAAATAATAATAATAAAGAAAAAAAAAAAAAAAAAAAAAAAAAAAGCACCCCTGTCCCCCCTACTCTCGCGCTAAGGTGAACGCAAGCGTTGGTCTGGCGTCAAATGTAAACAGCAATTGCACCATGCATGTGAGGTATCGCCGCGAAGGTCAGATCGAGGGCAGTAAGTTTAGCAGTAGACCTCCTCTGTAAATCTAAAGTGGTAACCTGTAAAGGCTTTTAAAGGCTTTTAAAAATGTATTTAGTTTGTCGCCACTGCACGTTTGTGCGCAATTTTAAAGCATGTCATGTTTGGTATCCATGTACTCGGCCTAAGATCATCTTTTTTATTTCATCAAACATTTGGGCAATATAGTGTGTTTTAGTGCATTAAAATGTAAAAAAGTGTGTTTTTTCCCCAAAAAATGCGTTTGAAAAATCGCTGCGCAAATACTGTGTGAAAAAAAAAAATGAAACACCCACCATTTTAATCTGTAGGGCATTTGCTTTAAAAAAAATATATAATGTTTGGGGGTTCAAAGTAATTTTCTTGCAAAAAAAAATTATTTTTTTATGTAAACAATAAGTGTCAGAAAGGGCTTTGTCTTCAAGTGGTTAGAAGAGTGGGTGATGTGTGACATAAGCTTCTAGATGTTGTGCATAAAATGCCAGGACAGTTCAAAACCCCCCCAAATGACCCCATTTTGGAAAGTAGACACCCCAAGCTATTTGCTGAGAGTCATGTTGAGTCCATGGAATAATTTATATTGTGACACAAGTTGCGGGAAAGAGACAATTTTTTATTTTTTTTATTTTTTTTTGCGCAAAGTTGTCACTAAATGATATATTGCTCAAACATGCCATGGGAATATGTGAAATTACACCCCAAAATACATTCTGTTGCTTCTCCTGAGTACGGGGATACCACATGTGTGGGACTTTTTGGGAGCCTAGCCGCGTACGGGACCCCGAAAACCAAGCACCGCCTTCAGGATTTCTAAGGCCGTAAATTTTTGATTTCACTCTTCACTGCCTATCACAGTTTCGGAGGCCATGGAATGCCCAGGTGGCACAAAACCCCCCCAAATGACCCCATTTTGGAAAGTAGACACCCCAAGCTATTTGATGAGAGGTATAGTGAGTATTTTGCAGACCTCACTTTTTGTCACAAAGTTTTGAAAATTGAAAAAAGAAAAAAAAAAATGTTTTTTCTCGTCTTTCTTTATTTTCAAAAACAAATGAGAGCTGCAAAATACTCACCATGCCTCTCAGCAAATAGCTTGGGGTGTCTACTTTCCAAAATGGGGTCATTTGGGGGGGGTTTGTGCCACCTGGGCATTCCATGGCCTCCGAAACTGTGATAGGCAGTGAGGAGTAAAATCAAAAATGTACGCCCTTAGAAATCCTGAAGGCGGTGCTTGGTTTTCGGGGTCCCGTACGCGGCTAGGCTCCTAAAAAGTCCCACACATGTGGTATCCCCGTACTCAGGAGAAGCAGCTAAATGTATTTTGGGGTGCAATTCCACATATGCCCATGGCCTGTGTGAGCAATATATCATTTAGTGACAACTTTGTGCAAAAAAAAAAAAAAAAAAAAAAAAAATTTGTCACTTTCCCGCAACTTGTGTCAAAATATAAAACATTCCATGGACTCAACATGCCTCAAAGCAAATAGCTTGGGGTGTCTACTTTCCAAAATGGGGTCATTTGGGGGGGTTTTATGTCATCTGGGCATTTTATGGCCTTCAAAACTGTGATAGGTAGTGAGGAGTAAAATCAAAAATGTACGCCCTTAGAAATCCTGAAGGCGTTGCTTGGTTTTCGGGGCCCCGTACGCGGCTAGGCTCCCAAAAAGTCCCACACATGTGGTATCCCCATACTCAGGAGAAGCAGCTAAATGTATTTTGGGGTGCAATTCCACATATGCCCATGGCCTGTGTGAGCAATATATCATTTAGTGACAACTTTTTGTAATTTTTTTTTTTTTTGTCATTATTCAATCACTTGGGACAAAAAAAATGAATATTCAATGGGCTCAACATGCCTCTCAGCAAATTCCTTGGGGTGTCTACTTTCCAAAATGGGGTCATTTGTGGGGGTTTTGTACTGCCCTGCCATTTTAGCACCTCAAGAAACGACATAGGCAGTCATAAATTAAAGGCTGTGTAAATTCCAGAAAATGTACCCTAGTTTGTAGACGCTATAACTTTTGCGCAAACCAATAAATATACACTTATTGACATTTTTTTTTACCAAAGACATGTGGCCGAATACATTTTGGCCTAAATGTATGACTAAAATTGAGTTTATTGGATTTTTTTTAGAACAAAAAGTAGAAAATATCAAAAAAAACGGCAGAGGTGATCAAATACCATCAAAAGAAAGCTCTATTTGTGGGAAGAAAAGGACGCAAATTTCGTTTGGGTACAGCATTGCATGACCGCGCAATTAGCAGTTAAAGCGACGCAGTGCCGAATTGTAAAAAGTGCTCTGGTCAGGAAGGGGGTAAAACCTTCCGGGGCTGAAGTGGTTAAATGACTTTTTTTCCCCGACAATTCATTATAGCCGGCACTAGCTCTAGCACTTTCAAATGACTTTTTTTTCCCGTCAATTCATTATAGCCGGCACTAGCTCTAGCACTTTAAAATCACTTTTTTTTCCCTTTAGAGATGCCATTTTGCTGTCAGACTGTTCTAAACACGGGAAACATGCGGCTCTTTACAGGCATACTATAGACACCCTCCAGGTACGAAATTTAAAGGAATATTAGACTTTTATTGTTTCACTTTAAGCATTATTAAAATCACTGCTCCCGAAAAAACGGCCGTTTTTAAAACTTTTTTTTGCATTGATACATGCCCCCTGGGGCAGGACCCAGGTCCCCAAACACTTTTTATGACAATACCATGCATATTAGCCTTTAAAATTAGCACTTTTGATTTCTCCCATAAACTTTTAAAGGGTGTTGAATTTCGAATTTGCCGCGAACACCCCAAATTGTTCGCTGTTCGGCGAACAGCCAATGTTCGAGTCGAACTCATGCTCGACCTGAACATAAAGCCCATCCCTACTGAGCACCAAATAATATCACCTATGATGTATTTCAGTTATCTTGCAAACCTGGCCTGTTAGTGGGTCCTGAGGACAGGAGTTCTAGTGCGATGTACGATTATGTTCATTGTTGAGTTTTGCAATTAAGCTTACGTTAGCATTGCAGCTGGTGTGAACTTTACAACACTATCACTAAAGGTTTACTTAACATTTTTTTAGTTTATTTATTCGCAAGATCTATGGCGCTAAAGTAGAATTTTTTTGTTCATATCCAGTGACTTATGACCAGCCCTGCTTTCTGTTAATTCTGTGCTTTGACCCGGCTTTTCTTCCTGACTCGTTTGCTTCTGACCTCCCGCCAAGACCTGCAGCTTAGCACATCACTGGATTCATACAGACCTCCAATAAGTAGTGGGGGAGGGAGAGAAACTAGCACTGAAAGGTTTTTTTTTACTTTAATGCATAGAATGCATTAAAGTAAAAAACCTTATGACTTTAGAATCACTTTAAAGCTGGGTTCACACTAGAGCACAGAGCGGCTCACAGCAGGAGTCCGGTGCATCTCCATTCAGACCAGAGCTGCTCCGGAGATGTGTGAACTGGCTCCATAGAGAGCTGGTCACAATCTCCTGCTATGCGAATTGGATGTGGGGAAACTAATTCACAATAGTGTGAACACAGCCTAAGACCCTGCTTCTGCCTTCTGAATCTGTATCCCATCCGCCCGGTTGTTGCTGACTCTGGTTTGTTGTAAATATGGCTCTGACTCCTGCGCCTGCAAGTTCCTGTGCTCCAGCTGTGCGACAACATCCTGCACAAGCTCCAGTTCTGCAACCACAGCATCTCTGAAGTATCCAGCTGTCATCTGGCTAGGACCTACCACAGGCACTCTTGCCACTCTTTGTACTGCTATACCCTTTCATCAACTCCAGGGGATGGAGTTGGGAAAGAAGGAGTAGGGGAAGCCCTCATATCAGCTTAGCCTCTATCAGGAATGAGACAGATGGTTCTTCACAATTTTTGAGTTTTTATGGCATCCATCAGGTAAACTTGGCACCCATCCAAAGGTTTGAGGATATGCCAGTATAGTGGATGACTGACGCAACCATGTTTACACAGTCTGCCCTGTTCCCGATAAAATGGTCCCCAAAGACATTCCAAACCCACCTGTCATTAAATCAAGCAATCCTCATCCTATTAACAGCCTTCACATTTCTGAAAGCTTTCTTTCTGCCCACCTATAGACCTCAGATTTATACTGATGCTTTTCAATAAAAACAACATGCAGTTAGAATGCTGGGTGTAGGGGACACACAGCAAGCAATTGGATATGCGAGGAAAGAAAATGGTAAGAGAAAAGGACCACTGAGTTAATTTTACAAGCAAGAAGGCCAGGATGGTCTCTAAAAACTAAGCTAATAGTTAACATGACAGCTCTTCCTGTTGAATACCCATCATCCAATGCTAACCTTACCTTTTTGGTGCATAACCAAAAGTGAGTCCAGCTACCCCAGATATGGTTACCAAGCTATAGCAACCAATTAATATTTGGTCATTATGATTTAAACCACCAAAACCTACAATGGTATTGGCTGCTCAATTGCTACCCTTCATTAACTCTTAATTCTTCTTGATTCTTATTTAATTAAACACAATTACACATTTCATTTTACTGGAACAGTTCATTATATGATAGTCAACTTTTGAAGAGACAGTAAAACTTTACAAGATAGGGGCCTGTTGCGGAAATGATGGCTTTAAACAGTTATGGTTATGAATCAAATGTGAATTATAAATGTACAGAGAGTCATTTCTGCCTCATCACTCCTGTGTCATTAAATTGACTTATGTATTATAAAGAACAGCATACGTGCAGCTTCAAGATAACCAACTAATTAGCAGTCACCAGAGCTGCGACCTAAATAAATCATTTGTCCTGAGTCATTATTTTCTAGGTCTATAGAACTAGTGTCTCTCCAGGCAAAACTAAAAAATCATATGTAATGGTTCTATCACCTCTTCACTTTGTTAGTATTCATATTTGTATCAGTATTATTTAAAGTAAATCTACAGACCTTGCCTTCTCCATTTGAATCTGATTTCTTATTCCATGCAGACGATGCTACGCAGTTGCTATTCAGATGCCTGATCCCGAAAGTGTTGTCACCAAAAAGTATTAGCGCTTCATTATTCCATTAAAACCTCTCTGCCCGTTGCATTTTTTTGTCTATCGCATATCCATTGGTATTCTAAGCTCCAAGAATAGTCCGCAAGAGAGAGAACCAGGAGAAAAAGGAGTCAGCTCAAAGAGAAATATGCAAAGCACAGATACAACAGCTAGTGGCCACATGACTGCATGTAAACAAACTAAATAAAGTATTACAAATGTGATTTTTTAATGACTAATATGAGAGTGGTAAAGCTAGGGTAGTGGGATCAGTTGGTGCATTAAATCAACATAGAGGTCCGGCCCAAAATCAACAGTAGGGAGGGAGGGGCCGGATGTGGGCATCATGCTGGTTCCGATGCTGAGCCCAGGATGCCTGTTGACCTCCTCTCCATGATGTGGGCTTAGGCTTCGGCTTCAACTGCCTCCCGGCCCCCCCCCACGGACCCCCTGCCCCAGTACCTGTGTCTCTCCGGATTTGCCTGACGATCAGAAACATCGCTGACAGTGCTGCCGCGGTGTAGATGAGTGGAGTGAGCTCTGGATTCCCTTGAGCGTGGGAGGCAAACTGAATCTCCGTGTCTCCTCCAGCTGAGGCTTTGGGGAGAGCCAGTGCTCTCCTGACCCAGTCCGTCCACCCACTGTGATAGCCATTGCCGCTGCGCCTACGGAGATTGGGAGTTCGGGAAAAGGAACCGTAAGCTGTTACTTATACACAGTGGTAAGGTGACAGTGGAAGAAGTGGAGCGGGGGAAAGAGGGAAGGTAAAGCAGCAGGGGGCGAGTGTCTGGTGTAACAGCTCACGGCCATCTAAGGGGGTAAGTGAGATATAAGGAGACACAGGATCTGCGACCTCCGGTACAATGGATGGATGAGAACTGGCAAGTAACTTATTTCTGAGTAACTTTGATTTTCTAGTATTGAAGGAGATTACTGTTTCAACGCTTAATGTTAATCCACAAAGTTAAGATAATTACCTGTAGATCACTGTCTGATTTTGGTATTATAAGATCTGTGTGGCTTAGGATTTGACGCTCATTTTACCTTGTACCACCCCTGCTATACAAGTCATATAAGCCTCATACAAGCCATACAAGTCATATACAAGTCACAGACCTGCCATAAACCTGCCATAAACCTTCACTTTGGCTGTATGCACACTTTATATGGAAACAAGCATTTGTGAAACTGTGAATTAAAATGTTTTGTGGGTGTACTTCTGTAATGGTGTAGCTAGGCCTACTGCAGTGTACCTGGCGGTGAATACTAGGTATTGCTGCACTGACAACCAACAACTGCGAGGACGATTGGACTGTGGTATGGACTGTGGTACGGACTGATGAGCAGGCAGGCTGGTGTTTCTGGTGCAAAACTGACTACTAGAAATAGTGACTTCCTTAGGAATATTTCTTAGGACTATCGGCGATTATAGGGGTATTTGTCGCTAGAGTCGAAACAACCTACAGATCCAGCGGCAGGAGCATAAATTGCAAGACAAAAAGCTCGAACTTACACCCCCACTTCTGTATAATAGTGCTGTATAATAGTGCTGTTCCTGTGATCTACCCACAAATTCCATTCATTCATAATATACCCAGGAGCCTATCCCCAGACGGGGTAATATTGGTGGGAGCCTGCCCGGGATTGTGGTCAGAGGAGAGAGGGCGGGAGTGGTGAGAGAGGGAGGAAGGGGGATAAGGATAAAAAAAAGGGAAGGAAGAGTAGGTGGGGAGCGAGCTCCTGTGCTAGAGGCAGTAGTAAGGAAGACATGAGGGGTAAATCGACGAAAGGGGACGGCAGCCAACCCATCTAGAATAAGTGCAAGCCCGGGAACCATTAGAAAATATATGGTACAGGATAGTGGCAAAGAAAGCCCGGGCAAACAAACAGGGACAAAAAGAAAAACCCCCTAGTGCCTATCAAAGATTGGGACAAGAAGACAGTTGGCAGAGATAGACATCCATACTGCAAGCAGTGAGACATTGGATGAAGAAACAATGGAGACCCAACAAAAAAACCAGTTACCAACAAAGGGTGAAATGGCAGAAATCTTTGCGAGGCTCGAAACATCAATAAAAGGAGAAATAGATTCACTACGCGAAGATATGAACCATATTCTAAAAAGGGTGGAAGAGGCAGAAACAAGGCTGGATAGGAAAGGGGACGAGTTAAAAGGGCTCAAGAACCAGATGGAAGAGATACTGAAAGAACAGACAAATATACTGTGCAGAATGGAGGACCAAGAGAACTAGAGTAGAAGGAAAAATCCCCGGATTAGAGGCCTACCAGAGATACAAGGAAAAAAAGGGGACCTATAAGAAAAAATGGACGTAATCTTTGGGGGTATGATAACTACACTTGATTCAAGTAGTAAAATAAAGTTCGATAGAGTCCACAGGATTAGAAAGCCTGCAGAGATCAGTGGGGATGCCACAAGAGATGTGATCGCAAGATTCCACAACTATCAAGAAAAAGAACAGATCAAGGCTTGTATGAAAAAGAACCAACCAGTGAAGTATGGAGAGACAAATCTGCAGATTTTTCCGGATCTGGCAGCAGAGACACTGGCCAGGAGAAGGATTCTGAAACCTTTACTGTACCAGCTCAAATCACATGGCGTTCAATACTCCTGGGGCTTCCCAGCCTGCCTAATTTGACGCAAAGAAGGCCATTCGGCAACCTTAAGATTCCCGGAAAAAACATAAAAATTTTGTAACCGCTTAGATGTCCCATTAGTAGAAGTTCCGGGTTGGTGGGAAAGAACAGTGAATAGAGATACTACTGAGGAACAGCAAGCCTGGAAACCAGTCTTTAAAATGAAACGATCAGAAATGAAGAAGTAATACACGTAAGGGAAATAGAAAAGTAGCACAGGACTATAAATATATCGAAGGGGATGCTGGGGGGGACATGGGTGTGGGGGGGAGGCGGGGGGGTGGACGGGCCCGGGAAACCTCCAATTCTAGGGGGGTGTATTGGATCCAGAGATGATCACTCCGAGCTCAACCTCTAGGGGGACAACCGAGGGGCCGGGAGGAGTTGGTGGGGCCACTTTTTTTGGGCCATGGGGAGGCCTGTTACCCCCAGTCGGGTAGGAGGGGGGTGGGGGGATGCATAGGGGGCAGGGAGAGGGAGGGAAAGGGAGGTGGGGGGGAGGGCTGATGTCAAGAAAGGGTACCTACCGGAATATGCTATGAAATTACCTAGACCACCACTCCAATGCAGGGTTCAAGACAGAGACTCCCCAGAATAGAAAGAATGCCTAATGTTAAAATATTATCGTACAATGTACGTGGTTTAAATTCCTCCATAAAGCGCGCCAATATCTTGCATTAACTAAAATTCCTCGGGACCGATGTGGTTTTGCTGCAGGAGACACATTTATTCCTGGGCAAGAACCAAAAAATCTTCTTTAGGGAATTTCCAGTTTGGTTCTATGGAGATTCGCCTGTAAGCCATTCAAAAGGAGTTGCCATAGGGTTTGCCAGTGGAGTAAGGATCGAACTGCATGAGAGAAGGTCGGACCCGGATGGACGGTACTTGTTCTAGAGCGGGAAATTAAATGGAACTGAATGCTCACTGGCAAACATGTATGGACCTAATAAGAATCCAACTAGATTTTTGTTAGCAAGGTTGGCCGAATTTATGGAATTCAAAAAAGGGCTGGCCATAATGGCCGGCGATTTTAATCTTTGCCTGGAACCAGGAAAGGATAGTACGTCACATGCACGGGGGACGGGATTGGCATGGAACAATAAAGTGAAACAGAAATTGCATGAATATCAACTTGTAGACATATGGAGATCGCTGCATACTAACTCCAGGGACTACACATTCCACTCCCCCATGCATGGGATGTATTCCAGACTGGACTTCTTCCTGATAGAGCATAGATGGTTGGAGTTTGTGACTGGTTCAAATATCGGTATAATGACCTTATCTGTAAGTCTAACACTGAATATAGGACAGCCTCAAAGTAAGAGTAACAGCTGGAGGCTAAACAAAGACTTACTAAATGATAAAGCGATAGGAAAACTTATTAAAAAAGGAATAGAATTATACTTTAAGATAAACGAATCAGCGGAGATGTCAGAGGCTACCATGTAGGAAGCCCACAAAGCCTACATAAGGGGCATTCTGATCAAAGCTGGCTCGGAAAAAAAAAAAAATCATCAAGGAAGACAAACTTACCTTAACAAAA
The DNA here is from genome assembly GCA_037952925.1 of Lithobates clamitans. Taxonomy (NCBI): domain Eukaryota; kingdom Metazoa; phylum Chordata; class Amphibia; order Anura; family Ranidae; genus Lithobates; species Lithobates clamitans. Next base: position 9,804,698 of record JBBGZY010000081.1, read on the forward strand.
GAGATATTTGAACTAAAGCAGCTGCATAAGTCAACTGGAGAGAAGGAGGTGCTCTCAAGACTCCACTATAAAAGAGAGGCCATGAAAGACTTCGTTGAACAAGAAACACGAGCAGCTTATAATTTATTAAAGAAGGAGAGGTATGTCGGGGGGAATATACCAGGGAAGTATCTCGCAAAAGGTAATAAAAAAAAGAAATTTATCAATTATATCGAGAAAATAAAGACAACAGCAGGGGATGCGAGATACAGAACTAGTGAAATTGCCAAAATCTTCCAAGATTATTACGGGAGGGCTATATTCTATTAACAAGAAGACCACAATAGAAGAGGCATAAGAAAAGGGAGAGGATTAAAGTTTTTCTGAAAGATATTGGACTAAATAAAATAGCAAAAGATAAATGTAGCAAATTTAGAGGCACCCATAACAGAAGAGGAGATAAAAAAATATTAAAAGAAACACCGGTCGGGAAAAGCCCCGGGCCCGATGGCTTAACTGTATTATATTATAAAAAATTTCAGGACCCCTTAATTCCCAAACTTTGCTCTTATATGAATGGGATAGGGGTAAAATGGGACATGAGGAAAGAGTCATTAGAGGTCTTTATTACTATCAACTTGAAAGAGGGCAAGGACAGTTTACTTTGTTCCAGCTACAGGCCCATATCACTCCTCAATGCGGATACGAAACTGTTTGCGAAAGTATTGGCAGGAAGAGTGAAAATTATAATGAATGACATTGTACATCCCGATCAGGTGGGGTTCATCTCCGGCAGGGAAGGGTGGGACAACAGCATAAGAACACTCCTGGTAATGCAGAGAATTAAAGAAAGTAGAGCCCCAGGGCTACTTCTGTCAATAGACACCGAAAAGGTCTTTGATAGGGTAGACTGCGACTTTATGTACAGCACGCTGGAGGAGATAGGCCTTGGGCCTAATACGATCAGATGGATAAAGGCATTATATGTACGTCCTTCTGCTAGGGTTAAGGTCAACTCTCGGAGCCGTTCAAAATGTCTAATGGCACTAGACAGGGATGCCCACTCTCCCCTCTGTTATTTGTGCTCACGCTAGAACCCCTCCTAACAAAGATAAGGCAGAACCCGGATATTATGGGAGTAAATGACGGTGAAGAGGTCCACAATTTGGCAGCCTTTGCGGATGACATCCTATTTTTCATCACTAGACCAAGGATAACTCTCCCTAACTTGTTTACAACCTTAAAAGAGTACTGAGAAATATCTAATTTTAAGATAAATCTGGCCAAATCAGAAGTACTAGAAATAAACAAGATTAAAAAAGCTCATTGCTCTTTTTATAAAGGAGTTCCCATTTGTTTGGGGGAAAAAAGAGCTTAAATACCTTGGGATCAGGATTACTAGATCTGGAGAGTCATTGTATCAGCGTAATTACGTTCAACTTCTCGATGTGATTAAAGAGGAGACAAGCAGAATTACAAGAGGGCAGCTATCATGGGGGGGAGGAATTAACATCCTCAAGATGGCAATGTTGCCAAAAATCTTGTTTAACTACTTCCATACAGGGCATTTTCACCCCCTTCCTGCCCAAGCCAATTTTCAGCTTTCAGTGCTGTCGCACTTTGCTGACAATTGCGCGGTCATACTACACTGTATCCAAATGAAATTTTTATAATTCTTTCCCCACTAATAGAGCTTTCTTTTGGTGGTATTTGATCACCCCTGCATTTTTTATTTCTTGTGCTATAAACAAAACAAGAGTGACAAGTTTGAAAAAACACAATATTTTTTACTTTTTGCTATAATAAGTATCCAATTTTTTTTTTTTAAACAATTTTTTTCCTCATTTTAGGTCAATACGTATTCTTCTACATATTTTTGATAAAAAATATGGCAATAAGCGTATGTTTATTGGTTTGCGCAAAAGTTATAGCGTCTACAATATAAGGGGATAGATTTATAGCATTTTTATTATTATTTTTTTTTTTACTAGTAATGGCGGCGATCTGCGATTTTTATCGTGACTGCGATATTGCGGCGGACACATCGGACAATTTTGACACATTTTTGGGACCATTCACATTTATACAGCGATCCGTGCTATAAAAATGCATTGATTACTGTATAAATGTGACTGGCAATGAAGGGGTTAACCAGGAGGGGGCGCTATAGGGGTTAATGTGTTGCTAGGGAGTGATTCTAACTGTGGGAGGAGGGGATTCACAAGGGGAGGAGACCAATCGGTTTTCCTCTGTACAAGGAACACACCATCGGTCTCCTCCCATCTGACAGGACGTGGATCTGTGTGTTTACACACACAGATCCACGGTCCTGCTCGGTTACCTGGCAATCGCGGGTGCCTGGCGGACATCACGGCTGCCGGGCACGTGCACCGGGACCTGAGCGATGGGCTGCCTGGAAGGCTGCGCCGTCATATGACGGTGGCCCAGAACAACAGCTGCACCATCCCGCCATCATATGACGGCGGGCAGCAAGTGGTTAAAATGCAAATGCTCCCAATCCCACTTCCACAAGCATACATTAAAACATTACATACACTTTTTCTAAAATTTATTTGGAGAGGGAAAAAACCTATAAGCTATGTCCTTCTAGCTAAAAATAAGGAGAAGGGGGGTTGGGGGGCACCAGATATTAGAAGTTATCACGAGGCAATTATATTATCACGAATAGTAGAATGAGCAAAAAACAATAAAGCGCTGGGTGGAAATGGATAACACGATTAGTAAAACAAATATGGGTAAAATAATATGGATCCCTCCACATTTTAGAAAACTCAGCACTGAGACACACACTATTACTAGAGTACATTGGTTTGCCACATAGTTTACATAAAGGAATAGACCAACATTAAAAGGTACCATCATCCTGAGTATGTATAGCCAAAGAATGAATTTGAAAGAGGAGTCAACAAGGACCTCTCCAATAGGGTCCTGCCTCTTTCAAAAAAAGGGAAGGAAAGAGGACTGTTGCGGTACCATAAACAGAAAACTTGGTTTAAAAAGAGTATAAATTTATTTCAAAATTCATAAAAAGTCCTGTGAGGGACATGTTGGGTACATATTGATATTAACAAGATACAAAAACAAAAACAATTGTTTACAGCAATGTTGACATTAAATTTGTTTGATATAGCTAATGCCCACAAGAAGCATAGACAAAGGTTTAATGGTGTGATACTTGCAGACGTAACCTCTACGGTTTCGCGGTCACAGCCGCTTCTTCAGGAGGCGTCTGGTAGTATATAGTCTAAGAAGGTGAAAAATAATATCATAATATGTTGATATTATTTTTCACCTTCTTAGACTATATACTACCAGATGCCTCCTGAAGAAGCGGCTGTGACCGCGAAACCGTAGAGGTTACGTCTGCAAGTATCACACCATTAAACCTTTGTCTATGCTTCTTGTGGGCATTAGCTATATCAAACAAATTTAATGTCAACATTGCTGTAAACAATTGTTTTTGTTTTTGTATCTTGTTAATATCAATATGTACCCAACATGTCCCTCACAGGACTTTTTATGAATTTTGAAATAAATTTATACTCTTTTTAAACCAAGTTTTCTGTTTATGGTACCGCAACAGTCCTCTTTCCTTCCCTTTTTTTGAAAGAGGCAGGACCCTATTGGAGAGGTCCTTGTTGACTCCTCTTTCAAATTCATTCTTTGGCTACACACTATTACTAGATATTCACTAAAAGTTTGGGACAACTTGCACAAAAAGGGAGAAGTGGGAGTACAATTCATCTTTAATCCCACTGAAGGACACAGAGTATTTCGCACCTGGAATGGAGGTAATGTTTGGGAAATGGATCTTACAAGACGATGCACAATTAAAGGATGTGATGGAACGGGGCAAATTACGTACATACCAGGAGTTAAAAAACAAAGGGGAACTCATAGTTATTGATAGATGGCGGTACAGCCAGTTAAAACATTTTATTGAATCACTCCCTCAAACAGTTAGATCTGAGGACAACTATCGCCCCTTAGAGAAACTGTGCGCTGATAAAGCAGGGAAGAAGGGGATCTCTAGGATCTATAGGGTGTTAATAGAACTGAAGGGAGTAGAAACACCGTCATTTATTAAGAAGTGGGAGATGGAACTAGATTCAAAACTCAGACTCAGATATTGGGACTTTATTAAAGCGAGTACATACAACATCGGTAAACTACGAGATGTCCGAGTTAAATTATAAATGCTTGGCAAGATGGTATATTACCCCAGATAGAGCATCTAAATATCAGAGCGAAATCTCGCAATATTGCTGGAGGGGATGTAGTGAGATCAGGACAATGGCACATATTTGGTGGCACTGTCCGGAATTCAAAAAATTCTGGGGGGATATTAGGCAAATCATTAGAGAGATAACTCATATTGATGTCCCTGACGACCCATGGGCATGTTTATTTCATGATCTCCGATTGCCAACTAGGACATATTTGAGAACACTCTTATGCCCCGTACACACGGTCGGATTTTTCGATGGAAAATGTCCGATCGGAGCGTGTTGTCGGAAATTCCGACCGCGTGTGGGCTCCATCGGACTTTTTCCATCGGATTTTCCGACACACAAAGTTTGAGAGCAGGATATAAAATTTTCTGACAACAAAATCCGTTGTCGGAAATTCCGATCGTGTGTACACAAATCCGACGGACAAAGTGCCACGCATGCTCAGAATAAATAAAGAGATGAAAGCTATTGGCCACTGCCCCGTTTATAGTCCCAATGTACGTGTTTTACGTCACCGCATTCAGATTGATCGGATTTTCCGACAACTTTGTGTGACCGTGTGTATGCAAGACAAGTTTGAGCCAACATCCGTCGGGAAAAATCCTAGGATTTTGTTGTCGGAATGTTCGAACAAAGTCCGACCGTGTGTACGGGGCATTACCACAACTTTTGAACGCAGCCAAAAGCCTAATTCCCAGATACTGGCAGGAAAGAAAGTGTCCAACACTACAGGACTGGTACGATAAAACAAACAAAATTCAAAGTCTTGAATACCTGAGATACAGTGAGGGATTGCAAATGGAAGATTATGAGGAAAAATGGAAGGATTGGTTAGAGTTCAAGTGCTCAATACGGTCTGCTGAGGTGATAGGAATCTAAAATAAAAACGTGGTCCGGCCCTTTGACTGGTTAGAGTGCTATACGAAGCTAAAGGAGTGGAGAAAAGAGTTGACTAGAACTGGTAGGTTTTAGGGTATGTGGTGGAATGGTAGGATTGGGTTGGGTGACATCAGGGGGAGGGGGGGTGGGGGGTAGTAATAGGGAGGGACTTAGGGGAGCCTAGAGAATCTAAATATTAGATTTTTTTTTCTTCTTCGACTATACTTAGTGAAGAGAGGCCCCAACAAGGGAATTCATCGTTTGGGTTAGGGACATATAAATTTCTAATATAAAAAAAAAAAAAAAAGCCACTATGATGTGGAAATGAGTCGAGACAATATTGAATTGTTACATTGAAACATACGTGTGGTATGTTTCATACAGAGGTGTTTTAAAATTTGCATCAAAGTATATATTACTGCATGACAAAAAGGCAATGGAGAAGGTTTTAAAGTGGGTTGCATATTACTTAATGAAAAAATAAAGATTTTTTAAAATCACTTGACCTCCGGAAGATTTACCCCACTTCATGACAAGGCCATTTTTTTATGGCACTGCGTTATTTTAACTGACAATTGCGCGGTCATGCAACGCTGTACCCAGATACAATTTATGTAATTTTTTCCCCACAAATTTTTTCTTTTGGTGGTATTTGATCACCACTGCGGTTTTTATTTTCCGCGCTATAAACAAAAAAAGACCGACAATGTAACCACTTCAATACTTTATACACCTTCCTGCCCAGACCAATTTTCAGCTTTCAGCACTATCACATTTTGAATGACAATTGCTCGGTCATGATATGCTGTACCCAGATACAATTTATGTAATTTTTTTCCCCACAAATAGAGCTTTCTTTTGGTGGTATTTGATCAAAACTGGGGTTTTTATTTTTTGTGCTACAAATAAAAAAGACAAAAAAAAAGTTTTTCTTTGTTTCTGTTACAAAACTTTGTAAATAGGTAAGTTTTCTCCTTCACTAATGGGCACTGATGAGGCTGTACTGATGGGCACTGATGATGAGGCACTTATATGCAGCACTGATAGGTGGTACTGATGGGCACTCATAGGCGGCGCTGTTGGGCACTTATAGGTGGCCCTGGGCACTGATATGTGGCGCCGATGGGCACTGATAGGTGGCACTGATAGGTGACACTGGGTGGGCACTTATGGGCGGCACTGATAGCCACTGATGGGTGGCACTTATAGATGGCACTGTTTGGCATGACTGATCAGGGGGCACTGGCAGACATCACTGATGGGCACAGTGCCATCCCTGATTGGCATACCTGGTGGTCATGCGTGGGCATCCCTGGTGGTCCTGGGTGGGCATCCCTGGCGATCCTGGGTGGGCATCCCTGGTGGTCCTGGGTGGGCATCCTGGGGAAGGGCTGCACTGATAATAAATTAGTGCAGACCCCTCTGTGAGCGGAGAGCAGCCGATCAGCTCTTCTATATTGCGCCTGTCAGCACGAGTTGGGGAAAAGCCGATATATGGCTCTTCCTGTTTACACTGTGATCAGCTGTGTTTGGACACAGCTGATCACATGGTAAAGAGCCTCCATCAGAGGCTCTTTATCTCGATCAGAGATGCGGTGTGTCAGACTGCGGCTTATCCTGCTGGACGATGTATGACGTTCAGTCAGGATAACTGAACCATATAAAATTTACCAACTGCTGCATAGTATAAGGGTTTACCTGAATGTATAGAATATTATTAGACTGTTTAATTGTGTTAGAATTAATCTGAAAAAAAATCAAATGACTGTGGCCAACATGTCTTTGTATTAAAGCTCAACAGCTAAATCAAAACGTTGTGTGCACCAAATGGTTACAAAATAATGGTGATGATATCACTATGCTACACATAGCTAATTGAAAAAACAACTGTTGGTGGAACACAGCAAATCCTCCCACTACAGGCTGCCTGCAGAATCTACAGTGGGGCATATACAAGACCAGTCACAGGGGGGCAGGGGCATATACAAGACCAATCACAGGGGGATATACAAGACCAGTCATGGGATGACATATAAAAGACCAGTCAAAGGGGGGCATATACAAGACCAGTCACGGGGGGGCATATACAAGACCAATCACAGGGGGGCATATACAAGACCAGTCACAGGGGGGCATATACAAGACCATTCACAGGAGATATACAAGACCAGTCATGGGATGACATATACAAGACCACTCAATGGGAGGGCATATACAAGACCAGTCACAGGGGCAAATACAAGACCAGTCACAGGGGGGCATATACAAGACCAGTCACAGGGGGCCATATACAAGACCAGTCACAGGGGGCCATATACAAGACCAATCACAGGGGATATACAAGACCAGTCATGGGATGACATATACAAGACCAGTCAAAGGGGGGCATATACAAGACCAGTTACAAGGGGGCATATACAAGACCAGTCACGGGTGGGCAAATACAAGACCAATCACAGGGGGGCATATACAAGACCAGTCACAGGGGGGCATATACAAGACCAGTCACAGGGGGGCATATACAAGACCAATCACAGGGGATATACAAGACCAGTCATGGGATGACATATACAAGACCGGTCAAAGGGGGGCATATACAAGACCAGTTACAAGGGGGCATATACAAGACCAGTCACGGGTGGGCAAATACAAGACCAATCACAGGGGGGCATATACAAGACCATTCACAGGGGATATACAAGACCAGTCATGGGATGACATATACAAGACCACTCAAAGGGAGGGCATATAAAAGACCAGTCACAGGAGGGCATATACAAGACCAGTCACAGGGGGGCATATAGAAGACCAGTCACAGGGGAGAATATGCAAGATTGGTTATGGGGGTATATACAGGAGCAGCAAGGACTGGTCCTTATTACAGGAAACCCTTGCACAGAGGTAAAGTACAGCAGTTGCTTTATGCTAGATTAATGCTCAAATTTATGAGAATTTCACAACACCAATACGCAAGCAAGAGTACATGTGCCCTTTTAGACAGCATTGGTTAAAGCCAATTTTTATCTTTAATATTTGGGTAAGACATTTGATTGCATAACTTTTGCATCATCTAGTGTTGGTCGAACATTTATGCGGCTGCAGAATTCTTGCATATGTGTAAAATAGAAATGAACTTTGTTAGACCAATTTACTAAAGTATTTTTTACAATTCTCTCAACCCTATTTTCTTCCAACATTTAATCATATTCTTTCATTCTTTTTAATTCTACTTATGAATGATCATTGAAAGCAAACACTGGTTTTCTGGACTTGAATAGTATATCTTCTCTTGTGAATATTTTAATAAAACCATAGTTTGATTTAAATTATCTTCTTCAATTTTCAGAAACAAGCTTGAAACTGACACAATACGCTGCCATACCAATGTGCAGCTTGTAAAATGAGCTTATGCTTTTTGTTCATTTGGCAAATGCCAGGTGTGGAAATGACAAACGCAATCATTTGTTCTGGCCTTCTCCATCACCAGGAAAGCAGCCAGTATTTAAATGGGCAAGGTAGCAAAATAATGACTTTATCTGCGTAGGCATTAATCACAATCACATTCTTGGTTGCATTCATTAAGCCAGTGATATTAATATTCTAAAAAACACAAACGTGGGATCTGCTGATCATTACAAATGAAAGAAAATGCAGAGACATGCCGCATTATACTCTATTGTGTAAAAATGTTGAATGACTGATTAATGGATACTTTGTATATTTAACTATAGCTTCCACAATCAGCTATAAAGTCAACATGTTTATATCCATACCATAGTATATTTGTACCATGATGCAGCACTAAAGATTGTTCATCTAGGACACTGAACATCACACATATTAATTATGTCTTTCCAGAACTTTATTCTACCCCTCCCCAACTTCTTTTGGGTGCCAAGCAGTGGCGGCAGCTCCATTAGGGGCTCAGGGCCCCTAATCCATCCGCCTGCATGAATTTCAATGTGGATTTTTTTGAAGCACATTAATAGAGCCTGAGGCTCTAATTGTCTTCAGAAAAGGGGGGGCTCGGGTGCAGAACACTACGCCCCGAGCCCACCCATTTGTGTGACATTAGCAAATTAATATTCGCTAATGTCTTCCTGCCTCTCCTCCCGGCCATTTAGGAAGCAGGTCCTGAGACCCGATTGGCCAGGGAATCTTAGGTCTCAGGACCCGCTTCCTCTTTGGCCGGATAGAAAAGCGATGGTCCCGGCTCTTCCCTCGGTAAGCTGCCGCAGATGGAGGGGCGGAGGCACAGCAACGGCTTTCAGGAGCCCTACCCCTGATCCAGCACCACCTCCTCCTCGTCCTCCTAAGTTAAGGCCATGGATCGCCGCCTTCGACCCAAAAAAATATTGAACACCAACTGCCACTGGTGCCAAGAGTAAGAAGAGTAAGCTCTAACAAAGCAACTTGAAATTGCATAGGGTTGCAGAATCTCTCCAGCTCACCATTTCACAATGCTGGGTGCTCAGAGCAGCCAATCATCAAACTCCAGCACTTTTACATAAGAGAAAAGGAACCTTCTTCCTTGTATTCTAAAATTGTCATCTTTCTTTGTTTCCCTTGGAATCTAAGTTTTAACACAAAGAGTCCTGGACTTCCTTCTGGCATACAGTTTTACTTTAGTGATCCAAAACTGGCAGGTTTTATAGACTAACAGAGGGATAGTTTGGCACACATGATGTAGCACACTCTGGCAGGAGTACAAAAACACATAGGGAAAGGCAATGTCATTCCATGGGGGGGGACTTCTTGAATGACTGATGCTGTGCCTACCCCATAGAGAGTCCAGTGAAGTTTTTTATAAAAACTATATATATTATATATTTATAAAGTAAAATCATCAGTGCTCTGGTTTACAGCTTCTGCGGGCTCGCAATAGTCACAGCCCAAGAAAGAAGCTAGAAACACAATAAATGTTGCTAAAAGAACAGCCATTTATTAGTATTCAAGGAGATAAAAATCCAGCCAAGGAAGCTTACGTGTTTCAGCCCATTAGACCTTATTCATAGCAGTGTTTTCCATTTATGTGTGTGGTAAGATATTAGCAAAGTGTTTTATGTTAAAAGGACAGGTTTATGTGCTCATTGTACTTCCTGTAGCTGCTGTTGGCTGTGTTGACACATGCACAAGGTAGCACGGGCATTAAATCTGACAAGATGTTGGAAGTTGGCATATTATTAGCTTTTCTAGATACAGCAAATGAAAAAGAACAAAAACATAATTAGAATGCACTATAGATTATCATTTAGGCTAAAGATCTTTAGGTTTTGTGGACTAAAGAGTGTCAGATTCTTATAAACCAATACATAGTGAAGCAGCAAGTTCAAGTCATTATTGGAGATCATTTTCCAAAAAAGGTTGCATGAGAAAATGAATATTAGCTACATACAGTATGTTAATAAATATCTACCTTCTCTAATTACCATCCATTATTGTCGCTTGCTTCGCCATAATTCTATTCCTCTTGTTTCCAATTTTTTAAAGTCTTTGATTTGAAACATGTACATAGTATGTAACTAAAGAACTCCTGATCTCCATGCTTGTCCCCAGTAAGTGAAAGTACTAAACCATTTGATCACATTGGCAGTCAGACAGTTTTCCTTGTAGCTGTATGACTCAACACAAAAATGGGTACTCAGCAGGCCACTTGAACTCTTGTTCATGTTGTTGTTGCCATCACAGTTCAATAGTCTCTCCAGGTACCACATTAAATGTGCTGATCAAAGTATGTTGTACATTTTTCCTTACGAATGAAGGATATGTATGTAGCTAGCAATCAGTGGCATAACTATAGCCAGAGCAGTCAATGTGATTGCTTTGGGGCCTGGACTGGATTGGGGGGGGGGGGGTGGGTAGACCTTATGAGGGAGGCTACTGATGCAAATTATACTTGGTTGTACATTAAACATAGAAAATCGGTGTGCATTTTAACAAAACACAGGTCAAGTACTGTATCATAAGTGTAGCACCCCCTTGGGTCTTCTGGAGTCAAGATGAAACTTCCATTGGCAGGGAGCAAGCTAGCATTTACCCCAGGGCTCCAGAGTCCATGGCTTTAATGGGGAGTTCTGAACAGAAATTGGGCACAGTCACTTTTGATCTTTTCAAAGCTTTAAAGTTGAACTTGGAAGAAGGTAGTGGGAGAGAGGGTTAGGGATCTCAGATACTGCAGCAGATCACTTACAAACTTCTTGGATTCAGAAAGAGTACAGCTTCAGTGTCAGGACCTTTAAGCCAACCCAGCAACACTGCAAACACGTTTTCAGATGTTGAACAAGATCCAGCTTCACAGTGTCAGAAATTTTAAGCTGACCCAGCAACACTGTAAGCACATTTTCAGATTCTGGTGCTTCCTCCAAGCGAGTCACCAGGCCCTTCTGAGAGACCAACCTTCATCCTGGCTCTTTCCACCAAGGGTCCTCCCCTGGGTCTTTTCACCTTGGCTTGGCTTCTTCCACACTGGGCAAGACAGCCTTAGGACCACCTCGGCATTAGTAGACCCCAGATAGGTTTCTGGACCTACACATATAGCTCACTTCAGCAGCACCTCCTCAGGCCAGAGGCCATGTCAAAAGATTGAGCACATGACCCATCTCATATATACTCTCCCAGAATGCACCAGTGGCAAAGAACCTCCTATTGGGCTGGCTGGAAGAAATATAAATATTCATAACTCAGTCTAGTTGTACTATCTATAGCTATGTTTCTCAACTGGGGTTCCGCGTGAAGTCCCCAGGGGTTCCGCTGCAATTCAACATTGTGACGGATGTATATCCGTATATCTGCCCAATGTTGTTTCCATTGTTCCCAATGCGCGCTGACAGTGAGTACTGTCACTGCGCATTGATACCCGATGCCTTCTCTGTAGTTCCGACTCAGAGAAATTAGAAGGCGGGGTCAAGAGGAATGCAGAGAGTCTGAGTTCTGGAATTGCAGAGCATGGAGCCGAGAATGCAAAATGTGGAGGCAGGGAGCCATGAAGGAAACCAAAATTGTGCTCCTACCTCCATGGTTTGCAGAGTAGGAGCCGTGATAAAAGACCAAGGAGGCGGGGAGGCCAGAGAGGGAGTTGTGACAAGAGCTGAGAATAGAGGCAGGAAGCACCAGATCAGAAGGTGAGATCCTGTCTGTACAGTAGCAGTGCTGCACAATGTGGAGGGGAAGCAGAGAAAGGGAGCACATGGCTGGATTGTGACAAGGCTATGTTTACCTACCTCACTTATATGCTTAATGATACATACGTTATTAAAACCTTTTATCCATAAAGGAATACACCCATGCGGTTGCAGCTATAACCCATGAAATTAAGAACGAATGAAACTTGTGAGAAAAGGGTAACAATCTAATTTATTTAAACTTACTATTGTACAGAAAAGAAATTAATCCGAGGTTAGCAACTATAACATAAATGATACAACCTTAAAACAAAGTTTTTACCAATGATACAAAATATTGTTATAATGGTCATACACATGCTATCAATAGATTAAAAATATATTAAGGCAAAATACTATGATAGAAAAAGTTAGGGAAAAAGTAAAGAGGAGTAAGAGAATACATTACACAGACATTCTTACGTGTGGCCATCTTTCATCTAGACTGTGAGCCGAAGAGAGCTAGCATCCCCAGGCTTTGGTTTTTATGTTGTTTGGATAACCCATTCCTACCAATCAAAACTCAGGATCACCTCCTTGGTTTAGAAGTGGCATTAAATCCTGATTGGCTACCCCGGAAGTCTCCTAAATGTTCATTGGTTCAGAGTTGCCTCCAATCCTGATTGGCTACCCCTGATCTCTCCTAAATGTTCATGATCAGGTTTTAAACTTCCGGTGCCTCTAAGTCTATGAGTTAATAAACAACCCCCTTTGATCCCCAGCCCAACCAGTTCTGACATTAGCATGTCAACAGCCCCTGGTGAGATGGAGCCTCCACGTTTGCAAAGGCTCTTTACAAAACAAAAGGATAATTTATCACCTGAAGACATCCAACAGTTTCCATGAGACAGGAAAAAATAAGTCCTGTAATGCTGAGCCCATATCTCATCAGGATATCACAAATTATATAAAGTCCTGTAAAAACATATACATACATACATATATATATTCATTGGGGCATTGCAATTTAAGTAGAGAATCCTTGCAATGGTTCCCTTGAAGCTCCTTGTTATAAATATGAAATCCAAAAATCTCCACCATAATTGGAATGTGAGTCCCTGTGTACAGAAAGGATAAATGTAGACTGCAGGAGTGGAGCAGAGAACGGAGATCAAGGAGGTGACATCCTGTGTGTATATATGGCAGCACTGAATGCAGACTGCAGAAAACAGGAACACACAGTTGGATAAGCCCTATATGTAGCAGGAGGTGAGATTATAATAGCTTTATGTTATGCCATAATTGTACATAATGCTATTATAATCTCACCTCCTGCTACATTCAGGCTGATCCACTCTCTGCAGTCTGCATTTAGCCACTACCATACACAGGATTTCACGTCCTGCAACAATCAGCCATGGCTCCCACTGTCAGCACTCCTCCTAGCACCACCCTCACAGGTTCAGAGGAGCTGGAACTATAGAGGAGGCACCAGGTATCAATGTGCATTGACAGTGTGCATTGAAAACAGCATTGGTATCGTGTGTTTTTTTCTGCATAGAAATATGCAACATGTATGCATTTTTCTGCAGAGAAAGATACTCAAATGACACCAACCTTGTGGTGTGAACAGCACATAGAAATCAATTGTTTTCTTTGTCTTTGCAGAGACCTATGTTAGAAAAATGCATGTCTCCTGATGTGGACAAGACCAAAGTATTCTATGCAGGTCAAATCTGTACAATTTTCTATCAATCCCATCAATTATGCATGTATGTTGTGAACAAGGCCCAACTGTTCCCGTAGTCTGCTGTCTTTTTTATGGATCACAATATTTGAGAGTTTTGTTCAAGTTCAGGAAGACGTCGTTCACAGCATATGTGCAAAAAAACTGATGAAACATATGTGTAGATTTTAATAAAATGACTTAAAATCGCATAATAACATAAATCGCATAAATAAGTGTTGACACTAAAAACATTCAAGTCTTAATGATCAGCATCCTGTGTATGTGAAAAAAAGTGCATAAAAAATCCTTTTCAGTTGGTATATACTAAATGACAAAAAAAATCGCATGAAAAATCGTGTTGACACTAAAAACATATAAATCTAGATAATCATGTGTATGTGCACAAAGGGACATAAACACTACTTCATGTGAATAATTCTAAATAAAAATACATAGAATAAATCAGAAATAACCATCAAAAACATATCCTTATAAATGGTGCAAAACGTACAAAGTGCCAGTGCTTAAAGGTGATCTAGATATCGCAAATAAAACACATCAATCCAACGCAATATGGATAATAAATAATATAAATAAATGTCCCAATAATAGTGATGTAAAATATATTGTGCTGGCCTGCGAAACAAATGACCAATGACATGCCAGTAAGTGCAGCAAACTTAAAGTGCCAGTGTAAAAGTCATTGAAGGTGCAAAAGCAAGTTCTGGTGTATTCAACAAAACAACAGTGGGGTGTCTGGGATGCAATTCACTCAGTGTCCTCTTCGTGCATAAAACACTAATGTAAGCAGTGGCCCCTTACCTAGCGGTGCTAGGTCAACCGCATGAATTGTAGCTAAAACGCCAGGTCCTGAGCCTCCATCGCTTCCCTATATCCACGCTTGCCAGTGTTGGGTTATCCTAATGGCAGCTGATTACAAGTGGCTATGGTCCTATCAGGGGTCCTGGACCAGCGCGGATCCTAGCTCAGCCTCCACATCTCAGGTATGTATGTACAGGAATATGCAGGACAAAGGTACTTGATAGTGAAGTATGTCTTAACCAGGTAATGCTTTATTAAAAATCTTTAAGTAGATGTACTCACATAAAAACAATGCAGAGCAAACCTCTCTCCTACGAGCAGCGAACTCGTTCTGTGTCTAGCAATGTGAAACAGCCTATTCCGTCCCTACGCCGCGTGTCATCACCGATCACGTGACTTCTTCAGGGGATGAGCAAAATAGGCTTATTGTGGTCTTAAATAGTCTCTCCCATAGTGATTAATGGGCGGCCATTTTCTCGTAGCCACGCCGGCCATTACTGGGTCTCACATGGGCGCGGCCATTTTGTAGGTTAGAAATGACACATGGGTCTCACATGGGCGCGGCCATTTTGTAGGTTAGAAACAACTACCTGATCTTAACAAAGCTAATAACTAGGTGTCTGATGGGCGCGGCCATTTTATAGGTTAGAGAAGACTTTATACTCATACCAAGGCAAATAGATATCGAATTGGCTGTATGTCTATGTAACGATATATTGCGTTGCTCATAAATATGGCTTAATGATATACAGAGGGGCTAATTGGCCAGAGACGGATGCATAGGTGGGCATATATTAAAAAAAGAGAGAGAGATCCTGCTGTATTAGAAGCTAAAAAATGCCAAATGGTCGGAGGCTACCACTAAAAGTGCATACATGGAAATTTTAATTCGTAAAATATATTGAAAGGTAATAAAAAGGCTAAAATTAAATTATTTAATAAAATATGATTAAAATATATGCGGGGTTAAGGTGCAAATAGCTGGAATATCCAGTAAAATTCAAATTAAAATAGCCGCGGAGGGATGATGGAATGGGCTATTTCATATCATGTATACTCGTATAAATATCACATGGAATACCTACAATCTCAACTACAGTGCAATCATAAGGAAAGGGAGGGAAGGCAAACCGGGGGGGGGGGGGAAGAGGGGAAAGAGAGAGGGGGGACAGGGAAGGGAGGGGGAAAAAGAGGGGGGAGACGTAAGGTGGTAATGGAAGGAGGGGGGGGCGGGGGGGTAGCGAATAAAACTTTTATGATAAATCACAACATGTACTAATAATAACAATATCCAAGGGCATAAGAAGAGGGAGAGGAAGGGCCAAAACATATTCTTAAAATACTGGTGAGAGAAAAAAAGAGAGCTGGTAATGTACACTCCTATTAAAAATCGCTTAAAAAGCAGTTCAAATCAAATTCGATGTTCAAACCTCTGGGTGCAAAAGTATCTAGGGTGAAAATCCACTTAGATTCGAGCTGACTGAGGGTCCTAACCTTATGTCCCCCCCGCCAGTGTCTGACATATGGTTCGATTCCCCAAAATTTTAATTGTGTGGGGTCTTTGTTGTGACACAGCAGGAAGTGTTTAGAAACACTATGTTTGTCATACCCATTCAAAATATTCTTCACGTGTTCTTTGATCCTAACTCGAAGGGGTCTTTTTGTGCGGCCTATATACTGTAGGCCGCAACTGCATTCTAGGGCGTATACCGCTCCTTCCGTGTTACAACAGATAAATTCTTTTATTTCATATGTCTCCCCTGTACTAGTCGACGTAAAGTGGGACTTCTTCTCATTGGGGCGCCTAGTTCTCAAACATGCAAAGCACCTTTTGCAAGGGAAGAAACCATTCCGGGTAAAGAAGGAGATTACTTTCTTTGGTGGATCAATTATGTTTTTCACAATTTTGTCTCTAAGGGTAGGTGCTTTCTTGTAAATGAACCTGGGATTGGGGGGTAACTTATCCTGTAATTCCTTATCTGCCAGAAGTATATGCCAGTGTCTCTTGATAATCTTCTCAATTCTCTTGTGTTGGGCGTTGAAGTCCAAGATTATCGGTGCTACCGCTAATGTCGTTTCATTTCTGGTTTTATCTCTGATTAATTCTTTTCGGTCCATTTCCTTGACTTCCAGTATTTTGTCTCTTATGAATTGTTGGTCGTAGCCTTTCTTGGCGAATCTCTGCACCTTTAAGCACTGGCACTTTGTACGTTTTGCACCATTTATAAGGATATGTTTTTGATGGTTATTTCTGATTTATTCTATGTATTTTTATTTAGAATTATTCACATGAAGTAGTGTTTATGTCCCTTTGTGCACCTACACATGATTATCTAGATTTATATGTTTTTAGTGTCAACACTTATTTATGCGATTTTTCATGCGATTTTTTTGTCATTTAGTATATACCAACTAAAAAGGATTTTTTATGCACTTTTTTTCACATACACAGGATGCTGATCATTAAGACTTGAATGTTTTTAGTGTCAACACTTATTTATGCGATTTATGTTATTATGCGATTTTAAGTCATTTTATTAATTGTCCACAGACAGAGATTTACAGCTTTCTTCTGGTTAGCGCAGCACCTCCCCCCCTATACCTCAGTTTGATTTTGGGCTTATGTCTAACCCTTGCTTCGGTGCATGCAGCTGTCCAGTCGCATACGTGCGTTTTTACAATTTTTTCTGAGTTTTTGTTTTCTTCTCTTTTTCCAATTGGGTAGCGCAGGAATTTTCTTATTACATTTCACTTCATACATTCATACATTCCTGCAGCAACCATGGAAGTTTTCTCCTTTTTGGAAAAAAGAAAAATAAATTTGGAAGAAGTGTTTAGCACTACTAATGTAAGTAAGAATAAAACAGGTGATCTGGAAAGTCTTATGAGAAAACTGGGACATAACATGGAGAAAAAAGTAAGCCTATGGTGGGACATCAACACCTTTGAGACTTATCTAAAGGAAAGTATTGTCCCAAGGAGGCTAAGATGGGACGTCCCCCCAAATGATGGCCTAGTTGACCAGGAATCGAACGATGAATGGTTCAAATTTTTTAATGATAAAGGCCTAGAACTATTGAGGTTTTTACTGGATAGAAAACGGAGGAAGGCCGAAATAATAAATCAGAATATCGCTGAAATTAGGGAAGAACTGGAAGCTTTTAAAGAAACAACGGAGTTTAAAACACTGACCACGCAGCTTAATAGGGATTTAACTAAGAAGGACATGGAGGTACAACAAAGGAAAAGTAAAAAATATATTAGGGACATTAATGATTTTAAGAATGACCAAGCCTTCAAATGGCAAAGTCAATTAGGGAAAACAGAAGTGAGCTCCACCTATTCAACACCAGAGAAAATAGTGAGGATGTATACCCAGCAGACAAATGAACCACCTACACAAAGCCCACAGAGGAGGGGCTATTATGATCAAGGAAATGGAGGAACAACACCAAGACAATTATACCAAGATGATAGATACAAGAATGAATATCCATATACCCCCTAAAGAGGGAATAGGAGACCCCAGCAAAATGATAGAACCCCGCAGAATGGTGGAAGAAGACCGTTCTACGGGAGAAACAATAGGAAACCATATAATGGGAATAATTGGTACAAACCCCCGTATGACCAGAGGGATTATAGAGGATATACACAAGACCATAGGGAACAGAGGAGGCCATATGATTACAGAGACAACAGAAGACCAACATATGACTATCAAGGCCCAAGAGGAAGAAGCCCTGGTCAAGATTACGGATACGAAGAAAGAAGAGGACCACAACAGAGAGACCATCGACACCATGAACGTAGCCCGATACCTACATACAACTATTATGCCCCACTGACCGATCGTGGGGAGGAGAGAAATGGCCAATATAGGCAACATCCTGCACAGCACGAAACTTCCGACAACACTAGGCCTTTTTTAGACAGAGGCCGGGAGAACCCTCCCCCGAGACATATAGACGAAAACAGAATCCACAGAAGAAGTCAAGAAAGAAGAGAGGAAAGCGATCTGGAAAGAGAGAGCAAAAGAAAAAGGGAGTGAAAGGAGAGGGTATCTTTAATCTGAGCGGCCAAACGTTGACACATGAGGAAATAGGGGTTCTAGATAAAGGATTGTTGCAAATACCAGAAGATGTCCCAAAAGAAACAGGTCCATGGATTATGGCTACCGCGGATGTTTCATCCCTATACACAGTGATACCTCACCATCAAGCATGCGAAGCCACAAAATGGGGCCTACGGTCATACACCAAGCTACCATGCGTCCAAAGGAAGTTCATAGTGAAATGCTTAGACTTCTGCCTCAAGAACAACTATTTCTGGTATGACAAGAATTACTACTATCAACAAACAGGAGTAGCGATGGGAGCTAAATTTGCCCCAAGCGTGGCAGGCCTTTTCATGGCCCAGTGGGAGGAACAGAATGTTTTTAGAGACAGGCCCACCGAACTAGCCATTTACAAGAGATATATTGATGATGTCTTTATCCACTTGACAACTGGGCACTTAAACCCCCTTCCTAACCAGACCAATTTTCAGCTTTCGGTGCTCTCACATTTTGAATGACAATTACTCAGTCATGCAACACTGTACCCATATGAAATTTTTGTCCTTTTTTTCACACAAATAGAGCTTTCTTTTGGTGGTATTTAATCACCGTTGGGTTTTTTATTTTTTGCGCTATAAAAGAAAAAAGACTGAAAATTCGGTAAAAAAATGAAATTTTCTTTGTTTCTGTTATAAAATTTAGCAAATTTAGTAATTTTTCTTTGTAAATTTTGGGCACAATTTATACTGCTACATATCTTTGGTAAAAATAAGTACAAATCGGTGTAAATTATTTGGTCTTTGTGAAAGTTATAGAGTCCAAAAGCTATGGTGCCAATATCTGAAAATTGATCATACCTGAATTACTGACGGCCTATCTATATTCTTGAGACCTTAACATGCCAGAAAAGTCCAAATACCCCCCAAATGACCCCTTTTTGGAAAGAAGACATTCCAAGGTATTTAGTAAGGGGCATGGTGAGTTTTTTGAAGTTGTCATTTTTTCCCACGATTCTTTGCAAAATCAAGATTTTTATTTATTTATTTTTTTTTTCCACAAAAATGTCATATTAGCAGGTTATTTCTCACACACCACATATGCATACCACAAATTACACCCCAAAACACATTCTGCTATTACTCCTGAGTATGGCGATACCACATGTGTGAGACTTTTACACAGCGTGGTCACATACAGAGGCCCAACATGCACGGAGCACCTCCAGGCATTCTAGGAGCACCCAGGCCAATTCTGACATTTCTCTCCTACATGTAAAAATCATCATTTATTTGCTAGAAAATTACATAGAACCCCAAAACATTATATATGTTTTTTTTTGCAAAGATCCTAGAGAATACAATGGCGGTTGTTGCAACTTTTTATCTTGCACGGTATTTGCGCAGCAATTTTTTGAACGCTTTTTTTTGGGAAAAAAACAGTTTTGTGCTTTAAAAAAAAACAAAAGCAGTAAAGTTGGCCCAATGTTTTTGCATAATGTGAAAGATGAAGTTACACCGAGTAAATAGATACCTAACATGTCACCCTTCAAAATCGCTCACGCTCGTGGAATGGCGCCAAACTTCGCTACTTAAAAATCCCCATAGGCGACGCTTTAAAAATTTTTACTGGTTACATGTTTTGAGTTACAGAGGAGGTCTAGGGCCAAAATTATTTCTCTCGCTCTAACGATCGCAGCGATACCTCACATGTGTGGTTTGAACACCGTTTTCATATGTGGGCGGGACTTACCTGTGCATTCGCTTCTGCATGCGAGCACACGGACAGGGGCGCTTTAAAAAATTATTATTTTTTTTTTATTGTTCATTTTACTTTATTTATTTTAGTTTGACACTTTTTTCCCAAAAAAAAATTTTTTGATCACTTTTATTCCTATTACAAGGAATGTAAACATCCCTTGTAATAGGAATATGGCATGGCAGGTCCTCTTTACAGTGAGATATGGGGTCAATAAGACCCCACATCTCACCTCTAGGCTGGGAAGCCTGAAATAATAATAAAAAAAAAAACGATCCTGGCTTCGATCGTAGCGCTGAGACGGTAGAAGCACCGGAGGGCGGCGGGAAGGGGGGTGGTCCCCTCTCGCCTCCCATAAGAACGATCAAGCAGTGGAACAGCCGCTATGATTGTTCCTATGGTGTAGGGAATCGCCGGCTGAAAAAGATGATATCTAAATGATGCCTGTAGCTGCAGGCATCATTCAGATATCCCCGCACAAAGTCAAGGACGTCGTATGACGGCCGGCGGGCAGGAAGTGGTTAAAACACTTTTTTTTTTAACACAAAGCATGTACATACCAAAAATAACACCCCAAAATAGATTCTCCTACTCCTGAGTACAGCGATACCCCATGTGTGAGACTTCCACAGCCTGGCCACATACAGAGGCCGAGTACAGCTGAATATGGCTGAGCATGGCAGGGTATGGCTGCACATGGCTGGGTATCGCCGAGTATGACTGGGTATTGCAGGGTATTGCGGAGTATTGCGGGGTGTTGCAGAGTATTGCGGGGTGTTGCAGAGTATTGCGGGGTGTTGCAGAGTATTGCAGGGTGTTGTGGAGTAGTACAGAGTATTGCAGAGTATTGCGGGGTGTTGCGGAGTAGTGCAAAGTATTGTGGGGTGTTGCAGAGTATTGCAGGGTGTTGTGGAGTAGTACAGACTATTGCGGGGTGTTGCGGAATAGTGCAGAGTATTGCGAGGTATTGCAGAGTATTGCGGGGTATTGCAGAGTATTGTTGGGTATTGCAGAGTATTGTTGGGTATTGCAGAGTATTGTGGGGTATTGCAGAGTATTGTGGGGTATTGCAGAGTATTGTGGGGTATTGCAGAGTATTGCGGGGTATTGCAGAGTATTGCGGGGTATTGCAGAGTATTGCGGGGTACTGCAGAGTATTGCGGGGTATTGCAGAGTATTGTGGGGTATTGCAGAGTATTGTGGGGTATTGCAGAGTATTGTTGGGTATTGCAGAGTATTGTGGGGTATTGCAGAGTATTGTGGGGTATTGCGGGGTATTGCAGAGTATTGTGGGGTATTGCGGGGTATTGCAGAGTATTGTGGGGTATTGCGGGGTATTGCAGAGTATTGTGGGGTGTTGCGGAGTAGTGCAGAGTATTGCAGAGCATTGTGGGGTATTGCAGAGTATTGCAGAGCATTGTGGGGTATTGCAGAGTATTGCAGAGCATTGTGGGGTATTGCAGAGTATTGCAGAGCATTGTGGGGTATTGCAGAGTATTGTGGGGTGTTGCAGAGTATTGTGGGGTGTTGCAGAGTATTGTGGAGTATTGCAGAGTATTGTGGGGTGTTGCAGAGTATTGCAGAGTATTGTGGGGTGTTGCAGAGTATTGTGGGGTGTTGCAGAGTAGTGCAGAGCATTGCAGGGTATTATATTATGGAGGGATGGCTGATCATGGTGGGATGGATGGATGGATGTGACTGTATTTGTCACAGAGCAGCGTTGTGGGCACTACAGATGCAGCCCACAACGCTGCTACCATCCGATCCCTCCCCCGCTCCTCCCCCCTCTGTACCGATCGGCACACAGAGGGGAGGGAGGAACCGGCGTCATGACATGACGCCGGTTTGTTTACATGTGATCGCTCCGTCATTTGACGGAGCGATCACATGGTAAACGGCCGCGATTAGCGGCCGTTCACCGTGATCCGTGATGCGCCGGGTCCTCTGGACCCGGCGGTCACGGAAGTTCTCGGGTGCGCGCCCCAGGGGGCGCGCGAGAGCAGTATTCTGGGAGGACGTCCATGGACGCCCTCCCAGGATAAGCCGACCGCGCTGTGGCCGTCTTTCGGCTATGGCCCGGTCGGCATGTGGTTAAACTCTGGAAAGGTGAACTGGATCAGCTCACCAGTTTTTTGGAAAACCTAAACATCAATGATAGAAATATTAAATTATCTTGGGAGGCCAGTGATGAAAAAGTGACATTTTTAGATTTAGACATCATACAAGAAAACGGTATACTATGGTCATGCACGCACTTTAAAACGGTGGACAGGAAAAGTTATCTCCATATTGAAAGCTGCCACCACAGGAATTGGCTGTTTAATGTCCCTAAAGGTCAACTTATGAGGGTAAGACGGAACTGTACCCACCTTAATATTTATCTAGAACAAGCAGAACTGATTGCGCAGAGATTCGCCAAGAAAGGCTACGACCAACAATTCATAAGAGACAAAATACTGGAAGTCAAGGAAATGGACCGAAAAGAATTAATCAGAGATAAAACCAGAAATGAAACGACATTAGCGGTAGCACCGATAATCTTGGACTTCAACGCCCAACACAAGAGAATTGAGAAGATTATCAAGAGACACTGGCATATACTTCTGGCAGATAAGGAATTACAGGATAAGTTACCCCCCAATCCCAGGTTCATTTACAAGAAAGCACCTACCCTTAGAGACAAAATTGTGAAAAACATAATTGATCCACCAAAGAAAGTAATCTCCTTCTTTACCCGGAATGGTTTCTTCCCTTGCAAAAGGTGCTTTGCATGTTTGAGAACTAGGCGCCCCAATGAGAAGAAGTCCCACTTTACGTCGACTAGTACAGGGGAGACATATGAAATAAAAGAATTTATCTGTTGTAACACGGAAGGAGCGGTATACGCCCTAGAATGCAGTTGCGGCCTACAGTATATAGGCCGCACAAAAAGACCCCTTCGAGTTTGGATCAAAGAACACGTGAAGAATATTTTGAATGGGTATGACAAACATAGTGTTTCTAAACACTTCCTGCTGTGTCACAACAAAGACCCCACACAATTAAAATTTTGGGGAATCGAACCATATGTCAGACACTGGCGGGGGGGACATAAGGTTAGGACCCTCAGCCAGCTCGAATCTAAGTGGATTTTCACCCTAGATACTTTTGCACCCAGAGGTTTGAACATCGAATTTGATTTGAACTGCTTTTTAAGCGATTTTTAATAGGAGTGTACATTACCAGCTCTCTTTTTTCTCTCACCAGTATTTTAAGAATATGTTTTGGCCCTTCCTCTCCCTCTTCTTATGCCCTTGGATATTGTTATTATTAGTACATGTTGTGATTTATCATAAAAGTTTTATTCGCTACCCCCCCGCCCCCCCCCCCCTCCTTCCATTACCTCCTTACGTCTCCCCCCTCTTTTTCCCCCTCCCTTCCCTGTCCCCCCTCTCTCTTTCCCCTCTCCCCCCCCCCCCCGGTTTGCCTTCCCTCCCTTTCCTTATGATTGCACTGTAGTTGAGATTGTAGGTATTCCATGTGATATTTATACGAGTATACATGATATGAAATAGCCCATTCCATCATCCCTCCGCGGCTATTTTAATTTTAATTTTACTGGATATTCCAGCTATTTGCATATATTTTAATCATATTTTATTAAATAATTTAATTTTAGCCTTTTTATTACCTTTCAATATATTTTACGAATTAAAATTTCCATGTATGCACTTTTAGTGGTAGCCTCTGACCATTTGGCATTTTTTAGCTTCTAATACAGCGGGATCTCTCTCTCTTTTTTTAATATATGCCCACCTATGCATCCGTCTCTGGCCAATTAGCCCCTCTGTATATCATTAAGCCATATTTATGAGCAACGCAATATATCGTTACATAGACATACAGCCAATTCGATATCTATTTGCCTTGGTATGAGTATAAAGTCTTCTCTAACCTATAAAATGGCCGCGCCCATCAGACACCTAGTTATTAGCTTTGTTAAGATCAGGTAGTCGTTTCTAACCTACAAAATGGCCGCGCCCATGTGAGACCCATGTGTCATTTCTAACCTACAAAATGGCCGCGCCCATGTGAGACCCAGTAATGGCCGGCGTGGCTACGAGAAAATGGCCGCCCATTAATCACTATGGGAGAGACTATTTAAGACCACAATAAGCCTATTTATCTCATCCCCTGAAGAAGTCACGTGATCGGTGATGACACGCGTAGGGACGGAATAGGCTGTTTCATATTGCTAGACACAGAACGAGTTCGCTGCTCGTAGGAGAGAGGTTTGCTCTGCATTGTTTTTATGTGAGTACATCTACTTAAAGATTTTTAACAAAGCATTACCTGGTTAAGACATACTTCACTATCAAGTACCTTTGTCCTGCATATTCCTGTACATACATACCTGAGATGTGGAGGCTGAGCTAGGATCCGCGCTGGTCCAGGACCCCTGATAGGACCATAGCCACTTGTAATCAGCTGCCATTAGGATAACCCAACACTGGCAAGCGTGGATATAGGGACGCGATGGAGGCTCAGGACCTGGCGTTTTAGCTACAATTCATGCGGTTGACCTAGCACCGCTAGGTAAGGGGCCACTGCTTACATTAGTGTTTTATGCACGAAGAGGACACTGAGTGAATTGCATCCCAGACACCCCACTGTTGTTTTATTGAATACACCAGAACTTGCTTTTGCACCTTCAATGACTTTTACACTGGCACTTTAAGTTTGCTGCACTTACTGGCATGTCATTGGTCATTTGTTTCGCAGGCCAGCACAATATATTTTACATCACTATTATTGGGACATTTATTTATATTATTTATCATCCATATTGCGTAGAATTGATGTGTTTTATTTGCGATATCTAGATCACCTTTAAGCACTGGCACTTTGTACGTTTTGCACCATTTATAAGGATATGTTTTTGATGGTTATTTCTGATTTATTCTATGTATTTTTATTTAGAATTATTCACATGAAGTAGTGTTTATGTCCCTTTGTGCACCTACACATGATTATCTAGATTTATATGTTTTTAGTGTCAACACTTATTTATGCGATTTTTCATGCGATTTTTTTTTTTTTTTTTTTTTTTTTTTTGTCATTTAGTATATACCAACTGAAAAGGATTTTTTATGCACTTTTTTTCACATACACAGGATGCTGATCATTAAGACTTGATTGTTTTTAGTGTCAACACTTATTTATGCGATTTATGTTATTATGCGATTTTAAGTCATTTTATTAATTGACCACAGACAGAGATTTACAGCTTTCTTCTGGTTAGCGCAGCACCTCCCCCCCTATACCTCAGTTTGATTTTGGGCTTATGTCTGACCCTTGCTTCGGTGCATGCAGCTGTCCAGTCGCATACGTGCGTTTTTACAATTTTTTTCTGAGTTTTTGTTTTCTTCTCTTTTTCCAATTGGGTAGCGCAGGAATATTCTTATTACATATGTGTAGATTTGACTTGCATAGAAAATTTGGGGCTTGTTCTAACATAGGTCTCTGCAAGGACATAAATAAAACAATTGATTTCTATGTGCCCTGTTCACACTATTATGTTGGTGTCAGGTGATTTCTAATATTTATTCTAATATTTAAAGCTATTTCTACAATAATTATGGTTATATCTACAGCTCGCTAATCAGATCCAATGTTCCGCGAGCTGTAGATCTGCAATTCTTTTTTAGGGGTTCCCTGAGATCTCAAAGTTTCACCAAGGGTTCCTCCACAGTAAAAAGGTTGAGAAACACTGATCTATAGTATAACCTGAGGTACTAGTGACACCTACTGGCGACAGTGAGAAATGCACAGCCCAATTGAGTTTAGGAGAAAAGCCAGAAATAAACTGTACAATCAGTCTAAGCTGCCTACAGCCCAGCCAAAAACTAAATTTGCATTGTCCCCTCAGTTTAGGACCAGGTGCTACATTAAGTTTGGTGCTGGCACTAAATCCCTGTAACATTTTCAGTCTTGAAGAGCTGACATTAGATGCACAGGAGGAGTCTAGTCACAAATCCCCTTCGCTTTTCTTTGCAGAAAACAGCTACCAGTGTAAATTTGTTGCCCTCAGATTTTCTGCTGCAGTCTAGTCAACAGCTCTGTAAATAATCATGTATGGTTATCAAAGTGTTTCCCTGGCTGTAAAAAAATCCCAGAGTGACTTGTCAGCTAAAAGCGAATCTTAAAAATTAGATCTGTAGTTTTGCAAAAAAAGGCACAGATTAAATAAGTTTGTATTTGGATATACAGTAATTGTGATTTGTAATTGTAATTTGTGCAGCACTAACAATTATGTAAATATATAAAATATTGTGTTTATTATTATTGCTACTACAACTACTAGACTGCCACTTTTAGCACTTGCTTGCTGTGATGGTGTAAGGGATTGGGTGGGGCTTAAATTTAACACTAATGCTGCGTACACACGGTCGGATTTTCCAACGGGAAATGTTCAATAGGAGCTTGTTGTCGGAAATTCCGACCGTGGGTAGACTCCATCGGACATTTTCCGTCGGAATTTCCGACAAACAAAATTTGAGATATGGATCTCAAATTTTCCGACAACAAAATCCGTTCTTGTAAATTCAGATCGTGTGTGCATACAAATCCAACGCACAAAGTTCCACGCATGCTCGGAATCAAGCAGAAGAGCCGCACTGGCTATTGAACTTAATTTTCCTCGGCTCATTGTACGTGTTGTACGTCACCGCGTTCTTCACGTTTGTTTGGAATTTCCGACAACATTTGTGTGACCATGTGTATGCAAGGCAAGTTTGAGCCAACATCCGTCGGAAAAAAAACATGGATTTTGTTGTCGGCATGTGCGATTGTGTGTACGCGGCATTAGGCACACAATAGGATTTTCTGACAACAAAATCATTAATTTTTTTCCGAGGGATGTTGGCTCAAACTTGTCTTGTATACACACGGTCCCCACAAATGTTGTCGGAAATTCCGAACATCAAGAAAACAACGAGCTGAGAAAAATGAAATTCAATAGCCAGTGCGGCTCTTCTGCTTGATTCTGAGCATGCGTGGACTTTTGTGCGTCGGAATTGTGTACACACGCTCTCAAATATTTGATGGCGGAAATTCCAACAACAAATGTTCTATGGAGCATACACACGGTCGGACTTTCCGACAACAAGCTCACATCCAACATTTGTTGTCGGAAAATCTGGTGTACGGGCCCATAAAAGCACTTTCACACTGGGGCGTTGGGGACGTCGTCGGTAAAGCACCGCTATTTTTGGGGCGCTTTACAGTCATTTTAGTTGCGCTTTTTGGCCGATAGAGGGGAGCTTTTAACCCCCGCTAGGGGCCATAAAAGGGTTAAAAGCGCCACAAAGCGCCCACAAAGCACCCACAAAGCGCTGATGCCGAGGCGCTTTGCAAGTGCTTTGGCGGAGCTGTCCATTGATTTCAATGGGCAGGGGCGCTTTAGGAGCGGTGTATACACCGTCCACTCCTATAGCGCCTCAAAGATGCTGCTTTCAGGACTTTTTTTAACGTCCCGCAAGCGCACCGCTCCCGTGTGAAAGCCCTTGGGCTTTCATACTGGAGTGATAGGAGAGGCACTTTACAGGCGCTATTTTTAGTGCTATAGCGCCTCAGTGTGAACGTGGCCTAAGTTCCTGAGGTTGGATTTATGATAAGATCAATTACAGTATTGTCACACAATGGCAGTTGTTACAGACAGAAGTCACCAGGTGATGGGGAAATTGCATATTACACATTTTCTTAGTTAAAGTTGTCTAGAGGTCTCACAAATATCTAATAATGAATTCCAAGCCCTGGTTAAGTATGGTTTTACCTTAGTTGACTCACCCCAAAGGAATGTTACTGCAAATTGACCAAGTCCTTCAAAGGTCATAGTGTTGCTTGCAGTGGGAGTTGACCATTTTCTTACACAAATTCTATATAATACACAAACACCGCTTGTAATACCTGTCTCATGTCAGAGCTGCATTATGCATGCATCTGTGGTCACCTGTGCCATGCCATACAATTGGAGGGACCCATGGCATAAACAGTATCTTTAGTTACATTATCTCACAAAAGTGAGTACACCCCTCACATTGTTGTAAATATTTTATTATATCTTTTCATGTGACAATATTTTGTGTGGCCACCAATATTTTCCAGAACTGCCTTAACTCTCTTGGGCATGGAGTTCACCAGAGCTTCACAGGTTGCCACTGGTTTAGGTCTGGAGACATGCTTGGCCAGTCCATCACCTTTACCCTCAGCTTCTTTAGCAAGGCAGTGGTCATCTTGGTCTGGGCGTCCTTACCGCGGGGCAAACGGGGCAGCTGCCCTGGTCCCAGTCATTGTTGGGGGCCCAAACAGCTGCCCGCTGCCCGGCGGAGTTACGCCACCTTCGGCACTGATCATGATGGCTGCTCGCTACTGTAATCCGGGAGAGGAGCGCTGCTTCTGTATTTACAAGTGACAGCGCTCCTCTCCCTGCGGCTGTTCAGACCCCTCCCTGCTCCACACATCGATGTCTGTGTGAGCAGAGAAGGGAGGGGTGGGGCATCCACTGTGTACATGCAGAAGCTCCTCCAGAGACCGTGAGCCTGCATGGACATGCATGGCTCTTCTGCAGCACCACTCTGTTGTTTGGGTGAGGTGAACTCTAAACTTTAATCTGAGGGGAGGAGAGCCTTTTTCTCTGTGGGGGATTGGGGTTGGACTTGGATGTACAGCACACTCAACCATGCATTATGCGCATAGTGCACCCCTTAATCCTGCACTCTGAACATGTAGCGCACCCTTCAATCCTGCACTCTGCATGTAGCGCATCCTTCATTCCTGCACTCTGCATGTAGCACACCCCTCAATCCTGCATGCTGCATATAACGCACCCCTCAATCCTGCACTCTGCATACAACGCACCTCTGAACCCTGCACTCTACAGATAATGCACTCCTGAACCCTGCACTCTGCACATAGTGCACCCCTCAATCCTGCACTCTGCACATAGCACATCCCTCAATCCTGTACTCTGCACATAGCGCACCCCTCAAACCTGCACTCTGTACATAGCACACCCCTCAGCCCTACACTCTACTCATAGCGCACTCCTCAATATTACACTCTGCTCATAGAGCACCTCTCAACCCTGCATGTAGCGCACCCTCAACCCAGCACTCTCTACATAGCGCACTCTTCTATATATAGTTCACTCCTGAACTCCTGGTATGTAACAGGAATCTTTATGTAGCGCACACGCCTCAACCCTGCACTCTGTACATAGCGCACTCCTTAACCTGCACTTTGCACATAGTGCACCCCTGCATATAGCGCACCCCTCAACCCTGCACTCTGTATGTAGCACACTCTTCTGTATATAGTTCATTCCTGAACTCCTAGTATCTAACAGTGCCTCAATGTTAGTGAAGTTTGGCCACACCCGCAATTCGATGTAGAGATAATAAAGTGCAGTAACCTCTAGCAACTAATCGGTGAACATTAATGATCTGCTTTAATCATTAGCAACCAAGCAGTGACCAAGAATGGTTTGCAGTAACCGCTAGAAACCAATTATCAGTAATGATGTACGGTAAATACGTAAGGAAGGAGCAACGGTGGAGGGATTATAGCAGTGCCAATGACAAAATAATACAGTTGATTATACAAAAAATAAAAATTTTTATTACAAAAGTTTTTAAAAACATTCAAAATGCAACATATGAAAACACATATACAAAAACAAAGGGATGATATAGAGGAGCAGGTAGACTTAATGCCAATGTAGTAGTGACCAGAATGAAAATGGTGGGTCACTTTTTCCCTACTAGGTTTGCCAAAGCATTGGCATCTTCAGGGAAATAGAATACAAAGGAAAGCATACATTGCTCTGAAAAAAAGAAAAGGAATCAAAAACACTGATTCAGAAAATAAATAATTTAAAACGAATGCATGAATTTAAATGGTTAGGTACCAAGGTGGTATCAATCCAAGTCCCTCCCCACGCAAGTCACACCAACAGTCTCCCATCAGAGTTCCCAGAAACCCAGTATAATCAACCAAACATACCCCAGCAGCACCAACGAACAAGGTCGATACGATCCAGTGCTGAGGGGGGCAACAAGCCCACATGGCCACACTATGGCTGCACAATGGCCAATCGGGAGCTGATGAAAAGCGGCCTTCACGCCTGCGCAGAAGCACAGGCCGGACGCCTACATTGCCCAGAATGCCAGGCACAACATAAGTCACGCCGCAAGGTGTAACCATGCGGCGTAGGCAAAGGTGGGAGTGACAATGCGAGCCCTGACAGTCGAATAGACAGAGAGGCTGTCATATCCAGTGAAAGGAGATGGAAAGAGGCAGATGTGCACAGAGAAAGCTAAAGGGCAGAGGAAGGCTGCAGGGGCGGGCTTGGATAGGAGAACACCAAGCCCTTGGGTGTCCATACAGCCAAAGGCCATAGGTCAAGGTGACCCCCAATGGGAGGAAAGCAACGGACTGAGCGCAAAGGGGAACCAGGGTAGGCAGGGAATGGGGAATGGAAGAAGGTGGGAAGCCGGTGGGGGGAACATGGGGATGGAGATGGACAGAACTGCCATGTAAAGCTCCAATGTTTTTAATAACTTTTGTAATAAAAATTGTTATTTCCTATATAATCAACTGTATTATTTTGTCATTGGCACCGCTATAATCCCTCCACCGTTGCTCCTTCCTTATGTAATTCTATTTCGGGATGCATCATTTTCTTTTCAACCACTGATGTACGGTAAACTCTAGCAACCAGTCAGCAGTAATGATGGGCAGTAACCACTAGCAACCAGTGAGCAGTAATGATGTACAGTAACCTCTAGCAACCATTTAGCAAGCAGAAATTATGCGCTGTAACCTCTAGCAACTAATAAGTGAGTGGTAATGATATGCTGTAACCTCTGGCAACCAATCACAATCACTGCCTGATCTGCTGCAGTAAACTGATTTGGGGGGGGGCCCAAGAAAATGTTTACCAGGGTCCAATCAATATTAAAGACGGCCCTGATCTTGGAGGCGTGTTTGGGGTTATTATCACGTTGGAATACTGCCCTGTGGCCCAGTCTTCAAAGGGAGGGATCATGCTTTGCTTCAGTATGTTTAAGTACATGTTGGGATTCCCAGTGCAATAACAGCGCTCATGCAGCCCCAGACCATGACACTCCCACCACCATGCTTGACTGTAGGCAAGACACACCTGTCTTTGTACTCCTCACCTGGTTACCGCCAAACACGCTTGACACCATCTGAACCAAATAAGTTTGTCTTGGCCTCATCAGACCATAGGGTATGGTTCCAGCAATCCATGTCCTTAGTCTACTTGTTTTCAGCAAACTGTTTATGGGCTTTCTTGTGCATCATCTTTAGAATAGGCTTTCTTCTGAGACTACAGCCATGCAGACCAATTTGATGCAGTGTGCGGCGTATGGTCTGAGCACTGACAGGCTGACCCCCCACCCCTTCAACCTCTGCAGCTATGCTGGCAGCACTCATACGTCTATTTCCCAAAGACAAGCTCTGGATATGATGCTGAGCATGTGCACTCAACTTCTTTGGTCGACCATGGCGGTGCCTGTTCTGAGTGGAACTTGTCCTGTTAAACAGCTGTATGGTCTTCGCAACCATGCTGCAGCTCAGTTTCAGGGTCTTGACAATCTTCTTATAGCCTTGGCCATCTTTAAGCTATAAGAATTTAGGCAACAATTCTTTTTTTCAGATCCTCAGAGTTCTTTGCCATGAGGTGCCAAGTTGAACTTCCCGTGACCTGTATGAGAGAGTGAGAGCGATAACACTAAATTTAACCCACCTGCTCCCCATTCAGACCTGAGGCCTTGTAACACTAACGAGTCACATGACACTGGGGAGGGAAAATGTAAAATATTTACAAAAATGTGAGGGGTGTTTTCGCTTTTGTGAGATACTGTAAGTATTATTGTTATATTTTCTATCGGTATCTGTCATTACGTTTAATAAATGTTACACTTATAAGTATTTGTGTGATCTCTCTTTGCACATATCGAAGACAACCCCAAAAATGTGAGGAAACACCAGTGTCCTATAACAATTTTGGTATGGGGCCCTATGATCTGTAGTCATGGTGTAGTACTGATGTAGGTGTGCAGCATGGTGTAAGAGGGAGTGTGTGAGCAGTGAGCAGAGGACAGGACCGACCCTCCCCACCCCGAGAGCGGCAGTGCAGCGGACCGGACCACCCACGACTGGACCGGACCCCCCCCAACGAGCGAGAGTGGTTTGGGTATCCTGGGGACCAACATCGGCGGCAGAGCGGAACATTACGGTGGTGGAGCGGGTGTACTAGGGACAGTATCACCCCACAGACATGGACAGGGGAAGCAGGAGGATATCCAGTGGGCCCGGGAGGTGGAATGATGACAGGGAGAGGCGCCGGGTAAGTGAAGTGCAGACTGATTAGTGAAGTGGGACTGAAGGTGACTGACTGCTAGTGTCAGATTACAGGGGAGGCTGTGCAAAGTGACACACAGGCACAAACTACAAAACCTGACTGATGGTGTATTGTGAGTACCTGAGTATTGGGAGTACCTGAGTATTGGGAGTACCTGAGTATTGGGAGTACCTGAGTATTGGGAGTACCTGAGTATTGGGAGTACCTGAGTATTGGGAGTATTGTGTGTACCTGAGTATTGTGAGTATTGTGTGTACCTGAGTACCTGTGTGTTGGGGTAAGTCTGTATTGTGAGTACCTGTGTGTTGGGGTAAGTGTGTATTGTGAGTACCTGTGTATCGTGATTACCTGTGTAGTGTGTGTGTGTATTGTTAGTACCGGAGTATTGTGTGTTTTGTGAGTGCACGTAGACTGTGAGTGCACATGTGTTTTGTTAGTGCATGTGAGCTGTGAGTACACGAGTGCTGTGAGTGCATGTGGATTGTGAGTGCTCATGGACTGTGGGTGCACATGTACTGTGAGTGCATGTGGGCTGTGAGTGCACGTGGACTGTGAGTACCTGTGTATTGTATTGTTGAGCACCTGTGTATTGTATTGTTGAGTACCTGTGTATTGTTGAGTATTATGCCCCGTACACACGGTCGGATTTTCCGATGGAAAATGTCCGATCGGAGCGTGTTGTCGGAAATTCCGACCGTGTGTGGGCTCCATTGGACATTTTCCATCGGATTTTCTGACACACAAAGTTGGAGAGCAGGAGATAAAATTTTCCGACAACAAAATCCATTGTCGGAAATTCCGATCGTTTGTACACAAATCCGACGGACAAAGTGCCACGCATGCTCAGAATAAATAAAGAGATGAAAGCTATTGGCCACTGCCCCGTTTATAGTCCCGACGTACATGTTTTACGTCACCGCGTTTAAAACGATCGGATTTTCCGACAACTTTGTGTGACCGTGTGTATGCAAGACAAGTTTGAGCCAACATCCGTCGGAAAAAATCCTAGGATTTTGTTGTCGGAATGTCCGAACAAAGTCCGACCGTGTGTACGGGGCATTAGTGTTAGGAAGCTAGTTGTTAGCTCATTTGGACAGGATATAATCTTTGATTACCACCAATACAGACCTGATCACGGATGTGGAAATACGGGACAATTTAGGAAACAGCGATCACAGGTCAATTTGTTTCAGTATAAATCAAACTGATTGGAAACATAAGGGGAATACAAAGACACAGAATTTCAAAAGGGCCAACTTCCCTAAACTACTAGCCTTGCTAGAAGATACAAATTGGGATAAAATCTTAGGAACAAAGAACACGGAGGAGAAATGGGTATGCTTTAAGAGCATATTAAATAAGTGGAATTAGCCAGTGCATTCCAACTATAAGCCCATCCCTGCATGCCAAGGTCCTAGGTGTAATCCTGGACTCTGAACTCTCCTTTAAGCCCCACGTCCAATCACTGTCCAAATCTTGCCCCCCTAACCTCCGCAACATCTCCAAAATGCGCCCTTTTCTAACCAATGACACAACAAAGCTTTTAATTCACTCCCTGGTCATCTCTTGCCTTGACTACTGCAACTCCCTCCTCAATGGCTTACCTCTACATAGTCTATCCCCCTTCAATCCATCATGAATGCTGCTGCCAGACTCATCGACCTTTCCAATCGCTCTGTGTCTGCTACTCCTCTCTGTCAATCCCTCCACTAGCTTCCGCTCACCCAACAAATTAGATTCAAAATACTAACAACTACTTACAAATAGGGCTGCTGAAATTAATCGCAGCATCGATGCATCGCGATTCGGGTGTCCCCGATGCGGCATCGATGCATGTGACCCGAAAAATCGATGTCTGGCCCCGCCCCCTCCCGGGAGAGTGCTCCGTACGTAAAGCTGTTACTAGTGTGTGTATTTTCCGCTCATGTGACTCTCGGCCGCGCCTCCCTCCTCTGAGTCCCCTGATTTCAGCCCCGCCCACTGACTGGAGCTATCAGGTCAGAAGAGAGGCGGGCGGGGCTGACATCAGGAGAGACGTGAGAGGAGGGAGGCGCGGCCAAGAGTCACATGAGCAGAAAATACACACACTAGTAACAGCTTTACGTATGGAGCGCTCTCCCGGGAGAATTCCCTGCTCAGGAGAGATGTGACAACCGGCGGGACACCGGCGGCTGGAGTGGAGATCGGGGGGAGATGGTGAGCAGGCAGATCGCCCTGCTCATTACAGGTTGCCACCAGCACCGGCGGAGCAGCATGTAAGTACAGAGGGGGAGGGGGGGCGCTGTGACACAAGTCCATATCATACAATTGTCTTCTATGTGCATTCATCACACCACAACTCTGCATTATTGTCCCCAGTCTGTGACCAACTCCTGTGCCATGTCCCCAGTCTGTGACCAACTCCTGTGCCATGTCCCCAGTCTGTGACCAACTCCTGTGCCATGTCCCCAGTCTGTGACCAACTCCTGTGCCATGTCCCCAGTCTGTGACCAACTCCTGTGCCATGTCCCCAGTCTGTGACCAACTCCTGTGCCATGTCCCCAGTCTGTGACCAACTCCTGTGCCATGTCCCTAGTCTGTGACCAACTCCTGTGCCATGTCCCCAGTCTGTGACCATCTCCTGTGCCATGTCCCCAGTCTGTGACCATCTCCTGTAGCATGTCCGCAGACTCTGACCATCTCATGTAGCATGTCCGCAGTCTCTGACCATCTCCTGTAGCATGTCCGCAGTCTCTGATCATCTCCTGTAGCATGTCCGCAGTCTCTGATCATCTCCTGTAGCATGTCCGCAGTCTCTGATCATCTCCTGTAGCATGTCCGCAGTCTCTGACCATCTCCTGTAGCATGTCCGCAGTCTCTGACCATCTCCTGTAGCATGTCCGCAGTCTCTGATCATCTCCTGTAGTCATTTGGGGGCAGTCTGGAGCTCCTCTTTAAGTTGTCTGCACTGTTTACACTTTGCTACATGCAAGGAGTGTTGTCTTTTTTTTAAGAACAGATAAAATTTAAAAAATGGAGTTCTTCTTAAATTTTTTGGATGAAAACCGCGCGCAGTAATCGTGATGCATCGTTAATCGTGGACCTGATAATCGTAATCGAATAGAATCGTGAGGCCAGTGAAGATGCGCACCCCTACTTACAAATAGGGATGGATGAACGGTTCAGCCCGAGCATAAGTTTGGGCCGAACTTTCGTTGTTCAGACGTTCGGCGAACATCTGAACAAAGGGGAAGTTTGAACGTTTGTTCGGCCCCCCGAAATGACCACAATGCATTGCGGTGCTGAAGAGTGCATTGCAAGCCCTGATTGGCTGAAGCAGTGAAAGCTTCAGCCAATCAGGACACAGAGCACTGTTAGAGTCATGATTGAACACTGTCATCATGATTTTATCCAATCATGGCTCATTCCTACCCCACAGTATAAAAGTATTCTTTCAATAGCAGCCATTTTCAGTGTGATTTTGGCGTGGAGAGAGGTAGAACAGAGCTCTGTTCAGTGCTATTAGCTAGTTGGTGTGCTATACTGTGCTATTTTGCTTCAATTGTCAGTGTAGAATATTAGTTTCTTGTCAGTCTAGGGATAGTGTGAGTGTAGTGAGGAGGACCATCATTTAGCTTTGCATAGTGTGCAGCTAGAGTAGGGACAGCTCAGATAGTTTCACTGTAGTGTAGTGAGACCGTGTCATTAATACATACATTAGAGTACAGTAGGGACAGCTCAGATAGTTTCAGTGTAGTGTAGTGAGACCGTGTCAGTAATCTTGAAATTAGTGTATAGCTAGAGTAGGGACAGTTCTGTTAGCATCAGTGTAGTGACGGTTGACGGTTGTGTTACTGCCATTTAACACCATTTACTTCTGTGTGAATTACTGCCAGTTTAATGCCATATAGTTTTTTGTGCGTTACTGCCAGTTTAACGCCATATAGTTTTGTGCGTTGCTGCAAGTTTAACGCCATTTACTTCTGTGTGATTACTGCAAGTTTAACGCCATTTACTTTTGTGTGCGTTACTGCAAGTTTAACGCCATTTACTTCTGTGTGCGTTACTGCAAGTTTAACGCCAAATAGTTCTGTGCGTCACTGTACGTTTGATGCATTGTATTGCAGTATATTATAGTGTATCCGTGGAGTGTGTCTATGTAGTGTGAGTACTCAAATTAAAGTAAACCAAACACCACTTTACAGTGATTAAAGTGCAGCTACGTACAGATTTCCACTTCTTCTTTACATTTTCTTATAAGCACCGCCCCTCCCAATAATGTCTGGGAGAACAACAAGGAGAGGCAGACGTTCCCTTGGCACTGTAAGGGGGCCAGCAACAAATGTGTCCACAGGCAAAGGTGGACGTGGTGGTGAGTCCTCAGACAGGGCATAATTTCCTCTGTTTAGTGAGTTTGCCCATGCTATCCAGCCACAGCATGCAGAGGAGGTGGTAGACTGGCTTACTAAACCTTCCTCATCCTCCTCATCTTCTGTCATGCAAGCAGAGACACGTGTGCAGTCCCCTGCAGTTGCCAGAGTGGATAAACCTGCCTCCTTGTCCACATCTATTCCTGTCATAGCCCCAACATCAGCCATGGAAGAGTCAGCTGAGTTATTTGACCACAGCATCAGCTACTTGCTCCTTGATGATGCCCTGCCATTACTGGATTCAGATGTTGGTTCTGGGGTTGAGGATGACAGCAACATGAGCCTAGAGAGAGGGGGAAACACTGGTAGACAAATTGGCATTTATGTTCCCCCAGCCGCAGGCTATTGCCAAATTGTCTCCAGTGGTAATGATGATGGAGATGGAGGAGATGGAGATGAGGATGATGTCACTGATGTGACTTGGGTGCCAGATAGAGCAGAGGAGGAAACTGAAGGTGAGGCGGCACAACCCCCAGGAGGCAGACATCAAAAAGAAAAGGAGTAAAGACCAGCCACCCTATTCTATCACATTCTGCAGCTGTTATCTTGCCAAAGCTCAGCTGTCTGGGCCTTTTTCAGCACATCTGCAGTAGATCGCACTGTTGCTATCTGCACATCAAACATGGCGAAAAAGCACCAGCCATTTGGGTACCACATGCTTAACAAGGCATTTAAAGTCTAACCACTCAGCACATTGGCAAAAGCACCTAAAAGCCACACAAAAGGGGCACAAATCTGTCCCTCCTCCTCCTTACCCACTTCAGTCTTTCCCTGCTATGCCAAGTCATTACCTCTGAGCAGCCTCTAATGACAGGGATGATGGTATAGCACAGGGTGTCCAAGGTCCTAACAGCACATCTACCAGCAGCATACCACCAGCTGTAGACTGTAGCTGGCAAATTTCTCTGCCCCATCTGCTGCATACACAGTCCCTGCCACCCACATGCCCAGCGTCTAAATGCAAGCTTGTTAAAGCTGTTGGCTCTCCATCTTTTGCCTTTCAGCCTGGTGGATTCTGCCCCCTTCCATGAATTTGCAAAATGTGCTGTACCACAATGGCAGGTTCCCAGTTGC
The DNA here is from genome assembly GCA_037952925.1 of Lithobates clamitans. NCBI lineage: Eukaryota > Metazoa > Chordata > Amphibia > Anura > Ranidae > Lithobates > Lithobates clamitans. The sequence goes on from JBBGZY010000081.1 coordinate 9,843,182, forward strand.
TACTACTTTTCAAGTAAGGCCGTTCCATCTCTCTACCATCATGTGGAAGGGAATGTTCTGGCATCGTTGGGCAAGGCAGTCAGCTGTAAAATCCACCTTACTGCTGACACATGATGCAGCAAGCATGGGCAGAGATGAAATATTTCATTCACAGCACACTGGCTAACACTGCTTGCAACTTGAAAGGATGCAGGACAGGGCTTGGTGCTGCAGCTTGCTGTGCCCCCACGTCTCCATACAGCTGGTGGTGATGATGCTAAACCTGTGAGCTCTACCCCCTCTTCCTCCTCCTCTGCCACCTCCATACCCTCCTCTGCAGAATTGTCCTATGAACATCAGGTACCCCCTAAGCGTTCAAAGGGCTATTCCCAGAGTCAGGCTAAAAGGTGCGATGCAGTGCTTCAGCTGGTGTGTTTAGTGGACTGGAACCACACCAGAGCAGAGATTCTTGCAGCTCTGCAGGGTCGGGCCCAGAGGTGGTTCACACCATGCCAGCTGGAGTCAGGAATGGTGGTGTGCGATAATGGCTCAAACCTCCTGTCTGCCCTTAGACAGGGATGGTTGACACATGTGCCATGCCTTGCACATGTCCTCAATTTGGTGGTGCAGCATTTCCTAAATATGTACTCAGGCTTGCAAGATGTGCTAAAGCTGGCCAGAAGAGTCTGTAGCCATTTCAGGCGGTCATACACAGCCAGTGCTCGGTTGGTTGAGATTCAGCAGGAATTCCACCTGCCCGTAAACCGCCTAATTTGTGACGTGCCCACCAGGTGGAACTCGACTTTGGCAATGCTGCAGTGGATATACATGCAGCAGAGTACCTATGTGAGTATGGCAGGACGACAGGCTCAGGCCGCCTCAGCTTTTTTCCCCCACGCCAATGGCTGATCATAAAGGGATGCATGCACTGTATTGTCACCATTTGAGGAGGCCACAAGGATGGTGAGCCATGATAGTGCATGCATCAGTGACACAATCCATGTTGTGTTCCTGCTGGAGCAGACTCTGCATGGCATTATGGACAGGGCACTGGAGGCAGAGCAGCAGGAGGAAGAAGAGGACTTCCTTTCCTCTCAAGGCCCACTTTATCAAGACACCATCATTCCTATGTCACAGAACACACAGGAGGAGAGAGGGGAGGAGGTAGAGGAGGAGGATTCTGGCACTTTCATAGGCTTCGAAGAAGAGGAATACATGTGTCAATCTGTAAGCAATGGCTTTCCAACCCCAGGACCCTTGGGAGTAGTAAGTGGCTGGGAGGAGGAAGTTCCAGATGCTGTCATCTTGAGTGACCCCGAGGAGTCTGCTTCTCAAGTCTCGGCAAATTTGAGATGCCCGGGCAACCTCATGCTTCAAAGCCTGCGAAAGGACCCAAGAATATGTAGCATACAGGAGAAGGATGATTACTGGTTGGCAACCCTCCTTGACCACCGTTATAAGGGGAAGGTCTCAGAACTCATCCCATCCCCACAGAGAGTGCAGAAGATAAAATAAAGGGGAAATCAAAGAGGATTTTATTGAACGTTTTTCCTGACTCCAGTAGGTTACAGTGTAGTGGAAAACGTAGTTTTGCGTCTTCTGTTGGTCAAGAGAGGAGCGTTGGAGAAGGCATCAGTCTGAGTGAGGCGTTTCGGAATTTTTTAGTCCTCACAGCCCAGGGCTGTCAGCTTCCACATCCCATCGGCAGCATCTGCATCACATGTTGGACGATTACCTCGGGGCCAAAACAGAGATGGAGAACTTTTTAGCTGCCGATCCTTACTGGGTCATGAATAGACCACTGGCCAGAACTTGCCCAGTATGCTATCGAGTTGTTGGGCTGCCCTGCATCCAGCGTACTTTCAGAATGGGCATTCAATGTGTGCAGGACTTCGAGGCTGCCTAGCTTTGAGGGTGTTCAATTATTTCATCTGTAAGAATGTTTTTGGTATAGGTTTCATGGGCACAATTAACACCCAAAGACCAATTTTTCAGCACCTGTTTGACAGGTGCATATCATTGCAATTTTTTTGCCTTCATCAAGAGCACCTCTATGGGGTTACAGTGGGAAGGCGCCCCGACACCCAAAGAGTCATTTTTCTGCACCTGTTTGACAGGTGCATATAATTGCAATTTTTTACAGCAAGGCCAATTCTTGCCTTCATCAAGAGTACCTCTATAGGGTTATGGTGGGAAGGCGCCACTGACACCCAAAGACCAATTTTTACGCACCCGTTACTTCTATCCAAAGTCAAAGTGACACCAGAATGTATGCTAAAAATATGTAATCTTGTTCCCAGTGCACTACATTGTGGCCTCATCATACACACTGGCTCCGCAGCTGTTGCTGAGCAAAATAAAGGCAGCTTGCAGGTAAAATGTCATTTATTTTGGCTTTATAAATGAAATTATTGCTGCAGCAGATTCTAGACATGGTACAGATCTGCCACTTTAAAGGTATACTAAGGGGACCCCCCAGGTACTATATTGGAAGTGATTTTTCATTTTTATGCTTTCACTTTAAAATAAAAAAATTACTGCTCATTTAAAAATTAAATTTTTCACAAACTTTTTTTTTTATTGATACATGTCCCCCAGGGCAGGACCCGGACCCCTATAACCATTGTATGCCCAATTACTTGCATATAAGCCTTCAAAATGGGCACGTTTGATTTTTGATGTTCAGTTCGCATTGACTTTAATGGGGGCCCATCCCTACTTACAAAGCCATCCACAACTCTGCCCCCAGCTACATCACTGACCTAGTTTCAAAATTCCAACCTAATCGTTCTCTTCGTTCTTCTCAAGACCTCCTGCTCTCTAGCTCCCTCATCACCTCCTCCCATGCTCGCCTCCAGGACTTTTCCAGAGCCTCTCTAATCCTTTGGAACTCCGTACCCCAATCTGTCCACTCTATTAGCTTTTAGACGCTCTCTGAAAACCCTCCTCTTCAGAGAAGCCTGTCCTACCCACACCTAACAACTTTATTTTCATTTTCTCCATCTGATAATACCCCACAGCTGTTACCTTTTGTTCCACTTGACCCTCCCTTCTAGACTGTAAGCTCTAATAAGCAGGGCCCTCTGATCCCTCCTGTATTGAATTGTATTGTAACGGTACTGTTTGCCCCCATGTTGTAAAGCGCTGCGCAAACTGTTGGCACTATATAAACCCTGTATAATAATAATAATAATATTTAGGGCAGCTAAGATAGTACACGAAGGGCACATAGTGGAGGAGAGTAAGAAAAATCCAAAGAAATTCTTTAAGTACATAAATAGTAAGAAAGGGAGGTCAGATCATATTGGTCCTATAAAGAATGATGAAGGGAATCTGGTTACTAAGGATGGAGAGATGGCGAAGTTATTGAATTTATTCTTCTCCTCGGTCTTCACCAGGGAATCGGGGGGCTTCAGTAACCAAAACTGCAATGTTTATCCTCATGACATGTCACAGGAAGCACCCCCATGGTTAACAGAGGACAGAATTAGAAGTAGACTTGAAAAATGTAACATTAATAAGTCACCGGGACCAGGTGGCTTGCACCTGAGGGTCCTTAAGGGACTCAGTCAAGTAATTGCCAGAACATTGTTCCTAATTTTTATGAACAGTCTACTGACTGGAATGGTACCAGCTGATTGGAGAAAAGCCAATGTAGCACCAATATTTAAAATAGGGCCAATATACATACCTGGGAATTACAGACCAGTTAGCCTAACATCAATTGTATGCAAGCTCTTGGAGGGGATGATAAGGGACTATATACAAAATTTTAGCAATGACAACTGTATCATTAGCAGTAATCAGAATTGATTCATAAAGAATCGTTCTTGCCAAACCAATCTATTAACCACCTATGAGGAGGTGAGCTGCCATCTGGATAAAGTAAGGCCCGTAGACGTGGTGTATCTGGATTATGCAAAAGCAATTGATACAGTAGTTCCCCATAAATGTTTACTGTACAAAATGAGGTCCATTGGCATGGACCATAGTGTGAGTACATGGATTGAAAACTGGCTACTAAGGCGAGTTCAGAGGATAGTGATAAATGGGGACACTTGGAATATTCTGGGGTGGAAAGTGGGGTCCCCCAGGGCTCTGTCCTGGGACCAATCTTGTTTAATTTATTCATAAATGACCTGGAGGATGGGATAAACAGTTCAATCTCTGTATTTGCGGACGATACTAAGCTAAGCAGGGCAATAACTTCTCCGCATGATATGAAAACCTTGCAAGAAGATCTGAACAAATTTATGGGGTGGGCAACTACATAGCAAACGAGGTTTAATGTGGAATAATGTAAAATAATGCATTTGGGTGGCAAAAATATGAATGCAATCTACTACCTGGGGGAGAACCTCTGGGGAAATATTTCATGGAGAAGGACCTGGGGGTCCTAGTAGATGACAGACTCAGCAATGGCATGCAATGCCAAGCAGCTGCAAGCAAAGCAAAGCAAACAGAATATTGGCATGCATTAAAAAGAGGATTAACTCCAGAGATAAAAGGATAATTCTCCCAATCTACAAGACTCTGGTCCGGCTGCACCTGGAGTATTCTGTCCAGTTCTGGGCACCAGTCCTCAGGCAGGATGTGCTAGAACTGGAGAGAGTCCAGAGAAGGGCAAAACAACTAATAAAAAGGGTCTGGAGGAAATTAGGTATGAGGAAAGGTTACGAGCACTGAACTTATTCTCTCTGGAGAAGAGACGTTTGAGGGGGATATGATTTTGATGTACAAATATTGTACTGGTGACCCCACGATAGGGATAAAACTTTTCCACGTAAGGGAATTTAATAGGACACACGGCCATTCACTAAAATTAGAAGAAAAGCTCTTTAACCTTAAACTGCGTATAGGGTTCTGTACTGTAATGCCCTGTCCACATGATAGGATTTTCCAACAAATGTTCGATGGGAGCTTGTTGTCGGAAATTCCGACCGTGTGTAGGCTACATCGGACATTTTTTGTCGGAATTTCCGCCAAACAAAATTTGAGATCTGGATCTCAAATTTTCAGACAATTCCGATCATGTGTACACAATTCCGACGCACAAAATTACACGCATGCTCAGAATCAAGCAGAAGAGCCGCACTGGCTATTGAACTTCATTTTTCTGGGCTCGTCGTATGTGTTCTACGTCACCGCGTTCTTGACAATTGGAATTTCCGACAACATTTGTGTGACCGTGTGTATGAAAGACAAGTTTGAGCCAACATTCGTTGGAAATAAATTCAGAATTTGGTTGTCGGAAAATCCTATCGTGTGTACAGGGCTTTAGAGTGGATGTGAAATTCCCTTCCACAGGCAGTGGTTTCAATGGGGAGCATCGATAATTAAAAAAAACTATTAGATAAGCACCTGAACGACCACAACATACAGGGATATACAATTTAATACTGACATGTAATCACACACATAGGTTAGACTTGATGGACTTTTTTTCACCCTCGCCTACTATGTAACTATATGTACTCCTGTAGCAAGAAATACATTTACTTATAATATAACAATATTATTTTGAAGCACTTGTGTCTGTTCCTAGGTTAGCCTCTACATTAGATTACATTTAAAATAATTTCTTCATGAATTCTATATATAATATGTTCTATGTTCTGGACTAACCTGATTTAACATATAAAATAGTAGATCCCAATGTTGAGGACTCTAAGTGACTTGAAAATCAGTACAATCAGTACCTTATAATTTGAAGTGCCACTGGGAAATATTTTTTTTTTTTTTTTGGATTAGCAAAATGGCAAGTACTTCTGTAATTAGACAGATAACCTTGACATGTAATCACTAGTGAGCATGTTACATATTCTAAATCCGTTTCTTAAAATGAAAGAAAATGTATTCCAGAAATAAAGTTTTACTTGCTTGTACATTTATTAGTCTTGGTTTTGGCAGATTTCTTAAAGGACAATTCCAGTCCCCCAAAAATGGGCCAAGCTAAATAAAATTTATGCAAACAACATAGAAGTTCTAAAAATATATATGTGTACAGTAAGCCTTCCACACTGCTCATTTCCTCTGTCCTTACTTTGCCCTTCAAAGCTCTGTGAGCTATTAGTAAATGAAAAAACCCTGTAAGCTATAAGCATGCTTTGGTGCGTGTACTTACCTCTTAAAGCTGAACTCTCAAATAAGTGAATATTGTCTAAATACAAGAAGCAGGTATATTTATTCCAAATGTATGCAGTATACCAGTGTGAATGTATGAGGACCAGTCACTGCTATTCTGTGCATTGTTACTCTGGTCTTGTATCTGACCCCCTTCCCTGTAGTTTTTGGTAAAAGGCAACCTATAGTAGGAGGAGATGCTGGGTCCCTCCCACAGCTCTGCTCTCTGCACATTTTATGTTGAGCACAGTGTTGATGTTACCAATAATTTTATAAGTAAATACCTGGGTTTGCAATGGTATTTGGTGCATACAAAAAGGATTTATACATTTTAGGATACTGCAAAATATATTTAAATAAAAGCTTCTGGGCCTGGCGTGCAATTTTTTTGTTTTCTGGAGCTCATGAAGCTAGAGGTGTTTTGATATGCAAATACAAACTTGGTAATTTGACGGCAGGCCTACCCCTTACTGCATAACTATTGATTCTAATGTGGGAGAGATGAGCCAGCCATTGACCTCAATACAGTATATGTACAGTATATCAAAGTGATATACTCTACAGTGATATAGAAATGCTTGCTTTATCTGGGTTAAAGGGGAGATAAAATTATCTTTCTCAGATGTTTCAGAGGCTATAGTATTTGTTACTTTATAATGGATGTATCTGAATATATGTGCTGATTTTATAGCATATTTATGTGTAAGTGGCTCTGCAGGTGAAATTGTTATCATGAATCTTAGTTCTTTGAAAGCTAGAGAGCTCTATAAAGGGAGCCTTCATTGTTATTATTACATAGTATAAACCAACAGCTTCCAGAAGAAAACTGTAATCCCAAGCTGTAAGATAACCAAGGCAGTTCTGAAATAGAAGTGTTAGCAAAGCTCAAAAAATCTATTCAAGTAAATTCAATAATTCGGGAATAAGCTTCAAGCCATGGGAGACCTTCATCAAGCTCCCAGGCATGGTATGGAAAGACATCTTTAACTGACCAGTGAACTTGTCAGGCCCACTAAAGTGTATAAACTAACCTAACTGGTAAAGTGCATATACCTTGTTGTTGCACTGTGGACCTTTGTTTGCCTTCATATTTGAGGTGGTTGTAGCTGTATTAGTGCACTTCCAAGAAAAACAATATAGTATGGTCGGTGATACTTTTTTATTTGCACTAATAATAACATTTTCAGGACAAGCTTTCAGGGTTCTCCCCCTTCTTCTAAGGCCCAGGCAGTACCGATACACACAATTTTAGCAAAATGATATGCAGGACAATCTCTAATGCAGGCTTTCAGGCAACCCAACCTCAGACATAAATTAATCAGCGGGAAACTTCATTCTGATTACAGAGATGAAAATAAAGGAAACAAAGCCTTTCAACAACAAAAGCTACAAACTGTGCAGCGAAATCAATTCATTAAAAAGTGTCATACATGCAAAAGGAACCTTCAATATTATAGAATCCTACAGCTGTACCTTCAGTAATGTGATGTGTGTCATTTAATGTACAATGAATGCCACCAAGGATCCTCTATTGTGAAACAGAGCAGAAATCCCCTAAAAAAAGAAACATGAAACATAGGACATAAAAGAACATAATGAGGATGATCAATGCAAACTTATAGGACATTATTTCTTACAACCAGGCTACTGTTTTTTCTTAAAAAGAACTTTGAAAATACTCAGGATAAGAACAGATTTTAAACTTACGCCAGCCATATGCCTAAACCGGCCTGCTGAACTGGCCTAGATTTGAACCATTAATTGGCAGGCTAAATCTTCCAAGTTGATCAGAAAGAAAATTCTAATTTGTGTGTACTTTCACAGGGTGACACTGTGAGTACACAGGTAGCAGTGTGCCAACGTCCCAATTGTGGACATTTGAAAAAAGCTAGCTAAAAGAGTGGACTTTATAGGCACACAGATAAACCGTCTAAAAGTAATAAATTGGTTTATTTTATAGACAATTATTTGAAAAAATAGATATTATATATAGATACATGTAAAATTCATAAAATTTATGTTATAAGCCCCACAAAAAAGCTCTGACACCACTTATTATACAGTAACAGTAATACATTCAAAAGGACAGCAATTACAATTCCCAAGATACTATCCAAGTAAGAGAGGAATGCTGTGGGTCAGGGTATGTATCCGGGCACAAAGTACACTCAGTCGCTCGACATGTTGCGCGTAGAGATACGCTTCTTCAGGAGCATGACAGTCGTGTAATTGTCAGACGCAAGAAAGAGTAGTGTGGTATATTGCTGGTAAGCAATGTTATATGGATATGTCCACGGAGAGATGAACACCAAACACAGACCTAAAAAAGCACAGGTGCTGGTGATAGAGCCAGCAGTTCTTCTGATTATAGAGTCTGTTTAGGCATTGTAAAAGATTGATCTGGATGCTCACAGAGGCTAGCACCTCAGAAGGTTTAAAGCCATATTTGTGTGGTGTTGATTGGTCTCCTAGTCTCGCATCAGCGTCTGCTAGTGAAAAAATGTCATTTAAAACTGCTTGCGGCTGTAATGTATTGTCGGATCCCGGAAATATAGATACAAATATGAAGGGGAACCCTGCGGTTTCAGGTCTGGTATGGATTTTCAGGGGAACCCCGAGACAAAATGTAAAAAAAATGGCGTGGGGTCCCCCGCAAAATCCATACCAGATCCTTATCTGAGCACACAACCTGGCAGGCTGCAGGAAAAGGGGGGGGGGACGAGAGAGCGCCCCTCCCTCCTGAACCGTACCAGGCCACTTGCCCTCAACATGGGGAGAGTTTTTTGGGGTCCCCCCAAAACACCTTGTCCCCATGTTGATGGGGACAAGGGCCTCATCCCCACAACCCTTGCCCGGTGGTTGTGGGGGTCTGCAGGTGGGGGGGCTTTTTGGAATCTGGAAGCCCCCTTTAACAAGTGGACCCCCAGATTCCGGCCCCCCTATGTGAATGGGTATCGGGTACATTGTACCCCTACACATTCACCAAAAAAAGTGTAAAAAAAGTAAAAATGCAGTAGACAGTTGCGAACGATACTAAGCTAAGCAGGGCAATAACTTCTCCGTAGGAAGTGGAAACCTTGCAAGTAGATCTGAACAAATTAATGGGGTGGGCAACTACATGGCAAATGAGGTTTAATGTGAAAACATGTAAAATAATGCATTTGGGTGGCAAAAATATGAATACAATCTACTCACTAGAGGGGGGACCTCTGTGGGAATCAAGGATGAAAAAGGACCTGGGGGTCCTAGTAGATGATAGGCTCAGCAATGGCATGCAATAAACCGGGATTTACCCCATCCTCCAGGTCGTTTATGAATGAATTAAATAGGATTGGTCCCAGGACAGGACCCTGTGGGACCCCACTTTCTACCCCTGAATATTCTGAGTACTTCCCAATTATCACTACAATCTGAACTCGCCTTAGTAGCCAGTTTTCAATCCATGTACTCACCCGATGGTCCATGCCTACGAACCTTACTTTGAACAGTAAACATTTATGGGGAACTGTATCAAATGCTTTTGCAAAATCCAGACCACGTCTACGGGCCTCCCTTTATCTAGATGGCAGCTCACGTCCTCATAGAAGGTTAAAACATTGGTTTGACAAGAACAATTCTTCATGAATTCATGCTAACTACTGCTAATGATACCGTTTTCATTGCTAAAATCTTGTATATAGTCCCTTATCATCCCCTCCAAGAGCTTGCATACTATTGATGTTAGGCTAACTGGTCTGTAATTCCCAGGTATGTATTTTGGCCCTTTTTTAAATATTAGTACTACATTGGCTTTTCTCCAATTAGCTGGTACCATTCAGTAGACTGTCTGTCAGTAAAAAATAGGAACAATGGTCTGGCAATTACTTGACTGAGATCCCTAAAGTGCAAGCCATCTGGTCCCAGTGACTTATTAAAGTGGGAGTCCGGCGACCAATCTTTTTTTTTTTAGGTCATTGAGACACTTTGCTAATCCCAAAATAATACTCACAGTTTGGGTGTAATATTCCTGCCTCTGTCTGTTTTCGTACTGAAGAATAACTTTTTAAAAATGTGATGCTGGCTGTTTCCATCTTGCTTGTGGGCATGTGAAGCCCACAAGCATTGATTTCCTGGATGCGGTGAATGCTGTTCATTCACAGCTTGTTCACACGCATGATCATTGGGAAGCCTGACACTAAACTCCCAGGAGACAGTGCGGCGCCGGGGAAAGGCAATAAACACGCCTACTCCCATGGGAGGAGAGACAGGAAGTGCCACAATAAAATACAATATAAAGGTAATTACAGCGATAAAAAAAAAAGTTCGTGCGGCATTTGAACATCTATGCAATTAACTGAAGGGGGTAAGATTAGGTTAAAAATTTGAGTGGAACCCTGCTTTAATGTTAAGTTTTTCAAGTCTATTTCTAATGCTGTCCTCTGTTAGCCATGAGGGTGCTTCTTGTAACGTGTCATGAGTATAAACATTGCAGTTTTGGTTACTGAAGCCCCCCCGATTCCCTCGTAAAGACTGAGGAGAAGAATAAATTCAATACCTTCACCATCTCACCATCCTTTGTAACCAGATTCCCTTCCTCATTCTTTATGTCCTCCCTCTTTTACTGTTTACAATTCTTGGGATTTTTTTTATGCTCTCCCCCGCTATTGTGTCTTTCGTGTTTTATCTTAGCCGCCCCTTCCTCATTCTTTATGTCCTCCCTCTTTTACTATTTAAATACTTAAAGAATTTCTTGGTATTTTTTTGGCTCTCCCCCGCTATGTGTCTTTCGTGTTTTATCTTAGCCGCCCTGATTGCACCCTTACATTTCTTGTTGCATTCTTTGTATGCTGATGACGATTCCTCAGCCTTGTATTTTTTGAAGGCCTTCTCCTTTGCTTTTATATGCATTTTTACATTGGAGTTAAACCACATAGGACTTTTATTCGCTCTTTTAAATTTATTTCCCAATGGGATGCACCGGCTAATGCCCTTATTTAATATGATCTTAAAGGAAACCCATCTCTCTTTTGTGTTCTTTGTTCCTAAGATTTTATCCCAATTAATATCTTATAGAAAGGTTTGTAGTTTAGGGAAGTTGAAATTCTTTTGAAATTCAGTGTCTTTGTATTCCCCTTATGCTTCCTATTTGTGTGATTTACACTGAAGCTAATTGACCTGTGATCGCTGTTTCCTAAATTGCCCCATATTTCCACATCTGTGATCAGGTCTGTATTGTTGCTAATCAGTAGGTCCAGTAATGCTTTGTTTCTAATTGGTGTGTCTACAATCTGACCCATGAAATTGACTAAGTGACTAGTTAATCAGCTCATGTTAATTATGTTTTTGGTTACAATTTGTTTTGTTCAGGTAATATGATCAGAAGGGGGGATGTCCTTCTGTGGGGTATAAAGTATGTGTCTGAGTTTCAATAGAAAAGTGTTCCAGTTTTCATACAAGCTTTTTTTTCGGCTAATCTTGTATGCTGCGGCTATAATATCTGATATCTATTTCCAGAATGGAGAAAGCGGTATACTGATGAAACACTCAAGCAGGTTACTGGGACAGTTCCGTCACAGGTGTTTACCTCTAAGTTAAGCTAGTGTTATGTTCTGTGCCCTCACTGGAAACAACTGAAATGAAATGTATAAGTTGTAATTATGCTAAAGGTATGGCTGTCTATTTAAGAGGGAGATAGTAGTTTACAGAGAGAGAGAGAGAGAGAGAGAGAGAGAGCGATTGTGCAATAACAGTATTGTGACTTTAATTCAGCTATACGTAGTCTTTTCTATTTTCTGATGCTTTTGCTTATACAATGAATTTACAGTAATGTTGTCTTTATGTATTGGCTGCTAAATCATTGTATTGTATTTTAATTGTACTCAATGAAAGGGGAAATTGTGTGTATGCGTTTGTGGTGGTGGTGGTGGTGGGGGGGTGTTTAGGGGGTTAGGAGAAAGTTAAATGAAAATGTTGTGTTAATTAGAAGGAATAATGCAGTTTTAAAAGTAGACGCTTAAAGGCTTCCATTTGTTGCTCAAGGATGCAATTGCCTTGTTCATTGAAACAGTGCTAATTCTGTGTTCATCGCATTAATTTCTTTTTTTTGGCTTTCTTTCCTTTTCTCACCTTGTGATCTGGCCAGTAAGTGTGTTATGTTTCAACATAACAAGCTGACCTGTAAACCTGCTAATGTAGCAGTTACAGGGTGGGGACAAACCATTTACCACCGACAGGGGTGCTTATAATGATCAGCTTTTATTTATTTATGTAAAACCTTTATCCCAAAAGGACCAAAAGTGTTGCTGTAACGGTTTGTTTAACTGCAGTGTGAGACAGAGTTCAGCTTTAATTTGTTAGTGTTTCTCAATCTGCTAGTACATCTAACACTCCCCTTCCTTCCAAACTGACTATGCTGCTGTACAAAGAATTCCCTGTTGCTCCTTTATCCAGAGTATAGGCACTCTAAGGCTGGACATACATTGTACAATTTTCTTGTGCAATTTTGCTTTTACCAAAACCATATAATATGAGGTCACACATAAGCACTTTCAATTTGTATGCAATCAGGTAAGCCCAACTACATAGTTGAAGGTAAATCGAAAGGAAATTGAACAAAAACATTGTATGGCAAGCTTAAAGTGATTGAAAGTCTCATTTTATTTTCTATTAAAATAATAAACATGTTATACTTACCTGCTCTGTTGCAGTGGATTTGCACAGAGCAGCCCGGTTCCTCCCCTTCTCTGGTCCCACTTCTGTGCTCCTGATCCCTCTTTTCTGTCGAGTGCCCCATGGAGCTGTAGTTCGGCCTTGTCCCCTCTCTCGTCCCCTCCTGATTGGCTAACTGACTTTGACAGCAGCGGGAGCCAATGGCGCCGCTTCTGTGTCTCAGCCAATCAGAAGGGAGAGTCCCGGACGACTAAGACACTTGTGGACATTGTTGGATAGAAATGGGGCTCAGGTAAATATTATAGGGGCGGCTGCTACACACAGAAGGCTTTTTATCTTAATGCATAGAATGACTGGTAAGCTCAAATATATTATATATGTTGGGGGTTTAATACCCCTTATATATTATTATTATTATTATTATTATTATTATTATTATACGAGATTTATATAGCGCCAACAGTTTACTCAGCGCTTTACAATGTATAAGGGGGACAACACAATTACAGTACAATACAAAAGGTACAGGAGGGCCCTGCTCGTAGAGCTTACATTCTAAAAGGGAGGGGGTGGTGGTACAAAAGGTAATAGCTGCAAAGAATGATTTGATGGGGGTATATATATATATATATATATATATATATATATATATATCTATATATATATATCTATATCTATATCTATATCTATATCTATATCTATATCTATATCTATATCTATATCTATATCTATATCTATATCTATATCTATATCTATATCTATATCTATATCTATATCTATATCTATATCTATATCTATATCTATATCTATATCTATATCTCTATATATCTATATCTATATCTCTATATATATATCTATATCTCTATATATATATATATCTATATCTCTATATATATATATATCTATATCTCTATATATATATATATCTATATCTCTATATATATATATATCTATATCTCTATATATATATATATCTATATCTCTATATATATATATATCTATATCTCTATATATATATATCTATATCTCTATATATATATATATCTATATCTCTTAATGCAAATAATTTTTTATTTTTATACACAATAATGTCTGAGAAGACTTGTTATATAAGTAAGAAATCAATAATAAGAAATCAACAAGCAAGAATCACATTACAACTTTGTACTTTCGATCATTTTTAATTTTTTTTAGTGGCAATGTTCAGCATTACCGCACCATAAATCTAAAATGCTATTTTAATATGTATATTAAAAAACGACACCAGAATTTTTATCAGTTTTAATCTGTAATGGCATCATAGGTTAGCCATTAAGGTCAGAGATAGTTTGCTGTACACTTAACATTAACACATAATTTATATTACAGAACACATTGATAATGCAGAAAGTGACAAGACTGAATGCATACATTTATACGCCATTATAATGAAAGTAATGGCTGCATTAAAAAGGAGGAGCTTGTCTAGCTACCTCTTGCGCTCCCTCTCTCTGACATTCACACGTCTCCTGTATTGATTCAACACAAACCTGAGCCAGCTTCTGGCTGGCAGTATAAGCCTTCCAGACTTAATGATCTACATCAAATGTACCAACTTTGATAAACAAGCTCTCAGGAACCAAATCGCAAATCTTGTCATGATGTATCACGCCAAAGAGTTTCACTTTGTGAGGTTGTCTGGTCTGTTGCCAACATATATTTTCTAAGCCAAATTGTGCCTCAAGCTGTAAAGAGACCAGTGCAGACAAGTAAAATGCCCTTTGAAAATTGCAACATTTTTTTTCGGAAGCATACAGTTGTAATTTGATGTTTTTGAATGAAATGACAGCCAGAAGGACACTTCATTTTTCATGTAAATGGTTGGGCTTTTAATATGAGATTGCATTACTGTAAGTCACTGTTTACAGGTTTATTTTTGTACAGGATAAGGAGTAGCTATTCTACATTTTAAAGCTGAACTCGAAAATTAAAAAAAGAAATAGCCTTGCAGTGGGTCCCTCCTGCAAGAGTTAAAGCGGCTGTAAAGTCACGAATTACAAATCCTGTAAGCACCCCTTTTACATAAAGATATACTGTGCAGTATCTGTGTTTTTTAAAAATTATGCAGTGAAATAACCTATTTCAGAGCACCGCTGTGCACTCACGTGACCTCCTATCGCTCAGCTTCCCTGATCTGAGGACTATAGTGGTAGGGGCTGAGATTCCCCATTGACGTCAGCCAGGGGGAGAGGAGGAGAGCGGCAGGAGGTCACGTGAGCACACAGCAGCGCTCAGAAATAAGATATTTCACTGCATATTTTTTAAAACACAGATACTGCACAATATATCCTTCTGTAACAGAGGGGCTTCCAGGATTTGGGATGAGTGATTTTAGAGCCCTAGCAGCGGGAGGGGAGGGGCAGGGAGGGGATCTCAGACACACAGCCTTCCAAGCTGACAGGCAGGGAAGGAGGGGGAGAAGTAGAGACTGTAGTATAGTGAGAGACTGCAATCTGACAGAGGCACATAAACTGACTACATTATCATGGATCAGCAGCCATGATTACCATGGTCAGCACACTAAGGGGGGCACAGGAATAGGCAGGATCAGCCAGGTATTTTACAACATAGAGAGGGACAAATGACACTGCACAAGCACTATACTGTATATCCAGGAACATGATCTTTTTTTTTAGGGTTACAACCACTTTAAATATTTGTTTTTCAAAAAAACAATATATACAATATCTCACAAAAGTGAGTACAACCCTCACATTTTTGTAAATATTTTATTATATCTTTTCATGTGACAACACTGAAGAAATGATACTTTGCTACAATGTATAGTAGTGAGTGTACAGCTTGTATAACAGTGTAAATTTGCTGTCCCTTCAAAATAACTCAACACACAGCTATTAATGTCTAAACTGCTGGCAACAAAAGTGAGTACACCCCTAAGTGAAAATGTCCAAATTGGGCCCAAAGTGTCAATATTTTGTGTGGCCACCATTATTTTCCAGCACTGCCTTAACCCTCTTGGGCATGGAGTTCACCAGAGCTTCACAGGTTGCCACTGGAGTCCTCTTCTACTCCTCCATGATGACATCACGGAGCTGGTGGATGTTAGAGACCTTGTGCTCCTCCAACTTCCGTTTGAGGATGCCCCGCGTTATCATGTTGGAATACTGCCCTGTGGCCCAGTCTCTGAAGGGAGGCGATCATGTTCTGCTTCAGTATGTCACAGTACATGTTGGTATTCATGGTTCCCTCAATGAACTGTAGCTCCCCAGTTCTGGCAGCACTCATGGAGCCCCAGATCATGACACACCCACCACCATGCTTGACTTTAGGCAAGACACACTTGTCTTTGTACTCCTCACCTGGTTGCCACCACACACGCTTGACACCATGTGAACCAAATAAGTTTATCTTGGTCTCATCAGTTCACAGGACATGGTTCCAGTAATCCATGTCCTTAGTCTGCTTGTCTTCAGCAAATCTGACTGGCTCCATATGCTGCTTCCCCTTCTGCCAGTCTGAGTTCTGCTGTACAGGGAACTGCAAGAGGCTGCTGCCAATTCAAATTCAGGTGCTTGCACTGCGTGTAGCTAAAATAAAAAAAAAATGTAATGATTAATTAATACAGAGCTGCAATAATGTGTGTCTTTTATATCTGTCTGGAGTTTAGCTTTAATGATGATACAAGCATTCCTTGCAAGAGCAGTTCTGAGACATGTTGAGTGATTATTATATGCAAGCCCTTACTTTTGGCAATTATATGGCTAACAGTTAAGCTATTTTCATTTATCAGATTCCTATAACAGGTTATTACAATTATCTAAACCTGAGCCATGACACCTTTTGAAGATATTTTTACAAAAGAGTGGAGTCGTACATGTCATACCTCTTCTTTATGGCTTAATTCCTAGCTTTTAATTTTCACAAATATATATATGAATTGCTGATTGGAGGAAAAAAAATCTGAGGAGGACAGAAATTGCTGTTTAATATGTAAATGTAAGATAGTCAGTCTAGTCTAATACAAAAAAAGGAAAAAATAATAGGATGTAAAATAAAAAAGGATGTAAAATACTTAGTGACACATCTAAGTGTGTTAAAGATGCCAGGCTGACGATAGAACTATAGTTTATAATATTCATATACTTGTGTAACTGTAACAAATATGCATCCAGCAGCTCTTTTGCACTTATCAGATTCTATTACTAGTACCAAGCATTGGGATCACTCTTCTTTGGTACTTTGAGAACAGTTATATTGGAAGTCTACAGTGCCTTCTAGTTCAAATGAATCATCTGCAAACCTTTGTAAGGATGGAGATCTTTATAATCCTCTTTATAAAAGCTTTTATCTATTTTATCTTTGTAGACATCCTGGATCCTACAACAAAAATTCTGGTCAATTTAGCTTCTTGTTTTGTTCCTCTGCTATATCTGTCTGACTGTCTTGACACTTACCATACCACATAAACCTTTCTTTTTTCTTCTGTTTCTTTTTCATTTTTCTTTGTACTTGTATTCAATTTTCTGATCAATTATGGGTTGTCACTTACTGGTGTACATTTTCTTGAACCAGCTCTACAAATTAGTATACATGTTTATTGTTTTATTCCTAACATTTTTATTCCTTTTATGATATATATATATATATATATATATATAATTTATACTTATATTTTTTAATAAACACAATTCATGACATTTGCTTGGGTTCATTGTATGTTAGTAGTGTGATCTTACAGTCAAAAGGTATTTATAATGCTTTTCTTTACAAAACTATATTTTTCTATACAACAATGTTTTGCCTTTAATTTCTATTTTAAACTGATTGGGTTGTTTTACAAGGTGATCGTTTACAATCACTTTAATTGTTAATTTCCTTCTATGAAATCTTTATGCAACAATTTGAATTCTAGTAACAAGGAAACAAGTAGGTGATATAAATAATCATATTTCCACAATGGGAGTTTATATGTAGTCTATATTTATATCTTTGAACGGGTAACCATTTTCTTATGAAACTTCCAGAAAATCTATAGAGAAGAGAAAATGATATGGGCTATATTAAGCAAGAGTCACATGTAGCTCTGTTCATTCCTGACAAAATGATCTCCAATCAAATGTTTGATCAGAAGTCTGAAGCTCTGGGTGACATGACCTTGGGAGGAGAATATCATAGGTCAGCTTTGTGTCTTTTGTGATTATTCAAGATTTATACGTAGCATGAAGGTTTGTTAAAAATGTTCTGGCTATTCATCGGCATATACTGCAGTGTGTGGCCAGCTTAATATATTGCTTGGCATGAAGATTATAGCATTATCAATACCATGGATGCAATGTCAGCTGGGTGTAATTTTATTTTTAACTGCCTCTGCCTATGCAGGGAATCAATGATAAAACAGTGTGTGGAATATAGTTGTTTAAATGTCCTTGTTGTGCAGCATTTCACACTCCTTAATACCTCAAATCCAATCTGCTATCCTGTCTGGAAAAATTCTTCCGTTCAATTGGCCCTGACAAACAGGCAGCAAGTGACAGCTTGGTATAAATCAGGAAACCTGATGAATTGATGTGAATGAGGATTGCCCCTGGAACAATATCATCTCTTCATTGGTAACATAAGAATGTGTGACTTCCTCCAAAGTCAATGACACTTTCAGTACTTCCATGGACTCATTTGTAATACAGTAATCACATTGCCTTACATGATAAACATCTGGGATCACTAATTCTACATTCACCTTTATCTCAGCTACTATATGAGAAACAGCCATCAGGGAAAAAACAAGGCTGAGTGGTTAAGTGTTCTGCCTTATAATAAGGATGAGAGATTTATAACATCTTGAGGTTTGCTAAGAGCCTTTTTTTATCTATTCTAGTTGTGCTTACAAGTCATGATATATATACATACCATAAGGAACAAATACACATTAGACAAATTAAATAGGAATTGATAGGTGTAATTAATATACTGTATAGAATTATAAATATAATAAATACTTGGAATAGTTAAATGAAGATGTAGTACACAAGTGCATATTTGCTGCCAAGCAGTACAGTAGGATGAACATCTTGGATGAGCCTCATTGTATTATACACAGCAAAAAAAAAAAAAAACATATACTGTGTGTGTGTGTGTGTGTGTGTGTGTGTGTGTGTGTATATATATGTATGTGTATATATATGTGTATATATATATATATGTATGTATGTATGTATGTATGTGTGTGTATATATATATATATATATATATATATATATATATATATATATATATATATATATATATATATATATATATATATATATATATATATATATATATATATATATATACAGTTTCTCACAAAAGTGAGTACACGCTTCACATTTTTGTAAATATTTTATTAAATCTTTTCATGTGACAACACTGAAGAAATGACACTTTGCTACAATGTAAAATAGTGAGTGTACAGCTTGTATAACAGTGTAAATTTGTTGTCCCTTCAAAATAACTGAACACACAGCCATTAATGTCTAAACCGCTGGCAACAAAAGTGAGTACACCTCTAAGTGAAAATGTCCAAATTGGGCCCAATTAGCCATTTTACCTCCACGGTGTCATGTGACTCGTTAGTGTTAAAAGGTCTCAGGTGTGAATGAGGAGCAGGTGTGTTAAATTAGGTGTTATCGTTCTCACTCTTATACTGGTCACTGGAAGTTCAACACGGCACCTCATGGCAAAGAACTCTGAGGATTTGAAAAAAAGAATTGTTGCTCTACATACAAGATGGCCTAGGCTAAAAGAAGATTGCCAGGACCCTGTAACTGAGCTGAAGCATGGTGGCCAAGACCATACCACAGTTTATCTGGACAAGTTCCACTCAGAATAGGCCTCGCCATGGTCGACCAAAGAAGTTGCACATGCTCAGCGTTATATCCAGAGGTTGTCTTTGGGAAATAGACGTATGAGTGCTGCCAGCATTGCTGCAGAGGTTGAAGGGGTGGGGGGTCAGCCTGTCAGTGCTCAGCCCATACGCCACACACTGCATCAAATTGGTCTGCATTGCTGTCGTCCCAGAAGAAAGCCTCTTCTAAAGATGATGCACAAGAAAGCCCGCAAACAGTTTGCTCAAGACAAGCAGACTAAGGACATGGATTACTGGAACCATATTCTGTGGTCTGATGAGACCAAGATAAACTTATTTGGTTCAGATGGTGTCAAGTGTGTGTAACGGCAACCAGGTGAGAAGTACAAAGACAAGTGTGTCTTGCCCACAGTTATGCATGGTGGTGGGAGTGTCATGGTCTGGGGCTGCATGAGTGCTGCTGACACTGGGGAGCTACAGTTCATTGAGGGAACCATGAATGCCAACATGTACTGTAACATACTGAAGCAGAGCATGATCCTCTCCCTTCGGAGACTGGGCCGCAGGGCAGTATTCCAACATGATAACGACTTCAAACACACTTCCAGGACGACCACTGCCTTGCTAAAGAAGCTGAGGGTAAAGGTGATGGACTGGTCAAGCATGTCTCCAGACCTAAACCCTATTGAGCATCCGTAGGGCATTCTCAAACAGAAGGTGGAGGAGCGCAATGTCTCTAACATTCACCAGCTCCGTGATGTTGTCATGGAGGAGAGGAAGAGGACTCCAGTGGTTACCTGTGAAGCTCTGGTGAACTCCATGCCCAAGAGGGTTAAGGCAGTGCTGGAAAATATTGGTGGCCACACAAAATATTGCCACTTTGGGCCCAATTCGGACATTTTTACGTAGGATGTACTCACTTTTGTTTCCAGCGGTATAGACATTAATGGCTGTGGTGTTGAGTTATTTTGAGGGGACAGCAAATTGACACTGTTATACCAGCTGTATACTCACTACTTTACATTGTAGCAAAGTGTCATTTCTTCAGAAGAAAGAAAAGAAAAAAGATATAATAAAATATTAACAAAAATGTGAGGGGTGTACTCACTTTTGTGAGATACTGTGTGTGTGTGTGTGTGTGTATGTATATATATATATATATATATATATATATATATATATATATATATATATATATATATATATATATATATATATATATATATATATATACACACAGTGGGGACGGAAAGTATTTAGACCTCCTTAAATTTTTCGCTCTTTGTTATATTGCAGCCATTTGCTAAAATCATTTAAGTTCATTTTTTTCCTAATTAATGTACACACAGCACCCCATATTGACAGAAAAACACAGAATTGTTGATATTTTTGCAGATTTATTAAAAAAGGAAAAACTGAAATATCACATGGTCCTAATTATTCAGACCCTTTGCTCAGTATTTAGTAGAAGCACCGTTTTGATCTAATACAGCCATGAGTCTTTTTGAGAAAGATGCAACAAGTTTTTCACACCTGGATTTGGGGATCCTCTGCCATTCCTCCTTGCAGATCCTTTCCAGTTCTGTCAGGTTGGATGGTAAACGTTGGTGGACAGCCATTTTTAGGTCCCTCCAGAGATGCTCAATTGGGTTTAAGTCAGGGCTCTGGCTGGGCCATTCAAGAACAGTCACAGAGTTCTTGTGAAGCCACTTCTTCGTTATTTTAGCTGTGTGCTTAGGGTCATTGTCTTGTTGGAAGGTAAACCTTTGGCCCAGTCTGAGGTCCTGAACACTCTGGAAAAGGTTTTCTTCCAAGATATCCCTGTACTTGGCCGCATTCATCTTTCCCTCGATTGCAACCAGTCGTCCTGTCCCTGCAGCTGAAAAACACCCCCACAGCATGATGCTGCCACCACCATGCTTCACTGTTGGGACTGTATTGGACAGCTGATGAGCAGTGCCTGGTTTTCTCCACACATACCGCTTAGAATTAAGGCCAAAAAGTTCTATCTTGGTCTCATCAGACCAAAGAATCTTATTTCTCACCATCTTGGAGTCCTTCAGGTGTTTTTAGGAAACTCTATGCGGGCTTTCATATGTCTTGCACTGAGGAGAGGCTTCCATCGGGCCACTCTGCCATAGAGCCCTGACTGGTGGAGGACTGCAATGATGGTTGACTTTATACAACTTTCTCCCATCTCCCGACTGCATCTCCGGAGCTCAGCCACAGTGATCTTTGGATTCTTCTTTACCTCTCTCACCAAGGGTCTTCTCCCCTGATAACTCAGTTTGGCCGGACGGCCAGCTCTAGGAAGGGTTCTGGTCATCCCAAACGTCTTCAATTTAAGGATTATGGAGGCCACTGTGCTCTTAGGAACCTTACGTGCAGCAGAAATTTTTTGTAACCTTGGCCAGATCTGTGCCTTGCCACAATTCTGTCTCTGAGCTCTTCAGGCAGTTTCTTTTGACCTCATGATTCTCATTTGCTCTGTCATGCACTGTGAGCTGTAAGGTCTTATATAGACAGGTGTGTGGCTTTCCTAATCAAGTCCAATCAGTATAATCAAACACAGCTGGACTCAAATGAAGGTGTAGAACCATCTCAAGGATGATCATAAGAAATGGACAGCACCTGAGTTAAATATATGAGTGTCACAGCAAAGGGTCTGAATGCTTAGGACCATGTGATATTTCCGTTTTTCTGTATGTGTATATATATATATATATATATATATATATATATATATATATATATATATATATATATATATATATATATATATATATATATATATATATATATATATATATATATATGTATGTATATGTATTTTGGCCCTTTTTTAAATATTGGTGCTACATTGGCTTTTCTTCAATCAGCTGGTACCATTCTGGTCAGTAGACTGTTAGTAAAAATTAGGAACAATGGTCTGGCACTTACTTGACTTAGTTCCCTATGTACCCTCGGGTGCAAGCAATCTGGTCCCGGCAGGCTCGGACTGGCCATAGGGCACACGGGGCCGCCGGGCTGCATCTGCTAACAATCACTGCAGAGCGGAGTGGCCGGATACACGGAAGATAGGCGGCGCTGCGTTCTGCATTATCGCCCAGCAGGCAAGGAGCGGCTGGGGCCAGGAGCTACACTGATGCTCTGACCCCGCCCATGTCATGCAGCCTGTAAACTCAGGATTTAGGAGGCCGCGGGGTCCGAGCTGAGGTCAGTGTGGGAATGACAGCCAGCAGCACTGAGAGCCCGCGAACGATGATCTTGGCTGGCCAGGACGAGGTAGGGCCTTCTCCCCACTTCCTATGACTGTTCATAACCCTGTCAGCTGCCCGAGTATTCAGTGACTAGGCTTGTATGGGGCAAGGGGGAAAGGAAGTTGTGGGGAATGCCTCATCTATGGGGCTCCACCAGGCACAGAGAGTTACCAGAGGGGATCTGATGATTAAAGTGGTATCCCTATGGCGAGTGAAGAGACATTTGGGGGATGAAGTAATGGAGAGCAGAGGGGGCTTTGTGGGAGGGGAGAGAGAGAGGTGAATGGCATTTGGGGGTGGGGCTATGGAGAGAGAAATTTGTGAGCAGGGCTATTGAGAGTAGAGAAGGGCATTGTGGGTGCGGCTATGAAGAGTACAGAAGGGGTTGTAGGTGGGGCTATAAAGAGTATGGTGGGGTGATGGGCAGGGCAATGTTGGTTGGGGTTATGAAGCTAAAAGATGGGTGGGCGATAATAATGTGCAGTAACCTCTAGCAACATCAGTAAGCAGTAATGATATGCAAAAACCTCTAGCAACAAATTAGCAAGCAGAAATGACGTGCAATGATCTCTGGCAACTACTGTATTTTTCGTTCCTTAAGACCCATTCCCCCCCAAAAAAATTGGGAGAAATGCCTGTGCATCTTATGGAGCGAATACTGACCAGGACCGGCCACCGTTACCATGTTAGAATACCGGGCAGCCGTCTCCCGCAAGCACCAGGCGATCCTGTGATCCTGAGCCTGTCACCTGTAACTCGGCTTTGCTTGTCACAGACAGAAGACAGAGCAGGCTGAATGGAGTACGGCCGCGGCTTGGGCTGCTCTGTCTGATGTGATGACGTCCTCCCCAGGCACAGGTCAGGTTGCATTGTATGGCACAGGTCAGGCTGCATTGTATGACACAGGTCAGGCTGCATTGTATGGCACAGGTCAGGCTGCATTGTATGGCACAGGTCAGGCTGCATTGTATGACACAGGTCAGGCTGCATTGTATGGCACAGGTCAGGCTGCATTGTATGACACAGCTCAGGATGCATTGTATGGCACAGGTCAGGCTGCATTGTATGGTACAGGTCAGGCTGCATTGTATGGCACAGGTCAGTCTGCATTGTATGGCACAGGTCAGGCTGCATTGCATGGCACAGGTCAGGCTGCATTGCATGGCACAGGTCAGGCTGCATTGCATGGCACAGGTCAGGCTGCATTGTATGGCACAGGTCAGGTTGCAATGTATGGTACAGGTCAGGCTGCATTTCATGGGCACTGGTAAATTATTTTAGTAGACCATTTGGTTCAGAATATTTCTTTTCTTGTTTTCCTCCTCTAAAACCTAGGTGCGTCTTATGGTCAGGTGTGTCTTATGGAGTGAAAAATACAGTAGTTAGTGAGCGGTAATGATATGCTGTAACCTCTGCAAACCAATCACAATCACTTTTACTTCTGAGTCCCATGTTATATTATTAAAGTGGAAGTAAACTCCCTTGGTTGATTTTTACCTATAGGTAAGCCTATAAGTAAGGCTTACCTATAAGTACAGGAAATATCTCCTAAACATGCACCGTTTAGGACATATTTACATGTGAAGCCACCAGTGATGTCACTGTGCTATGAATAGCAGCTCCCGCGCACCTGCGTGGGAGTGATGTCATTGCGGCTTGTCCAAGCAAAGGACTGGGGCCCGCCAACCCAGAAAGAAGCCCTGTCAGCGGTGACAGCACGCCACTGGAAGGATTCATTTAAGTTTCACATAATGTGCTAGTATGCAATGCATGCTAGCACATTATAACATTGCCACGCAGGAGGAATTATTTACTACAGCTTTAAAGTGCACAGTAATTGTAATTTGGTAGTAAAAAAAAAAGAAAAAAGAAAAAAAAAAGACTGCTCAATGTAAAATGCCCGGGCCTATTTTTTGTCCCAGTCTGGGCCTGGGTCCCGATGATTTATTAATGTTAAGTTTACCAAGTCTAGTTCTAATTTTGTCCTCTGTTAGCCATGAGGGTGCTTCCTTTGATGTTTAGTGAGGATAAACACTGCAGTTTTGTTTACTGAAGCCCCCAATTCCCTCGTGAAGACTGAGGAGAAAAATAAATTCAATACCTTCACCATCTCCCAATCCTTTGTAACCAAATGTTCTTCCTCATTCGTTATGGGGCCAATATGGTCTGTCCTCCCTTTTTTACTGTTTTTATAATTAAAGAATTTCTTGGGATTTTTTTTGCTCTCCTCCGCTATATGTCTTTGGTGTTCTATCTTCGCCGTCCTAATTGCACCCTTACGTATCTTGTTGCATTCTTTGTAAAGTTTGAATGCTGATGATGATCCCTCAGCCTTGTATTTTTTGAAGGCCTTCTCCTTTGCTTTTATATACATTTTTACATTACAGTTAAGCCATCCAGGACTTTTGTTCGCTCTTTTAAATTTATTTCCCAATGGGATGGGCTGGCTGATCCCCTTATTTAATATGCTCTTAAAGTAAACCCATCTCTCCTCTGTGTTCTTTGTTTCTAAGATTTTATACCAATTTATAACTTCTAGCAAGGTTCACAGTTTAGGGAAGTTGGCTCTTTTGAAATTCAGTGTCTTTGTGTTCCCCTTGTGTTTCCTATTTGTGTGATTTATACTGAAGCCAATTACCTGTGATCGCTGTTTCCTAATTTGCTCCGTATTTCCACATCCATGATCAGATCTGTATTGTTGGAAATCAGTAGATCTAGTAACGGCTTGTTTGAAGTTGGTGCGTCTATCATCTGACCCATGAAATTGTCCTGCAAGACATTTAGGAACTGGGGAGCCTTATGCCGCGTACTGGGGAGCCTTATGCCGTGCAATCTTTTCGACGGACCTTGTAGCGTAGGTGCGCCGGACTTAAAAACGGACAGACTTGGACACAAACGATAACTCCAAAAGTCCGATGGTTTTGA
Organism: Lithobates clamitans; assembly: GCA_037952925.1. NCBI lineage: Eukaryota > Metazoa > Chordata > Amphibia > Anura > Ranidae > Lithobates > Lithobates clamitans. The sequence goes on from JBBGZY010000081.1 coordinate 9,868,961, forward strand.
ACGCGGTGATGTACAGCACGTACGATGGGACTAAAAAAAGGAGGTCAAGCCCCACTACGCCACCCTTTGGGCTCCTTCTGCTAATCTTGTGTTTATCTCATGTTAGTAGAAGTTTGGTTAGAGACGATTCGCGCTTTTCACACTTCAGCTTATTTCGATCGTTTTCTGCTGTTCAGTTTGTGCTTGTGAGGTTTGTATCTGCTTTCAGTGCGTGTTGGTCAGTTCGTAACCTGCCTAGCATGCCGTTCTGGTTTGCTTGTTCCTGATTTTCAGGTCGCTCTTCATAGGCCTTGCTGTTCTTCAGTGCGTTTGTTGTAAGTTTGTTTGTTTGACCAGCCGACCGTTTTGAAGCCATGTTGCATGGACGTACTCGTTCTCGAGTTTGTGCTGCATGGGGACTTGGTGTTGGGTTTAATACTTTGACCCGAGTCCAGTTCATGAACAGGGGGAGGAGGAGTTCATGGATGAAGAATCCGTTGCGCCAGCGTGACCAGTTCTGTCACATGCCTTTGCTCCGTGAGATCCGTGAGAATAATCCTGAGGATTTCAGGAATCATCTCAGGATGACGGACCCCGTTTTTGAACGTCTGCTGGCTATGCTGACCCCCTATATCAGCAGGCAGGATACCTGCATGAGGCAAGCCATCACTGCGGAAGGCTAGTTGCCACTTTACGTTACTTGGCGACTAGGAGAAGTCTTCAGGACTTGAAGTTCTCGACAGGCATCTCCCCCCAGGCTCTGGGGATCATAATCCCAGAGCCCTGTTCTGCTATTATTAAGGTCCTGCAGAAGGACTATATGAAGGTAAGTTTTATCCTTTAACATTACATGATATGTATTTAATGTTTGCTAATGATTTGTCTAAATGTCCTCGTTACCTAATTACCATGTTTGGAATATGCTGTGAATGTCCCCTTTATCTTCATGCATGCCTGTTTTTTGACATTAACCATTTTTTGCTCTACATGCATATTTACCTTCAATAACCTCCCCACCATGCAATCCTGGGTCCATTTATACCTCTAGCCTATAGTCCCTTGAACAATGTATATTGTCAGCTCCATTGTACTGTTTTACCCTCCCCCACCCCCTCAAATGTTAGCAACTGTCAGGTGTGTTCTTGGCCCAAATTAGAACCCCTCCCCCACCCCCTCAAATGTTTGCAACTGTCGGGTGTGTTCTTGGCCCCAATTAGAACCCCTCCCCCACCCCCTCAAATGTTTGCAACTGTCAGGTGTGTTCTTGGCCCCAATTAGAACCCCTCCCCCACCCCCTCAAATGTTAGCAACTGTCAGGTGTGTTCTTGGCCCAAATTAGAACCCTTCCCCCACCCCCTCAAATGTTTTCAACTGTCAGGTGTGTTCTTGGCCCCAATTAGAACACCTCCCCCACCCCCTCAAATGTTTGCAACTGTCAGGTGTGCTCTTGGCCCCAATTAGAACCCTTCCCCCACCCCCTCAAATGTTTGCAACTGTCAGGTGTGTTCTTGGCCCCAATTAGAACCCCTCCCCCACCCCCTCAAAGGTTTGCAACTGTCAGATGTGTTCTTGGCCCCAATTAGAACCCCTTCCTCCACATACAAATTGATCAATGGTCCATCAGAGGGGGTGAGTAATCTTATAAGTGGGTCTTATGTTTTGTTTTGTTTTCTAAAAATAACACATATTAATAATGTTCGACTGCTGTTGTTCAAGACTTGTTTTTGTGTAATCTGATATCCAAGTTATGTTTAAAAGTACTTATATTTTTTTTTCTTGTTTGACTCCCCAGTTTCCTTCAACCACACAGGAATGGCAGACTGTGGCCTCCCAGTTCGCTGACCGTTGGGACTTCTTCAACTGTGTCGGGGGGATCGAGGGGAAGCATGTCCGCATTGTGCCACCACCCCATTCAGGGTCTTATTTCTACGACTATAAGGGGTTCTGTAGTGTAGTTTTAATGGCGGTGGTCTCGGCACAATTGGAATTTATGTTCGTGGACGTGGGGAAGAACGGCTGAATGTCTGACGGAGGAGTCTTTGCACAGACTGAGCTGTGCCAGCGTCTCCAGACTGGTGGCCTGGGATTGCCACCTGATGACCAGAACGTGGATGGACTCCCCTCAGTTTTCATCGCTGATGAAGCATTTGCTCTCGGCGAGCACTTGATGAGGCCATTCCCCCAAAGAACACTCAACCCTGAGAGGAGGGTATTTAATTACCGGCTGGCCAGAGCAAGAAGAGTTGTGGAGAATGCCTTTGGGATTCTGGCCAGCCGGTTCCGTTTGTTCCTCTCGGCAATAAATCTTGCAGAATACAAGATCAATGATGTTATCATGGCTTGCTGCATTCTGCATAATTTATTGAGACGTCATTCTTTGATATATATAACTTCTGTTGGGCCTGAGGTCGGACTTGGTGTTTAAGAACCACTCACAGGCCTGGAAAGTGGCCGTATTGGCTTGGCCCCCCGAACCACCTGTCAAGTGCTTGACAGATATGTCAATTATTTTAATGGTCGGGGGGCCATTGCAATGCAACAAGAGCTTTAAGATTTTATCAAAAAAAAAAATTTGGCATCAATCTCTTGTTTTGATTCTTGTTTGCATTAAGTTTTGTCTGTCTCCTAGTGCACTTGTAGTGGCAAGTGCATTTCCCTTTAGTTAATAAGGCCCTTTGTCACTGTAACCACACAAAAAAATAACAAACTGTTATTGATAAATAATAAGCCACACACATTGTAGTAGTAAAAACATTTTTTACTGTGTGCACATTGAAAGGTGCATTTTGTTTGAATGTGTTTGTTTTTTTTTTTTGGTAACATTTTTTTTTTTTTTTTAGTTTAGGCATATTTGTATAAAATATACATTGTTTACAAAATTTGGCTTGACAACAGGGTTTTTAAAAACATAAGAACCAAAAATAACAGGAACTTACAAAGTTCAACATGTTAATAACGGTGCTGGTGATGTCACCCATGTAAAACAAAAAATTTGCAGATGCTCACAATTTGGGATTAAAAAAGGTTCAAGTCAACATGTGCTATCTCCCATCATGGGGGAGCAATGGACATGTTTAACTAACATTATTCTGATGAATGGGTTGCAAACACAAAACAAGTACATTGATATCCCCTGATGGAAGATAGCACATGATGACACACCGTGTGCATCTGCAAATTTTTTTCATTAGTATTTATCAAGTTAAAACATTTTTTAATCATAAAACTTGACAATGAAATGAAGAACATGATTGATGTTTTTAGGCAAAAAGTTATTAGATTCTGCCCAAAACATCAATCATGTTCTTCATTTTCTGTTGCATGCTGTCCAGCCGATTTCTCATGCTGTCAATTTGGTCACGCATTCGATCAATTTGGCCATTCCACACCATTATCTGCCCAATGAGTCTTTGTGCACTGTCTGTGCTAAATGGCTCTGCCGCTTGGCCTTCCACAACCAGAACATCACCTAAAAAGTGTTGTAAAATATGCACGCCTAAATAGATTAACTTAAGCTGGGGTGTCAGTCACTCACTTGATGGGGTGGAAATATTGCACACTTCCTCCACACTTCCTCCACCTCTCCTTCCTCCAGCTCGTCGGGTGGGTGTGGTCTTGGGCTGGGGCTTGGGGTAATTTCAGCTTCAGCCTGGTGACTTGGGGGGGTCCTGGGATCCTTGGACTGTTGTCTGAGACTTTTCTCCCCTATGAGAATTAAACAAAAGGTATAGTTAAAACACAGTGATATTTCAGTCTTGAAAAATGAATATGAAACGTTGGTTAGAAGTTGTGGACAATTGTCATTTTGTTGGCCAAAAAATTTGGAAGACAGGATTAAAATTCACTCTGCCCAAAAATGCAAAACAATACACATTTTCATGCAAGTTTCACAGATACCTCAAGTATCCCCTGGAGCCCCTATGTGTATCACCCCCAAAAATGTTCTCTGGTGTCACATAGTACACTAGTGCTCGTAAGTCCAGATGTGGAAACAGCTGCTGTGTCCTGTCCTTACATTACACTGAATCATTTTTGAATAAGCATTCTAGTTTCAAACACATCTACACAACATCACCACATTTTTGGAATACAACAAATTATCAAGACCTAAATGTATGTCCAACCCTGTACCATCATATTTGGCGAAAAACAAATGTCATTTTATTAGTATCATATGTATTTTCAAAAGAATGGTCTTTACGAACGATGCTGTATAAACTAAAAGCATAAGGATCAGCGTGCAAGTTAAGTATCTCATTCGGAACACACAACAAGTACTTACTTTTTTTAAGCAGCTTCTTTATTCGCCAATATTGTTCAGGCTCCCTACTTTTGAGGTCAGACCACCGCTTCCTCAATTGTTCTTTAGCCTGTTTAGTGCCAAATTTTTGGTCAAGAGCGGTGACAACCGAGGCCATTATTTTGTCCTTCTGCATATTGGGTTGGGTGTACGGTCCTTTTTTGCCATCATAGTCTTCCCTTCTCAATATGGAAACCATCTCCACCATCTCTTCAAAGGCCATGTTGTTGGCCTTATATCTCCTCCTGGATCTGGATGGTTGTGGCTCCGGGCTTTCCTCCGCGCTACTTGCAGATAATCTCTCCGCCATCCTTCTCTATATACTGCCACTGCGCAACGAAGAGTGAAGGGGCGGGGGCAAATCGTACTAAAGAACATCAGGGGCGGGCGACGCAGGTGTAGCATGACACATGTGCAGTGTATATAAAGCTATTACGCTGGCCTACATATATCCGAGCGGAAGTAGCGAGCGTCAGAAACGAAGGTAATATTAAACGTGGGTGTGTGTTTGGTGAATGTGTTTGGTGTGTGTGTGTGTATATGTGTACCCTAGATTCAGCCAAAAATAATACTGGGAGTTTGGACTGACATTACAGTTTTTATCTTGTGTCTTGTCTTTCAGCAAAAATGAATCCCTTTATGGAGGAAGAATTTTTGACACGTTTCATTGATTTGTATCAAGAAAAAAGAAACCTGTGGGAGGTCAAGCACCCATTATATTCGAATAGAGATGCAAGGAAGGCAACACTGGGCACATTTTTGGAATTTGTGAAGACTCGAGTCCCCAAGGCAGACCTTACGTTTCTGGACAGTAAAATTGGTATCTTGTGCAATATGTACAGGCGGGAACACAATAAGATCCAGGAGTCGCACACATCCGGAGCAGCAGCAGACCAGGTTTATGTCAACAAGCTGTGGTACTACCAAAAACGGCGATTTCTGAATGACCAGACAGAAGCAAGGCAATCACTTTCGACCCTTCCCTCCACATCCACCATTCCCTCCAGACTTCCCTCCACCTCCACCCTTCCCTCCACCCCAGCTGAGGAGTCCCAGGAAGAACTGGACCCTTTCATCCTTGATGAAGTGGATGCGCCCAGCTTCAGCCAGGTATACTTTTTCGGTGAATTTGGGATTGTGTAAATATTAATGATGTAAACCTAAAAAATTTTGAAGTACTTCACTAAAAATGACTTCATCACAATTATTAAAATGTAGACATATCACTAGACAGTAGTGGCCAAAAATATACTTCAAATATTGGTGAGCAGCTAGAATAATGGTGGGGTCAAAAAGATAGCCTTTACTATTTATTTAGAATTATATTTGCAAGTCATGAGCTGAAAATTGTGTGTGATTGCGTATCCTAAAATTACAACTACCGGTATGTCCCTTTTTTTTACCCAGGATGAGCTTAGCCAGGAGGAGGCCATGCCCAGAGGTATACAGGAGGAGGCCTTGCCCAGTGGGAGAGAGGAGGAGGCCGTGGCTGGGCCCAGTAAAAGCCTCACGGAATGTCAGGTGCCTCCCCTCCGTATTACCACAAAAAGGTCCAGGAAGATGACCCAAACAGAGGAGGAATCACTAGCCCTCATTCGGGAAGCCAGCCAAATCCTGAGCACACCACCCAATGCTGAAGAGGCGTATGGAACATATATGGCCACCAGATTGCTGGAACTAGAAAAGGGGCAACACCTCCTCTGTGAGGGTCTTATTTTCAAGTGTATCAGAAGGGCTTGAGAGGGGAGCTTACTGAAAAAACATATATAGCAGGTGAAGCCACTCCTCCTGCTACTCCTCCTCCTCCTCCTGCCCCAAGTACACCACCAGAGGCACAGCCTCCAAGGAAGGCTGCAGAGAAGCGTGGAGGGAAGGCTGCAGGGCAACGTGCAGGGAAGGCTCCACGGAAGAGTCGAAGGTGATTGCCCAGGTTCTGTCTGGTCTGACTTCTGACTGTGCTCCCTAGTCGCAAGATACCAATTTTATTGTCCTAAAACTTGATGTGTGTCCTGGGGGACAAAAGGCTTTACACATTCCAAAAGTGTCTACAGTGTTGCCTTCCTCATTTCTGTTTTGACCAAAATAAATTTATATTTTCGTTACCTTACATTATTGACTATGTATTTTGATTCAAAAAGGACACTTGGTTTGTGAGTAGGCAGGTACAGGTCAAAAAGACTATGTGGGTTATTTACAAAAGGCTAAATCATTCGGCAATTCAAGTGCAAAGTACTAGTGCAAAGTGCACTTTATAAATTGCACTGCAAGTGCACTTGTTGGAAGTGCAGTCGCTGTAAATCTGAGGGGAAGATCTGAAATGAGGGGAAGCTCTGCTGATTTTATCATACAATCATGTGCAAGAGAAATGTTGTTTTTTTGGGGGGTTCCTTGCATGTGCCCCTCGGGTCCACAGCGAATGCACTTCCAAATGCTCTTTCGGTGCAATTCCAAGTACAATTTGCACTTGTAGTGAAACATGAATTTGCCTTTTGAAAATAACCCCCCTATGTCTAATTAGCAAGGGACCCCAACCTTATTAAGGTTCATTAAAACAATAAAAATGATTAAGGTTATTGTGGTAACTTGAAACTCAAAAAAAATAAATAAATAAATAAACTAACATTTTGTATAATTTAGCATACATTGTAAAATAGATATTGTTTAAATCTCCAAAAAATAAAGATGAGTCCAAAAAATAATTTTCTACTTTAGTTCTGGAGATCTGGCTTTTAAAAAATATCATATTAGTCATGGCATGAGGATAAATCATGAAGAAAGTTGTTTGTGAGAACTCTGTGTGAATATAAGCAGCAAAACAACTTAATTCCTCTCGCGTTTTAAAGAAAAAAAGAATGCGCTTTATTAAAAGATCACAGAAGAGGAATGTGCTAGCTTCAATACGAAGGCTAGTTTTACCAGACCGAACGCTTTCGTCTTGTACTTGCTTCAGAGCATGCGTCAGTTTGGGTCCGTCGGACTAGCACACAGACAACCGGTTTGTACGCTAGAAAGCAGAGTCCGTCGGACAGATTTGAAACATGTTTCAAATCTAAGTCCGTCAAACTTTTGAGAAAACAAAGTCTGCTGGAGCCCACACATGATCGAATTGTCCGACGAAATCCGGTAAGCCGGACCAAGTATGCTGTAAAGTCCGATCGTGTGTACACGGCATTAGACAAATGCGTGGTTCCCTCCGCCCAGTCTATGTCTGGATATCTAAAATCCCCCATTATGATAACACTTCCCATTATTTCTGCTAATCCAAATTGTCATAGGTCTGTCTCCTCCTCCCTCAGGTTAGGGGGCCTATAGCATACTCCCAGTAGTACTTTCCCCTTAGCTACATCCCTTTGGAGCTCTATCAATAAGGATTCCACCTCCTCCCTAGCTCCCTTAGTGATGTCATCTCTCACATTCACATGTACATTATTTTTGATATATAGGCACACCCCTCTCCCTTTTTTACCCTCTCTATCCCTGCGATAAAGGGAATACCCTTGAATGGTTGCCAGCCAATCATGAGAGCTGATGAACCAGGTCTCTGAAATTCCCACAAAATCTAAATCCTTGTTCAACAGTATCTCTAGTTCACCCATCTTGTCCGCCAGGCTCCTGGCATTGGTGAACATGCCATGTAGTTTAGACAGGTCGCATACTACCGTGTTTCCCCGAAAGTAAGACAGTGTCTTACTTTCTTTTTATCCCTAAAAGCCCCACTATGTCTTACTTTCGGGGTATGTCTTATATTGGGAAAAAAAAAATTTTTTTATTCTTTATTGCAATATGTTTTTTTTTTTTTGTTTTTTTTTTTAATCAGCCCTGTTGGGGGGCTTTGGTGAGATATCAGGGGTCTTAACAGACCTCTGATATCTCCCCCTTGAGACAGAGAAAGAGACAGAGGATAGAGATTCCCCAGTCCCTTTCTCTGCAGCGTCAGCTGCACTGACAATGAAAGGAGAGAAGACATCGGCTTCTCTCCATTCATAAACTGACACATTGTAATCACAGCAGATTACAATGTTTCAGTTATGTGAATGGACAGAGTCAGCTGACTCTGTCTATTCACAAGGGAAGGAGGGGGAGGACGGAGGAACGGAGGGGGAGAACGGAGGGGACAGAGAAGGAGGGGGAGAACGGAGGGGACAGAGAAGGAGGGGAGAACGGAGGGGACAGCTGGGAGGCACAGAGGAGGAAAGCGGAACGGAGGGGGAGAACGGAGGGGGACAGAGAAGGAGGGGGGAACGGAGGGGACAGCGGGGAGGCACAGAGGAGGAAAGCGGAACGGAGGGGGAGAACGGAGGGGGACAGAGAAGGAGGGGGGAACGGAGGGGACAGCGGGGAGGCACAGAGGAGGAAAGCGGAACGGAGGGGGAGAACGGAGGGGGACAGAGAAGGAGGGGGGAACGGAGGGGACAGCGGGGAGGCACAGAGGAGGAAAGCGGAACGGAGGGGGAGAACGGAGGGGGACAGAGAAGGAGGGGTACCGCACTTCACTGCAGGCAAATCCCCCCGTGTTTCCCCGAAAGTAAGACATATGTCTTACTTTCGGGGTATGGCTTATATTAGCTGACCCCTCTGAAACTCCCGATACGTCTTACAATCGGGGGTGTCTTACTATCGGGGAAACACGGTATCCTTTTATTTGCTGTTCCGAGATTGCAAATAGGACTTGTTACTATACTTACCTTGGGTTTATGTGCTTTAGTCAACCTACCACTAATGCCCCAAATACATTTGGACATTTTCACTTAGGGGTGTACTCACTTTTGTTGACAGTGGTTTAGACATTAATGGCTGTGTGTCGAGTTATTTTGAGGGGACAGCAAATTTACGCTGTTATACAAGCTGTACATTCACTACTTTACATTGTAACAAAGTGTCATTTCTTCAGTGTTGTCACATGAAAAGATATAAATATCAAAAAAAGTGCTGCGCAATTACTAATGATTTTTGATATTTATATTTATGAGAGGTGTCGTTGAATTTACCTTTAGTGTCTGCTGGCATTTATTGTGACTGTGTCCTGTTTGCAGTCTGCGCTGAATATCCTTTACCATTTACATGAAAAGATATAATAAAATATTTACAAAAATGTGAGGGGTGTACTCACTTTTGTGAGATACTGTATGTGAAGATATATCTTATCTAGTTATCTAGATTTATCTTCGCGTAGGTTTCTCTTGCTGGAAAAACGTTTTTTATTTAAAATTTTATAATGTGCACTAGACTTATTGATATTTTATAAGGCAAATACAACCCTGTGGCTAAGATCATGAATGGCACAATCAAAATGACCTTGGGGTCTCTCTCAAAGCAGCTACATTGTTTTCAGCTCAGACATCATCAAACGTCGATACAGTCTGAGTTTCAATGACCCTTATTGTTTACCGCTATATGGTTTACCTTTGCAGGATCAGATTTTCACATGCAGAAACACCAACGTACACGAAAGGCATTCACAAACAAAGATATCCAAGTTATATTTGATAGCTCCCAGAGGGCTGATAGTGTGCCCCTGAATTTCATTAGCCATTTACTGTATATACTGTATGCACCTTTTAGTTTAAAGGATAACTGTGAATTATGGAAGGGGTTTGGTGGTAAATATACATTTCTGCTATGCTCACTCTTGGTGCAGAAATTTCCAGCAGCAAATTTGGAAGTTAGAATGTCTGTTTATATCACAAAGGGAGAAAAGCAGCAGTATTGCTGCACCACAAAAGGAAATCAAACAGTGCAGGTTTATAAAACACAACACAGAGTTTTACCAATATTCTCTGCTGGCTTTGGGATTCTGAACCCAGTGGGGTGCCTTGAAAATGAGTGATTGTTGGAAGAGAAAAAAATGCCAGGTGGAAAGCACACTCATTTGACCTGTCCAAATCACTCAATCAGCTCCCCTCCAACCACTGAACTCTTTCTGCTTCATTGAGTGAAGTGGACTCCATGGGGCTTCTTCAGGTACACATGAATGGGTGAGTCAGTGTTAAAGATATCTAACATATCTGGCAACCAGGGCCCATCATTTTTACCCCCCCCCCATACACTCACACACCTCCAAAAGAAATACCTAAAGGTATAAAGCATCATGCTGACTTGTGGGTGGGGCTATGTGGCCAAATAACAGTGGGAGGGACGTAAAGGGCCATGGTTAGAACCAGCCTGTGATACCCCTTCATTACTAGGTCAGTTTTTAGTGCTGTGATAGTTTACTGACAATTACTCTGTCATGCAAAACTGTACTCAAATGAGTTTTATATGCATTTTTTTTTAGTTAGAACTTTCTCTCGGTTGTATTTAATAACCACTGTTTTTTTGTTTTTTTTTTACTATAAAAAAGGAAAAAAATACCTAAAAGGGTAAGGATTAAGTTGCAAAGCTAGCAGACAGAGGTGTAAACATGCCATGGCAAAAATGTATCCCACTGTTGCGTTTGGCGGGCAGTACCACAACCCAATCAACTCAATGCTGCTGCACTGCAACTGTGTTCAATGCAAGCGGTGGTGTGGACTTTTAGAAGGTTAAAACAGATGGTGAGCAGGTCACATGTGACCTCCTGAAACACAATCCACTGTGGTTAATTCTTCAGAGGGATACCGCTAGTGTTAACTAGCCCCCAGAGCCAAACAGGGCCCCTTAGTTAAATGAACCCCTACAGAGTCCCCACCCTCCCAGCTCCCCTTCCCCCTTCATACTATTGTCCAATCAGTTTTGCTGATACCACCTATACAAGGACATTTTTCCTTTCATGTGCCACCACTGACTCAAGGATATTTTCTTTCTTCTAGTGACACTACTGACATAGTCTATCTTTTCTTTCCAGTGGCAACAAAGACACAGGGCCTTTGAAAAACAAGCTTTGTTTTGCTAGCATCTTGTTTTGCTGGCCATTTGATTTAATAACTCAAAGTGATACAAAGAATTTTAAATTGACCTTGGTCGGCAATACTTGTACTATCCAGTTTGAGTTTACTAGACCAAAGACTGTCTATTCAGCTGGCTGTCAAACATTGGCTGTCCAAAATTAAGTGCTATACAAGCTTTAATAATGCGTCTGTACAAACACTTAGGGGTATATTTATACTTTTTTTTTTCATCCAAGATTCACACAAATTTCCCTCAAGACATTTTTATGATTAGATTTATTTGCAAAACATGTCAATCCTGGGTGAGCGTTGTAGGAATTTGTTTGAAAACACTCATAAATAGGCCCCTAAATGTATATATATGTTTGTACAATGCTTAAACTGTTTTAATGGACACAGATGAAATTAGTAAAAAATGTATCAATAAAGCAAGGATTGGCAGTGTGTGCAGAAAGGTCATTTATAGCATGGACTTCTGCTAGCCTAATTTGCTTATGGGGCAAGTTCCATGCTTATTTTTGTACACTCAGTATATTTTGTTACCTAAATTTCTATATGACAATTCTTTGGATATTGTAATGTCAATTTTATCAATTGTGATTAAATAAATACCTTTTTACTCTACACTTGGTCTGTCATTCAAAATCCTGAGGGGTTATACCATGCCTTGTGCACTAGGTTTTCTTTTGTCTTAGTAAAACATGCATTGCACCTTTTATTTTATCCTACCAATTCAAATCTCTATTTGATTTCATCCATCTACACAGGAAAATATGTGTGAAGGACGACATACTTGGCATTTTTTTAGATGCACAATGCTTAGATTCACCACTGGTAGGGAGAATATCTTAAGGAATAGACCCCAAAGGATCATCCTAACACTTAAAGAATAAGGAAAAATATTAATGTGCAATATTTCATAGCTAACTACAAAAAGAAAAACATATTTTTTTTGTATTTTTTTTTAAAGTCCTTTACCATACATAATAAACAAAATGGAAAGAAAAAAAAATGGAAAGAAAATATATGCAAGTCCAATACTGTATATACTCTCTTTAAAATCATGTGTCATTCTTAGGGCTGCTGGAGTTAAATCCCGGCAATAAGAGGGCAAAATTTTTAGAGGATTATACAGGATTTTTTTTTTTTTATAACAAAGTGGCAGTTATTATTTGAAATCATGTTGTATTGTTGAATACATTGAGCTAAGGTGTGTGCATTGTTGACCTCTGTATAATTGTTTAATTCTCTGTTTTGTTTTTTTACAGTATAGTACTACAGAAAACCAAAGATTTTCCTTCTTTAAAAGGAACACATAATTAAATGTACACATACAGATATGTTGAGATATGTCAGAAACAGGCCTTACCTTTTGACAGGTCTGCCTGACTGATGTTGTAAGTTTTCTGGTGTAGATTTTTACATTTTTATTACATGATTTAATTCTAGACATTTCTTAACCAAATGGAAAAAATGATAAGTAAAGGATTTCTAAACTGACAGCAAATGTCATTTTAATACTGACAGTGTTACCAGATTTGTGCATGTGGGATGCCTGGATAAATATGTTCACTTGTCTACTTTCTTCTGACAAGACCGTTGCTAGACATAATGGCATCGTTTTATTAGCCCACATAATTTTAAGGTGGGTCTGTGCATGAAGGATAAATTATGTGCTGCAGCATTCAACTACCATAAGGATGCTGAAGATTCCTAATGGTGCATATTGAAAATAGTTTGTCACCTGCATGGTGTCTGCACTTCACACTTAAAGCAAGTTTTATTTGGTTTCCTGTACCTCCCAGTGAACCAGGTGGCATTCATCTCAGCATGAAGCAAAAGTTTTCCAAATGTGCTTAAAAAGCTTTTAGGATGTCAGGATTGACTTTTACTACATTTTTTCTAGGTTTAGAAAAAAAAAAATTCTAGTTATCCTGACCAGAAATCGTATGCCAAAGGAAAATGTTTTGTTTTTAATTTCTAGTTACTATATATATTTCAGAGCTTTTGTTCTGCTGTTGTTTGTTCAAAAAGCTGTAAACCACGATACACATGATCAGACTTTCTGACGGGAAATGTTCAATGACAGGCTGTTGGCGGAAAATCCGACTGCGTGTATGCTCCATGGGACAATTGTTGAATTTTCCATGGACAAATGATGGCTAGCAGGTTTTCAAATTTTCCACGGACAAATGTGTGTTGTCGGAGTTTCCGAGTGTGTGTACACAAGTCCGTCGGACAAAAAGCTCGGAAGCAGGGATGACCCGGAAGCGGTCGGTCTTGTAAAACTAGCGTTCGTGATGGAGATAGCACATTCGTGACGCGGCAAATTATGAAATCTCTCAATGCAGTGCACATTCTCTTCTGGGATAATAATGAAGCTGCTTTGCTGGTGATATTGACAGAGTTCTGTCAAACATATTTCAAATTGTTTTTTTTCTAGTGATATCCAGAATAATACTTTTTTTTTAATTATTTTGGGTCAAGTTACCACAACACCATTATTATCTTATTATGTAGTTGTTAAGCTCAAAGATACAACTATGTTGGTGTCCCTTGTTAATTTGACATTGTAATTTTGAAATATACCTGCCTACTCACAAACAAACTGTCCTTTTTTAAGTGAAACACATAGCCAAGTATTTTTCAAACTAAATATTTTTTATTTAATAGGGAGGGCAAGGTCATATAAAAATCAAGAGGAAGGCAGCGATGGAGAAACAGTTGGAATTGGTGAAGCGTTTGTACCCCAGGGCAGACATCAATTATGTGAAGTGCAAAATTGGTAACCTGAGGAGTCCATTTAATAGGGAGCACAATACGGTCCTGGACTCCGAGAGATTGGGAGCTGCAGCAGATGACATATGTGTCCCCAGGCTGTGGTCTTACAACAGTCTGCGTTTTTTGCCAGACCAGACCGAACCCAGGCCATCGCTCTCAATGCTTCCTTCCACACAAATAAACTAAATTAAATAAAAAAATGCATTCTCAGCACAAAAAAAAGTAGAACAACTCAAATCATCATTTTAAAAATAAACAAAAAGTAAATTACAAATTGTAGGGGTGATAATACCCAGCCCAGCGGGCTTGTTGGGGGTGTTGGGGCTGCATTTGCCATGGTCCGCCATGCTGCTGTGGCAGGTGGGGTGGCTGTGGAGTCTGTGGAGGTGGTGGAGGATTGTCATCCAAATCGCAGATGTGGGTTTTCTGTGTAATTTGGCCCCTCCTCCCCTTGTTGAGGAACTTCAGGATCAGCGCCTCACACATACTACATTGGTTCTCCTCCATATCCTTCAGCTTATTGGCGGTCATGCAGCCAAATACCTCCTGGGCACCCGGGCTGTGCTAATGGCACTTGTTGCATGCCTGAGGAAGGCAGCCGTGGCGTCATCCAGGCTTCTGGTCTTCCTGGCCCTTTTAGTAGGAGGGCATAGGGGAGGAATCCGTGACTCTGTCTGGCTGCTGCGCACAAGCTCGTCCTGACTGAGACATTCCTGTGTATTAAAATGGGACATATTTGTGTTTTTTGATCATCAATCACACACAATTTTGAGTTAATGACTGTTGCAAATTGAATGTTGACAAATAGAAAAGACTGTAATTCTGACCCCAGCATTTTTCATTTTTTTTGGTCACTACTGTCTATTGATATGTAAACCACTTTGTTAAGGCAGAAATTTGGGATTAATAACGTCTAGTTAACATCATTCAATTTTTATCTACAAATATGTTCAACAATGCTATACCTGAGTCAAGCTGGACTCCTCCACATCTTCTTCCTGTGTAGAAGGACCAGGTTGGACCTCAGGAGCTGTAGCCTCAGCTGATGTGGAAATAAGTGTTGAGAGTGATGGGTGTGGTTCTGTTTGGTCTGACAAAAAACGCAGTTGTAGTACCACAGCCTGGGACATATATGTCATCTGCTGATGCTCCCCATCTCTGGGATTCCATGACCTTCTTGCGCTCCCTATTATATGTACTATGCAGGCTACCAATTTTGGCCTTCAAATAATTGATGTCTGCCATGGGATACAGAGGCTTCACCAATTCCAACAGTTTCTTCATCGCTGCTTTCCTCTTGATTTTATTGGAGTAATCCCTTCTTTTGACTTGCCATAGACACGGCAGCTCCCTGTACTGCTGTATAAATTCTGGCAAAAAATCTGGTGCTGTGAATTTATCCCCCATTGTGCCTGCAAGACACAACACTAGACAAACCCTAATGTCAGGCTAAACTCATAAATAATCTGGTCCCAATATAGGCCTCAATCTATAAGCAGTATAGCCCACTAACCACTGATACCCCAATTTACAATTGTACCTTTGTTTTATCTTTCCTTTTGGTGATGTCAATCGTTCGTCCTCCACTCCCAGATTGTTCCTACGGCCATTACATTGACTGCGCATTATGGCTTTATATACACTGCGCATGCGTGAAACTCCGCCCCTGTCCTTCTTTCTAGTGTTTTCTCCACTTCTTCTCTTTCGAGTCAGTGGTTGAGCAAATGGTGGCAAAACAGCAGGTGTGTGGTGAGAGCAGCAATGAGGAAAACCCAGAGAAAGCCACTTCCAGATTCAGGATGATATAAGGCCTCAAATATGTCGTTTGAAGAAATGGTGGAGATGGTGGACATCTTAATGAGGACAGACTATGATGGGAATCATGGACCTTACAGAAACCCAAATGCCAGAAAGGCCAAGATCATGGCTAAAGTTGTGAGAAGTCTGCACAGGAATTTTGGGGTATGACGATCCAAGGATCAGTTGAGAAAATGCTGGTCAGATCTTAAATTGAGAGAGGAAGATCAGTATAGAAAGATCAGGAAAGTGCTGCGAAAAAGTAAGTATTTGTCCTGTATTCCTATTATTATTACTTTCGTGCTGGTCCATGTTCTTTTCTTTACTGTTCTACAGTTTAAAATGCCAAGTTTTATTTATTTTTTATTTTCGTGGACACAGGAATCATTCAAGGTACATTAAACATCGTTTGATCGACCACTAATACTTCGTTTTTGGGAGATGCATGTTAAACTCATTTGTTCTGGCCTATTTTGATTAAAATAAATTAGATTGTCTAGCTGTGTTTGTAACTATGTCAACTTTATTCAGTGTCAGTAGAGGACACTCAGAAGCTGTTTATGCATCTGGACGCAGGAGCACTAGTGAGGGACAACATAACACCCTTGTTATGGTGTCCCATGCAGGTGCTCCACTGGATACTAGGGGTATCTCCATGTGTGAAACTTGCACAAAACAAATAAGTATTCCTGCTTTGGAAAGGGAAAAAAATCATGTAAAAATCTGCCAAAACACACAATTGGAAGAAACTTCCGAACAATGTTTCATATTAATATTTCTAGCCTAACATATCTGTCAGCCAAGTATACCTTTTTTGTATTCACAGGGGAGAAAAAAAGAGGGACATCTGAGCTGTGTGTGGACACCAGTAACCCAGCACCTTCTGAAGATACAGAAAGTCAACTCACCAGACACCCTGAAGAAGATGTTGATGCTGATGTGCACGAAGTACTGTGTGAAGTTCTCGAAACTGTGTTGACCACAGGTCAGTGTCTGAGACCACAGCTTCAAGTAATAGATGCATGCCTGCATATTTCTAATACATGGTGTGTTTTTTATTTTTTAGGTGATGTGGATGTTGTGGAAGACCAAAATCACTTCAGCAGTGCAAGTGCACAAATACTTATCAGTGAGCTCTTGGTTTGCAATAGGGAATTGGAGAAAATTAAAGAAAACTTGCATGATCTACAAAACAGAGTTATCAACATTGATCTTTTAGCTAAAATTTAAAAACCAAGCATGTTTTTTTTTTATGTTGTACGTGTGTTTGTACAGTTTTAAATTGATTACATTTGTGTGGCTTCATGCCCAGATGTCTATTGAAGTTGCACCTGAAATTGGAAAAAGTAGTGCAGGAAATACTTTTGCTAATTGTTGAGGCGCCGCTAAATCAGTGTCGCACCGATTGGAACAGTGCCATTGCCTCAAATAGGCTGCGACTTGTGATGCGATTTTAGCAATCAAATTGCATGACAAATCACTACAATGTGAACTTAGGCTTCATAGTGTCTTTATGTATTTTTACGAATTGAAAAGCCAAAAATTGAAGATGCACACAAATTGGGCCACAAAATTCTGGAACTAACGAATGATCCCATGATCCCATGCCTAAAATGTGCGTCTTTCCCTACATCTAGTTTGCTAAAGCCCCAAAACACACAGTGTGACAACATGTGCTATCTCCCATCATGGGATATCAATGTACGCGTTTTGGGGGTGCAACCCCTTCCTCAAAACTAAAGGCTCTTGCAATGCACTTGTAGTGCAAAGTTCAAAAAAATCCCCAAGGTGTGTCAACATGTGCTAGCTCCCATCATGGGGGAACAATGGACGTGTTTCGGGGGTGCGACCCCTTCCTCTCACCTACTTTAGTTTTGAGGAAGGGGTTGCACCCCCAAAACGCATACATTGATATCCCGTGATGGGAGATAGCACATGTTAACACACTGTGTGTTTTGGGGCTTGAGGAAATTACCTGTTTGTACCTACACACATTTTAGGCAGGGGGTCATAAGGGACATTTACCAGCTATGCCTCTACGTGCACGTGGTTTCAAATTTTGGCTTTTAGAGGCGTGAGATCACGTGAGATCAGGCGTGAGATCACCCCATCTGAGGAAGGCAACATCAACACTGTTTTGGGCTACTAATGTCTCATATGGCCTTCACTTTAGCAAAGTCGAACTTTATAAGTTCCTGACTGAGTTGGGGATGTGTATGTTATATTTTTAAACATGCCTGTTTAGCCCCAAAAAGGCAAAATAATGTCGAACATACAGAAAAAGTGAGTACACCCCTCACATTTTTGTAAATATTTTATTATATCTTTTCAAGTGACAACATTGGTTGTCCCTGGAAGTTCAATATGGCACCTCATGGCAAAGAACTCTCTGAGGATCTGAAAAAAAGAATTTTTGCTCTACATAAAGATGGCCTAGGCTATAAGAAGATTACCAAGACCCTGAAACTGAGCTGCAGCATGGTGGCCAAAACCATACAATGGTTTACCAGGACAGGTTCCACTCAGAACAGGCCTCGCCATGGTCGACCAAAGAAGTTGAGTGCATGTGCTCAGCGTCATATCCAGAGGTTGTCTGTAGGAAATAGATGTATGAGTGCTGCCAGCATTGCTGCAGAGGTTGAAGGGGTGGGGGGGTCAGCCTGTCAGTGCTCAGACCATACACTGCACACTACATCAAATTGGTCTGCATGGCTGTTGTCCCAGAAGGAAGCCTCTTCTAAAGATGATGCACAAGAAAGCCCGCAAACAGCTTGCTGAAGACAA
The DNA here is from genome assembly GCA_037952925.1 of Lithobates clamitans. NCBI lineage: Eukaryota > Metazoa > Chordata > Amphibia > Anura > Ranidae > Lithobates > Lithobates clamitans. The sequence continues at coordinate 9,887,468 of JBBGZY010000081.1, forward strand.
GCAGACTAAGGACATGGATTACTGGAACCATGTCCTGCGGTCTGATCAGACCAAGATAAACTTATTTGGTTCAGATGGTGTCAAGCGTGTGTGGCAGCAACCAGGTGCCCACAGTCAAGCATGGTGGTGGGAGTGTCATGGTCTGGGGCTGCATGAGTGTTGCCGGCATTGGGGAGCTACAGTTCATTGAGGGAACCATGAATGCCAGCATGTACTGTGGCATACTGAACCAGAGCATGATCCCCTCCCTTTGGAGACTGGGCCACAGGGCACTTGATAAGGACCCCAAACACACCTCCAAGATGAACACTGCCTTGCTAAAGAAGCTGAGGGTAAAGGTGATGGACTGGCTAAGCATGTCTCCAGACCTAAACCCTATTGAGCATCTGTGGGGCATCCTCAAATGGAAAGTGGAGGAGCACAGGGTCTCTAACATCCACCAGCTCCATGATGTCGTTATGGAGGAGTGGAAGAGGACTCCACTGGCAACCTGTGAAGCTCTGGTGAACTCCATGCCCAAGAGGGTTAAGGCAGTGCTGGAAAATAATGGTGGCCACACAAAATTTTGACACTTTGGGCCCTATTTGGACATATTCACTTAGGGGTGAACTCACTTTTGTTGCCAGCTGTTTAGACATTAATGACTGTGTGTTGAGTTATTTTGAGGGGACAGCTATTTACACTGTTATACAAGCTGTACACTAACTACTTTACATTGTAGCAAAGTTTCAATTCTTCAGTGTTGTCACATGAAAAGATAAAATAAAATATTTACAAAAATGTGAGGGGTGTACTTACTTCTGTGAGATACTGTACATGTTATACACCAAGATGTTGGTTTGTTCAAAAACCTTTTAAAACACACATGTGAATGTGCTTGGAGTAAAATGTTTTATACTAAACAATGTGTGGCTTCTTATTTCAATGCCAGTGTATTTGTTAGGTTGGTTTAGTTACAGTGACAATGTGCTCTAAAATGTTGGAAACTCAGGCAATGTTAGGGTCTCATAGAAATTAAAGGAGTTGAAAAGGCTGAATATTTTTATCATTAATGCATTAGATACATTAACAACAAAAACATTGTGTGTGTGTAGTAGACCCACAGCACAACATAATAGTTAGCTGAAGAAGAGATTGTCACTTCATGGAGCAAATAAGTTAGGTTTGCACTATTGAAGAAAATGGCCAAAATGAAGGCCATTTGAGAACCTAGGAGACAGATAAGAAACACAAACAGTAATTCAAATGAAATAGGAGTTTAGTATCAAATAAAAGATTTATTACAGATCAGCAACATTTTGCTGCAAAGCCACTGCCCCCCTACCCACAAAGTAGTCCACATACTGTTGCCGGACATCTCGGACAGTTTGGGAGGGCAAACCAGCACGACCACTTTCCAGAGCCGTCATCACAGCAGGATCAGCTGGGCCTGACACAAAAAGTCAACCTCAGTTGGAAGTGAGGCAAGGTAGCTGCTTGCATTCCTACATATGTAATTGTGCAGGATGCAGCAGCACAATACAACATGGTTTAGCTTGTATTTGGCCAGGTTAACTGCTGTTAGAAACAGCCTGAACCGACTTGATAGTATTCCAAATGCATATTCAACAACCCTTCAGGCACGAGAGAGCCTGTAGTTGTAGATCCTCTGCTCTGCGGTGAGGTTCCTCATAGGAAAGGGCCTCATAAGATGTTCCCCCAGAGCAAAGGCCTCATCTGCAACAAATACAAAATTGAGACCCTCGACATTCTCCTCAGGAGGTGGCAAATTTAAGTTGCCATTCGGGAGCCGATGGTAGAATTCGGTCTGTGTAATCACTCCTCCATCTGAGTTGTGGCCTTTCTTCCCAACATCCAGGTACAGGAACTCGTAATTTTCAGACTCCACAGCTAGCATCACAATACTGCAAAAGCCCTTATAATTATAATAATAAGAGCCCGAGTTGGGTGGTGGGACAATACGCACATGCTTCCCATCAGTCGCCCCACCACAGTTGGGAAACCCCACTGATGGTGGAATTGGGCTGCAACAGCCTGCCATTCCTGTGGGTTGGAAGGAAACTGTGGAGTCAAACAAGAAAAAAAAATTACTACTTTTGCACATAACATTGCAAGCAGATTTGACACAAACATTCTTGGCCAACATAAGCATATCATCCCCAAACTAACGAGCAAACGGAAAGGACAAATCAGGCTCTAGAGCAATACATTAGATGTTTTACATCTTTTGTACAGGATGATTGGGTGTCCCTGCTGCCCCTAGCGGAATTAGCTTATAATAATGCCAGCCATTCTGCCACCGGTCAGTCCCCCTTTTTTGCCAATTATGGTTTTATCCTTTTTACCCGATTTTCTTCCAGAATCCTCAGTTCCAGCGGTCCAGGACACATTGCAGTTTCTCAGCCACAATAACCGGGTATTACAAGGCACAAGCAGACAGTAAGATGACCTTTGATCAGAAGAGAAGAGGGGATCTGAACCTTCAGCTTGGCGATAAGGTATGGCTGTCTACAAATAACATTAAATTGACTTGTCCTTCCCAGAAGTTTGCTCCTAAGTTTATTGGTCCTTTTTCGGTTAAAAGGAAAATCAATGAAGTGTCTTATGAACTATGTCTACCTAATTCCCTTAAAATTTACCCAGTATTTCATGTGTCACTGTTGAAGCCTGCCGTGCCTGATCCTTTCCCTGATAGGGGTACCAGGGCCCCCGAACCTATCATGGTGGATGGAAGTGAGGAGTATGAGGTGGAAGCCATCCTCGATTGCAGAAAAAGACTGGGGCCAGTACAATTTTTAATAGAATGGAAAGGGTATGGTCCAGAGAACAATTCATGGGAACCTGACAGTAATATCCACGCTAAACGCTTAATCCGTGCTTATTTTTCTGCCCACCTCGAAAAGAAAAGTTACCTGGGCATCCAGAGGCTGTCCGTTGGGAGGGGGCAATGTCAGGGACGTGCCAGTGCCTTTCAAGGGAATATGCGTGCATGCACACGCGGGGTCTGTCCAGAGTCACACAGCAGAATTCTCTCACTGGTGTGCACCGGCGCGCTCCTGTGCGTGCGGCGTGCACGCGCCCGTGCACATTAGTGCTGTTTGGCGCCAAGGTGCCTTTAAAAGTGTGACAGCTGCACTCATGTGGTGCTGTTCGGCTGGAGCTCCGTACCTGTGTTCCTGTATCTGCCTGCTGATTGTTATTACTGTTATCGACCCGGCTACGTCTGACTCTTCTGCTATCTCCAATCCGACCCGGCCTGCCTGACTCTGCTATCTTCCTGTGACTTGTTGCCGAACCCCTGCTTGCCTGACTACTCTGTGATTATCCATTTGCATTATCTGCCTGATCTCCTGCCAATCCGGACTGTCTAACTCTGCCTTTGCCTGTGCCTTGTATTGCTGCATTCCGGCCTTCTCATCCAGCTCCAGGTGTTGCTGCTTCAGTACCTCCTACCTGTCAGTCTGTTGATCCTCTTCTGCCTGCCAGCATCTTCAGCTCAGCCATCCCTGAAGGATCTCTACTCAGCTGCCGTGTCGGCCTCTGCAACACCTTCAACAGGCACTCCTACCCACTGTGCTCACGAGACCACTGTTCCCACTCCAGTGGCTCCTGAACCAGCATTGTAAGAGGGGTCTTCTCCTACCAGTCGGGCTCAACTACCAGGTACCTAACAAATACATAGAATGTGATGTTAAAGGCTAAAACTTACCCAAATATAGTCCTTCTGCAGGACTTGGATGATGGCAGAACAGGTCTCTAGAATAATGATTCCCAGAGCCTGAGGATAGATCCCAGTTGTGAACTTCAGATTCTGGAGACTTCTCCCTGTCGCCAAGTACTGCAAGGTGGCGACGAGCCTTTGCTCGGGAGTAATGGCTTGCCGCATGCATGTGTCCTGCTTACTAATATAGGGGGTAAGCAATGCTAATAGACGGTGAAAGCAGGGGTCCGTCATCCAGAGGTAATTCCTGAAATCATCTGGATTATTCTCCTGGAGCTCCTGCAGCAAAGGCATATGACAGAATTGGTCACAATTAGGCAACCAATTCTTGGTCCAGGAAATTCTTCTCCCCCTGTTCCTGGACTTGGGTCAAAGCAATAACTCCAAGCCCAATAATAGCACGATCTCTCTGACGAGAACATCACATGGCTAGTAGACGAATGGCCGTTCAGAAAGGACCTGACAAGCACGACTTGAAAATCAGAAATCACCTGACAAGCACGCACTGAAAATCAGAAACAAACTGACAAGCGCGACCTGAAAATCAGAAATGAACTGACAAGCACAAGCTGAAAAGCGCGAATTGGCACTCACCAAACTTCTACTAATATGAGATTAGCAGAAGGAGCCCAAAGGGTGGCGCATGACTATTGGACTTCCTTTTTATCGGATTCGTAGTACGTCACTACGGTCTTAATTGTTGGCCAACATTTGTGTGGCCGTTTGTATGCAAGACAAGTTTGGGCCAACACCCTTCGGACAAAATTTGTGTGTACGAGGCTTAAAAATAGTTCTGTTCAATCTGCTGGCTAGCTCATAACTATTCACAGCCAGGAATGTCTTTATAAAACATGAACTCTTGCTGCATTGCAACACCAGGTTGGAAAATCCACTAGGGAATGGGAGCCAGGGAGCCCACCCTAATGCTATGTACACACGATAGGATTTTCCGACAACAAAACCATGGATTTATTTCTGACGGATGTTGGCTGAAACTTGTCTTGCATACACGCGGTCGTACAAATGTTGTCGGAAATATCGAACGTCAAGAACGCAGTGACGTACAACACATACGACGAGCCGAGAAAAATGAAGTTCAATAGCCAGTGTGGCTCTTCTGCCTGATTCAGAGCATGCATGGAATTGTGTACACACGATTGGAATTTCCAACAACAGATTTTGTTGTAGGAAAATTTGAGAACTTTCAGAAATTCCGACAACAAATGTCCGAAGGAGCCTACACATGGTCGGCATTTCCGACAACAAGCTCACATCGAACATTTGTTGTTGGAAATTCCGATAGTCTGTACGTGTCATTACTCTTACTGGCTGGCTTTCAGGGCTCAAAGGAGGCAAACCTCCCTTGTAGCCACAACACCATGCCACAGACTAAACACTTGACTGTCCTTGGCTGTTTGTGAGAATGTATATTATAAAAGTTTAGCATCACATATTCCACCTACTAAGCATAGTTTTCAGGTTTGCGTAATCTTATTTACAACAAACAGCAACTTTTATCACACAAAGGTGTGGAAATGAAATGAACAGAAGGATCAACAAAGGAGCCATCTGAGGCCAGTTCTCTCCAGAGTCTCTAAACATTCTCATTAAAACTACAGCTTCTGTTTAAAACACCTAACTTTATATAGGTGAAGTGCAGGCCTGAAGCAGTGGCAAGGGACTTTCATTTTCCCTTAGCAGACTCCAGAAACCCAAATAACCAGGATCCTGTCAATGGTGTTAACTCCGTAATGCTTCAGTAAACAGCTTGCAGAGTGTGCATAAAATTAATACATTTAAAAGGAAAAATTTTGCAACATTTGTATTATGTTAACCCCTTAACAATGAGTACATGCATATACGGGGCCTCACGGAAGTGAGCCTTCTTCTATGGTACCTCATGTATGTGCCACTGTATTTGTACTGCAGTCCATAGCCTCCAAGGTGCAAGGCCTAGCCAGTGCACCTGCACTAGCATTATTTATTTAATTTATTGTTCTCACTGTTTTGTCACTTGAACTTTTGTCTGTGTTTCTTTCTCACTAGGATAGAGGGTGTGGGATCTTGGGCCTATGAAGTCTAGGGGGGAGGATGTGTGGGCATCAGGTTTCTTCCTCCCCTGAACCAGAAAGTCTCCCTTTGGGAGAGTTCCTCACCTAGTACTCGGTGGTTGGCTTCGGCAGAGCATGAGGAGAGGGGTCCATCAGGTCTTTTGGCTGAATTGACCATGTTGAGCCTTGCCCCTGTCAGGAGCCTTGCGGTGGGTATGACAGGTGAGCAGGGCGATACAGTGGTGGCAGATGTGCATTGAGGTACAACGGTGGGACAGATGTGCAGGCAGGTACAGTGATGGGAAAGATGCGCAGGATGTACAGTGGTGGGGCAGATGAGAAAGTGGGTACAGTGGTGGGACAGATGTGCAGGGAGTACAGTGGTGGGATAAACGAGAAGGTTGTGCAGTGGTGGGACAGAAGAGCAGGGGGGTACAGTGGTGGGACAGATGAGCAGAGGGGTACAGTGATGGAATAGATTTGCAAGGGGTTGCAGTGATCTGAGATGGGAAGATGCAGGAATTATGGCTGATCTGTGGAGGGATGGTTCAGAAATTGGGGCTGATCTGGGGTGTGAAGGCACAGGGACTGGGGCTGATCTGAGGTGTAAAGGTGCAGGAATTGGGACTGATCTGAGGTGTGATGGTGCAGTAATAGGGGTGAACTGAGGTGTGAAGGTGCAGGAATTGGGACTGCTCTGAGGTCTGAGGGAGTAGGAATTAGGACTAATATATGTGTGAATGTTCAGAAATTAGGGTGATCTGAAGTTTGATGGTGCAGGAATTGGGGCTGATCTGGGTTCTAATGGTACAGAAATTGCAATGGTCTAAAATGTAAAAGTGCAGGATTTGGGACTGATCTGAGGTGTGAAGGTGCACGAATTGGGGCTGATCTGAAGTGTGAAAATACAGTAATTGAGATGATATAAGGTATGAAGGCGCAGAAATTGTGGTGGTCTGAGGTGTGAAGATGCAGGAATTGAGGCTGATCTGAGGTGTGAAGGTACAGGAATGGGGACTGATCTGGGTTCTGAAAATACAGGCAGAAAGAATGGTAAGTATTTACAATCCAGAAGTGGAACTAAACTCTAACAATCAACACGTAAGTGTCATTAAATCCAGACTATGAAAAATTCTCATTGCAGGTTAAATAACAGAGTAATGCCCCGTACACATGGTCGGATTTTCCGATGGAAAATGTCCGATCGGAGCGTGTTGTCAGAAATTCCAACCGTGTGTGGGCTCCATCGGACATTTTCCATCGAATTTTCCGACACACAAAGTTGGAGAGCAGGAGATAAAATTTTCCGACAACAAAATCCGATCCCGTCAATTCCGACCGTGTGTGGCCTGTTCCAACGCACAAAGTGCCACGCATGCTCAGAAGAAATTCCGACACGGAACTTCTTGGTCTGGTAAACTTAGCGTTCGCAATGGATACAGCACTTTCGTCACGCTGCAATGTTAAAAATGGTTTAATACAGCGCACACTCTTCTTCTTTATAATGTGACAAGAATTAAGTAGTTTTGCTGCTCATATTCACACACACTTCTCACAAACTTATTTCGTTACTATTTATCGGGATTCCCTCAATATATTTTGATTTCTCACATCTAAAACATTATTTTGGTGTATTTTTTTTTTTTTTTTGGCTTTAATGTAGATTTTTTTTTGTGTTTTGTATTTTTTTGAAGAGTATTTGTTTTTTTTTTTGTTTTTTTTTATTTGTACTCCCAAAAATGTTTGTGTGTGCTTTTTGAATCGTCACCAACAAACTGTCCTTTTTGGATTAAAACACACAGGAGAGTAGAATTTCCAAAAAAATTTTTTATTAAGGGCTCACAACTAAATAAAGAGGGAGGCAACGCTGGAGAAACTGCAGAAGTTGGCAAAGCCTTGGACCCCCAGGGCAGACATCAATAATTTTCAAGCAAAATTGGTGGCCTGAGGAGTCCTTATCTAAGGGAGGGCAGTCTGGTCCATCAGTCCCAGAGATCCGGAAAGCAGAGGGGGTCTCCATCTGTGAAGCTTGTACCAAACAGGTAAAGTATTGAAGCTTGACAAAGGACAAAGGACACTGAAAATGCTACATTTTGGAACTCTGCTAAAATTGCCAATTGTACCCCACTTCCAAGCAATGTTTACTATTTCTAGTTCTGCCATCAAATATCTGTGTGCTAATTATACCTTTTTGTTTTACATAGGGGAGAAAAGACTCGGAGGACACCCCTCATCCGAGGAGACCAGAGCCCACCCCCCTCTGGAAGAAGGGGAAATCCCCCCAACACAAGCTGAGCAGGAGGAAGAAGACGTGGTGGAACTAGTCACCACAACAGGTGAGTGTCTGCGACCACAGGCTCGGGTAAGAGATGGATGGCGGCATATTTTTGAGACCTAATTTTTTTTGGGGTTCCTCTCTTTTTAGGTGATCGTGATGTTGTGGATCCAGATCCTTTCACATCCGAAAGTGCCCAGATCCTGATTGGGGAGATCATGGGGTGTAATTTACAATTGGAAAACCTCAAGAAAAACATCAATGATGTTATTCAAAAAAATAAAAACATCATTGATTTTTTGGGGCGAGTTTAAAGCCCCTCCAAAACCCTTTGTATTTTGGTGTGCTACAATGTGCAAAATGTTTTTGTGATTTTTCACAAAGCCAAATTTGGAGGATGCACACAGTGTGTCAACATGTGCTATCTGCCATCACGGAAGATCAATGGACGCGTTTTGGGGGTGCAACCCCTTCCTCAATAATAAAGTAGCGGTGAGGAAGGGGTTTCTCATCCCAAACATGTCCCTTGATCCCCCGTGATGGCAGGTTGCACATGTTGAAATTCGTAAATTGGTGTGCATCTTCCAAATTTGGCTTTTCCTGGGGTGACTTCACCCCATCTGAACGCAATATCAAACACAGTTCCTATACTCATGTCTGATATTGCCTTCAAATTCTAGCAAGTGTGAACTTTGTAAGTTCAAGATTTGTGTCTTTCTTGTTGGTTTTACACATGCCTGTTTTATCTTAAATGGAGATTTCTATTTTTGATAATGCTACCCCAAAAATTGTTATACAACAAAGATGTTGGTTTGTTTGAAAAACCTTTGGTAAATGCATTTGTAAATGTGATTGTGCAGGTATAAAAAAGTTTGTTAATCAAGAATGTGTGGATTATTGTCTCAATGCTACAATACTTTTGGGGTGATGTCATTGCTGTTTTCAGAGAAAATGGGGGTTATTTCCTAAGGGCAAATCCTCTTGGCACTACAAGTGCAGTTTCAGTGCAGTTGCAAGTGCACTTGTAGTGAAAAGTGTCTTTGCATTTAGTCAATAACACCCAACACTGCTTTGTATAAGGTTACACAATCACGCCATTTTCTGGACTCAACACATTTCTGTCAGGGTCAGCTAAAACAAACACAAGCAGTAAATGTCCACAAAGAATTTCTTTTTTTTGCTTTTTTATTATAAAAGGGCTTCACATATTTGCTGGCATATTGATGGCCCCCCTACCCGCAAAGAACTCCAGGTATCGTAACCGGACATCACGGGCACTCAGGGAGGGCAAGCCAGGACGTCCGCTTTCAAGTGCCGTCAGTGTTGTTTCAGGTATCACTCCGGCCTCAGGCCCAACAGAGCCAGCATAGTTGGCCGAATGTTTCCTTAAAAAGTTATGGAGAATACAGCACACCATGATGATATGATTAAGTTTATACTCCGCCATATGGATAGGTGTCAGAAATAGGCAGAACCGGCTGGCCAGGATTCCAAATGTGTTCTCCACCACTCTTTGGGCTCTGGCCAGCCGGTAATTAAAAACCCTCTGTTCCGGGGTGAGGGTCCTCATAGCGAATGGCCGCATAAGATGGTCCCCCAGCGCAAACGCTTCATCAGCAACGAACACAAATCGGAGTCCTTCCACATTGTCCTCTGGAGCTGCCAAGTCCAAGCTGCCATTCTGGAGACGCCTGTAGAACTCCGTCTGGGTGATGACTCCACCATCGGACATCCGGCCATTCTTCCCCACGTCCACATACAAGAAGTCGTAATTAGCCAACACCACCGCCAACATCACTATACTATTGAACCCCTTATAGTTGAAATAGTACGACCCCGAGTTGGGTGGTGGGACGATGTGGACATGTTTCCCATCAATTGCCCCTCCGCAGTTAGGAAAGTCCTACCGCTGGGCAAAGTGGGAGGCCACAGTCTGCCATTCCTGTGGCGTGGAAGGAAACTGTAGAGGAAAAAAAAAACAATTACTATTTTTGCACATAAACATGGCAAGCAGATTAGACACAAACATTCTTGGCCAACCTCCAGATAGCATTTAGTAAGGGGAATTTAACAACGCCAAAGTATAAGGTACACCTATCATATCCCCCCCCCCTCTCATGGGCCATTTCTAACATTATGGGGTGTGTGGAAATCTTGGACAGGTAACCCTCTTCACTTCATTGAGAGATGAATGCCTAAATACAGGGTATTACTTGGAACAGCCCCTCCTTAGTTACACTATTGGCAGCCCACTTGACAGGTAAGAAGTGTCATAATACAAAGATAGAAATACACACTGTACACATTTGAGGACATTTGGACATTCTGCTATTACCTGTCAAGATAATAATAGGATACAAAAACTTTTAAAACAGTACCATTTGAAAGTATACAGGCAGGCCCTTGCACTACATGCTTTGGGGAATTCATCCATAAATCAGAGCACAAAAGAGATGGGTATAGTGTGTATGGGTTTTGCAAAGTCAGCAGATAGATGATTGAGAATAGATAGAAAATTGGGATCAGCTGACTTAGCAGTTGGGGGAGGGAGGGTTACTAAAAATGAATTGGGGACACCACAAAAAATAAGCCTCTGCCACTCTGCCAGAATTTAAAGCTAAAATAACATTTCAAAACATTTTAGGGGGTGTTTGGGGTAAAGCACTACTATGGAACTGACAAAATACATTGTTAAGTGACTACATGCAGTGAATATAGGGCCCGTAGAGCATGCTGGGGAGGTTAGTGAAGAACAATCTGTATGAAGGACCTAAAAAATTATTTACATAAAAATCCAGCATGCATGAGGACAAAGGGGACATTCACAGCATATTACAATCATGATAATTAGGGAATGAGGAAAGAAATACAATATATTAGCACACATTAAATACAATGAAATGTGATATTAAAGGATAAAAACCTTACCTTCATATACTCCTTCTGCAGGACCTGGATGATGGCAGAACAGGTCTCTGGGATGATGATACCCAGAGCCTGGGGGGAGATGCCTGTCGAGAACTTCAAGTCCTGCAGACTTCTCCCTGTCGCCAAATACCGCAGGGTAGAAACCAACCTCTGCTCCGGAGTGATGGCTTGCCTCATGCAGGTATCCTGCCTGCTAATATAAGGGGTCAGCGAAGCCAACAGACGGTGAAATACGGGGTCCGTCATCCTGAGAAAGTTCCTGAAATCATCAGGATTATTCTCACAGATCTCACGGAGCAAAGGCATATGAGAGAAAAGGTCACGCTGAAGCAACCAATTCTTGGTCCATGAACTCCTCCCCACCCTGTTCATGGACTGGACTTGTGTCAAGGTCAGGACCCCAACACCAAGCCCCCGCACAGCACGAACTCTACGAGGAGTACGCATACGCAACATGGCTAGAAAACAGTCGGCTGCTCAGAACGAAGTAACAGAACGCACTGAAGAACAGCAAGGCCTGTGAAGAGCGACCTGAAAAACAGTAACGAACGAACAAGAATACAATGACTAAGTCACGCGGAACTTGCTTGCACGCACTGAAGAGCAGATACAAACCCACAAGCACAAACTGAACGGCAGAAAACGATCTGAAAACCACGAGTCTGAAAAAGCGCGAATCGTCTCTCACCAAACTTTTACTAACACGAGATTAGCAAAAGGAGCCCAAAGGGTGCCGCGCTTGGTTCTGAACTGGCCTTTTCTAGTCTCGTCGTACGTGCTTGACGTCACCGCGTTCTTGGCGATCGAAAATTCCAACAACTTTGTGTGACCGTGTGTACGCAAAACAAGTTTGAGCCAACATCCGTCGGAAAAAATCCTAGGATTTTGTTGTCGGAATGTCCGATCAATGTCCGACCGTGTGTACGGGGCATAAGTGTGCATAATCACAAAGCCACTAAAGCATTTGGTGGTGTAGTGTGAAATATAACCAGTTCATCCTGCCTTCAGCCTTCCTCCCATCTTCTCTGTGTTCTAATTGTATCCAGGGATTGTGTAAACCAGCTGTTGTCATCTACTAAGCATGCACCAGTTTCAGTTCTCTTCTAAGCTCTTTATTCCCTCCTTTTTCTTATCTATGCAGCCCACATAAATATAGAGTCACACATGTGGGCATATACACAGTGCTAAAGGACACTCCTCTCCTTCCCTCCTCCTCCATGTCCTCTTATAGCTTAACGTTATGGGGAGAGGATTGTAACAAATTAGCCTGCAGTTTCCTGCTTGTGTATTCGTACCTCCTTGCTGCAGTGCTTCTCTACCCCGATTCCTTTCACATGTGTGGTTTGGCTGTGCTCACCTATGAGCGTCATTTGCTATTCTGTGGGCTTTTATTTCCTTCTCTTCCATCACTTCCTGGCCCAACTCCTAGTTTGTTTGTCTATATAAGACATGCTCAGTGTAACCCACATTGCTTGAGCAACTTCACAGTTCTCTGAGCTCCCGGTCGCTTGTTACTTTTTTATACTGTGACTGACTACCTGTGTACCAACCCCGGCTTAGTTTATCATCTGTGCTTGTTCGCTACCTGCCCAGACCTCGGCTTCTCTCCTGGATTTCCTTTTGTCTACTGCTTGTAATCTGCACACATGAGTGGTCTCCGCATCCTCAGCTGGGCATACCTGAGGGCCGCGACCTAGTTCCAGCTTGCTGCAAGTCCATCCCCACCATCAGGGGCTCTAAAGAAGAAGCAGGCTGGGGCTTAGAGTCTGCGCCACGGGGAACCCTGAATTGCTAGAAAATTGTTAAAGTGTATGACATTGGAAATTGCACATTAATAGGCTAAAAATTGTACCCGACTGTCTTTTTTAAAGCATACTGTGGCCAAGATGCACATATTTGAACCGGATTTGCATAGGAAAGGATTTTGGTTCACATATCATGCAAATGGAATGTTGTTCAAAACGCGTCCAATTTGCATATATGTGACCCGGGTGTTCCAGTAATTTTTCATTTGTCTAAAAAAACTGTCACATGACACTAAAAATGGGTATCATAATTGGTATCAGCAATTACTTGAGAAAAGGTATCGGTACTCCTAGTCAGACTTAAAAAACTGACATTGGTGTATCCCTAAAAAAAACAAAGAAAAAACAAAATACAGTGGCATGATATATATGATTTTTGGGAATGCAATATGACAATTATGACAGTTCTCTGTTTAGTATCACTTCAACTATTTTTAATTCCTATAAATATATAGGATGGTATATAATATTACTTGTTGTAAACTTTTTTTTTTACATTTTTTCAGTTGCTGCCTGGTTTCTAGCCTAGGCTAAAATGATGTCATACATCCCTGGAATCTTCATGGGAATTTATTTCTTTCATCTGGGGCAGGGTAGGAGGGGTTTTCTCTGCTAAACACACCCTCCTGTCTGCATGCTTGAACTAAGGGCAGATGGATTCCAGAAAATAAATGCTACATGAATCATCTGCCCTTGCACAAAATGGTCATGGCTATAGCCACAGCTAGAAATGCTAGGGGTTGTTTTTCAAAGTAATTTTGCAACAAAATAAAGCATATAGACATGAATAGATGGGTAAGCTTACGTTGAATTTTAACACTATGCATGGTTACTGAAACAAAGAACTCTATTTGCCCACAGGATGGCAGCATTCAGCACTTTGCCTCGCCATAGCTTTAATACAAATACACAGAGCTTTCTAGGAGCTGTAGTCTGGAAGCAGAATTTTCTATACAGTATTGCTAAAAGTCACAACTGCAAATCCCACAAGCTATGACACCATATTCACTGAAATAATAGTTAATAGATTATCATAACATGGAAGCAGCAAAGAAGTGGCAAAAATATACAAGTACATAATTGTGACAGTAATAAAAACAAAGTGGCTGTGATTTGACTGTAACCTATCCATTTATATTAGTGGGAATACAGTGACTGAAAATCATGTGGGAGAAGGACCCTTCAGGGAAAAAAAGAGGAGAAGGCTTTGTATGACAGGGATGGTCCCTTTCAGGAGGGTGCTGAGAACATATCCCAAACACAAACTCACGGCACCTCTAAGAAAGGTTCTGGGGACGATCTGGTTAAGCAGGGGTCTGAGAATTGCAATATGTCTAGATATGGATATAGGGATGGCAGAGACATCCAGGGTACACAAGAGAGTACCCAGGAAGACCCCAATAAATTGGGTCCCTCAGGTCTCCTGGGGTTTGGATGGGAGGCGTGTATTTGATACAGTCTGTACCCCAAATCCAGATCAGCAAGTTAGTATGGAGATACAAGATCACCTGAGGAGCGAACAGTGTACTGGGGGAACCAAGCGTTAGGAAGTTCATATCAACACGGTAATATTGTAGCTAATGTATCAACAAAGGAACCTATGCTGAGTGATGTCTTCACCGCTGTACAAGCTTGTAATAACTCTCTATTTTCTCTAACAAGTCAAATGTTGGAATTAAAAGGAGGTATTGCAGTTATAAGACAGGAGAACCAAAAAATCTGTGAGCACACTACGGTATTGGAGAATAGAGTTAGCGTGATGGAGGAAGCCTTGCCTTTTATAAAAAAGGAACTTCAACAGACAAAAGCACCGATAAGGGCTCAAGCATAGAGATTGGAGGTATTGGAAAACAGAAAAAAGGCGTAACAAGGTTTGCATCTTGGGCCTTCCCGAGCAAAAGGAAGGCCAATCTATAACTGCCTTTTTTGAATAATGGTTAATGGATGTAATAGGAGTAGAGGGCTTTTCTAGGCTTTTTACAATTGAATGTGCCCATCCTATACATAGGTGTGGTTAATATCTGGTTTGAAGAAAGACATAAGAAGGAAAGAAAAGATTAGAAGGAGAGGGGAGGGGAGGAGAGAAAAGGGAAATAAAAAGAAAAAGAAAATTTACAATAGAATATTTAACTAATTAACATCTGTTTCCTTCTAGATATCGCTGGTTACCCCATTTTTCCCGCAAGACTATCAGGAAATATATTGAAATACTATTTTCATGTGGCCTATAGGATATTTTGGGTTCCCAGCTATAGGAAACGTAGATCTCCAACCCAGGTTGGACTCATATGAATTTATTAGGCCATTAGATTGTGGGAAATGAAATAATGAATAGTAAAATGAAGATCTTGTCATGGAATGTGAGAGGATTGGGAGATAAGGGGAAAAGGCAAGCAGTGTACAAATTAATAGAGTTTTAAAAACCTGCAATAGTATTTTTGCAGGGGACCCATCTTGAGCGAGAGGATATAGCACTTTTTGAAACATCAAGATTTCCATATCAAATTCTTCATATGCACGAGGTGTTAGTGTCTTGGTCTCTCGCTCATTGCGGTTTTCATGCAAACAGAGTTTTAAAGACCCAGAAGGTTGTTATATTATGTTATGGTGCTCATTAAATGATAAAAAAAAAATGTTGAATGTTTATGTGCCTCCCCCTTGAAGACGAAATGTTGAAAAATACTTTTAGGAAAATGGCCGACTTTGCCAACCTTAGTAATGATAGATTTTATTAACATAATGAATGAGGAGGAAGATAGATAGAACACCTCAATAGGTAAACAGAAAGTGAATAAAACTAGGTTTGCTTGCTAAATATGAGAGATGGGGTTAATAGATATGTGGGGAAATAGACATCCATTGATAAGAGAATGCTGTTAGAGTACATACAGATCTTTATCAGGAATTGATCTGGCTCTGGGGAATGATAACTTTCTTTCATGGTTAGATTCAATTGAATATGGCCCCAGAGGGCTCTCAGATCACTCCCCACTTATATTGACCATAGAGATTGAGAGATAATTATCCCTCCCACCTTGGAAAATTAATCCACAGTGGTTACCGTTAATGTCGGAGGAGAATTCAATAGAATCACTATTGGTAGAATTTTTTTAAAATAATAAGGACTCAACCTCTTTATTAGTGGTTTGGGATGCTATGAAGGCATATTTACGAGGCGTGATGATTAATAAAATGTCTAAAATTAAGAGCTCATCAAGGTGCCGAGAGGAAGAAATAATGCAAATGATGAATCAGACAGAGCAGGATTACATCACAGATCCCACAGAAGAAATACGCTTAGCCTGGCAGGATGCCCAAAAAGTTTATAGAACCTTATCCCTAACTAAAGCAGAAAATAACAGATTTTTTCAAAGTCAAAAACATTAATAGATGGGGGGCCAGGTAGGGCGTATGTTGGCTGTTATAGCTCAAGCACAAGAGAGTCCGATAACTATTGCAGCAGTTAAAGATACTAGGGAGGGTGATAATGTATGATACAAATAGTATCCAGAGCACAAAAAGTAACAAATCAAATCAGACAGTTTTTAGATAAACTGGATCTTCCCAAACCTAAACTAATAGAAAAATAATCTCTAGATAGTCCTATATCTTTGGAATAGTTAAAACAAGCAGTAGCACAAACTCATAATAATAAAGCTCCAGGGATGGACAAGCCTCCGACGGAAATTTACAAAAAATTTGGTCAGATTCTGTTACCAGAACTATTGGAAGTATTAAATGTTGCTTTTAGAATGCAAAACCTCAATATCAATGCAGGAAACAATAATAATAGTGATTCCAAAACAGGGTAAGGACCCATTATTACCTGAATCCTATTGCCCTATCTCCCTCCTCACCTCGGATGTTAAGATTTTAGCCAGGGTACTTACAAATAGGTTATCAAGAAATATCAATACTTGAATTCATGGAGATCAAACAGGTTTTATGCCAACATGAGCAGCATCAACAAACATTTGTAGACTTTTTCTAAATATGCAACTCCCTATGGAAAATGTTGGATCTAGAGCAATATTGTGTCTCGATGCCCAGAAAGCTTTTGATATAGTGGAGTGGGAATATCTATGGGCTGTAATAGAGTCTTTTGGTATAGGTCCTGGATTCTTAAAATGGGTAAGAATGTTGTATAATGACCCAAAAGCAAGAGTAAGAATTCAAATTACTATATCTCGGCCATTTTTACTGTCCAGAGGAACTAGACAGGGATGCCCTCTGTCTCCACTACTATTCGCTATGACTGTTGAGCCTCTAGCTCTCGCTATTAGACAATCAGCAGAAGTAACTGGGTTTCCCTGAGCAGGTAGAGAGGACAAAATAGCCCTATATGCGGATGATGCTCTTATTTTCCTGTGGGATACCTCAAAGTCATTCATGGAGCTTATCAGCCTTATTACTGCATTCAGGCTATTTTCAGGCTTTCATATTAATTGGAATAAGTCGATACTGTTACCATTAGATGAGCTAAAGACCATTTTACCAGATCTAGCCTCTTAAATTCAAATTAAACACAGTGGAATATTTAGGGATAGAGATATCTCAAAATGTAAAAGATTATATTAACCTCAATCTTAAACCATTATTAACTAAATTTAGGGATAAATGTCAGAGCTGGTGTAAACTTCCACTGACAGTGATTGGTAGAGCAAACCTTATTAAAATGATTTGGACCCCGCAATTACTATATGTTTTCCTCAATTCTCCTGTAAGGATTACATCTTTTTGGTTTAGAAAGATAGAATCTCTTTTTAGAGAATTTATTTGGAGGAAAAAAAAATCCCGTATTAAACTAACTACACTAATGTTAACTAAAGAAGCTGGGGGGTTGGCCATCCCTCATGCTAAGAATTAATGTTTAGCTTCACAGTTACAGCACTTTAGTGGATGGACAGTAATGTCAGACTCTGATTCTATACAGGACCTGTTGCTATCGCTATACGATAAATATCCATTAATATACTTACTGGAGACGAGAAATCAGATACAGGATAAAAGCTTTTTAATGGGTAAACTGACAAAGTATGGCAGTAAATGAAAAACATTACAAATGTTAAGGGCTATACGATATTCACTCCAACATGGAATAATAGTAGCTATGGGGAATTGATGAAACTGGAAGGGTTTGACATATGGAAACATAAAGGGCTGAGGTATATGGCACAATAATTTCGGGTAGATGTGATGAAAACCTTTATAGAATTAAGCAATGAATATAGTATCCCAAACCAAAGATTTTTCCAATTTTTACAGCTTACAGATACTATAAAAGCACAGGGCCGCGCTCATGAATTAAAATGTTTTGGATTCAGAATAAAATTTCTGAAATTATTATATCTACCCCTTTATCAAATTAAAGCATGCATGCCATGATGAAGTGATCATGCTCTGACGCTTAGTTTAGAATGAAAAACTTCTAGTTTATTTCCGCTTTTTTAGTTGATTTTTATACCCTTGCAAAAGAATACAGTATATGCAAAACATGTTGTTATGACAATTCATAAGATTCTAACAGTGTCAGCAGTTTTTAGCAGTTTCAACAAATTTAGCAATAATTTCAACAAACTTAACAATTAATCAAAGCTATTATTATATGTTGACGTCATGTCTGGTCTTGGTGCGACTTCTGGGAGATGGATGAGGAAGCAACAGGAAACTAAAGTCTATTGATAACTCAGTGCGGTTTGGCTTCAGACAGAAAAAGAGGAAGTAGCAAAATATCTGGAAATTTTTAAGGCTCTTTAACATTCAAAACATCTGATGCAATGTTGAATTGAAATAGGCATTTTAATATACCTCACCTGGTAACACCTTATTCACATCCATTAGAAAAACGTAATAAATCGATGGTTATAGCATTGTTGGATAAAAGGGATACAAAACAGGGTCTAATATCACAATTATATGATATTATTAATCATATATATTATATGATAAGTTCCAAGCATCAGTGGAGATACCAGCAAGGACACCATGGACTCGTGATCTGGGGTCAATATCAGATGAACAATGGGCAGTGGCACTGTCAGCAGTACCCATGTTCTCTCTATCCCCTACGTAAAACCTAACTCAATTATTTATCTTACTGTCATGTATCGGGTGCGACCAGAACTGCTTGGACAGGAACAGAGGAAACCAAATGCATGTAAAGTGAAAATATTGTGATTTAATAAGATAAGTGAAACATATAAATACAAACACCTCCAATATAACACAGTGCACAACAACAATAAACTAAAGTCTATTGATAACTCAGTGCGGTTTGGCTTCAGACAGAAAAAGAGGAAGTAGCAAAATATCTGGAAATTTTTAAGGCTCTTTAACATTCAAAACATCTGATGCAATGTTGAATTGAAATAGGCATTTTAATATACCTCACCTGGTAACACCTGATTCACATCCATTAGAAAAACGTAATAAATAGTTGGTTATATCATTGTTGGATAAAAGGGATACAAAACAGGGTCTAATATCACAATTATATGATATTATTATATCATATATATTATATGATAAGTTCCAAGCATCAGTGGAGATACCAGCAAGGACACCATGGACTCGTGATCTGGGGTCAATATCAGATGAACAATGGGCAGTGGCACTATCAGCAGTACCCATGTTCTCTCTATCCCCTACGTAAAACCTAACTCAATTATTTATCTTACTGTCATGTATCGGGTGCGACCAGAACTGCTTGGACAGGAACAGAGGAAACCAAATGCATGTAAAGTGAAAATATTGTGATTTAATAAGATAAGTGAAACATATAAATACAAACACCTCCAATATAACACAGTGCACAACAAACCAACTACCAGACAGAGACCCACAAATAACAGTCAGACAGGTATATACAATAAATGGGGGATACCAGAATCGTAAACATAGCCAGGCCAGGGTCATCAACGGGAGATCAGCAGATGGGGGCAGGGAGCAAACAGGACGGGGAGAGGATGGACAGATCAGGCTGCAGGGCAAAGGTAAAGGTAACAGGATACAGGAGGGACAGGTTCAGGTACAGAAGAAGAAAAATATTACAGCGCACACATGCAAAAAAACATTCACCTCCAGCAAGGCTAGTTTAAAACACCTAAACATTCTCAAAAATACATTTTCAAAAATATGGGGATTTGGTCACACCATATTTCTATATGGTGCTAAGCCCACTTACTGCGACAAAGTACCCCATGATTAATGGGTCCTACACTTTCCATAGATTTGTGAGATCCTGCTTCTCTGAACCATGAGAGCTACACTCTTCTAAATGGGAGAATTTAAAGGCCTCCACCTATGACACAAGTGGACACTAATGAGAGGTACTTAATGAGGGAATAGGGTGCTCCTATCCAAAAAGGATTTGGTCAGAATCCATACAATACACAAACAAGATATTTGGGGGGCACATCTTCACATTAAAGCTGGTGCAACCATAAGACCATACAATAGAAGAAAAATATTACAGCGCACATATGCAAAAAAACATTCACCTGCAGCAAGGCTAGTTTAAAACACCTAAACATTCTCAAAAAGACATTTTCAAAAATATGGGGATTTGGTCACATCATATTGCTATACGGTGCTAAGCCCACTTACTGCGACAAAGTACCCCATGATTAGTGGGTCCTACACTTTCCATAGATTTGTGAGATCCTGCTTCTCTGAACCATGAGAGCCACACTCTTCTAAATGGGAGAATCTAAAGGTCTCCACCTATGACACAAGTGGACACTAATGAGAGGTACAGGCACATCAGGCTGGGCAGTGGACAGAGGCACATCAGGCTGGGCAGCGGACAGAGGCACATCAGGCTGGGCAGCGGACAGAGGCACATCAGGCTGGGCAGCGGACAGAGGCACATCAGGCTGGGCAGTGGATAGAGGCACATCATGCTGGGTAGCAGGCGATGGGTCATCTGGCTGGGCATCAGGCTCCAAGTCATCTGGCTGGGCAGCAGGCTCCAGATCATCTGGCTGGGCAGCAATCTTTGGGTCATCTGGCTGGGCAACAGGTTTTGGATCGTCCGGCTGGGTAGCAGGTTCTGAGTTATCTGGCAGGGCAGCAGGAACTGAGTCATCTGGCTGGGTAGCAGGCTTCAGGTTATCTGGCTGGGCAGCAGGCTCTGGGTCATCTGGCTGGGCAGCAGGCTCCGGGTCGTCTGGCTGGGCAGCAAGCTCTGGGTCATCTGGCTGGGTAGCAGGCTTCGGGTTGTCTGGCTGGGTAGCAGGCTTCGGGTTGTCTGGCTGGGTAGCAGGCTTCGGGTTGTCTGGCTGGGTAGCAGGCTCCAGGTCGTCTGGCTGGTTAGCAGGCTCTGGGTCATCTGGCTGGGTAGCAGACTCTGGGTCGTCTGGCTGGGTAGCAGGCCTCAGGTCATCTAGGGTAATTTGGCTGTGCAGCGAGCACCATATTAGCAAGCTGGGTAACGGGCACCAGTTCAACAAGCTGGGTAGGCGGCAATTGCCCAATTGGTTGGGTAACGGGCACCGGCTCAGCAAGCTGGGTGACGGGCACTGACTCAGCAAGTCGGATGACGGGTACTGGCTCAATAGGCCGGGTAATGAGCATCGGCCCCACAGGTTGGGTAATGGGTACTGGCCCCACAGGCTGGGTAATGGGTACCGGCTCCACGGACTGGGTAATGGGCACCGGCTCCACAGGCTGGGATATGGGCACTGGCCCAGCAGGCCGGGAAACGGGCACCAGAACTTCAGGCCGGGAAACGGGCCCCCGTAACTTCAGGCCGGGAAACAGGCCCCCGTAACTTCAGGCCAGGAAACAGGCACCGGAACATCAGACTGGGAAACGGGCACCGAAACTTCATGCTGGAATATGGGCAAT
The DNA here is from genome assembly GCA_037952925.1 of Lithobates clamitans. Classification (NCBI taxonomy): domain Eukaryota; kingdom Metazoa; phylum Chordata; class Amphibia; order Anura; family Ranidae; genus Lithobates; species Lithobates clamitans. The sequence continues at coordinate 9,909,095 of JBBGZY010000081.1, forward strand.
GGAACTTCAGGCTGGAACACGGGCACCGGAACTTCAGGCTGGAACACGGGCACCTGGAACTTTAGGCTGGAACACAGGCACCACCGGAACTTCAGGCTGGAACACGGGCACTGAAACCTCAGGCTGGAGCAGACAGCAGAGCTGCTGTGAGCAGTGCATGCACCCAGACCACCAAAATTGCATAGCCATTTAAGGGGGCCCCCCAACGCATGACAACCTACATTCTTCCTGGACTGCCGCAGAAGAACTGCTACGCATTACAATTAGTTCTTGCTACTTGGCCTATAGGCAAATCTGAACACTATCTTTGATCTGAGTTAAATACATTGCTGCCATCTACTGCTGTAAACTAAAGCTGCCATTGAACCCAGACTGCTGAACTGGATTAACACTTTGACTCCTGTTTAACCAACCCTTGTGTGTTAATCTTGAATCTTTGAACTGCTGTATTGACCTACCATTCTAGTTTTGCCAATGGAAAGAGCAGAGGACCTAATACTGCCGGCTTCTCTTGTGTGGTAGTGCTATAGAATATTAGAAATTTATTTAGCGCTTCCTGTCCAGCGATGTACTGGTATGTCACTGGATAGGAATAGTGATATCTTGGTCATTGCTGCAGTGTTCCCCAAGCCAATGGGAAGCCCGGTAAGCATGCGACTAGTGGCATCTGCTTCCTGGGAGTTATAGGAACAGATATTGTTCCCCCGACGGTGGGACATCAGAAACCGGAAGCGACAAGAATTTAGTCACTTCCGGTTCCAGTTTTTGTTTGCTTGGCTCTTACTGGTCAGTGATGCAGCCAGTCAGAATGATCTTTGTCTGATGGGCTGCATAGGACACCTGTCAAGGCTCTGCTCAGCTCTTCCTTCCTCTGAGCTGGCGGCTCAGCTTTTGGCTAATTGCCAGCTCCTATCTCTCCACAGTGACTCACCTGTTGATGATATCCTGCTCGTCAGTCCTGCCTACTTAAGTCATCCAGCCCAGATGATCTCTGCCTTCACCTTAGTCAACATCACAGAGACTATCTCCTGCGTTCCTGTTAAAGACTTGCTTGGCTGACATTCCTTTTGGCTCCAGATCCTGCTTGCTGTTCCACTACGCTGATCTCTGGCTTCCTGACTTTCTGGCCTGTCTGACTATCCATTCCGGTTACCAAACTTTGGCGAATTCAGAAGATGGAGTCAATCCACTTGTTGGTAATATTTTTTCCAGATTGGATGAGCAGGATCACCGCATGGATCAGTTAGCCATGACGTTACAAACGCTCCTGAGTCGCACGGCTCACCCGGAATCTCAAACTGTGGTTGCTCCGGTGTTGCAGGCCGTCCCTGCTGCTGCTCCAGTCTCTGCGCAGGCACCCACCTCGAGTATTACCTCTATGAAAGGTATGTCTAGTTCTGCTCCACTTCCCCAGCGATTTGGGGGTGATCCAGTCTATAGCAGAGGGTTTCTTAACCAGAATGAGATATACTTTGGGATGCTGCCCCAGGCTTTTCCAACAGACAGAAGCAAAGTAGGTTTTGTGATATCTTTCTGAGACAGTATTGGCCTCTCAGAAACCAAGGTTAAAATCTTAACATCCGAGGTGATGAGGGAGATAGGTCAATTTGATTCAGGTAATAACGGCATTAGACTCATAAAGTGAGGTATAAAAATCAACAAATGTGCTCTGGATACTACTTGTATCATACATTATCACCCCCACCCAGTATCTTTAACTACTGCAATAGCTATTGGACCCTCTTGTGCTTGAGCTATAACAGCCAACATACGCCCTACCTGGCGGCCCATCTTATAATGTTTTTGACTTTGAAAAAATCTGTTATTTTCTGCTTTAGTGAGGGATAAGGTTCTATACACTTTTTGGGCCTCCTGCCAGGCTAAGTGTCTTTCTTCTGTGAGATCTATGATGTAATCACAGATCCCTTTATGGGAGACGTAAAAACCTGTTGTCTTGAGTTACCCTAAGTTTGTGGCTTCTTTTAAAAGGGTATTTGAAGTTCCCGCACGCTCCGCTTCTGCTGCCAAGTGACTCATGTCCATCAAACAGAGTACGAGAACTGTTGTCGATTACGCCATTGAATTGTGTACTCTAGCAGCAGAGGTTGCTTGGAACATTGAGGCTCTTGTGGCTGCATTTTCTCATGGTCACTGGGATACCATCAAGGATGAGATAGCAGCCCGAGATATATCCACTGAGCTGGAGAAGTTGATCACGTTTGTCATCCTCATTGACTTCAGACTCAGAGAAAGACTCTTTTAAGGAGCGCTTTCGGAAGCCTCCTGTACATTTGTCTCCAAGCTTTGCAGTCCCACCCTTGCCTCCCTCTCCTCCCATGCCTTCTGGTACTGAGTCTGTCAGTGAAGGTGAACCCATGCACTTGGGCTTCATGCGTCTCTCTGCAGATGAGAGAACCTTTAGGAGGAGGGAGAGATTGTGCCTTTATTGTGGCCAGGCAGGTCACTTTTTGAAGTCTTGTCCTACTCGTCCAGGGAACGCCCGAACTTTGAGGTCCTGTCCTGTTTCATCCCCAGTTATCCAGAAGTATAAGCACCTGGTTTTGGTTACCCTTTCTTGGGCTGAGTTGTCCATCGAGATACAGGCACTAATCGACTCTGGGGCTACAGGCCTGTTTATTGATGCTGCCTTTGTATTGAAGCACTCGATTCCGCTGAAGCTGCGTGACACTTCACTTGCCATTGAGACTCTTGATGGGAGACCTCTACAGCCTGCCCATGTGACTCATGAGACTGTTCCTTTGTCCATGGGCGTAGGGGCTCTTCACCATGAGATAATCCAATTCCAAATGATTTCCTCACCTAAGTTTTTGCTGGTTATTGGTTATCCTTGGTTACAGAGGCACAACTCCTCTTTTGATTGGCTCCATGCTGAGTTTCTCTCCTGGTCGCCACAATGCAGTAAGACATGCTTCCAGAAGGTAGCCAAGGTCCTCTGCACCTCTTCACTCTCCTCCCTGCCAGAGGAGTACCGCAATCTTAGCGATGTCTTTGACAAAGGTCAAGCTGGTAGTTTGCCTCCACACCGGTCGTATGATTGCACAATTGACCTTCAACCTGGTGCCCTACCCCCTCGTGGCCTGGGTTTACCCTTTGTCGGTCTTAGAGGATAAGGCCATGGAGGAGTATGTTGCAGATGCACTTTCTCGAGGTTTCATCTGCAAATCCTTGTCTCCTGCTGGTTCTGGTTTCTTCTTTGTGAAGAAGAGTGGTGAACTGAGACCCTGTATTAATTATAGGGGTCTCAATCATTTCACGATTAAGAATGCCTATCCAATTCCTTTGATTACGGAGTTATTTGACTGCCTCAAGGGGGCAACAGTTTTCCCGAAGCTTGATTTGAGAGGGCCATAAAATCTCATGAGGATTAGGGAGAGCAACGAGTGGAAAACTGCGTTTACGGCTGCTGATTGGCATTGATGGCTGCTGATTGGCCATAGCATGCACCTGACCTGCATGCTTTGGCCAATCACAGCGTACTCTTTTGTGAGAGCCATGATTGGCCAAAGGAAGGGTGCCTTCAGCCAATCATGGCTCAGGGGGCTAAGTCCACGCCGTACACTATATAACGCTGCTTACACGGCGGCCGTATAAAGGGTTGTTAGCTAGAGCAGGCAGTTTAATATATAGTGTAGACTATATATACAGTGCAGGCAGTATGTGTGTGTGTATACATATATATAGATATAGATATATATATATATATATATAGATATATATATATATATATATATATATATATATATATATATATCTCTATCTATATATATATATATATATATCTCTATCTATATATATATATATATATATCTCTATCTATATATATATATATATCTCTCTATCTATATATATATATATATATATCTATATACTCTGCATTCAGTGCATTCAGTGTAGACTATATGTTACTATTATTGTTATACAGGATTAATATAGTGCCAACAGTTTGTGCAGTGCTTTACAACATGAGGGCAGACAGTACACTTACAATACAAATCAATACAGGAGGGATCAGAGGGCCCTGCTCATTAGAGCTTACAATCTAGAAGACATATATATATGAGGACCTGTCACGGCCCATGATATCACAAGAGATGTTGTTCATTCCTTGTAAAAGCAATAAAGTTAATAAAAAAGAGACAGTGTTTTTTTTTTTTAATAAAATAAAAAATATATATTTTAAAGTGCCCCTGTCCCCCTGTGCTCGCATGCAAATTCGAATGTGCATGTGGTCCTGCACGCATATGTAAATGATGATCATGGGAGGTATCACCACAAACGTTAGACTGAGGGCAATAATTCCAGCTCCCGACTTCCTGTGTAACTCTAAAATGGTAACCTGTAAAGGCTTTTAAAGTGTCTATGGAGATTTTTCTGTACCGTAGTTTGCCACGCATGCAATTTTAAAGTGTCACATGTTTGGTATCTTTTTACTCGGCGTAATGTCATCTTTTATATTTTACCAAAATGTTTTTATTATATTATGTTTTTGTGCATTAAAATGAATTTAGGTGCATTTTTTTCCCCAAAATTTGCCTTTGAAGAAACAAAAATATTGTGCGACATAAAAATATGCGAAATATCCATTTTTTTCAATAGGTCCTCTACTTACAAATTATAGAATGTTAGGGGGTTCTAAGTAGTTTTCTAGCAAAAATAAAATTATGTTTTTTACATGTAGGAAAGAGATTTCAGAATTGGCTCGGACTGGACGTGGTAAATAGCATTTTCAATTTGTGGTGCTCAGACAAGTTAAAGTGGTTCTAAAGGCTCAAGGTTTTTTACCTTCATGCTGTGCATGAAGGTAAAAATGCCTTCTGTGTTCAGCAGCCCCCCAGCCCCCCCATAGTACTTACATCAGCCACATCTCGATCCAGCTATCTGCAGGAGACCCTCGACTATCTTCCTCCTCATTGGCTGAGACAGCAGTGGAAGCCATTGAGCAGAGAGAGGGGGCGGGGCAGAGCCACAGCTCTGTGTGTGAATGGACACACAAAGCCACTGTTTGGGAGCGAGCCTGCTTGGGTGCCCCCATTGCAAGCTGCTTGCTCTAGGGGGGGGCACTGGGCAGGAGGGAGGGACCAAGAGCGCCAGAGAGAGATCCGAGAAGAGCAGGATCGGGGCTCCTCTGTGGAAAATCATTACACAGAGCAGGTGAGTATGATATGTTTGTTACTTTTTTGTTTTGTTTTATAGAAAGCCTTTGGAATTACTTTAAAGTGTTTGTACAGCCACTTGTAAAGTCTCTCCAATTCCCCCTGTTAGATAATGCTATGTTCCCCAGTGTATGTGATTTAAAAAAAAAAGCCGCTGTGTACCTTATTCCATAGCGCTGATTGGTGCTCACATGACCGCCTGGCTCTCTCCTCTCCCAGGCTGACAGTTATAGTGGGAGGGACTCTCGCTGACCTCAGCTGGGAGCAGGAGAGGAGGAGAGAACCAGATGGTCACGTGAGTGCCAATCGGCGATGTGGAATAAGGTACACAGCAGCTTTTTTTTTTAAATCTATCAGGAGGGGAGGACCGGGGAGCTGACAGGCAGGGAGGGGGTGGGGGGAGAGGACAGAGGAGAGCTGTAAATAACAGAGACATGTAAACTGACCACGGTGTCAGGGCTCAGCAGCCATAATAAATGGAGGCCAGTTTACGGGGGGGGGGGAAACCAAGCAGGATTAGGCAGGTATTTCAGGTGTTACAGGGGGCCAAATCACACAGCACAAACACTGTGCTGTATAACATGCTTTAAAGGTACAGGGTTCATTTTTTTTGTTTTAGGGTTACAAACACTTTAAGTTCTGCTTCAACAGGTATGCCTTGCTTCAGTCATTTTTTATAGCAACACGGCTGATTTACGGCTAATGGATTGAAAAGCATACAGGATTCAAAATGCACCCACTAGGTACAAACAATAGGGGTAAATTGCCTTTTCTTAAACTTGAGGTTGATGTTTATAAATGTTATTGTTCATATATATATATATATACATATATATATATATACAGTATATATATACAGTAAAAATGTTATATTTTTCAATCACTTCAATTTAGGTTTGCTCAGGCAACATGTCTACCAGTCAAGCATGTTGTCAGCATGGTGGCAGGTTGTGTACTGATAAGTCTTTAGAGGCTTCAGAATACTCATTATTTGTATAAACCCAAAAGAACTAACTTGTCAGTCCACAAGTTCAGCTAAACACTTTTTTTTATAGATCCACTTGCAAACTGCTTTGTCATTACCTGACAGCCATGTGATGTGAAGCCAATTAGGCAGAAAAAAAGGCAATTGTTCACTTTGCATAAGAATAGGCTGTGATTTAGAGTCTCCAAAAAATAGCTGTTGATTGACGTGAAGTAAAATTATTTGTGCCATGCTCCGATTACCTTGGATAGTAAATAAGTTTGACTAGTTTGACTATGGTAATACTGAATGTTTAACAACATACATTGTAGAAAAATTTTCACTGTAGGAACAAACTCTATATCTAATCCAGCTCCCTGTTTTTCAGTATACTATTTATGGTGTTTGGCAGCTGAGCTATATTTAGGCAATTAACTGAAACTCCATCTCTACTACATATATTGCAAATAATTTAACAACATATCGGCTTCTGTTTTGAATATATTAAACACCCCTTTGAACTAACTCTTATAAAAAGAAAGGTTGCATGGGTGGAAAAAATAAATTCGGAGCTTGTCAATAAGTGTAGCAAACCAGCCAAATTTTTAAATTTTTTTCTCAGGCTGATTTCATATCTGTGTAGCACATGACAAAGTCAAGAAAATGTAACTAACAGTTTGGAAGTTACCAGACACATCCCGAAGCAATGAAAAGTATTTTGTAAAGCTTTTATTGGCGGGCAGTTAATATAAATAATTTACATTCCAGGGAAGAGAGATACGTATACTAAAGTGTTACTAAACCCAGGACCCTAAATTCACTATATCTCGTCTCCCACAGTACACAGAACACAGATATGCAATTATTTTAGTAAATATAAACTGCTAAATACCTTTTATCATCAGCAGTATATAGTAGTCCTATGACCTTTATGAGTGTCTGGTTAAAGCTTGTAGGAGGAGTTTACATTCTACTCTGATTATCCTATGAGGCTACAGGATCCCTGACCCTGTGTCTGGACAGTGCTGATTGGCCGTGTGCTGACCACATGCACCCTCTGAAGAAATAAAAAAAAACTCTCTAGCAATACACCCCAAACTGAGCATGTGCAGAGTCATAAGGCTCTGTTCTATCAGGAGATGGATTGGGGACTGTGGAAGAAGGGGAGAATCAGAGAAGACAGGACCAAACAGCCTTTTTACACAATGCGTAGGAGCTTAGGTACCACAGTGAATATAACAAGCATGCTTTACTGCATATACAGACTGATTTTACTGTTGTGGTTTTAGTAACACTTTAAGACACTTTACGACACTATTTACATACCAAGTTTGAATATTTTTTTTTTAGTCCACCCAAAATCTATATTGTGTTGGTAAGCTGAATAATGTGCCACCATTCCTTAATTATCGGGAACTCTGGCAAGGTATCCCTTCCATAGTTCCCAGCTCTGCTCCACCATGTTTTGGAGTTTTATTCTGGGTATTCATACATCTCCTGCATTACCCATGATATACAAGAACGATATCTCATGGTAATAGGATAAGCACAGGGGCACATTGGAAAATACACCTCAGAGAATAGTAATGAGACAGTAACAGGAAAAGACAGGGAGAAAATGTGGGAAGGGGAAAGATGAAGAAGGGAAATATGAAAGGAAATGGGGGGGGGGGTACTTCTTATTCATGCCAATGTCAAGTATCTTATTCATGCCAATGTCAAGTACATTCATTATGTACCCAACACTAAATAAAGAATCACCTGAATGTTTAAAAATATCAGTCATTAAAACACCTAAATCAAAAACTTTAATTAGGCATTATTATGATACCCCCAAGGGATAAAAATGGGGAAGGAAAAAGACAGAGAGGAAGAGTGAAAAGCTACAAGAGGAATTAGAAAGAGGAAGAAGAAAGGCAAGGGCAGGGGACAGGGATGAATGTAGAAGGTAAAAGAAGGAAAATGGAAAGAAGAAAATAAACTATAAAGGAATAATGGAAAATCCTGGAAGCAACTATTCCAAATAGTGTGTCACATCCCAATCATAATTAATTCATTTTCTGATACAAGTATCCAATTTAAAAATCCGAAACACTTCTCATCTATTCATAAAGGAAAATTGATCTCCTCTACCTGGTAGGACAACCCCCCCCCCCCCCCTTTCTTCAATATGAACTCTGAAAGAGTCTGTATACCAGACCATATGTTGTTCTACAAAGTGTCTCACTACATTGGTGGGGTTTTTTTGTCCATAGATGGTAGAGGTAGTCTTGGACTTGATCACACAGTCATTTTGTTTTCCTAGCAACATATTGTTTCCTGCATGGTAAACATAAGATCACATACATAACATATTTAGTTGACAGGAAAATTTATATGCTGATAATTTGGCAGAATGGAGCCTGTTTTGTGCTCTGCTGCTGGGTGAACTATTGTAACCTCAACTTTTGGGCAAATAAGCATATTAGTTCACTAGGGGTTCTATGCAGAGTACCAAGTATATCCTCCTTTAGGAAGTCTACATTGAGTGCAGGCTCCCCATCTCCTAGATCACCACTGGCATGAGTGAAAACAAATGGGGATTCCACTTACAACCTTGCACGGGGTTATGGGGTGAACATCTTCATTACCCACCATATCACTATATGTAGCGCTACTTTACTAGTACACACATCAAACCGGTCCAGATAAATTGCAAATTAACTTAACTTGCTGGTACGTATTTTAGAATTCACCAGTCTAAAATATTTTGATATTATCAAAATATTGATATTAATATTGCAGAACATCATGACACATTAAGTATAAAATCTCATGCCAATCACAGCATCCAATACTTGTTATCCTTCCCCCTTTCCTATGTGTGAATACCAAGGATATATGAGATATATAGAACCATGTAGGTAACTGTTGATGTAAACATATTGATGTAAGTAACTATGTAAAATGATATGTACTGTGATGTATTACATATACCATTATGTATAACATATGTATATTGTTGGATTCTGAGGTTTATTTTTGATCTTAATAATGTAGAATGTTCCTCTCTATATTCTTCTGATGAAGCTTTTTGTGTGAAACATGTTGAAAAAGGAGACTTCCTTGAAAACTAAATATATGGAACCCCTTGAGAAAGTGATACATACTTTGCATACAGTAAAAGGGGGGGTGACCACTTATGTGGTGTTCCCTTGAAGGAGAGGAATTATTTGTGACATGATTCTATTGTACTTCGATAAAAGGAGGATGGATCTGTATAGTTTCTAAATAATATGTGAATAAACATTGTAATTTTTTATTTACTTTTTGGGGGTTTATGAAGTACTTACAGTATAAGCGTTTCAAGTGGTTGTAAACCCCAGACATAAAATATGAACAAAGCATATTTTCCTGACACCAAGGGAAAATGGTGATAGGGGAAGGAGCTCCAGCTGATTGGCAGCCTCAGCTCTGTTCCTGTGTGCAGTGTGAAGAGGGTGTGTCTCTTTCCACCAATCAGCTCTCAGAGCTCTTCTTGCTGAGCTCTGCAGAGTGTAATTTCAGCTTTCTGTCCCCTTTTTTTTCTGAACTATCACACAAGCTTTAAAAAACTGGACCTTGAACGAATATGGAGAAGAGAAGACTGCAGATAAATGGGTATAACTTATAATATAATATTTGTATAATCTCCGTGTATTACCTGAGGCCAGTCGCTTCACTGGGTATATGTAAGGGCTTACAACCACTTTAAAACCCAACCAAACCATTTTTGTTTAAATATATTTGTAGTACTAAATGCAGCACACAAAACATGAAAGTGTGCAGCAGAGAACATACTGTATAGTGCAGCTTACAAAGTGGTGAAGTATAGAACACGAAGTGTATTGCACAGAGTACAGTGAAGGGAGATGTGGAGCAGAAACACACACAATGCAGTGTACATAATAGGAAGGTGTAGAGCACAAATAGAAGACTTCATTGTAAGCACTGTGCAAGTAGGCTCCACTCCTCTAACAGCAAACTAAGTAGAAGAGTAGGGATGAGCCGAACACCCCCCGGTTCGGTTCGCACCAGAACCCGCGAACGGACCGCAAGTTCGCACGAACGTTAGAACCCCATTGACGTCTATGGGACTCGAACGTTCGAAATCAAAAGTGCTCATTTTAAAGGCTAATTTGCATGGTATTGTCCTAAAAAGGGTTTGGGGACCCGGGTCCTACCCCAGGGGACATGTATCAATGCAAAAAAAACTTTTAAAAACGGCCGTTTTTTCGGGAGCAGTGATTTTAATGATGCTTAAAGTAAAAAAAAAAAAGTGAAATATTCCTTTAAATATCGTACCTGGGGGGTGTCTATAGTATGCCTGTAAAGTGACGCGTGTTTCCCATGTTTAGAACAGTCCCTGCACCAAATGTCATTTTTAAAGGAAAAAATCTCATTTAAAACTGCTTGCGGGTTTAATGTCATGTCGGGTCATGGCAATATGGATGAAAATCAGTGAGACAAACGGCATGGGTACCCCCCAGTCCATTACCAGGCCCTTTGGGTCTTGTATGGATATTAAGGGGAACCCCGCACCCAAATTAAAATAAGGAAAGGTCCCTATATACTCTGAACAGCAGTATACAGGCGGTGCAAACAAGACAGGGACTGTAGGTTTGTTGTTAAGTAGAATCTGTTTGTAATTTTGAACATTTTTAATGTGTTTAGCTCCAGCCAAAAAATCTTTTCTAAGCTTTTTGGAAAACATAGGGAAGGGTTATCACCCCTGTGACATTTGTTTTGCGTCTTTCCTCCTCTTCAGAAGATTTCACCTCACTTTTTTGTCCCAATGAAAAATGTTTTTTGAAAATTTGTGTTTTTTTGTGGAACAAGGATTGGAAAGCATCAGTGGAAAGGAAAAATTGTTTTCCCATATTAACTCTTACAGGAGAGAATTTCCCTTCCTTAGGGGTAGATTTCATCTCACTTCCTGTTGTCTCCTTCCGTTTGCAAGTAGGAGTCGTTTGTAAGTTAGATGTTTGAAAGTAGGGTCCTGCCCTATATACTCAGCAGAAATTTGGGCCTTAGGTGTTGCTGTGGCCAAAACACTGTAAGCCCTCACAGGGCCCTGCTGTGAAATATTAGATCAAGAATTGTAATTACATGCCCCTGTTGAACAGGAGCTGAAAAATTAGGCCTTAGGCACTGGTGCTGGTGCCACAACACTGCAACCCCTCACAGACACTCTAGTTGGAACGCAGGAACGAGCCCTGCTGCAAAGTATTGCATCAAAAATTGTAATTACACGCCCCTGTTAGACAGGGGCAGAAAAATTGGGTCTTAGGCACTGGTGCTGGTGCCACAACACTGCAACCCCTCACAGACACTCTAGTTGAAACGCAGGAACAAGCCCTGCTGCAAAGTATTGCATCAAAAATTGTAATTACACGCCCCTGTTAGACAGGGGCTGAAAAATTGGGTCTTAGGCACTGGTGCTGGTGCCACAACACTGCAACCCCTCACAGACACTCTAGTTGGAATGCAGGAACGAGCCCTGCTGCAAAGTATTACATCAAAAATTGTAATTACACGCCCCTGTTAAACAGGGGCTGAAAAATTGTGCCTTAGGCACTGGTGGTGGCGCCCAGAACCAAAAATGTTCTTACAAGCTATCAGCGTGATGATTGAGGAGGAAGAGGATAATTACTCAGGGATAGTCACTCAGCATCAGCATAGGCAGTCTTTGAAGGGATCTGAGATTTCAAAAAAAATTATTCGGTTACATCTGCATCAGGTGCTTGGTAGCTGGTGGTGATCCAAGACTGATTCATTTTTATGAAGGTCAGCCGATCGACCGAGTCGGTGGACAGACGCACCCTGTGATCGGTTACCACGCCTCCAGCAGCACTGAATGTGCGTTCCGAAAGAACGCTGGATGCAGGACAGGCCAGTAGCTCAATTGCATACTGTGCAAGCTCTGGCCAGTGATCCATCCTCAAGACCCAGTAACCCAGAGGATTTTCGGTGGGAAAGGTGTCCAAGTCTGATCTTGCCCCTAGGTATTCCTGCACCATGTAAAACAGACGCTGGCGATGGTTGCTGGAACCGATCATACCTTGGGGCTGCGGACCAAAAAATTGTCTGAACGCATCGGTCAGACGGCCACCTTCTCCACCGCTCCTTCTTTGACTGACCGAAGCCTCAGCAACACGTTGTCCAGAAACAGGAGTTTGTAACCTCCCAGTCTCTGGGAACGCGTTGCACAGACCTTTCTGCAAGGCCTCCCGAAGATGTTTCATCCTCTGCTCCCTCTGCGATGGCAAGATAAGGTCCGCAACCTTACCCTTGTAACGTGGATCAAGGAGGGTTGCCAGCCAGTATTGGTCCTTCTCCTTGATACCACGAATACGAGGATCCTTACGCAGGCTTTGCAGGATCAGGGAGGCCATGCAGCGTAGGTTTGCTGAGGCATTCGGTCCGGAGTCCTCTGGGTCACTAAGGACAACAACGTCCGCAGCCACCTCCTCCCAGCCACGTACAAGTCCATGTGTTCCTTGGGACTGATCCCTTAAAGACTGCTGATGCTGAGTGCCAGGCTCCACCTCCATACTGACACAATCTTCCTCCTCCTCCTCCTCCTCCTCCTCGTCCTCTTCCTGTGTGATCGGCGGGCACGCAGGAACACTGTCTGGATAAAGGGGGCCTTGAGAGCTAAGGAAGTCCTCCTCTTCCTGCCTCTGTTCTGCCTCAAGTGCCCTGTCCATTATTCCACGCAGCGTGTGCTCCAACAGGTGGACAAGGGGGACAGTGTCACTGATGCATGCACTGTCAGTGCTCACCATCCTCGTGGCCTCCTCGAATGGTGACAGGACAGTGCATGCATCCCTGATCATGGCCCACTGGCGTGGGGAAAAAAAACCAAGGTCCCCTGACCCTGTCCTGGTGCCATAGTCGCACAGGTACTCATTGATGGCCCTCTGCTGCGTGTGCAGCCGCTGCAGCATGGCCAACGTCGAGTTCCACCTGGTGGGCATGTCACAGATTAGGCGGTTCTTGGGCAGGTTAAACTCCTTTTGGAGGTCCGTCAGCCGAGCACTGGCATTATATGACCGGCGGAAATGCACACAGACTTTCCTGGCCTGCCTCAGGACATCCTGTAAGCCCGGGTACCTGCCCAAGAACCGCTGCACCACCAAGTTAAGGACGTGAGCCAAACAGGGCACATGGGTCAGTTGTCCCTGTCGGAGGGCAGAGAGGAGGTTGGTGCCATTGTCGCAAACCACCATTCCTGCCTTAAGTTGGCGTGGCGTCAACCACCTCTGAACCTGCCCCTGCAGAGCTGACAGAACCTCTGCCCCAGTGTGGCTCCTGTCCCCCAAGCACACCAGCTCAAGCACCGCATGGCATCTTTTGGCCTGCGTACTTGCGTAGCCCCTTGAACGCCTACGGAGCACCGCTGGTTCCGAGGAAGAGGCCATGGAGGAAGAAGAAGAGGAGGGGGTGGAGGAGAGAGGTGTGTCACAATCAGCATTTTGGAGGCGTGGTGGCGGAACAACCTCCAACACTACTGCACCTTGTCCTGCATCCTTCCCAGCTGCCAGCAGAGTCACCCAATGCGCCGTGAAACTTAAGTAACGTCCCTGTCCATGCCTGCTGGACCATGAGTCAGCGGTAATATGCACCTTACCGCTGACCGCCCTGTCCAGCGAGGCATGGACATTGCCTTCCACATGCCGGTAGAGAGCCGGAATCGCCTTCCGTGAGAAAAAGTGGCGTTTGGGTACCTGCCACTGAGGAACCGCACATTCCACAAACTCACGGAAGGGGGCAGAGTCTACCAACTGAAAAGGCAGCAGTTGAAGTGCTAGCAATTTTGCCAAGCTAGCATTCAACCGCTGGGCATGTGGATGGCTGGGAGCAAACTTCTTTCGGCGGTGCAGCAGCTGGGGCAGGGAAATTTGCCTGGTACAATCTGACGTCGGTGTACCAAAAGCAGATTGCCCATAAGTACTTGGCTGTGACACACCTAATTCTACACCTTCATTCCTCTCACTGCAGGTCGCAGAGAGGACTGAAGGTCTAGTGGGGTTGGAAATCTCAGCTGATGAGGAGCAAGGAGAGATCGTCTTTGTTCTTTGGTGTGGGTCTTTTAGATACGCTTGCCAACGAACTGCATGGCAGGTCAACATATGTCTGGTCAAGCATGTGGTACCCAAGCGGGAGATGTTTTGGCCACGCGAGATACGCTTGAGACATATATTGCAAATAGCAGCGGTGCGATCTGATGCACTCGTCTCAAAAAAGGCCCACACCAAAGAACTTTTTAAAAAACGCGCAGAGACTGCAGCGCCCTGCACATGTGGAGCTTTGGGGTGTGATGCAGTCAATGTGCTGCCCTTAGGCTGGCCCCTGGAGGGCATCCTGCCTAGTTGGTGATGTGCCACCTCCTCCTCCTCCTCCTCCTCCTCCTCCTCCTCCTCCTCTCTCCTATCAGGCACCCACGTTGAGTCAGTGACCTCATCATCCCCTCCCTCCTCATCACTGGAGCAAACCTGGCAGTATGCTGCAGCAGGGGGAGCATGACTGCCAGATTGCTGTCCTTCTTGGGCACCCCCTCTGTCCGTGCTCATGTTACTGCCTTCATTGAGCTCAGTATCATCATCAGAGCCTTCCAAACGCTGGGCATCCTCCTGGAGCATGTACCCAACACTGTGGTCAAACAGTTCGAGGGAATCCTCATGAGGACATGGTGGAGCTAGGGAAGGAGTCACTGATGACATTGAGCTGAGGGAAGAGGCCGCTGCTTTGCCAGACAAAGCACCCTGGGCATGGGTGAGAGAGGATGAGGAGGATGAGGACGGCTTGGTCATCCACTCGACCAAGTCTTCCGCATGTTGCGGCTCAACACGGCCAGCTGCCGAAAAAAAGGCCAAGCGTGTCCCATGGCCACGTGCTGATGAGGATGCACCGTCTCCACGACCAGCACTAGACACAGAGCCTGCTTGCCCTCTCTTATTGGCTTGTGACTGTCTGCCTCTCCTTCTTGGCCTTCCAGACATACTAATGGCCTGTAGCTGCACTAAGCTGGGATAGAACACCTGTAATTTTCTTCAGGTAGCTTTATATACTGTAACCAGACAAGCCTGCCTGTCAGTAGGAAGATAACAGGAACGGATCTAGCTGAACACTGTGAGCAGGACGTACTGCACTAAATGTATATAGCAGGAACGGATCTAGCTGAACACTGTGAGCAGGACGCACTGCACTGAATGTAAATAGCAGGAACGGATCTAGCTGAACACTGTGAGCAGGACGCACTGCACTGAATGTAAACAGCAGGAACGGATGTAGCTAAACACTGTGAGCAGGACGCACTGCACTGAATGTAAATAGCAGGAACGGATCTAGCTGAACACTGTGAGCAGGACGCACTGCACTGAATGTAAATAGCAGGAACGGATCTAGCTGAACACTGTGAGCAGCACGCACTGCACTGAATGTAAATAGCAGGAACGGATCTAGCTGAACACTGTGAGCAGGACGCACTGCACTGAATGTAAATAGCAGGAACGGATCTAGCTGAACACTGTGAGCAGGACGCACTGCACTGAATGTAAACAGCAGGAACGGATGTAGCTAAACACTGTGAGCAGGACGCACTGCACTGAATGTAAATAGCAGGAACGGATCTAGCTGAACACTGTGAGCAGGACGCACTGCACTGAATGTAAATAGCAGGAACGGATCTAGCTGAACACTGTGAGCAGGACGCACTGCACTGAATGTAAACAGCAGGAACGGATGTAGCTAAACACTGTGAGCAGGACGCACTGCACTGAATGTAAATAGCAGGAACGGATCTAGCTGAACACTGTGAGCAGGACGCACTGCACTGAATGTAAATAGCAGGAACGGATCTAGCTGAACACTGTGAGCAGCACGCACTGCACTGAATGTAAATAGCAGGAACGGATCTAGCTGAACACTGTGAGCAGGACGCACTGCACTGAATGTAAATAGCAGGAACGGATCTAGCTGAACACTGTGAGCAGGACGCACTGCACTGAATGTAAACAGCAGGAACGGATGTAGCTAAACACTGTGAGCAGGACGCACTGCACTGAATGTAAATAGCAGGAACGGATCTAGCTGAACACTGTGAGCAGGACGCACTGCACTGAATGTAAATAGCAGGAACGGATCTAGCTGAACACTGTGAGCAGCACGCACTGCACTGAATGTAAATAGCAGGAACGGATCTAGCTGAACACTGTGAGCAGGACGCACTGCACTGAATGTAAATAGCAGGAACGGATCTAGCTGAACACTGTGAGCAGGACGCACTGCACTGAATGTAAATAGCAGGAACGGATCTAGCTGAACACTGTGAGCAGGACGCACTGCACTGAATGTAAATAACAGGAACGGATCTAGCTGAACACTGTGAGCAGGACGCACTGCACTGAATGTAAATAGCAGGAACGGATCTAGCTGAACACTGTGAGCAGGACGCACTGCACTGAATGTAAACAGCAGGAACGGATGTAGCTAAACACTGTGAGCAGGACGCACTGCACTGAATGTAAATAGCAGGAACGGATCTAGCTGAACACTGTGAGCAGGACGCACTGCACTGAATGTAAATAGCAGGAACGGATCTAGCTGAACACTGTGAGCAGCACGCACTGCACTGAATGTAAATAGCAGGAACGGATCTAGCTGAACACTGTGAGCAGGACGCACTGCACTGAATGTAAATAGCAGGAACGGATCTAGCTGAACACTGTGAGCAGGACGCACTGCACTGAATGTAAATAACAGGAACGGATCTAGCTGAACACTGTGAGCAGGACACACTGTACTAAATGTAAATAGTCTAGCTGCCTGACCGTGGTACTAATAGGATCAAAAAGAACACCTGTAATTTTCTTCAGGTAGCTTTATATACTGTAACCAGACAAGCCTGCCTGTCAGTAGGAAGATAACAGGAACGGATCTAGCTGAACACTGTGAGCAGGACGTACTGCACTAAATGTATATAGCAGGAACGGATCTAGCTGAACACTGTGAGCAGGACGCACTGCACTGAATGTAAATAGCAGGAACGGATCTAGCTGAACACTGTGAGCAGGACGCACTGCACTGAATGTAAATAGCAGGAACGGATCTAGCTGAACACTGTGAGCAGGACGCACTGCACTGAATGTAAACAGCAGGAACGGATGTAGCTAAACACTGTGAGCAGGACGCACTGCACTGAATGTAAATAGCAGGAACGGATCTAGCTGAACACTGTGAGCAGGACGCACTGCACTGAATGTAAATAGCAGGAACGGATCTAGCTGAACACTGTGAGCAGCACGCACTGCACTGAATGTAAATAGCAGGAACGGATCTAGCTGAACACTGTGAGCAGGACGCACTGCACTGAATGTAAATAGCAGGAACGGATCTAGCTGAACACTGTGAGCAGGACGCACTGCACTGAATGTAAACAGCAGGAACGGATGTAGCTAAACACTGTGAGCAGGACGCACTGCACTGAATGTAAATAGCAGGAACGGATCTAGCTGAACACTGTGAGCAGGACGCACTGCACTGAATGTAAATAGCAGGAACGGATCTAGCTGAACACTGTGAGCAGCACGCACTGCACTGAATGTAAATAGCAGGAACGGATCTAGCTGAACACTGTGAGCAGGACGCACTGCACTGAATGTAAATAGCAGGAACGGATCTAGCTGAACACTGTGAGCAGGACGCACTGCACTGAATGTAAATAGCAGGAACGGATCTAGCTGAACACTGTGAGCAGGACGCACTGCACTGAATGTAAATAGCAGGAACGGATCTAGCTGAACACTGTGAGCAGGACGCACTGCACTGAATGTAAACAGCAGGAACGGATGTAGCTAAACACTGTGAGCAGGACGCACTGCACTGAATGTAAATAGCAGGAACGGATCTAGCTGAACACTGTGAGCAGGACGCACTGCACTGAATGTAAATAGCAGGAACGGATCTAGCTGAACACTGTGAGCAGCACGCACTGCACTGAATGTAAATAGCAGGAACGGATCTAGCTGAACACTGTGAGCAGGACGCACTGCACTGAATGTAAATAGCAGGAACGGATCTAGCTGAACACTGTGAGCAGGACGCACTGCACTGAATGTAAACAGCAGGAACGGATGTAGCTAAACACTGTGAGCAGGACGCACTGCACTGAATGTAAATAGCAGGAACGGATCTAGCTGAACACTGTGAGCAGCACGCACTGCACTGAATGTAAATAGCAGGAACGGATCTAGCTGAACACTGTGAGCAGGACGCACTGCACTGAATGTAAATAGCAGGAACGGATCTAGCTGAACACTGTGAGCAGGACGCACTGCACTGAATGTAAATAGCAGGAACGGATCTAGCTGAACACTGTGAGCAGGACGCACTGCACTGAATGTAAATAACAGGAACGGATCTAGCTGAACACTGTGAGCAGGACGCACTGCACTGAATGTAAATAGCAGGAACGGATCTAGCTGAACACTGTGAGCAGGACGCACTGCACTGAATGTAAACAGCAGGAACGGATGTAGCTAAACACTGTGAGCAGGACGCACTGCACTGAATGTAAATAGCAGGAACGGATCTAGCTGAACACTGTGAGCAGGACGCACTGCACTGAATGTAAATAGCAGGAACGGATCTAGCTGAACACTGTGAGCAGCACGCACTGCACTGAATGTAAATAGCAGGAACGGATCTAGCTGAACACTGTGAGCAGGACACACTGCACTGAATGTAAATAGTCTAGATAGAAGATAACAGGAACGGATCTAGCTAAACTGAATACAGTGTATATATATATATATGCAACACCTGGGATGCATATATATACACAATACACTGTAAGTGCAGCTAACTGACTGACTGTTCTGCCTAATCTATCTAACTCAAATCAAATGACACTGTCTCTCTCTCTCTCTATCGCTCAGCACACCGGAACACACACTACACAGGGCCGCCGTGCAGGCGGCCTTATATAGTGTGGGGTGTGTACTAAATCCCCTGAGCCATAATTGGCCAAAGCCACCCTGGCTTTGGCCAATTACAGCTCTCTCTACTGACGGCGCTGTGATTGGCCAAGCATGCGGGTCATAGTGCATGCTTGGCCAATCATCAGCCAGCAATGCACTGCGATGCCGCAGTGAATTATGGGCCGTGACGCGCCACACGAATTTGGCGCGAACGGCCCATATCGTTCGCAATTCGACGGACGGTCGAACAGCCGATGTTCGAGTCGAACATGGGTTCGACTCGAACACGAAGCTCATCCCTATAGAAGAGTAGTAAAAGAAGACCAGCAATGCTGCTGGAGCAGAATGAGACCAGCTGGAATCTGGGATTTTTTTTTGCTGTAGCAACAGTAATCCTGCATCTGCTCCTACTTAGTCTGATGTTTTCTGTATACACTTCCAATTACAGGTGGCTATGCTTACGCAACTCATCTTCACATGCACAGTTTCTGGCCAATCCTGTATGCCAGTGATGTACCTAGAATATCTGGCATCCAGTGCCAATAATTTGTTGAACATGCCCCGCCACCGCCAAAATGTTCAAAAGTAATAAAGTGACCCCCTCAATACAGACAACACTCCACAGCACAGATTCCTCAGTACAGACATCCCCAGTACAGGTACAGACAGGGCCGGATTCCTCACAAGGCCACCGAGGCCAGGCCTCGGGGCGGCAGTAGTGCGGGGGCGGCGCCGCTCCTGCGGTGACTTCTCGGCCGCCTCCCCCCCCGCACTAACATAGCCCCTGCAAAGTTTCTTAGTCCTGGCAAGCAGGGGCGAGCAGGGGCGGGCTGGGCCGGGCTGGGCCGGGGGCGTGTGACTGTGTCATACTGCGCTGCACTCTGGGAGTTGTAGTCTGGCCTCACTGAAGTTCCTGGTGGTGGGAGGAATTCAGCAGCGCAACAGACTACAACTCCCACCTCCCAGGAGCCTCAGAGGCAGCCGGCACGTCACACGTGACCTGAGATGTTATGAGCTGGGAACGGGCGCTGGCTTGAGGAGAGGCAGAGACAAGAAGTGACTAAGATTTTTCACTCCCTCTGAAGAGGCCCTGCAAGAAGAGTAAGTACCTAGCTGTAACACAGACCCTGACACCCCCCCAGCTGACCCCCCACATTCCATGGGCACTGATCAGGCTGCACTGATGATGGGCACTGGTGAGGCAGGCGGCACTGATTAGGCAGCAATTATGGGCACTGTCTGCATGGGTGAGGCGGAACTGATCAGAAGGCACTGATGGGCACTGTCTGCACTGGGGAGGCAGCATGGATGGGCACTGATCAGGCTGCACTTATGAGCACTGTCTGCACTAGTGAGGCTGCATTGATGGGCACTGATGATGTTGAGCCGATTCGGTGGTTTAACCACTTCAGTCCCGGAAGGATTTAGCCCTTCCTGACCAGGCCATTTTTTGCGATACGGCACTGTATCGCTTTAACTGACAATTGCGCGGTCGTGTGATTTTGTACCCAAACAAAGGACCGCATTGAAGGACCCGGCCTTGGGGTGGCAAAGGGAGTAAATCCGGGCCTGGGTACAGACACCCCTTGCTGATATAGACCCCTCAGCACAGGCACCCCTCCCTGGTTTTGACTTCACAGCACAGATGCCCCTCCTTGATACAGACCACAGACCCCTCAGTACAGACCTCTCTCCCAGGTACAAACACTCCTCCACTGTGTGAACTGCTCAGTACATACTCAACTTCCCTAGTACAGACCAGAAACCCCCCCCCCCCACAAAGCACACCAGTACAGACTCCTGAATGCAGATAACCTTATCCTTAGTACAGATCCCTCAATACAGACATTCTGCCCCAGCAAAGATCCCTCAGTACAGACACTCCCCCAATACAGACTCTTCAAGACAGACACCCCCAGTACAGAAGCCCTTCCCCAGTATAGACCCCCTCAGTAGAGAACCCCTCCCCAGCACACAGACCCCCTCCTCAGTACAGGTCATTCAGTATAGACCACTCTCCCCAGTACAAACCCTCATGATAGTCAACCCCCATTACAGACCCCCCTCGCCAGAAGAGACCCCTCAGTGCAGACCTCCCTCCCCAGTACAGACCCCTCAGTTACAGAGACACCACAATACCCCCATTCCTTCCCAGTACCAACTTCCAGGAAAGGACTCCCTCTTCCCCTCTCAGCTCTGTCATAGATGCAAAGAAGGAGGTTTTCCCCTCATTCTGAACTGCTGCTTTTAGGGAGGCAGTGGATACCGACTCACAGGGGGTGCTATGTCCACCCGATATTCTTTTGTTTTTCTGTTGCACTGTACTGTGCTGTGCTGCGGTGTGTTGTGCAACACAAAAAAAGAATGTCAGGTGGACACAAGCGTCTTGCTGCGAGTCAGCACCTGGTAGAGATGCACTTTCCACTCACCTTTTAGTGAGCCAATGGCCGATATGATGGATTTGTAGAAAATTCAGGAAATGCCAGAAACCTGCTTTGATACAGTGGGGACGGAAAGTATTCAGACCCCCTTAAATTTTTCACTCTTTGTTATATTGCAGCCATTTGCTAAAATCATTTAAGTTCATTTTTTTCCTCATTAATGTACACACAGCACCCCATATCGACAGAAAAACACAGAATTGTTGACATTTTTGCAGATTTATTAAAAAAGAAAAACTGAAATATCACATGGTCCTAAGTATTCAGACCCTTTGCTGTGACACACATATATTTAACTCAGGTGCTGTCCATTTCTTCTGATCATCCTTGAGATGGTTCTACACCTTCATTTTAGTCCAGCTGTGTTTGATTATACTGATTGGACTTGATTAGGTAAGCCACACACCTGTCTATATAAGACCTTAAGCTCACAGTGCATGTCAGAGCAAATGAGAATCATGAGTTCAAAGGAACTGCCTGAAGAGCTCAGAGACAGAATTGTGGCAAGGCACAGATCTGGCCAAGGTTACAAAAATATTTCTGCTGTACTTAAGGTTCCTAAGAGCCCAGTGGCCTTCATAATCCTTAAATGGAAGACGTTTGGGATGACCAGTACCCTTCCTAGAGCTGGCCGTCCGGCCAAACTGAGCTACCGGGGGAGAAGAGCCTTGGTGAGAGAGGTAAAGACGAACCCAAAGATCACTGTGGCTGAGCTCCAGAGATGCAGTGGGGAGATGGGAGAAAGTTGTAGAAAGTCAACCATCACTGCAGCCCTCCACCAGTCAAGGCTTTATGGCAGAGTGGCCCGACGGAAGCCTCTCCTCAGTGCAAGACACATGAAAGCCTGCATGGAGTTTGCTAAAAAACACCTTAAGGACTCCAAGATGGTGAGAAATAAGATTCTCTGGTCTGAAGAGACCAAGATAGAACTTTTTGGCCTTAATTCTAAGTGGTATGTGTGGAGAAATCCAGGCACTACTCATCACCTGTCCAATACAGTCCCAACAGTGAAGCATGGTGGTGGCAGCATCATGCTGTGGGGGTGTTTTTCAGCTGCAGGGACAGGACGACTGGTTGCAATCGAGGGATGAATGCGGCCAAGTACAGGGATATCCTGGGCGAAAACCTTCACCAGAGTGCTCAGGACCTCAGACTGGGCCGAAGGTTTACCTTCCAACAAGACAATGATCCTAAGCACACAGCTAAAATAACGAAGGAGTGGCTTCACAACAACTCTATGACTGTTCTTGAATGGCCCAGCCAGAGCCCTGACTTAAACCCAATTGAGCATCTCTGGAGAGACCTAAAAATGGCTGTCCACCAACATTTACCATCCAACCTGACAGAACTGGAGAGGATCTGCAAGGAGGAATGGCAGAGGATCCACAAATCCAGGTGTGAAAAACTTGTTGCATCTTTCCCAAAAAGACTCATGGCTGTATTAGATCAAAAGGGTGCTTCTACAAAATACTGAGCAAAGGGTCTGAATACTTAGGACCATGTGATATTTCAGTTTTTCTTTTTTAATAAATCTGCAAAAATGTCAACAATTCTGTGTTTTTCTGTCAATGTGGGGTGGTGTGTGTACATTAATGAGGAAAAAAAATGAACTTAAATGATTTTAGCAAATGGCTACAATATAACAAAGAGTGAAAAATTTAAGGGGGTCTGAATACTTTCCGTCCCCACTGTATATCTAGGATTTTGTATATAGAGTTTTACTACCTATGTTCATGAATAACTGCTACACTTTGACCTCAGTATCTGACTGGTTCTAATAAAGCAGTATTTGTGGTTAATGATTTCTTCATTTAGATTATACTGAAGTTAGATACCAATCTAATACTCTCTCATTCTAAATGAAGAATTTTGAAATCACTCCATTAGCTTTTGGTTAGCATGATCTGCAACAATTAAGCTGTAACTTAATTAGAAAACATTAGACTAAACCTTATTTTTCTTTTTGAACAGTAGAGGACACTGAGGTGAAGTATATCAATCTTTTTTTAATGAGCCCTGAATATAAACACATTGAGAAATAACCACTTTCAGACACAGCAGGTAGCCAAAGTTACTTAGGCCTCATTTAAATATTGCTTTGTTGAAATCAGAGCAGTAGGCAGAGCTGTATTTGCATACTGCTTCTGTTGACATTGCAGAGCATACATTTGCTCAGATTGACTTTAATTTGTACCCATATGAGTTAAATGAATTTAGCAAATGATACAGTTAATATCTTATCTAACATTATAAATTGGCCTCAATCATTATCAAAACTATGTTAAAATGTTAAAGGGTACCATCATTCAAAACAGTAAATATGGAAAAAGAGGAAGGACATAGGGACAGTTGCTTAAGCTCTCTACTATGGCCTCCAAAAATTTGATTATCATAAAACATTCATTTATTAAATATAAAAATATAAATCAAAACATTCATTTATCAAAACAATAATGGAAAGTCAATACAGCAATTCAATACTTGTAGACTTCCAGACTGATTACTTGTTAAGGAGTATGTTCACAGATTTATACAGTCCTCAACAGTTTTACTATCATAAGACCGCTTCTTCAGGAGGCTAAATCAATGACTCTATGACCAACCAAATACATCAGCCACCAAAAGTTCCCCCCCGCGACGGACATGGGGGATTTATGCAGAGGGTGATTAATCTATGTTATCACACTAAGGATGTAAAATAATTCCATGGGGGGAAAGAGAAAAAAGAAACAATTCTGGTTCACTTAGGTAGCAAGAAAGGTGAGGACTGTAAATCTGTGAACATACTACTTAACCAGTAATCAGTCTGGAAGTCTATAAGTATTGTATTGCTGTATTGGCTTAACTTTATTGTTTTGATAAATT
Source organism: Lithobates clamitans (assembly GCA_037952925.1). NCBI lineage: Eukaryota > Metazoa > Chordata > Amphibia > Anura > Ranidae > Lithobates > Lithobates clamitans. The sequence continues at coordinate 9,933,540 of JBBGZY010000081.1, forward strand.
AATGTTGTGATTTATGCTTTTATATGTAATAAATTAATGTTTTATGTTAATCAAACTTTGTGATTGGTGCCGAGATTGTCCATTTTCTCCTTTTGGAGGCCATAGTAGACAGCTTAAGCAACTGTCCCTATTCCCCTCCTTTTTCCTTATCTAACATACAATAAAACAGTGTTACATTTTACAGCTGAATACAGGTAAATACATACAGTATGAAAGGAGTTAAAATATACAGTATATAGTACTGTGCAAACGTTTTAGGTAGGTGTGAAGAATGCTGTAAAGTAAGAATGCTTTCAAAAACATATTTTAATCGATCTTTTTAATCAATTTACAAAATGCAAAGTGAGCAGACAGAAGAAAAATCAAATTCAAATCAATATTTGGTGTGACTACTCTAGGCTTCAAGCCAGCATCAGTTCTTACGCTTGCATACATTGTACACTTCAGGGATTTTGTAGGATTAGAGTCAGGTGTATGATTAACCAATCATACCAAGCATGTAGTAATGATCATCAGTTTCATATGTAGGTTGGAACACAACACAGTCATTAACTGAAACAGAAACAGTTGTGTAGGTAGCTTAAACTGATACTAAGCCAACGTTCACATCGGCGCGATTTGACATGTCAAATCGCAGCCTATTGCCGGTAGCGGCACTGTCCCAATCAGTGCGACGACAACTACTTTGCGGCGCTGCACCAATTTACAAAAGTAGTTCCTGCACTACTTTTGGCGACTTTGGGGGCAATTTCAATAGTCATCTGTGTATAAACCCGCACAGATGTCTTTCAAATCGCCCCGGAACTCTCACTAAAAGGTGGGTTTGAAATCGATTTCAAACCTGTCTTCAGTGTGAACTAGGGCTAAAGTCTCATATTTTTTCTCTTTAAAAATAACAAACATGTCATACTTACCTGCTCTGTGTAATGGTTTGCACAGAGCAGCCTGGATCCTCCTCTTCTCTGGTCCCTCTTTGGTGCTCCTGGCCCCTCCCTCTTGTCAAGTGCCCCCATAGCAAGCAGCTTGTCATGGGGGCACCCAAGCTGCAGCTCCCTGTGTCCATTCAGACACAAAGTTGTGGTTCGGCCCTGCCCCCACTCTCTCTTGATTGGCTAACTGACTTTGATTGACAACAGTGGGAGCCATTGGGGCTGTTTCTGTGTGTCAGCCAATCAGAAGGGAGAGTCTGGGATGGCTGAGGCATTCATGCACATAGATAGGTGCTGGATAGAGAAGGACCTCAGGTAAGTGTTAGGGAGGCTGAGGGGGGATGCTACACACACAGAAGGTTTTTTATCATAATACATAGAATGTATTAAGATAAAAAAACTTCTGCCTTTACAACCACTTTAAAGCTGGGTGAGGGACAGCCAAACTCTGCTACTAAGGTGAGGTTATGGAAGGCAGTTTCATGCCACAGGTCATACACCATGGCAAGACAGGTCTTTCCCATGCAAATATTTCAAAGACTGTGGTTGCAAGACATGCTGTTCAAGCTTATTTGAAGAAGCATAAAGAAACAGCAATGTTGAGGACCATAGACTGTAGACGCAGTTGTCGGCCAAGAAACTTAATGCAGCAGATGAAAACATCATACTTACTTCCCTTCAACATCAGAAGATGTCCAGCAGTGCCATTAGCACAAAACTGGTGGAAACGAGTAATACCCTTGGACACCCATCTACTGTCCGGAAAAGCCTGGCTAGAGATGGTCATCATGGAAGAATTGGCCAAATAGCCATAGCCCTTACATAGAAACAGGGCTAAGTGACTCAACTATGCACAAAAACATAGGAAATGGGGTGCATAAAAATGGCAGCAGGTTCTGTGGACTGATGAGTCAAAATTTTAAATATTTGACTGTAGCAGGAGGCAGTTTGTTCACCAAAAGGGCTGGAGAGCGGTACAATAATGGGTGTCTATATTGTTGGCAATCTGAAGCACGGTGGAAGTTCTTTGTAAGTTTTGGGGCTGCATTTTTGCAAATGGAAATGCAAATTTGTTCAGGATCAATGGTGTCCTCAATGCTGAGAAATACAGGCAGATACTTATTCACAGAGGTGGCTTTAGGCTTTGTGAGGTCTTAGGCAAAACTTACACATGAGGCGTCACTCACGCCCATAATGGGAAAAAAAATTCAAGCAATAAAAATGGCTGCAGAAAAATGCATGGATCTACCACACAAGTTCATCAGCACCACTTCCAGGCACCCTCCTCACCCATCAGACATATGCAGCCAATAAAACATCTGGGACCCAGAAAGGTGGCAACCCACCCCTCTAATAATTTCCCATGCCTTGTGAGAAAGGAGAGTGGGAGAGTGGGGGATTCCAGCACAGCGCAAAGAGAGAGGGGAGTAGAGAGAAGGAGAGAGAGAGGGGGAGGAGAGAGAGGGGGAGAGAAAAGGGGAGAGAGAAGGGGAGAAGGGGGAGAGAGAGAGAGAGAGAGAAGGGGGAGAGAGGGAGAGGGGAGAGAAGAGAGGGGGGAGAGAGAGAGGGAGGGAGAGAGGGTGGCAGAGAGAGAGAGGAGGGAGAGGGGGAGAGAGAGAGGGAGAAGGGGAGAGAGGGATAGGGGGGAGAGAAGAGAGAGGGGGAGAAGAGAGAGAGGGGGAGAGAGAGACGTTGGCAGAGAGAGGAGAGAGAGGGGGAGAGAGGGGGAGAAAGAGAGGGGGAGAGAGGGGGAGAGAGAGAGGGGGAGAAAGAGAGGGGAGAGAGAGGGAGAAAGGGGGAGAGAGAGGGAGAATAGGGTGAGAGGGGAGAGAAGAAGAGAGGGGGGAGGGAGAGAGGGAGAGGGAGGGAGAGGGAGAGAGAGGGAGAGAGAGGGAGAGAGAGGGAGGGAGAGAGGGGGGAAAGAGGGAGAGAAAGGGGAGGGAGAGAGAGGGAGAGAGAGGGGAGGGAGAAAGAGAGAGAGTAAGAGGGGGAGGGGGAGAGACAGGGAGAACGAGAGAGAGAGGTGGAGAGAGGGGGGAGAGAAAGGGGGGAGGGAGAGAGGGAGAGAGAGAGAGAAAGGGAGGAGAGGGAGGGAGCGGTTGGAAGGGGTGAGTGTGGGTGAGAGAGAGGAGTGTGGTGAGAGGGGTAGTGAGAGAGAGAGAAATAGAGAGACTGGGGGTAACACAGAGGAGGGATGTGAGAAAGAGAGGGGGTGAGGGAGAGAGAGAAAGGGATGAGAGGTTAGAGAAAGGAGGGGGGTATAGAGAGAGAGGAAGAGAGGGGGGAAGGAGAGAGAGTGAGGGAGGTGAAGAGAGGAGAGGGGGGAGAGGGAGCGAAGGGGAGAGAGAGAGGAGTGGGAGAGAGAGATAGGAGAAGGTGAGAAAAAGGGGGATGAGGAAAGGGTGGTAAGAGAGATCCCTAGCTCTGTCCCTGTCCGCAGCTCCTCCTGTGCGCCATGTCCCAGTCTATTTGAGCACTGGGGGGTGGAGAGCACTGGGGAAGTGGAGAGCACCAAGCAGGAGCAGGAGAGCTCTGGGGGGGCAAAGAGCAGAGAGGAGCTGGAGAGCACTGGGGGGGGGGTGGGGGCAGAGAGCACTGGGGAAGGTATAGAGCACAGGAGGAGTGGGGGCTGGAGAGTTCTGGGGGGAGCTTGAGAGAAGGGTGGAGTCAGAAAGAATGGTAGTTGAGAGAAGGGGGTGCTGGAGAGCAGGGGGGTGGAGGAGAGCACGGTGGGAGGAGCCAGGAACCACAAGGAGGGACCAGAGAGCAGAGGGTGGAGCCATGGGGCACAAGAAGGGGCCAGAGAGCAGGGGGCAGAGCCAGGGAGCACAAGGAGGAGCCGTAGAGCAGGGGGTGGGAGCCAGGGAGCACAAGGAGGGGCCGGAGAGCAGGTGGCGGAGCCAGGGAGCACAAGGGGGGGCTGGACAGCAGGGGGTGGGGCCAGGGAGCACAAGGAGGGACTGGAGAGCAGAGAGCAGAGCCAGGAAGCACAAGGAGGGGCTGGAGAGCACGGGGGCGCAGAAGAAGTTAGATAGGAGGAGCAGTGGGCGGCTGCATATAGAGGAATTGATTTTCCCATATTCCTCCTGCAGCCGCTGAATGCTCACTTCTCCTCCTCTCCCTCCTGCAGACATTCACTCCTCCTATTTAGGCACACCGGGAGGCTGCGCGGGCACTCACATTCTCTCGGACAGGCGGCATCAGGAGATTGGAGGTGGAGCTCTTTCCTCTTCAGTCACGGTGCAGCTCAGCAGGAGGCAGGTGCGGAGAGGTTGGGTGAGCAGCGCAGGCTAAAGGAGCAGCCCACCCGCACGCACGCCTTGTAGAGATGGAGCCGGGTGCTGTCATCTGGTGCCACCTAGAGATCTCTACAGTCCCGTTCCCCGCACCTGCTGCCACCAGACCGGGACACTCCGTGATGAGGCCGCTACTCCTTGTGCAGTACCCAATTTGTCAGTCAGCAAATTAGGCAGCTGCGAGGCATCGGTGAGTGTGAGGCCTTAGGCGGTCACCTAATTCGCCTAATTAAAGAGCCGCCACTGTTTATCCATCATGCCATACCATCAGAGAGGCGTGTGATTGGCTCCAAATTTATTCTGCAGCAGGACAACGATCCCAAACATACAGCCAATATCATTAAGAACTATCTTGAACGTAAAGAAGTGTACCTGGAAGAATTGATGCTGTTTTGAAGGCAACGGGTGGTCACACCAATTATTGATTTGATTTGAATTTCTTTTCTGTTCATTTATTTTCCATTTTGCTAATTGATAAAAAAATAAACTATTAACAGGTCTATTTCTGAAAGCATATTTAACCACTTTCCGACCACCTTCTGCAGATATACTGCGGCAAGGCGGCTCAGCTGCGCAAACAGATGTACCTGCATGAGATAGTGTGGCTGGCGGACTCAATATCCGCTGGCCACCCGCGATCGCGGTACAGAGAGGCAGAACAAGTAAACAAGGCAGATCTCCGATCTGACAAGGGACAACTTTGAGATCGGCTGTTCCTAGTAATCAGGAACAGGGATCTCTGTGTTGTCCCAGTGAGCCCATCCCCCACACAGTTAGAACACACCCAGGGAACACAGTTAACCTCTTGATTGCCCCCTAGTGTTAACCCTGCCAGTGTCATTTATACATTGATCCGTGCATTTTGTCTGCCACAATGTTGCAGTCCCCCTAAAAATTGCAGATTGCCACCGTTACCAGTAAAAAAATGTAAGTCCCTAAATCGATTCCCTATTTTGTAGAAGCTACAACTTTCGCGCAAACCAATCAATATACGCTTATTGGGATTTTTTTAACAAAAATATGTAACAGAGTACATATTGGCCTAAACTGATGCAGACATTTTATTTTTGACATTTGTTTTTTTTTAGATGTGTATTACAACAGAAAGTAATTTTTTTTTTCTCCAAAATTGTCACTCTTTTCTGTTTATAAAAAATAAAAACCGCAGAGGTAATCAAATACCACCCAAAGAAAGTTCTATTTGTGGGGAAAAAAAGGACACAGCGTTGGGTACAATATTGCATGATTGGGCAACAGTTAAAGCGATGCAGTGCAGTATCACAAAAAATGGCCTGGTAATTAGGGGGTAAATCCTTCCGGGGCTGAAGTGGTTAGAATGGTTGTAAAGACAGAAATTTTTTATCCTAATGCATTCTATGCATTAAGATAAAAAGCTTTCTGTGTATAGCAGCCCCCCTCAACCCCCCTAACACTTGAGCCCATCTCGATCCAGTGATGTTGCACGAGAGACTCGGCTGTCCGGGACTCTCCCTCCTCATTGGCTGAGACAGCAGAGAAGCCCCATTAGCTCCCGCTGCTGTCAATCAAAGTCAGTCAGCTACATTCCCCCATAACAACAAAACAAAACAAAAACTCTTGCACATAAATGTATAAGCCCGACAGTTCAAAGTTCTTGATGGATGGTAGCTTTCAGCCTTGCTGCCCTCAAGGATAGGGAGCTCTGAAGAAGAAGGTGCTACCTTCGAAACACGTCAGCCAGCAGCGGTCTGCACGTCCTGTCCATAGGTCTGGAGACTGCTACCATCATTTGACTATTATGCGTGATTTTTATCTACCCTTGTGAGTAGTACTTTTACGTTTTCTGTTTTATTAAACCTTTTTGCACAAGGCCGGTGCGCCCTCTCTTTTCTGTTTTTTGTCTGTACATTCCCCCATAAGCCTGCCTCCCACGGGAGATAGTGCCACTAGGGATGCAAGGCTCCATTCAGGATTCCTTCCTCTATTGGCGTGGGATTACACACTGGAAGTGGATATAGCTAGCACTTCTGATGATGGTACTTATATTATATGTTTGTATGTTTATTTTCCTTTGCATTGTTTTTGAGTTACTTTGTTCTTAAGTTTTTCAGGACTTGATACATTTTGCCACCTCAACATTAATGAGAGTGATCTTTTTGTTCTTTTGTTCCTTGCAACTGACTCCTGTCTATGTTCAAGAGAGTTCCTTATAATATTCATGGTCTCTGTTCCTCTAATAAACCTAATAAGTTGTGGTTGGAATTAAAAAAGCTTGGGGTACTCTTTCTGCAAGAGAAGCACTTCACACAAGCAGTGGCGCAGGGGGAGCTTAACTTGTTGGGATGCCAATGTAAAAAAGAGAGACAGGTGGATTTTCAACGCATAATATCAGCATAAGTATCAGGGTCCGCCATAAGCCATCAAGCAGCTCACAGAACTCCCAGAGATTTTCTCTTGTTTGCTAGACCACTTTATCCATTAACAGCTGGGATTTGAGTCACACAGATATTACGAATATGGTAACAAGCTCTACCCAACAGCATGATGTTGGGTACAGCAATGTTTCTCAACTCCAGTCCTCAAGTACCCCCAACAGGTCACATTTTCAGGATTTCCCTCAGATGAAACGGCTGTGGTAGTTACTAAGGCATTGAAACTGATCAAAATAAATTAATGGGAAGCCTGAAAACATGACCTGTTACTTGAGGACTGGAGTAAAGAAACATTGCCCCGTGGAAAGATTTATGGTTGGCAGGAACTTATCGCATTTTTCCTGGTTTCCCTGCTCTTTCAGAGGCCTTGCCACTTGGACCTCGCACTTAACCACGCATGTTCTCATTCTTTGGGATAGATCAAACCATTCTAGTACTTTTACGCCCCCCTCCATATCTCTTTTGCAGGCAGTTGGAGGATTTTCGTTGTTCCCTCCAGGAGAACAGCTAGCTTTCTTTGGTACATGGGTTAAAGACAGAGAAGTGAGCTGCGGTAAATGCGGTAAATTCCTTGCTGATATTAGAGAATGGTAGGGCAACTTACAATGTGACTTCTCTAAAATGCAATTATAATACCTTTTAACAATTGACACATTTTAGCTCTACTGAATCTAAGACACAAGAAAACAATTACAAATTGTTAACTCTGTGGTAATGGGTGCCTACAGTTTTGGCCTCTGACCAATGTTGCAGGGATTGTGGCCACCGTTGCACATTCCTTCATATCTGATGGGAGTCCCCCAAATGATTGCCTTTTGGGCAGACATAAGGCAGCAAATTGCAAAGATTCTTGACATTGATCTTCCTTTCACAGCATTGCATTTCTTACTTCACGTTCCTACTATTTCAATCAGTCATTATACTCATCGTGGCACTGTGCCCTACCCCATCTACTTAACACACCTAAACGCTTAAAACAAATCTATTGAAAAAGGATACAAGTCCCTAGTAGAAACGACTGGATTATTATGGAACCAAAGGATTGGATGGCCACCTGTAGTGATAGACAATACACAATCTAGCCAGGTGGTTCTCCTAATGCCGCCTACACACGAGCGGACTTTCCGGCAGACTTGGTCCGGCGGACCAGACTCCACCAGACAATTCGATCGTGTGTGGGCTCCAGCGGACTTTTTTTTCCCCAAAAGTCTGATGGACCTAGAAATAAAACATGTTTCAAATCTTTCCGACGGACTCTGGTCCGGTCGAAAAATCTGCTCGTCTGTATGCTAGTCCGAAGGACTAAAACCGTCGCTAGGGCAGCTATTGGCTACTGGCTATCAACTTCCTTGTTTTAGTCCAGTCGTACGTCATCATGTACGAATCCGTTGGACTTTGATGTGATCGTGTGTAGGCAAGTCCATTGGTTAGGAAAGTCTGTCGGAAGTCCGCCAAAAGTCCGTCGGATAGACCGTCGGAAAGTCCGCTCGTGTGTATGCGGCATAACACCTTGGACTAATAGGAGCTTTGGACGAATGACCAACATAAGAGTTTGGGGTCTTGTCAACCTCATTTTTTTATTTTTCCCTTTACTTTTTCTGTGTTTTACAGTGCTAGACCTCAGGGATTGGTTGCTAGCATGACTTTAACTGGTCAATAGATCTGCATCTTACTAAGACCTTTTAAGGTTCCAGTTCTAATTGTGTGTAAGTTTACTGTTCTTTATGGAGTAGTTACATAGTGGAACAGATCGTATTCTGTCACATCTTGTACCATGCACCTTTTTGATAACTTGTTTGCTCAGCTTACTTTTACTTGCAGATTGGACTTTTTCTATGACTATTATTCATTGCAACTTCGACTAACTGGGGTGTTGATATTAAATGCCACAGTTTACACTTACTCTCTATATCACAACCTTATGTGCTCAGTGCTCACAAATGTTTAAGCTCTTCAGCTTTTATTCATCCTTTTGTAACATGCTTGTCTCTATCAGTCGCATAATATGATGTGCTAAAATATGTCATGACAAATATCTTGCTCACGGTAATGCTCCATCGCTCTTACAATTTCCTTTCCTTCTCTCCCACCCTCTATAAAGGATGGGGTATGTCTACGTCATGTATTTTTATTTGAAAATTATATAATAAAGAAAATGAGAAATACAGCCTGGTCTATGATCTACCTCAGGCTACTTCAAGTGGATAGTGAAAGAGCAACAGTACAATGGTGAGATCATTGCAGTATCTTCCTCTTGGAAAGTTCCCAGTGTTAGATACACTGTGCAATGCAGCAGACCCTGATTGCAAAACTGACATTTTCACTTGTTATGTGGCAACAATTGTGTACTATTTCACATATACTGTTTCTTGCCACTAGGGGTCTCTTTTGTTCCTAGCAGCATGCCAGCAATAGATTTTGGATCCCAAAATGGCTGCTAAAATTTACCTCTATGAAATGGTTTTCAGAAAGGGAGACAAATGTGTCAGAATCTGTGATATCAGAAGGCAAAGGGGTGTGCTGGATGTTCTGGAAAGAAGGAGATAGAAGGAGAGAAGCTTCTGGAAGAAGTTAGCTGAGAGAGAATGCAGGGGGATATTCTGTGCATTCTTCAGTCAGATTCCTGTTGTTTAGTAACTAGAAGGCAGCACAAAATGGCTGGCATAGATTCTACCTGTTTCTTCTGTCTACCTAAGAGGACTGAGGAGAGCTGACTGTCGCATTATAAGAACCTGTCAGGAGCTGAGTCTGTCATTGGTCTCTCATTGGTTTATTCACACTACATGATGATGACACCGACGCTGTTCTTGCAAACCCGGAAGTCAGATTCCACATGGCGATGGCAAGTGTTTAATGTTTGTATTATATTTTTTATATAAATAGGCATATCAGTGGTAAGCAGGCATATACCCCAGTTGAAGTCTTTGCAGATGAAACACGTCGGGTTTGATATGCTTGCTGAGCCACAAATTTATATAGCACTTTTTATCTTGTCTGATCCATACTGTGCCCCTGTTTGTTTGGGAGTCAGAAAATATTTTTTAAAATAAATTTCCTTATGTGGATTTACACTATGTGGAGGCACTTTTTCTTCTTTTCTTTTGGGAATTTCCATCACTTATAAGAGGATTGGAGATCAGGGTTGGCAATCCTGTCACAGCTTTACAACTATAGTGGTTTAAAGCCAGTAAAATCTACACCTGGTGGTTGGTGAGTAATAGCCAAGGTCTTCCATGGACCTCCCCTTGGATACAGCTCCATATCTACACTTTTTAGGCTAACCTCTCCACCTACTGGATTCCGGTACAAGCTTGCTTGACTCACTGCCCTCGGCCTGTGAGTCCACCTGTTCCGGTAAGGGTATCCCATCTTCTCCTCCACTACTTTGAAGTTTTGAGCAGTATTGTTTGAGTGCCTACTTCCCACACCTAATACACTGATTAAATACACTTTATGTAGAAGGCATGACTAAAGGATTCGTCAACCTTGGGTCCTTACCATTAGATTAAAGACACAGACCGCGTGACATGGGTTTTAAAAGGCCACAGCAGCCCCATTTATTAACCAAATAATAAATAACATAACGTGAAAACACGTAACACATACCCGTAAGAACAAAAATAATATCCAACAGCAAGAGGTCTTTGGGTGTATTAAAAAGGCACACTTTAATGACTTTAATGGTCTATATCCTCAGCTGTGCCCCAACTGGCTCGAGGACGCTCGGACATCACACCAACTTCCATATTTCCTTCCCCCAGGGGACTTATCTCCTGGGAGAACCACCGCTAACCAAAGGAAAGCGCCATCCTTAGATGGGCCCCACTAATCCTGTGACCATGCAAAATTTTCACTGACCCCCCAAAGACCCCTTGAACCGCCGACTGCTGCGACAAAATTGAACAATACACCTTAACATGAAATTATACCATAACCATAAATATAGTTTTTTTTTTTTTTTTTTTTTTTTTTATGTTTCTTTTTTTTTTTTTTTTTTTTATGTGTTCCTTCTCTTTTTTTTTTTTTTTTTCTTCTTTTTTTGAAAAGCAAAACAAGTAACAACAACAACATGTACCCCATCCTTAAATACCAACACTCCCTCAACCTGTCCATCCAGCATGCTAACCCCTAACACAAGGGCGGGAGGGTGGGAAGATGTCTCCTCTCCAACTTCTCTGAATGATGAAGAATCCACCCCCTACACCGGACCCCAAGCCTCTGGCCCTGCCCCATCTGCTTTCTACCTCCAATCAGGTAAGAGATGACTTCTTGCCCCCACCACTGACCTGACTGACCGTTACTTGACCCCTGTTCCTCCCATAGTCATGCAGCCCCTGCGTCCATTCTCTCCTATGGGTCTCACTTTAAAGTCATTCATATGAGCGTTTGATACACGTTCATGTGGACTCAATCCTTTCCCCTTCTAGGGGTAATATTTATCGATCCTTTACAGCTACATTAGCTCTTATATTGATACTGTGTATAGACTATGCTGAATTTTTGTTAACACTTATTCACATGTGTATATTATCACCATCAACTCATATATTCACGTATATAGTTCAAATTTTTTATAGTATTTAATTTATTTTATACTAGTTACCATAGTCTGTATACCTTCACAGGAGATACTTACAATTTATTTTGTGATGCTAGACCCTAAAGTTTCACTTTATTTTTTTATTTTTTATTTTTCCGACTTGATCTGTATGTCTTGCAGTTGTAGTCATGCCTGCAACCGTTTTCATATGTGATATCCCAATATCTCATATGTATTCTAGCTTATGCACAGTACTGTATCAATAGTTTGGTTATACCTGTGAATTTTCTATATATGATATTCAAACTTGTCTGTACACATTTTATTGACGCATATTACTGTACTCATATCTTATATACTGTTTGGTTCTCTAGGTATCAGTAGTCTATTCATTTATTTTTATATCTAGTGACACACACTACTAGATATGTGTTGAACACACTCATTCACATCAACACACGTGGGTTCAGAACACATTTGATGGTTTATATCATATAAGTGTACACACTTATTTATGTATTCCTTAGTATTTGTCCCTCACAGCTACTTTATACTCTTTTAGTTTGAGTGTTTTATTAAAACCTTTATTGCACAGCTTACCTCCAGATTTCCATTCTGGTCAGGATTTTGTGCAATAACAGACAACACTTAGCGCCACACTTTTTTGTTTCATTTGTAACTCCACAATTTGTCTAATTGTTGTGTTGGCTGCTCACCACCACATTTGGCGCGGTATTTCCACCCATTTTTCACTGCCTGTTCGTTGACTGGAGCATGACCTATCTGTTTCGCCACTATGTTTTTTATGTTAAAGTGGAGTTCCACCCAATAGTGGAAGCTCCACTTGTTCACACCCTCTCCTCCTCCACTGCTACATTTGGCACCTTTCAGGGGGGAGGGAGGATTGGATACCTGTCAAAACCAGGTATCCACTCCCACTTCCGTGTAAGATCGCCGCACAACTATGAATTTTTTGGCCCCCCCCCCCACTGCCTTCTGGGAGACACACATATTCCCAGAAGACAGGAAGACCATTCAGAAAGAGCAGCGAGATTGGAATAGTACCACTGGATTGGCGTAGGGCCAATGTGGTACCTATATTTAAAAAAGGGTTAACATCTTTACCAAGTAACTATAGACCTGTTGGTGTAACTTCAGTAGTTGGGAAGATACTGGAGATTTTAATAAAAGACCACATACATAAGTTTTTATTGGAAAAAAAAAAACATTTTATGCAATAGCCAGCATGGAATCATGAAAGACAGAAGTTGTCAAACAAATCTGATTTATTTTTATGAGCAGGTCTTATCTTGGAGGTTCAGGAAGGGTTTTAGCCCCCGCTGGAGCAAATTGAATCATGCTTTATTGGGTTTTTTGCCTTCCTGTGGATCAACTGTGGATATTGGATAGTATATATGGAGGTTTTCTATTTGTGTGTGTTTTGTCTTTATTGTTTTAACTCTGTTGTTTGAACTGGATGGACTTGTGTCCTTTTTTAAAGACTGTAACATTCCTTACAGTTCCACATGGTCTCTTCTAAGAAGTTCCCTGTGCTACAGTGACTGTGTATTAGATTTCAGGAATTACATTACCCTTCTGCAATATAGAACTACTTCAGCTACCACGTTTCCCTGAAAATAAGCCTGGGTCTTATATTATTTTGGCAACAAAAGACACAGTAGGGCTTATTTTTGGGGTAGGTCTTATCATGTCATGTGCTGTCTTCTCTCCTCCTCTCCCTCCCTGCCTGTCAGGAATCCCTAGTGGAACCGAGTAAAAGTGCATGTTAAATACTAGAATCCACTCTATTACAGTATTATATCATGTTTATATTTGCTCATATTGTTCAATAGGGTTATAATACTGGTAATAGAGGGAACTAGTGATAGTGGTTATAAGAGGTTTCAAAAGGGTAGGGGGTTTCCTCAACGGTTCTTATAGGGGGTGGGAAGAAGGAAAAAAATAAGGCCCAGAGTCCTAAATTACATTTTTCTGTCAGTTCTTTCTGTGAGTGATTAAGCTATAAGTTTGGTGTATTCATCAGTAGTGATAAAGTGTTGCCAGCATGACCATATTTTCCTGAATTTGGAAGGGGCATCATTCCCTTGATGAATGAGTTCTTCCATTTCTGAAGTTTTCTGTATACTTCTAACCCACTCTGATATGGTTGGAGGGTCTAAGGAGCGCCATTTGGCAGGTATGCACATATTTCTGTTTTTACCATGTGAATGGCCAGCGAGCGTAAGTATACCACTTTCAAAATTGTAGAATGGTGTAGTAGAAATTGGGCTGGTGAGTAGTCTAGGGTGAGAGTGGTGATTTGGTTTGTGAGTCTGTGTACTTCTTTCCAAAAGAGTTGTATGAGAGGGCATGACCATCATATGTGAAGCAGCGATCCCAATTTCTTGGCACAGCCTTAACATTGAGGAGGATGATTTGGCAATATTTTATATAGTCTGAGTGGGGTCTTGTACCATCTGGAGAATATTTCGAACTCTTTTTCTTGTTCAAAGACGTTACCTGTCCCCTTATTAATGTATGTGTAGATATTTTTCTATTCTATCTCTTAGAGATCAATGGACAGGTCTTGTTCCTATTTGTGGCTAGCTAGATTAGATTTGGGGTTCTGATCTGCAAATAACAGAGCATATGTGTCAGAGATCAGATGCCCTTGGGGTTCCGTTTTTAGGCACATTGATTCAAAGGGTGTAGTTTGTCAGGACCAGTCTGGTCGAGGATGAGATCTTTCGAGGAAGTGTCTCAGTTGAAAACATGAACATAGTGGGAACAATTGTTTGAGCATCTGGGAGAACAATGATGATAGAGGGATAAGGCAGCCTCCCTCATCAAATTGTTCTGCACATGTATATGGATGTGGCCATGTATCTGCTAGAAAGGTTGCGGATATATCTGGGGAGAAGTCTGGGTTTTGACGAAGTGGTGTCATGGGGACTAGAGTGGACGAAATGTTATGTTTGCGACAGACTTCCTGGAAAGTTACTAACGTGGGATTTATTAATGGGTGGTTCCTGCAAGTCAGTGGGATGTGTTTGGGAGCAATCCAGGGAAGTTGATGTAGTAGAATTTGGGACATAGCATGTTCTAACTGGACCCACGCCTTGACGCCGGAGTGAATGTTCCAGTCATTACTCTTGCTGATTGGCATGCTCTGCGGTATTTCAGGATGTCTGAAGGGCCAATACCACCTTTTAGTTTAGGAATCGTCAGTCTCTAATTTTGGACTTTAATTACACTTAATACATAGGGCAAAGTAAAGTATTATACTACAGTTGTTGAATTTCTAATGCCAATAATATGATTCCACTTTTGTTTATTGAACTTTTTGGTCTGTTGCATTAACTATTTTTCTTATATTCCTGTATGTAACGGGCACTAAATTAAAGTGAATATTATTCACAATTGTCTCTCTTAATGTGTCATGGGATTAAACTAGGGTGCCACCAGATTCAGATAGAAGATATACCTGCAAACAGGAATTTACCCCCAAAAAGTAAAGGGGCTTTGAAGGCAGCAAACAACAATGAAGATGTTATGTGGTTTAAAAAGTAGCTTTATTGTGCATGGGACATCGGAGTAAAAACATGAACTGTATACATAGTGTTATAAAGAAGCACAGAAGTATATAACAAGCTATACATAAATCGTGTATTGCAAAAGCGCTTGGATAGGTCTGACGCGTTTCGACCCCCTCCGGTCTTCTTCAGAGGAAATGCATGCGCTGTAGGAGAATTTTGTATACATGAAACAATGATACCAATATGGTTGTATATAATTATAACAAATAAGCACCGTTATATATAATAAAGATTTTTTAGCATAATTACCCAAAGGTATGCGTATAGCTGTGTCTTTTGAGCTTACAATATTCGAAGCGGCCTCTACCATCAGGTTCCAACACCAGGGCCCTACGGTCTGCCAGCACTCTCAGGGGGGAGCTTGAGCAGCAGCTGTGCGACTTACGATGGCTTACATTTAGGAAAAACCCCCACACCCGGTAAGGGGCATGTGGATCAGCAACACCTGCGATCCAAACACCAAGCAGCAACATCAGTGGGAGCATGTAGAAGAAGTGTCATCAACTTTTAGAAAATTATATAAATCAGTGATAAAAGTATTAGGATGTTATAAAATTTATCCACAGGCTGGTGGGCCTAAATTGTATCAAAGTACAAATCTTTGTATGTTTTAATCGAGATTTTTAAAGCAGGTATCTGGGCATTTGCATTAAGAGGAAGATGAAAAAATGATGACCAGTTTGGGAATGGAAATAAAAAGAAACAAAAAGAAACAAAGGAAGGGGAAAAAGGGGGGGGGGGGGGCGTGGGGCGTCAGGATGCGAATGGAAGTGGGGGAGGGGAAGGAAGGGACAGGAAAGAGGGGCAAGGAAAGGGAAACAAATGGGGAGACCAAAGGGGGAAGGGGGATGTCCCATGCACAAAAAAGCTACTTTTTAAACTACATAACATCTTCATTGTTGTTTGCTGCCTTCAAAGCCCCTTTATGTTTTGGGGGTAAATTCCTGTTTTCAATTATTTTTGGGGTGGGCAGCCCCTCCCTTTCCCAGGTGTCTCCCCTCTTCTTGAAGATGTACCTGCATACTTATCAAGGCCAACACCTACTGGTGCACTGCATACAGTATGTACAATCTTTGTTTGGCTTCCTGTATTGAAATAGCACCCAGCAGGTGAAACCACAGCGTGCACACCTGGAACCACCAAATACCATCAGATACTAGCAGCCCTGTAGCTCTGAAAGACAGAAAAGGTTGGAGTCACCACTAATCACCACTAATCACTAATTTCATCAAGTGGTAAAAAGCTAATTGAATCGGAACTGAAAGTCTGCTGTAAGAAACAGCAAGCAGGCAGGCTTTTATTGCAGAAAATACATGCACTGTCTCTTCTGCAATAAAATTCCCCTACCTGCCTGCCCTCTGTATTTTCCAGCCTTGTAAACTGAGCTATGTATGTCCAGCTCAGCCTTCACTGGTCTTTGAGTGACAGGATGATGGCCTTCTGCATATGCGCAGGAGTGACATAATTCCTGATGGCCAGAGAAGATGCCCAAAGACCAACACTCAGACTAAGATTTTATCACCGGTATTGGAAATACAAGATAAATTATGCAGCAGTGACCCATCTTTACAGTTATGTGTTCTGTCAAGCTCCATTTCTATGTTTAGCATTTTTGACTGAAGAGTCATGTGAAGCCTCTTTTGACAAAAACGTTTCCCTGGCATTTTTTCTTTGTTAAGTGTATGCAAAGACATGCTATGTTAAAACACATGCACTGTACATCCTGACTCTCTTTCCGGCATGGCAAGATGAGATAACTGTGGATAGGAGGTAGCTGGGACTTAATATGCAAATATGTGTGTTGGGAGCTCACCCCTCTCCAATGTAGGTTTAATTCCTCTTTAATTTAGACCATCAATAGTGCCTGTTCACAGCTCAGCAGAGGCATTATCAATGGGTCACATCTCTACACATTTACTTCATTGACTACATATGCAAGCAATCACAGAAATGTGATGACTAGAAAGCAATTCTAAAATAAACCCATATAGGATTGAATGTTAAAGAATATATTTTAAGCTTCCTTTCTTTCTGAGAAGTCTTCATGATGGAGGGTGCTGCTGGAAGCCAAGCTGTTCAACTGTCTTATCAACCCTACCCTTATGTTAACCTTTTGAAAATGCTTGTCTTTAAATTAAACCAAGTGCGTAATGTGCTAGAAGTAGCACAATTACTTACAATATTATTTGCACTGTTTGCTATTGCTGTAGAAGACAGAATTAATTCAGATGTACAAAATGCAAGCCAATGTTCTGTGGTTATGTCAAATGAAAGCCGATAATTATTATTTCATGAGGTGTGAGTACTCTCTAATGAAAGGAAGATGATTTCACTACATACCATTAAAGATATTCTCTTTGTTCTTCTCTGCAATTAGCAATGATAACATGCTTTTAAATTAGAAAACAATTTCAGCGGTAGTAAATTTTGCATGAATGACAACACCTTAAAATCAGTGTATTAAAACACACCTGAACCTTCTATGCAGAGGCGTACCTATAGGAGGGCGGGGGGGGGGGGCAGGCGGCCCCAGGTGCCACACATTGGGGGGGTGTCAGGCCAGCTATCAGGGGTGGGACATGGCAGGGTGGGTGCTCTGTAGCTGCACTGGCTCTCTAGATTTATGCGAGTCAGCAGCTGCTGCTCTGTGTTATTCAGCTCACAGTTGGGCTCTTTACTGCCACCTCTGGCTGCTTCCTGCATGTGTACCCTTCGTGTGGACTGCCAGTACTATATTTTGGATTGCAGCTCCTCTTGTGTCTCACAGGGACATGTAGAAACAGGACCTGGGACTAGGAAGACCACCTTACAAGTAGGAGCTGTGAGTACAAGTGAAGGGAGGAGGCTGTTTGTGTATGGGGGGGGGGGGGCAGCTGAATGTGTACGAATGTGTACAGGTGTGTGTGTGTGTGTGTGTGGGGTGGCAGCTGAATGTGTACAGGTGTGTGTGTGGGGGGGGGGCAGCTAAATTTGTACAGGTGTGTGTGTGGGGGGCATCTGTGTGTGTACAGGTGTGTGTGTGGGGGGCATCTGTGTGTGTTCAGGTGTGTGTGTGGGGGGGCAGCTGAATGTGTACCGGTGTGTGGGGGGGCAGCTGAGTGTGTACAGGTGTGTGTGTGTGGGGGGCAGCTGAATGTGCACAGGTGTGTGTGGGGGGGCATCTGTGTGTGTACAGATGTGTGTGTGGGGGCAGCTGAGTGTGTACAGGTGTGTGTGGGGGGGCAGCTGAGTGTGTACAGGTGTGTGTGGGGGGGCAGCTGAGTGTGTACAGGTGTGTGTGTGGGGGGGAGCAGCTGAGTGTGTACAGGTGTGTGTGTGTGTGTGGAGGGGGGCAGCAGAGTGTGTACAGGTGTGTGTGGGGGCAGTTGAGCGTGTACAGATGTGTGTGTGGGGGGGCTGAGTGTGTACAGGTGTGTGTGGGGGGGCAGCTGAGTGTGTACTGGTGTGTGTGTGTGTGCAGGGGGGCAGCTGAGTGTGTACTGGTGTGTGTGTGTGTGTGTGCGGGGGGGAAGCTAAGTGTGTACAGGTGTGTGTGTGGGAGGGCAGCTGAGTGTGTACAGGTGTGTGTGCATGTGTGTGGGGGGGCAGCTGAGTGTGTACAGGTGTGTGTGGGGGGGCAGCTGAGTGTGTACTGGTGTGTGTGTGCGGGGGGGGCACTGGGTGTGTACAGGTGTGTGTGTGTGTGGGGGGGGGGCAGCTGAGTGTGTACAGGTGTGTGTGTGTGGGGGGGCAACTGAGTGTGTACAGGTGTTGGGGGCAGCTGAGTGTCTATGGGTGTGTTGGGGGGACTGAGTGTGTAGAGGTGAGAGGGGGGCTGAGTGCGTAGACATGTGAGTGGGACTGAGTGTGTAGAGGTGTGAGGGGGGCTGAGTGTGTAGAGGTGTGAGGGGGGCTGAGTGCGTAGAGGTGTGAGGGGGGCTGAGTGCGTAGAGGTGTGAGGGGGGCTGAGTGCGTAGAGGTGTGAGGGGGGCTGAGTGCGTAGAGGTGTGAGAGGGACTGAGTGCGTAGAGGTGTGACAATGGGGTTGAGAGTGTGCAGGCATGATCAGTGAAGGGGGGTGCCAGATGTGGGGGTGCTAGATATAGGATCCGCCCGGGTGCAAAATGCTTCTATGAACCTGAGCTCCCCCACCTACCTTGATGCTCACTGTTAAAAACAATAACACTCTATAAATACCACTATTTATTAACCTCGATAAATCAAGGCCTGTCCCATTCTACACAAAACAAATTGGGTGAGGTTGTTCTTATAATATATGGTGTTATGATCTGATCAGAGAGTGTATGTAATATATTAATAGGCAATTGCAATTCAGAACAGGTCTCATGGAATTCCCATTAACATTATTATTATTTCACTAGTGTTATTATTATACAGGTTTTATAAAGTGCCAACAGCTTGCACAGAGCTTTACATCATGAGGGCAGACAGTACAGTTACAATACAATTCAATACAGGAAGAATCGGAGGGCCCTGCTCATTAGAGTTTGCAATCTAAGAGGGAGGATTAGGTAATACAAAAGGTAATAACTGTGGGGAATGAGCTGATGGGGAACATAAAAGTATAGTTGTTACATGGGGGCAGGATAGGCTAGTGTGAAGAGACGGGTTTCCAGGAATCACCTAAAAATGGACAGAGTGGGAGATAGCCAGACAAACTGGAGTAGGGAGTTCCATAGGATGGAAGAGGCTCAGGATAAGTCCTGGAGGCGGGCATGGGAGCTGGGGACAAGAGAGCTAGAGAGTAGGAGGTCTTGGCATGAATGAAGAGAACAAACTGGTTGTTAATTTGAGACTGGGTTAGTGATTTATTTGGGGGCCGAGTTGTGGAAGGCTTTGTAAGTTGTTGTCTGTATTTTGAATTCAATTCATTGGGTGAACGGAAGCCAATGGAGGGATTGGCAGAGAGGAGTAGCAGACACTGACTGGTTAGTAAGGTGGATGAATTTGGCAGCAGCATTAATGATGGACTGAAGGGGGGTAACCTATGTACAGGTAAATTGAAAAGGAAGGGAAAATGGGAAAGGGAAGGGGTAATGGGACTTTATATGAAACACAACACTAGGGTAGGATGAATAATCAATAAGGGTAAATATAGTATGTATTAATAACACAATTGAGCATAGTGCAATAGATAACATTCATATTAAATCAATAGATAGATACAGTGTAAGTTAAAACATGATAGGTAAATCACATAATAATAAATAAAATTGATTGCATAATATACATATTTGCACATGATAAACGATGAAACCAGCAGTATACCCAACATATGTAAAAACATGATAGGTATTAATTAATTAATGATTCAAACAAATAAAACCCATAGTAAACACATGATTACTGTGACATAGCATCAAATATAAAAGCTCGATGCGTTTCTTGGATTGTCTCCACTCATCAGGAGCACTGTAATGGATAGTAAATTCATAATCAATGGTAATTAATTAGAACAGGAAAGAGAGGGAGCAATAACCTATGGTCCTAGCACTCTTACCTAAGGGTAAATTGTAAAAGAACGTAGATGATGGTATTGATCATTGGAGGCACTGGGGGATGAGGTACAACCCCCCGGGAGCTGAGGTGGTAACAATGCGGTGACAGGGGGGGCCGGAAAACCATACGTGAAAAGCATCTTATGAGAACAGCCCCCCTTCCAAAGCTATAATGATAAGCGTGAGCCCGTGAGGCTTCTGTAACAAAAGATAATGATAAAATAGTGAGCATAAGGGTAATATGCTGAGCTAATGGAAGGAAGGGAAGAGAACATAGAACATATGTGTAATAAGTGAAGTAAGAACGTAAGGAACACCCAAATTGGTAAAAGAAAGAGAATGAAATAGTCTAAAGGAAGATAAAGAAATGGAAGTGACAAACCACCATGAAGCCAAAAGAGGAAACCTCTAAAGTAGGTTTACCTAAGGCTTAGAGTGAAGCATACGGTCAAGAGTGGTGTGGATGTGCCAAAATGGATATCCATTTTGGCACATCCACACCACTCTTGACCGTATGCTTCACTCCAAGCCTTAGGTAAACCTACTTTAGTGGTTTCCTCTTTTGACTTTATGGTGGTTTGCCACTTTTAGGTCTTGGGTGGATTTTTGGTGGTCGGGGGACGCTGTGGTCATCTCTGTTCAATGAATCGAAGTTGCTCTCCGAAGCGCTTATGTAGGGTGCATATGGTTCTGCCTACGTAGTGGAAGCCACAAGGGCAGGACAGGCAGTAGACTACATGGTCTGTGGAGCAGATATAGAATTCTTGGATTTTGTAGGTCTTTCCTTTGAGTGTGAATTATTTTTGTCCATGATGGACAAAGCTGCATGTGAGGCAGTGGGGTTTTCGGCACTGGTACATCCCGAGGATTGAGAAGAACTTTAATGATGGGGATGTACACTTGTTTGTTTTCAATTTGCTGGTTGCGATTTTCCCTTTTAGGTTAGGGGCTTTCCTGTATGAGAATTTTGGTTTGGTGGGTATGATGTCTTTTAAGTGGGGGTCCTGCAGTAATATAGGCCAGTGTTTGCACACTATATGTTCCATATTTTTATGTTTGTTGTGGAGCTGGGTGGTGAACTGGGAAAACATTCAATGTATTATTGGTTTTGTGAATTGAGGTGTCAAGGTTTACGTATGTGGCGTATCCTTGCTTGATGAATGGCGGTGAGTAACGCTTTTCTATAAATTCTTGTGTAAGGGTTTCACTTTGGGTATGTGATCCTAACCCAGATTACCACCTTTTTATTACCACCATTCTCTTATTTCACAATTATATATATTATACACTCGCGGCAAGTCTTTAGTAATACCCAGATTGCCATCAGTCATCCATTTACCAAGCCCTTGCTCCTCCCTCACACCTCTCAGAAGTCCATCTGGAAAATATGGGCGTTGGTCTGACGAAGGAGCCGCGCATACTCCAAAATGCATTACCACTCACCGCCTTCCACTGACGCCATCAGCCTCATGCCTTCCAACGTGAAGCTGGAACCCAGGCTGCCTCACTGTCTCTTTGCTTCTGTACACCATTGGAGAATTCTGACAGCTGCTGGATGGCTCTCCCCAGTCTCCATTTGCAGACAGAGGAAGGACTAGGAACTCACATGAGGACACTGCTTTACATGCCTTACTAATTCTATGATCCTGTAAGTGTTTTTAACCCCTTGTGCTCTATATTAAATATCTTAATACTGCACTTAGAGACACCTTTCTTTCTTAATTTAACCTTCCAGAGTTGCTTCTCCTCAAGCGCTGCCTGAAGTGCCATCTGTCCACCACTACCCTAGACCAGCCATCCGCCTCCACCAGAGCGCCCTCACCTCTTCTCTTTCTGCACATACAATATGCTGTCTACATTTAATGTTTATATAACATTAATAACAATTTTGGAACATAGAAGCATGTATACATATCTCTACCTCCTTCTGTTTCCTAAATCTCTATGATTAAAGGTGTATTAAAACCAAAAATGTAGGCTATTGTAGCTTACCAATTGTAGTAATATGACTGAACAACAGTGACTCCATCTTGCTTTAGCTATAAAGTGTATGTACCCTTGTTTTAGGTCCAAAACTCATTTTAAAGTCTATTTTGTAAGTTTTAGGTTTTCAGCTATATGTTGCAAGAGCATACACAAACCTGCTTGCATAAGCATTAAGGAAGCTAGAATATTTTATCTAAAATCTAAAAAGATAGTTACTGAGCTTGGTGAAACTTCGGCCAGCGTGAGACGGATTAATATTTTCTCTGTCACAGAGAATGACGAAGCTGTAAGTTTCCCTTTCATGATGAATGTTAAACGGTCATTCAGTACAAGGTAAAAGTATGATGTTGTCTGAGGTCTCCCCTTTTGCTATATTTGTGTAGCGCTGGTAGATTTTTAATCTACCGCTGATAGGTAAATCTTGTGGGTTACTTGTTAGGTGAAGTTAGATTTGCCTCTGTTCCAGCTTGGCTGAGTTGCGTGTAGTTCCACACTGTGCCGGTGGGTGTCGTTGTCACCATTGGCTGGTGTTGGAAAGGCAACGTGTTGAAGTGTATGAGTGCTCCTCTGTCCCGGAGACAATTCAGTGGAGGTGGTTCTCTGAGTTGCATTCTGGGAGAGGGTATTTATGGGACAGACGCCATGTTCAGGGGTTTGTTTTCAGCCACCTGCTGGCCCTCCTGGCCTACAGGTATGCGTTAAGAGTACCACCTTGTGGTCTTCCGTTCCTGAGGCCCACGTCGCTGACGCGTGTGGGTGGGCCCAGAAGCCTGTCTGGGGCCTACCACAGCAGCAGAGGAATGGTCTTGAGCTTTCTATCCTGAGTGAAGAAGCTGAACAACCGAGGAGATCCCAGGGGAGGACCCATCATGGAAGGATCATGCAGAGTGCTGGTCTGGAGAGGGGCCTGGTGACTCGGTTGGAGGACGTATCCTAAAGTAATCTTACTGCATAGTACTGCCGAGTCGGCTTAAAGGTTCAAGTACTGTGTCTGACATTCATCGCAAACCAATACATCCTGTGGCAGAGGATCGTACGAGTTTTATTTCAAACAAGTCTGTGGCAGAGACTTTTGTTCGTACTACATACTGGCTGCTAGGCAAGTGAGAGAGGCCTATCCAGGCAGGCAAAGATTGAATCCCACAAGGGGAGTACATTCAACTACAAGTGCTTAATTCCAAAGATTGTTCTAAAGAATACTAAAGAAAGGTATTTGAGCTTCCCTGCAACTTTATTTCTGCCTCTTTCCTTCTACTTCCGTTATTACTTGTTCATTAAAGCATTGGAAAATATACTCAAGTGTTTGGTGTCTACATCGTCCAGAGGTAAACTCAATGGGACCCTAGACTCGGTGCCGTTGAAACAGAGGTATCGAGCCTGAAGGTAACAGCAAAGGCATGGGGTAAACTTTGCCCTGTTGCATTTTTTTGTAAGGGTAGTGTTGATGGCGGTATAGGGCATGCCAGCATGTCTCCAAGTTCTAACATCCTGTGCAATGGTTGTGGAGATGGCTACTTCATTCACTCTAGGCCATGCAACTACATTACACACTAGTCACAATGTTTTCATTCTACTTAAAAATATTTGCACTCAACATATGTCAGCTCAGAGGCTGAGCGGCTATGAGGTGATTTTGCTGTCCAACCCAAAACTTGAGATAAAGTATGCATCGCCCAATTTTGGTCCCACTTCTATCCTGAATGCCTTATTAGGGCTGAAAGGTAAGGAGGATGAGGTGTTACCCCAGTATGAGTGTATGGATCTCATACACCAGGACACATCTCCCATATCTGACATGTCTTCAATCGCTATGTATGTATTTGTGGATGACTCTTGTTCAAGACCTAAAGATACCACATATCATGCAGGCTATGAGTAGTTCAGCTTCCTAATATTAGAAGTAAATTCAGTTCAGCTCAGGTAGCAGAGCTGATCGTGCTCACATGAGCCTGTCAGCTCTTTGCAGAACAGGAAGTACACATCTACACTGATTCTAAGTCAGGACTCATCAGCCATGAAGGGAAGGAAGCCATGCATGCCTGTAGCTGGCACACCTTTATTCATCTCGGGTGGGACACAGAGGCTGGCAGATGACATGTGAATCATTAGACAAAGATTTTTTTCATTCCAGGACCTCCTTCATTAGTGAAGTCATTTGTTGAAAGATGTATTACATGTTTTAGGAATATTCCAAAGAATCCACACAAAGTGAAACATGAACACCTCATTTACCCATCCACACCGTTCACTCATCTTCAAATTGATTTTACACACATGCCCAAACTAGGCAAGAGATAGGAATATTAACTCGTGATAGCAGACATATTCTCACGATGGCCAGAAGTGTTCGTTACCGCAAAGGAAGATGCACAGACAGCAGTCAGAATCCTTGCACGGGAGGTATTCCCAAGGTGGGTTTGCCCTCTGCAAATGAAGTCAGACAATGGTCCTGCCTTCATAGCCAAAGTGTGCCAAGATTTAGTGAAAACACTGAAGATTGACTGGAAGTTTCACATCCCATACCACCCACAGGGTTCAGGCATAGTAGAAAGAATGAATAGGACTTAGGAAGGCTACAGGGGGAACTTTCAACGTATGGAAGAAGGTACTGCCTGCAGTCCTTGCAGAGGTAAGAATGACTCCCTGCAAAGCCACAGGTTTCTCGCCATGAAGTCTTAATGGGTAGGCCTTTCCCCACTCCATGGGCCAGACAGCCATTAATATTAGAAAGAGGGGATCGTGACCTCATACAGGAAGAGTATGTTAAGAAATTGATTGAAACCTAGGGTGGAGATGAAAAACGTACCTTTCCTTTTTCTTCACAGGAACCAGCTCACCCGTTCCAGGTGGGAGACATCGTGGTGGTCCAGTCCTTGAACCGTACCAAGAAGCAAGAGTACCCGTTTGGACCACCAACTACAGTGATTGCGGTGACCCGAACAGCCATCCTGGTAAAAGGACAGCAGGCTTGGATCCATGCCAGTCATGTTAAAAAGGTGAACCAAACACCTATGAAGCAGGACACAGTACAGAGAGGCGAAGCAGGTGAAATAAGTCCTTAAATAATGAGTGAAGCAAGTGATTTAGACTCTGAAGAAGATGACCCTGTTTATTTCATTCCACAGAATTCTGGGAAGGTCTTGGGCCTCCTGATCATACTGACATTTGTGCTGTTCCTGTGGTGTTCCGACCAACATGGATCATAACTCACTGTATTTATCATCCTGAAGAACTGGGAGCCTTTAAAGTCATATGTGGCTCACCCAATAACACCACTAATAACATGTTGTTGCTTAAATTTAAATATAGCTATGCTCAGAAATCAGGATATAATAAATGTTGGCTATGTAGTAAAGTGCATCCTAGTACAGCCCGTATTCCACTTACCGTATATACTCGAGTATAAGTCGTTCCGAGTATAAGTCGAGGCCCTAATTTACTACAAAAAAAATGGGAAAAACTTATTGACCCGAGTATAAGACGAGGGTGAGAAATGCACAGCTACTGTAAGTGGAAAAGAGAGTCAACAATGCCCATTTGCAGCATCACTGTGCCCATTTGCAGCCATAGGTCCCCTGAACTTCAAACTCGGTAGTTAAGGGTTCCTAGATGCCCCCTAGCTGCAGCCAAAATTTGGGGTCTCTGAACCCAAAGGGTCCTGAAATGACATTGCTGCAGATGGACACAGTTGACCAAATTTGGGGCCCTATATCTCGGGGCCACTTAGTGCTAGGAACCCCAAATTTAGTGTGCAAACCCAGTGGAACTAGCACCATAAAATTTCCAAAGCTGGGGTTCCTAGCACTAAGTGGCCCCGAGATACAGGGCCCCAAATATCAGTTCAGAAAATGTCAAGCACTTTTCTGCAGCAGAAAATGACATTTTCCGAATCAGTTTTGGGGCCCCGTATCTCAGGGCCACTTAGTGCTAGGAACCCCAGCTTTGGATATGTTATGGAACCAGTTCCATTTGGTTTGCACACCAAATTTGGGGTTCCTAGCACCAAGTGGCCCTGAAATATGGGGCCCCAAAATCGGTTCAGAAAATGTCTAGCACTTTTCTTCAGCAGAGAATGACATTTTCCGAACCGATTTTGGGGCCCCGTATCTCGGGGCCACTTAGTGCTAGGAATTTCATCTTTGGATATGTTGTGTTACCAGTTCCACTGGGTTTGCATACCAAATTTGGGGTTCCTAGCACCAAGTGGCCCTAAGATACGGGGCCCCAAAGTCGGTTCGGAAAATGAAATTTTTTGCTGCAGAAAAGTGCTTGACTCGAGTATAAGTCGAGGGGGGCACTTTCAGCACAAAAAAATGTGCTGAAAAATTCGACTTATACTCGAGTATATACGGTATAACTGTACCCCTGAATATCACCCCTTTCTAAACGAACACCCCCCCATTACTCTCACCAGAGTGCAAATGACACTAGGGAACAGTCCTTTCACCTTCCAAGCAATGGGAAGGAGTCATTTCCCTGATTGGTGTTTTAGATTGGGTAACTTATCAAAAGGTAGGGAAGTATGCAGTCACACTAGAATCAACTTTTCTCCATGTCCTCAGATCACTCCACAGTTTTTGACCCCTCAGATCATGCCCTAAATCACACCATGTATACCTTCATACATACCCCTGACCCCCATACTGAGATTGCAAAACTACTCTCACAGCTTGCCCTTGCAGGATTCTCTGAAGGTACCCAACAAATCCTTAGCAGACAGCCACTGAGCTTGGGCAACAGCACATACATTTGTTACAGAAGGGCATGCCATCCATGGATTCCTAGTGATCCCCAGGGATGGTGTTACTTAGCCTCATTGGTCCCAATAATGGGAATTCTCAGCGTCAATGAGGGAAGTCACTTGCTAAAGGCTGGTGTTTATCCCAGATACCCCCTCAAACACTGTTATGCCAGATCATTGTTTTTGGAAAAGGACATGGCCTGGGCATGGTTCCCCTTGGGAAACGGATGGGGTATTGACATGATGAAAAGGCTAAATAATCACTCTGGGATTTTGGATGAAATACTAGACAAGAATTCTGTTGACATTATCAGCCTTAACTTAGAAGTGGAGCAATAAGAAAGCAGCTAGAGCTTCATGACTTATTATATGCATGATTTCCCGAGGTACTCGCCCTCCCGACCCAGCTGCAGCTAATAGAATTTATCTTAACTTGTATTAAGGTCACTAGAATGTTTGTGTCACAATGAGAAGAAGTAAGTCATCTTCATGATTTGATTTCATGACTTAAAGAGGGGATTGTAGTAATATGACTGAACAACAGTGACTCCATCTTGCTTTTTCTAAAAAGTGTATGTACCCTTGTTTTAGGTCCAAAACTCATTTTCAAGTTTATTCTGTAAGTTTTAGGTTTTCAGCTATATGTTGCAAGAGCATGCACAAACCTGCTTGCGATTGCTGAAGTTGAACCAAATATAAGCTGTATACCCGCCCAAATAAAACTCAGACATTTCTTTGAACTTACACCTTGTCTTATTCTGTTCATTGAATTTGTCTCCCGGGAGCGGGGGCTCTCCGTAGTTTGCAGTATTAACCCATGGCTAGTCTGTCATGTACCTGAGGTACCTGTAAATTCTCTTCACCAATTCAGATATTTTGTGGCTACATTTGTGTTTTTTTTCTTTTTTGTTTTTTTTTTGGTCTAACCTGTCCAGCAAAATTGGCAGTTAGAGCGTTGGGACAAACCATTTAACATTTTATTTTTAGCTGTTCTCTAATCTTTCTTATGTCACAGTATATTTACTGAACGTTAAACTAACTCTGTAGTTATTTTTTTGCAAAAGTATCCATTCATTCTGTCTTCATGTGATGATTGTATAGAAAACCAGCCAATGTCAGACAACCACTGTTCTGTCATTTCAAAGTTTATATGTTACAATTGACTTCAAAATGATCACAGGAAAGATAAGGTCACCAACATTTAGATGTCAAATGCTTTTTAAAAGCAAATAATCTATATAATTTTAGACATTTCATGAAGTGTCAAGGCAAAGATGAATAAATAAGGCAAAATATCAGAGAACACAAGAAATGCTTTTAGCATGACATTCTTACTTTTGTCACCTCAATTTTTCTTACCAATGAACAAAATAATCGTATTCACAGTAAATTTCTTGGTAAATTAGTTTAAAACATTTTAATAAAGGGCATCTACTAAGAAACAAGGTTCTATGTGTTGTATGACTAACATTAACCACTAGCTGACCAGCCGGCGCAGTTAAACTGTGGCAGGTTGGCTCTGCTGTGCCAATCGCCGTAGCTGTACATCACTCCTTTGAGACGTAACAAGGTTCTATGTGTTGTATGACTAACATTAACCACTAGCTGACCAGCCGGCGCAGTTAAACTGTGGCAGGTTGGCTCTGCTGTGCCAATCGCCGTAGCTGTACATCACTCCTTTGAGACGTAACAGCAGGGGCGCGCATGCACCTGACGCATGTCCCTGGAGCTGGTGTGCATGCCCAGGGGGCGCGATGGCTGCTGGGCCCCTGTGATTGCTCGTGACAAAGCGAGAACCGGGATATGTAAACACACAAATCCTGGTTCTCTCAGGGGAGAGGAGAGAGATCGTGTGTTCATACTAAGTATGAACACCGATCTCTCTCCTCCCCTAGTCAGTCCCATCACCCCCACAGTTAGAACACACCTAGGGAACACAGTTAACCCCTTCATCGCCCCCTAGTGTTAACCCCTTCCCTGCCAATGACATCTATACAGTAATCAATGGCCATTTTTAACTCTGATCGCTGTATAATGTCAATGGTCCCAAAATAGTGTCAAAAGTGTCCGATCTGACCACTGCAATATCGTAATCCTGATAAAAATTGCTGATCGCTGCCATTACTAGTTAAAAATAATAATAAAAATGACATAAATCTATCCCCTATTTTGTAGACGCTATAACTTTTGCACAAATCAATCAATATACACTTATTGCGATTTTTTTTTACCAAAAATATGTAGAATACATATTGGCCTAAACTGAGAAAAAAAATTTGGGATATTTATTATAGCAAAAACTACAAAATATTGTGTTCTTTTCAAAATTGTCACTCTTTTTTTGTTTATAGTGCAAAAATAAAAACCTCAGAGGTGATCACATACCACCAAAAGAAAGCTCAATTTGTGGGGAAAAAGGACAAATTTTGTTTGGGTACAACGTCACACGACTGAGCAATTCTCAGTTAAAGCGACGCAGTGCCGAATTGCAAAAAAATGGCCTGGTCAGGAAGGGGACAAATACTTCCGGGGGTGAAGTGGTTAAAGGCAACAGTTTGCTATCAAAATGCATTTGTGTTTTATTTAAAACAAATTTGTACTTTTGCTTATAGTTTTATTAAATTGTTGTGTTTGAAAGCTACAAGTAAAACATTTTAGTTCATTAAGGGTCCAGGTTTTCCACCTTCCACTTATTTGTGTTTCTTTTATAAGTGCTGAATGGGCAGCTTAGGGAACTCCTGTTGTTAAATATAAAAAATGAGAAAAAAACAAATAAAAATGACTGCGTATGAAAGTACAGTTACCAGTACCACATCTATTGCAGTGAATATTTGCTCTCTTACTGGTAGACCATCAGCATCAGCTTTGCTTTTTTGCCAGTAGAAACTTCAGAATCTTGTGTTGGTTGCCTCTATATCCCCATCGTGGTTTTCCCTTCAAAGCTGCAGGGTGGTGGGTTGGGGAGCCAGAGCATGCAACAGCCAACACACCCAGAAATGAAGTTTCTACTGGCTTCTAGCTCTACAAGGGAGCAATGTTTGGCTGCAACGAAGGGGTTACTGGTATGCATTATACCTATACTTTCATATACACATAAACGTGCAGTATGCCATTTTGTACATTTTTGCATTTAATTACAGTGTCTCTTTAGAATGGACCTGTGTTTTGTCCATGAAAAAGGTTCACCTAATAGGTGGCTTCTCAGAATGCACATACTTAGCTTTCCTTTCTTCTTTTTAGTTACCAGGGATAAGGTTAAACATCGGGTACTCCCTTTTCTCCCATATTAGAACATGGTGCTTTTGATTGGCAGCTCCTGCACCCAGAGCTTTCATGGTGGAGAGAGATATCAATTCTCTGTGAGCTTCTTGTCTGGTCTTTGGGGCTTCCTCTCACCACTCCCTGTGACCAAATGGTGTTTTGGAGGGTAAAACACAAGTTCAGGTAATGTCTTATGCCGCGTACACACGGTCGGACTTTTCGTCTACAAAAGTCCGATGGACGCCGACAGACTAAAGCTGGCTGACAATCCGATCGTGTGTGGGCTTCCCTGGACTTTCAGCGGACTTTCAGCGGACTTTTCCAGCCTCAAATTTGACGGACTTTAGATTTGAAACGTGCTTCAAATCTTTACGTCGTAACTACGCCAGACGCAGAAATCCGCTCGTCTATTTGCTAGTCCGACGGACAAAAACCCACGCTAGGGCAGCTATTGGCTACTGGCTATCAACTTCCTTATTTTTGTCCGCTGTACGTCATCACGTACGAATCCGTCAGACTTTTGTGTGATCGTATGTAGGCAAGTCCGTTCATAAGAAAGTCTGCCGCAAGTCCGCCAAAAGTCTGACAAAAGTCTGACAAAAGTCCGTCGAAAGTCTGTCGGACAGGCTGTCGGACTTTTGTAGCCGAAAAGTCCGACCGTGTGCACGCGGCATTACACAACAGTAGCTTCCAACTTCTATCTAGAAAAAAAAATCCATAGTCCTCTTTTACATGGGCTTTATAATCAGGTCTGGCTGTTAGTGTTTCAAACGGACCTGCCTGAAAGCTCAATGCAGTTCTATGGGCAGAGGGGTGGCCATAATCTCATTCTGTCTAGGTCCAGAAAATAAAACAGAGAACTGATGTAAACTGAACTGAAGACAGATGTGCAAACTGATGCAACCGGAATCAGTATTTATAAATTTTTCTTACCACAAAACAAGACTGAACTGATAATCCCCATGTGACAGGAAAGTAGACATTAATTCTCTTTAATCACTTCTAATGATTTTACCCAGTCTTGTTTTTTTTCTTCTTTTTTACCCCAAAATACCTTTTTTTCCAGGACCATGCACTTCCGGCTTTCTTACTTAGGTGAGAATGACAATTCCTCTGCCCAAAACCTCTTGGGATACTCACATCACACATCCAAGAAGGCTTTGGAGCAATCTCCAGCACATTGCACATGTGCAGGGGTATGTCTTTAGGGGTCCTTCTGCAAGAAACTGGAGGAGACCATCTCCCTAAAGAGGTAAGAAGAGACTATCGCAGTTTAGTTCCCAGCATGTGGAGGCAGAGTGGCATGTTACACCAGACAACTATGGATTCTCTGAGTGTGCAAGTATGGTTTTTGAGGACAGTCCAGCAGTTAGGGTACTGGCACACTGGCGAAAAAGGCCTGTATATACATGATTAATATTCGTTTAGGTGTTAAGCTTTATTTGCCATCTGTGCAAACAAGGTTCACAGCATGACAAGTACAATGGGCTTCAGACAAAAATAATAGAGTAAACTAATAAGAAATTATCTAACACCAATGTCAGAATTTATCTAGTATTCACATCACAAGGCTAGATGAACTACTGACATGACAGAAAAGCAGGCAAACAATCTGGACTCAATAGACCTTCCCAGTCCTATTACTTTTACTGATGCTGAAAGACTTACATTTATGCTTTCATTTCAACAGAGACATTTTCAAGTTTATGACACTTATAAATTGAGCGTTCACTACTCACCTGCTAGAGAAACTGCCATTCAAGCTTTTGCTGCAGCTTTTATCACACTGAGCTTAGAGGGAACTGGAAAAGATTTATTTATTTCCAATTAATCACTTAATAGAAGCAAACTATAGGAGCAATAATAAAGATGTGCGAAAAGCAATATCCTGACCCAAAAATAATCTCTGTTTCCTGCAGTTGGATTATATTTCAGCTATATGGTGCTTTTTAGTTTTGAGGGTAACTCTGTTTACCATTTCTCTTTTCATTTTCTTACTTAATTCGTTTTAATCACAGAAAGTAATTTTTTTCTGTTATGTAAAATATGACATAAGTGTTAAATATATTTTATTCTCGCCTAAACCCTTTACCGTAGAAATAATAAATAGCAATATCGTTATGCAGGGCTTTTTTTCTCAGAGAATAGGTGCAGAAACTCCCCCTGTCTGAGTCACCCCTTGTCTCTGCCCCCTACCCACCTCTGACCAGCGTCCCTTGATTTCACCCCCTACCCACGTACCAGTACTGCCCCTTTTAGAGAATACAGAAGCAAGTATCGTTTTGTAATGCTAAATCATTTATATGGAACATGTTGATGATAAAAAAGAAAAGCAGTAAAATAGATCCCCTGCAGTCAGCAACCACAGAATCCCAGCAATAGATCCCCACACATCAATAGACTCCCCCAGCGACAATGGACTCCACCCCAACAACAATAGATTCCCTGCAACAACAGTAAACTACCCACAAATCTTCCAGCAGCCAGCATCAATAGATCCTCCAGAAGCCAGTAAAAATAGACCTCTCCCTCAACAGTAGATCCCTTCCAGCAACATAAGACCCCCCAGCAACAATAGATTCCCCCTCAGCAAAAATAGACCCTCACACAAAATCAGATCCCCACCAGTGACAATAGATCCCCCAGCAGCCAACATCAATAGACCCTCCAGCACACCCCACACCTCATGCTATTAGATACATTCAGTAACAACCAAGTGTCCTAAGTGCTCTCAACCTCTGCACGAGGGACACCTCCACCGCACCAAAATCCCCTAAAAACTATAAAAAATGTATATAAACACTGGTGAAAGTGATGCAAATAATGTGCATAAGAAATAAGGAGCTGCCCACTATAATAATCATAGAATAATGTTCAATCAATTTAATCCTAATTGTCGGTATGGTACCGACAAATGCCGACAACCAGGGTAAATTAGCAGGCGCTCAAAGATAATCCAGATGTAACTGGCTATACCCCCATAAATGACATAGTCTGGTGATAGACACGTTCTCTAGATATATAAAAAATACACGTGTACGAGTAAAACAAGTAGGTAATGTGCAGTGATGGTGATACCTTTTATCAAAGACTCAATCACCCATAAGTGGCATACCTCAAATAATAAAAATGAATCAATAGATGTGTATATGTATGGTGAGATGGTATACCTTGCAGTATACAATAATGGTGACACCCTCTAATAGTGTTGCTAGTCTGAGTGTGACACACTAAATAACCAACATTCCTCAGAAATTAATAAATAAGAAACAGTGATGTGATCTAACAAGTGAATCTCTCATCTGCGTGTATCACATCCCTATTTAGCCAAAGAATTGACTAGATGTAATAGATCAGGGTGTGACTAGTATTATATCAGTGACACCCTTAAATAATGGGTCAATTATCTGTGTATGGTATACCGCATGAATGGCGGACCACACAAATAAGAAACCTGCGAAATAAAGTGTTAGAGATAAAACCTCTTATAATACAAAAATAGTGGTGGAAAAGCATATGTGTAAGTGACAGCAATAAAAAATCTTAAATATGAGTGACAGCGAATAAACAATCGTGCATAAGGTTCAATTCATGCTGGTAAATTCAACAATTCCAAAGAATAGTTCATGAATGAAACTAGCCCTTAGTAGAGGCTATACGTGATAAAAGCTGGTGACGAAAAAATATATATTCAATCAGATGTCCCACACAAATGATTCCTCAGTGAAAGATGTCAAAAAAGTGATGAGTAACTCCGTGCTCTTTCCACCTCACCACTGTGCTAGTGAATCGCACTCTCCAGACATGCACTCACCGAAATAAAATGCCAGCAATTTTCATGCAAGGCTAAACAAGCTTTCTTTACCACACTCCTGGGTAAATATTGCATCCGAAGCTCACACGGATGATGTTCAATGGATCCACATAAAAGAAAATGAGTGCTCCAATAGTGTAATTCCGCAATGAAAATTTATTAAAAATCATGCAAACTTCACACATAGCACTCACATTGTGTAAACCTTAAACAAGCTCAAACCGTGTAATGCACAGCCAACTTCAACTATAGTGGATTCAACAATAACAATGGTCACGGCGGACCCGAGGTGTACAGCTGCTGGATGTCTCACCCCTCCCCTCGGGAAACCTCCGTCTCTCCGTGCGCTCGTATCCTAATCTCCTGTGTGGCCGAAAGCAAGTACGTCACAACTCACAGCCACGCCCCGACATGTTTCGTCATGGAACGACTTATTCATGGGATCCCATGAATAAGTCGTTCCATGACGAAACATGTCGGGGCGTGGCTGTGAGTTGTGACGTACTTGCTTTCGGCCACACAGGAGATTAGGATACGAGCGCACGGAGAGACGGAGGTTTCCCGAGGGGAGGGGTGAGACATCCAGCAGCTGTACACCTCGGGTCCGCCGTGACCATTGTTATTGTTGAATCCACTATAGTTGAAGTTGGCTGTGCATTACACGGTTTGAGCTTGTTTAAGGTTTACACAATGTGAGTGCTATGTGTGAAGTTTGCATGATTTTTAATAAATTTTCATTGCGGAATTACACTATTGGAGCACTCATTTTCTTTTATGTGGATCCATTGAACATCATCCGTGTGAGCTTCGGATGCAATATTTACCCAGGAGTGTGGTAAAGAAAGCTTGTTTAGCCTTGCATGAAAATTGCTGGCATTTTATTTCGGTGAGTGCATGTCTGGAGAGTGCGATTCACTAGCACAGTGGTGAGGTGGAAAGAGCACGGAGTTACTCATCACTTTTTTGACATCTTTCACTGAGGAATCATTTGTGTGGGACATCTGATTGAATATATATTTTTTCGTCACCAGCTTTTATCACGTATAGCCTCTACTAAGGGCTAGTTTCATTCATGAACTATTCTTTGGAATTGTTGAATTTACCAGCATGAATTGAACCTTATGCACGATTGTTTATTCGCTGTCACTCATATTTAAGATTTTTTATTGCTGTCACTTACACATATGCTTTTCCACCACTATTTTTGTATTATAAGAGGTTTTATCTCTAACACTTTATTTCGCAGGTTTCTTATTTGTGTGGTCCGCCATTCATGCGGTATACCATACACAGATAATTGACCCATTATTTAAGGGTGTCACTGATATAATACTAGTCACACCCTGATCTATTACATCTAGTCAATTCTTTGGCTAAATAGGGATGTGATACACGCAGATGAGAGATTCACTTGTTAGATCACATCACTGTTTCTTATTTATTAATTTCTGAGGAATGTTGGTTATTTAGTGTGTCACACTCAGACTAGCAACACTATTAGAGGGTGTCACCATTATTGTATACTGCAAGGTATACCATCTCACCATACATATACACATCTATTGATTCATTTTTATTATTTGAGGTATGCCACTTATGGGTGATTGAGTCTTTGATAAAAGGTATCACCATCACTGCACATTACCTACTTGTTTTACTCGTACACGTGTATTTTTTATATATCTAGAGAACGTGTCTATCACCAGACTATGTCATTTATGGGGGTATAGCCAGTTACATCTGGATTATCTTTGAGCGCCTGCTAATTTACCCTGGTTGTCGGCATTTGTCGGTACCATACCGACAATTAGGATTAAATTGATTGAACATTAGATACATTCAGTGCTGGAGGTGCCGGAACTGCGTTCCCGCTGAAAAAAGCCCTGTCTTTATTTAATAAAGAATGCAGAACATTTTCCCCTACAGTTACTGTGTGTAACAATCACATCCACTATTTAGACACTGAAGTGGTGTCAAACGGATTGATTTACTAAAGGCAAATAGACTGTTTGCAAGGGGAAGGGAAGTTGCACTTTGCAAGGAAATTTGCTCCAGAACTTCACAAGTAAGGTGAAACTCAGATGACAGCCATCATCCATTCGTGTGCAAGCAAAAATATATTTTTTTTTTATTTTCCTTGTGATATTTATTGCAAATTGCAATTTTGCCAAATTTACTAAGCCCTGTAGCAATTTTCCTTTCAATTTGCTTCTTCTCTTGCTAAGTTGACAGCCTTTTTGCCTTTAGTACATCAACTCAAAAGGGTATAAAATCTTTGGTTTGGATAATATGGAAAAATCCCTACTATATCTAACTACTGCAATAGAAATGTAGTAGATGAAAATAAAATACTTGGACAATGGACTAGCTAGAGAAAAGATATCTATGTGATATCTGGAATAATTTTGAATACCATAATTCTAATTCCCAAGAAGAGCATATTCTCTGTGTATTCAGCTGAGAATTACTGGTTAGGTATGAAATGCCTGCATTGAATTATAGGGAGTATTACCGCAAACTTACAACATAATATGAACTGAACCTTGGGATGCCATTAATTAATTTTCATGAGCATCCCAGAAGTCTTAAAACTTGCAGAACCCCATTATGCAAATGACCAATTCTTATGGTAAAGTCAAGAGCAACCCCCCTCATCTCTTATATCTTAATACCAGTTACAGTAATGGACCCATAGAGAAATATGGCAAGGGGTGGACAAAGCCTTGACTTGCCAGGAAAAGCCCACATTGGCGTGATAGAGTGCCCTGGAATTCAGGTCTTCTGCAGCGCTCAAGAGGGTAGTAGAAGGTGCAAGCAAGCATGTCTAGTTAAGTACAGTTTATTCATGTTGCAAATGCAAAGCCTTTGGAGAGATGCCACATTTTGTTGGTCAACACCTTTCAGTATAAGAAATATAACCTTAAATGCATCAGGCCAGAGATAAATGCTCCAATGCTCCACTCAAGACTTTAATTCCCCCACTCACTGATCACAGGAGCAGGTTGTTTATAATCATAGGTTCTTAGGATCGACTCTATAGCAACTCCAAAAGAAGAAAGGGAACAATTTATTGTATTAACTAAACTACTTACCGACGGTGATGTAGCCAAAAGACAGTTACAGGGTGGACTTCCAGTTCTAGGAGTCCATGGATGTCCTTCCAGAACCC
Source organism: Lithobates clamitans (assembly GCA_037952925.1). Taxonomy (NCBI): domain Eukaryota; kingdom Metazoa; phylum Chordata; class Amphibia; order Anura; family Ranidae; genus Lithobates; species Lithobates clamitans. The sequence continues at coordinate 9,970,781 of JBBGZY010000081.1, forward strand.
CGTCTGTCGCGATCCTCCTAGGGCACACATCTGCCACGCTCTGTGACTGCTGTGATCACAGATCATGGTAAAGAGCCATTTACAGTGACCCTTTACTATGTGATCAGCTGTGCCAAATCACAGCTGAATATATGTGAACAGACTTGATGATTATTGGCAGTCCTTTCCTCACATGCTGTGTCTGCAAAAGGAAAGGGGAGCCATTAACCACTTGCTGCCCGCCCACCGTCATATAACGGCGGGACGGTGCAGCTGTTATCCTGGGTCGCCGTCATATGACGGCGCTGCCTTCTAGGATCCCTAGGGGGCGCGCGCCCGCCGCGTCCCTCGGGTCCTGGTGCGCGTGCCCGGCAGCCGCGATGTCCGCCGGGCACCCGCGATTGCCCGGTAACCGAGCAGGACCGTGGATCTGTGTATGTAAACACACAGATCCACATCCTGTCAGATGGGAGGTGATCGATGGTGTGTTCCTTGTACAGAGGAACATCGATCGGTCTCCTCCCCTTATGAATCCCTTCCCCCACAGTTAGAATCGCTCCTTAGGAACACATTTAACCCTACAGCGCCCCCTCCTGGTTAACCCCTTGATTGCCAGTCACATTTATACAGTAATCAATGCATTTTTATAGCACGGATCGCTGTATAAATGTGAATGGTCTCAAAAATGTGTCAAAATTGTCTGTGTCCGCCGCAATATCGCAGTCATGATAAAAATCGCAGATCGCCGCCATTACTAGTAAAAAAAAAATAATAATAAAAATGCTATAAATCTATCCCCTTATTTTGTAGACGCTATAACTTTTGCGAAACCAATAAATATACGCTTATTGCGCTATTTTTTACCAAAAATATGTAGAAGAATATGTATCAGCCTAAACTGAGGAAAAAATTTGTTTTAAAAAAAAATTTGGATATTTATTATAGCAAAAAGTAAAAAATATTGTGTTTTTTTCAAACTTTTCACTCTTGTTTTGTTTATAGCGCAAGATTGTATGACCGCGCAATTGTTATTTAAAGTGTGACAGCGCTGAAAGCTGAAAATTGGCTTTGGCAGGAAGGGGGTGAAAATGCCCTGTATGGAAGTGGTTAACCGGCAAGCCTGTCAGCGCATTGTTTACACTGATCACCAGTGCCCTGATTATCAGTGCTGCCCCATCAGTGCCAATCAGTGTCCATTAGTGCAGCCTATCAGTGCCCATCTGTGCCATCTATCAGTGCCTCCTCATCAGTGCCGCCTATCAGTGCCACCTATCAGTGCTGCCTATCAGTACTGCCTATCAGTGCCTATGAGTGCCACCTCATCAGTGCTCATCAGTGCAGCCTATCTGTACTGATGAGTGCAGCCTATCAGTGCCCATCAGTGCAACCTCATCAGTGCACATCAGTGAAGAAGAAAATGTACTTATTTTCAAAATTTTATAATGCAAACTAAGGAAAATATATAATTTTTTTTTTCAGCTTTCAGCGCTGTCACACTTTGAATGACAATTGTGCGGTCATACAACACTGTAATCAAACTACATTTTTATCATTTTCTTCCCACAAATAGAGCTTTCTTTTGGTGGTATTTAATCACCTCTGGGGTTTTTATTTTTTGCTAAACAAACCTAAAAAAACAGAAATTTTGGGAAAAAAAAGTTTTTTTTTCGTTTCTGTTATAAATTTAGTTTTCTCTTTCACTGATGGGCACTGATGAGGCTGCTCTTACAGGCACTGATGAGGCGGCACTGATGGGCACTGATGAGGATTCACTAATATATAGAACTGATGGCCACTGATAGGCAGCACTGATGGGCACAGATAGGCAGGAATGATATGCAGCAATGATGGGCACTGATAGGCGGCACTGATGGGCACTGATAGGTGGCACTGATGGGCACTGACAGACGGCACTGATGGGCACTGACAGGCGGCACTAATGGGCACTGACAGGCGGCACTGATGGGCACTGGCAGGCGGCACTGATGGGCACTGACAGGCGGCACTGATGGGCACTGGCAGGTGGCACTGATGGGCACTGGCAGACGGCACTGATGGGCACTGACAGGCGGCACTAATGGGCACTGACAGGCGGCACTGATGGGCACTGGCAGGCGGCACTGATGGGCACTGACAGGCGGCACTGATTGGCACTGACAGGCAGCACTGATGGGCATTAATGATGATAATGATGGCATTACTCATGGGCACTGATTGGCATCTGACATGGGCACTAACAGGCATTACTAATGGGCACTGATTGGCAATTTGATGGGCACTGATTGGCACTTTGGTGGGCACTGACTGTCACTTTGGTGGGCACTGACTGGAAGCTGATGGGCACTGTTTGGCAGATGTGGTGGGTACCTCTGATGGGGGCTGCGCTGATAATAAATGTGTTGCTTATCAGAGCAGACCCCCCTTCTGACAGGGGAGCTGCCGATCTGCTCACCCTGTCAGGGCAAACCAAGTAAATCGGTTTACCGGCAATTCCTGGTTACATGCAATTACAGCTGATCACGTGGTAAAGAGCCTATGTCATAGGCTCTTTACCACCATCGGAGTTGCAGTGTGTCAGAGTCACACACCACACCACCGATCACCGCTCTGCGCACCCCTGCGGGCACGATAGCGCCTTATCCTGCTGGACGTCCAGTCAGGATAACGCAACCACCTCCCGGCCATCATTCTACTATAGGCAGGGCGGGAAGTGGTTAAACACCTGACATTTATTCCTCAGTCCAACAAAGAGACCGATTTATCTGAGATGCAAACATTCCAACATGTTTCAGTCAGCAAGGAGCTTAAAGGTCACAAATCATCTAGCAAGAAAATATTAATAACTATTTGTGCAGCTAAATTTTTACGGAATTCAAAATAGAGGTGGCCGCTCTGTTTGGCTGGTTTTGGAAAATAAGTACAGTTGTGTGAAAAAGTATTTGCCCCCTTCCTGATTTTTTTTTGCATACTTCTCACGTTTAATATTTCTCACATTTAATATTACACAAAGATAACCCAAGTAAATCCAAGATGCAGTTTTTAAATTATTATTTCATTTATTAAGGGAAAAAAGCTGTTCAAACCTGCCTGTACCTATGTGAAAAATTAATTGCCAACTCCCATGGTAAATTTTGAATGAACTATGATTAACCACAATGTTTTGGAAAGCTGAGTTCAATTTCACTTGCCACACCCAGGTCTATTACTGCCAGACCTGTTGAATCAAGAAATCACATAAATAGAAGCTGTTTGACAAAGTGAAGCAAGCTAACAGATCACAAAAAGCCACACATGTTGCCACAATCTAAAAAAAATTCAAGAACAGATTAGAAACAAAGTAATGTACATGTATCGGTCTAGGAAGGGTTTCAAAGCCATTTTTAAGGCATTGGAACTCCAATGAACCACAGGGAGAGTCATTATCCACAAATAGAGATTATTTGGAACAGTGGTGAACCTTCCCAGGAGTGGCTGGCCTACAAAAATTACTCCAAGAGCATGACGAAAACTCATCCTGGAGTTCATAATAGAACCCAGAACAACATCTAAAGAACTGCAGGCCTCACTTGCCTCAGGTAAGATCAGTGTTCATGATTCAACAATAAGAAAGAGACTGGGCAAAAATGGCATCCATGGGAGAGTTCCAAGGCCAAAGCCACTGCTGACCAAAAAAGAACACAAAGGCTTATCTCACATTTACCAAAAAACAACTTGATTATCCCCAAGACTTTTAGGCATATATTCTGTGGACTAATGAGACAAACATTTTACTTTTTGGAAGGTGTGCATCCCATTACATCTGGTATAAAACTATTACAGCATTTCATAACAAAAACATCATGCCAACAGTCAGACATGGTGGTGAAAGCGTGATGGTCTGGGGCTGCTTTGCAGCTTCTGGACCTCGACAACTTACCATAATTGATGGAACCATGAATTCTGAGCTCTACCAGAAAATCCTAAAGGAGAATGTCCGGCCATCAGTTCGTGACCTCAAGCTCAAGTGCACTTGGGTTATGCAGAAGGACAATGATCCAAAACACAACAGCAAGTCCACCTCCAAATGGTTCAAAGCAAAATTTAGGTTTTCGAGTGGCCTAGTCAAAGCCCGGACTTAAATCCAATTGAGATGCTGTATCATGACCTTACACAGGCCGTTCATGCTGGAAAACTCTCCAATGTGGCTGAATTAAAACAATTCTGCAAAGAAGAGTGGGCCAAAATTGCTCCACAGCAATGTGAAAGACTCATTGCCAGTTATCGCAAACACTAGATTGCAGTTGTTGCCGCCAAGGGTGGCACAACCAGTTATTAGGTTTAGGGGGCAATTACTTTTTATATAAAGCCAGGTAGGTTTGGGCAGCTTTTTTGCCTTAATAAATTAAACCATAATTTAAAAACTGCATTTTGTATTTACTCGGGTTATCTTTGTGTAATAATAAAATTTGTTTGATGATCCGAGTAATTTAAGTGTGACAAATATGCAAAAAAAAAAAAATCAGAAAGGGGGCAAATATTTTTTCACTAAATTGTATATGGCCAACATATGATCTGCACAGTAAGGCCCAGAGCAGTGTTTCTCAACTCCTGTCCTCAGGACCCACTAACAGGCCAGATTTTAAGTAATACCTTGGGGAGATGAAGACTAGAATACTGATGTAATTCTGTTGCAAACCTGGCCTGTTAGTGGGTCCTGAGTACAGGAGATGAGAACCACTGGCCTAGAGGGACATCTGCCTGATAGACTGAAAGATGTTTGGTGCACTATTGGTGGTCTCAGTCTCCCTCTCTCTCTCTTCATAGGACTCAGAGGAAGCAGTTGGAGCCATTGGCTCCTGCCAATCAAATCCTGTGAAGAGGGAGTGGCGGGTGGGACGAGCAGTGCTGTGTGTTTTTACAGAGGCACACAGCTCGGCTTAGGATTGATTGAGTGCCCCCATAGCAAGTGTTCTGCTAATGAGGCACTATGAAGGGAGGAAGGGCTGAGAGTTCTTATGGGGGATCCCAGAAGAGGAGGTTCAGGGCCTCGCTGTGAAAAACCATTACACAGAGCAGGTAAGTAAAGCATCTTTATTATTTTAGGAAAAAAAATGAAACATTTACAACCATTTTAAGTTTGTCGTTTGGCTTAAACTCTTGTTTGTGTTCAACAAGATATTTACAAGTACCAGCTGCTAAATACTCAAAATAGTTTTATGGATACACAAATAAAATTCTTTCATGCTTTGCACTTCCTTCATAGGTGAAAGGCTTTCTAACCACATATTCTATATTTATCTACAGCATAAATGCTACTAGAATACACTTGCAATTTCACTCTATCCTTAGGAATCCACAAAAATTTCAAAAGCAATAATGAGGCCTTAAAGTGTATGTTACCCGAACATTTCATATTGTGTGTGTTTATATATATATATATATGTGTGTATGTTGTACTGGTTACTTGTGTTAAAAAGGATTCTGTCCTCTTTGTATTTCTTCCTTCGTGTGAAATACCCAGTGATCATGCCAGTCCCCCTGCTGTCATGTTTCAAACTGACCATGCCAGAGCATAGAAGCACATCTCATTCTAGTGTGGTCAGTTTTCTGGCTTTTCTGCTGGGAGCACAGCCTGCCTGTTCTCTAATGGTCAGACTTGTGATAACATGACGCCCCCCCCGCACAGCTCTTCACTGGGAAGATAAATGTATTGCTTTTTCTCTGCCTCCTGCTGACAACCACCCACTCCCCCAATCAAGTTTCCACCCCACCTTTCCGAACCTCTTATGCAATCAAAATCAGAGGTTAATATACAGTAATGTTTTTTTTTTTATATGTGTACATAACTGTTTTGCCTTTCATTTTAAACTAAATGGGTTGTTTTACAAGGTGAGGATTCAGGCTGGGTTTACACTATAACATGCAGCGGCTGACAGCAGGAGTCCTGTGCATCTCCATTCACACTTTCAGGTCCGATTTCAGCCCAAATTTTTGGCTGAATTTGGACCTGAAACAGACCAAAAGACGCACAGGGCTCCTGTGTAAATAGCACTGGAGCCGTTGCGGAGATGTGTGAACCGGCTCCATAGAGAGCCAGTCACAATCTCCTGCTATGCGATTTAGATGCGGGGAAACCCGCATCCAATTTGCATAGGTGTGAACCCAGCCTCACATATACTTTAATTGCCTGCTAATGCTTTAATAAAGCTGGACTGGTATAGGTAAATATAGATTTCTAGATGTCTGTACCTTTTGGGAAAAGACCTTTTTTTTTCAAACTTCTGCATTTGTATCTTGTTAACATGCCAACTCTTTTTTGAAATGCTCTCAGTAAACCGTTTTGAGTTCAGTACTGATTCTAGAGGCAGTTATACATGGTTACTGAGTTGTATTTTTTACAAAACATCCAATAACATCATTTATTATAGTTATATTGCTCTACATTATTAGGATGTTGTTTGCAGGGTTTGCACTTGGGGAATAGCAAGTTTCCCTAGTCCTGATACAAAATAATAAAATGAAACTCCAATTTAATTTTTTAAAGCTCCTCTTCCTTCTGCAATAAAGAAAAATGTACCCATTGTACTTATCCTTTTTTACAGCTTCCTCTTCCATCCAGTGCCAACAATAAACTTTGAGCAGATTAACACTCATGTCATTCTGCCCATTTTTCTGCAAGCTCGTCCTGTTGCTGACACACCTTGTGGAGGGCATGCCTTCATGCAGCTTGGACTCACAGTGCTCCATGACTGAGTGGTGCTCACGCATCATTATATGAGTGCCATTATATTCAGGGAAAATGCCCATTCCCACCACTACTGAGAAAGAAAGAGCCTGTGATATCAATGGGCCAGCTACTGCAGGAAAAAGGTATAAAGGTATGTATAAGGCATTTTTATCCAAAAGAACAGGTGACCTGTTGGGGGTGGTGTGCTGACTTTTTATTTTTAGATGGAGTTCTGCTTTGGCAATTTCCTTGTCATTAATAACACCTGGGGTTTGAGGTAATAGCTGTGAATTTGTATTACCAAAACTCTATTTGCAATCTGTTATATTTTATGTATTTCTCAGAGCGTGCTCCTATTGTTTTTTTTTTCTGGGGAGGGAGGGGGGGGGGGGGAGTTCATTTGAATAGACTAGGGAATGTTTGGATTAAAACATCTCTCGGGATTGTGTTGTTGTCTGTGTGCCTATTGGGAAGCTCTCCCTCACTAACTCTCTGAAATAAAACAGAGCAAGAAGTGAAATCTTCCCATTAGGGACACGCACAATGAAAAAAAAAACGTTTTCTAGTAGAATGAGAAAGGTTTAGAAAGCTTGTCAGGTTTTTTATTGTTAATTGCCTCTTTATTGGGGTGATGTCTCTTCACGTCCTGTCCAGATGACAGGTGTCAGGCAGAACAGAAAAACTCAATGGGGAAACAAAAAGTGTTTCAAATCCAAAAGAAGAAAGAGGAGGCAAGAAGCATGTGATATAGAAGAAAACAATTGTATAGGGATCTGCTGCCCTCTACTGTTAGCTACTAATATCACAGTGTTATGTATAATTATGTATTAGCACTTCCTCTCTCCTAGAGTCTGGCTTTAAAAACCCCAGAAGAAGGGAGTGGAAAGCGAGAGAAAGTCTCAGCCACGTGTCCTGTCCATTCTGCTAAATCCAGACCAGACGAGTCTATTATGCAAGTATTCATATGTTCTAATAATTTAACTGCAGCTGCCCATAGCTTCTTGAGTGTGTTTCTGAATCATTGTGACAGACAGAGTATCTCTATCCTATTGTTTTTATTTCACAAGCATAGTGCCAGATAGCTAGGTCTGTGCTACTGTATGCATGTACTGGTCACCTTCCAGTACCGTAGTAGGTGAACCTGTTTACTGCAATAGAGTTTATATGCAGCTCCTGTTATTTTATTTAACCCTGTCTCTTCTGATCTGGGATTCTATAACTAGTTTTAGCACAGTGCTTGATAACAGCATAGGCTACAGCCAGGTTAGGCATTCAACAACCATTTCTGGTAGTTAGAGGTTGGGTTGCATGACAGATTAGAAATGACCATGGAGGGACTAAAGCACAGAGTTCCAGTGCAAGACCACACTTTCTGTGTTCCAGGCTGGTTGGACAACAGTTGGAGGAACTCCCCATCGCTGCTGATTTTTTCTTCATGCCTTCAACACAAAGACAGACACTGTATCACAATCATCCTCAGGGACCCCTGAAACTGCTGCAACATTCACCTGAAAGTACCTTTATTAATAACTATATACACACCCAGATACCGTTCGGTCCATATATATTTGGACACAGGCACAATTGTCATACTTTTGGCTCTGTATGCCACCAGAATAAAATTAAAATTAAACAATCCAAATAAATATGAAGTGCAGACTTTCAGCTTTAATTAAAGGGGTTGAACATAAATATCAATTACACATTTTGGGAACTGCAGCCATTTTTATACACAGACCCCCATTTTCAGGGGCTCAAATGTAATTGGACAAATGAATATAATCATAAATAAAATGTTAATTTTTAATATTTTGTTGAGAATCCTTTACTGGCAATTACTGCCTGAAGTCTGGAACCCATGGATATTACCAAAGACTGGGTTTCCTTCTTTCTAATGCTTTGCCAGGCTCTAACTGCAGCTGTCTTCAGTTGTTCTTTGTTTGTTGGTCTTTCTGCCTTTAGTTTTGCCTTCAGCAAGTGAAATGCATGCTCAATTGGGTGGAGATCAGGTGATTGACTCGGCCATTGCAGAATATTCAATTTCTTTTCCTTCAAAAGCTCCTGGGTTGCTTTTGCAGTGTGTTTTGGATCATTGTCCATCTGTACTGTGAAGCTCCGTCCATTCAACTTTGCTGCATTTGGCTGAATCTGGGCTGACAGTATATCTCTAAACACTGCTGAATTTATCCGACTGCTTCTGTCTTCTGTCACATCATCAATAGACACCAATGATCCAGTGCCACTGGAAGCCATATATGCCCATGCCATAGCACTGCAAGCTCCACCATGTGACCACAGATGACGCTGTGTGCTTTGGATCATGAGCTGTTCCAAGCCTTATTCACACTTTTTTGTTTTCGTCATTCTGGTACAGATTAATCTTAGTTTCATCTGTCCAAAGAATGCTTTTCCAGAACTTGTCTGGCTTTTTTAGATGTTTTTTGGCAAAGTCTAATCTGGCTTTTCTATTCTTCAGGCTTATGAATGGTTTGCACCTTGTGGTGAACCCTCTGTATTTGCTCTTGTGAAGTTCTCTCTTGATTGTATACTTTGACAATGATACCCTCACCTCCTGGAGAGTGTCCTTCACTTGTCTGGATGTTGTGAATGGGTTTTTCTTTACCATATAGAGGATCTTGCGATCATCCACCACTGTTATCTTCCGTGGATGTCCAGGCCTTTTTATGTTGCTGAGCTAACCAGTGCATTCTTCTTTCCTCAGAATGTACCAAACTGTTGATTTGGCCACTCCTAATGTTGCTGCTATCTCTCTGATGGATTTGTTTAGTTTTTGAAGCCTTACAATTGCATGATGTAGGTTCACAGCAATAGATTCCAAATGCAAATACCACACTTAGAATCAACTTCAGAACTTTTACCCGCTTAATTGATGAAGAAATAACGAAGTAGTAGCCCACACCTGGCCATGAAACATCTTTTGATTCAATTGTCCAATTACTTTTGGTCCCCTAAAAAAGGGGGGATTTCTATTCTTGAGAGCTGTAATTCCTAAACCCTTCCTCTAATTTGGATGAGCATACCCTCAAATTAAAGCTGAGAGTGTGCACTTTCAGCCCATATTAATTTATCTATGTTATAATATACCTGGTTTATCCTGCCTGTTCCTATGTCCCCCTTAGTGTGCTAATTATGGCTGCTGATCCATGATACCGTGATCGGTTCACGTGCCTCTATCATTCTGCTGCTCTCCCTCTCCCCCTCCCTCTCCCTCTGTCACTTCCTAGTGTGTGAGCTGATAAAAAAAAGACCCCTCCCCTCCTGCTGCTATTCTGTGTGGCAGTAATGCTAGTAATCCCAATTCCTGCCAGTCCCTCTGTAATAAAAAGATATACTATACAGTGTGTGTTTTTTTAAAATGTGGTAGCTAAATACCTTTTTTCACATCACCGATGTGTGGTCACGTGACCGTCCAGTTGACACCAGAGGGAAATCTCAACCCCTCCCACTGTAGTCCTTAGATCAGGGAAGGAAAGCAGTGGCCGGTCACGTGACTGCATATCGGCGATGTGAAAAAAGGTATCTAGTTCCTGAATTGTCAAAAAATACAGACACTAGGGGTCATTTACTATAGTGCCGGGAAGTACTGGGCACTGATACATGTAATAGCGCTCATTTTTAGACAATTAAGATTTCAACAAGCGAACATGCGAATGAAAAACCGCGTTATCAGCGACAAAGATACGTTAGTAAATTCGGAATCAGTGCTAATTAGCGATTCCATGGATATGCAAGTGCCTACCAAGTTATTATATAGCACTGCAACCATGATCCATGTATGTGAAAGAAACATTTTTATGTGCTCTACCTCGTGTGCATCTATTGTAAATATGAAAGTGTAGCGCTATAAATCCTAGATAGACTCAAAGATAATGAAATCAGTGTCAAAATCTTAGTATCAAAAATTATAAAACAAGAATAACAGATCATAAAATAATTATTCAGTGAAGAAATCCCAATTCAAGGAATATATGTAGATATGATATGATACAATCATACCCTGCGCAAATTATATAATACAATATACATGTGCAAACTAGTGACACAATAATAAATGAAAAGGAGGTAACCAATGTGAATAAAAGTGCCAAAATACCCAACTAGAAATAAAGGCGGCGGTCCAGGCATATGTTAGTGAAAACTAAAATATATTAAGGTCCACAGATAAAAGGGAAATCCTCGCACTCCTGGACAAGTGTTTGTAACCAACAACGTTTCAGGAAAGAAAAACTTGCACAGCGTAATAACGTTAAAACTTATTTTATTAAATGGATATAAAAAATCAAACTCACATGTTAAATGTCATCAAGAGCATGTTAAGAACAAACAGCGGTAATAGTAGTGGGTCCACCCGACGCGTTTCTGCTAAAAAGCCGTCATCTGTTTTTTTTTAGCAGTCTATCTAGGTTTTATAGCGCTACACTTTCATATTCACATTTACTGCTTTGGTCTATAGCTGTGTTGGCTGCTGTCTTACCTACATTACACACAGCACTGTATTTCCCTTCTATATATCGTGTGCATCTATTGATGTATATTGCAATTAATATTCCTAGTTTTTTTCCTTCTAACAAATGCAGTTATGAATGATTATTGTCTGCTATTCTGTAAAGTTACATGTATTGAACAATTAGATTACCTATTTGTTGTATGTTGTTTTTTTCATGTTTTTTTAAATTTTTTTATTTAGGTGACTATAAAGCGGTAATTATTTTTGTTCATTCTTTAATCATACTACACTATTATGCAGATCTCAGTGTACTTAGCACAATGGCTTGGTGGTCTGCTCAGATGTCTCCACAGCACTCAAGGTATGAGTACAAATCCCAGCCAACCTACCATCCACCAGCTGTGTTTATTTTTTCAGTGCACAAGCAAATTAAAATAAACAAACGAAAAAATGTAAACTGCCCGTTAACTAGTGTGTGATGTTTGGAATTCCACACCATAATATTATTGAATACTTACATACCATAGCATGCATTTGAAAAGTTAATTTAATAGAATCAGCCAAACTAAACTGCTTTGGCTAATTGGCATTCGCCTATATTCAGCATATGCTGGTTTTGTTAATTGGCTAATAATCACCTTTTTTTCACCAATGCAATCTTTTAGCATCCCTCTGTGGGAATTGAACCCATGAGTCTTTCAAGGCCTGAGTTTTTCAAGGTATAAGCACTGACCACTAGCCTATTAGGCTGAGCACAATTATACAAACAAAATACTTTTACTAGTGTTTGATGTTTTTAATTCTATACAATAATATTTAGCAAACGAGCCATTAATATAATGGAAACAACCAAGCTCATGTTGATGTGGCATTGGCTATTCCTTAAAAAAATTTGAAAAAATGGCGTGGGGTACCCCCCCAGTCCGTACCAGGTCTGGTATGGATTTTAAGGGAAACTCAACCCCAAAATTATTTTAAAAATTGGCATAGGGTCCCCCCAAATCTGAGCATGCACTTATCTGAGCATGCAGTCTGGAGGTCAGGATTGGGGGGGACGAGCAAGCGCCTCCCCTCCTGAACCATATCAGGCCACATGCCCTCCAAAGCACCTTGTCCCCATGTTGATGGGGACAAGGGCCTCTTCCCAACAACCCTGGCCATTGGTTGTCGGGGGCTGCAGGCAGGGGGCTCATCGGAACCTGAAAGCCCCCTTTAATACCCTTTAATAAGGGGGCCCCCAGATCCCGGCCCCCCTCCCCTATGTGAATGGGTATCGGGTACATCGTACCCCTTCCCATTCACCCAAAAAGTCTTCAAAAATACAAACCACAAGAGACAGTTTTTGACAAATCCTTTATTCAAAAACTAAAAATAATAAAAAGTGTCCCGCGATGTACATCCAACATCAATCGCAGCACAGGACGGACCCGAAAATTTGAAAAAAATCAAAACGCTCCCCCTGGATGGGAGGGCTCCCGCTGTATGCGCTCTGTATGCTCTGTGCGCTTTAACAGTTCTTTTATAGGCAAGGGTGGGGCCACCCAGGTACATCACCCAATGGCCCCGTCCCCTCTATCGTCACGTGATGTCAGAAGGGGCGGGGTTACCCGGTTATGTCTCTGGGTGGCACTGCCCTTGCAAATATAACACCCGTCAAAGCAAAGAGACAGCAGTTGGCGGGAGCCCTCCCATAGAGGTGGAGCGTTTGGAATTTCTGCTATTTTTCGGGTCTGTCGGGCACCGTGATTGATGATTAGGGATGGACGAATGGTTCGGCCTGAGCATAAGTTCGGGCCGAACTTTCGTTGTTTGGACGTTCGGCGAACAGCTGAACAAACGGGTTGTTTGACCGTTTGTTCGCCCCCCCCAACCAACCACAATGCATTGCTGCGCTGAGCAGTGCATTGCAAGCCCTGATTGGCTGAAGCAGTGAAAGCTTCAGCCAATCAGGGCACAGAGCACTGTCAGAGTCATGATTGGACACTGTCATCATGACTTTATCCAATCATAGACCATTCCCGCCCCACAGTATAAAAGTATTCTTTCAATGGCAGCCATTTTCACTGTGATTTTGGCGTGGAGAGAGATAGAACAGGGCTCTGTTCAGTACTATTAGCTAGTTAGTGTGCTATACTGTGCTATTTTGGTTCAATTGTCAGTGTAGAATATTAGTTTAGTGTCAGTCTAGGGATAGAATGAGTGTTGTGAGGAGGACCATCATTCAGCATTGCATAGTGTGCAGCTAGAGTAGGGACAGCTCCGATAGTATCACTGTAGTGTAGTGAGACCGTGTCATTCATACATACATTAGTGTAGAGTAGGGACAGCTCAGACAGTTTCAGTGTAGTGAGACAGTGTCAGTAATCTTGACATTAGTGTATAGCTAGAGTCGGGACAGTTCAGACACCGTCAGTGTAGTGATGGTTGAACGCGTCTATTTGATTGCGTTACTGCCAGTTTAACGCCATTTACTTCTGTGTGCGTTACTGCCAGTTTAACGCCATTTACTTCTGTGCGTGTTACTGCCAGTTTAACGGCAAATAGTTTTATGTGCGATACTGACAGTTTAACACCATATAGTTCCGTGTGCATTACTGCAAGCTTAACGCCATTTACTTTTGTGTGTGTTACTGCCGGTTTAACGCCATATAGTTTTGTGTGCATTACTGCCAGTGTAACGCCATATAGTTCTGTGTGCGTTACTGCCAGATTAGCGCCATATAGTTCTGTGTGCACTACTGCCAGTTTAATGCCATATAGTTCTGTGTGCATTACTGCCAGTTTAACGCCATATAGTTCTGTGTGCATTACTGCCAGTTTAACGCCATATAGTTTTGTGTGTGTTACTGCCAGTTCAATGCCATATAGTTCTGTGTGCGTTACTGCCAGTTTAACGCCGTATAGTTCTGTGTGTGTTACTGACAGTTTAGCGCCATATAGTTCTGTGTGCGTTACTGCCAGTCTAATGCCATATAGTTCTGTGTGCGTTACCAAACAACACTTTACATTGATTAAAGTGCATCTACGTACAGATTTCCACTTCTTCTTTACATCCCAGATAATGTCTGGGAGAACAACAAGGAGAGGCAGACGTTCCCTTGGCACTGTAAGGGGGCCAGCAACAAATGTGTCCACAGGCAAAGGTGGACGTGGTGGTCAGTCCTCAGGCAGGGCATAATTTCCTCTGTTTAGTGAGTTTGCCCATGCAATCAAGCCACAGCATGCAGAGGAGGTGGTGGATTGGCATGCTAAACCTTCCTCATCCTCCTCATCCTCTGTCACGCAAGCAGAGACAAGTATGCAGTCCCCTGCAGTTGCTAAACCTGCCTCCCACATCTATTCCTGCCATAGCCCCAACATCAACCATGGAGGAGTCGGCTGAGTTATTTGACCACAGCGTCAGCCACTTGCTCCTTGATGATGCCCAGCCATTACTGGATTCAGATGTTGGTTCTGAGGTTGAGGATGACAGGAACATGAGCCTAGAGAGAGGGGAGAACACTGGTAGACAAATTGGCATTCATGTTTCCCCAGCCGCAGCGTATTGCCAAGTTGTCTCCAGTGGTAATGATGATAATGAAGATGGAGGAGATGGAGATAATGATGATGAGGTCACTGATGTGACTTGGGTGCCAGATAGTGCAGAGGAGGAAACTGAAGGTGAGGGGGCACAACCCCAAGGAGGCCGACATCAAGAAAGAGTAGAGAGCCACCCTATTCCATCACATTCTGCAGCTGTTATCTCCCAGCCCACTCCCCAAAAGCTCAGCTGTCTGGGCCTTTTTCAGCACATCTGCAGCAGATCGCACTGTTGCCATCTGCAAGCTGTGTCCCAGGCACATCAAACATGGCAAAAACACCAGCCATTTGGGTACTACATGCTTAACAAGGCATTTAACGTCCAACCACTCAGCCCATTGGCAAGAGCACCTAAAAGCCACACAAAAGGGGCACAAATCTGTCCCTCCTCCTCCTTACCCACTTCAGTCTGCCCCTGCTATACTGAGTTATTAACTCTCAGCAGCCTCCACTGACAGGGATGATGGATGGCACAGGGAGTCCCAGGTCCTAGCAGCACATCTGCCAGCAGCACACCACCAGCTGTAGACTGTAGCCGGCAAATTTCTCTGCCCCGTCTGCTGCAGCGGAAAAAAAAAATACAGTCCCTGCCACCCACATGCCCAGCGTCTAAATGCAAGCTTGTCAAAGCTGTTGGCTCTCCAACTTCTGCCTTTCAGCCTGGTGGATTCTGCCCCCTTCTGTGAATTTGCACAATGTGCTGTATCATAAGGGCAGGTGCCCAGTCGCTACTACTTTTCATGTAAGCCGTTCCATCTCTCTACCATCACGTGGAAGGGAATGTTCTGGCATCGTTGGGCAAGGCAGTCAGCTGTAAAAACCACCTTACTGCTGACATGTGGTCCAGCAAGCATGGGCAGGGATGATATATTTAGTTCACAGCACACTGGGTAAAGCTGCTTGCAAATCGAAAGGATGCAGGACAGGGCTCAGTTCTGCAGCTTGTTGTGCCCCCATGTCTCCATACAGCTCGTGGTGATGATGGCAGACTTGTGAGCTCTACCCCCTCCTCTTCCTCCTCTGCCACCTCCATGCCCGCCTCTGCCGAATTGTCCTATGAACATCAGGTACCCCCTAAGCATGCAAACGGCTATTCCTAGAGTCAGGCTAAAAGGTGCCATGCAGTGCTTGAGCTGGTTTGTTTAGGGGGACAGGAACTACACCGGATCAGAGATTCTTGCAGCTCTGCAGGGACAGGCCCAGCGGTGGTTCCCACCATGCCAGCTGGAGCCAGGAAGGGTAGTGTGCGATAATGGTTCAAACCCCCTGCCCACCCTTAGACAGGGTAAGTTAACACATGTGCCATGCCTGGCACATGTCCTCAATTTGATGGTGCAGCGTTTCCTAAATATGTGCCAGAAGAGTCTGTAGCCATTTCAAGCGGTCATACACAGCCGGTGCTCAGTTGGCTGAAATTCAGCGGGAAATCCACCTGCCCCTAAACTACCTGATTTGTGACATGCCCACCAGGTAGAACTTAACTTTGTCAATGCTACAGTGACTATACATGCAGCAGAGGGCCGTCAACAAGTACCTGTGCGAATACGGCATGAGGACAGGCTCAGGCCACCTCGGCTTTTTTTCCCCACGCCAATGGCTGATCATTAAGGATGCATGCACTGTATTGTAACCATTTGAGGAGGCCACAAGGATGGTGAGCCGTAACAGTGCATGCATCAGTGACACAATCCCTGTTGTATTCCTGCTGGAGCAGACTATGTGTGGCATTATGGACAGGGCACTGGAGGCAGAGCAGTAGGAGGAAGAGGAGGACTTCCTTTCCTCTCAAGACCCACTTTATCCAGACACCATCATTCCTATGTCACAGAACACACAGGAGGAGAGAGGGGAGGAGGATGAGGAGGAGGATTCTGGTACTTTCATAGGCTTCGAAGAAGAGGAAGACATGCGTCAATCTGTAAGCAATGGCTTTCCAACCCCAGGACCCTTGGGAGTAGTATCTGGATGGGAGGAGGAAGTTCCAGATGCTGTCATCCTGAGTGTCCCCGAGGAGTCTGCTTCTCAAGCCTCTGCAAATTTGAGGCGCATGGGTAACCTCATGCTTCAAAGCCTGCGAAAGGATCCAAGAATACGTGGCATAAAGGAGAAGAATGATTAATGGTTGGCAACCCTCCTTGACCATCGTTATAAGGGGAAAGTCTCAGAACTCATCATGCCCCCACAGAGAGTGCAAAAGATAAAATCTCTTGAGGACACGTTAAAGAGGATTTTATTGAACATTTTTCCTGACTCCAGTAGGTTACAGTGTCGTGGAAAACGTAGTTTTGAGTCTTCTGTTGGTCAAGAGAGGAGCGTTGGAGAAGGCGTCCACCTAAGTGAGGCCTTTCCTGAGGTTTTTTTTTGTCCTCGCCTTGCTATTGAGTTGTTGAGAGAGGGGTAGAGAAGGAAGTGCCACCTGAGTGTAGTATTAACAAATGATGTTTAATGACACCAGGTAAAAACACACTTACAGGATAAAAACATATAAAAGGCTCATCTGTATAGGTATGTGGTCCTCGGTGTTCTCTCTGATCCTCTGATTTGCGCTTACAGTTACCAATACTCTATTGAGTTGTTGGGCTGCCCTGCATCCAGCGTGCTTTCAGAAGGGGCATTCAGTGCTGCAGGAAGTTTTGTTACTGATCATAGAACGTATCTGTCCACAGACTCCGTGGACCGTTTGACTTTTATAAAAATGAATCAGTCCTGGATTACCAGCTATGAAGCCCCTGATGCCGATGTCACTGATTAAGTCTTTTTGGCATGTGGAATCTCTGCAGGATTTTGAGGCTGCCTAGCTTTAAGGGCATTCAATCATTTCATCTAGAAGAATGTTTTTGATATAAGTTTCATGGGCACAATTAACACCCAAAGACCAATTTTTCAGCACCTGTTTGACAGGTGCATATCATTGCAATTTTTACAGCAAGGCCAATTCTTGCTTTCATCAAGAGTACGACACCCAAAGACCAATTTTTACTCACCCGTTACTTCTATCCAATGTCAAAATGACAGCAAAATGTATCCAAAAAATTTCTAATCTTGTTCCCAGTGCACTACATTGTGGTCTCATCATACACACTGGCTCCCCAGCTGTTGCTGAGCAAAATAAAGACAGCTTGCAGGGAAAATTTCATTTTTTTTGGCTTTAAAAATGCAATTACTGTTGCAGCAGATTCTACAAATCTGTCACTTTACAGGTAGACTAAGGGGACCCTCCAGGCACTATAGTGGGAGGAATTTTTCATTTTTATGCTTTCACTTTAAAAATCAAAAATCATTTAAAAATGACATTTTCACAAACTTTTTTTTTATTGATACATGTCCCCCAGGGCAGGACCCAGACCCCTATAACCTCTATAACCATTGTATGCCCAATTACTTGCATATAAGCCTTCACTTGATTTTTGACATTCGGGTCCTATTGACTTCAATGGGGTTCATTATTCGGGTCCAAACATTCGCGGTGTTCGAATGTTCTGGTGCAAACCAAACAGGGGTCTGTTCGGTCCATCCCTATTGATGAAAAAAAAGGTCTCTTGTGGTTTGTATTTTTGGAGACTTTTTGGGTGAATTGGTAGGGGTACAATCTTATATGTAGTATACATTAGTTCCTGTGCTTTCAATGCCTTTGATTAGATTACTGGTTCATTTCCCAGGAAGGGAATCCTTTCTGTTCACAGAGGCCCTGTCCTCGGTGGAGTCACTGCCAACTTAATTATCAAACCCACTCTCCCACTTAGCGAAGGTTCTGGTTCTCTTAATTACCTACAAGTTTAGTGCAATATCCTGTTTGTCATTTCTCATAACCCCCAAAAGAGGGCTACAATGGCAAGAGGTGGTGGCTCTGGAATTTAATACCTGAACTGAAAGAAGAGTAAGAGAGAGAGTAATTGATATTACTGATATGTGTAAGAGCAGAAACTCACATTTACAGTGAGTCTGAGGGCTTCAATGTTATGTTTGTTTTTACATCAATTAATGAGCTAGTCTATGTCAGAGTTGAGTGAGTGGGCCCATAGGTATTTTGCCTACTGTATAATATGATAGCCTTAGTAGTATGTATTGTCGTCATGATATAAATACATTGATTTTGACAAATAATGCTCCACTATAGAAGTGAGCAGACGAGAAGTCCAAATGGCCCCTTTATCAGTTTACTAAAAAGTTGGCTTCTGCTAGACTGTTTTTACTTCACCCGATTATAATTTTGTATGGTATATTGGTGTTGGGTACAGTAGGTGCTTAGGCAGCCAATGCTGAGATGAATCAATGGCACTATGAGCTGCCTAAACTCAATGCAAGGTAAAGCATGACACAACTTATGTAAACACATGAACAGTGTACATGAAGCGTGAGTGGGCCCTTAATGTTAGGTTTCCAGTAAGGGTTAAGTATCATGGCCTGATCAGGTATATGTTATAAGTTCTGTTAATTTAAAAAAAAAAAAAAAAAAGATTTACACATGAATTCAGTGCAGAAATCCATAATCTGAAAACAACTGCACCGAAAATTAATGCACTGCTATTTTACACATCTTAGATTAGAAGGTACCGGTGCAGCTTCAGAATCAAAAAGTAGGGGCCTCAGTCTTAAGAATAAAACATTGTTGTTGCATTGAGTTTCCTATTTTGACTGGAGTGTCTCTTTAATGTTATTTTTGCTCATACACAAAATATTTGCCACACAATCTGCAAGCCATTTTAAATATATACATTATAACTATATGGTTGCACAGCTGATAGTTATTAATAGACAGTTAATGAGACCTTCATGCAGGATATATTCCTGAATGATCTATCAGCCTGGCTAGGAATAATTTCCCCCTGCCTGGTGATCCACATTAATATATTTTCCCACATAAGAACATATATCACAAGATACAATTTTTCAAGTATAAATATTTTAAATTATATGGCTATCAGATTTATATTAAATTACTTAGACTCCGGTGACATTCTCAGCAAACATGCAAATAATTTAAAAAGGGTCACCAAGGCTAAAATATTTACTAGGTAAAAGAAGTTTAATAAGAAATATAGTATAAAATTCTTTAACTTTGCATTTATACATATACAAAGTAAATCAATGGCTATGTAGAAAATAACCCTATAGATATAACATATCAACAAAGATAGAGGTGAGAGGCAGAATAACTAAGGAAGGATATATCAGTAAATTGAAGGTAAGGAAAATCCCTTTAAACATACCTTATTTTCCACATCCATAAGAATTTTTACTTTATTTATTATCATAAGAAACACAAAAATCTATTGATTTGATCGCAGAGATGGCTGCTTTTTGTTACAAAAGTTTTTATCATGAAAATAATAACCATAGGGAAAGTACTTTCCCAACAATTTAAATAAGATTGCAACAAAATAACCACAGGCGTAAATAACTGCAGTAGTAACACTTTATTAAAATCAAAAAGAAAAAAGAATAAAGGAGAAGTCCAGTCAAAGCTCGTTTGGCTGGGTTTCTCCTATGGATCACAAGAGTGCAATTCGTTTTGCACTTCTGTGACCCGTTTTCAGCAGAGAGCCAGCTGATGTCCGCTCTCTGCTGACATCCCAGAAATCAATCTAGGCACCGCGTCATCACGACAATAAAGTCTGGATCCGCCAGGTGCCTGGACTGATACCTGTCTCAGGCTTTCAGCTCTCCGCTGAGAGCCTGAGACGGCCGCTTCCCACCCCTGCACAGCTCAGTGCTGCAGTGAGCGTGCGGGGGGGGGGCAGAGTGGAGAGCTGCTTGACAGTCAGCAGCTCTCCATTCGTGGAGCTAAGTGAACCGAGCCATCGGCGGTGTTCGATCGCTTGGTTCTCAGTACAGAGGCGCCGGGGGACAGATGCAGCATCGGTCCGATGCTGCATCCACCTAGGTAAGTATGATTCTGGAAAAAAATAACATACTTCTTTTTTAATAGTTTCCCCCTGCACAGCATTGTCATCCCGGTGAATACTTTCCCAACAACGTATTACTGATCACATAAAACGAATGAACTATTTCCAAAGAGTGTCATAGGTCATGGGTATAGCAATAATCAGTCTATGGCTGCCATACCTTTTTTTAAATAACTCTATGTTGTAATATGATATGGAATTTATTTCTTAGTGATCCTGAATTATTTTTGTTTTTACTGCTTCCAGTGAAAGAGTTAGTGATTTTCACTTAGTTGTTACAGTATATGAACAGGGCCGGCTTACGAGCAAGGAAAATTAGGTGATTGCTTTAGGCCCCCTAAGTGAGGGGGAACTGCATTGGAGACATCGTTACAGTGCTGTTATCATTTGCCAGGGAGCAGTTTGGAACACCAGCTGTCACAGCCAGGTGACCATTAAATACCCATGCTTGGGGCCTTCATTATCCAACTGATATGAAGTATGAAGCAGTCTTCTCATTGACACCAACAATGGGACAGTCTTCCCTGTAACACCAGTAATAGGACAATCTTTTTTCTGACATAAACAATTGGGCAGTTTACCCACTGATACCAGAAATTGGACAGTCTTTTTTCTTGTCACTAATACCAGAAATACCAAAAGGGGCATATTTCACGATGGCCCTGATTTCTCTTCACTGTTGTACATCTGCCAGCACTTCCCAATTCACGAAGATCTAAATGATGAATAATATAACATAGCAGCTCGGTGTGGTGAATTGATGGTGGTTTGGAGTGTGAATGTCTCAGTAAAAGATTAGCTAACACAGTTCAAACTCTTACACAACCAAAGTTTATGTCTGTTGGAAATATGAGGAAGCGGATATAAATCTCTTTTATCTCCTCTGGACATGCACCTCTATTCTTCACTACTGTTGGGAAGTTGGGTGATACATGACAGATCGACAGTACTACCACTCTACCAATACCTCCTAAATCCTGTTCACTAGGATTAGTAATGGACCTGGTTCCAATTAATGTAGAATTGACCCTTATTAGTTTACTTAATTTTACACCAGAAAATCTGTAGCCATGCACTGGAAAAAGGATGCATCCCCTACCATCACCTTTTGGAAGCAACTTGTAAACAGCAGCCTACTGCTCTATCAAGCCACTTATGAATGTTGGGGTTGCCCTAAAAGGTTTCTGAAAGTTTGGAGCCCTTGGCTGGACTACCGCTTTGTGGGCATTGCTACATATGCAACTATATTGCCTGTGTCTTTTTTGCTTACATTTGTGACTATGTTGTAATTTGGTATTTTTCCTTTACCCCCTTTTCTCCCCTCCACTCTTCCTGTCCCTATATTCTTTCCCCCTCCGGTCCCTATTGATAGACTTATAGAGTGACTAGTTTCTATTTGTGCATACACCCTTTAACTTCCCCTGCATGGAGATCCCTTGGTGATGAGCCCGCTTGACATCACTTCTGGTTGCTTCCGGTTTATTTACTTAAGCAGAAGAGTGCAAAATCAGGCTCACTTCTGCATAGAAACCAATCAGCTTCCAGGTTGTATTGCGAAAGTTTAATTGAACAAGCTGAGGTTAGAAGCTGATTGGCTACCATGCACAGCAGCACCAGATTCTGAGTGCTCCAGCTTTAGAAAATCTCCCCATCACTGTGGTTTTGCACTTTTTAGTTATGTCTATGACATTGCACTTTGTGATTTCATCCTTTTTGATACATTTTGGGGTTTTGTTAAAGCAGCAGCAGTGACATTTATTATTTTTTAGAAGAACATCATTGTTTTTTGAGGTATATATATTTATATGATTTACATTTGCACAGTTTATTTAGGGAATATATTTATTATTATTTTTAGCGCAAAATAAGGGGTCATTTAAATAAATTATAGTATTTTCAGCCTGAAAGCATGACCAACAGACCTGAATCCAACAGATTAAAGATGAAAAAGGGGCCACACACATGTATAGAAGTGAGGTTGCAATCTTGCACCATTCTTCCTGCTCACCTATGCTGCAGCACATTTTTTGTTAAATGGGTGACTGTCCACAACTGAGAAAGATCAATGTTTTACAGTGTGGGCATTTGCTTGAAGAGCAAACACTATACTGTATGTTTCCCAGAACTGTCCTGAGGAATTAATAGGGGGTTCCATTACTACATCACTTTTGTAACAGCTTTATCTTCTGCTGTTATTCAGATGCTTTAGCAGCAATGCTATATACTTAACGACCTAGAAAAAATATAGAATTGACTAATTCTGACACTTTTCCTACCCTCATTCCCAGCGTGCTTGTTCCAGGTCTCAGACTGAAATATACTGAAGTCTTAGTCCTGGTTCAAACCTATGCAGGGTGCAGTTTGCATATTCCAGGTGCATTTTGCATTTTTAAATACACATTTTTGATCCATTGAATTCTATGGAACCGAAAACCAGAAAAAAGTCTCTGGCCCTTTCCATAAAATGCACACATAGGAACATGACCCATAGGAAACCATAGTAAATGGACTGTAGTGTGTTTCTGCAAAACTGAAAATGCACTAAAAAGTGCATAGGTGTGAACCAGGCCTTACTCAAATAAGTATCTAGCATTTTCATAAAGAGACAAGCAATGGCAGCACCCAAACTTCTCTCATGAAGTTCACCCCATATGTCACTGCAGTCAGTCTGGGCTGCCATGGTAGTATTGATGGCTTTTCATCACACTTGTTATTTTTTTTTCAAAACAATTGCACATAAGGGGAATCTCACACATATACAATTTTCCAAAGCAAAGTTATAGGCACTTTATGTATATGTCCTGTCTGACCCTTCAAAATATCTATAAATGTATATCTATATACAGTATATCTAACTATTGTAACAGTATGGTGCCTGTTATGGTTTAAAAAGGGATTGTGCTGCCCAGGGTTCTCACCCACGCAGGTTGAAGGGCTCTTGGGTGCCTGTGTCATATGGAGGAAACTGAATTTTGTAAACCAGGTATAGGTTCTGGATCCTGGAAGCTTTGTAGAGACTTGAGAGGGATGAAGCCTCCAACTCCTGGTACACTGTTTGCTGACAACCATCTTGATGGTGTGTGCAGCCTTTTTTAGAATAGGCGCTGGCAGTTGTTCAGGGCTCCACCAGGGAGACATGAGACTCCACCTTCCCCAGAAGTCTGTGTAGATGCAAAGGAGCTGCTGGAGTTGATACACATGTGCACACAAATTTTGAGTACTAACTGGAGGAATAAACAAGAATTCAATCTTCTGGGACACGTCACAGGTCCCAGAAGATTGCCTGGGCATTCAGGACGCACAACGCGACTCGTGCATGCGCAGTGTACACCCGGCTGCGAAGCTGCAAGCTGTCGCAGCCGGGTTCCCACAGTAGTGGTGCTGGTGCCACAGAGAGGAGAGGGAGAGAAATGAGGCTTCGGGCAGCCTCATCGCTGGACCGTGGGACAGGTGAGCGTGTGTTTATTAAAAGTCAGCAGCTACACTTTTTGTAGCTGCTGACTTTTAATAAACACAGAAACTGCTGGAGCTCTGCTTTAAGGAAGATTGCGCTGCCTCCAGGCATACTTGATATATTTTATAGCGCAATATAAACAGGGTTGCCAACCTCCAGTAAATTCATGGACAGTTTATAAAAATCTGTGATTTTTTTACAGCTGTCTGTAAAGATCAGCGGCTGATAATTTGTCATGCTGTGTTGACTTTTTAAGTGTAAACCAGGCAAATTACTTGTTATGGGTATTGTCAGTGTTTCCATATTGTGTTTATACTGTTTAAAAATTGATTGTGTTCTGTCAGATTGATTGAAAATGTGTTCTGTCAGTAAATTTGCCATGTTTTGTCATTACAAAATGCTACGGGAGGTTGGCACATGAACATGAACAGTTTGCAACTTTTCGTTTTTCAGTAGTGCCCAAGGGTTCTCCAGGCCTTTTATAGTCCTAACAACATCCCTGACTCCTCATCAGGGTGCATTTGCTCATCTGGGGAGTAGAATTGGTAGGAGACAAAATAGCATTTAGAGCAAGGGGTCTCAAAATCAAATTACCTGAGGGCCACAGGACAAGTTTTCACATCAAATGGGGGCCGCATGCAAACTGTCCTTTCCCCCAGCATTGGTGTTAGCGGACGCAATATAAACCCCCAGCACTGGTGTCAGCGGATGCAATATTAACCCCCAGCACTGGTATCAGCGGACGCACTATTGACCCCCAACATTGGTGTCAGCAGATGCACTATTAACCCCCAGCATTGGTGTCAGCGGACGAACTATTAACCCCCAGCATTGGTGTCAGCGGACACACTATTAACCCCCAGCATTGATGTTAGCGGATGCACTATTAACATCCAGCATTACCCCCTACACTCCACAAATACCCCCCCCACACTCCACTTCACACAAATAACCCCCCACACTCCACTTCACAAATAGCCCCCTTACACTCCACAAATAACACCCCCCCACACACACACACTCCACAAATACCCCCTCTTCACAAATTTCAACCCCAGCCACATAACTAAGGACTTTGCTCAGCCTCTGTGTGATGGCTCCTTAAAATTCTGCCCCCATCTTTGCAGCAGTGGCCATCCTTAAAAACATCTGCCCCCTTCATGTTAGATCAGCACTGGCCATCAATAAAAACATCCGCCCCCATCATGTTAAATTCTGCCCCTCACCTACATGAACGTGCCTCGGCACAATCTGACTGGAAAATGTCTTCAGTTGGCTATTGTGCGCAGGCGCCGTCTCGCCGACACAACAGCTGATCATAAAATCAGCTGTTGTTGTATTATGTACGGCGCATGCCCCGGGCACTATTCGATAGCGGGCACTTCTCAATAGAACTAAGTGGGTGAGGCGATGGGCGGATCCTCCCTCCTCTCTGCTCTCCTGCGTTGTGCGCGCTGGGCTGCAGCAGCATGCGGAGGAGAGGGAAAGAAAAACTCCCAGCTGCTGCGTACTGCCACATGTCACACCTGCCTAGGATCAGACCTGCCTGTGGGCCATTTGTAACCGGCCCGGGGCCTGGTACTTTGAGACCCCTGATTTATAGATTGATTGATTTATCATGTGGACTCTAGGTCCCACATTTTATATTTAAATTAGGTACCACATTCTCTCACCCCTACAGAGGTGATTCCCTCCAGAGTTGGTTCTGGCCAGCTCAGTAGATTGCTTTAAAAAAGGCCTGGATTCTTTCCTTATTGCACATAATATAACACTTATAGGTAAAGTTGATCCAGGGAAAATTCGATTGCCCCTCGGGGGATCAGGAAGGAATTTCCCTGCTGTAGAAAATTGGACCATGCTTTGCTGGGGTTTTTCGCCTTCCTCTGCATCAACTGTGAGTGAAGGATTGTGTATCTGGGATTGTATGATTTATTTATTTATTTATTTGTATTTATTTATTGTTTGAACTATAAGTCTATAGTCTATGTGTCTTTTTTCAACCTGACCAGGGCAGCCTGTCCATTAGGGGAGCCTGGGCATAGCATGAATCTATCCACTGCCGCCACGGCCACCCCCTATTTATGTGTCCGGCCCCTTTCAGGTCACCGGACATATGAATTACGGCCAGGGTTTTTCTTTTTGTAGCACTGATTAGAGCCATAGGCTCTAATAGGCTTCAAAATAGGGTGGACTCGTGACGCAGAGCATTGCAACTGGAGCCCACCCAGGTCTGTTGCAACAGCGAATGAAAATTCGCTGTTGCAACACTGATCCTCCTCCCGGTCAATTGGCAAGCATGTATGAAACCTGTTTGCTGATTGGCCAAAATGTCTGGTGATCCTATTGGACGGCTAGTGCCCGGAGGAGGAGAGAGGAGACACAGCAAAAGCTGCTCCAGGAGAGGACACTGGAGCAGCTTTCCTCGAGCCTGCCACGCTCTCACTGCCGGCATCGAAGGTAAGGACATCGGGTGGTGGTGGGGGAGTGTGTTAGTGCCATGGGGGGTAGTCCCGGGTGGCCCAACGGCCCGGGGGGCTGTTTGCTGCCCCCCAAAAAAATAAAACTACCATCCGCCACTGAACCTGACTAACTATGTAACTCTGGGTAACCAGAGCTGAACATGTAAAGTAGGACATACAGAGAACATACTTTAAATATATAATCAGAAATTATAGCAAGGACAGGGTAGACAAAGTTCAAACAAGTTGAGAATAAGCAAGGTCAGCAACAAGAGTTAATCATACAGGCATACTCAGCCTCTTCAATTGAACAACACACATAAAGATAATGCATGTAAAGGTGCATGTACACAGGAAGGCAATCTGTAGTGTGGGACTGGGAAAACCCAGCACAGGTTGCTGAAGAGGAGTAAGAACCAGGCAGCAACCAAGAGAAAACTAGCACCAAGGGTGCAGAAGGAGAACAGCCAGGAGGCTTAGCCAGTGAGGACCAGTCTGCAGCTATCTATACTGATACTGCCTATAGGTCCCTGTTATCATACATTATCTGACATTGGTACCATTTATCTGATCTATGGAGTCATTGTACCACTATATATGTAATATATGTGGCGCTAAAAACAGCTAAAAATGTTTGAACAGATATCTTTTTTCTTATTACAGTGATGGATGAGATTTTAATTATACTCTAAGACAGCTTTCAATGTCCCTGCTTTCATTTGTAAAATAAAACCTGTATAAACATTATGTTTTCCTTCTATATTATATGTGTACTTTTTATAAATCTTTTAGTGTGTATAGAGGATATTAATTATTACAAGGCTCTGTGGCTTAGCCAACAGGAAAAAAAAACTGATGAATTTGCCAGGGAGGCTGTAAAAGTTCTGTGAATATACAGATTACACATTCTTTATTGTCATTCAGGCACATTACAAGTTCTTCTGAGGAATGCTAAGAGAGGATTTCTGCTAGATGAATTAAAATACAGAGTCAATGCACTCTCGCTCTTTTAATATCTCCTATGAATATTGGAACATTTGTATCCATTGTAATGAGTAATTATACCTTACACTGCTTATTGATGAGGTGTACAAAACACCGTGAAAGCCAAGTGAGTTGATGAATAGCCCTGGCAATCACAAGCAACTTTAGGAACATTTGGACGACTTAAGGGAATGAAGAACAATCTTTCTCCTTTGTACTAGACCTTTGAGGCAAAACCTGCCATATTCAGTGGAAGTTCTGGATACTTAAATGAACCTAATTCAGGGCCGAATGTTAATTGCATAGGGTTTGTAAACAGTTTGCTTTATTTTGGTGTGCACTGATGCTTAGCAAAGGGAGCAGATAATCAAAACACCCTGCCCTAGGCAAGATATGAGCCCAAAATGCTGGCTCCTTAGTCGCCTTTCTTTTAGGATTTGCAGCTAATGCTACTGTAATATTTAAACAAAGGAATATCATTAACTGCTTTTTGTAACAGCTAAGCAAACCAATTAAACCAAAGAAACAGCACCATTACACCTCATTGTACTGTGCTCTATAATTATTTATTATTACAGGCGTTTATTTAGAGCAGACAATTTATGCAGTGCTTTATGTATATTGTACTTTCACATTAGTCTCTACCTCACATGCATAATAGACTAACTGCAGACAAAGGCGAAATAGGAGTACAGCCAGGCTTACTTAATTTGAAACTCCAGTTATGCTTGAGAAAAGAAAACTTCTCCCTAGAAAAGAGATATACAATGCAAGGATTTCAGAGAACATTATTCATAGACAACAAGGAATAGCCAACACACCTACTATATGCTCCGTCCTAAAACTCAAGTCGGGTGCACAATTCACATGCTTGCATGCATATACAATATTGATTCAAAGTGATCAGCACATCGTGAATGAGTAAAATTAAAGACTTCATTGCATTTTTTAAACCCTTTGTGCCCGTAGTACCTGTAGTTTGTACCTGTAGTACAACCCAAAAACAATAGTGCACATTTTTTTTATTCTACACACTGACAATGATACTAAATGACACTGATACTAATTTAAAAAAAAAAGGATCCTGTCCAAAAAAATTTACTTAGCCTGACCTTGACCTTTGACCCTGACCTTGACTTTTGACCCCGGCCTTGACCCAAACACTAACCCTGGCACTGAACTAGTTCAAACCTTAATCTAGGTATTTTTTGTATTTTATTATTATTATTTGTTTTTTTACACACACTTTTTTTTTCTCTGCAAGGGGAGAGAGAGTTACGATGTCCATTCTAAGAGAGAGAAAACAAGGGGTGGGCTTCACAGTGACTGATCTCTTTTATCTAAAGCCTGTGGTGTGTGAAACACACTTGAACTAACACCTTGTGCAAAAAAAAAAAAAAAGTGCACACACAAAAGCGAAAACAAAAAAAGTGCACAGGGTGTACACATGTACCTCCTCCTCTGAAGAAGGACCCTTACACTGATCCCCTGGGGCACAAGACTCCGGACAGGAACTGAGATACTCACTGGCCCACTTAGCCAAAACCAGGTGGACCCCGTTCTATGGGAAGATCTGCCAAAACAGACCAGACCACAAGTACTAGGAGGGGCTCCCCCCGAAGGGAGACCCCATGAGAGAGGACGAACCAGGCCAGAAGGCCATGTCCACCCCCTCCCAAGACTTTCGGGGAAGGCCTGAGGAAAAAAACCCTACTAATCACGGTGAATAAAGTGCACAGTGCAAGTGACAAATGCACAAAAAACACAAACACACAAATAAAAGTGGGAAAAGGGAAGTGGAGAAGTGCAGTAGTGTCATAGTGCAATACCATGGCAGGAAACAACAAATTCCTATGGTCCTAGGCAAAAGGCCCGGCCCTAGAGGCAGGTGTAAAAAAAATGTGTATATGGTGCAGTGACTTCGGTGCCAGAAAAACTCAAGATGAGTGTCCCCACCTGGGAGATTTAGGGGGCCAGATTCAACCCAGGAGGAAAAAGGCCTCCCATCGCCATCACCATTCCTTACCAATTAAAGAGGGATACTAGCCAGCATCCCATCTCTCCATAGGACACTGAAATTCTCCCTCCTGAAAACTGATAAGAGCAGATACTACACTTGTACTTAGCCAAAAGGCTGAGAAGCGATACTGATCACTATGATAGCCAATCAGAAGCTATAACAGTGATCAGGTGACCTGAAATCGGGTGTTCCGAGTCCCGATCGTTATTACAGGGCCCGGGGCTCGTGGTGAGACCCCAGTCTCTGTGCTGGAGTGCTGCCAGCACAAAGGGAGGTACGCAAATATGCGGCCACACGGAAAAAAGCCCAGTCCAGTGGGGTCGCATATTTGCGTATGCTCAGCATGAAGGGATTAAAAACAGAGCATACTGGTGTTAAGATTCTGCCTTTGTACTTTTTTGAATTAGCAAACATTATTGCAGAGCCATGTAAACTTGTGTTTCTGTAAATACAGAGAAGACTAAAGGATTGTCTAATCACATTATGTATTCAGATGTTATAAAAGACTGCACCCCTTACATCATTTTTGGCATGGAGGTAACTCATCATAGATGACATTTGATGCAGTAGGCCTAAATGTGATCTTGGGGAAGTAGGTCTAAATGTGATGTGAATGTATAGTATGTAAAGCACTGCTTAAATTCTCAGGACTACATAAATACGTGTAATAAATGAGAATATTAGTGATAAAAAATCATGTCAGGGAACATGTCAAGTCCTATCAATGAAAATGGCTGTCTAAAATTTAACCAAGTTTTGTGCAGCCTTCTGGGAGAGATAGTGAGCCAATTACATGAGCAGAGGGCTAAGGATTTTTGGGGGTTATGTCTATATATGAAATACTGTTTCCATGGTTTCAAAAAAGAGAATACAAAAACATGTAAGGCTGATAGCAAATATTAACACGTTTAGATCAGTTTAATGACAGTGAACTACAAAATGGCTCATGGAGAATGTTATCCTTTTAATAAAGCACTGCATGTGCATACTGGTTAGACAGAGTTCCTTTTCACCATTTTGGGATAATCAGAAGAATTAATTCTGAATTGTAATTGGCTGTTAATTTTATTTAAAATGACTGCAGTAGCCTGGTTTATTGCAGTTGGAGCGTAGGAAAAATGATGCTTCCCATAGAAGCTAATCATCTTTTATCCTCAAACCTGTTCCATGAAAATGAAGCTAGGAACCTAGTTGTTTGCTATTGTGTTCTTTTCTGCTGTCAACATCAATCACCCACTGATTCTAGTTGAACGGCAGTGAAAAATAAATTCAGCTTCGTAATACAATATTTTACAACAATATATTTCATATATTTATTTCATAAGATGTTAAAATTGCCACAAATAGTCACGAAAGGACATTAAATTACAGCTTATCCTCTGGAATCCCAGCACTCAGTCTGAATATAGTTAATCATAACTCACTTTCATATGTAAACGTTTGATGTAATGGGTGTTACAAATTAAGGTTCTTTTTCATCATAGCAAATTAAATTAATGCAGGGACCATTTACATGTTTTGGGCATTAAGCCTTTAGTCTGTGCCATGAAGAATGTGAGCCCTTTAGCAGTTGGAGTAGGCTTCATCAGTGGTAGTAGTGTTAATTTACTAAAGGCAAAACGGCTCTTCACTTTGCAAGGGAAATTGCACTTTGCCAGGAAATCTTTCCCAGAGTTTAGTAAATATGGTGAAGACTATGCAAAAATGACACAGTCTCATGCAAGAAGAATAACAAAAAAAAATCTGAATGTTTGTTCACACATGATTGGAAGATATAAGTGTCTTATTTTCGTCAGTAGAAGAAAAACAGTGTGAGTATATGCATGCATACATTTGCATTTGCTTGGAAAACTCTGTAGGCAGACCATCAGGAAGAAGACAACAGGCTATGGTAAGGACAGGTGGCAGATGTATGAATTATGGAATCCAGAATCAGAATAGGGTCGGGAAAAGAACAGCAGCAGCAGGAATAGCAAAACAGAATTTTAAGGTAACACAAAGGAGCATATGATTGTTTGCTCAGCCATTGTCGCAGCTTCATAACTCCATATTCTCTTTAATTTGGGTTGCTTATTTTAGCTCACACTCCTTTAGCTTTAGGAGCCTAATATATACAAGAAAAAAGGACAGGGGAGACATGATTGAATTCTTTAAATACATTAAGGGTATGAATCTTGTTCAGGAGGGCAGTATTTTCAATATGAAGCTAAGATCAAGAACACATGGACATGACCCCAGACAAGCAGGAGGAAAGTTCAAAATTAAGCATAGAAAGTATTTTTTACTGTAAAAGTAGTTGATACTTGGAATAGAATTCCAGCAGTAATAGTGAGTCAGTCAACAGTAAGTGGATTGTAACATGCTTGGGACAAGCATAGCTCTTTAAAGTAAAAATAAGTAAATAAATAACTAAACAAATGGGGTAGACTTGTCTCTAAGGATGTCCCTTTGGCAGAAACAAACATCCCGATACCTGACAATAAGAAGCTTACAGGTATTATTACGATGAGAAAATCTGTATACACACAAGCAGAAATGATTATATACAAGTGGATTAAATTGGTCTGTCCCTGATAGCCAATTCATATAAGCGCAGTCCTATTTGTTACACTAATTTTTCTATCCCCTTCGTTTCACACTGCATAAAAATTATTTTCCTAGTACCTTTAGACAGACTTTGATAATAAGACACTACATGCCAATTTCTTTATCATCAAAATCTGCACTCTTCACCTAAGTTACTTGAGCAGAACTTCAAAATACTGTAGCACAATCAATCACATATTTCTCTCAGTGTTAGATTGGATACCATGTTGAGATTTTCCATCTACATTTTCTTCTTCTGGAACATGTAAGTGCTTTTCTTCTTATTTTTTCTGCATTTCTTGATGTTATACTATTGTGCAGGAGCCTGAGATGTCCCCTTTTCTTTTTATTGCTATGTGTGTGTATAAGCTTGTCTTGAATACTGGAGCACTAAGTCTTATCATTTTCTACTTGTGTTCCTATTATGCAGGAGGTTTTCCTTCTGTTCCTAGTTTGCTAAAATGTGAATAAACAAATTTACACATTCTGTACAGGTGAATGCATATACAAACATACACACACACTGGTATTCATTAATCCAAAATCTTATAGGGCCTGTCTATCAAAAAATAAAATGTATTCTGATATGTGTGTGGTTAATACATGCACTCAATGATGCTATTATCTAGTTTACTAAAGTCTATGTCTCAGAGAAAATTCTTTCTTTCTTTCTTTCTTTCTTTCTTTCTTTCTTTCTTTCTTTCTTTCTTTCTTTCTTTCTTTCTTTCTTTCTTTCTTTCTTTCTTTCTTTCTTTCTTTCTTTCTTTCTTTCTTTCTTTCTTTCGTAAATTAAGAATTATTCTAGAAATAGAAGTGTTAACGGTTTATTTATCAATTAACAAAATGGAAAGTATATAAATAGAATAGAAATCCAAAGCAAATCAATTATTGGTGTGACCGTGCCTTTCAAAACAGCATCAATTCTTCTAGGGACATACAAGGGTTGATTTACTAAAACTAGAGAGTGCAGAATCTGGTGCAGCTTCTAACTTCAGCTTGTTTAATTCAGCTTTGACAAAAAAACAAACAAACTGTAAGCTTATTGGTTTCTATGCACAGGTGAACCCAATTTTGCACTCTCCAGTTTTAGTAAATCAACCATACAGTGCTTGTGCACATAGTTTTTAAAGGAACTTAGCAGGTAAGTTGTTCCAAACATCTAAACCATCACTTCCAGAACTCCTTGTTCTTTACACTGAAGATAGTTCTTAATGACATTGGCTGTAATATGTTTGGGTCATCCTCATACAGAATACCATTGGGGCCAATCACATGCCCCCCTGATGATGGTATAGTTAATATATATATATATATATATATATATATATATATATATATATATATATATATATATACATATTTACAGTATATAATATTTGTGCAATACATGTATATTTCTCTAAAATCTGCAAGCACAGACAATTACCTCTTACCTCTTGATCCTGGCAGAAATCTGGTGGGTGCCTAAATTCTTGTAGGGAGCTAAGATTTGCCGAATATGTTTTATATGGTTAATACATGCAATGATAAATGATAGTGTTATTTAGTTTATTAAAGTGTATGTCTCAGAGAAAATGAATAAATACATATATACAGTTATATATAGCATCAAGTCAATTAAACTCCTGGGATATTGATCTGGTCAGTTAAGTAGCAGAGGGGGTTGTTAATCAGTTTCAGCTACTTTGGTGTTAATGAAATGCCATTGCTAGAAGGTTTGAGGTGTCTCCCAGCACAGTCTCAAGAGCATAGAGAGATTCCAGGAGACAGGCAGCTACTCTAGGTGAGCTGGGCAGGGCCGTAGAAGCCCCTTAACGCATCAGTAGGAGCGGTATCTGCTCCTTTGTGCAAGAAGGAACAGGATGAGCACTGCCAGAGCCCTACAAAATGACCTCCAGTAGGCCACTGGTGTGAATGTCTCTGACCAAACAATTAGAAACAGACTTCATGAGGGTGGCCTGAGGGCC
Source organism: Lithobates clamitans (assembly GCA_037952925.1). Taxonomy (NCBI): domain Eukaryota; kingdom Metazoa; phylum Chordata; class Amphibia; order Anura; family Ranidae; genus Lithobates; species Lithobates clamitans. Next base: position 10,004,889 of record JBBGZY010000081.1, read on the forward strand.
TGACATGCTCTAGTGGGCCCTGTGCTCACTGACCAGCACCATGGAGCTTGATTGGCATTTGCCATTAAACACCAGATTTGGCAGGTCTTTTCTTTTCACAGATGAGAGCAGGTTCACCCAGGGCACATGTGACATACATGAAAGGGTCTGGAGAAGCCGTAGAGAACGTTATGCTGCCTGTAACATCGTTCAGCATGACTGGTTTGGTGGTCGGTCAGTGGTGGTTTGGGGAGGCATATCAATGGAGGGAAGCACAGACTTCTACAGGCTAGACAATGGCATCCTGACTGCCATTAGGTATCGGGATGAAAACCTTGGATCCATTGTTAGACCCTACACTGGTGCAGTGGATCCTGTGTTCCTCCTAGTGCTCGACAATGCCCGACCTCATATGGCAAGAGTATGCAGCCAGTTCCTGGAGGATGAAGGAATTGATACCATTGAATGGCTCCCACACTTGCCTGACCATAGAGCACCTCTGGGACATTATGTTTCGGTCCATCCGTTGCCGCCAGGTTGTACCTCAGTCTGTTCAGGAGCTCAGTGATGCCCTGGTCCAGATCTGGGAAGAAATACCCCAGGACACCATCTGTCATCTCATTAGGAGCATGCCCCAATGTTGGCAGGCATGCATACAAGCACGCGGAGGCCATATAAACTATTGAGTACCATTTTGAGTTTCTGCAATGAAATTTCAGGAAAATGGACAAGCCTGCTGCATCATTCTTTCACTTTGTTTTTCGGGGTGTCTTTGAATTCAGCCCTCTGTATGTTGATAATTTTCATTTGCATCAAACAATGTGGCATCCTTCTGTTCCTAACACATTACCCAGTTCATATTAGTATAGATGTACAGCATGATATTTTTCTCCATTGAGAAAAATATCATGCTGTACATCTATACTGATATGGACTGGGTGTGTGTGTGTGTGTGTATATATATATATATATATATATATATATATATATATACACACACACACATAACATGCACACACACTCACTATGTTTTTTTATTTTATCCAGGCAGACATTTTGAGGTTGATTTACTGCTCACATTGCAGAAAAAACATTATATGCATTTTATTTTTACTCATTTTACATCAGTTCATTGTTCACTAACCATTGGTTTACCTGAAGTAATAATTGTGCACTATACTGTAGGCAGATATGTGAATGATCCTTTATAATAAGCCATATGCTCCTCAGGAGGTTGTAAAGGCAGAAGGTTTTTTTATCTTGATGTATTCTATGCTTTAAGATAAAAAACCTTCTGTGTGCAGCCGCCCTCTGCCCCCCCACCCCAATACTTATCTGAGCCCCATCTCTATCCAACGATGTGCACGAATGCCTGGGACTCTCCCTCCTGGTTGGCTGAGACACAGCAGTGGCATCATTGGTTCCTGCTGCTGTCAATCAAAGTCAGTTAGCCAATCAGGAGAGGGGGGGGCTGACTTGTGGCTCCATGTCTGAATGGACACATGGAGCTGCGGCTCGGCTGCCCCCATAGCGAGCTGCTGGCTGTGGGGGCACTTGACAGGAGGGAGGGGCCAGGAGAGCCGAAGAGGGACCTGAGAAGAGGAGAATCTGGGCTGCCCTGTGCAATACCATTTTACAGAGCAGGTAAGTATAACATGTTTGTTATTTTTAACAAAAAAAGTATCACTTTAAAGAATATGTAAACCCAACACTTCATATTCCTGATATGTGCCTGCTGTGCCATGTAATAGTATGAAAAGTATCCTGTATTCTTTGTGTGAAATCCCTGGTGTTCCTGCCAGTCTATCTGCTTTCCTATTAAAATCTGACCACACTAGGCATGAGAGCACAGCATGGTCAGTTCTCTGCTATCCTCCAATGATCAGATTTGTGCTGAGACCTCCCCTCCCCTTCTCTGTACAGCCATTCACTAGGAAGACCTGTATGTGCTGCTGTTTCTCCTCCCCCACCTTTTTAAGCTTCTTATGGAGCTGAGAACATAGATTATGTGATCACTTCAAGGGGAAAAGGTATATATAATGTTTTTTATATACAGTATATATACACAGTGTTTTGTCTTTCATTTCTGTTTTAAACTGAATGGGTTGTTTTACAAGGTGAGGGTTCACTTATACTTTAAAAGTTTATTTCCCCCCGACCGGCAACATATTTTCACCCTTCCTTCTCTATTGATTGCTCTGTTCAGCCACCAAGAGCAAAGAAAATACTAGGTACTTCAGAGTATGGTAAAGCATTTGATTTTCCCCCCTCGTTCTTGATGATTGGCCCAGTGTTGTCACATGGGGTGGAGTGGCTGTCCTCAGCCCTGTATAAGCTCTGACTAAAGCAACTTAGCCCGTACACAGGACATCATCTCCTTACCAAGCCCAGTAGCTGATCAGGGAGTCGCGTGAACTAAGCAAAGGTGAAAATGTTTTGTTGGAAAGGAAAGCATTGAAATGGACATGTTATCTTGTTCTGTATGGACACAACCAAGACTATAAAGTATAGCTAAAGGCAAAACTTTTTTCAGTTTTGGATAGAGTGGAGTGAGATTAGAACACCTATTAGGTTTTATTGCTGCCTGTTAAGCCTAGTACACATGGGCCGAATGTCAGACGACATCGGCCGGGTAGCCTCCCTGGCGGTATGATTATGTCAGATTTTTGCCTCTCAAAGCAGTACAATTATTTTGCATAGAAATTTGGCATTTTATATTGTAGGTCTGTAATTCTTAGCAATAACAAACTTAAATCTGTCCACCAAGAGTCTAGTAGATATCCCGGGTATGATGAAGTTTGAAACACAAAATCATAAATTATAATATAATAAATAAATATAAATAATTATTAAAAATAATAATATAATAATAATAAAATTATGTTCCCCACAATTCACTATCGCTCAATTCTGCAAGTGTTCTAATTTACTATCGCTGTTTTCTAGCTGGTCTAAAACCACTTTTGATGTAAAGGGACACTTTTTGGTTGCCATGGACAATCTCAAGTTTCCAGGCAGAAAGAACAATATATATAATATAAAACTGCATGCAGGGCATTGGACAAAGCACTGGGGACAAAAGGGATGTGAAATAATTTCATACAGTACTGTAATCTGTAAGATTACAGTGTTCTGTATGTGTTATGATTTTTCACTTTTTTGAGTTTGCCCCCAGGCTCCGGCCCCGTGCGTCGCGACGCTCGCAGGGAATGGAGCCCGACACACAGAGGCTTTGGGCGGAGGACAGAGCCCATGGACACAGCGGGGGGACATCGCAGGATCCTGGGGACAAGGTAAGTACACCGCACCAGGATTCTGCAATGCAATCCTGAGTGTGGCTCGGGGTTACCGCTAATGGTGCTGAAATTTAACCCCGAGCCACACTCGGGAAAACCGCCAGGGAGGTTAAGGAAAATGTCCAACATTCGGCCCGTGTGTATGGCAGCCAGTTCGATAGAAGCCGGCCGTTTGGCTCCCGATCAAGGTTCTCAGCCAATGGCTGAGAGCTATGAATGGAGTGTTCTGGTAGGGGGGCCATCCCCCTGTCAGAACACAAAAGAACAGAAGGAGAGATTGCTATACTAATGTTGAAAGGTTAGTGCAGCGGCTCTGACCAGAGCTGTCAGTTTTAATGTTCAACCCAAAAAAATCTAGGGGTGTGTACTAGGCTTTAGGGATATGTACCCTCTCTATTTGGGGTCATTGACTTTGCAGCTGCTCAGGGCTGTACATATGCTGTGGCAAAAATGAAACACATTGTCATATTCAGCAGGTGTTACCACCGCCACATAAGTCCTATGCAGGTTTATGGGACCGAATTGCAACCACCCCACAACTATGTGCAATTTACGCAATTAAGGCTTGGTGGGGCGGCATTTACAGGGTTAGATGAGATTTTGAGGGACTGTCCCTGATTTGGAGCAATGTCCCTCTGTCCCTTTTTCCCCCTCATTTGTCCCTCATTTTGGTCTGATCTATATAGTTGTATAAAAAATGCACTTTTTATCTTTCAAAAAGTGTTTCCCAGTGCTAAACCTTTCATCTAAATTCAAAATTGCTGCATTTGTAAATGTTAAAAGCCAATATAAAGGAATAGGAGTGGCAAAAAAAAGTACTTGTGGATTTAATTAACCTTTTTTTGGGTTAATTCTCCTTTAAGGGGGTGTGTTGGGGGGGTGTCATATGCCTACATACGTTTGCAAGTAGGTGTCCCTCATGTATTTTGGCCTAGGCCAACAAGGCCCAAGCCTAGGGCGGCACTTTGTGGGGGGGGCTGCTTTGATGGGCACTGATGAGGCTGCATTGATGGGCACTGATGAGGCTGCATTGATGGGCACTGACAAGGCTGCACTGATGGGCTGATGGGCACTGATGAGGCTGCACTTGGTACCCACTTTTAGCCACTTCCATGCTGGGCACTTTCACCCCCCCTCCTTCCCAGACCAATTTTTAGCTTTCAGCGCTGTCACATTTTGAATGACAATTGCGCGGTCATGCTACACTGTACCCAAATTACATTTTTATAATTTTTTTCACACAAATAGAGCTTTTCTTTGGTGGTATTTAATCACCGCTGGGGTTTTTATTTTTTACGCTACAAATAAAAAAAGAACAAAAATTTTCAAGAACAAAAACATTTTTCTTAGTTTCTGTTATAAAATTTTGCAAATAAGTCATTTCTTTTGATAATTTTGACCAAAAATGATGTTGCTACATTTCTTTGGTAAAAGTAACCCAAATCAGTGTTTAGTTGGTGTTGGCAGTGATGGGGGACAGACAGATGTTTTATGGGGACACAGACATGTGTATGGGGACAGGGGTGCTTGGTGTACTGTTTGTGGGGTGATCTGTAACAGCTCTCTGTGTAAAATCATTCTCGCACAGAGAGCTGTCACAGGTCTGCAGTCCCCCTCCCCCCCTGCACTGAGCTCGGCGGGGAGAACTTTCACAGAGACATGCGTCTCTGTTTACATTGTGACGGCTGTGATTGGACACAGCCGTCACGTGATCGGGAGGGCGGATCACAGCGCCAATATCCCGATCTCTGCTCAGCTGGATTCTGTGATCAAAATTATCACAGGATCAAGCCGCAGTGCGCCTTGTGGCCGTGCTGCGAGCACTCGCTCTGAGGGACGTGCCTGAACGTCCACTCAGGACAAGGAAATGACCACCCGGCCGTTTATGTGCAGTGGCTGGGTGGGAGGTGGTTAATGTACAGAGAGAAAGAGGTGGAGCTCTAAGAAGAAAAGGTGGGGCCTAAAGAGGAAAGGGTGTGGTTTACAGATGACAGGGCGGGTCTTAAACAGGAAGGGCCATGGCATTGACAGGAAAGGGTGGGTCGTATTTAAATTAGGGGGTGCACAAGTTTAGGCAGGCCTAGGGCACCACAAAACCTTAATACACCACTGCCCTTTCCCCTCCATACTGTGCCTTCCTGACCCCACTGTACTGCGCCCTCCTGCCCACCATACCATGATCCCCTGTCCCCCCCCTCATACTGTGCCTTCCTGCCCCCCTATGTTGTGCTGCCCTTCCTCTTGTAATGGGCCCTCTAGCCCTCATATACACCGTACTGTGCCCTCCTACCCACCGTGTACTGTGCCCGCCTTCCCCCCTGTACTTGTGCCCTCTTGAGCCTTCCCCCACCGTACTGTGCTCTTCTGCCCCCACTGTACTGCGCCCTCCTGCCCACCATACTGTGCCCCCCTGTCCCCCTTCATACTGTGCCTTCCTGCCCCCCTATATTGTGCTGCCCTTCCTGCCTCTCCCCCTGTACTGTGCCCTTTGTGTTGATTAGTCTTTGATTTATATTATATTTTTTCATTGTTTACAATCAATTTTATTGAAAGTGCTAATGTGCAGCGCAGTGTATACAGTATTGATGGTACAGCTCTATGCCGTGATGATGTGACTGCTGTGCACAAGTGTGGGAGTGACATCACCATGGTCCACCCAATCAATTTTGCTGAAGGGTCTGAACGCAGAAGGCAGAAAGGCAGAAAGGCAGAAAAGAGTGTTGACAGTTTCGCTCTAGAGGGGATCACTTGCCAGGTAAGTGTGCCCTAATGTACTAATACTATACAGTATGTGTTGCATGATACTACATTATGGTGTAAAGCTCCCAGAGACCATCTTTTCATTTTTTTATGCAAAGGTTTAATTCTACTAGAAAGGCCTGCTGAGAGCTGGTATCAATGAACGATATTCCACTAAAATCACTAATTTTAAAAAGCAGGGCAACCATTCCTTGTTAATATGGAGTTAATACATTTATGGCGTTATGTACTCTCAGGACTAGGCTTTTTTGAAGTTTTAGCTGTTATGTGATAGAGTCAGGGAACTTGCTGAATAAGAGTTTCGTATTTTTGTCTCCCTTTTGATGCCCCGCACATCCTTAGTCCTGCAGTAGCTGTTTTTAGTCAAGATTTGCTCCTTTAGACAGCTTTGGATAAGAAGCTTAAGCCAGTCTTTGAAGCAAACACAGCACACAGTGTCTTTTGAAATTCTAATAAAGCAGATATACACCTGTCCACTACACTAAAGTTTAAAACCTTCTCACATTTTGTCACTACTTGAAGCTGGAAGAAAAGAATGGCTGCGCACCACAGGAACGTTCCAACGATTTTATTCCAAGAAATAGAAATAAACAGCCAACAAAGACAGAGTGTCCCAACCCAGGAGGTGACGCGTGTGTTTCGCACTGACCTCAAAGCTTCTTCACACTACTTGAAGCTTCTATACATCTGTGGATTTAATATTCAGCGTGTTTGTAGAAAGCAGATAAAACGTTGTCCCTCCCTCCTTCGCCCGGTAGATGGCACTGTGTTGCTATGAGAAATTTTGCAGGCACTTTTCTGCTTGTGTACATTTCAGGATAGGAAGATGGAAGGGTATAAGATTTCTTGCATAATATAATAATGCAAATATAAGCAAATGATAAAGATGTACTCGGTACCTCCAGACCGAGGATTGCCAATTAGGCAAGGTACATCTGCGTACATGAGATATAGAGAATATCACACAATTATGAATACAGGAAGCCCCAATAATATGCAGCAAAATACATAAAAAATTAGCAGCAATTTCCTGATAGAACAGAGAGTGAACTGTTTAGGACAACTTCAGTCTGGAATTGTGCTGCCGCATATCTAGGATCAGCTCATTAACACATTGGGCATAAACCTAAATCAACTAACCTATTTTCTCCTAGGTGAATTGTGCCGGGAGAGAAATTAACAAGCCGATCATGCTTTCAGGAGCGATAATTCCCCAAACAGCTACAACCGTTTTATAGGGAACCGTATTAGCATGTGGCTGCGCAGAATGTGGCCTAGTACACACTGCGGCTATAAAATAAGTCGAGAATCGGCGGAATGTGTAAGCGTTTCTGGGCTTTACACAAAGGTCTAATAAATGCATTAGATGCACAAACTGATACAATGAAATTGGATTCTAATTTTATGCATCCTGGAAAGAGTTGGATGGAGTGCAAAGAAATAAGCATACTATAAACACTGCAAATAGTCATCCGTATTACAGCATACAATCACCCTATTAATATTCAAATAAAGTACAATGTAGTGTAGCCCAACATCATATGAGGGTTAAACAGTCAGTAGGGATGTGAACAATTACACCACCTTTTTTCCTGACTCTTGAACTCCCTTCAGTGCTGTAGCTGTGATGAGGGAGCAGTGCACTGATGCAGATCTGCTGTGATATAAATGGCAGGAGCTCTATATGGAATAAAGTCCCCTAACACGCTGACTAATGTTTGCCGGGAGCCTTTTACTCTTTTCCCTGTTGTTAGCTATATGCGGGCAGATCAACACCAGTATACACTGCTATGTCTTATCTTTGTTTATCCTTTTCAGTTTCTGCTTTCTCAAAAATGGTTTAAAAAAGCACTATGTGAAAAAAAAAAATTGGTTTTCCTATTTTTGTTATAGTAATAAACAGTGTGTTTCTGTAGAGTGGTCATTTTTATTTGTTATAGTTTTTGATCAGGGCCATTTGGGTGATTTCTGTTATCATTATGATTTAAAAATGATCCAAAAAAAATGTGATAATAAATGGCTTCACGTTATTTCTATCCTTAAATAAAAGATAGTTTTTTGGCATGATTAGTCATATTTTCCATATTAATGTCAAAATTTCACAATTTCTGCCAGGGTATGCAAACTTTTGAACACAACTGTATAAATTATACACTATATTACCAAAAGTAATAGTCTTAGTCCGTAGGGTTCAGTATTAAGTTGGCCAACCCTTTTGCAACTATAACAGCTTCAACTCTTCTGGGAAGGCTGTCCACAAGGTTTAGGAGTGTGTCTATAGGAATGTTTTACCATTCTTCCAGAAGCGCATTTGTGAGGTCAGGCACTGATGTTGGATGAATATAAAATAATATCTGCGCTTAGTAAATAAGTAAATAATAATTAAATGATGAAATAACCTGCAGCTGTACACTATAACCCAGATATTGGGCACCAGATAACAATGCAAATAACAAAGTGCAGCGCTGGGTCAGTGAAAAAATGACCCTGAACATAAGTGTCAGGTGTCAGATAAAGTGGAAATGTGCAATTCAGTGCAATGAAATGTGCAATCCAAAAGATTGGAACAATGACAATATGTGCGTGTGGGGTGACGTCACATATGACAAAACGATCGTTGGGACGTTACGCACACATATTCTGTGCAGGCGCGATTTGATTTTATGGACCTGTACGGGTTTTTTCTTGCAAGAAACATCTCTGTGTTTATTTTGAACTGGAGAACACTCTCCAAAGTTTTATGTATGCAGCTTCTCAGCTTTATCAATAAAAAAACCCAGCAGGAAACCCAGTGATTTGTTTGCGTTTCCTGCACCGCATTCAAATCGCACTGTCCTTGCCCCAAATGCAGGTCGTACACACAGTGCGTTTGCCCACAGCAGATCACACCAGATCACATGGTACATAAGTACCATATGATCTGGTTGAAGTGCGGTTCCAAAATTGGTACATGAACGACTTTGTTGCAATGCTGTGCGATTTGAGCCCATTCAAAATGAATGGGCTCAAATTGCACCAAACTGAATCGCATGTGAATTGAACAGGAATGCGGTGCATTTCCTGTGCGATTCATGTGCGGTTCATAGTGTGAACCAAGGCATATGAAAAAAAACTCTCTTGCGGTATATTTATTTATTATAGGTATTTACATAGCACCAACAACTTACGTTAAGGTGACCAGATTTTCAAAATGAAATCCAGGGACGCCATACTGATCACGTCCATTTTTATTAGGATCGGGTAGGGGCAGAGCATGTGAAGTGCGTCACAGCGAATATTGGGTGTGGCCAAATTGTAGTTACAGTAAAGCCTCTTACACATGATCTGATTGTTGGCCAACAGAGCGTCAAACTTTTCTCCGAAGGGCGTGTGCCAGGAACTTGTCTTGCATACTAAAGGCACACAATTGTCGGCCAACAAACACAAACGTAATGACGTACTGCGTGGAATTTCAGCTCTTGAGCGCCACCCTTTGGGCACCTTCTGCTGAGGTCGTGTTTGGTGAGCATTGATTCTGAGCATGCATGTTTATACTTTGGACTTTTGTGTGATGGACTTGGGTACACACAATACGAAAATCTAACAACAGACGGTTGTCTGCCAAAATTTACTAGCCTGCCATCCAACATTTGCTGGTGGAAAGTTGGACAACAATTGTCTGAAGAAACGTACTAATGTTCGGATTTTAGGCAAACAGTTTGTCATCACAAAATTTTGGGCCGAAAATCTGATTGTGTGTACGAGGCTTAAGAGGTGCCGAAAGGTTAAAAAAAACCTGAGCCTACTTTTCTCTGGGTCAAGAGTGCAAACCCAGGTGTGCACTGCAGATCACCATTACAAACAAGGGCAAGGCAGCAAATGATCCACATCCTTACCTCCTGCAACAAAGTCTGCACAAGCCAAAAATGGAGGGACTGGTAAGACCACGTAATATTGGCATATGACATCATCAATAACTCTGGACCATGAACAGACATGGTCTATGCCTCCTACTGCTCTAGATACTAAGATGGATTACCCTGCACACATGCCATTATTGAAGCTGGAAAGAAATCTGGAACACTTTCTTTTAACCAGGAACAAAATGTGTTATTATTATTTATGTATTTTTAGAAAGAGAAAACTACCTAAAATCTGAGACTTGTCCCCATGTAGGCAAATGCCAGTACTGTAATTTATACTTTTTATACAAAGTTACTGCTTGGCAATGTAAGAGTTAATTTGCTGTGGTCTATATGCTTTTTGGCCTGTTGTGGTTCCCATAGAAGGGTATTTAAGCAGGAAGGGGTTGGGCCAGTGGGATGCCATTGGTTGGTCGTGGAAGTTAGAAGGACCATACAGGAGGAGATGTACAGCTGCATCTTCATGGGTCATCTCTTGGCGGATTCAGAGCTGATCAGTGTATTCTGACAATGGAGGAGTCCCCGCTGTCAGAATTCAATAAAGCCCCATACACACTATCAGATTTTCTGCTTCCTTCAGTTTTACCAAAACCATATAATATGAGGTCGAACCTTAGGAGTTTCAATTTGTCAATCAGGCAGGCCCTTGCACTACATGGTTTTGGTAAGTCTGAAGACAAAAATCAGCAGATAATCTGATAGTGTGTATGGGGCTTAACATAACAAGGGAGGATTCCTCCATCCACCTCGCTTGTGTGGATGGAGGAAGCTGTTTGTTTTGATTCAGTCAGTCCACTGATCAAAAAAAAAAAGATCCATCTAGGAGCAGCCTAAGACAGAAAGTGCATTACTGACCAGATCACCAGCCTGTACAAAATGAAAGCAGTATTCTGACAGGAGTGACAGATTATGTTTAGGAACCACGATCCGTCACTTCCTCTAGTCAGTCCCCTCCCCCTTCAGTTAGAATCACTTCCCAGGGAACACAGTTAACCCCTAGATCGCCCCCTAGTGTTACCTATTCACTGCCAGCAACATTTTTACAGTAATCAATGCATTTTTATAGCATTGATCGCTGTATTAATGCCAATGGTCCCAAAAATGTGTCAAAATTGTCTGCCATAATGTCACAGTCACAATAAAAATCGCAGATCGCCGCCATTACTAGTAAAAAAAAAATATATTAAAAATGCTATAAATCTATCACCTATTTTGTAGACGCTATAACTTTTGCGCAAACCAATCAATATACGCTTATTGCAATTTTTTTTACCAAACATATGTAGAAGAATACATATCGTCCTAAACTGAGGAAAAAATTAGCTTTTTTAAAACAAAAAATGGGTATATTTATTATAGCAAAAGTACAAAATATTGTGTTTTTTTTTAAATTGTCGCTCTTTTTTTGTTTATAGCGCAAAAAATAAAAACCACAGAGGCGACCAAATACCACCAAAAGAAAGCTCTATTTGTGGGAAAAAAAGGACGACAATTTTGTTTTGGTGTAATGTCGCACGACCACGCAATTGTCAGTTAAAGCGATGCAGTGCCGAATCGCAAAAAGTGCTCTGGTCAGGAAGGGGGTAAATTATTCCGGGGCTGAAGTGGTTAATAAATAAAATCTGATCATTGTAAGCAACACCGAGTATTAAATGGTTTGTCCCATCTCTGTAACTGGTACATTCTGCTGGAGACCGTGTTCTTTTGAAAAACAACAGGCTTACTAGCTAGATCACCAGATGAAAATAGAAGGAAGAATGCCTAAAAAAGAAAATGCAGCCATCCCATCTAAGACTTGGTAAGCTGCAATATAATAAATGTTTGATGTTGGGTTTAAAATAGCTTAGCATTTTTTTGCCAAAGCTCCTAAACTCAACTCCATAAACTGTGGGGTTATTTACTAAAGGCAAATCTAATTTGCATTTCAAGTGCCCTTGGAAGTGCAGTCGCTGTAGATCTGAGAGGAACATGCAAGGAAAATAAAAAACAGCATTTTTGCTTGCACATGATTGGATGATAAAATCAGCAGAGCTTTCCCTCATTTCAGATCTACCCCTCAGATTTACAGCGACTGCACTTCCAAGTGCACTGGTATTGCCAAGTGGAGTTGCCTTTAGTAAATCAACCCTTTAGGCTTTTACAAGAGTTTAGAAGCTGCTGCGGTTAGAGGAGGTTCAACCTCCCTCAACCTCCCTCTTCTGAATGCAGAACATTCGCGGTCAGGATAGGAACGCGGCAAAATTGTGATAAAATTGCAGTGTGTTTGCTGCATTTTGCTCTTTCCTGCGCCTGACGGTCAACCTAGTCTGTGTATACATAAACCCTTAAAGTGTATCCATACCTTGTAAAACAACCCATTCAGTTTAAAATATAAATGAAAGGTAAAACATTTGTGTATAGATATAAAAAACATTAAAAAAACCCTTGTTTCCCCCTTTTTTGGGTCACATGCCCTCTGTTCTCAGTTGCATAGAGAGGAGAAGGAGGAGAAACAGCAGCACACTGAGCTTCCCAGTGAATACCTGTGCAGGGGGAGGTGTGTCAGGACAAGTCTGGTCATTGAAGGAGAGCAGGCTGAGTTCTCAGCACAGCTAGAGGACTGACAACACTGTGCTCTCATGCCTAGCATGGTTAGTTTATAGGAAAGCAGGGGGACTGGCAGGATCACCAGGGATTTCACACAAAGGAAGCAACACTGTTGCCTTATGTGGAGTTTATGTGTCATCTTCATTAGCAGCTGTAAATATTTGTATATTTATTTTTTAAATAAGTAACAAGGATTAGTGGTATGAAATATTGTTTTTTAATGGGTTAATGTAGTGATATGTACCCCTCTATGGGAGTAAGATTTGCAGGCTTTAGTATGAGATCCTAACTGATTTACCAGTTTCTTTTGAAGTGCAGGAATGTTAGGTTGGGCTAAATGTGTGTCTGCGCCACTGAAGATGCTCTGCTATTTATCTGTCGTAAAGTTACAGTGGGGCAAAAAAGTATTTAGTCAGCCACCAATTGTGCAAGTTCTCCCACTTAAAAAGATGAGAGAGGCCATCACATTGTCTGATTTTTGAAAGAATTATTTGCAAATTATGGTGGAAAATAAGTATTTGGTCACCTACAAACAAGCAAGATTTCTGGCTCTCACAGACCTGTATCTTCTTCTTTAAGAGGCTCCTCTGTCCTCCACTCATTACCTGTATTAATGGCACCTGTTTGAACGTGTTATCAGTATAAAAGATACCTGTCCACAACCTCAAACAGTCACACTCCAAACTCCACTATGGTGAAGACTAAAGGACCTAGTGAATGACCTGCAGAGAGCTGGGACCAATGTAACAAGGGCTACCATCAGTAACACACTATGCCTCCAGAGACTCAGATCCTGCAGTGCCAGACGTGTCCCCCTGCTTAAGCCAGTACATGTCCGGGCCCGTCTGAGGTCTGCTAGAGAGCATTTAGATGATCCAGAAGAGGATTGGGAGAATGTCATATGGTCAGATGAAACCAAAGTTGAACTGTTTGGTAGAAACACAACTCGTCGTGTTTGGAGGAGAGAGAATGCTGAGTTGCAACCAAAGAACACCATACCTACTGTGAAGCATGGGGGTGGAAACATCATGCTTTGGGGCTGTTTCTCTGCAAAGGGAACAGGACGACTGATCCGTGTACATTAAAGAATGAATGGGGCCATGTATCTGTAGACTTTGGGTGCAAACCTCCTCCCATCAGCAAGGGCATTGAGGATAAAACATGGCTGGGTCTTTCAGCATGACAATGATCCCAAACACACTGCCCGGCAACGAAGGAGTGGCTTCGTAAGAAGCATTTCAAGGTCCTGGAGTGGCCTAGCCAGTCTCCAGATCTCAACCCCATAGAAAACCTTTGGAGGGAGTTGAAAGTCCATGTTGCCCAGCGACAGCCCCAAAACATCACTGCTCTAGAGGAGATCTGCATGGAGGAATGGGCCAACATACCAGCAACAGTATGTGACAACCTTGTGAAGACTTACAGAAAACATTTGACCTCTGTCATTGCCAACAAAGGATATATAACAAAGTATTGAGATGAACTTTTGATATTGACCAAATACTTATTTTCCTCCATAATTTGCAAATACATTTTTCCAAATCAGACAATGTGATTGTCTGGATTTGTTTCCACATTTTGTCTCTCATAGTTGAGGTATACCTATGATGACAATTACAGGCCTCTCTCATCTTTTTAAGTGGGAGAACTTGCACAATTGGTGGCTGACTAAATACTTTTTTGCCCCACTGTATATGCAAGAAAGGACAACACCTAAATTAAGTTTGTTATCACAGACTATATGGGGCTGAAGTAATTTATAGACAAGGCCTTTTGAACCCCTTTGTTAACTAACACTATCCACTTCAAAGGACGCTCTCTTTGATATGCAGAGAATATGACCATCTGTTTAAGAATGGACAAGTTGTACAGGATATGACCTTGCATACCTAATGCCTCATTCAGGAGAAGGGTATGAACTGGCATAGTACATTTTCTCCCCAAGAGAAGAAGTGCTAGTGAGGAGCTAAGTTATGGTAAATCTAGGGGATGGAGAAAATGTCCAATCCTGTATGTGATATACGTCCAGAGGGAGGAGAGGGGTAGGATAGTTCCACCAATCAGGATGGCCCTATGCAAGTCCATGAGAGATAGGTCTATATTAGTTTAAGCCTTAAAACAGAGATGGAGGAGAGAAGACCCAACACATACAGAATGCCCTCATACTACACCACTTGTAAATATCGGGACATCTCCTAGACTTATATGTATACATGCTTGTCCTATGTGTTGTTTGTTTGTATATTAATGTTTTGCGTGTTATACTAAGTATTCCTTCATTTAATCTATGATTGTTTTCCTTTTTCTTACATTAGATAGATTGATGTGTTATAGTTTAGACCTACTTACTACTTACCAATATTTTTTTCTTATTGTGTTAAAGCTTTCACTCATGGTCAAAAAACTCTCCTTAACCTCCTTGGCGGTATGATTATTTTGGATTTTAGGTGCTGAAATCGGTACAATTATTTTGCATGGAAATTTGGCGTTTTATATTGTAGGTCTGTAATTCTTAACAATAACACACTTAAATCTGTCCAAACAAGAGTCTAGTAGATATCCCAGGTATGATAAAGTTTGAAACACAAAAACATAAATTATAATATAATAAATAAAAATAAATAAAAATAAATAATAATAAAAAAAAAAAATTAATAATAAAGTAAATTTCCCCACGATTCACTACCGCTCAATTCTGCAAGTGTTCTAATTTACTATCGCTGTTTTCTAGCTGGTCTAAAGCCACTGGGGATAAAAGGGATGTGAAATAATTTCATACAGTACTGTAATCTGTAAGATTACAGTACTGTATGTGTTATGATTTTACACTTTTTTGAATTTGCCGCCAGGCTCCGCCCCCGTGCATCGCACCGCTCGCAGGGAACGGAGACTGGCACGGAGAGGCTTCAGAGGAGGACGGAGCCCGCAGACACAGCGGGGGACATCGCAGGATCCCGGGGACAAGGTAAGTACACTGCACCAGGATCCTGCGATGTAATCCCGAGTGTGGCTCGGGGTTACCGCTAATGGTCCTGAATTTTAACCCCGACCCACACTCGGGAAAACCGCCAGGGAGGCTACCCCAAATCATATCTGAGAGATAATAAATTTCAAAAGATAACTTTCAGGTAACAATACATAGAGAACAGGATACCTTTTCATACAAGTACATCAGGCACATATCAGGAATATTAAATGTTGTGTTTACGTATTCTTTAAACTGTTGCCAACCAGCCGCTGTCATTTTTTGGCAGCAGGTTGGCACGGCTGCGCTAACTGCCGTAGGTGTATGTCAGCCGCTTTAAGAGCTGTGGGAGGCATGCGTGCGTGCCCACGCTGCGACACCGGAGCAGATGCGCATGGCCGGCAGCTGTGATGTCCCCCGGGCCACCCGCAATTGCTCCACAGAGAGCCAAAATGGGGATCAGTCAATGTAAACAGACAGATCCCAGTTCTGACAGGGGAGGTGAGAGAGATCTGCTATTCCTAGTGATCAGGAACAGCAATCTCTCTCCTCCTCCAGTCAGTCCCATCCCCCCACAGTTAGAAACACCTCCCAGGGTACACATTTAACCTCTTGATCTTCCCCTAGTGCTAACCTTTTCCCTGCCAGTTGACATTTACACAGTAATCAGTGCATTTTTGTAGCGCAAAAAAAAAAAATACCACCGAAAGGAAGCTCTATTTGTGGGAAAAAAATGACATACATTTTGTTTGGGTACAGTGTCGCACGACCGCGCAATTGTCAGTTAAAGCCACGCAGTGCCGTATCCCAAAATAAATGGCCTGGTCAGGAAGTGGGTAAATCCTTCCGGGGCTGAAGTTGTTAATGACCGGCTGACAGACGTGGTGGCTGTACACACGTTTGGGCATTTATATCACATGGGGATTCACAAGAAACTACTTGTGTCTAGGGCTGTTGGGCAACTTCTCAGGTAAATGCATATAGCAGTGGCATCTGTCAACCTGTCATTGATTTGTACAGTATGTGCAGACACTTATGACTCCTGGGCGTAGAAATCCTCCCCCTTTGTATGCTGTATGGCCCTGTGAATGAGGCCTTAATGTGTTAATGCGGTTATTATAAGCAGTTATACAATCATATAATGGATATCTGTAAAAGAAGAGTGGGAGATAAAAAAAAAAGCACACTACATAGTGCTCTATAATTATTGTCCTCTGCCGCAGACCTCTGTTACCGACAGGTAACTTTGTCTTCTTTTCCTTTCCAACTGCAAAAGCTCGGCTCGGTGAAATTGCTGCCATGTCTATTGACTGAGCACTGAGAACTGACAATGATTGGATGCTGAGAGGTGTGCCTTCCCCAGTGATGGCACTCAAATAAGCAGTGACAGCTTCTATGTTAACATGGAGACTGGGGAATACAATGAGGCAAAGGTGAGAAAGTGCAGCAGAAGATGAGATATTGAAACCTTACAGCTTTACTTCTATTCCTGAGGATTTTCACAATGCAGAGCTGCATAGACAGAATAGTCACTAAAGAAACTAGACAATAGAACAAAAAGTTTACTTGTAAAGCAATTCTTGTTCAAATCTATTCATCTACAAGAAAGCATTACTAGCGAATATCAACATATTTGCAGGATAATATAGTCTCAGGCTTTAGAAATCTTTAAAACATCGTCACGATGATTTTTTACTGCAAACCTGTCCTTAAAGAGGAACTGCAGTCTGCTCACATAATTTGTAATAAAAACATCTTTGCCATTCTGAAGCTTCCCTCCAACCACTTTGCATATTTTTTTATATATACTGTGATTCTGTACTTGCCAATTACGCTGCAGAAATCTCCCTCCACTAAGTCTGGCTGAAGCCATTGTAACTTTGGGCAGCTGAAGCTGCTACCTGTTCACTTCCTGGATTTACACAGACACACCTCCAGCTCTGCAGCTCTCATTGGCCCTCTTATGACTCCCCCCTCCCTTCCTAGAAAACTCTCCCAAGAGTGAGAGAGAGAGAGAGCTGTGCATAATGTCATAAGCCTAGGCTAATGATCAGACAAGAAACAGGAAGTGGGCTGTATAAGGTATTTACAGGCAGAAAAAAAATGTTTTACTATCCAAAGTTAAAACAACAAGGCCAGAGGATTTAATAGATGGAAAGATGAAAAAAATGACTAAAGTTCCGCTTTAATGGGTTTATTTCAGCTATCCAGTTTGCTTAGAAGTGCAGCTATGACATGATTATAACGTAAACTGGATTTTCATCATATGTGACAGGCAGCCTTTCTTGTATCATTTGCTTTAAATGATCACTGGTGGATATAGAAGACGGGGTCATTTCTCTAAGGGTAAAAGTGGTTTTAATGTCAAAAAGGTTCCAAATGCCATTCCTCCTATCCCGACCCCAAATACTTACCTGAGTCCTCTCTCAATCCAGCACTGTGCCCAAGTATAGAACTCAGTGAGAGCAGCAGGAGCCATTGATCAATCAAATTCTGTGTGCGTCTATGAACACAGCCAGACTTGGGAGCGAGCCAGCATGTGTGCCATCATAGGAAGTGGCTTTCTATGGAGGCACACGGAGAAGTGGAGGAGGCAAATGAACTGACAGGGGACCCCAGAAGAGGAGGTTCGGGAAGCTCTGTGCAATACCCTTGTATAGCTTCCTTTTAAGTCCCTCAGTCCCTTATCCTTTTTCTCAATGGGGAGGATATGTACAAAAAGAAAGGGAAAGAGTTACTAATCCCTATGAATACTTACATCGTAATAAGTCTGGAAAATAGGGGATGAGCAGTCAGAGGCTGTCCAAATTGTCTGTACCGGGAGCTGTGGAAGGGACCCACAGAAGAGGGTCCAATATCATGCCAATTAATTTCTATGATGGATGTGCATGACTACATGCTCTAACCACCTGCTCGTATTGTAAAAAGGGACAGCTCAGCTACCAACTTACGCCAATGGCACAGAATGAAATCAATTTTTAAGAAAACATAAATGCTATTTTAATAAGAGAACAAATCAACCAGCATATCCGATAAAACCAGTGCTTGGCCATGGTTTATGCTTTTTGATTTTTCTCTTGGGAAAATGCAGCATGGTGACTCACTTATTTGCTTTTGTGCAATGGAGCTCTTCTAACAATGTCCTAGATATCTCCCTGTAGGGAAGACCTGCATGGTCTGATCCTCCTCCAATTAGCAAAGTTAAGTGTTATTTGTCTGGCTTTATCAAATTGAATCAGTGCTCATTTAAATATGCTAAAAACAATACATTTAGAACATGGTGATAACATTTACGTTTTTAAAGTGTTATAATTACTAAATAAAAAAAACATCTCTGGGTCTGGGCACAGCTTTTTTTGGTGAGGGCTTAACTTGTTTTAATATGACAAGATCTGTACGTTTAAATGCAGAATAGCGAAATATCTAAACCATAATCTAATGACATTTAGTTAGCTAAAGTTTGCTAAAGCACCTTGTACCATAAACAGCTACCATTTTTAAAGGTTTTCACCTTTTCTTGCATATGCATTGTTGCATATTCCTGTATACTTAAACTCCAGCAATTACTACATATCATTTCTCAGTGTGGGTTTCTTGATAATGACAGGGAGCAGTGACAGTGGAGAATGCTTGTGCAATGGACAATGGCAAAGCCACTAGTAATCTTCATTGGGTGACAATGTAGGAGAACATTTGGGAGACAGGAACATAATCTTGTCACTCTACAGAAAGAAGTGCCTGAGCAAGGATCTTCATGACAGGATCGACAGGGATTATTTAATCAAAGGTGAAGATTAAGAAATATTTTGAAAACATTAAAGCGGTAGTAAACTGCAGTTGATGAAAAAAAAAAAATCCCCTGCAAGGCAATGTCATAATGTGCTAGTATGCATTGCATACTAGCACATTATAAGAAACTTACCTCAAAACGAAGCCCTCCAGCACCGCGCTGTCACCGCTGAGAGTGCTTTCATCTTCCCCCAGTCTTCCTTCTGGGTTCACCCCCTCCGTTTATGTGCTCTGAAGGTCCGGCACTGTATGCCGACCTTCAGCGTGCATGCGCCGGTGACGTCACAGGCTGCATGTATTCTGATACAAAAAAAGGTGCCACTGCCCCCATCTATAACTGGCCATCGCAGTAAGCGGCATTGGGGGGTGACATAAGATAATTACAAGGCCAAGGATAAATCCAAGGGAAAAAAGACCAAGCTTACTTACCGATCAGCTCACTGACAACCAAGTCAACCTGTCTAACAGTGTGCGTTAAAAGCAGGGATTTAGTCCGCACGCATTTGCAAATGCATGCGTAAGCCACAGAGCCTCGCCACAGCACCCTGGTATCTGTGGTCCCTAACACGAACTTAGAAGTGTCTTCACAATGAAAGCACATGCATTCTGATGGATAGATGAGGGCAGGAGGACTGAAGGGGAGCCCACCCCTTCTAAAAGTTACAGGAGCACACTGAGCACTCAGCATGTAGCTCAATGGCCACGAAGGTGTCAGCACGTTGCCTGACCAATATACAGTGATACAAAAAAGGTACCACTGCCCCATCTATAACTGGCTATCGCAGTAAGCAGCATTGGGTGGAGGGGGGTGGCATAAGGTAAATACAAGGCCAAGGATAAATCCAAGGGAAAACAGTTCAAGTTTAGGAGATATTCACAGTATCTACAGGTAAGCCTTATTATAAGCTTACCTGTAGATACAAGTGGTATAACAGAGTTTACTACCACTTTAAGTTTTGAAATAATCTGTTCTCATAGTCCTCTTGAACCCCTTAGAACAGTTGTTCTCAACCCTGTCCTCAAGTACCCCCAACAGGCCATGTTTTGGGAATTTCTCTTAGATAAAATAGCTGCCCAAAATACCAAGCCATTGACTGATTTAAAGCACATGTGCAAGATAAAGGAAAACCTGCAAACATGGCCTATTGGGGGTACTTGAGGACAGGGTTGAGAACCACTGCCTTAGAAGACTCTGCCCCTATTGTGGTCTCTGAACCTTAGAGAGTTACATGATTTGTATTTCAACTTTACATTGCCCATTGGTGGTAAAATTAACTGAATATATCATATGCTGTCCATAAAGCATGGGCAATAATAAGAACTGGGATGTTTTTGTCTAATTATCATTTTTAATATTAAAAGAAGTTTCCTATTTTTCAGCGTAATAGGGTCCTGCAAAAATATGTTTTTTTTTTTCCTACCAGTAGATTTTATGATCTTTAATTAATTCTAATTCTAATTCTAAGACAGAAGTGGGTGATTAGAGAATATTTTTTTCATGCTCCAATGGTGTATTTTCAACTAATAATTCTGATACGATGGTTTTATTAGAAATGAGGGATTGGTTATTTTATTGGTTTTCATATCATTTATTTTATTTAATATAATTCATTTTAATTTACTATTGTATTATGGCTGCATAGTTCTTTAGACACTCATTGAATATAAACTTTTATAGTTGCATTGACTGTTTAAGGGATTTGACATAACATTTATTTGTTGGTCTCTTGTCCCCATCTATGAGTCTATATATTCGTTTTGAGACAAGGGAAGTAAAACAAACACAAATTGATCATGTTGTACTGTTTTGTAAGCAAGCCAATGAAGCCATTAAAATTGTTGAGCATAAATGATACAACTTGAATTAAATGGGTTTGTTTTCTTCTGAATATTATTCATACCATTGCAGTTCATAGATGTGTTTACAGTTTAGCTGCTCATTAATTCTGCATCTGTTCAATGCTGTGGCTTTCATGAAAGAAAAACCTTATTGTTAATTTTTCTTATTGTATTTCCAATGCATTGTTTTGTCAGAAAGTTACTGACTGCTTGCAAGCATGGACAATTAAAAGCTAAGTGCAGTTCTGCCCCTTTGGAGGTATAAACAGCTGAACACTATGTGCAGACAGAGCTGAAGAAAACAGAGCTACAGATGGTTACTAAGGTCTCTGGGTGCCACTGCCGACCTGTTTCTGAACTAGAATTTATGCTCTGTAAGGTATTTGCATTGACAGCATTTAAAAAACAACAACTTTCTAGCTCATAGTAATTCTTACCTTAAAGTAGTATTCAACCCTCTGTGTTTTTTAAAAAACCCCATCCCCTCTAAACTATTTGTTAAAATTCTTACTTCAGCATTTGCATTTACAACTTGCAATGCTGCTGGCCCCTGCTCTTTTTTTGCTGCTTGCCAGAACTTTGGGTCTTCACAAGTAAAGCCTCGTACACATGATGCGAAATTCGGAAGGGGATTATCACTTGACAGGCTGTTGTCCGAAATTCTTACCATTAGTACGCTCCTTTCGATAATTGTTTTCCAATTTTCGGACAACACATGTTGGATGACAGGCTAGTAAATTTTTGGCAAACGACTGCTCCACGTCTGATTTTTGGATGGTCAGTACACACATCCGTCACACAAAAGTCGAAAGTACAAACACGCATGATCGGGACCAAGGAACGAGCTGGAAACCGGTCTTGTAAACTAGCGTTCGTAATCGAGAATTACCATTCATGACGCAGCGCACATTCTCTTTTTCTTTAATGAGATAATAATGAAGCTGCTTTGTTGGTGATACTGATGGAGTTATGCCAAACATATTTTAAAAGGCATTTGTTTTCTAGTGATATCAAGAATATTATTATTATGCTTGTTGTTTGATTTTTTGGCAACACCGTTATCCCTGAGTTTTTAATATCAAAGATGCAACTATGTTGGTGTCCCTTGATAATTTTACATTGTATTTTTTTAATGTAACCGCCTACTCCCAAACTGTCATTTGACAGCCAAGTATTATGCTGCACAATTTTTTTATTGTGCAGAAAAAAATAACACAAATTAAATTAGAGATGCTATCTGCCATCCAAATACAAAGAACTTAACAAAAAAGTGCATTTCATGCATACAAAAATATAGAAAAAAAACATTATTCCTAAAAACACAAAATAATAGAAATTAGTAAGGAGGGGAGGGGTGATAATCCCCAGACCAGCAGGGTTGTTGGGGTTCTTGTGGTTGGTATTGCCACTGACCGCCATGCTGCTGTGATGGGTGGGTTGGCTGTGGAGGTGGTGTATGTGAGCCTTCAAAATCACACAGGTGGGTGGTGGCATAGAAGTCGCCCGTCGCCCCCCTGTTGAGGAGCTGCAGGATGAGATCCTCGCACCTTCTCCTCTGGTCACTGGCCATCCCCCTTAACTTATTGGCCGTCACCATGCCAAATCACTCGCACTCATCTGGGTCTGTCTGGATGGCAGTAGTGGCCTGGCTGGAGAAGGAAGCTGTGGCATCCTCCAGATTCCTGTTCTTCCTGGCCCTTTTAGCAGGAGGGTGTAGAGGAGGGATCTGGGACTCTGTCTGACTGCTGGCCGCTGGCTCCTCCAGACTGACACTTTCCTGTGTATGAAAATGGGACATAATTAGAATCTTGTTATTGGTTTGGTCATCAATCACACACAATTTTGACCTCCTCACTGTTGCAATTTGAATGTGGATAAATAGAAAAGACTATCATTCTGACCCCAGCATTTTTCATTCTTGTTCAAATCATTTTTGGTCCCTACTGTCTATTGAAATGGAAACCACTTTGTTAGGGCAGAAATATTTTTCTAATAACGTCTAGTTATCATCATTGCATTATTGGATACAAAAATGGTCAACAATGCTATACCTGGGTCAAGCTGGGCTCCTCTTCATCCTGTGCATCAAGACCTGCACGGACCTCAGGAGCTGTGGCCTCAGCAGACATAGAAGGGAGTGTAGACAGTGATGGCCTGGGTTCAGTATGGTCTGTCAAAAACCACAGGCTGTGGTAATGCCATAGCCTAGGGACATATAGGTTGCTGCTTCAGATCTCTCAGAGTCCAGGACATTGTTCAGCTCCCTTTAAAATGTACTACGAAGGTTGGCTATCTTTTGCCTGACGTAGTTGGCAAAGTGAAATTATCAGTCATGATGATATGATGCCTGCAAGACAGAACACAAGACAAACCTTAATCCATAAGCTGGTCCCAATATAGGCCTCAATCTAAGCAGTATAGGCCACTAACCACCTATGCCCAAATTTCCAATTGTTCCTTAGTTTTCTGCTCCTTTCGTGCGTTGGCGATCGATCGTCCTCCACTCCAAGATCATTCCAACGGCCGTTCCATTGACCGTGCGTTCTGGCTTTATACACACCGTGCATGCGTCAAACTCCTCTCTCAGTGTGTCATGACGCTGGGGTGTGACCATCTCTCTTCTGCATGCGACATACATGGCAGAACATTCAGGAGGGACAACATGGCGGATTTGATGGATTGCAGCCAGCCCCGCAGTGGTGGAGCTCATAGGAGGCACAAAGCAACCCCCATGAGCAAGGGTGAGATGGTGGAGATGTTGCACATCCTAGAGAAGCACTATTATGACCGCAAGCTGCGCAATTACAAAAGGCCCAACAGCCGAAAGGACAGCATTTGAGAAGGTAATCGCCGTTTTGCACAGAGAATTTTCGGTGGACCAATCAAAGGACCAAATCCGAAAATGATGGTCTGATCTAAAACACCAGGAACAAGACCAGATGGAGTACATACATCAGATCATAAAAAAGTAAGCAATATTTGGATCTTAACAAAATGTATATGTGTAAATTAGCTGTCTGATGTTCTTTCTCCAAGTAGCTCTAGAGAATTCTATATAAGCTTTTAGAAAATCTTTGTATGACTTGGGATTCCAAAGATGAAAGTAAATATAAAGCATATATGAACATTCTCATTTGGTCATGTTTTTGGACATTCATTTATATTTTGTATTTATTGTTTTTTTTTCTTTCAACAGGGAGGCACAAAAAAAGGATGCTCCAGCCAAGCCACCGCAAGGGACGAAGGGAGGCTACCCTCGCTCGGGCCCCAACAGGGGAGGCAACAAGGCCATTTTCCCCCCAAAACATAAATGCCAACTTCAAACACACTCCCTTAGCCACCGACAGGGGTGTTTCTAGGTGGGCAAAAGGCCATGGGCTTAGGGAAGAACTTAAGGTGTAAAGAACACTTTCTGGTTGCTGCCTGGCTCATCAGTGACCATTAATGCAGCCTTGCCAGTGTAGACATGGGTAGAGGAGAGGCCTCAGGGCTCCCAGTCACACAGAGTCACACCTGCTAGGATGATCATCACATATCCCGTATCCCATAGGAGACAGGAGGAGTGGGGGGCAACTACAGGACTTTTTCAATGTTGGCACTTGTCAAGTGTTTGACGACTGGAAAATGCCATCACCTTCCCTTTTTTATGCATTTTTCACAGAAAAACATCCAGAGTGCAGCATGGTGGAGTCCACTAGTCAGGAGCAAACATTAACATCAGACCAAGTGCAAGGTTGGTCAACTAATGTAGCAAAATGGATGCTATAAACAGATGGGACTTGGGGTGGCTTAATGAATGTTGTATTGTTTCTTTTTAGAAGAAAGTGAGTGTGGTTAGCTCACCCAGGATGTTCCTTTGGAGCCATGGGATCTGTCTCCTGGACCCAGCACAGACATTGTTATTGTGGATGTCAAATCCCCTGATGCGAGTCACAGTGAGGGCCAAAGCAAACCAGAAGAGGAAGAAAGTATTCAAGAGCCTCTTGTTTGCTCCAGCAAGTATTCTTGGAATCTTTCTTTATGTGTATAGATGCCCAAACCAAACACCCACTGCACACATTAGCAAAGTACATAGTGCCTTAACATTAGCATGGAGAAGGAAGAGGCGGAAGGAACTGGCAGTCTTCCTAGGTAACCGAGTTTGGGAGACCCAGGCACCAGGGCCAAGATTATAGAGTAGCTGCAGTGTGTACATTCCTAGTAGTGTAGGTGTCTGAAGGGCAAGCAGGTTACAAGCAACAATAGACTGGGTAGGTAAGTATTTCCTTAATTTGACTAGTAACTTGACCATAACTCACTATGTAGGGCCTCAGCCACTTGACCATCGTTCCCTTAATACTTTATAATCTTCTTACTGGGTCATGATCTTCCACGATGTACTATTGGCAGAATGAGTACAGATATGTTGCAGTGTTTGAGGGAACTGGAGCAAATCAAGAAGGCTGCCACTGCTTTACAGCGAAGAATCAGATATTTTGTGGACATGCTTGCAAAATTCTAATTTCTAATCTCCCCTTGCCTGGTCTGAAGTTTATTGTTCCACTTGTTGGCTCCTGTTTGCCCTTACTAATTACCACGTTTTTATGACTTTAAAATGTGAAGGTTTAGAGACAGAACTCAGTGTTTCTCCACTCCACTCCTCTAGGTGCACCACCAGGTCCTGTTTTCTAGATTTTCCTCAGTCTATAAACAACTGTGCGAATTACTAACAGTGAAAATGACAACATCACCTGTGCCAAATTCATGAAATCAAGAAAACATGACCTGGGTTTGCATCTTGAGGAGGAGAGTTGGGAAACACTGCCCTAACTAATGTGAATCATAATGTTTATCTGTTTTTTAGAATCTAAAACCCAAAATTTGAAGGTGCCCACAAATTGGGCAGTAACATTTCCCCCATGATCCCATGCGTAAAATGTGTGCAGTTCCATACATCTATTTTTCTAAAGCCCTAAAACACACAGTGTGTCAACATGTGTGTCAGGAACTTGCTGTAGCGAGACGGAGGTGCGTGTGTGCGCGCATGTGCACACGGGTTCCAGTCCAACGAGCTGAGCAGCAGCGTGTATGTGTGCGTGTGCACGCTATAAGCTGCTTGGCGCAAATAGGCCTTTAAAAGAACAGCAGCTGTGCTTGTGCAGTGCTGTTTGATCGGCAGCTTACAGTGTCCTGAAACCAGTGCCTGCTATCTGATTACCCAGCTCTGCTGACTTACCTGATATCTCCATTCCTGACTTTGACTTACCTTGACTCTTCTTAAAGACTTTCTGCTTGATATCCTGTTGTCAACCTCTGCTTGTTCATCTGACCCTGCTCCAGCTTACTGCCTTGCTCTGTCTGATTACCTGTGTTTGACCTGGCTTGTCTCATCCTGTTCCAGACTGCTGCTGGTCCTGCACCATCCGGATCACTGACCTGCATCTTCCTCTGCTGTCATCTGCATCCTGGTCCTTCCTGGTGGTTCATCATCCATTCATCTGTGCCAGCTACCACAGATCTCACAGGCACTCCTACCTCACTGCACTCTCAAAGCCTCTGTCCCAACTCCAGTGGCTCCTGAGCCAGGGCTGTAAGAGTGGTCTCCTCCTACAAGTCAGGCTCTACTACGAGGTACGTAACAGTTTGCTATCTCCCATCACGGGGTATCAGTGGACACATTTTGGGGGTACAACCCCTTCTTCATAACTAAAAGTAGCTCTGAGGTAGGGGTTGCACCCCCGAAACGCGTCCATTGATACCCCGTGATAGGAAATAGCACATGTTGACACACTGTGTGTTTTAGGGCTTTAGAAAAATAGATGTTTGTAACTACACACATTTTAGGCATGGGATCATAGGGGATTTAAGTGGTCTGGCTCTACGTGTACGTGGCTTCAAATTTTGGCTTTTAGAGGGGTGAGATTACCCATCCGAGGAAGGCAACATCCACACAGTCTTGGGATACTAATGTCTTGGTTGCCCTTCACTTTACCAAACTCGAACTTTGTAAGTTACTGAGTTTTGGATGTGTATCTAATGGCTTAGAACATGCCTGTTTAGCCACAATAATTGAGAAATAATGCAAAACATACATGTTATACACCAAGATGTTGGTTTGTTTTAAAACCTTAAAAACGCACATGTGAATGTGCTTTGAGTAAAATGTTTTTTTACTAAACAATGTGTGGCTTACTGTTTCATTGCTCAATACCAGTGTATTTCGTAAGTTGTAGTTACAGTGTCAATGTGCTCTTAAATGTTGACAACTCCTGCAATTTTTAGGTTTAAAAAAATTAAAGGTGTTGTAAAGGCATAATGTTTTTTGAACTTCATGCATTAGATACATTAAGAACAAAAACATTGTGTGTGTGTAGCAGACCCACAGCACACCATAATAGTTAGCTGAATAAGATATTGTCACTTCATGTAGCAATTTAGATACATTTGCACTATTGGAGCAAGTGTTCAAAATTAAGCCCATTTTGGAACATTTAGACATATAAGAAACACAGACAACAGTAGTTCAAATGAAATATGAGTTTATGATCTCAAAAAAGATGAGACATGATCAGCTACAATTTGCTGTCAAGCCACTGCCCCTCTACCCACAAAATATTCAAGGTATTTCTGCCGTAAATCTCGGGCAATTTGGGAGGGCAATCCAGCACGGGCATTTTCAATAGCCTTCAGCATGCCCACAGGCGAGCTGCAGCCTTTTCAGCTGGGCCTGCCACTGCAGGGTCCACATCACTTGGCAGTGAGGCTAGGTAGCTGGTAGCATTTCTCCTTAAAAAAATTATGTAGTATACAGCAGCACAGGACCACATGGTTTATCTTGTAGAGTGCCGTGATGATTGGAGTCAAAAACAGCCTGAAAGGACTTGATAGGATGCCAAAGGTGTGATTTAACTGTACTTCTGTCTCGGTCTGATTTCACAGTTTCTGACATAAACCTTCTGTGTGTAGCAGCCTCCCCAGCTCTCCCCTTATTACCTACCTGAGCCTCTTCTCTTTCCAGCGATGTTCAAAATCCCCTCAGTCTTCCAGGACACTCCTTCTGATTGGCTGAGACAGAGCAGCAGTGCTATTGGCTCCTGCAGCTGTCAATCAAAGTCAGTCAGCCAATCAGGGGAAAGAGGGGGTGGGGCAGGCTGGGGCTCCATATTTGAATAGATACACAGAGCTCTGACTTGGCTTGGGTACCCCCTGTAACAAGCTGCTGGCTGAGGGGAGAGGCTAGGAGCAGCGAAGAAGGACCCGAGAAGAGGAGGATCCGGGCTGCTCTGTCCAAAACCAACTACATAGAGGAGGTAAGTATAATATGTTTGTTATTAAAAAAAAAACAAAAAAAACGAGCCTTTACAATCACTTTAACGTGTTTTAGGTAAGATAAAAAAAAAGAAGCAAAATACGTACTATTGCTTCTAAGCTGTGCTGTGGGTACAAACAACAAATTATATATACATATGTGGTATCGTTGTGATCGTCAGGAGCAGGAGAATTTATTTTAGGTTGTTATGG
This sequence comes from Lithobates clamitans, assembly GCA_037952925.1. Lineage (NCBI taxonomy): Eukaryota > Metazoa > Chordata > Amphibia > Anura > Ranidae > Lithobates > Lithobates clamitans. The sequence continues at coordinate 10,033,502 of JBBGZY010000081.1, forward strand.
AAGTAACAAGAAATATACAGCAAACCCCCACCACCACCCACTGTTAGCTGGATGCAGGCAGTGGGAGCAGCGGTCGATGCTGATGCGTCCATCTTCCAGCCTTGTCCTTAAGCATGGCGGGCTCGGGAAAGCTGCTCCTGTGTCCTCTCCTCTCTCCGGTGTGTCTCCTCTCTGCTCCTCCTGGCGCTAGATGTTCAATAGGATCGCCTGATGTTTTGGCCAATCGGGAAACAGGTTTCATACCTGCTTCCTGATTGGCTGGGAGGAGGATCAGTGTTGCAACAGCGAATATTCATTTGCTGTTGCAACACACCTGGGTAGGCTGGGTAGGCTCCGGTCGCATCCTCTCCGACCCGAGCACACCCTATTTTGAAGCCTATTAGAGCCTCTGGCTCTAATCAGGTACTTAGAAAAACCCTGGCAACTGTAATCATGCATCCGGTGCCCTGAAAGGGGCCAGACACATAAATAGGGGGCGGCCATGGATAGATTCATGCTATGCATGAATCTATCCATTGCAAAGAGGGGGTGGCGAGGAGAGAAGGGGCGGCGCCTGGGCGCCCCTAAGGCCCCTTTCATACTGGTGCGGGGGTGACGTCGGTGATAAAACGGCGCTATATTTAGCAACACTTTACCGTCGTTTTAGTGGCGGTATTCGGCCGCTAGCGGGGCAGTTTTAACCCCCGCTAGCAGCCAAAAAAGGGTTTTAAACTGCCCACAAATCGCCGCTGCAGAAGCGATATGCCGTCAGTATAGTCGTGCTGCCCCATTGATTTCAATGGGCAGGAGCGGTGAAGGAGTGGTGTACTCACCGCTCTTTCACCTCTCCAAAGATGCTGCTAGCAGGACTTTTTTCAGCGTCCTGCCAGCGCACCGCTCCAGTGTGAAAGACCTCGGGGCTTTCACATTGGAGAGACTGCAGTGGCTGTTTCAGGGTGCTTTGCAGGCGCTATTTTTAGCGCTGTATCGCCTGCAAAGCACCCCAGTGTGAAAGGGGTCTATTGGACAGGCCACCACTGATCAACATCATAAGGATGGCACATAGATGCTGCTTGAAGTGCCTGTGGAGGATAAGAGGTGGACTAGAATGCCGACTGTCAGGGGAATTGTTTTTAATCACATTCTGCTAAAACAGTTTTCCTCAATATTTTTGAACTGTGTTGATGTGCTCTGAAACTGATATCTGGGCTTGGCCGCTTTTGAACAGGTAAGGTTGACCTCTGTTATTTTCAACAACCCCTCCAGGCATTATTGCTATAGCTAATAGAGGGACAATCCATAGATGGTTCTTATCTCAGATATGCAAATGCTCACGCTAGTGGTCATTTTTATATCAGGAAATATAATTGCCATTTTCTGCTTAAAATGTAAAGTGTATGTAAATCCTTGCAATAAACCTTGCTAATTTGGTTATATCTGTTTGCAACTGCTTATAAAGTGTTTAGCTGGTGTTCAGCTTCAATTCTGTAATTGAACCTGTTAGTACATCTAACACTCCTCCCACCAGACTAAAAATTCTGCTGTCCAAAGGTGCCCCTGTGCTCCTTCATCCAGAGTGGTGTCTATATAATACAGGAGGCGTGTTACTTCACCAGGAAAAAACTAGTAAAAAAAATGAGTAAAAAAAGTCTAAAAATAAAAAACGAATGCAGTCAATACATATAATGCTAAGCTGCAACATATCATATTTTTAGATTTGGGTTTAATACCACTTCTGTCTCTTCAAAAGAGCTATCATAGCTATCATAGAGTCATCATAGTGTAAAACCTGTTACATTCCTGTGTGGGTGTGGCAGCACAACAGTGGATTCTGTGACTGGTGCGAATTTCAATTAAAACACATGGGGGTTGATTTACTAAAACTGGGTAGTGCAAAATCTGGTGCAGCTCTGAATAGAAACCAATCTGTTTCCAGGTTTTTTGTCAAAGCTTAACTGTACAAGCTGAAGTTAGAAGCTGATTGGCTACCATGCACAACTGCACCAGATTTTGCACTCTCTAGTTTTAGTAAATCAATCGCATGGTGTGTGCACAATGGGTTACCCTGTTTCCCCGAAAATAAGACCTAGCGTGATTGTCAGTGATGGCTGCAATATAAGCCCTACCCCCCAAATAAGCCCTAGTTAAAGTCATTGTAGGTCTTATTTTCAGGGTAGGGCTTATTTTCGGGGGAAATAGGGTAGGGCTTATTTGGGGGGTAGGGCTTATATTGCAGCCATCACCGACAATCACGCTAGATCTTATTTTCGGGGAAAATCTATCTATCTATCTATCTATCTATCTATCTATCTATCTATCTATCTGTCTATCTGTCTATCTGTCTATCTGTCTATCTGTCTATCTGTCTATCTATCTATCTATCTATCTATCTATCTATCTATCTATCTATCTATCTATCTATCTATCTATCTATCTATCTATCTATCTAGCTAGCTAGCTAGCTAGCTGGGAAGACTGAATCTGCAGTAGGCAAGCAGCTTGGTGTGAAGAAATCAACTGTGGGAGCAATAATTAGAAAATTGAAGACATACAAGACCACTGATAATCTCCCTCGATCTGGGGCTCCACGCAAGATCTCACCCCGTGGGGTCAAAATCATCACAAGAACGGTGAGCAAAAATCCCAGAACCACACGGGGGGACCTAGTGAATGACCTGCAGAGAGCTGGGACCAACGTAACAAAGGCTACCATCAGTAACACACTATACCAACAGGGACTCAGATCCTGCAGTGCCAGACGTGTCCCCCTGCTTAAGCCAGTACATGTCCGGGCCCGTCCAAGGTTTGCTAGAGAGCATTTGGATGATCCAGAAGAGGATTGGGAGAATGTCATATGGTCAGATGAAACTAAAGTAGAACTGTTTGGTAGAAACACAACTCGTCGTGTTTGGAGGAGGGAGTATGCTGAGTTGCAACCAAAGAACACCATACCTACACCATACCTACCATACCTACTGTGAAGCATGGGGGTGGCAACATCATGCTTTGGGGCTGTTTCTCTGCAAAGGGAACAGGGCGACTGATCCGTGTACATGAAAGAATGAATGGGGCCATGTATCATGAGATTTTGAGTGCAAACCTCCTCCCATCAGAAAGGGCATTGAAGATGAAAGGTGGCCTGGTCTTTCAGCATGACGATGATCCCAAACACACCGCCCGGACAATGAAGGAGTGGCTTCGTAAGAAGCATTTCAAGGTCCTGGAGTGGCTTAGCCAGTCTCCAGAACTCAACCCCATAGAAAACCTTTGGAGGGAGTTGAAAGTCTGTGTCGCCCAGCGACAGCCCCAAAACATCACTGCTCTAGAGGAGATCTGCATGGAGGAATGGGCCATGCCAGCAACATGTCATTGCCAACAAAAGATATATAACAAAGTATTGAGATGAGCTTTTGATATTGACAAAATACCTGTGCCTGTTTAGACTGGGGAGTTTGATACCTGTCTGTGCGGGCAGACAACACCTGTGTGGCAAGCCTTTGTAACAGGGAGTTAGGTGCTGGGGACTAGACATGTGCACACTGAAATATTTCATTTCGGAATTTCGTTTTCGTCCGAAAAATAAATTTATTTAGTTACTCCCGAATGTAGTACGGTATTTATTTATTTCGTTTTTCGTTAAAAATTGCATTCGTCCGAAAATCCAAATTAAGGTCGAATCTGTCATTGAAGGCTTATGGTGTCTGTCGAATGTTCAAAGAAGATTCGACGGAGCAGCTAAACTTTACGATGCCATATATTTTACCTGCTCCGTCGAATCTTCTTAGAATTTTCAACAGACACCATAAGCCAAACTACGTGTGTACTTAGTTCTAGCTATTTTACTGCTCCTCCTCTTTGGTTACAATCAGCCAATAACATTCATCATCATCATTATTTTTATTTATCTTTTCTCCCCTACATCGAATCTTTCTCCCCTACGTCGAATCTTTTCTCCCCTACGTCGAATCTTTTCTCCCCTACGTCGAATCTTTTCTCTCTATGTCGAATCTTTTCTCTCTATGTAGAATAATCTTGGACTAATAGAGTTAAGGTTAGGCACATTCGACCACAGGTTTGATGGACACAGATTGTTTTTGTCATCATCATGTCGAATCTCCTATCTATATCGAACTGTTGTAGCAACGAAAACGAAAATAAAGCATTTGTTTATGTCGGATCTTTCATTTTTCGGATTCGTTCGGATTCGGATTTGTTAAAACGATAACGAAAATACCTGAAATTCGGACGAAAATGCATTCGGACGAAAACGAATGCACATGTCTACTGGGGACAGCACAAGGATGCACCTAACTGATAGCCAGGGAAACCTGTGTGTAGTAAGTGGCCAAGTTGGCAAGGATTTATTTTCAGGTTTCTTTTTGTTTTGCTGTTTTTGGACCATTATAAATAAACCGCACCTTTGTTTTTGTTCACCTTCACTGTTGTTTGCTGTGCTTAATTTTAGTGTAGTGAACCCATCCAGAGGGTCACAAACACCCGTTGCCAAGCTAACCCCCTCACAACACGATATTACCAAAAGTATTGGGATTTCTGCCTTTACACGCACAAGAACTTTAATGGCATCCCAGTCTTAGTCCGTAGGGATCAATACTGAGTTGGCCCACACTGAGATGGAGGAACTTGACTGGCCTGCACAGAGTCCTGACCTCAACCTGAAAAAACTCCTTTGGGATGAACTAGAGCAGAGACCGCGAGCCAGGCCTTTGCGTCCAACATCAGTGCCTAACCTCACAAATGCGCTTCTGGAAGAATGATCAAACATTCCCATAGACACACTCCTAAACCTTGTGGACAGCCTTCCCAGACGAGTTGAAGCTGTTAAAGTTGCAAAAGGTAGGCCAACACAATATTGAACCCTACAGACTTAGACTGGGATGCCATTAAAGTTCATATGCGTGTAAAGGTATGTGCCCCAATACTTTTGGCAATATAGTGTGTATATATAAATCTATATAAAAATGGAAAGAAATACTCTAGTAACAAGAAATTACACTAATTGTCTAAATGTTTTGGCATACCTGTTTTGATGGAACCACGTGGTTTTGACGAAGCACGCTAGTCGTGATATACACGATACCCTTTTCTGCGTTTGCCATATGCCTGCACATATGCCTGTACATCTGTTTTTATGATCTCCTGCAAATAAATGTATTGCATCGTATTGGGAGTGCAACCGTTCCTTCCGTCTTCTCTACATAAATAAAAACAGTATTGAACGTATGAAGCATCTTACAGCTTCCTTATACCAAAGGGAGGAGAGGCTTTGAGATAATGGTAAATGTTTTCATGCTCTTCTACATATCAGGAGCTCATGGGCTCCTCTGATATGGAATGCCCTGTGAGTGGTCCTGGTCAACCACCTGACTCTGATCAGTCTAAATCAGCCCTAACTGGGCCTTTTGCTTTTTTGAGTTTGGGCAGACCTCAGTAATCTCCCTCTACTCTTGGCATGCCTCCTTCTCTCCTTCTCTCCATCCTCCAGTCCTCTTCGGGCCCCCCCGCCCCCACCCCTTTTTTCTCTCTCTCTCATTACCCTTTTTCCTCTCTCTCTCACTCCTCACTACTTTTTTGTCTCTTTCTACCCCTTCTTGCTTCTGGGCAAATTCTCTTGTCCTTTATTACTTCTCATATGTAAAATGTTTCTTTGGAAGGCATAGGATTTTGACTTTTGGTGGCTAGCTAGATGAAGAGCTACGCCACACCCATCTGGGGGTTCACCTCCATTTTTTTTATACTTTAATGCCTTTGTTGGAAATGATGTTCAGGCTCCTAAGGGTACATGCATTGCCATTGCTTTATCATAGTCACTTCAGCTAGGTTAATGGTCATGATTAGGGGACTTTAAATAAAACATAAAGGTAAAGATGTTAGCTCTGCTAAACTTTCTACCAAAGCATTTCCAACAAATAATGAGTGATATGAATACATGATTAATATTGATAAAAGACCTCTTGAATGACTTGCAGCTGTGCTGCATCGTCTCACTTTTTCTTTCCTTTTTTTTTTTGCTTTCCTTGTACAAAATTGATTATTAGATTTTTTTTCTGTTCTAATCACTTGACACAAGAGTAGAGTCTCCTCATTTATATTTTCTACCTAATATATATATATATATATATTTTATTTTTCTTATTTTGGCATACAGCTGCAAACACTACCAGTGCTAGTTAGTCGAAGCTCTGTCATGTTATTAAATGACAATACACAATGGAATGCAGTATTCTTGTATGGGTAATTGAGGTGTATCTATCATGGAATTTTTCTGTTACTTTATATATTATTTATTGAAAACATGAATCGATGTAGTGCAGTAATGTAAAGTGTAAATATAATTAGACATTGTGTGACTTTGCAGACTGGTAAACAGATTTTACAGTGTCTGCAATAGGAGACAAGAAATCTATTTATACTATGGTAAAGTACCAGCCGTAGAGATCTCCCCAATTATTCCACTAAATTATTGTAGCTGTAGCAGAGTGGAAAATAACTAGAAATGTGGGAAAAGCATCTTTTTTCAAGAACAAGTTGTGGTTGCCAAAATGTTTATATAATACCCAATATTTAGGTCTATATGGATCTTATAGTGTCTTTGTTAGGCATTATACAGTATCTCACAAAAGTGAGTACACCCCTCACATTTTTGTAAATATTTTCTGATATCCTTTCATGTGACAACACTGACGAAATGACACTTTGCTACAATGTAAAATAGTGAGTGTACAGCTTGTATAACAGTGTAAATTTGCTGTCCCTTCAAAATAACTCAACACACAGCCATTAAAGCGGGGTTTCACTCAAATTTTTAACTTAATCTTACCCCCTTCAGTTAATTGCATAAATGTTCAAATGCCGCACGAAAATTTATCGCTGTAATTACCTTTATATTGTACTTTATTGTGGCACTTCCTGTCTCTCCTCCCATGGGAGTAGGCGTTTTTATTGCCTTTCCCCGGCGCCGCACTGTCTCCTGGGAGCTTAGTGTCAGACTTCCCAAGATTCAGTGCGGAAACAATGATCATGCGTGTGAACAAGCTGTGAATGAACACCATTCACCGCATCCAGGAAATCAATGCTTGTGGGCTTCACATGCCCACAAGCAAGATGGAAACAGCCAGCATCAAATTTTTTAAGTTATTCTTCAGTACGAAAACAGAGGTGGAAATATTACACCCAAACTGTGAGTATTATTTTGGGGTTAGCAAAGTGTCTCAATGACCTAAAAAAAAAAAAAAGATTGGTCGCTGGACTCCCGCTTTAATGTCTAAACTGCTGGCAACAAAAGTGAGTACACCCCTAAGTGAAAATGTCCTTATTGAGCCCAAAGTGTCAATATTTTGTGTGGCCACCATTATTTTCCAGCACTGCCTTAACCCTTAAGGCAAAGAGTCTTGCGAGCCACAATAATCCAGTGCCCAGAAAAAAACAAACGCAAATGTGAATACCTAGCAGCAAACGCAGATCACGTATTTATGACCGTGCAAATCAATGTAAAACAAGGATGTGCTGCGCTCAAGTATACCGTATATCATATGAACTATCCAGCGTGATTATAATACCAAAAAACGTATAAGAGAGAAATATATCTGATGAAGACACGTGACCCCTGTGTCGAACACGCGTAGGGGAGGGGCCAGGATGGAGTGAGCAGCACAGAGCACAGGTGGGAGAATTGTATACCCCACAGCACGCCGATCGGTGTTTTTTTAAGAAGCTTGTATTGTATGGTGCACTCACGCACCAAGGAAATGTGAGTACCCCTTTGTGGGGAGTGGGTTTTCTTTTAATAAAGACACTTTGACGGAATTACACTATATAGTCTCTCTTTACATTTATGGTACGGTGCCCATGGAGCCACATTGATCCAGGTTGGAGACTGCATCTAGCTTGCTATACAGAGCCCGGGGGTGGCTCCACAGCGTGGTTTGACACAGCTAATACTGTGTCACACGCTCTAAGGTGAGCGCAATCACTTTGGGGGGGTCACCGAGGCACGCCGTGGCATGTTTTGTGACACTTGGACTGAGCACGCTGGATAATTTGGACATTTAATGTTTTCTTTGAACACTAATATACACATTACTTTCTGGATATTTTGAACACTGTTATATGCACTTTTTTTGGGCGAGACTTCTACAGATTTAATTAATTTATCTAAGGTTCACTTGGCACTTTAATGTACCGTATATACTCGAGTATAAGTCGAATTTTTCAGCCCTTTTTTTTGGGCTGAAAGTTTCCCTTCGACTTATACTCAAGTCACCGCCGTCTGTCTGCATGATCAGCGTGTCATGCAGGCAGACGGCGGCCGGCGTGTGATGATAATGCCCGGAGGCTATTCCAGCTTTCAAAAGCCGCGCCTCCTGCTCTTCTGTGATAGGCTGAACAGCTGTCAGTGTACAGCCTATCACGGACATTCTCTCATCCTCGTCCGTGGTATGAGAATGAGAGAATGTCCGTGATAGGCAGTCAGCGGTCAGCCTATCACAGACGAGGAGGAGGCGCGGCTTTTGAACTGTGGAATGGCCGCCGAACAGTATCATCACACGGCCGCCGTCTGAGGATGGAGATCGCCACAGGGAGGAAGGAGATCGCCACAGGAGGGCTACACAGGACACAGGTAGGCTGCACATGCACACAGGACACATGCACACAGGACACACATGCACACAGGACACACATGCACAGGACACACATGTACAGGACACACATGTACAGGACACATGCACAGGGTACAGGTAGGCTGCACAGGATACAGGGAGGCATGCAGCTGCAGATGGGCATTATTGACCCTCTGCATTTCTCACCCTCGTCTTATACTCGGGTCAATAAGTTTTCCCAGTTTTTTGTGGTAAATTAGGGGCCTCGACTTATACTCAGAATGACTTATACTCGAGTATATACGGTAATTTACTTTCTGATTACAACAGAGTATATGCATGTTGCACTTTATATGAATTATTGCACTTTTTTTATCAACTTATACATACATTATATGCACAGTATATGTATGTGTAACTTCTTGATTACATGTTGGAATATTTATTTATTTATATGCACATTGCACTTATGAGGAATTGTGTGTAAACATATATACATTTCTCTCTTATACGTTTTTTGGTATTATAATCACGCTGAATAGTTCATATGATATATACTTGAGCGCAGCGCATCCTTGTTTTACACTGCCTTAACCCTCTTGGGCATGGAGTTCACCAGAGTTTAACAGGTTGCCACTGGAGTCCTCTTTCACTCCTCCATGACGACATCATGGAGCTGGTGGATGTTAGAGACCTTGCGCTCCTCCACCCTCCGTTTGAGGATGCCCCACAGATGCTCAATAGGGTTTGGATCTGGAGACATGCTTGGCCAGTCCATCACCTTTACCCTCAGCTTCTTAACAAGGCAGTGGTCATCTTGGAGGTGTGTTTGGGGTCGTTATCATGTTGGAATACTGCCCTGTGGCCCACTCTCCAAAGGGAGGGGATCATGCTTGGCTTCAGTATGTCACAATACATACTGGCATTCATGGTTCCCTCAATGAACTGTAGCTCCCCAGTGCCAGCAGCACTCATGCAGCCCCAGCCAATGACACTCCCACCACCATACTTGACTGTAGGCAAGACAAACTTGTCTTTGTATTCCTCACCTGGTTGCCACCACACACACTTCACACCATCTCAATCAAATAAGTTTGTCTTGGTCTGATCAGACCACAGGATATGGTTTCAGTAATCCATGTCCTTAGTCTGCTTGTCTTCAGCAAACTGTTTGCGGACTTTCTTGTGCATCATCTTTAGAAGAGGCTTCCTTCTGGGACGACAGCCATGCAGACCAATTTGATGCAGTGTGCGGCGTATGGTCTGAGCACTGACAGGCTGACCTCCCACCCCTTCACCCCTTCAAACTCTGCAGCAATGCTGGCAGCACTCATAAGTCTATTTTCCAAAGACAACCTCTAGATATGATGGTGAGCACATGCACGCAACTTCTTTGGTGGCGAGGCCTGTTCTGAGTGAAACCTGTCCTGTTAAACCGCTGTAGGGTTTAGGCAATCTTCTTATAGCCTAGGCATTACAGGTCATCAGTTAAAAGTTGACCATGAATGATGGCTCTAGAAGTGTTGCTTTCACTCTGGCATGTGCTGCGATACCTGATAGGGGTAACACAATTGCCACGTAATGTCAACTATAGATCCCAGTGAAGCTGAAATGTTCATCACTCCTGGGTTCATTTACAGGTTCCAGGTTCATTCTGTAGAATGTAGAAGTGATTGGTTGGCTTTACAAGGTAGCAGTTTGCTTGATATGCTGTAAACACAGTTCCGATTGATATAGCAATCAGGAGTGTTTAAAAGGCTTTGATACTAGTGGCCACTTATGTACACTGCAGACAAGGGAATAAATGAAAATAATAGTTTACTTTTAGTGAGAGATCAATTTGAATGATTTCAGTAATATTTGACGTGACACTTTCCATGACTACTTTTACATATTTTTGTCACTGTAACTAAGCTGTCAGAGCGGTAAAGATGTGGAATTCTCTTCCACAAGCAGTGGTATCAGCAGGGAGCGTCGATAGTTCTCAAAAAACTATTAGATGGGCACCTCAATGACCACAACATACAGGGCTATACACTGTACTAGACACACACATACACAAATGTCAAAGGTTGAACTGGATGGACTAATGTCTTTTTTCAACCTCACCAACTATGTAACTCTCTCAATTAACATTAACCATTTCAGCTCCGGAAGGTTTTTACCCCCCCCCCCCCCCTTCCTGACCTGGCAATTTTTTATGATACGACACTGTGTTGCTTTAACTGACAAATGTGCGGTCGTGCGACTTTGTACCTAAATAAAATTGATGTCATTTTTTCTCCCCACAATTAGAACTTTTTTTGGTGGTATTTGATCACTTCTGCGTTTTTTTTATTTTTTTTCCCTTTTAAACAAAACAGGACTGACAGTTTTTAGGTTTTTGTGTACTTTTGGCTATGTATGTGAAAACTTAAATAAACACATTATAAAAAAAAACAAAAGAAATGAATTATATATAGTTTTCAATTTGTGAAGTTCCACTTTAAATATACAGATCTAGACTGGCCATTAGAGGGAGCACACACTTTCTGAACACCTTCTTTCTGAACAACTGTTAAGATAAGATATGAGCCATTCAGGGAGTGCATTATGTAAAAATACTGGACAGCAGCTAGACCCACGTCACAAAGGTGAGAATGTGTGTACATGAGCAAATATGGCAGCCTTTAAATATGCATATTAGATTGAAAATAATGCATATGTATTAATTAAAGAAATTGTTAAATGTATGATTTTTTTTAAACATTTACAAATAATTGAACATATTATTTAAATCAGGTTGATCTTAGAAAGTACTTTAATATTTATACACACTATAACCAGTCTTCGCAAATTTGTTGCCTGTCCATTTGAAGGAGACTTCGGAATGACTATGTTGCTGTTTCTTTGCTAATTGAAATTTGTAAATTCGACCATACATTATCTAGTACTTGTGTTTACAGTTAATTATTTTAGCTCCATAGAGCATGAAGAATCTCATTTACATGTCATAGTTGACTTCACAATATATGGACATTTCATTCCTCTGCGATTAAAGCTATAGCTTAGCACCAACTTTCCTAAATATAATTTATCATGTATGTGTTTTTGAATATAAGTTTTTTGCATTGATGGACCTTCAAATATATTTATATATTTAGATTTTTTTTTTTATTATTGTTACTAAACATGCAATACCTAAATTCTGGATTCAGCTCATAACTCTTTAGTATTTACGATTGGCTTATTAAAATCAATCAATTTCAGCAATGTAAAAAACAACACCTGGTTCACCTTGATTCAATTACGGAGATAAACATTTATAAAAATGTATAATTAATGTAATCTTTGATTTTTAGCACATGTTGCTTTAGCTTGCACTATGCACCTTTACAAATTTTAGGGGCTCTATGTTTGTTTTTTTTCCCCTGTGTCATACCAGTATAGACCAACTGATCTCCTAGTTTTTCCGTTTGCCATTGTAAAGTTGAATAGACCTAATAATTGGAATGTATAGTACACTGTCTTTGCACAGTCAATTGTATTACCTGTGCATTTGTTTCTTTAAACAAACACAATGCAAACATTTTTCCAGCACACTTTCAAGCTAGCCAGCACAACAACAAACAAACAAAAAACACAAAAACAAATTTACAGTATTTTTACCATTTTGCATTAAAAAAGAGATTTTAGTTGCACACATTTTCAGATATGTGTAGAAGCCATACTGCTTTGTCATACTGCTTTTGTCTCATCTATGAGATCTTGTAGTATATAAAGTGATGGATAAATTACTTGGAAGTATCCAATTTCTCCTTTAGGCCCGGATAACATATATGCAAATCAAATGCATTTTTAACCGCATCTGATTTGCATAATCTGATGCGAATGCACTGCTCCATGACGTCATATATAAGAAATGTAAGATGATGGGGCCTGCAGTAGGCAGCAATCCTTCATTGACGGAGCGTTTTTTTTTTGTCTCGGGTGGCGTGATCGATGGTGGACTTACATTGGGGGACACTGTTTTTATATTTTTTAATAAAGGACTTGTCAAACCGTCTCTGTGTTTTTATTACTTTGTAACACTTTTTTGGTGAATGGGTACTATGTATCCCATACTCATTCACATAGGGGGGGCCGGGATCTGGGGGCCCCCTTGTTAAAAGGGGCTTCCAGATTCGATAATAATGGAACTTCCGCATTAAGGGAAGGTGACCCCCTGACATGCCACATTTGGCATGTCACTTTTTTTTTGGGGGGGGGGGAACCCTCTTTTTAGAGGGTTCCAGCTCCCACTGCCTCCGGGGTACCCCGGTGCAAGAAGGAAGTTCACCTCTCCCCGTCCCTCTCTGCAATCATCTGGGACCTGTGACGTGTCCCAGATGATTGCCTGGCCAGTCACAGCAAGCAGCACGGCTCATGCATGCGCAGTGCATGCCCGGCTGTGAAGCCACAGCAGTAACAATTCCGGTGCCGCAGAGAGGAGGGGGAGACGAGCAGGGCTTCGTTCTCCCATATTGCTGGACCCTGGGACAGGTGAGTGTCCAATTAATAAAAAAGTCAGCAGCTGCAGTATTTGTAGCTGCTGACTTTTATTTTTTTTCGGCAGAACTCCGCTTTAAGAGTTTTAAAGCAATATTTACCGGCACATACATTTTTTTTTTTGCAGCGCATAATCCTTATCATTTTTTTTTACTGAATTGGACTTAATTTACTGCATGTCAGAATTTATGCAAATGAGTCATGTGACTGTGTTATCGCATGCGGTAAACGTTAGTGAATTGACCCCTAAGCATTTTACAGAATCAACAGGGACTGGTAATCAAAGAATCAGCTGTACACTTAGCATTCATGCTTATAAGGAACTAGATGTATGCAGTCAGTCGAGGTAGACATGAAAATGGATCATGACAAGCTGACCTAATACTTTTAGTAGGCACAGGGGCCTGTCTATATAATATCCCCTTCATTTAAAGGGCCAACTATACACTTTCTTCTGGTACTAAGGACTACCTATGGAAAACAACGGCTTTGACAGTACAATTAAAGATGAACTCTAGATAGATTTAAAAAAAATATTTGTGCTATGTATTCATTTAAAATTGTTAAGTGTATGATTACATTAAACTAATATAGATATACAGGTACTCTGAATCCAAACTGTCTGCTGTAATTCCCTGTACAGCAGAAGGAGCCCTCTGACAAATGAGGGCAATATAGCATTGCACAGGTTTGTCATTCTCCTTTCTGAACATGAATACAGGATAAAACAGAGGGATGAGGAATCAGTGTGCTTTTACACCTTTACTCATTCACACTGGCGGCCAGGGGTGGTAAAATCAGGCAGCTGAGCAATGGTTTTACCACCCCTCTGCCACCCACTGAAATTCTGACATTATAAACAGGGCTTGTACACATCCTGCAGCTGCGATACTTTGATTCATAGCAGCATCAATTTTAATTCGAGCTGCAGATTTTGATGGGCTTGGCTCCCAGTTCCTGAAATGTAAAATTCCCTTTAGACAATTTGAAAAAAAAAGACAGACAGCAGTAGGTGCCTGCCAGATGCTGCTTTACCACCCTCTAAAAAGTGATCCAGTGTGGATCGTTTTTCAGAAGGTAGTGAGCATTACAGCCTTTACTGGTCACAGGAGAAAACTCACCAGTCTAGCCAAGATGTCCACCAGGGGTGTCTAGATTACAGAGTGGTTGTATTGGATTACACATTATTTGCTAGATAAGACAATTCACATACACTATATTACCAAAAGTATTGGGACGCTTGCCTTTACACACACATGAACTTTAATGGCACCCCAGTCTTTGTCCGTAGGGTTCTATATTGAGCTGACCCACACTTTGCAGCTACAACAGCTTCAGCTCTTCTGGGAAGGCTGTCCACAAGGTTTAGGAGTGTGTCTATGGGAATGTTTGACCATTCTTCCAAAAGTGCATTTGTGAGGTCAGGCACTGATGTTGGACGACAGGGCTTGGCTCGCAGTCTCCACTTTAATTCATCCCAAAGGTATTCTATAAGGTTGAGGTCAGGACTCTGTGCAGGCCAGTCATGTTCCTCCACCCCAAACTCGCTCATACATATCTTTACGGACCTTGCATTGTGCACTGCTCCAAATACTATGTACAATTTGATAATGATTCCATGTGGACAAACAGGGCGTGTGTATTATACCTGTTTTGTGTTGGACATTAAACCAACTTGTCTAGGTTTAGGGTTGTAGGGATCACCTATTACAGTGTGCCCACATCAAGATCTATAAAAACATATATGCTTATTTATTTCTTATCATATTGTAACAGCTTGAGCATGAGCAACCCATAGGAACCAATTAGAAATGTATTTTTATTACTCAGTTGCATTGGTTGTCAGGATTTAATACAAACCACATATTAAAACCAATAGTTTGGTTATGGTGAATGGTGATAAGGGAAAGTGTCCTTCTACTCAACTGTCTTTCAACAGTTACAACTGTCCTCTGTTTTGGACGTAAATTGTTAGACATTGCCATTTAGTATTTTTTTGCAGGCTGGTCGGTAAGTGCGCTGGAAAGTATTTTGTTTGTTTGCGCTGTGCAATGCTATTCCACGTGCACCTTACTTCAAAAGCTAGTTATAAATCAGTGTGGTTGCCATTTTTGTATAGCTTGCATGTTGTGTTTGGCGTGGGGACACATTGGATGCCTTCAGCTGCCATTGTGCTCTTGCTGGGCATCCAATGTGTCCTTGTGCCTTTAAGGATGAATAGGCTCCCTCCAGGCATAACCGCCCTTAACTTATCCACTGATATACCGTAAATACTCCAACTTGGAGACTAATATAAGAGTAAGGCAGGCCATACATGGTGCAAATTTCTTTCCTGCAATGATTCGCATGATTCCCCATCACCATAGATAGTGGTGACACGGGAACCCCTCCTGCCGAGCAATTGTCTGCCCCTGGTGGGGTAAGCTGTTACAGCTGGGAGAAGACACTGATTATTGCTAGCGGCTATAGTAGCCACTAGCGATAATTGTGAGTGAATCCGGCAGGCTGGTTTTACATTCAGTCTGCTCACATGTGGTTTGAATCTCGGCCAGTTCCTGCTGAACCGGCCGAGATTCGAACCGTCTATGGCCGGCCTTAGGACCGCAGTATACAGAGAAGCCTTGAAAAGGCAGTGGGGCATCCACATATATTTACAAATGTGTGCTAAAACCTCTGTTTTTAGTGTAAATTGTTAGACAGTGTCATTTTTACAGGCCAGCTGGTAAATGTGCTGGGAAACCTTTTTTTTGTTTGTGATGTGCAAAGTCCTTTCATGTGCACCCTACTACAAAAGCTAGTTATAATTGGGGTGGTTGCCATGACCTGGGTAGGTCTGAGAGGGCGGAGTGATATTGAACATTAAAACCAAACACATTAAACCTCATACATAATACAATATGACACAAATTATTTTTATTTGAGTAATATGACCACAGCTGTTATTAAATACCAAGATAAGAACAAAAACATGATTTGGACACCAATTCCTTTATAACAAACAATAATTCTGATACAACCTTTAAAGCCAGGTCCCTGGCAGTGCCACCCAATAATATATTCCCTTGTAAACCAGTACCAGCCACCAGCCATCTATAACTAGCTTGGTGTGTACACACCAGTCATTTTTACACCATTATTCACCTGGAATATCATGTTTAGTTGTAAACCTGTACTGACCACTAGTCATCTACAACCAGCTCAGTGGGTACACACCAGTAATGTTTACACCATTATTCACCTGGAATATCATGCTTCATTGAAAACCTGTAATGTCCACTAGCCATCTAAAACCAGCTCGGTGGGTACATACCAGTGATTTTTACACCATTATTCGCCTGGAATAAACTTTAGTAAGTACTTCCTTTATGAACACCACATAATCATACATATTTGTGACCATTAGGTTTAAACCACTTGTCCAAACATTTCCAACGGTCTTACTATTTTGGCACCATGAAGGACCCACCAATGCTGTGATAAAAGGACAATATTCTCCACAAGTCCACTATTCTTTTTGCATACCTCAGTTCCCCAAACCTATGAACTTTCAATCATAACCATATCCATACATTTATCAAGAGGGTGGGAGGCTGGGCCAATTTGCTCCCCACACATTCTTAACCCTTCCAGCCCACCCTTTCATGTGTCCTTTCTCCTATATGCTCAGGGCAGCCCTTGTACAACTGTCCTCTAAGCCTGCTCATTGCTAGGATGTATACAACAAACATTTTAGCAGGAACTATACTACTTTATTTTTTTTAATTAACAATACAGTTAGAACAGTTACTAAATAAATTACATGTTTAATGCCCCAATAAATAAAAATGCAATCAACAATCCTATTTCTGATTCTTTTCTTGTAAGTAATACAATGATATTTTGTAATAATGAAATACTGTACACAAATGTATAATTAAATTGCAAGGTATTTAGGTCATCCCTGTACCATTTGGTCCTCTACCTAATAGTTAATGTTTAGCCTGTAATATTATCTCTCCAGTGATATTGAAAGATATATTCCTGGAATAATGGCAGGTACATAACTGACAGAAAAAAAAAGAAAATTGGAAAGATGGTGAACTTTTCAAGGATGTACCATGCATTGTCTTACAGAGAAATATATCTGTTTCATTTCAATACAGTTCTGGGTCCCTTTGGGAGATGCTTCCATTTCCACATTATGTATGTACAGTACGCCTCTTTGAGCAATATCTTCATTCTGACTTTGCCGTCTTTGCACCAGAGCATTTGTGACACTCTTCATTATTTTTGTGTGAAATATTTGTGCGGGATATTTTTAGCAGGCTGGTTTGAAAAATTCTTGAAAGAAAAAAAAAATGTCAGAACAGAGTTTTAATAATAAATGGAGATCTCACAGAGCTGGCGTTTTATCACTATTTGATATTCCAAGTAAACCAATTTATAAGACTTGCAGATTGAGAACCTGGCTCCTAATTAGCTCAAATCTAGAAGACACGGGAGATGCAGAGAATGCTGAAAGTATTACTCGCCTTTCTAATCTTATGATTTTATTTCTCTAATATAGTCTCCATGTGACTTGGATGAAATATCTGAATCATTTTTGATATGTGGACAATAAAGCTGATGGCATTATTTGAAGTTCATTAAATTTTCTGGTGAAGTTGCTTTCAAGTCTGAGAAACGTGATTTGTATGACTTTAAAGCCATTAGCTCCTACAGTACGTGATGAATATGATGACACAAATGTCGAGTGTACTTTAATTGTCAGTACAATTCTTGTTCCTGCATAAAGCTTGCTCATTCTTTATTAGTCATGAGTAAATCTGTTTTCCTGAACCTGGAATCAGGCTGGTCTGTTCAGTAAAATAGCAACATACCCTTTACAAGTTTAAGTCTTTGTCCAAAGAACTGCTTTACCAGTACACTTAACCCTGGTGACCTGTAGCAGGTAATCCATCCCGTGAAGCAGAACTCATACTCAGATTTGCTGGATAAACCGCAGAGTAAAGTAAAGCAGGATTGTTCATTATTATACTTAACCTCTTCAGCTCTAAAACCTTTACATCTCCTACGGGCTAGAGCAATGTTCATATTTCTGCTATGGAACTTTTTTGGTAATAGCTTTCTCATTACTTAAGATAGCAAAATAAAACATATATAGTTTTTTTTTTTTATAATTGTATGTTTATTGGGTTTTTCAAGGCAATACTAGATAAGATCAAAACAAGTGAAACATAAAAACAAAATGTTGCTTGTAGATATTGCCACCCGGCTGCCAATAGAGCAGGCTTTGGAAACAGGAAAGAAATAGCACATAAATCTATTACAGCTTATATGCTGGGCCAAATATAAGCATTTCAGTATGATATCAACAAAAGGGTATAAGGGCAATTAAATTAGTAATTCAATTAGTAAGGAAAGAGAGGCAGCTATCCAGGGGCTTGGAATACCGATTCTGGATTAAGCTCAGAATTGTCTCACAGATCCCAAATTTTTGAAAAGGGGGGTGGAGAATCACGCACTACACCTGCTCCGTTCTGCGTATATGAGCTATAGTGTGCAATAACTGGGAATATGTAGGGGGAGCAGGAGATAGTCCAACCTAAGGGTATAATCCATTTAGCAGCTAATAAAATAAATTCAACCAATTTCTTGGAATGTTTGGAGATACCCGGAGCAGGCATTCCCGATAGTGTACTGGGTCTAGGGGGAGATTAGTTCCAAGGAGACGTTGAATGAGAGCCCGAACTAAGGGCCAAAATGGTCGGATAATAGGACAGTCCCAAAAAATATGATAATGCGTGCCCAAATCCCAATGGCATCTCCAACACAGCTGTGAGACCAAAGGGTTGCATTTACAAAGAACCTTTGGAGTTTTATACCAAAAAAATAAAACATTGTAAGCTGTCTCTCTCTGTGCCATGCATCTTGAGGCCTTAGAAACAGAGTCCCATATTTTCTCCCATTGCAGAAGAGAAAGAGGTTGTTGGAGAATTTGTGCCCATTTATGCATATAGGAATAGCAAGATTCAGTAAGTAAAGTGGCTACATGGAGTATTTTGTAAATAGATGGTATAAGGTGTGGCTGATATGGGCCTTAGACACATACAGTAGGAGTTCAAATACAGTAGGTTGTCCAGGGTTAAGGACGGGGACTTAAAGGAGAATTAATGTTTAATTTGGAGAAATGAGAAAAAAAAAGCATACCTTTGGTAAAATTGACTTGAAAAAAATGACTCTATTTTTACAAAAAAATAACAAAAAGGGGCATTTTTTTCATTTGTCCTGTTTAAAATTATACTGAAACTATGATTCAGGAGCAAAGCAAATTATCTAAAGCGAAACAAAAGTTTTTTTCTGAGTTTTGCACTTTTTTTTTAAGCTGTACTCCAGGAACAAAAACTTTTATTCAAATGTATTCCCCGATAGCCATAAAGAATAAAGATCTAGTATGTGCATAACAAATGCCTTTGTGAACCCAGATATTACCTTGTCAATGTACCAGTGACATCATTACGGTGCTGCTCAATGCTCTTAGCCTGTGCAGAAAACAGAGCTGTGGGAGGAACCCAGCAGCCCCTCCCACTACTGCCTGCCTGCGGAAAACTACAGAGGGGGCGGATACAAAACCGGTCATTCTTTACAAAATGAGAGAGTAAAGTTTATCACTGGAAACTCCTGCACAAAGGCAGGATTTGATGGAATACTGGAGAAATTTGAAAGAAAGACAAGCACACCAAGAATACATATGCCTCTTGTATTTGTTGTAGACCATATTTGCTTATCCTGGAGTTCAGCTTTAACATGGCACTAAAAAAAAATTAACTTATAAAAGGAATGTAGCCCTGTTATAGCGAGGGTCATATGAAGTTGCCCTCTCCCCACAGGCTATGGTGCTAACCTGCAGGTAACCAAATGAGCCAGAGCCTCCACTAAAGGAAGAGTGGACTATGAATATATAAGTGGCAGTGCCTCCACCTAGAACAGGGCTCCAGTGTATGTAGAGATGATCCCCTTCTAGGACAATAACTAGAAACTTACCCCAAATAACTGACAGCAGTAGTACTAATACACCTAGCAAAGATTTCTAAGAGTAAAGATATGCACACATACCAGCAGCTGATTAGTGTAACTTTATATATGATAAAGTGATGGCATTACATACAACCAAAGCAATAACAGGAAGAATGTACATATGTTGTCTGAGAAGAACAGTGTATATAAGTATCTATATATCTGGATATATAACTAAAGGCCTTTAACACCAATACCTCCAATTAGGCACTGTGGCACAGTTCAGTTGCAGGGGCCCCTGATGAGCTGGCCTGCAAGGCGTAACACAATGCGACTTGAGAGGATGAGTGCTCACTTATCTGTGGAGCGGAGGCTTCATTGGGACGCTTGTACAGACGAACACCCCGGTTGTGGAGAAGTCTGGAACGCACCACTTGCAAGGCAAATCAGGCCTATCTATCTCTTGGTCCCTAACCTGGCTATAGGCTATTAATGCTACCGGGCCTCTACGTATCTAACTGGACATCAGAAGCCTATCCTGTCGCTTCCCTGAGCTGTTTACCATACCCTAGGCTAATACTAGCTAGGAACCCTCCAGACCAAAAAGGGACACTGTTGCTTTAAATACTGAAGTGGCAGATATACACTTCAACACAAACCAGTGACTTGATAGGTTATAATCAAATTAGCTTTGCTCTCATACACTTGAGAATAGCCCAAGTATATTGCAGTATGCAAATATAAGGTTCTGTGAATCAGAGAAGCCGCTAACAGATATGTTTGATTCCCACACAGGAGTGTTCACACAGAAGTGACAGTAATATAACAAACAGTGAGTTGCACAGTGCAGAAACACTAGCCTATTGTCCCCTTTCAGCCTGGATGGATACAACACAAAATCAGCCTCCAGCACCTCTGGCTTGCACAACACGTGACTAGCCACATTCTCCTTCACTTCCTGTAAGACATCCACATATATAGCCTTGAGGGGTTTCCTGACCCTTTAGCAGGGGCAGGAAACAACCTCTTAACAGGAAGAATCTGTTTGTAATAAGAACTCTATAGTAGTTACCAGGCATGAATCAAAACATCCTCTCAGACAATGTACAAAAAATCACTTCCCTGAAGGAAAAAGGTTTAAACATTAATGGTTTAAAAAATAGATATAAAAATCAGCAGGGAAATAATAGCTTAGGGAACAAAGAAAACAATAAGTGTGAAAGAAATACACAAAGCACAGCAAGAATCAAGAAAGTACACACAAGGAGAAGAAAAAGTTTATTACATGGCTGATTAGGTAAATGAAAGGTTAATAAGTGGTTACATATGAAAACAGTAAAACAAAATTCAAGTTGCTTTAACTGACATCATATGCAAATTGAAGCTCATCCCTTTAAGATAATACTTGCTGTAATTACAAAGCAAGTCCCGTCTGTCATTTTGGCAGCAGGCAATAACTGGCAAATGTGGGGTGTGAGTGGTAGCAGGGCACAAAGACAGGGCAAACTACATGCGTCTGGTACATTTTGATTACATTTTTTGAGGCGTGTTAAAGTTTAAACCCAAATGACATGTCACAGTATAGCAGTATAATCATTTAAAAAAAGCTATACTTTATTCTTTACAAAACAGGCCCAAAGACAGGGCAAACTACATGCATCTGGTACATTTTGATTACATTTTTTGAGGCATATTAAAGTTTAAACCCTAATGACATGTCACAGTATAGCAGTATAATTATTTAAAAAAAAGCTATACTTTAATCTTTACAAAACAGGCCCTGAGCTCCAGTCAGATGACTTTGCCTAGGCTGGGATAATGTCATTACTTTGCTGCAGGAAGGCAGGTGAAAGCTTTGCATCGTCTCCTCCAGGGATCAGAATGCAACACTGTAATTCTGTACTATACATGCACCCACACAACTGTCATGTTGGGACCAGCTTGCAGGTGCTACATCCCATCAGACATAAATGGGACTGCCTGCACTTAAATGCACTGCCTGCACTCCCATGGAGGCAAAGACTGCCCTTTGCAAGAGTGCACAGATAATGTGAATGAGGCCTGATTCATTATGTCAGTTCTTGAAGTATGGTATTCATTATGGTATAAATATTATTTATTTGGATCTGATGAATGTCATAATGTGACACGTTAAAGGGTTTTGTATATAATCTGGGTACCCTCTTACAACTAATATTCTGTTGTGTGCAATGTATGTAAGTAGAGACTTTTTTTGGTTTTGTATTATTATTATTATTATTATACAGGATTTATATTGCGCCAACAGTTTACGCAGCACTTTACAATATAAAAAGGAGACAATACAGTTATAATACAATAAAATACAAGAGGATTAAGAGGGCCCTGCTCAGAAGAGCTTACTATCTAATAGGGTGGGGCAGGTGGTACAAAAGGTTGTAACTGTGGGGATTGAGCTGATAGAAGTGGTAAAAGATTAGTTGGAGACGTGATAGGCTTCCCTGAAGAGATGAGTTTTCTGAAGGTAGCAAGAGTAGGGGATAGCCAGACAGGTTGAGGTAGCAAGTTCCAGAGGATGGAAGAGGCTCTGGAGAAATCCTGGAGATGGGCATGGGAGGAGGAGACGAGAGAGCTTGAGAGTAGGAGGTCTTGAGAAGAGCAGAGAGGACGGTTTGGGTGATATTTGGAGACAAGATTGTTGATTTAGCTCGGGGCAGAGTTGTGAATGGCTTTGTAAGTTGAGAATAATATTTTGAATTTAATTCGCTGGGTGATTGGGAGCCAGTGTAGGGATCGGAGGAGAGGGTTGGCAGACAGTGAGTGGTTGGTAAGGGGGATACGTCTGGCAGCAGCATTTATGATAGACTGAGGAGGGGATAGCCTATTGGGTAGGCCAATGACAAGGGAGTAGCAATAGTCAAGGTGAGAGATAACGAGGGAGTGAATGAGGAGCTTGGTGGTTTCATTTGTTAAAATGGGGTGAATTTTAGAGATGTTACATTTGTTTAGAGGTGAATTCTACAAGCTTTTAACAACGATTGGACTTGAGGCTGAAATGACAGGTCAGAGTCTAGGATTACACCTAGTACCCTGGCGTGAAGAAAGGGACTGATGGTTGCATTGTTGATTTTGATAGAAAAGTCATGGAGGGGGGCATGGGCGGGGGGGGGGGAAATATTAATAGCTCAGTTTTAGAGAGATTTAGTTTAAGGAAGTGGTGCAACATCCATGCTGATATATCAGTTAGTAAGTTAGTAATGCGAGAGGAGACTGAAGGAGTGAGGTGAGTAGTAGACAGATAGATTTGGGTGTCATCAATGTATAAGTGGTATTGGCAGCTGTGGGCAGTTATCAAGTGACTAAGGGAGGAGGTGTAGATAGAGAAGAGAAGGTGTCCAAGAACAGAGCTTTGGGGAACCCCCACAGAAAGGGGCAATGGAGAGGAGGAGACAGAGTTGTAGGTAACACTGAAGGAGCACTGTGATAGATAGGCAGAGAACCAGGATAGAGCAGAATCTTGGAGGCCAAGAGAATGTAGTTCATTGAGAAGCAGCGGGTGGTCAACAGTATCAAAGGCCGCAGAGAGGTCAAGTAGTAGGAGTATGGAGTACTGGCTGTTGTTTTTAGTTAGTAAATCGTTAGTGAGTTTTATTAAGGCAGTTTCCGTGGAGTGCTGCGAGCGAAAGCCAGACTGTAAGGGGTCAAGAAAGTTATTTTCACTGAGGTAGGAGCTAAGACGGTTGTAGATGAAGCGTTCTAGAAGTTTAGAGGTGAATGGGAGCAATGAGATGGGTCTTAAGTTGTTCAGGTTGGGGGAGTCCAGTGAGGGCTTTTTAAGTATGGGAGTGATCTGTGCATGTTTTAGAGGGGAGGGGAAGGTGCCACTAGAGAGGGAGAGATTGAAGATGTGAGTGAGGGAGCATAGGATAGAAGAAGAGGGTGACCGTAGTAGATGTGAGGGAACAGGATCCAAGGGACAATTGGTTAGGTGGGCCTCTGAGAAAAGTTTTGTAACCTCTTCAGTAGTAGCCAATTCAAAAGAGGAGAACGTTAAATGTGCTGTTAGGCAAGGTATGTTGGGTGGGGAAGATGTAAGCACAGTGCAGGCGTCCTCACGAATTGCATCAATCTTGTATTTGAAGTGATTGTCAATCTCTTGGGCAGTGAGTGAGTTAGTGGGTAGAGGGGGTGGGGGACGAAGCAGAGAGTAATTGGTTGAGAAGAGCCGACGGGGACTGGATGACAAGGTATTAATAAGATAGACAAAGTAGGCTTGTTTGGCAGCATGGAGGCAGGGATTGTATTTTAGAAGGGCAGATTTATATAGGGTGAAGTCTTGCAGGCATTTGGTTTTACGCCACAGTCGTTCAAGAGCACGGCATCGTCTCTTGAGATTTCTAGTGTTGTCAGTTTGCCAGGGTTGTAACAGTCAGGACCTGATTCTGCGTGTGGTATAGAGGAGCAAGTGCATCTAATGATGATGAGAGTGAACTGTAGACAGAGCTGGCCATGTCAGGACAGGACAGGGGAGAGATTATGTCATATAGGTGGTCAGTAGCAGAAAAGAGAAGAGAAGGGTTAAAGTGGCGAAGGTTCCTACAAGTAATTGTTTGCTGCTTGGAGGGATGGGTGGTTGGAGGCATCGATACAGTGAAACTGATGAGGTTGTGATCAGAGAGAGGAAAGGGGGTGTTGGTGAGGTTGCCAGAAATGCAGAGATGGGAGAATACAAGTTCAAGGGTATTACCATTAAAGTGAGTGGAAGTATGTGTCCACTGTGTTAGGTCAAAAGATGAGGTTAAGTTGAGAAGTTGAGCTGTAGTTGGGCTGTTAACATTGACAGAAATGTTTAAGTCACCAAGAATGTTAGTGGGTATTTCAGAGGAGAGAAAGTAGGGTAGCCAGGCAGCAAAGTCATCAAGAAAGCGTGATACTAGTCCAGGAGGCCAATAAATTGCTGCAATACTCAGAGAAAAGGGAGAAAATAGACGAATACAGTGCATCTCAAAAGAAGAGAGGGATAGAGAGGGAGGGATAGGAAGGGCTTGGAAGGTGTTTTGTGGGGATAAAAGGAATCCAACTCAACCTCCTTTCTGTCCATTGAGTCTGGGGGAGTGAGTCCAATGGAGACCACCATGGGAGAGTTAAAATTTTGAAGCCAGGTTTTGGTTATGGCGAGTATGTTAAAGCCATGAGAGATGAAGAGGTCATGTACAGATGTTAGCTTGTTACAGATGGAGCGGGCGTTCCAAAGGGCGCATGAGTAATAATACTGGTATGAATTTTAAGGTCTGTATCTGGACTAGTCAGAATTTGATCTCCACAGATAATATGCCTAATAGTCAAGGACGTCTTTTGCTAATACAAAATATCCGTTCTCTTCGTTCCTCTCAAGACCTCCTGCTCTCTAGCTCCCTCGTCACCTCCTACCACGCTCGCCTCCAGGACTTTTCCAAAGCCTCTCCAATCCTATGGAATGCCCTACCCCAATCTGTCCGCTTATCTCCTACTCTATTAGCTTTTAGACGGTCCCTGAAAACCCTTCTCTTCAGAGAAGCCTACCCTACTCACACTTAACAACTGTATTTTCATGTTTTCCATCAGCTCATCCCCCACAGTTATTACCTTTTGTTTCCACTTGACCCTCCCTTCTAGATTGTAAGCTCTAACTAGCAGGGTCCTCTGATCCCTCCTGTATTGATTTGTATTGTAAGTGTACTGTCTGCCCTCATGTTGTAAAGTGCTGCACAAACTGTTGGCGCTATATAAATCCTGTATAATAATAATAATATCCACCTGGCAGGGGTTATTTATTACTCATTATTTAACATGTGATGCTGCTTGAGAAAGATTGCATTGCAGTGAGTGTTTTTACATCAGTTCCTAATAGAAGCTAAATTTACCACGTACAACCAGTGTGTTGGATTTCTACATTTCAGTTCAGGAAGTAAATGCTGACTCTAGATAATGACTGAATAAAGATGGCAGATGATGCATTGTTCGGGGGGGGGGGGGAATAATTTGATCTTTGCATAGGGTATTAATAGAGTCTTTGACTGCTCATCACTGCCACTGACCCATTGTTAGCTGACCAGAGCAGAGAGTGGGTGTAACTGTTAGTAGAAGTGCTAGTTTGCTAGTTTGCTTGTCATTGACATTGCACCTACTCACTTGCTCATTTGTGTTCTCTTTCAACAAAACGGCCTCTTTATTAATGAACATATACATGTATTTTGAACCCATTTTTCTGTAATGACAGGTTGCTAGGCACGCTCCTTATAGACCATTCTATGATCATGTTTAGGCAGCACTGAAGGAGTCTATGTTGCCCTCTTGATACCAACTTTCATCTTATTTTTAAACATCAGTGACTACAGAAAAAATGTATTCCTTTTCTTCCTTTGTTCTTTGTACCAGATCTTCTATGAACTATGTACAGAAATGTATCACATTCTTTCTACAGAAGCACTGGGCAACTGGACCTAACAACCTGGTGCTAAAGCAGAAATGTATGACACAGCTCACAGGTACAAACATAAGCAAAGACTGCCAACAATCCTTAAGATGAAGTACTGGTAAGGCCTTATGAAAACAACAATATTTCAAAGTTGTCGAAACCTATTTTTCAAGTTCTGAAACAGAATATAGAATATCTCCTTGTGATATCTCTGGTAGGTTACTTTTATTCACCCAAAAACAAGCTGAGGACAAACCACAATTTTATTGTTCTCACTCATACATCCAATTATAACTTTGTCACACATATTATATTACAATTAACCTGTTCCCTTCCATAACTATAAAACTAAACCTATCCTGCGAAGTAACAATTGACTTTTAGGAGTATATTTATAAAGCAGTGAATGTGACATACACCAAACATTTACAGATGGTTAATCATTCTATGTACTTAAAAAAAAACATAAACAGGAAGATTCACCTACAGGGAATAGTTAGTGACATTCACTGCTTTATGCCCTACATATTCCTCTTAAACTGCTCTCTAACCCTAAACTAACTATTACTGAAAATTAGGCATTATGAAAATTAACACCTAACCTACATTAAATCTGATCCCTATCTATCCAGATCTTAACCCATAACCTACCCCTTAAACTTTGCCTGATTGTGCCTGCCAGCAAGTGGAGCTTTAGGCACCCTTTCACAGGTTTCCCAGGCACATAATAACTTTTTTGTGGAAAAAATCCTATTGTATACAGAACACAATAGCTTATGCTCAAATTACACACACAAATTAATCATTATTCAGTCAAGAAAAGAATCTTCTAAGAAACAGCCTGAATGCAAATGCATAATGTTCTGTGAAACCAACATTATGGATGCTCCCTGAATTGCATATTAATTTGCAGAAGAAACATTATATGAAAATGGTAAAAAACTAAATATAGATAATCAGTATGTAATGTGTAAACTTTGAAACATTTAGTTAAATTGATTGGAAGCCATTTTTTTTTACTCTAATTAAAGGTACTGTTCAGACTATCACCCCCCCACCGCCCCCCTTATAATTGCTGGCCTAATAAATAAAAACAACTCT
The DNA here is from genome assembly GCA_037952925.1 of Lithobates clamitans. Lineage (NCBI taxonomy): Eukaryota > Metazoa > Chordata > Amphibia > Anura > Ranidae > Lithobates > Lithobates clamitans. Next base: position 10,061,159 of record JBBGZY010000081.1, read on the forward strand.
ACCTAAAGGCTCCTTAGGCTAGTCATACACAGTTCAAATCTCCCCCGGTTCAGCCGAGACTGGCCGAGATTTGAACCGTTAATAGGCAGGCTGAATGTAACAAGTTGATCAATCGATCAGCTTGGGTACAACCAGCCTGCCGGATTCACTAACGATTATAGCAAGTGGCTGCTATAGCATCTAGTGATAATCACTGTCTTCTCCCAGCGGGGAGAGCTTCGCCTGCCCCCCTGCCGGGAGAAGATGGTTGCTGATTCCCTATTCAGCACTGTCTTTGTTGATGGGGGAATCGTGTGAATTGCTATCCTTCAACCCGTGGTTGCAGAAAATAAATTTGCACCATGTATTGCCGGCCTTATACTCGCCTAAATTCCTGGTCACATTACATTCCAGTCTCAAGTCTTCTCTCTTCTTCTGTATACAGGTGGTAGGGTTTTTGTTCTGGTGCACATATCATGGCCTGCATGACATGAACATTTCCTATTGGCTGTCTAGTGGCAGACACCTCTCAAAATCCAAAAGATGGACTGAAGTGATGATGTCAGCAGGGAGTGGACTTTACTGCCACATCTGCAGCATTGGATTACAAGTTTGAAAAATGAGCTGGCAAAGGACATGGTTGTCTGATTTAGGTGAGTATAGAATTGCTTAAACTTTAACCAAGAAGACAATGCTGGTGGGGTCAGGAGGGGGTGATGGGATTGATAATCAAAATAACTATCATGCATTTTACTGATAATTTAATAAGAATATTACTAAGTGCACATTTCTTCACAGAAAAATGTTATTAGCAGACATGTGTTATTCTTTGGATCCTTGGAATGTCTTGTTGTGAAACATAGAGACAGTTATTCTCTTTGTTCTGAGGTATTTGGCAGTATAGAGGTCATTCAAGTTAATAAAATGTTCCCAGATAGCAGAAATAAATGTCTATTGTAATGAATTGTGTTTTGCTTGTTAAAATCCTTAGCTGAATGATTTAATACATAAAATGTTTATGTTTTGCAAGCCCCTACATGGCAGCTGTCAAGGATCGGCTCTTAAAAACCTCTAATTATGATCAAGAGGTCAGGTTCTTGGAAATTGCTGTATTTTCTAAGGATCTCCGCATGTACTAATTACTCTACCTTCTAATCTTTACTTTATACGTTTTAACTCTTCTCAATAATCTTTCAAAACTTTCACTGTGAACAGAGGTTGTTGTTTTTCTTATCAACTGGGAATTAAAATTTTACCCGGAGATGGGCTTTAACCCAAAAAAGCTGAAGTATCACCTAAGCTACCAGACAAATACAGCCTTTTAGGGTCAACACTGATTTGTATTACTTGCAGGTACAAATACTGTAGCAAACTGTTTTCAAAAGTCCATGTCTTGGACTTTTTCCTTCTTTTTACTTGAAGGTGTTTTTTCACATTTTATAGCCAAGTGACTTTGATTAATAACGGTCAGGAAACTGAAATTAGATTTCAGGCACAGCAAAAGTGGGAAAGGTGGAAGCAAAGTCAACGCATACCATGTCTGTGAAAGTACATGAAAGTGAACATAGATCATTTGAGGAAGAAAATATATTGTGGAAGTTGTCACTGAGGAACTATTCAAGTAATATGTTGTACTGTACATGATGCAAGAGGAAATGGCATATTAAGCAATCAATACATCATTTCCTTTTTCTTAAAATGGCTCTAAATAAACATATAATTATAAACACATACAACTGGTTAATTATATCTGTGCAATATAGTCATTCATTCACACACTGAGTAAAATATCTCTGGCTAATGATCCAAAACGAAACAAAAGTGAGAAGAAAAACATTTTTTTTTACTGTCTTCTACCAGCTGTTGTAGTGACGTGATTTTTAACTTGAAGCTATTACATACAGAATCTCTATTTTTTCCTCCCAGCAACCATCTGTTTACAGGGGAATATATTTATATCCAAAATGGTTACAATGTCGTTTTATGTCAAGAGATAAAATTATGTAAATATGTTTATTCACATTGAAGTTAATCTGCCTTTACAAGGAAGACAGGGAAATTTGAGTTTTGTAACCCTACAGCATTGTCATGTCATTGTGTCATTGTACTTGGAGAAAAATAGCACGTAGAAACAAATGATATGATGGATGAGTTAATAAGCCACTGACCTCTCAGGCAGATATGATTAGCAATGTCCATGAGAGAAGCAGATGGCGTGAGAACAGTGGAGTGCGAGAAACAAAACTGGCCCATTGGTTAGCGCTTTGCCTCATTAAGAAAGTGAACCTGTTCAAGAGCCACAGCTAACTTCGAAAATCATGGACAAATCTGTTCATCATACTGCTCAAAGGAGTTGCAGACTACTTGCTTCCTTTATGTGTGTACTTTTTTATATATATATTTTTTTTTTATATATATATATCATCCTTAGCGGTTTAATGCATTTTACAATGTATATATTTGTACTTTTGTATTTAGGATGTATTTGTACTTTTGTATTTAGTATGTGTTTGTATACTGTACATATTTACAGTATATATCCCCTTGCCGACCAAAATATGTATATATACTGTACATTGCAGCTTGCAAGTGGTTTACCGGGGTTATAGCTGAAGCTAACAGCCATAACCCCGGTATTTTTATTTTCAGCTGCCGATTGGCTTTCTTATAAAAGTGGTCTAATTGGCTAATAAGCCACTGGATTGCTTTCAGAAGCAGAGGGAGGAGTCATCCCCTCTCGCCGATGTTTCTCAGGCTTACTGTTTTTACAGACGTGCCTGGAAAATGATCCGACGGTTCGCATGGCTGGCCATAGAGGTAACCAAAGACCAGATCGTCTCTGATCACCTCAATGATCTTGGAGGACGGACCGGAGCAACATCATTACACAACTTCCGGTCTAGGGCAGAAGTAAACATTTTTTTTTTAAAGCAAAAAATCAAAAAAATTTTTTTGATCTTTTGCTTTTAAAGGTAGAGGAGAGATGTGGAGTCTTATAGACCCCATATCTCCCCATAAAGAGGACTTGTCAACCCTTATTTCTATTACAAGGGATGTTTACATACCTATAATAGGAATAAAAGTGATCAAAAAAGAAAAAATGAAAGGGACAGTGAAAAAATCAAAAAATAATATAAGTACAAAAAAATATAAAGCACCCCCATCCCTCCATGCTTGCACGCAGAAGCGAATACATATGCGTTTATTACTTATGTATGCAAACAGTGTTTGCATCAGAAATGTGAGGTATGTTAGAGCTAGAACAAAAATTGTGTTTGAAAAACCACTGCATACTGCAGTGTACAGCATACACTGTGCATGGGCTAGTAGGCAGAATGTAAAAGAAAACAAGGCAGGAAACGCTAGTATGTTTAATTAGGGACTTAATAACATTAGATAACATAGTAACATCCCTGGCCTTCCAGGCTGCATGCTTATAAAGGTTCTGGTATAGATTTTTTGAGGGGAACCTATGCTCTTTGTTTCTTGTTTTGTGCATGAGGTTCCCCCTTAAAATGTACACCAGATGCTTTTATTTTATTTGTGTGAACATCTATACCAGAAGCCTTTTAGGATAATGTTGTCCTTCAAGCAGTGCTAAATTGCTTTTATCAACAAAATTAAATTTACATTTGTTTGCTTTGTTAGACCCCAGGCCAGTGCTTAGCCTCCTATTCCATTTGTTTGACAATACCTTGTCTATTAACCTAGAAAAATGTTGTGTGTTAATATGTATATTTCTAGTATTCAGCTTTCAATGGGGTTTGGATTCGACTCACAAACTTTATTATGTTTGCCAAACCTGCCTGAAGCCAAACCCAGATATGTTTGGCTCATCCCTAGCTGTCAGTTGCATTTTCATGTTACGACATTCATTTTAAGTTATCATATCCAGTTCTTAAGAAAAAAAATATGTACACTATATCCAGAGACCTTACCAAAATAGAATGGGGGTTGGGGGTGGGGGTTGCCACCATCTCCCTTGGTCTAAGTCCCAGTACTATACTGTATGTAGCTGAACATGGTAGGTAAAGAGTGTTGAGTATACATGAATATTTTGCAGTTTGTTGGCATGCTGCGAAAAAATAAAAGTTAGTAGGTAGGTGTAGCTAGAGGAATGTTTTGCCTATTTTCCATAATGCCTTTATAGAGGTTCCGTTAAAATGATATTATAAGAATATTTTTTTAACTTGCATCTTTAATTGCATCACCTATATTTCCACCACAAAGAAGTGTCCAATGAATTATAAATCAGGAAAGCCTTGCTAGTGTGTTTTCATGTTTATGTGATCTGATTACTTTGTACATTTTTTATTGTAGTAATGCTGTTTCTTCAATCATAACAGATAATTAGGGTGAAGCATGGACCACATTTTCTTCAACTTTAATGAAATCTCTGATACAGTTGTTTCTGTTTAATAATGCATTACTTTACAACTGTGTTAAGCAATTATTTTGAAAAGTGAAATTGTGGAGTTCCTTCTCCTCTCTGATATGGGAATGATCAGAAGTTATGTGCTATTACTTACAAATTAATGGTGCACAATTCCAATAATAACTCTGCTTTCATCACTTTATGGAATCAATTTAACACATCGTAAATTCAAAATAGGTCCATCTTGGTAATGTTTATAACCATGTCCTTCCCTGTACATGCTGTCACATTTTCAGAAAATTGAATTTACTGCAGGTGTGACCAGCCTCTATGAAATCATTTGTGTGCTGTAGTGCAACTAGGAACACATATCCAGATATTATGGGAAGCACCAATATACACAACATGAGTAAAACTTTTCACATGCTAGATGATTACAGTGATGCCAATTTCTTGTAAAGTCATTTTCAAGTAAGGATTTATAAATTTATGACATGTGGTAGACAGCAATAATAGTTGTCATAAAAGCCACAAGCTTGGTCAAATAAGTTCATATTTCATATACAAAAAATATATATATATATATATATATATATATATATATATATATATATATATATATATATATATATATATAAAACATATAGTATAATATATTTATATACATAGGCATATGTATAAACTAAAATACACAAAATAAAAATATATACATTTTGTTACTGTCAATTTAAAATGTGTTTATATAGGTTTTTAGCTCAGTAGGAAATACATAGGGTCAACTTGTAAGCCAGTTAATGCGACTTTCATGAAATATTCCCTGGTGGTAAATCAATCCCTTTTTTATGCAATCAGTGTTCAATGAAAATTGAAAAGACAAGGTATAACTTACAGAAATAAATAAACAGAACAAAAAGAAAAAGGAGCATAGATACATTTATTAAGGTACAGGAGGGTACCAGATATATCCCTAGGGCACCTGTATAGATTTGTGGTGGGATGGCCTTGCAGCAAGCCGGAGCCAGGTTGCAGCCCCCAGGTATGCCCAGCTGACAATGCAGAGACCACTTAGCGAATGCGGAGTACAACAGCAGGTGACTGAAGGGAAAACCAGGAAACAAGCTGTAGTCAGGGTAGGCGGCAGGCAAGCATAGACAGTAGATGAAGCCATGATCGGTCCACAGGTATTCAGACGGGATACACAAAATAGTAAGCTGACAGGAGCTCAGAGAACTGTGAAGTTGCTCAGGCAATGCAGATTGGGCTAAACAGATATATGTATAGGAAACAAACTGGATGGCGAGCCAGGAAGTGATTGAAGGAAACTAAATATAAAGCCAAAAAATAGCAGGCGACAGCGATGGGTGAGCACCAAAGCCAACAACAAATGTGGAGAAGCACTGCAACAAAGGAGGGAAGGAGTTGCACAGGCAGGAAAACTGCAGGCTAAATCGTAACAGTACCTCCCCACTTACAAGGCCTCCCCACTTGTTTAGGGCCAGAGCTTCCCTCTGGAGTATTTTGATTCCAAGATTTGCTGGACTTCATAATGATCCGTGGTATTGGCTACTGGAGAAGGTTAATGAAATGGATGGGAAACCTATTGATGGTATATGGTCCCAGGAGAGAAAAATGAAGGACATTAGGGATCCTTAAATGTGAAATGAGACGGAGCTTGAAAACAACAGGATTAACCTGGCAGAGGATAGTAAAGGGACCAATAAAACCAGGAGCAAATTTCTTCGGAGATGGATATTCTTAGTAGAAATCCAAACCTTGTTGCTAGTTAGGAATTTGGAACTCACAAAGCGATAATGATCTGTTGCTACTTAGTAGCTGCCAATTGTAAATTCTTAGAAAAATCTGCCCAGATTAAATTGAAGGATCATTGTGTCTGATTAATACCGATCACAAGAACCTCCAGTACCTGCAGTTTGCCCCACATTTTCGGACTGTTTCCAATAAGGCCCATGTTGATGCCCTGTCCAGATCATTTGACATTGCTGACTGTGAGTGTCATGTTGAATCGGAACCTGTTATTCCTGCCAATTGTATCCTGGCCACCACCCATCTTCAGTCTTCATGTATCCAGCCTAGAAAGACCTTTGTGGTACCCGCCCTTTGCTCCAAGCTTCTTAAATGGACACATGATTCGGGACATCCTAGTGTACAGCCCCACAATACTCTTTGCTCATAGGATCCAGTATCTAAGTTTGGGTTACTTGCCTTCCCATATATATCTAAATACATTTAATTTTATGTGGGCAAAAAATGATTGGGGAAGGTCAGTGAAGCTTGAAATAGATAGCATTAGGTAGCATTGCATAATCAGGTTTATACAAATGAAAATATTTAGAGGGTGTCTGCACATCCACTTATGTTATATGGTCGGGTCTCTATTTCAATTGAAACAAATCTTTGATCTGTAGTTATTCTGCCTCAGGCAGAAGAATACTAAAACCTTCACATTTTTGCAAATTCACTTTGTAATTACAGAGTTCCCCATAGGATCTGAACCTGGGGTTCCCAAAAGGGAGGGAAGCACAATCCGAGGGTTGGAGAGGAACAACTATTCATTATTTGTATTAAAATGCATTTTGTAGGTATGTGTACCCATAATTACTCAATCATTACTCAATCTGGGGAATGGCATTGGCAAGATCTTCCACCACTAAATATATAATCTGAATAAGAGAGGACACCCTGCCATGTCCCATTATTAATTAAGATATGCTCAGATAACAGGCTGTTAGTTTTATTAACATATTTAAAAAGTAAGTCTGTATGTATAGATATGTAGAAACTCTGTTTAAAGCTTTTTCAGCATTGACTGTGAATATACATTGGGCCTCCAGTGATTGCTTGGGAAAGGGACTCCTGTTGTAAACTACACTGAAAAACTGTTAAACTGAAAGGTTTAACAAGTCTTTGAAATCTTTATAGAATTTGGTGGTCAGTCCATCGGTTGCTGTGTTTTTACTGGAGGGAAATGTTACGTTTTGTAAATGTTGCCTTTAATGCGGAATCTATAGTGTCTATTAAGTGAGGTAAAGCTGTATGAATGAGGAAAAGCTTTAACCTAGCATTATAGGTCGATTGAGTCAGAGAAGAATGGTATGAAATTTCAGTACTATCTGTTCTGTTTTATGAACCACCCTGGTATTGGTGAATGCTATTTTCCCGATATGTGGAAACCCTTTATTAATGTATAGAACGTGCCATAATTTTGCCAGTTTTGTCCCTTACTACTAACACAGTCCCTATACATAAGGAATTTAAGGGTTGATTTACTAAAACTGGAGAGTGCAAAATCTGGTGCAACTGTGCACGGTAGCCAATCAACTTCTAACTTCAGCTTGTTCAATTAAGCTTTGGCAAAAAACCTGGAAGCTGGTTGGTTTCTTTGCAGAGCTGCACCAAATTTTCCAGGTTAAGTAAAACAGCCCCTTAGTGTCAAGTATCTTTTGTATATCAGATCTTAATAGTCAGAGATGTATAGCAGTTGTAGAGGTTTGCCACTTTTGGGAAGCTTCTTGATATGCTAATGTTGTTAGTAGCTTCATAAAATCGGCACTCCATTCCTTTCTTTAAATAGGTACCATGTTTGATTAAAATGCCTCAGAGAACAGCCTTAAGGTCTTTCCATTTTAGTTGGAGAGGATTTGTGTCTACAGCATTGTTAGACTTACTACATTAGAATGGACTTCCGCTTTGCAAACTGTATTTAATTATATGTTTTAATTGAGTTTCCAGGTAAATGAGCTTTCAGCTGAGTTTCCAGGTAAACTGATATTGATCTTGAAAAAAAGAGAAAAAATATAGGGCCTTGGATATTGATGGGAAGCACAAGGATCAAATTAGATCACTGCCACCTAAGTTTTGGTGAATCACCAAAAAAGTATTAGAGTAAAAAGAACAAGCAGCGCAGATCTATGATACCAAATACCATTAACCTGGCTAATATCAGTGGTACACACAATACAAATCTAATGGTAAATTATCATTCTCAATATGTGCAGTGATAAGTCTATCCAACATATCTCACATAGTTTATATAATAATAATACAATCTAATGGAATTTAATAACAAATCATCTGTAAAAGTGCAAATGCTGAAAAAAGTGCAAAAAACATGCTACAGATGCAGAAAAAAGGGCATGGTGCAAAATGAATAAATACTAATAGGCTCCAGAAAATAAAGTTCATATGTGAGCCAAAAAAAGTAGTGTAAAGTTCATATATAATCCTGAAAAGAAATTTCTCAGGAAGGCATTGAAACAATCTTCTTAGAGATATTATTGTGATCACCGTAGAAGACACTCGGTGCAATCCTTCACCATTCACACCAAACAAACTCACCATAAATAATGGCTGGTCATATTATAAACCAGCTAATGCGCTCTTACAGATTATTTGTTATTGAATTCCATTGGATTGTATTATTATGATATACACTTTGTGAAAAATGTTGGATAGACTTATCGCTGCACATATTGAGATTGATAATTTACTATTAGATTTGTATTGTGTGTACCACTGATATTAGCCAGGTTAATGGTATTTGGGATCATAGATCTGCGGTGCTTGTTCTTTTTATTCTAAACTGATATTGATATCTAAAGGGGAGCTTCAAGATGAGTTTCCAGGTAAAATTATATAATAATGTCTGAAGAGAAAATAAGGTTGTGGATTGCTCTGGCCATATTTGAGATTTAATAGAAATATGGGGTAATCGGTACAGCTCATGATAGGAGAGAAGAAGAAAATCTGTTACACTGAGTTATGAAAGCTATAATAAATTGAGTAATCTCTTGTTTGTGGGTGCTGGACATCTATTACTTGATGAGTGTGTAAGTGTTTTTTATTTTTTAGTTAAAGGCTAAGTTCACCTTTTACGAAAAAAATAAAATAAATACACATATTTTTGCTGAAAAAATGTGCGTTTTATTATTTTTTCCTACAGGAGCCTGCAAAGCATTGCATCCACAATAAGTGAATTGGGGGTGCAATGTCAGACTTCTGCATGCTCTCTTTCAGCTTTGTGCCCGCATCTCTATATGGGCTTTCAGTTAAAAAGTTGGAAGAGTTAATTGACTACAAGTGTGCTGATGAGCACACTCATATTCCATTAAGATTCCTGTGACTGTATGAACAGTGCCCCACACAGCCACACCAATTTTAAATGTGACAGCGGCTGCAGAGAGGTGTCACAGGGTTGGGGTCTGCTAGTATTCTGGAAGCTTGATGTGCTGTGTACTCTGTCCAGTTCAATAGCTTCAGTGGGAATTCAGCCTAGAAGGGTATCAGAGATATTGACTGTGGCAAGATCTGCAATGCCATTTGCTTTGAGTATACTCCTGCAAGTGGATGTTATTGCTGCAGTGGTGGTATTCTTGATTTACTGGTTCATGGAATTGCAGCATTTCATGCTGAAATCTCAGATGGGGTGCTGGAGTTCTTACAGAATGTGTCCATTTGCGGCCATGAGCATGCCATGATTCTCAATCACTTTAATTTAAAACAGATGCACATGGATGATTCACCTGCAGAGAATGTTTGTTAAGTTGCAGATTCACTGCTTTATAAGTATACTCCATTACAGGCTCCAGAAAATTACATGAATAATTGGAAGGACCTGCCTTTATCTTTTATGTGCCCAGCCACCCTCTGTTTCTCTTCCAAACACTCAAGCCTGTGACATAGCTTATCTGTAAGTGACTGCATCGCTTAACAGGATCTTCTGTAGATGTTGCAATTCTGTCTTTCCTTAGGATTTTAAAGTGGATTTAGGTTTGCATCCTCCTATGTTTCCCAGTAAATGCAGCTACAGGAAAAGTCAGGGTTTTTGAGCTTTATTAAAGAGTTAACATTGGTTAGTTGGCTGCCTAGCTGTACATAAAGCTATGTGCCGCAAGGGCAGTGTAAGTATTTATATCATATAGTGAAAAGTCAACAGCACAGCGGGTTTAAACACAGGAAGTCACTGCACAGCAAGCATGGCTCTATGATCAGGAAGAAAATACAAACCGCAAGACTCTTGTACTGTAACACAGCATTTTAAATATACAAGCATTTGTCAAAATGGAGAGATTAAAACACAGTTTTCCAAGCCACCAAGATCAGGCAGGCTGCCATCATCAAGTTCTTCAGTTCTTAAAGCACATGCAAAAGCAATAGTTGCCTGTTGAAACTTCCAAACAAGGGGTAAAGGTGCTACTACCCCAAAATCCCATATGAATATGATGAGATCCAGACACCTGTGCCCAGACTCATGTGGTTCATGCCGTTTATTGAAACCTATCATTTGCTAAAAAATTAAGCCAACACGATAAGACCAAAAGCTAACTCAGAGGCAAATCTACACATTCTTTAGTATCAAAGTGCAGTTGCTGCAGCTTCAGCTGAGACTGCAGCCTGCAAAAACAAAGTAGAGAGTGAGAAAATCTATACAGAACCGGATATTACAGAGGAACCACTTTGTAGAAGGTTCTATGCACAGTAATTTTCTCAGATTAGAGGAAAAACCTCTATCAAAGGAAATTGATATGTCTAACTGCCAGCATTGTGTTAGTGATTGAAGAAAGGCAAGTGGCATAAATGCTGCATCATAAATTACAATGGACACAGACGTTCTTACAACATTCAGCTGATTTTCCAAAACCATACCCACCTGAACACCGAGCCATAAAAGATAACACAAAGCTCCATATCCAAAGAAAAATGGTCAGTTCAAATCTATTGAATATTGGAGACTATCTTTTTGAATGCTACCAAAGGCTTTGGGTCAGATGCATAAAAACTGGATTTGACAGACGCGTAACTAGAACCTTCAGGGCCCCGGTGCAAGAAACCATGATGGTTTTCGAGCCCTGGGCTTCCAATTTTGGGAGGGTGTCCATGGACATCCTCCCAGAACCCTGCTTCCCGCATGCCCCCTGGGACATGCGTCCAGTGCAATCACAGCGGCCCTTTAACTTCTGATCAGCTGTTCACATGTAAACAAACTTAAACAGGGACATGTAGTTACAATTTTTTATATAGTATTTCAATGCAGGAACGGGCCCTGCATTGAAATATTATATAAAAAATTGTAATTACATGCTCCTGTTAAACAGGGTCAGGAAAATTGGGCATTGGGTAGTGGTGCCCTAAACCAAAAATATTGTTGGAAGCTAGCATCAAGGAGGATTGAGGAGGAATAGGATAGTCAGGAGTATCACAGATAGTCTTGTTGGGCGCAGGAACAGGCCCTGCTGTGTAATATTATATCAAAAATTGTAATCACATGTCCCTGTTAAATAGGGGCAGAAAAATTGGGCCTTGGGCGGTGGTGGTGCCACAAAGCTGTAAGCCCTCATAGATACTCTTGTTTAACAGGAGTATGTAATTACAATTTTTCATATAATATTTCAACGCAGGGCCCGTTCCTGCTCCCAACAAGAGTAACCGTGAGGACTAAGCCCGGGTTCACACCTATGCAAATTAGATGTGTGTTTCCCCACATCTAATTCGCATAGCAGGAGAATGTGACTGGCTCCCTATGGAGCCGGTTCACATATCTCCGGAATGGCTGCGGAGCGCACTGCACAAAAACAATGTGCGTCTTTGGCTCCGTTTTGGGGCCGAATTCAGGCATAGAATAGGCCCTGATTCATCCCTGAAACAGGGAACAGGGATGCACAGCGCTCCTGTGCGATCCACAGCCCGTTATAGTGTGAACCCGGGCTTACAGTGTTGTGGCTCCAACACTACCACCCAAAGCCCAATTTTTCTGCCCATTTAACAGGGGCATGTAATTACAATTTTTGATATAATATTTCAACGCAGGAACGGGCCCTGCATTGAAATATTATATGCAAAATTGTAATTAAATGCCCCTGTTAAACAGGGGCAGAAAAATTAGGCATTGGGTGGTGGTGCCCTAAACCAAAAATATTGTTGGAAGCTAGCATCGAGGATGATTGAGGAGGAATAGGCTAGTGAGGAGTATCACAGATACTCTTGTTGGGTACAGGAACGGGCCCTGCTGTGAAATATTATATCAGAAACTGTGATTACATGCCCCTGTTAAACAGGGGCAGCAAAATTGGACCTTGGGCGGTGGTGCCACAACACTGTGCCCCTTAAACAAAAGTATCTGTGAGGGCTTACAGTGTTGCGGCACACCACCGCCCAAGGCCCAATTTATCTGCCTCTGTTTAACAGGGGCCCGTTCCCCATTGACGAAACGTGTCTGGGCGAGGACACGTGTTGACGTCACCACGCTCCTGCATCCTGGAGGATGGGATATCGTTTACAGCCGGCCAGCTCTGCTTTTTACATGCAAAGTTTTTATCTCTATATGTAAGTGCAATATCTATTCAATAAATCATTAGCTGTGACAGTATTACGCTATGGTTGGCTTTCTTCCCTCTGTTTATGGCTGGGTCGCGGGGTCTGTGTAAGGTCGTGTGGTGGCAGGAGTGGTCTGAGCATCTATCCATTTATCTAACATCCAAACTCCAGTCCATCAGCTGATCTTGCTCACAAGCAAAGGCCCTGGCCAGGTTTAAGCCAATTGCCCGATTTTGCCTGCCAGCTGGTAAGCAGGCTTTTCTTAAGGTGGTGGTACGTTTAATTTATTTTGATTCACCCTGGTGTTCGTTATTAGACTGAATTGTTCACAATTTAAACACATGCAATTGCATGGACTTTCCATTTAATAGCGCAGCTTTTTTTTCCCCTTTATCTGTTTAACAGGGGCATGTAAATACAATTCTTGATATAATATTTCACAGCAGGGCCCGTTCCTGCGCCCAACAAGAGTAACTGTGAGGGATTACAGTGTTCTAGTACCACCAACACCTAAGGCCCAATTTTCTGCAAAGTATATGGGGCAGGCCCTATAGTATATATACTGCTGTTCAGAGTATAGAGTCCCTGGGGGCCTGGGGGACCCCACGCCTTTTAAAAAAAAAATTGGGTGCGGGGTTCCCCTTAATATCCATACCAGACCTGAAGGGCCTGGTATGGATTTTGGGGGTGACATCCACGCCTTTTTTTGGGTATTTTTCATATTTTTATATATATTGCCAGGATCCGACAATACATTACAGCCGCAAGCAGTTTTAAATGACATTTTGTCCTTTAGAAATATCATTTTTTTGTGGCACTGTTATAAACATGGGAAAGATACACTACTTTACAGGCATACTAAGGACACCCCACAGGCATGATATTTAAAGGAATACTTCATTTTTATTGTTTCACATTAAGCATTTCTAAAATCACTGCTCCCGAAAAAACAGACGTTTTTAAAACTTTTTTTTGCATTGATACATGTCCCCTGGGGCAGGACCCGGGTCCCCAAACACTTTTTATGGCAATAACGTGCATATAGGCCTTTAAGATTAGCACTTTTGATTTTTCACATTCGTGTCCCATAGACTTTAACGGTGTTCGCGTGTTCAAACAAATTTTTTGCCTGTTCGACATGTTCTGCTGGAAACCGAATTGGGGGGTGTTCGGCTCATCCCTATTAGATACCACTCCACATCTGTACCAGTTATTCACCAGATTCAGCTGTGGAGTCAGACATACCTATCCTTCTGATTTTTGGAAGAGGCAAATTAAAACAGAGTTCTGCTTAAAAAAAAATTAAAGTCAGCAGCTACAAATACTGCAGCTGCTGACTTAATAATCTGACACTTACCTGTCCCAGGGACCAGCGATGCGGGGGAACGAAGCCCCACTTGTCTCCCCTCCTCTCTGCGGCGCTGACATTGTAACTGTGGGCGCCCGGCTGTGGCTTCACAGCTGGGCACCCACTGCGCATGCGCGAGCCGTGACTGGCCGGGCAATCATCTGGGACCTGTGACGTGTCCCAGATGATTTGCAAGAGGGAGGGGGAGAGGGGATCTCCCTTCTGGTGCCGCAGTGCGCTGGAAGGCTGTGGGAGATGGGACCCTCTAAAAAGAGGGTATCCGCTCCCCCCCCAAAAAAATGACATGCCATGTCAGGGGGTCACCTCCCTTAAAGCGGAAGTTCCATTTTTGGGTGGAACTCCGCTTTAAGAGAGTGAAAGCAAATTAATGGGCCCTCCAATGCTCCATATGCACAAAGGCTGATCTTGATTGGTTTGTCGTGGGATAAGTTTATTGTGTTACATTTTTATTATTGCACAGGATTTATATTGCACCAACAGTTTGTGCAGCACTTCACAAAAAAAAAGGGAGTTAGTACAGTTACAATATAATTCACTGTAAAAGAGTTAGGAGGGCCCTTCTTATGAGCACTTAAAGAGAAGGGCAATTGATACAAAAGGCACTAACTGTGAAGAATGAGCTGAAGGAGAAAGCAAAAGTACAGTTTTTAGGTGGCTTCCACGAAGAGATACGTTTTTAAGAATCGGTACGTTTTAAAGATTGTGGTAGGGAGTTCCAGTACAAAGAAAGGGCTCTGGCTGGGGAAGTCCTAGAGGTAAGCATGGGAGGAGGTAATGAGGGCATTAGAAAGCAGAAGGTCTTGGGAGAAGTGGACAGGAGGGTTTGGGTGATATTTTGAGATGAGGCTGGTGATATAATTTGGGGCAGAGTTGTAGATAGCTTTGCATGTTGTTGTTCATATTTTGAAATGTATTTGGTGAGTGAAAGCCATTGGAGGTATTCGCAGAGAGGGGCAGCAGCCACTAAACAGTTGGTAAGGTAAATAAAACTGGTGCAGCATTTATGATAGACTTGAAGGACAGATAACCTGTGTAAAAATTGCAACACACAATCCAACTAATGTAAACAGCTTTAAAACAACTGTACTTGAAAATGGTTGTACACCTTCTCAGCCCATGTCAAAACAGCATCCATGTAAATGCATTAACCAGCACCACAACTCACCTTTTTTGAGAAGTATTGAAGATATATGCATCAGTGCAGACAACCTAGGACCTTCACTATTTGAGAAGACAAAGAAAATAAACAAGCAACATCTGAAGTAATTCAGTCCCTTCTTTATATTATGGATAGAAAGGCCTTCCAGATAGATGGAACTATCTTCCAGAATGACAATAACAAACACAACCTAGCAGATCATGCCACTAGACCTACACCCCCATCTTCCCTTAGCAAACCACTTTGAAGTGATTGTAAAGGCTAAAGTTTGTATTTTTTTTAATTCAAATAAAAGAGAGGGTATATACTCACCTGATCTGTGTGATATTGCACAGAGTGGTCCCTTACCTGCTCTTCGTAAGACTAGAAAGAGGGGAGGGAGAAATTGCAGATGAGTACAGTGCTGGACTGGCAAGTGCTGGGGTGGGGTGGGCACAGAAGGTAGAACAACATTTTTAAACTAAATACAGGGAATGCAATAAGGTATAAAAACTTTTTACCTTTAGAACAACTTTAAGGCCCAGACTGCCTGTTTCAAACTCATTCAGCGCAGTCATGGAATACAAATACCAATGCTCCTGCGGAACCTGTAGCTGATTTGGAAGTTCATTCTAATTTTTGGCTACCTTTTCTACATTACTCTCTTGTCTGTTGCCTGTCTTGACGCTTGGCTACATTTACTGGATTTCCCTCTAGCCTGCTGCCTCTGCTTCAGTCATCTCTACCTACCCCTGCCTATGGTACATTTTCTTTCAGGTCTGGTAGGAGCACTGGGTATAAGGGAAAGATTCTGCTAGAGGTGAAGTACATTGTCATATTATATTTGGACCAGGACATTTGCATGCACGGCTTTACAAGCACCAGAGTTTCTGAATCCAATTTTGGTTCAGACAGTTTTCACTTGTTTTTTAAAAGGAGGAAACTCAACCAAACTATAGTTTACCAAAGCTACAATGAACCATGTCGTGAGGCAGAGCTGTCATATGCTAGAATCATGATCATTTCTTCTGTCCAGAAGGATAACTTCAAAGATTAGTTTACATACATCAAAAAGCAAAATACATTTTCTAAACTAAGCTACCTTACACTGCCCAGTAGTGGGTAAGGATGGATCATTTGAAGTTGGAGGTTGTTCATCCCTTAGACGCCTGACAGAAGCAAAGACAAGAGACTTCTTGCAGAAGAATAAATGTAATAGGGTGATACTGGCGCAAGCTGTTACACAAAATGCTTGATCTGACAGGGTATGAGGGGGTAAAACCACTTAATCAGGGGTCAGCAGTCTGAGTGGGGCCTGTGGACACTGTAGATAGGGGGAATAAGTCTATGTCCGGGCAACAGATGATAGTCCAATGTTGAGAATGTGGAACAGTTCTGTACTTAGGGCAAGCCTCTTAGGGGAAGCAGAAGCAAAAACTCCAGAACATGTAAAACAAGAGATAGAAGCGGCGCTGAAGTAAACTGTATGGCATTTAATATAACAAGGCATAAAAACACTTACATCATGGTAAGTGAAGTGAAGCACATTGTGGAGTCCTGTGAGGTGAGTCTCTGTGCTGGCTGAGTTGCAGCGGTGGTTCGATTGCCTTATCTCTTGTGGGCACCGATCGTCAGCTTGATGTATTAGGCTGGAACAGGAAGAGGGGCTGGAATGCATGTGGACCATAGCGGTGTCCGGCGTCACCGGATATGATGCAACGCGTTTCCGAGCATGCGCTCTGCCGATGGTGATGACAGGCCAGCTCCTTTTTCCAACTGGCTTGTGTAGGAATGTGACTGCCTTATATAAGGGACATTGATTGGCTGATGTGGTGCAGCAGTTAACAATTACATGAATGGACAGTTCGAGAGGCCCTCTAGTGGCCAGGATTGGCGCCATCTTGTGACTAGAACTACCCATAAATAAAACATGGTCAGATTACCAGTGATTGGTACTAGTAGGACAATAAAAGGTGCAAACTTAAAAAAAAATATACATTCACAGGGAGATGACATGCATCTTAAACAAACAATAAGTGTAGATAACATGATGTTGAATGGTAAAAATTAATAAAAATTAATTAAATAATATCTAAATCATTTTCTATCCATAGACCCATATTCTAACTCCGTACAAGTCCAGTTCATCTTGGATGCTACAGAATTTTGTCTTACCCATAACTATTTTAGCTTTGATGGGGAATTCTTCCTACAAATACAGGGAACCACTATGGATGCAAACTTTGCACCATCTTATGCAAATCTGGCCATGGGTTTATGGGAAACCAGGTACATTTGGAACAACAACCCATTTGTCAGTAACCTAATATTTTTCAGCCGTTACATAGACATAATCATCATCTGGGATGGCCCTCCAGACCTAGTGAAGGATTTTGTAGAACATTCCAATCACAATCCATTTGGACTCTCGTTCACATACATCCAAGATCACTTGACAAGAGCTATCCAGAGTCCCTTGTTGAGCAGGCACACAAATTTTACCTGCAACCCAGCCAGCGCAGACTCACCTCACAGGACTCCACGATGTGCTTCACTTCACTTACCATGATGTAAGTGTTTTTATGCCTTGTTGTATTAAATGTCATACAGTTTACTTCAGCGACGCTTCTATCTTTTGTTTTAGAAGAATGAATGTGTATGCATCCTTTACTTTGCACTTTTATAGTGTAGTGCCAGCTGAGATCCCTTAAGATCTGCCTAACAAGGTTAAAAGTAAATTATACTGGAAAGCCCACCCTAGCATTAGTGTAAAGGACTGACTTTGAGACTGGACCCACCCCTGGCAACCCTGTCAATTACAAATTATCACATGCAAGACTAGAGCCCTGATGCCAGCAAGACTTTTGTCATCAAGTTCACTGGCCAATAAAATGAGAGGCCACATTTTGTAGTTACTCTAAAGACACCATCTGGTAACTTGTAAACTCCATTTTAGCTTCATGCATTTATCTCTGTAGGATGAGGCCTTTCTCTCTCTCCCTATCTCTATTTTGAGAATCTCTAAAAGGTTAGGCTTCTTATATTGGGCTAGTATGTTAGGCTATAGTTTTACTAACAGTAGGAAATAGAGAAGTTCTCTGTAGCTTCTGTACCATATAGAGAGACTACAAGCAAAACCTGCTCATCTAACTCACAAAACATACCAGCATAGTACTTCATGGCTGATGTCATGGCAATTTTGAAGGAAAGGCCTCTGATTTCAGTCTCAGCACACCAAGACATACCCATAGTTTTTACACCAACAATGATCTTAAAATAATATTTTTTATTAACTCCCTCTAAAACTTTAACTATAGTAGAGCCTAATAGAATGCAGTGGATGCAAATGCAAAGGCAGACATATTCTTAAAGAGTTAGAGAAGAGACTATTTTTTCAGTAGAGCTGCATGATCAATCGTTAAAAAATTGCAATCTCGATTCAACCCCCTCACGATCTTAATCCAGCATTTCCACGATTCATGTAACAAGTGCAGAGCCGTTCTCTGCTCACAGCTGTCAAAAGAAAAAAGCAGCCGGCTAAGTTTATCACAAGATTGCTCAGCGCTGAGAGATAAAAAGAAACATTGTATCTTTCGGTTCTTTTAAATCAAAGGAATGAACTTCGGTCTGTAAATGAGGTCAGTTTAACCACTTAAAGACTAATGCCCCGTACACATGGTCGGACTTTGTTCGGACATTCCGACAACAAAATCCTAGGATTTTTTCCAACGGATGTTGGCTCAAACTTGTCTTGCATACACACTGTCACACAAAGTTGTCGGAAAATCAGTTCGTTCTAAATGTGGTGACGTAAAACACGTACGTCGGGACTATAAACGAGGCAGTGGCCAATAGCTTTCATCTCTTTATTTATTCTGAGCATGCGTGGCACTTTGTCCGTCGGATTTGTGTACACACGATCAGAATTTCCGACAACGGATTTTGTTGTCGGAAAATTTTATATCCTGCTCTCAAACTTTGTGTGTCGGAAAATCCGATGGAAAATGTGTGATGGAGCCTACACACGGTCGGAATTTCCGACAACAAGGTCCTATCACACATTTTCTGTCGGAAAATCCGACCGCGTGTACGGGGCATGAGCCTTTTTCTGACACTTGTTTAGAAGTTAAAATCAGTATTTTTTGCTAGAAAATTACTTAGAACCCCCAAACATTTGATATATGTAGTAGGCATGTTGTAATGCAATTTCTCCTTTTGGCCACAAGATGGAGACAGAAAGATACTGACTGGTCCTTCCAGAAAAACTCAGAGGCACAGAGTATACTGGGAACAAGGGGAGGTTCAGGAAGTTCTGAGGGGGATGGAAGAGAGGGAAGTACTGAGGTAAAAAAAGGGAGAGTGCTGACAGGAGACAGAGGAGATTGCTTAAAAGAGAGGGAGAGACCAAGGCTCAAAAAGTCCTTTGCTGGGACACAGTGACACTTAACAGTGAGACGAGGAGGAGTGTGTGAGGGGAAGGAACTGAGGTGCCAGGGTGAGGAGAGAGACACATGCTGACACCAGGAACTGTGTGCCCCAACAGAGGAGGAGGGATATCCTGAAGCCCGGGAAAAGGAGAGATGCGAGGAGAGTGAGAGAAAACCCCTGTGAAAGGGATTTTTGGAGCTGAGGGGAGAGAGAGACACACACTAACACCAGAGAGTGTGTGACCTATTATTAGGGAGGGAGAGCTGTCTGAGGAGAGCGGGCTGAGATACCAGAATCAGGCTGAAAGAGAGAGAGAGCCATCTAAAGGAGAGAGAGTGATCTAAAAGAGGGAGAGCTGTCTGAGGAGAGCGGGCTGAGGTACCAGCATCAGGCTAAAGGAGAGAAAGACACACACTGACACCAGAGAGCGTGTGACCTATAATGGAGAGAGAAAGACAAGCTTTTCCAAAGACTGCCAAGAGAGAGAGAGTGTGGTAAGGTGACCAGGCTGTGTGGTGGAACTCCACCAGAGAGAGAGAGAGACATGTTTTTCCTGAGACGACCGGGAGAGCGCTGCAAGAAGACAGAGGGGAGCCAGGATCGGTGTCACCCACATGTTCTGCCACCGTTAAGCACAGGAACCCTGATCAGTGACCCAAGCAGCACCCAGCTCAGGGGAGACAATCCAGGCTGTTTCAGGGATCGCGATATCCATCCAGGTATCAGGTCGGCCGCTGCCTCTTCACCTTGCGAGTTTTGCTACCAGTCATCTCGATCGGCCCTCAGAAGGGAAACCAATGCCTTACAACATCGCTAGGAGCACCAGGAGCCTGAACCAGCACCTGGAATTAGCATTGTGTCATCACACAGAGGATTGGTGAGAGGGTGCAAACCCAACATCCTTCTTGACACCATACTGACACTGCATGCAGACACAGATTTCCCTTTTTAGTGTCACGGGATGCTTCTTTGGAGCTGCCATCTCTAGTAGTTTGCCCTTTTAAATGTCTACCTAATGGAACATTCTAGAGGATTACTGCTCCATGCAAGCTTGTTTAAACCTACTTTTTTAAAACAAGGGCCCCACCGTTTGCTAGCAGAAGACACTAGTATTCTTCACCTCAGGATCTGCAATATTACAGAACTGTGCTTACTGTACTTGTGTAACCCTTTTCTTTTCGGTGTGTGTTTGCCTCTCAAAGGTGTTTGCGGCCTGAAGGAGCTGAGAAGTTGACAAGTCTTTTCTCCTCCCTCACAGCGCCTGTGTTAAGGGCATATATATTACTGCCCTTTCTATACCTGCAGTTGCTAAATATTGAAGGTTGTATTTTCTAATGTATTAGTTATTTGTAGCAAGGTTTAACAGTGTTGTAAGTTTCCATATACTTTAAACGATGCTAATATATTCAACTTGTTTATCACTACCAGGTGTGTGTCTATTTTTGGTGATAATCCACAGCCAGGATAACGGGATTTACCGCATGTGTCCTTAAATGTATTTGCAATAATTTTATTTATCCAGGTGTGTCAGAAAGCTGAGGTCATTCTTGGAGTTGAGGCAGAGATCAGAGAATCCAAATTCACCAAGCGGCTCCTTCTGGTGTGGCGCTACATTTATATATTTTTTAGCAGAGACCCTAGAGAATAAAATAGTGGCCGTTGCAATATTTTATGTCACACTGTATTTGCGCAGCGGTCTTTCAAAAGCAATTTTTTGGGAGAAAATACACTTCAATGAATTAAAAAAAAAAACTAAACAGTAAAGTTAGCCCAATTTTTTTTTGTATAATGTGAAAGATAATATTATGCTGATAATCGTGATCTTTATTCTAAGCAAAAAAATTTTGATTCCCATTTATCCAGAATTGTGCAGCTCTACTTTTCACTTTACAAAGTCACAAAAAGTGGACAGAAACCAGCGAAATGTTAAAGCAGAAAATGTTGTGCTGTTGAAAGATAGCCCAGTGACCAGCAATGAATGGTTGGTGGGACTCATTGTCAACATGTTGCCGGAAGTGATAACAGTCAGAAAAATAAAAGTGAAAGTCATAAAGAAAAGTTTCTAAAGTTTTTCTCAGACTTTTTACATAGTAGTTTTACTTTCAAGAATACTTAAAATGTATAGACACATAACCAGCAATCTATATTTTGTCAAATTGTGCTTATAGCGACATAATTGCATTTTTGAAGAAAGTATAAACTTCATTGTTACTATCTATTGGTCATTAGTAGCTTTATGAGGTTGAAGTTCTCCAGGAAATGCAAAACAGGCTCCAGGAAGTTGTATCAGCAGTGAAAAGGACATGCCTCTATCTTCCATTTGTCCAGTGTTCCTCTTCTAATCTAGGACATGCCTTGTCTGTAAGTGATTTCACTGCTTGTTAACAGAATAATCTGTGTAAATTCAATTAGGTGTTGCAATCTTTAAGTAGCTTAGGATTCTGCAATGGATGTGCTTTTCCACCAGGTTCTCTGATAATAATTTATAATTTTTCATTGTATGTAATGCCTCTGTATTGAGAAGTGTGTATTTATCGTTTTGTACATATTACCATTTAACAACACAAAGGAGGTTATTTACGAAAAGCAAATCCACTTTGCACTGCAAGTGCACTTGAAATTACACTTGGAAATGCAGTCGCTCTAAATCTAAGGAGTAGATCTGAAATGAGGGGAAGCTCTGCTGATTTTATCATCCAATCATGTGCAAGCTAAAATGCTGTTTTTTATTTTCCTTGCATGTCCCCCTCGGAACTACAGCGACTTTAGTCCCAAGTGCACTTGCAGTGCAAGGTGGATATTCCTTTAGTAAATAACCCCCAAAGAATACATTCAGTTCATGTAACAAGTTTTAGTGGATGATGCAAATGAGCCTAGCCTGGACCTAGCTTTGTATATATTTTCTCAGGTTAGGTACAGGCATGTCAGATAATGTGTACATGTAACACTTACTGGTAATAACCCTCAAAAACAGATCATACTACACCCCCAAAGTTTCAATGATCTCTCTTTCTTTTCAAAAGCCAGAGCTATTTTTGTTTAGTGATAATCCTGGGCTGCCATTTACCTCCTGAACTAAAATACCCTCTAAAAAATACCTCCAAAAAACAAAGCATTTTACAAAGCACTTCAACGCTTTTAACAAACTTTGAGCAGCTTTGTTGAAACCATTAAACTGAACCTGTGTTCGGAGCAGGATAAAGTAATAGGTCACTTCACTGAGTTGCCACCAGTAAAGCAAAAAGAAATACATTGTACAGCCAGGATGAAGAAGTAACTCACATGCCTTCTTCTCATGTGACAGCGCTGGAGCTGGATGATTATATTGAAATACTGTGTTTTTTCTCCTAAATCTTGGCATCATAGAAGCAAAGGAATGATAAATATTAGATGCTGTGCGGACTGGCTTTAAAGTGAATCTGTCGTGTTGTCCTTCATGGGAATAGCACCACTTCACTTTAAAACATCATTCAACTACAGTTTGGGAAAGATATGCAAAGATCATAATAGTTGGTAAAACTTTGGCCAGCCCTCCACCCAAAGAGCCCATAAATGGGCTTTTAAGCCCCCTAACAGTGTGTTTAAAAGATTTTTAAAAAACAGCTCAAAACTTGCTTAAAAGCTGAAGTTTGGTTATTTTTTTTCTTTTTTTTTTTGCTTTGCTGCACAAGGGAAGTAATTCTAATGAAGTATGTACCATGCTAGCTGCTGCATAGTGTAAAAGTCATCTCCCCACTGCCATGGGGCCTTCCCACGGTGCTGGTTTGTTGGTGCTACTGGGGTTAACAGCAGCCGCTGCGATTGTGAAAGAGTTAGTCCACTCACCCACCCCTTCCACTCACCTTCTCCATTCATAGAATGCATATTATTCTAGGCAAAGTGTTCTGTGATTGGAGGAGACAGTTCATGTCAATTATCTGCTTGCCCTTCTTCATATACAGAACTCTTTGCATTCTTGGAAACACTGGTACAAATTCTATGAATGTTAGTGGTGGGGTAGGCAAGTGACACAACACTTTCATCCAAAACAGATGAAAAAAAGCACAAAGAGAGCTATACAATCCATTCAATTGTTTCCATTCAGGCAAGACCTCACGCTACATAGATGTTAGTAGGTATAAACAATACAGTAGAATTAGATTTCAAGGTATATTTTCAGATTTAATTTGTAGCTTCTTCCTTCGTTATTTCCTTTTCTTTCTTTTTAGAATACACAGGGCCATCAGCATATACTGTATCTACCCGCCACGTTAAAACCAACTCCTGTTCTTCAGCATCAAAGAGATGAAATGCGAATAGAAATTCCTTTCATAGCAATGATGCCCAATGCTGATGGACATTGAAAGGTGGGTTTATACACTACCCATCTACCTTATCCCTTAAAAACTTGATTCTTCATAAATCCACAAAAAATGTGCCAGTGAACTCCTTTTCGCCTCAAAAATTGAGAGCATGGGCTCATTTCACTCTCACTTTAGGCTCCAGCTGGAGTAGGAAATTCTGAGCCATCAAAGGTTTAACCTGTGCAGGGAAATATGAAGAAGGTACTCCTCAAGATTTCTTCACAGCAGTATTCATTAATTTACTAGTTTAAGAGGGAAGGCAGATAAAACTTACTTCGCAGGTTGGTTGCACATATCTCCCCGCTGTGCTGACACCTCCACCTCCAGAACCCCATTCTCATTAGTATCACACAATGTTGTTTTGAGAGGGTTGCACATATTTCTCATTATATATTTACAGTATTTTGATAATATGTTATTTTTCAATAGCCTTAGAGTATGTGAAGTAGGTACCTGGAAATCCTATGGTTCCTCTCAATATAACCTTATTTCCTGTATTTGTCTGACAATATTAGATGGATAATCCACCCCCCAGTGTCATTGGCATGCTGAAGGGATGTGGTCTTATTTCATGTTGAAAAGATTTGTGCACATCAGTGGCTATCTGTGGTGCGCGTGCACCTAAATGCAGACTGAGCTCCAGCACCGCTCAGTCTTCTGTCTGTCACATACAGCTCCTCCCCTCTTCCTGTGCTGAGGGCGCATTTGCTAAAAAGCAGACAACACAGTCCGCATTTTGTCACATGCAGCTTCTCTCATCTTTGTCTTGTACTGACATCAGCACCATAGGCGTGTGCAGTGCCAAATCCAGCTACTGCCATGCCCCCCTCCCTTGTTTCAGGATGAAGAGTGGGAGAAGGGGGCTAGTAAATATTTAATTTACCACCCCTTCCTTTTCTAAATGAACACAGTGAACACACTCGCTCACTGTGTCCATTCATAACTGAGGCATAGTAATGTGTTTACTATGCTTCCATTTGTAAATGAACAGGAAACCACTTGGCACAGAGCACTTCCCATTCATTCATTGCCCTGTGCAGCTGAGACTGCAGAGAAAGGCATGCGTGTTTGAGCTTTGGGGTGCACACCCTAATGCAATAGGCTGTGCACACCTATGATCAGCACTTATGGGGAAGCATGCCTTCTGCAGAATAGAAAGGACATGCCTAGCAGTCACATGACCTAAAACAAAAAAGGGGTCTTGGATCATTACATGAAGTGTGTCATTATAGGAAAATTGGCACCCCAAGTCTTTACATGCCTTTTTCTCTATTTTTTGGATCACAGTATAATATGTATGTCTTTCTCCCATTTTGTTTTGTTTAACAAATATGTTTAGATTCTGTGCCTTAACATTTCCAAATGTGGGGGGATCTGTTAGGGGGATAGGGGGTGGTAGAATCCTCCACTGCTTTGTGTGAGAGGAGACTTTAGCCAGGCTGGGTCCTAACACAGGGATAGGATCATAGAAAGGGGGATTGTAAAAGCTCTTTGCTTTATTGTAAATGTTTAGGAATAAGAAAGGGGGACCAATATGTTTACAATACTGCAAAGAGATATCGAGACCCTCCATGTGACCCTATCCCTATGTCAGAACCCAGCCTGGCTAAAGTCTCCCTGCCCCTTATACCCCAATAGATCTCCCCCATAGATGCCTATCTTAAGGTACAGAATCTAAATATACTTGTCAAACAAAAAATGAGGGAGATATGCATGATATACTGGGATCCAAAAGGACAGAAAAAGGCATGTAAGGAAAGACTTGGGGTACCATCTTGCAACAATCTAGCAATGATCTAAGGCCACCCATATTTTGCATCAGATTCTGTTGGTAATTAGGACTCCCCATCTTTTAATCCTTGTTTTTCTTTTCCCCTAGGGCAGGTGTGGAGGTCCAAAATACCGGATTGACAGTTCAGCCTAAAACATTTTTAGGTCAATTAGACACACATTTGGAATAGTAGGCTTCCTTGAAATTATGTTGAAATTATCTTGATATTATCTTCATTTTAAGGTGGATCTAAAGCTAAAACATTTTTTACCTTAATGCATTCTCTGCATTAAGGTAAGTAATTTGCACTATATTTTACCCACTGTACATAAAATCTTTGTAGATGAAGAATTGCAGATTGGTATAAACCTCTGTTTTCCTCCCAGCATTTGCAGAGAACATTTTTTTTTATTTTTTTTAATCTGTACCAGATGACCATCAATTTACAGAACATTTCTCATTAATTAAAGCACGAGATAGCACCTTTATTTATCATCTTTTTATATACTTGGCCTATTTGCCGCTAGCATCTTAGTTAAATAACAGAGAAGGTTGAAGCATGACATGAAATAATAATCCAATAGTGGAAGATAAACTTATCGTTCCTCAGGCAAAATATTTAGTTTACTGTTCTAGTGATATGATAATAAATAATAGCAAGACTGATACCTATTTTTCACATAAAGCAAGATAACAGCTATTATTACTCAGAAAATTAAACATTGTAGCCTTCTTTATTGAGAAATCACTTTCCTAAGGAGACACTGTCACCTTGGCCATGCTGGGCAAAGTGACAGTGTCTCTGCAAGGACCCCTTAAATTGTTACTAAACGCACAACAGAAAAATCAGTGTGTATATGCAGTAAAGCATGCTTGTTATACTCACTGCCATCTTTAGGCACAGACATTATGCAAACTGTAAAAAGATCAGCGTGGTATATCTCCTGACCCAGTGGCGGCTGGTGCTCAACCATTTTTGGGGGGGGGCGCAAGCAAACTGAAAAATTCTGAAAAAAAACATCAATTGCAGCCTCACTGTACCATCATTTGCAGCCACTGTGTCATTAAACGCAGCCACTGTGCCCGCTCAATTGCCACCACTGTGCCATCAAACGCAGCCACTCTACCTATCATTGCCGATACTGTACCATCAAACACAGCCACTGTGCAATCAAACGCAGCCACTGTGCCCACCAATTGCCGCCACTGTGCCATCAAACGCAGCCACTGTGCCCATCAAACACAGCCACTGTGCCCATCAAATGCAGCCACTGTGCCATATCAAATGCTCCCACTGTGCCATCAAATGCTGCCACTGTGCCCCATCAAATGCTCCCATTGTACCATATCAAATTCTGCCAGTGTGCCCCATCAAATGCTCCCACTCTGCCATATCAAATGCTGCCACTGTGCAATATCAAATGCTGCCAGTGTGCCCCCCGCCACCATCTGCACTTACCCTGTCTCAGTGGGACAGCTCCTCGATGCTCCTCGATGTCTTCTCCCATCCTCTCTTCACGGCCTCTGCTATGATTGGACGCCTGATAGGTGTGCAATCACAGCGCCTGTCATTTCAGCCAATCAGGTGATGGGTAACAGATCCAAGCACCTGATTGGCGGAGAGGCGGTTTAGTGACCAAAATTTTGGGGGGCGCAAACAAACTGAAAAATTCTGAAACAAAACCCCCATCAATTGCAGCCTCACTGTACCATCAATCGCAGCCATTGTGCCATCAAATGCAGCCACTGTGCCCATAAATTGCCGCCACTGTACCATCAAACGCAGCTACTGTGCCCAATTGCTGCCACTGTGCCATTAAATGCTGCCACTGTACCATCAAACGCAGCCACTGTGCTATCAAACACAGCCACTGTGCCCATAAAACGCAGCCACTGTGCCATCAAACGCAGCCACTGTGCCCATCAATTGCCACCACTGTACCATCAAACACAGCCACTGTGCAATCAAATGCAGCCACTGTGCCCATCAATTGCCGGCACTGTGCCATTAAACGCAGCCACTGTGCCCATCAAACGCAGCCACTGTGCCCATCAAACACAGCCACTGTGCCATATTA
The DNA here is from genome assembly GCA_037952925.1 of Lithobates clamitans. Lineage (NCBI taxonomy): Eukaryota > Metazoa > Chordata > Amphibia > Anura > Ranidae > Lithobates > Lithobates clamitans. Next base: position 10,088,971 of record JBBGZY010000081.1, read on the forward strand.
AATGCTCCCACTGTGCCATCAAATGCTGCCACTGTGCCCCATGAAATTCTCCCACTGTGCCATATCAAATGCTGCCAGTGTGCCCCATCAAATGCTTCCACTGTGCCATATCAAATGCTGCCACTGTGCCATATCAAATGCTGCCAGTGTGCCCCCTGCCACCATCTGCACTTACCTAATCCAAGCACCTGATTGGCGGAGAGGCGGTTTAGTGTTAGGAAAGCAAATATTTATTCGCTTTTCTAATACAGCTGAGTGACCTGCGAGCACCCAGCATGGCGCTTGCAGGTCACCTTTGTGATGCCTATTAGAGCCTATGGCTCTAATCATGTGCTTCAACAAACACCCCCTGCCGCTGTAATTCAGGCTCCCGGTGCCCGAAAAGGGGCCGGGCGCCAGAATAGGGGGTGGCAGTGGCAGCCATAGATAGATTTATGCAATTCATGAATCTATTTATTGGTGCTAGAGGGGGTGGCAGGGGAGAGGGGGCGGCGCCTGCTATCCCTTATGGACACACCGCCACTGTCCTGACCTGTGAGTACGGCTCCTTTTATGTGGGTAAAACCATTCAAGAGTTTTGGAAAAGAGCATATCGATATATCTTGAGTATGAAATCAAGGAACCCTGCATCAGTATGCAATTGTACAAAGTACTAGCAATACCTCACCTGGAATATGCAGTTCAGTTTTGGGCACCTGTTCACATAAAGGGGTACTCAAGAGAGTATAAGGAATCTAAACCATAGGCATAGAGCGGAACTGAATTTATTCTCTCTTAAAAAGACGGTATATGGAGGGATATGATTTCCATGTATAAATACACAAATGGTACATACAGTGGACTTGGTGCAAACTTACTTTAAGGTTATTTAAAAAGACATGGTAGCACCCCTTGCTCCTAGATTTAAAAAAAAAGTTTGATTTTATATAAAGAAAAGTTACCTTGATTGTAAGAGTTGTGAAAATGTGGACTAGACTGGTCAAAAACTAGTTCCAGCCAACTCAGTTGATTGCTTAAAAAGGCTGGATGCATTCCTGAATGCGGATAATATAATAAAACTGGATATTAAGATTTATAAGTAATAACAGCAGTTGATCCAGTGAATATTGAATTGCCTTAATGGAGCAAATTGGACCATGATTTATCAGGGTTATTTTGTCTTCTTCTGGTTTAGCTGTGGTTATAGGGTTCTGTTTATGGATTTTTGTATCAGATGCAGTCACTGTTTGGGTTTTTAGTAAGCCATAGGTGTGGTGGCTGCTTTAACACTATATCCCGAAGAGGCAATTTCTCCATTCACACTGTTATGCCCCGTACACACGGTCGGATTTTCCGATGGAAAATGTATGATAGGACCTTGTTGTCGGAAATTCCGATCGTGTGTAGGCTCCATCACACATTTCCATCTGATTTTCTGACACACAAAGTTTGAGAGCAGGCTATAAAATTTTCCGACAACAAAATCCGTTGTCGGAATTTCCGATCGTGTGTACACAAATCCGATGCACAAAGTGCCACGCATGCTCAGAATAAATAAAGAGATGAAAGCTATTGGCTCCTGCCCCATTTATAGTCCCGACGTACGTGTTTTACGTCACCGCGTTCAGAATGATCGGATTTTCCGACAACTTTGTGTGACCGTGTGTATGCAAGACAAGTTTGAGCCAACATCTGTCGGAAAAAATCCTAGGATTTTGTTGTCGGAATGTCCGATCAATGTCTGACCGTGTGTACGGGGCATTAGGTTGGATGGGGGATTCAATTGATTCAGCTAAATTAGAGAAATGTAACTGGGTATGGCTAGCCTAATACATACGCTGGTGATAAAGGTTTTTTTTTTTTTAGCAGTGTCTGTAGAAAACCTGGGTCTTAGGACAAAAGCAATAACAACATTGATAAGCAAATCAATATTTTCTTTCAGGCTCAGTATTATGCAATAGTACACTTGTAGAGAGTAAAAGATTATCAGAGTTAAAGAGAAAAAAAATGATGTATAGAGTAGAAGTAAGTAGAAGTAAATGCAAAACCCCAGGAATGCAAAGGGAGGATTAGATAGGGGTTCTGCCACAAAACGCAAGGAGCATGGGTTTGTTGATTTATCTACTGTATCTCTTTGCCTCTCTAGACTTTGCATTCACTTCTACCCTACTCTCTACTATGGATGAGCCAAACACCCCCCCGGTTCAGTTTGCACCAGAACATGCAAACAGACAAAAAAAAAAAAAATTGTGCGAAAATGTGAACACCGTTAAAGCCTATGGGACACAAACGTGAAAAATCAAAAGTGTTGATTTTAACGGGTTATATGCAAGTTATTGCCATAAAAAGTGTATGGGGACCCTGGTACTGCCCCAGGGGACATGTATCAATGCAAAAAAAAAAGTTTTTAAACTGACGTTTTTTCAGGAGCAGTGATTTTAATAATGCTTAAAGTGTAACAATAAAAATTACATTTTCCTTTAAATATCGTGCCTGGGGGTCCCCTTAGTCTGCCTGTAAAGTAGTGCATCTTTCCCATGTTTGTAACAGTACCGCAACAAAATCACATTTCTAAAGGAAAATATGTAATTTAAAATTGCTTGTGGCTGTAATGTATTGCCGGATCCTGGCACTATACATAAAAAATCATTGAAAAAAAAATTGGCAGGGGTTCCCCCCCAGTCCATTACCAGGCCCTTCGGGTCTGGTATGGATATTAAGGGGAACTCCACGCCAATTTTTTTTTTTAAATGGCGTGGGGGTACCCCCCAAAATTCATACCAGGCCCTTCAGGTCTGGTTTGGATTTTAAGGGGAACCCTGTGCCAAATTTTTTTTTAAAAATAGCGTGGGGCCCCTCAAAATCCATACCAGATCCTTATTCGAGCATGCAACCTGGCAGGCCACAGGTAAAGGGGAGGGTTACCAGGCCACATGCCCTCAACATGGGGAGGGTGCTTTGGGGTCACTGCTGTTTGAGCAGAAATGTGCAACAAAACACTTATAAAATTCTCATGTCACCCTTTTTTTTTTTACATCTATGCTGTTCAATCTGCCAAAAAAGAAGCTCATGTACTATTTTTGAGTGACAGGTGTTTTGCTTCAGGCAACAGAACACTCAGATGTGAACAGGGACCATTGAAATGAATGTTTTAGAGCGTTTTAGAGCTGTAAGCTTCAAGCAGAAAATCGCTCAGGTGTGAAGACCTGGGTCACTTATAGACACCAGTGAAAAAGTGTATATATATATATTACAAAGGGAGGTTACTGTTTATTGTGGGTATACCCTGGTGATTAACAAGTTGGTTTCTTTTTAAGTGTTTTTATGAGCTACGGTGAATTTTTTAAAAATTCTTTTATGTTGGTTGAACTGGATGAACTAGTCTTTTTCAACCAGATTAACTAATGTAATTATGAAACGTTAGTATTTTTTGTATATTCAAGTTTTTTGTAAGTAATTGTATATAAAAACATTTGATATTTGCTTTACAGCAACTTGTTTTAGGAGTGATTTTATTCTTTTGTGGCTTTATTATTTAGTTGCAAACATACCTATTATTTTAGTAGCTCGTAGTCTAATACTTGCTTATTTTATGGAAAACATAATCTAGGAATACAATTTTTTTCCTAGATTGTAAGCCCTCTAATTCCTCCTATATTGAATTGTATTGTAACTGTACTGTCTGCCCTCATGTTGTATGAAGAATGATGCTTCATATGCGAGTTTTAGGGGTATTCTTTGATTGCAAACCTAAATGGAGATTATTTGTACCCATATTGAAGGTACTACAGTATACCCAAATAAAAAAAAAAATAGTTCAATACAAATTACATATGACTTAATATGTTGTGTAATAACCAGCATATTTCATGCAGACTAGAATTCTAAAGTAAATTTCATACTTCATCACTGAAATGACACGGGCAAAGCATCTGCCATCTCTTTTCCCCTTTACAGCTTTATTTACAGGTGTACTTTGATCATATTAGCTGCCATAAGATCTTCATAACTGAATTATAGATTGAAAATATTGGGTAGTATGATAAGCAGCAAAATGAAATAGCTCTAAAGATGAAATTTTAGTTTTAGTAACGCAGCTGAATTCTATGAGGAGATAATGCATTTGAGCAACACCCAAGCTAGAGAAGGTCAATGACTGCGCTATTTGTAAATGTCTCAAAGGTTCCAAGAACATAACCTTGACTGCATCATAAAATTGAATGCTTGTCCAGGACCCAGTAAAATTCAATAATAACCACTGTTGAAAAACAAGATATATGTGTGTGTATATATATATAGCTATATATAGATATATATGTATAGCTATATATCTATATATATAGTAATATATCTATATATATATTTCTGCAGGAAGGCACCTCCAGCACTAAATGTATGTAAGGGGCGTTTGGGGTATGCTGGAGGGTCCATTAATGCTGGTTGCGGGATGATCTATTGTCACTGGTGGGGATCTGTTTTTGTGTGAGGGTCTATTGTTGCTGGTGAGAGATCTATTGTTGCTGCAGGGGATCTTATGTTGCTAGTAGTAATCTACTGTTGAGGGAGAGGTCTATTGTTGCTGTATGCTGGAGGGTCTATTGATGCTGGCTGCTGGGAGACCTGTTGTTGCTGCTGAAGGGGTCTAATGTTGCTGTGGTCTTTTGTTGCTGGGGGTGGTCCATTGTTGCTGTGTGTGTGTGTGTGTGTGTGTGGGGGATGTCTATTGTTGTGTGGGGGAACTATTGTTGCTGGGGTGGGGGTCTATTGTTGCTGGGGTGGGGTCCATTGTTGCTGGGGGTGTCTATTGTTGTGTGAAGGATCTATTGTTTCTGTAGTGAGGTATATTGTTGCTGGGGGGACCTATTGTTGCTGGGGTGGGCTCCATTGTTGCTAGGGGAGTATATTGTTGTGTTACAGATCTATTGTTACTGGGGTGGGGTGCTATTTTTGCTGGGGTTGGGTCCTATTTTTGCTGGGGTGGGGTGCATTGAGAGTGCTCAGAGGAGCGTAGGGCACGTAGAAAAGGGTGGACTCAGAAGGGGGAGTTCCTGCACCTATTCTATGAGAAAAAAAAACAAGGCTCTCATTTTTGAGAACAGCTTCCAGTTTGGAGAATGCTCCCAGCCAGTTTCAGGGGGCCCCAGCCAGAAGCTACGAGACAGAGGTCTCATCGAGGGGTCAGAGGGCCCAGCCAGAAGCCACAGGACAGAGGTCTCATCAAGGGGTCAGAGGACCCAGCCACAAGCCGGCAGGTCTCCAGGATTTAAGTCAACTTCTATCAGGGGTATCAGGAGAATCCAAATCCTTAGACCAGAGGTGGGCCATGCAGCAGGGCACTGCGACTGAAGGCTAGAGAGCCAAGTGTTCTGAGAGAGCTGAATGACACAGTCAAAGGACTGGTAAGAGGAGCAGCCGTGCTGCCAACACGTAAGCCTGGTGGCTTGGTATTTTTGTTAATTCGTGTTACGTGGAAGAAACCCCTGCATGGGCAACCGATGTCAATAATATATATATATATATATATATATATATATATATATATATATATATATATATATATATATATATATATATATGTATATATATGCCTTTACCATTTGTAGCTTTATTCTGGCATTTATTCTTTCATTTTCAAACGGTATTGCTGAAAACTGGGACATAGCTGGGGGGATGGAAAATGTTTTCAATATTTCTTTAATTCCTTACATTCCTAATATTTCTATGTCTGTGTGTGTACATAAAGCCAAAATGCATGTGTGCATGAAAATCTCAAGGTATTACAAGTAAAAAGGTATTACATTCAAAGAAGAATGCCAGGTATTTCTATTTTTACATGGTTACATAAGTCCAAACCTGTGCGAATCACAAGACTAGCTAAACAAAATTATAAACCCTTGTGCATGTAACACCGTTCACATGTTTGTATTGCAACTATGTCTTTAGTTGTTTGACAAGAGTTCAAGAGTTTGGCTTTTAAGCACCGCCCAACATGTTAACAAAATACGTGTTATAACACTATGCACCCTCTTCATTTTCCACTGTTGTTTTACTCATCCCCCTCTGCCTCTCTTCAACACCCAATTACAGGATGAATGTTGGGGCAGCACACTAAGCCAGGGATTACAGTACTACTGGACTGAACAGCACTTCCTTGTCTCTTCATGTGCGCCATTTAGTGCAGTAAGGACCCGTGAGTTCAAACGATGACCATGATGTCATGTGGCTGTCCCTTAATGCTGGTTACCGATCCTTAACCACCTCAATACCAGACACTTACACCCCCTTCCTGCCCAAGCCAATTTTCAGCTTTCAGCGCTGTCGCTGTTTAAATGAAAATTGCGCGGTCATGCTACACACTGTACCCAAACAGAATTTTTATCATTTTGTTCCCACAAATAGAGCTTTGTTTTGGTGGTATTTGATCACCTCCTGCGTTTTTTATTTTTTGCTAAACAAATAAAAAAAGACCTAAAGTTTTGGAAAAAAATTAAGTTTTTCTTATAAAATTTTGTAAATAAGTACGTTTTCTCCTGCACTGATAAGGCGGCACTGATGGACACTGATAAGGTGGCACCGATGAGGTGGCACTGATGGGTGACCCTGATATGCAGCACTGATGGGCATTGATAGGCGGCACTGATAGGCACTCATGGGTGGCACTGATAGACGACACTGATGGGCACTGAAAGGCTGCACTGATGGGTACTTATGGGTGGCACTCCTGGGCACTAATATGCGGCACTGATAGATGACATTGATAGGCATTACTGATGGCACTGGCAGGCATTGGGGATGGGCACTGATTGGCAGCTGCCTGGACACTGATTGGTAGCTGCCTGGGCAATGATTGGCATTTCCCTGGTGGTCTAGGGTGGCATACCTGGTGGTCCAGCGTGGTGCCAATCCCTGGTGGTCCTGGCGGCATCCTGGTGGTCCTGGGTGGGCATCCGAGGGGGGGTGCACTGATAAACAATCAGCACAAACCCCCCTGTCAGGAGAGCAGCTGATCGGCTCTCCTCTACTCGCGTCTGTCAGACGCCAGTGAGGAAAAGCTGATCAACAGCTCGTCCTGTTTATATCGTGATCAGCCGTGATTGGACAAGGCTGATCACGTGGTAAAGAGCCTCCATCAGAGGCTCTTTACCAAGATCAGTGTAGCGGTGTGTCTGACTGAGCGGTCTTTCTGGGAGGCCATCATATGACGTCCACCTAGAATGACAGCCACGCTGCCCAGCCATCATTTGACGGCCGGTGGGAGGCAAGCTGTTATAGGTGGTGGATGCATTTGTTTTTTTTCTTTTTCAGCATTTTTTTGTTCTATATTTTCACCTAGTAATTGAACCAGCAACACACTTCTGGTTTTAGAACTCTGGATGAAGTAGCAAAGCAGACACCTTTGGCCAACAGCATTGTCAGTCTAGGGAGAGGGTATTGTTGGACTAGCAGATTTAGATTAGACTTGACTAACAAATGAACCACTTCAATACCTGACACTGTCACCCCCATCCTGCCCAGGCCAATTTTTAGCTTTTATCGCTGTCACACTTTGAATGACAGTTATTCAGTCTTTCAACATTGTACCCAAATTACATTTTTGTCATTTTATGAGACAGCTAGAGCTTTCTTTTGGTGGTATTTAGTCACCACTTTTTTTGCTAAATTTATGAAAATAGATGGAAAATTTTGAAAAACAAAAATGTGTTTTTCTTAGTTTCTGTCATACGATTTTGCAAGTAATTTTTCTTCATAAATTTTGGCCAAAATGTATTCTGTTACATTTCTTTGGTAAAATATAACCCAAATCAGTGCATATTATTTAGTCTGTGCAAAAGTTATAGAGTCTACAAGCTAGGTACGTATTTATGAAAATGGATCAATTCTGATCGATTTTGTTACATACTGTGACAGGAACAGTGCAGTGTTACCATAGTAACATTAGATATGAAAGGGGGAGTTGGGACTTTATATGAAACAAGACACTTGGGTAGATTAAATCAATCAATATAGTAACAAATATTATTTTAATGGCAGCAAGGAAGGAGGTAGTACAGTGGATAACATTAATAGTACATCAATATATAATAAGCACGATAAAAGGCATGATAGAATCATAACACAATAAAATATCCAATAGTCAAAAGCTCGACGCGTTTCGTGGATCGTTTCCACTCATCAGGGGCAGCTATACATTTGGGGTACCTATGGTAAACAATGAGTTAATAATCAATGGTAATTGATTATAATAGGAAGAGAGGGAACATGTGTCAATGATCCTATCAACTCTTACCTATAATATTAATGAAGGTAAATAATAATGTTGAAGGTATATGGCGAAAGGCATAAGGAGGTGAGAGATCATCCCCCCGGGAGCTGAGGTAACGTACAAGACCGGTAGCAGGCCAGATGAGAAAATAAATGGGATGTGTTGGATGGGGGTCACCTTGCCAGAACTGAAGTAATGGGGGTGAGCACAGGAAACTGGTGAAAAATAAAACAAAAACAAAATAATGGTTGAAGTGATGTTGAAGAGGTCTGACATGAAAAAGAGCTGAATGGTGAAGGTAATAAGGAAAGGAGGAATGAATATAAGAGGACCTAGAGTAAGCCCAAGGTAGAAGCCTGGAAGTGAAAGTAGAAAAAAGTATGAATTAGTGACACCAGTGTAAGACACCAAACGTACCAACAGAATAGGGTGAGAGTCTGTAAAGAGGAAATTACCTGGAACTGCACAGTGGAATGTGTAGTTAACAGGTGACTAGGGATGAGCCGAACACCCCCCTGTTCGGTTCGCACCAGAACATGCGAACAGGAAAAAAATTCGTTCGAACACGCGAACGCCGTTAAAGTCTATGGGACACGAACATGAATAATCAAAAGTGCTAATTTTAAAGGCTAATATGCAAGTTATTGTCATAAAAAGTGTTTGGGGACCCGGGTCCTCCCCCAGGGGACATGAATCAATGCAAAAAAAAGTTTTAAAAACGGCCGTTTTTTCAGGAGCAGTGATTTTAATAATGCTTAAAGTCAAACAATAAAAGTGTAATATCCCTTTAAATTTCATACCTGGGGGGTGTCTATAGTATGCCTGTAAAGGGGCGCATGTTTCCCGTGTTTAGAACAGTCTGACAGCAAAGTGACATTTTGAAGGAAAAAACACATTTAAAACTAGCCGCGGCTATTGCATTGCCGACAATACACATAGAAGTTCATTGATAAAAACGGCATGGGAATTCCCCACAGGGGAACCCCGAACCAAAATAAAAAAAAAAAAATGATGTGGGGGTCCCCCTAAATTCCATACAAGGCCCTTCAGGTCTGGTATGGATATTAAGGGGAACCCCAGCCAAAATTGAAAAAAAAAATTGACGTGGGGTTCCCCCTAAATTCCATACCAGACCCTTCAGGTCTGGTATGGATTTTAAGGGGAACCCCGCGCCAAAAAAAAAAAAAAAAACGGCGTGGGGTCCCCCTAAAAATCCATACCAGACCCTTATCCGAGCACGCAACCTGGCAGGCCGCAGGAAAAGAGGGGGGGACGAGAGTGCGGCCCCCCCCCCTCCTGAACCGTACCAGGCCACATGCCCTCAACATTGGGAGGGTGCTTTGGGGTAGCCCCCCAAAACACCTTGTCCCCATGTTGATGAGGACAAGGGCCTCATCCTCACAACCCTGGCCGGTGGTTGTGAGGGTCTGCGGGCGGGGGGCTTATCGGAATCTGGAAGCCCCCTTTAACAAGGGGACCCCCAGATCCCGGCCCCCCCCCTGTGTGAAATGGTAAGGGGGTACTTACCCCTACCATTTCACTAAAAAACTGTCAAAAATGTTAAAAATGACAAGAGACAGTTTTTGACAATTCCTTTATTTAAATGCTTCTTCTTTCTTCTTTCTTCCTTCATCTTCTTCTGGTTCTTCTGGCTCTTCTGGTTCTTCCTCCGGCGTTCTCGTCCAGCATCTTCTCCGCGGCGTCTTCTATCTTCTTCTCCTCGGGCCGCTCCGCACCCATGGCATGGGGGGGAGGCTCCCGCTCTTCTCTTCATCTTCTTCTCTTCTTCATCTTCTTCTTCATCTTCTTCTTCTTCTTCTTCCTTCTTCTCTTCTTCCTGTCTTCTCCGGGCCGCTCCGCAGCCATGCTGGCATGGTGGGAGGCTCCCGCTGTGTGACGGCGTCTCTTCGTCTGACGGTTCTTAAATAACGGGGGGCGGGGCCATCCGGTGACCCCGCCCCCCTCTGACGCACGGTGACTTGAGGGACTTCCCTGTGACGTCACGGGGAATGCCACAGGGAAGTCCCGTCATGTCACCGTGCGTCAGAGGGGGGCGGGGTCACCGGGTGGCCCCGCCCCCCGTTATTTAAGAACCGTCAGACGAAGAGACGCCGTCACACAGCGGGAGCCTCCCTCCATGCCACAGCATGGATTGCGGAGCGGCCCGGAGAAGACAGGAAGAAGAGAAGAAGGAAGAAGAGAAGAAGGAAGAAGAAGATGAAGAAGAAGATGAAGAAGAGAAGAAGATGAAGAGAAGAGCGGGAGCCTCCCCTCATGCCATGGGTGCGGAGCGGCCCGAGGAGAAGAAGATAGAAGACGCCGCGGAGAAGATGCTGGACGAGAACGCCGGAGGAAGAACCAGAAGAGCCAGAAGAACCAGAAGAAGATGAAGGAAGAAAGAAGAAAGAAGAAGCATTTAAATAAAGGAATTGTCAAAAACTGTCTCTTGTCATTTTTAACATTTTTGACAGTTTTTTAGTGAAATGGTAGGGGTAAGTACCCCCTTACCATTTCACACAGGGGGGGGGCCGGGATCTGGGGGTCCCCTTGTTAAAGGGGGCTTCCAGATTCCGATAAGCCCCCCGCCCGCAGACCCTCACAACCACCGGCCAGGGTTGTGAGGATGAGGCCCTTGTCCTCATCAACATGGGGACAAGGTGTTTTGGGGGGCTACCCCAAAGCACCCTCCCAATGTTGAGGGCATGTGGCCTGGTACGGTTCAGGAGGGGGGGGGGGCCGCACTCTCGTCCCCCCCTCTTTTCCTGCGGCCTGCCAGGTTGCGTGCTCGGATAAGGGTCTGGTATGGATTTTTAGGGGGACCCCACGCCGTTTTTTTTTTTTTTTTTGGCGCGGGGTTCCCCTTAAAATCCATACCAGACCTGAAGGGTCTGGTATGGAATTTAGGGGGAACCCCACGTCAATTTTTTTTTTCAATTTTGGCTGGGGTTCCCCTTAATATCCATACCAGACCTGAAGGGCCTTGTATGGAATTTAGGGGGACCCCCACATCATTTTTTTTTTTTTTTTTTGGTTCGGGGTTCCCCTGTGGGGAATTCCCATGCCGTTTTTATCAATGAACTTCTATGTGTATTGTCGGCAATGCAATAGCCGCGGCTAGTTTTAAATGAGTTTTTTCCTTCCAAATGTCATTTTGCTGTCAGACTGTTCTAAACACAGGAAACATGCGCCCCTTTACAGGCATACTATAGACACCCCCCAGGTACGAAATTTAAAGGGATATTACACTTTTATTGTTTGACTTTAAGCATTAATAAAATCACTGCTCCTGAAAAAACGTCCGTTTTTAAAACTTTTTTTTGCATTGATCCATGTCCCCTGGGGCAGGACCCGGGTCCCCAAACACTTTTTATGACAATAACTTGCATATAAGCCTTTAAAATTAGCACTTTTGATTTCTCCCATAGACTTTTAAAGGGTGTTCCGCAGCATTCGAATTTGCCGCGAACACCCCAAATTGTTCGCTGTTCGGCGAACTTGCGAACAGCAAATGTTCGAGTAGAACATGAGTTCGACTCGAACTCGAAGCTCATCCCTACAGGTGACATATGAAACACAAATGGAGTGAAGACAGAAAATAAAATCCAGAAAAGGAATGGTGGTGAGGGCAGCCTGCAACCCCGTCAAGTGAGTCCACCAACGTCACGCTGAAGAGTGCGCAGCTAGGGGGAAGAGAGCAGCCACGTCCGAGCGACTAGCGCTCATAAATAAAAAAATAGGGAGAAGTAGCCTGTCAGCTCTTGTCAGTGTGCAGCCTGCAGTGATCCTGAATAGCAGCAGCACGGAGGGACACGAAGGCAGTGATTTCTACTGACCATACATCAGTGAAATGCGATCTAGATTTTTTTCATCATGTGAGTGGATCTATTGGGCTCTTTGTTAACTTTATTTAGTAGAAGTTATGTGCGCAATGGTCTTGTCCCACTTTTGTATTTCATGTGGGGGAAAGCATATGAACAGGTGAAGTGGAGATTAGATGATCCTAGCCGGTGGATGTAAGCCTATCCTCTGCTGATTAACCCAGACTCAGTAAGCCTTGTTTAAACACAGATAATGCCGCGTACACACGGTCGGACTTTTCACCTGCAAAAGTCCGACGGACGCCGCCAGACAAAGTCCGGCGGAAAGTCCGACCGTGTGTGGTCTCCATCAGACTTCCGACGGACCGTTTCGGTCGGATTTTTGCGGAAATCCGACGTACTTTAGATTTGAAGCCTGCTTCAAATCTTTACGTCGTACCTCCGCCGGACTCAGTTCCTGACGGAAAGCCCGTTCGTCTGTATGCTAGTCCGAAGGACCAGATACGACGGAGGAGCAGGTTGCTGCATCTCGCGCTCGCTGCAATAGGAAAAACAAATCTTCCTATTGCGGCGAGCGCGGGGCATACCAGGCCCTTAGGTCTGGTATGGATTATAAAGGGGAACCCCTACGCCGAAAAAACGGCGTGGGGTCCCCCTAAAATCCATACCAGACCCCGATCCGAGCACGCAGCCTGGCCGGTCAGGAAAGGGGGTGGGGACGAGCGAGCGCCCCCCCCCCTCCTGAACCGTACCAGGCCGCATGCCCTCAACATGGGGGGTGGGTGCTTTGGGGAGGGGGGCGCCCTGCGCCCCCCCCCCAAAGCACCTTGTCCCCATGTTGATGAGGACAAGGGCCTCTTCCCGACAACCCTGGCCGTTGGTTGTCGGGGTCTGCGGGCGGGGGCTTATCGGAATCTGGGAGCCCCCTTTAATAAGGGGGCCCCCAGATCCCGGCCCCCCACCCTATGTAAATGAGTATGGGGTACATGGTACCCCTACCCATTTACCTAGGTAAAAAGTGTCAGTAATAAAACACAACACAGGTTTTTAAAATAATTTATTAAACAGCTCCGGGGGGGTCTTCTTCCGTCTTCGGGGGTCCCTCCGGTTCATCTTCTCCCGGCGTCCGGTTGGTTCTTCTCCGCTCTCCGGCCTCTTCTCCCGGTGTCCCAGGTCTTCGGCCGGCCCCTCCGCTATCTTCAGGTAGCTCTATTGCTAGCGGAGGTCCGGACTTCTTGGCTTCTTGGCTTCTTGGCTTCTTGTGTTCTCTTCTCTTCTCTTCCCCCAGATGTTGACACGACGCTCTCTCCGGCTGGACTGGTCTCTGAGGGCTGCGTTGTGACTTATATATTCGGAGACCCCGCCCCCATATGATGTCACAGTCCCTGGGCATGCTGGGACTGTGACGTTTTAGGGGGCGTGGTCGACCACGCCCCCTAAAACGTCACAGTCCCAGCATGCCCAGGGACTGTGACATCATATGGGGGTGGGGTCTCCGCCTATATAAGTCACAACGCAGCCCTCAGAGACCAGTCCAGCCGGAGAGAGCGTCGTGTCAACATCTGGGGGAAGAGAAGAGAACACAAGAAGCCAAGAAGCCAAGAAGCCAAGAAGTCCGGACCTCCGCTAGCAATAGAGCTACCTGAAGATAGCGGAGGGGCCGGCCGAAGACCTGGGACACCGGGAGAAGAGGCCGGAGAGCGGAGAAGAACCAACCGGACGCCGGGAGAAGATGAACCGGAGGGACCCCCGAAGACGGAAGAAGACCCCCCCGGAGCTGTTTAATAAATTATTTTAAAAACCTGTGTTGTGTTTTATTACTGACACTTTTTACCTAGGTAAATGGGTAGGGGTACCATGTACCCCATACTCATTTACATAGGGTGGGGGGCCAGGATCTGGGGGCCCCCTTATTAAAGGGGGCTCCCAGATTCCGATAAGCCCCCGCCCGCAGACCCCGACAACCAACGGCCAGGGTTGTCGGGAAGAGGCCCTTGTCCTCATCAACATGGGGACAAGGTGCTTTGGGGGGGGGGGCGCAGGGCGCCCCCCTCCCCCAAAGCACCCACCCCCCATGTTGAGGGCATGCGGCCTGGTACGGTTCAGGAGGGGGGGGGCGCTCGCTCGTCCCCACCCCCTTTCCTGACCGGCCAGGCTGCGTGCTCGGATCGGGGTCTGGTATGGATTTTAGGGGGACCCCACGCCGTTTTTTCGGCGTAGGGGTTCCCCTTTATAATCCATACCAGACCTAAGGGCCTGCGACGGGGCTCGCAAGGTTTCAATCTCGCCAAAAAAAGCGGCGAGATTGAATTCCTTTTCTAGTCCCGTCGTACAAAGTTAGGTTCAAAATGAACGGACTTGTCCGTGTGTGGGAAAGTCCGTTCGTTCTGAAAGTCCGGCGGAAGTCCGTCGGGAAGACCGGATTCCGGAAAGTCCGGCCGTGTGTGGGCAAGTCCGGCCGTTCAGAAAGTCCGGCGGTAGTCCGCCGGACGTCTGGCGGCAAGTACGTCGGACCTAGCTTTCTAGAAAGTCCGACCGTGTGTACGCGGCATAAGAGGTATCTTCTAACCTGCAAAGGAATCACCTTTTCAAGTAAGGTGTATGGGAATCCACACAATTGTAATCCTTTTATATATGTTACCAACTACATATTTATTGAATATATCTGTTTTAATATATTTTTCACTCTATTTTTTCACCACCTTTTTCCACATATTTTTGTTTGTTTATTATTTCACAAGAACAAATGGTGAACTAACTTTTGGATTTGTATTCCGGGAGGTCTCCAATTAGACTTTCACAGCAGACTTTTCAACACATTGTATTTATATTTATTTATATTATGCTAATCACTGTTCAAGTTTTTGTATAGTTTGTAACAAAGTATCCACAAGTAGAATGTGACCTGTCAGCACATTGAATAGTAGGATATCCAATAGATATTACGAGCGCATCACTTTATCTATTTAACTTTTTCTGGACAGCTTGCTCTGTTATAGTACATGTTACCGCAAGTTGAAAAATAACAGACTTGTTGGCTGGATCAGTGAAAGTGAAAGTAAAGGCAAAAAGCCTACAAAAATAACTAAAGCAGCCACCACACCTAAGAATTGCTAAACTGCAATATAATACATTTTTTGTTTTTGGGTATAATACCACTTTGCCTATAAAAGAGATTATAGTATCTACTACAATCCGTATGACAATGATACATTTAAACTCCCTCTTTACATCCAAATAAAGGTTAATATGCCCTGTTCATAAGATTGGACTGGAATGGCCATGTCAGTTTTACTAAAACAGCATGCCTGTTTGACTTTAATCTTGTAATTGATTAACTCTGAAACTATAGCCTGTGCCGTGATACCGTTGTTTAATGACAGTTAATCAACCAACTAAGTAAGGATGATATTAGCTATAGATTTCACAGATCGTAACCAGCCAAGTACATCCATCAAGTATGATTCTCCAGGGGCACGGGTAGTAGAGAATTGACAAGTCAGTGAGGTGGTGATAGATTTTTGAAACTTTGAAGGCTGTACACATTCACAATGGCTATGTGACAGTCAGACTTTCACTGTAGAATGGCATGCCTCCCATCTTCATAAATAGAATGAGATAAATGTGATTGTATGGTTGTGTATACATTTACATAAAAAAAAGTTAATGTAAAAAAATGACTTCCTCTGTCTGTCCCTGGACCTTTCTTGGTACTTTTTTTATTTTGTGATGAGAAATAGTGTTGGGAGTCTGTTCTTTTAAAAATACATTTTTCAATTTTTTAAAAATCTCTGATGGTATTATATGTGGTCCAGCTGCATCAGATTTGCCACCTTTACCAGGAGTAAATAAAAATAAAATAGATTGACATTCTTTAAAAAAAAAATGTGATTTGATTCCCTGTGGTGTTTATACATTCTGATTAATTTTTTATAGTGTTTGAAACAAATTATTATTTGAAAATGTAAGGTGTTATGCTCTTATATATAACAAACGTGAAAAACGTCCGCTCTACTTCTAAGTCACTATAAACATATATTGTGTAATCCTAAATAATTTGTGTTATCCCAAATGATTGGAGGGTGCTGCTCTCATACATATGCGTTCCCACAAGTAGACTAGATGTTCATTGGTAACTGAGGAAGTCACAAGGGCAGTGATGTAACGCGTGGAAAGAGCCAGGTGGCACCGAAGCCACAGAGTGCTGAATCGCAGATGTGCATTGAGTTTTAAAGGAACACTTTACCTTGTTCTTAATGTAAGTGCAACTTTTTAAATAAATCTGCATTTTATGATATACTACACTATGAGAGCCCACGCTGTGTCATTTTGAGTGAACTGGGAGCAGAAGCGACAAAGGTTGAGGGCCTCTTAAGGACATACCTAACAAGTATTACCGATTACTGAGGAAGCTAATACCCCTTAAGGATATCTAGGATGAGAGAGACCACCACATTCATACCCTAAAAGGGCAAAAGCGCATTAGACCTAACAACGTATGTTCTTAGGTCCATGCTATGGCGGGATACACTTGCATGACGGTGTGGATACACATAAATGTTTGGAGGAGAGTTGATGTGGACACATCTTTTTTGGAACTAGTTTTTAATTTATATTGGTGTGACAGTTTTTTTATAGACTTATATCACAATTAGGATGCGGATTACCATTTTACACTTATATTTGGAATGTTCACTTTATAACTTGACTTTTGTAGCTTGTATATATTTATTTAACGCAATTAAATATTGTTAGTTCTGATCACAGAGTGATTTCACCTAACCCTAGAGGGTGCGCCGCATAGTTCCAATAAGAATGTTCTTATATATGTTTATTAGAAATATTTAAAAAAATCATGAATATATGTCCATTTTGATATAGGCATAACAAACAATGACTTATGTCATTTTACTGTGTTTTTTAGGGAGGTATAAACATGTTTGGATTGGGGTCTTTATATGGCTAAATTACTGTATAATGCCATGTATTGAAATTGAAAGTGTAGGTTGACCTACTTGTTTATCCTCTCTCTAAGCTCTATATGGAATTAAAGCTGTCAGAGAGAGGAGTGTGTTTTAACAAGACTTAACTCTAAATAAATGAAATTTAGCTTGTGTATCATAAACATTTGCCATGTTTTATTATAAAATACTTTTTTTTCCCTTTGTTGCATGTCAGGGCTGCTTTTCTCCTGCAGCCTCTTACTTCCTGTCTACATGCATGTACTCTAGCAATTGTTGCATTCTCAGGGCTCTATTTCCTGATGCTGACCATGCCTGCATAATGTATGCTAAAACAGCCTCTTATTGTATACATTTAAAGCCCACATGACAGGTTGACAATGCAAGAGCACAACTTTTTTTGGGGGGAGGGGGGCAAACAATCCACCCCTTGACACCCCCCAGTCAGTCGGGTCACAGGCAACAACCCCCCTCTGGTCAGTCACCAGCCCCACGCTTACCTTATCCACCTCCGGTCGGCGGCTTCCCCTGTGTTTCTTCCCTTCTCCTCCTCAGTGGCCAATAGTATCGCTTCTCCTCTTGGTCAATCTGGTGACGGGTCTCAGGACCTGCTTCCTGATTGGCCGAGAGGAGAATCAGGAAGACAATAGTGAATATTAATTTGCTATTGTCACAAAACTGGGTGGGTTCGGTTTGCTGTGCTCTGCGCCCCAAGCCCACCCTTTTTTGAAGCCATTTAGAGCCACAGGTTCTAATCATGTGCTTCTAAAAAAAAAAAAAACAAACCACATTGGAATCCATGCTTCCAGGGCCCTGCATGTAGAGGCTTATAGACGGGCTGCCACTGGTTGTTACCCTATAACATGAAGAGCCTGAACTAGGATCTTCATGGTAGGATCACTAGGTATTTTCAACCACTTCCGGACTGCCGCACACCGATATACGTCCTCTCTTTGAAGAGGGATATCTTTGTTATGACTGCAGCTAGCTTCCATAACCCCAGTATCCTCTTCTTTAGCAGGCACTCTGGTTTCTGATAATAGTGGTCTCTGCGGCAGATTCGCAGCCAGATCGACGGTAGCGGCGGAGGTGATCGGATCCTTCTTCTTCCTGGGTATCGAGACAAGTGAGAAGAAGATGGCCCCCACCCATCTCCATGCCATTGCAGGGCGGAAGCGACGTCAAAACGGCACTTCTGCCCACAGCTCTTAAAGGGCCATTATTTTTTTTTTTTAAATGACACAATTTCATTTCTTTTAAATTGCATTTTATTGTAAATATGAGATCTGAGTTTTTTTTGACCCCAGATCTCATATTTAAGAGGTCCTGTCATGCTTTTTTTTCTATTACAAGGGATGTTTACATTACACAGGATATTTACATAGGAATAAAAGTGACACTTTTTTTTTTTTAAAGAACAGTGTAAAACTAGAAAAGGTACAATTTCTGGGGAAATTGTGAAAGTGTTCTTGCCTCTACAACTGGAGTGGGCGGAGTAACTGGGTGGGGTGGAGTGGCTTGAGTAACTGTGAAAAGTGTTAAAAAGCTTAATATTTTAAAAAGTATAAATAGTAGTAAAAAAGTTCCATCATTCGCTGAAAGAGCTGAACATTTTTTTCAAAAGTAATTTTTTTTTCAAAAAATGAATTTTTTTTAATCAAAAATGATTTTTTTTTTCAAAAGTAATTTTTTTTTTCAAAGGTAATTTTTTTTTTTCAAAAATGAATTTTTTTATTTCAAAAATAATTTTTTTTTCGAAATTATTTTTTTTAAAGTAATTTTTTTTTCAAAAATAATTTTTTTTTTTCAAAAATATTTTTTTTTTCAAATATATTTTTTTTTCAAAAATAATTTTTTTTTTTAAAAAAAATTTTTTCAAAAATATTTTTTTTTTCAAAAATAATTTTTTTTTTTTCAAAAATATATTTTTTTTCAAAAATGATTTTTTTTTTCAAAAATTATTTTTTTACTTTTTAAAAAAAAATTTTTTTTTTTTCAAAAATATTTTTTTTTTTACTTGGGGCGGTCATAATGTTTTGGCTGATCATGGGGTGGTCATAATGTTTTGGCTGATCATGGGGTTGTCAGCTTTTTTCACTTCCCACTCTAGTTTTGAACATTTCGCCATTCATTCCTATGGGACCAATTTCGCCGTAAAAACGTCATTTCGTGGACCATTCGGCAAAACATTCCACAAAGTAATAGCACACCAATCGGGAACAATCCGCTCGTTTCGGTATATTATTTGTCTCTGTAGTGTGAAAACTGTGGGAGGAGTCTACAAGCATTATCAAGTCTAGCAGATGAAGTCACATGCATTTGGAGTGTCTCAGCATCTTGTGTTTACAACCACTGTTTCCTAGCAACGCTCATGCCCTGTTTATGCTTCCCAAATACTACTTCATCAAAACTGCCCCATCAGAATTACCCCATCAAAACTGCCCCATCATATTCCTCTATTATAAATCAGTACATGGTGTGTCTGTCCCCTCCCCCGGGCTCTGTAATCAGCTGAGATGCTCCAGCCACCTTCCCCCCTGTGTATAACAGAAGCTTTGGTAACCATGGCAACAAAACAAACACTAACAGTGCACTCTGATTAATGGCTAAAATTTCCTGAAATGACCTCTAAACAAATGGCCGTATTTTAAAAACTATACATCCTACAGCGAAGATCTTTATATTGTGAGAATCACAAGACCCAGACCTAGATTTTGATGTATAGTATGTATCTGAAATATTAAAAATGAAGGCACAGTCGCAGTTTAGAAATTGCCCTTCAAATTTGGAGGGGGCTAGAGTGTAGTTTCAATGAATGTCAATGGACGGCGTGAGTTGCAAACAAATGGTCATATTGTGAAAACTATCAGGACTATGGCTCAGCCGTGGACATGTTTAGTGGCAGCAGGGATAGCTGAACGTTTTGATATAAGATTTGTGTAGGTGGGCTTGAAAATGAGGGAGTGGCGGCAGTTTAGAAATCATGTTCTGATTTTCCAGCTTTTGTCATCTCCCACTCTAGTTTCCCCATTCATTCCTATGGGACCAATTTCGCCGCAAAAATGACGATATTTCGTGAACCATTCGGCGAAATGTTCCACAAAATAATAGCACACCATTCGGGAAAAATCCGCACGTTTCGGTATATTACTTGTCTATGTAGTGTAAAAACTGTGGGAGGAGTTAGGGTGGTAAATTTGGCTATAATAATAAGAATAAGAACTAGAAAAGGTACAATTTCTGGGGAAATTGTGAAAGTGTTCTTGCCTCTACAACTGGAGTGGGCGGAGTAACTGGGTGGGGTGGAGTGGCTTGAGTAACTGTGAAAAGTGTTAAAAAGCTTAATATTTTAAAAAGTATAAATAGTAGTAAAAAAGTTCCATCATTCGCTGAAAGAGCTGAACATTTTTTTTCAAAAGTAATTTTTTTTTTCAAAAATGAATTTTTTTTAATCAAAAATAATTTTTTTTTTTTCAAAAATAATTTTTTTTTTTCAAAAATATTTTTTTTTTCAAAAATATTTTTTTTTTTTTTCAAAAATTTTTTTTTTTCAAAAATTATTTTTTTACTTTTTTCAAAATTTTTTTTTTTCAAAAATATTTTTTTTTTTTACATGGGGCGGTCATAATGTTTTGGCTGATCATGGGGTGGTCATAATGTTTTGGCTGATCATGGGGTTGTCAGCTTTTGTCACCTCTCACTCTAGTTTTGAACATTTCGCCATTCATTCCTATGGGACCAATTTCGCCGCAAAAACGTCATTTCGTGGACCATTCGGCGAAACATTCCACAAAGTAATAGCACACCAATCGGGAACAATCCGCTCGTTTCGGTATATTATTTGTCTCTGTAGTGTGAAAACTGTGGGAGGAGTCTACAAGCATTATCAAGTCTAGCAGATGAAGTCACATGCATTTGGGGTGTCTCAGCATCTTGTGTTTACAACCACTGTTTCCTAGCAACGCTCATGCCCTGTTTATGCTTCCCAAATACTGCTTCATCAAAACTGCCCCATCAGAATTACCCCATCAAAACTGCCCCATCATATTCCTCTATTATAAATCAGTACATGGTGTGTCTGTCCCCTCCCCCGGGCTCTGTAATCAGCTGAGATGCTCCAGCCACCTTCCCCCCTGTGTATAACAGAAGCTTTGGTAACCATGGCAACAAAACAAACACAGTACATGATTAATGGCTAAAATTTCCTGAAATGACCTCTAAACAAATGGCCGTATTTTAAAAACTATACATCCTACAGCGAAGATCTTTATATTGTGAGAATCACAAGACCCAGACCTAGATTTTGATATATAGTATGTCTCTGAAATATTCAAATTGAAGGCACGGTCGCAGTTTAGAAATTGCCCTTCAAATTTGAAGGGGCTAGAGTGTAGTTTCAATGAATGTCAATGGACGGTGTGAGTTGCAAACAAATGGTCATATTGTGAAAACTATCAGGACTATGGCTTAGCCGTGGACATGTTTAGTGGCAGCAGGGATAGCTGAACGTTTTGATATAAGATTCGTGTAGGTGGGCTTGAAAATGAGGGAGTGGCGGCAGTTTAGAAATCATGTTCTGATTTTCCAGCTTTTGTCATCTCCCACTCTAGCTTCCCCATTCATTCCTATGGGACCAATTTCGCCGCAAAAATGACGATATTTCGTGAACCATTCGGCGAAACGTTCCACAAAATAATAGCACACCATTCGGGAACAATCCGCACGTTTCGGTATATTACTTGTCTATGTAGTGTAAAAACTGTGGGAGGAGTTAGGGTGGTAAATTTGGCTATAATAAGAATAATAATATATATGTGAGATAACAGTAAGTGGTCTTGCTATGCAAGAACACTTAATAACTAGAAAAGGTACAATTTCTGGGGAAATTGTGAAAGTGTTCTTGCCTCTACAACTGGAGTGGGCGGAGTAACTGGGTGGGGTGGAGTGGCTTGAGTAACTGTGAAAAGTGTTAAAAAGCTTAATATTTTAAAAAGTATAAATAGTAGTAAAAAAGTTCCATCATTCGCTGAAAGAGCTGAACATTTTTTTCAAAAGTAATTTTTTTTTTCAAAAAATGAATTTTTTTTAATCAAAAATGATTTTTTTTTCTTCAAAAATGATTTTTTTTTTCAAAAGTAATTTTTTTTTTCAAAGGTAATTTTTTTTTTCAAAAATGAATTTTTTTATTTCAAAAATAATTTTTTTTTCGAAATTATTATTTTTTTTAAAGTAATTTTTTTTTCAAAAATATTTTTTTTTTTCAAAAATATTTTTTTTTTTCAAATATATTTTTTTTTCAAAAATAATTTTTTTTTAAAAAAATTTTTTTTTCAAAAATATTTTTTTTTTCAAAAATAATTTTTTTTTTTTCAAAAATATTTTTTTTTTCAAAAATGATTTTTTTTTCAAAAATTATTTTTTTACTTTTTAAAAAATTTTTTTTTTTTTTCAAAAATATTTTTTTTTTTACTTGGGGCGGTCATAATGTTTTGGCTGATCATGGGGTGGTCATAATGTTTTGGCTGATCATGGGGTTGTCAGCTTTTGTCACTTCCCACTCTAGTTTTGAACATTTCGCCATTCATTCCTATGGGACCAATTTCGCCGTAAAAACGTCATTTCGTGGACCATTCGGCAAAACATTCCACAAAGTGATAGCACACCAATCGGGAACAATCCGCTCGTTTCGGTATATTATTTGTCTCTGTAGTGTGAAAACTGTGGGAGGAGTCTACAAGCATTATCAAGTCTAGCAGATGAAGTCACATGCATTTGGAGTGTCTCAGCATCTTGTGTTTACAACCACTGTTTCCTAGCAACGCTCATGCCCTGTTTATGCTTCCCAAATACTACTTCATCAAAACTGCCCCATCAGAATTACCCCATCAAAACTGCCCCATCATATTCCTCTATTATAAATCAGTACATGGTGTGTCTGTCCCCTCCCCCGGGCTCTGTAATCAGCTAAGATGCTCCAGCCACCTCCCCCCTGTGTATAACAGAAGCTTTGGTAACCATGGCAACAAAACAAACACTAACAGTGCACTCTGATTAATGGCTAAAATTTCCTGAAATGACCTCTAAACAAATGGCCGTATTTTAAAAACTATACATCCTACAGCGAAGATCTTTATATTGTGAGAATCACAAGACCCTGACCTAGATTTTGATACATAGTATGTCTCTGAAATATTAAAAATGAAGGCACAGTCGCAGTTTAGAAATTGCCCTTCAAATTTGGAGGGGGCTAGAGTGTAGTTTCAATGAATGTCAATGGACGGCGTGAGTTGCAAACAAATGGTCATATTGTGAAAACTATCAGGACTATGGCTTAGCCGTGGACATGTTTAGTGGCAGCAGGGATAGCTGAACGTTTTGATATAAGATTTGTGTAGGTGGGCTTGAAAATGAGGGAGTGGCGGCAGTTTAGAAATCATGTTCTGATTTTCCAGCTTTTGTCATCTCCCACTCTAGTTTCCCCATTCATTCCTATGGGACCAATTTCGCCGCAAAAATGACGATATTTCGTGAACTATTCGGCGAAACGTTCCACAAAGTAATAGCACACCATTCGGGAACATTCCGCACGTTTCGGTATATTACTTGTCTATGTAGTGTAAAAACTGTGGGAGGAGTTAGGGTGGTAAATTTGGCTATAATAAGAATAATAATATATATGTGAGATAACAGTAAGTGGTCTTGCTATGCAAGAACACTTAATAACTAGAAAAGGTACAATTTCTGGGGAAATTGTGAAAGTGTTCTTGCCTCTACAACTGGAGTGGGCGGAGTAACTGGGTGGGGTGGAGTGGCTTGAGTAACTGTGAAAAGTGTTAAAAAGCTTAATATTTTAAAAAGTATAAATAGTAGTAAAAAAGTTCCATCATTCGCTGAAAGAGCTGAACATTTTTTTCAAAAGTAATTTTTTTTTTCAAAAATGAATTTTTTTTAATCAAAAATGATTTTTTTTTCTTCAAAAATGATTTTTTTTTTCAAAAGTAATTTTTTTTTTCAAAGGTAATTTTTTTTTTCAAAAATGAATTTTTTTATTTCAAAAATACTTTTTTTTTCGAAATTATTATTTTTTTTAAAGTAATTTTTTTTTCAAAAATAATTTTTTTTTTCAAAAATATTTTTTTTTTTCAAATATATATTTTTTTCAAAAATAATTTTTTTTTTAAAAGAAATTTTTTTTTCAAAAATATTTTTTTTTTCAAAAATATATATATTTTTTTTCAAAAATATATATTTTTTTTTTCAAAAATGATTTTTTTTTTTCAAAAATTATTTTTTTACTTTTTTCAAAAAAATTTTTTTTTTTTCAAAAATATATTTTTTTTTACATGGGGCGGTCATAATGTTTTGGCTGATCATGGGGTGGTCATAATGTTTTGGCTGATCATGGGGTTGTCAGCTTTTGTCACTTCCCACTCTAGTTTTGAACATTTCGCCATTCATTCCTATGGGACCAATTTCGCCGCAAAAACGTCATTTCGTGGACCATTCGGCAAAACATTCCACAAAGTAATAACACACCAATCGGGAACAATCCGCTCGTTTCGGTATATTATTTGTCTCTGTAGTGTGAAAACTGTGGGAGGAGTCTACAAGCATTATCAAGTCTAGCAGATGAAGTCACATGCATTTGGAGTGTCTCAGCATCTTGTGTTTACAACCACTGTTTCCTAGCAACGCTCATGCCCTGTTTATGCTTCCCAAATACTGCTTCATCAAAACTGCCCCATCAGAATTACCCCATCAAAACTGCCCCATCATATTCCTCTATTATAAATCAGTACATGGTGTGTCTGTCCCCTCCCCCGGGCTCTGTAATCAGCTGAGATGCTCCAGCCACCTTCCCCCCTGTGTATAACAGAAGCTTTGGTAACCATGGCAACAAAACAAACAGTACACTCTGATTAATGGCTAAAATTTCCTGAAATGACCTCTAAACAAATGGCCGTATTTTAAAAACTATACATCCTACAGCGAAGATCTTTATATTGTGAGAATCACAAGACCCAGACCTAGATTTTGATGTATAGTATGTCTCTGAAATATTAAAAATGAAGGCACAGTCGCAGTTTAGAAATTGCCCTTCAAATTTGGAGGGGGCTAGAGTGTAGTTTCAATGAATGTCAATGGACGGCGTGAGTTGCAAACAAATGGTCATATTGTGAAAACTATCAGGACTATGGCTTAGCCGTGGACATGTTTAGTGGCAGCAGGGATAGCTGAACGTTTTGATATAAGATTTGTGTAGGTGGGCTTGAAAATGAGGGAGTGGCGGCAGTTTAGAAATCATGTTCTGATTTTCCAGCTTTTGTCATCTCCCACTCTAGTTTCCCCATTCATTCCTATGGGACCAATTTCGCCGCAAAAACGACGATATTTCGTGAACCATTTGGCGAAACGTTCCACAAAGTAATAGCACACCATTCGGGAACAATCCGCACGTTTCGGTATATTACTTGTCTATGTAGTGTAAAAACTGTGGGAGGAGTTAGGGTGGTAAATTTGGCTATAATAATAAGAATAACTAGAAAAGGTACAATTTCTGGGGAAATTGTGAAAAGTGTTCTTGCCTCTACATCTGGAGTGAGCGGAGTAACTGGGGGGAGTGCCTGGAGTAACTGTTGTGTGGTTGGAGTAACTGTGGAAAGGTTGAACTGGGCAGATGGGCAGAGTAACTGTGTGGAGTGTTTGTAGTGAGTAAAGATAGTAAACATTACACTAACCAATTGATTGATCAAATTTAAAAAGTGCACAAGTGCTAATGATGTAAAAGGTAGAAATATCGGTAAATGACTTTGTCGGACACAGACTTAAGGGTTACCAGGATTTATTCCGCCCCAGCCAAAGCATAGCACCTGACGGACTCGCGTCCCAAAATCAAGTGTGTCAAAAACAGTTTACACAGTGTACATATAATTTCAATATATTGCATCACAAGCGAACTGGCGGTATATTTCCGTTATACATTAACATTAACATTAACATTTTGAACAGTCAACTTTTTGAACTTTTTGGATACAAGGCAATTCATTAAAGCATATACTTTAAACCCTTACAAATTTTCAGTTTCTCTGCAGTTTTGCTCCTTGCTGTTTCTTTGTCTTACTAATCAGCAAGCAGGCTATAGCACAGGAAGGAGAGGGTGAGTGTGATGAGGACAGTGTGATAGAGCGAGCTGACGTGCTGCATCTACCGTCTGTAGGACGGGTGATCGTTTTAGCCAGCCGGCTTCTTATGCTTATTTGAATCTGCTACACTGTAAGTGTTATTTTAATTCTTTTAATAAACCTCAAAACCAGGATTACGCTATGTTGTTTCCCTCTCTTTTCCCGGGGTACCCCTAAATGAGAACAACCCCCCAGCTAGGAGTCTTTTATTAATCTCCATGATAAGAGTGATTTCCTGTGACTTGGTGGACTAGTGGTATCATCACCCTTTGGCTGTATGAAGTGGCATGTCGTTTCCTAGAAGCCCATCCAATGAAAGGCCCTGACCGGGTTAAGGTCGCAAGCCCCCTTGTGCTTGCCGTTTGGTAAGCTCGCATTTTATTTTCAGCTACCACCGTGGTGCGGTGGAGGAATTTTTTCTATTTTACATTTCCTGCTTTAAAAAAATGCGGTCTGAGCCTATGTATTTTCACAACATTTATTTGGACTTTATTCACTGTGTTAGGACTGTCCAGTGAACACTTATTGATTTAGGTTTCAAGAACTGTGTTAGTTATTTAATTTGGGTTCTAACCAATTAGTCCTATTCAACACTGGTACTAGTATTTACTCCTATTTACAGCGCTGCTATATTTGTTATATTGTTGTATTAGTGTGTGTATCTCACATAGAGTGGCTGCTTTTGTTATTATGTAGTTTTTTTAAATTTTTTTTCACTAAGTTATTTTCATCACTATTTTGGTTATCCCCTATTTGGTCATTCACAATATTTCACGAACAGGTACCCTTTTTGGGTGCACTACAGCGCGGTATTCCTCTTACTATATGATGAGGACAGATGTCTGTGATGGATGGGGGGGAGTAAGTGAGTTCAGTGTCTAACAAGTACACCGAACATGAAATATAGAGAATGATGTTTAGCTAATTGTAAATGGTCCCACATAACTATGGCCACGTAAACTGACCCTCATTGCCACTTTATCTGTTTGATGACCACTGTCTCACAACCACTGTTTCCTGGCAACACTCATGCCCCGTTTATGCAGGCTCTAAGCGTGTTCACAACCACTGCTCAAAACACAATACACAGGATAATGGTAGCTGTAATAACTGTGCAGTACTCCTGACTGGAGACACTGCTGCACCCTGGAGATGTAAATGTGATCCAACAGTGTGTTTTTTTCTGTGGTGGCTGCCCAGACCAGTTGAGTATATCCTCTTGAGTGAAGAAGGTCAGATATTGGCTTCTTTTCTCTGCACAGAAAATCTTCATTGAAATCTCCACAGAGTATTATAGGTTGGCAATCCATTATTTCCAAAGATTCCAAGAGGCCCAGCAGGTTAGTAAGGAATTGGCCAATACTGTAATCCGGTGGCCTGTAAATGACAGCGATCAAAGCTTGTACAGGGGACTCCAGTTTGACAACCAAGAACTCCAAGTCAGTCACATTGTGATGATACTGCTTTTCATAGGCCTTGAAATGGTTTCTGACATACAAGGCGACACCTCCGCCACTTTTACTTGCAATGTCAGGAAGGTTTGTGTACGAGAGGTGTCTGTTGCGTTTGAACAGGTTGTAGCCCTCCAGCTGGAGACTTTCAGCAACAGAAGAGCCTGAGAGATGAGTTTCAGTGAAACATAAAACATCTCCAAGTGTCAACTCATGGTGAGATTTGATATCTTCAATGTGAGCTGGTAATCCTTCCGTGTTGTGATGGATAATTGTTAATGTTTGCTGTTTGTCTGTTGTCTGTAGAAACTTTAAGAGGGGCATAACACTTTCCAGTGATGCTTTCTTCATTGAATCCAGGGAAGCTGTGATTTCAGGATCAGCAAAGATCTTCTTCTCATCAAAGTCGGTTATGTACAGTCCTTGTAGTGTAGTCGTTCTACTCAGAGCAACATAGGCCATTCCCGGTTGGAAGACCCGTTTCAATGAGACCACTGCCGACTGTATCGACATCCCCTGACACTTATGAATCGTACATCCAAAAGCCAACTTCAGGGGGAACTGCATGCGAACAACTCCTTTCTGTCTCAGGTTTTCCTCTACCCTTTCTATGTACACCAAGTTGTCAGCATCACAAGACGACTTGTTACGGTATCTCTGTCTTGCATTTGGATTGTCCAGCACAAGCCCAAGCTTGTTTACCGTGGTAGCACCATTCTCAGTCTGGATGATTATTCTTGCAATCTTGCCAAATGTCCCGTTAACAAGCCCGTCTTCTACATCAATGTTTCTTGTGATCATGATACGGGCACCTTCAGCTGCTTGCAGTGTGTCAATCAGATTGTCTTTGTGTCCTTTGAAAGGTTGGTGTTGCCTCAGCATCACTCCTGTCTTAGGGTCTTTTCTGTAATCGTCGGCATCTATGTTGGTGATGTTTGAATGGAGAACAGACACAGTTGCAGCATTATGTTTGTGAACCTCTTTGTTGGTGGCAAATATGTGTAGCACGTCATTAGGGCAGTGGGTGGGATCTGTAAAAGCCTGAGCAAGCAGAGCTTTGTCATCATTGCTTAAGGTGACAGTCTTCTGCTTGACTCTGATTCTATTCAAAAGCTCAGCAAATGAAATGTCATCCTTCTGTCGCATGATCTCTGTCAGCGTGATCATCTGAAAGTTGTCTTTCCAGACGTCATTGGTATTTTCCTCAAACACGCAGAGTGGCTTACTTTTTCCCAGCGGGGGGACCTGGTAAAAGTCTCCTACTGCTAGTACTGACATACCACCAAAAGGTTTCTTACTGCCTTTGATTTGCTGTAATCTCCAGTTGATGTAGGCAAACAGAGGCTTTGAAATCATTGACACCTCATCAATAACAATGATCTCCGCATTTGACAGCTGTGCCCTCACTTCATCTATTAGATTTCCAAGTGCTTGGTAGGGTGGCTTCAAGCTTCTTGGCAACTTCAGCAGAGAATGCAAAGTGTTGCCTGAAATGTTGAAAGCTGCTGTTCCTGTAAATGCAGTTAGTAAAACGCTGGGCATGGATATGTCTGCTTCCTCACGTAGTCTGGTAAGTTTACAGAGTATCTTTGTCGCCTCAGCATAGATGCACTTTATCAGGTGTGATTTGCCTGTCCCTGCACCACCAGTGACAAAGTAATAGAATGGGTCAGGATTTAGGCCACGCACACGGTTAGTGCACCAGTCACAAACTGAGTAGAATGTCTGAGCTTGTGTCCGGTTAAGGTTTCTGTACATTTTCCGAAGGAAATCAGGGCACATTTGTGGGGCCTTCACAGTAAGCGCAATTCCACCTGTTTGTATGTGACGTGCATACTCTGGAACATCATCTTGTTCATTCTCATGAAGTGGCTCCCCTTCTTTGCGTTCCTCTATACATTCCAACCTATCCAACTCAGCTTCTGGGGCAAAGGTGTTCCAAGCATCTTCAACAGGGCCGTTTTTTACAAAGTCATCCAAGACTTGTTCCACAATTTTGTTGTGTTGTTCGAACTTCTTTTGGTTGCTGGTAACAATTGCAGACACTGCTCGGATTGCTTCTTCTCCTGGTAAGCTCACACAGGCACCTTTGTAAAAATCCTGGTGTGTTGGGAACCTTACAGTTTTCAGTGATGACTCTGAACGGTGGGGGAGGTAGAGTTTAAGCAGTCTGCCGTAGTAGTTCTCAGGGTCCTTCTTCTCTGAGAAGCGTGCGTACCTGATGATTGCAGGCTTCCCTCTCGTGCGTTTTTGAATCATTCCCATTTCATTCAATAGGCTGACACGCTTGCTGTCTTCCTTTTGCTTGCCATCTTCCTTCTGCTTGCCATAGACAACCCTGTAATGGGATGCAAAGTCTGCCAGACACATGGACTCAAACTCTGGTGTTTCGGGTCTGGCTCTGTATTTGTCGACAAAACTCGTCATCCACACATTAAGAGAATCGGCTGGTTTGTTCTGCAATACACTGAGCGGGAGACTCATTTTCAGTGCGTTGTCCCCAGTTGGCAGAAAAACAACCTCACGTGAGCAAGACTTCATTTTCAAGCTGCACGTACGGGCCACAGACTCCTGGGCGCTGACCTCTCTGTGTTTTGAATAAGCCTGAAGAACCTCTTTCATTTCTTCTCGTTCTGTCGCTGTTTCTGGGCTCATTTCTTTGACTATTGTTTTGAGATAGTCACTCCGCTCCCGTTCTGGCTTGGATATGTAGGACAACATGTACATGATGCAACCATACTCATCAAGAATGTACTGGATGTCCATGTTGGCGTCCCAGGCCGTCAGTAAATGTGGATTGTAGTTGTTCACCCAGCAGTCCTTGACATCACGCTTCATTAGAATCACGCTTGAGGAGGTCAATGCCTGAATGTACGAGTTGTACTGATTCAAGGTCATATCACACTGTGCCAGTAGCTGTGACATGTCTTCAAGCTGCACTTTTGGGTTATTAAGCAAATCCCAGACTGGTTTCAGTTTGTTTTTGGCTGCTTGTGGTTTCATTGCACAATCTCCTTGTTCTTCTGGCATCGGGTAAGTTATCCTCGTTTTTCTAATAGGTGGCTTTGGAAATCCAAATCTGCATACTCTGTTACCTTTCTTGCATGATTTTGAATGAGATCTGCTGTGCATTTGAAGTTCTGTTACAAATCTGTGAAGTAAGGCCTGTTTGGCTTCATCAGGCAGCTGGCATGAGATGTTATGATCTATAAAGGCACACACCTTGTCATCACTGTCTTGTCCAAATATAGGAGCTCCTGCTACCCAACAGAGACAATGTATATGAGGGCTCCCTCTCGCCTGAAATTCAACCCGGTAAAAGTAATCGATAACTTCACCAATTGGCTGTGCAGGACCCAACAGCAGCTCTCGCATCAGAGCATCAACCCGTTTGTCAAACATGCGCATGGTGGTCACTGGGTTGCCTCGAAGAATGTCACACTTTTCAGCCCAGTCTAGCCCCGCAAAATCCACCTTTTGACCTTGTTGTGCCTTTATTGCCGTTATTACCTCTGGCCATCTGAATTCTGCAGCAGAGAAGGTAAGAAAAAATGTTGGCTTACCCAATTGTCTGACCATGGCTAGCAAATTCTTCAGATTTTTATCCCAGTAAGCTGGACTCCCTCTCAGTGGTTGCATGAACCTTGTGGCATCTCGGTTTCGCACCAACCTCTCAACCTCACACTTGTCCTGTAGCAGCTTGTTGGATATTTTCCGTCCATCCCTGGTATTGGGTTTTCCTTTCCTTAACTGGATGGACATGCTGCTTTTGGCCATGTGTGTTTCTGTGACAAACTGCGCAAAGAAGAGGTAGCTTGTGTCTCTTGCAAAACGAGTATCAACACAAAAAAGCCTTGCATTGAAATACATGCTCGGGGACAGTTTGACTTGTCTTGCCTGGTCCAATGTATTCTGTCCAGTAGGGAACTGAACAGGGAAAGCCATTGCCTCAAGCCTAGGAACTTTAAAGAAGCTGACAGGTGTGTTTCCTTGTGCAGGTGCAATGCTGAATATTCCATCACCGTGTGTCAGTGCTTCCTCTCCAAGGTCAGATGGCTGCAAACAACTGTCTAGGCCAATTCCAGGTCTTAGTGTATCCTTCTCATCCTCTGCATTGGGAGGTTGTTGGTCATGGCCTTCCTGTTGCTCAGAAGCAGCCGGTAAACATGCAGACTGTACCTCTGATGGATCACAATTTTCGATGCGTTCAAGTATCTCCATCATTTCAGTTTCGTCACAACTGTCGAGTTCCATCCCATCATCATTATCATCATCATCAGCGATTGTCTCATCCACTCTAATTGAAATGTCACTGTAGTCGGGGTGTGTGTCAATGAGTTTTGACAGACCTGCTACTACATTTCCCATGTTGACATAATGAAACAGCTGGTGGCCTTTGTAAGTCAGACGTCTTTTCAGCTTCACTCTGTGTAACTGGGATTTGCTGTGCGATCTTGGTAGAGTATTGACCGTGGTTTCCACCTCGGATGGCACACACACTACAGCGCCATGTATAGCTGCCTGTCGACCTTTGGGAAGTGTGATGATCTTGGCAAATGGCAGTATTTTGGCCAAAAGTTGTCTTTCCAGCACATTCAAATCGCAGAGCTCTGGGGGAATGGGCGCCAGCTCCATGTTGTTAGCTACAGCAATGGATGATTTGTGTCCTGCTTTTAAATGTAAATCACAGTTGTGACAAATCCATTCTTTGGTCCTTTCATCTGGTACGGTGCATTGTTCAGGTCCTTGACAGTGATTGTTGCACACATGGACATATTTCCCTGTCAAACAGGCAGCAACAATGTGTAGATTCTTCTTGTAATTGCTGTGAATGCAATGTTTCACTTGGTTAGGGAAAAGGGTGCGATGACACATCGTGCACACAAATGTTGGCCCAGCTTTAATGCATTCATGGAAAGTGGATATAGCTGTCTGCATTAGGCTGTTGTCCACTGGTTGACTGCATTCCCGCATGACATGAGTCCATCGTCTGTATTTCATTCTTATTTTGAAGGCACATTGCATCTTATGGGTTATGCGAAAATCTGCTTGAGTTTGATGCTTCATTTTCATGTAACTCATGCAATGTTGCAAGTGACGTTTTCTGAAAGCAGGATCATTATGATATTTTCTGGTGATGTATTGCTTCTGCTTCAACTTGAAATCGACATTTGTGGCATATTTTCTGGTGATGTATTGCTTCTTCTTCAAGTTGTAATCTGCATTTGTCGCATATTTTCTGGTGGTGTACTGCTTCTGTTTCAAGTTGAAATCTGCATTTGTCGCATATTTTCTGGTGATGTATTGCTTCTGCTTCAAGTTGAAATTGGCATCTGTTGCATATTTGCGAATGATATATTGCTTCTGCTTCAACTTAAAATCAGCATCTGCTCTGTATCGGCTGGTGATGTATGTCCTTTTCTTATTGGTGACAGACATCTTTGTAGCCTTGAAATCACGCCTTCTTTCATTTCTGTGTCTTGTCTTCAGTTTTTGTCGTCTCTGTGCATTTAATTTGGACAATGCCTTACTGTCCTTCCATATGCCCTGTGAGGATTTCGCATCAACTGACCGTGGAGAATGCTTGCTGGCTGGGAATCCAGTGTGTGTTACATCTTTGGTCATCTGTGTCACTTTGTTCTCCACATGCTTTGCATTATGTGGTTTGTCAGATTGCACCAGTGGGGACAGCAAACCACCTGACAGACGTCTTGCACGATGAAATGAGACTGGCATGAAGTCATACTGCAGTCCATCAATAGGGCCTCTGGTGTCTGTAAGGAGCAATTCATACAACTTTTAAATCCTTGCCCCCATATCACTCAAATGTGTAAAAGTGATCATAACAGCTTTTCCTTTTCCAGTGGCAGGAAGTCCATCCTTATTTCGACTATGAGAATCAAACAGTACATATCTTCCAGACTTGTCTCTGAACAATGCAATGCAATATGGCACTACTATAAAAAGTGCATGTGTAACATCTGCATTGAGGCACTGAAGTCTTGTGGAGAGGTCAACAAACCAACCTTGGTTGTCACCGTCTACCGTGTCTCTCATACATCCCGATAACACTGGAGATTTAACAACGTTATACTCATATTTGTCAGTGTTGACTCTGAGGGGCACTTCTTCCATTGTCAAGTGTTGATGCTGATAGACATTTCTTTGTTTTAGCTGTTTTATTGTTGAGCCATACAAGCTGTTGCCCTTCTTCAGTATTTGATCAAGATCACCCTTTCTCACATCATCAAGCTCACTGTGGTATGCCAAAAATGTCAGAGCCATGCATGTACACTGTTTGTTCCTTAACCTTCCATAGCCATGATGACCCGGATGAAATGATGCCTGCACAGAAATCTCACTTGGTACACATGGTTCTTGCATGCCATGGTTTTCAGAAGTGCCCATCACACTGTCACTGTGCTCTTGAACTTGACACTGAGTTGAACATGAAAATGACACCACAGGTTCACTATGTACCTCCTGGGCACATTCACTGTCACAAACCTCCATATCCACTATGCTGCTGTGGGGCTCCGGATCCAGTTTAGTCCTGCGTATCTTTGCAGCTTTAGATCTCTTTCCTTTAGATGGCATGATGATATTTGTGGAAGGAGCTATAATTCTCCTCAGAGCTTTGTTCGAAGAGCTATAATTCGCCTCAGAGCTGTGTGGGAGGAGCTATAACTCCCCTCTGAGCTGTGTGGGAGGAGCAATAATGCTATAATTCCCCTCAGAGCTGTGTGGGAGGAGATACAATTCCCCTTAGTGTTGTGTGGGAGGAGCTATAATTCCCCTTAGAGCTGTGTGGGAGAAGCTATATTTCCCCTCAGAGCTGTGTGGGAGAAGCTACATTTCCCATCAGAGTTGTGTGGGAGAAGCTATAATTCCCCTCAGAGCTGTTTAAAAGGAGCTATAATTCCCCTCACAGCGGTGTGGAAGAAACTATAATTCCTCTCAGAGTTGTGTGGGAGGAGCTCTAATTCTCCTCAGCTGTGTGGGAGGAGCTATAATGCTAAGCTGTAATTCCCCTCAGAGCTGTGTAGGAGGAGCTATAATTCCCCTCACAGCGGTGTGGGAGAAACTATAATTCCCCTCAGAGTTGTGTGGGAGGAGCTATAATGCTAAGCTATAATGCTGTAATTCACCTTTGAGCTGTGTGGGAGGAGCTATAATTCCCCTCAAAGCTGTATTGGAGGAGCTATAACTTCCCTCCAAGCTGTGTGGGAGGAGCTATAATGCTATAATTGTCCTTAGAGCTGTGTGAGAGGAGCTATAATTCCCCTCAGAGCTTTGTGATTTTTTTTTTTTCAAAAATGATTTTGTTTTTTTGTTTTTTCAAAAATGATTTTGTTTTTTTGTTTTTTCAAAAATGATTTTTTTAAATGATTTTTTTTTTCAAAAATGAAATTTTTTTTTTCAAAAATGAATTTTGTTTTTTTCAAAAATGATTTTTTTTTAAATTTTTTTTTTCAAAAGTAATTTTTTTTTCAAAAATATATTTTTTTTTCAAAAATATTTTTTTTTTCAAAAATTAATTTTTATTTTTTTCAAAAATATTTTTTTTTTTACATGGGGCCGTCATAATGTTTTGGCTGATCATGGGGTGGTCATAATGTTTTGGCTGATCATGGGGTTGTCAGCTTTTGTCACCTCCCACTCTAGTTTTGAACATTTCGCCATTCATTCCTATGGGACCAATTTTGCCGCAAAAACGACGATATTTCGTGGACCATTCGGCGAAACGTTCCACAAAGTAATAGCACACCAATCGGAAAAAATCCGCACGTTTCGGTATATTACTTGTCTCTGTAGTGTGGAAAATGTGGGAGGAGTCTACAAGCATTATCAAGTCTAGCAGATGAAGTCACATGCATTTGGGGTGTCTCAGCATCTTGTGTTTACAACCACTGTTTCCTAGCAACGCTCATGCCTTGTTTATGCTTCCCAAATACTACTTCATCAAAACTGCCCCATCAGAATTACCCCATCAAAACTGCCCCATCATATTCCTCTATTATAAATCAGTACATGGTGTGTCTGTCCCCTCCCCCGGGCTCTGTAATCAGCTGAGATGCTCCAGCCACCTTCCCCCCTGTGT
The DNA here is from genome assembly GCA_037952925.1 of Lithobates clamitans. Taxonomy (NCBI): domain Eukaryota; kingdom Metazoa; phylum Chordata; class Amphibia; order Anura; family Ranidae; genus Lithobates; species Lithobates clamitans. The sequence continues at coordinate 10,124,726 of JBBGZY010000081.1, forward strand.
ATAACAGAAGCTTTGGTAACCATGGCAACAAAACAAACACAGTACACTCTGATTAATGGCTAAAATTTCCTGAAATGACCTCTAAACAAATGGCCGTATTTTAAAAACTATACATCCTACAGCGAAGATCTTTATATTGTGAGAATCACAAGACCCAGACCTAGATTTTGATGTATAGTATGTCTGTGAAATATTAAAAATGAAGGCACGGTCGCAGTTTAGAAATTGCCCTTCAAATTTGGAGGGGGCTAGAGTGTAGTTTCAATGAATGTCAATGGACGGCGTGAGTTGCAAACAAATGGTCATATTGTGAAAACTATCAGGAATATGGCTTAGCCGTGGACATGTTTAGTGGCAGCAGGGATAGCTGAACGTTTTGATATAAGATTTGTGTAGGTGGGCTTGAAAATGAGGGAGTGGCGGCAGTTTAGAAATCATGTTCTGATTTTTCAGCTTTTGTCATCTCCCACTCTAGTTTCCCCATTCATTCCTATGGGACCAATTTCGCCGCAAAAATGACGATATTTTGTGAACCATTCGGCGAAACGTTCCACAAAGTAATAGCACACCATTCGGGAACAATCCGCACGTTTCGGTATATTACTTGTCTATGTAGTGTAAAAACTGTGGGAGGAGTTAGGGTGGCATTCATTGAAACTACACTCTAGCCCCCTCCAAATTTGAAGGGCAATTTCTAAACTGCGACTGTGCCTTCATTTTTAATATTTCAGAGACATACTATACATCAAAATCTAGGTCTGGGTCTTGTGATTCTCACAATATAAAGATCTTCGCTGTAGGATGTATAGTTTTTAAAATACGGCCATTTGTTTAGAGGTTCTTGCATGCCATGGTTTTCAGAAGTGCCCATCACACTGTCACTGTGCTCTTGAACTTGACACTGAGTTGAACATGAAAATGACACCACAGGTTCACTATGTACCTCCTGGGCACATTCACTGTCACAAACCTCCATATCCACTATGCTGCTGTGGGGCTCCGGATCCAGTTTAGTCCTGCGTATCTTTGCAGCTTTAGATCTCTTTCCTTTAGATGGCATGATGATATTTGTGGAAGGAGCTATAATTCTCCTCAGAGCTTTGTTCGAAGAGCTATAATTCGCCTCAGAGCTGTGTGGGAGGAGCTATAACTCCCCTCTGAGCTGTGTGGGAGGAGCAATAATGCTATAATTCCCCTCAGAGCTGTGTGGGAGGAGATACAATTCCCCTTAGTGTTGTGTGGGAGGAGCTATAATTCCCCTTAGAGCTGTGTGGGAGAAGCTATATTTCCCCTCAGAGCTGTGTGGGAGAAGCTACATTTCCCATCAGAGTTGTGTGGGAGAAGCTATAATTCCCCTCAGAGCTGTTTAAAAGGAGCTATAATTCCCCTCACAGCGGTGTGGAAGAAACTATAATTCCTCTCAGAGTTGTGTGGGAGGAGCTCTAATTCTCCTCAGCTGTGTGGGAGGAGCTATAATGCTAAGCTGTAATTCCCCTCAGAGCTGTGTAGGAGGAGCTATAATTCCCCTCACAGCGGTGTGGGAGAAACTATAATTCCCCTCAGAGTTGTGTGGGAGGAGCTATAATGCTAAGCTATAATGCTGTAATTCACCTTTGAGCTGTGTGGGAGGAGCTATAATTCCCCTCAAAGCTGTATTGGAGGAGCTATAACTTCCCTCCAAGCTGTGTGGGAGGAGCTATAATGCTATAATTGTCCTTAGAGCTGTGTGAGAGGAGCTATAATTCCCCTCAGAGCTTTGTGATTTTTTTTTTTTCAAAAATGATTTTGTTTTTTTGTTTTTTCAAAAATGATTTTGTTTTTTTGTTTTTTCAAAAATGATTTTTTTAAATGATTTTTTTTTTCAAAAATGAAATTTTTTTTTTCAAAAATGAATTTTGTTTTTTTCAAAAATGATTTTTTTTTAAATTTTTTTTTTCAAAAGTAATTTTTTTTTCAAAAATATATTTTTTTTTCAAAAATATTTTTTTTTTCAAAAATTAATTTTTATTTTTTTCAAAAATATTTTTTTTTTTACATGGGGCCGTCATAATGTTTTGGCTGATCATGGGGTGGTCATAATGTTTTGGCTGATCATGGGGTTGTCAGCTTTTGTCACCTCCCACTCTAGTTTTGAACATTTCGCCATTCATTCCTATGGGACCAATTTTGCCGCAAAAACGACGATATTTCGTGGACCATTCGGCGAAACGTTCCACAAAGTAATAGCACACCAATCGGAAAAAATCCGCACGTTTCGGTATATTACTTGTCTCTGTAGTGTGGAAAATGTGGGAGGAGTCTACAAGCATTATCAAGTCTAGCAGATGAAGTCACATGCATTTGGGGTGTCTCAGCATCTTGTGTTTACAACCACTGTTTCCTAGCAACGCTCATGCCTTGTTTATGCTTCCCAAATACTACTTCATCAAAACTGCCCCATCAGAATTACCCCATCAAAACTGCCCCATCATATTCCTCTATTATAAATCAGTACATGGTGTGTCTGTCCCCTCCCCCGGGCTCTGTAATCAGCTGAGATGCTCCAGCCACCTTCCCCCCTGTGTATAACAGAAGCTTTGGTAACCATGGCAACAAAACAAACACAGTACACTCTGATTAATGGCTAAAATTTCCTGAAATGACCTCTAAACAAATGGCCGTATTTTAAAAACTATACATCCTACAGCGAAGATCTTTATATTGTGAGAATCACAAGACCCAGACCTAGATTTTGATGTATAGTATGTCTGTGAAATATTAAAAATGAAGGCACGGTCGCAGTTTAGAAATTGCCCTTCAAATTTGGAGGGGGCTAGAGTGTAGTTTCAATGAATGTCAATGGACGGCGTGAGTTGCAAACAAATGGTCATATTGTGAAAACTATCAGGAATATGGCTTAGCCGTGGACATGTTTAGTGGCAGCAGGGATAGCTGAACGTTTTGATATAAGATTTGTGTAGGTGGGCTTGAAAATGAGGGAGTGGCGGCAGTTTAGAAATCATGTTCTGATTTTTCAGCTTTTGTCATCTCCCACTCTAGTTTCCCCATTCATTCCTATGGGACCAATTTCGCCGCAAAAATGACGATATTTTGTGAACCATTCGGCGAAACGTTCCACAAAGTAATAGCACACCATTCGGGAACAATCCGCACGTTTCGGTATATTACTTGTCTATGTAGTGTAAAAACTGTGGGAGGAGTTAGGGTGGTAAATTTGGCTATAATAATAAGAACTAGAAAAGGTACAATTTCTGGGGAAATTGTGAAAGTGTTCTTGCCTCTACAACTGGAGTGGGCGGAGTAACTGGGTGGGGTGGAGTGGCTTGAGTAACTGTGAAAAGTGTTAAAAAGCTTAATATTTTAAAAAGTATAAATAGTAGTAAAAAAGTTCCATCATTCGCTGAAAGAGCTGAACATTTTTTTCAAAAGTAATTTTTTTTTTCAAAAATGAATTTTTTTTAATCAAAAATGATTTTTTTTTTCTTCAAAAATGATTTTTTTTTTTCAAAAGTAATTTTTTTTTTCAAAGGTAATTTTTTTTTTCAAAAATGAATTTTTTTATTTCAAAAATAATTTTTTTTTCGAAATTATTATTTTTTTTAAAGCAATTTTTTTTTCAAAAATTTTTTTTTTTCAAAAATATTTTTTTTTTTCAAATATATTTTTTTTTCAAAAATATTTTTTTTTTTAAAAGAAATTTTTTTTTCAAAAATATATTTTTTTTTCAAAAATAATTTTTTTTTTTCAAAAATATATTTTTTTTTTTCAAAAATGATTTTTTTTTTTCAAAAATTATTTTTTTACTTTTTTCAAAAATTATTTTTTTACTTTTTTCAAAAAATTTTTTTTTTTTTCAAAAATATATTTTTTTTTACATGGGGCGGTCATAATGTTTTGGCTGATCATGGGGTGGTCATAATGTTTTGGCTGATCATGGGGTTGTCAGCTTTTGTCACTTCCCACTCTAGTTTTGAACATTTCGCCATTCATTCCTATGGGACCAATTTCGCCGCAAAAACGTCATTTCGTGGACCATTCGGCAAAACATTCCACAAAGTAATAACACACCAATCGGGAACAATCCGCTCGTTTCGGTATATTATTTGTCTCTGTAGTGTGAAAACTGTGGGAGGAGTCTACAAGCATTATCAAGTCTAGCAGATGAAGTCACATGCATTTGGAGTGTCTCAGCATCTTGTGTTTACAACCACTGTTTCCTAGCAACGCTCATGCCCTGTTTATGCTTCCCAAATACTGCTTCATCAAAACTGCCCCATCAGAATTACCCCATCAAAACTGCCCCATCATATTCCTCTATTATAAATCAGTACATGGTGTGTCTGTCCCCTCCCCCGGGCTCTGTAATCAGAGCTGACATGCTCCAGCCACCTCCCCCCCTGTGTATAACAGAAGCTTTGGTAACCATGGCAACAAAACAAACACAGTACATGATTAATGGCTAAAATTTCCTGAAATGACCTCTAAACAAATGGCCGTATTTTAAAAACTATACATCCTACAGCGAAGATCTTTATATTGTGAGAATCACAAGACCCAGACCTAGATTTTGATGTATAGTATGTCTCTGAAATATTAAAAATGAAGGCACAGTCGCAGTTTAGAAATTGCCCTTCAAATTTGGAGGGGGCTAGAGTGTAGTTTCAATGAATGTCAATGGACGGCGTGAGTTGCAAACAAATGGTCATATTGTGAAAACTATCAGGACTATGGCTTAGCCGTGGACATGTTTAGTGGCAGCAGGGATAGCTGAACGTTTTGATATAAGATTTGTGTAGGTGGGCTTGAAAATGAGGGAGTGGCGGCAGTTTAGAAATCATGTTCTGATTTTCCAGCTTTTGTCATCTCCCACTCTAGTTTCCCCATTCATTCCTATGGGACCAATTTCGCCGCAAAAATGACGATATTTCGTGAACCATTCGGCGAAATGTTCCACAAAATAATAGCACACCATTCGGGAAAAATCCGCACGTTTCGGTATATTACTTGTCTATGTAGTGTAAAAACTGTGGGAGGAGTTAGGGTGGTAAATTTGGCTATAATAAGAATAAGAATAATAATATATATGTGAGATAACAGTAAGTGGTCTTGCTATGCAAGAACACTTAACTAGAAAAGGTACAATTTCTGGTGAAATTGTGAAAGTGTTCTTGCCTCTACAACTGGAGCAGGCGGAGTAACTGGATGGAGTGGCTTGAGTAACTGTTGTGTGGTTGGAGTGTCTGGAGCTCCTGTGAAAAGCGTTAAAAAGCTTAATATTTTAAAAAGTATAAATAGTAGTAAAAAAGTTGAAGTCTCATCATTAGATGAAAGAGCACAAACATTTTTTTCAAAAATTATGATTTTTTTTTTCAAAAATGATTTTTTTTGCAAAAAAATTTTTTTTCAAAAATGTATTTTTTTTTTCAAAAATGTATTTTTTTTTCAAAAATATATTTTTTTTTCAAAAACATATTTTTTTTTTCAAAAACGAATTTTTTTTTTCAAAAACGAATTTTTTTTTTCAAAAATGAATTTTTTTTTTCAAAAATGAATTTTTTTTTTCAAAAATAATTTTTTTTTTTTCAAAAATTTTTTTTTTCAAAAATGAATTTATTTTTTTTACATGGGGCAGTCATAATGTTTTGGCTGATCAAGGGGTGGTCATAATGTTTTGGCTGATCATGGGGTTGTCAGCTTTTGTCACCTCTCACTCTAGTTTTGAACATTTCGCCATTCATTCCTATGGGACCAATTTCGCCGCAAAAACGTCATTTCGTGGACCATTCGGTGAAACATTCCACAAAGTAATAGCACACCAATCGGGAACAATCCGCACGTTTCGGTATATTACTTGTCTCTGTAGTGTAAAAACTGTGGGAGGAGTCTACAAGCATTATCAAGTCTAGCAGATGAAGTCACATGCATTTGGGGTGTCTCAGCATCTTGTGTTTACAACCACTGTTTCCTAGCAACGCTCATGCCCTGTTTATGCTTCCCAAATACTGCTTCATCAAAACTGCCCCATCAGAATTACCCCATCAAAACTGCCCCATCATATTCCTCTATTATAAATCAGTACATGGTGTGTCTGTCCCCTCCCCCGGGCTCTGTAATCAGAGCTAACATGCTCCAGCCACCTCCCCCCCTGTGTATAACAGAAGCTTTGGTAACCATGGCAACAAAACAAACACAGTACATGATTAATGGCTAAAATTTCCTGAAATGACCTCTAAACAAATGGCCGTATTTTAAAAACTATACATCCTACAGCGAAGATCTTTATATTGTGAGAATCACAAGACCCAGACCTAGATTTTGATATATAGTATGTCTCTGAAATATTAAAATTGAAGGCACGGTCGCAGTTTAGAAATTGCCCTTCAAATTTGAAGGGGCTAGAGTGTAGTTTTAATGAATGTCAATGGACGGTGTGAGTTGCAAACAAATGGTCATATTGTGAAAACTATCAGGACTATGGCTTAGCCGTGGACATGTTTAGTGGCAGCAGGGATAGCTGAACGTTTTGATATAAGATTCGTGTAGGTGGGCTTGAAAATGAGGGAGTGGCGGCAGTTTAGAAATCATGTTCTGATTTTCCAGCTTTTGTCATCTCCCACTCTAGCTTCCCCATTCATTCCTATGGGACCAATTTCGCCGCAAAAATGACGATATTTCGTGAACCATTCGGCGAAACGTTCCACAAAGTAATAGCACACCATTCGGGAACAATCCGCACGTTTCGGTATATTACTTGTCTCTGTAGTGTAGAAACTGTGGGAGGAGTTAGGGTGGTAAATTTGGCTATAATAATAAGAATAATAACTAGAAAAGGTACAATTTCTGGGGAAATTGTGAAAGTGTTCTTGCCTCTACAACTGGAGTGGGCGGAGTAACTGGGTGGGGTGGAGTGGCTTGAGTAACTGTGAAAAGTGTTAAAAAGCTTAATATTTTAAAAAGTATAAATAGTAGTAAAAAAGTTCCATCATTCACTGAAAGAGCTGAACATTTTTTTCAAAAGTAATTATTTTTTCAAAAATGAATTTTTTTTAATCAAAAATGATTTTTTTTTCTTCAAAAATGATTTTTTTTTTCAAAAGTAATTTTTTTTTTCAAAGGTAATTTTTTTTTTCAAAAATGAATTTTTTTATTTCAAAAATAATTTTTTTTTCGAAATTATTATTTTTTTTAAAGTAATTTTTTTTAAAAAAATAATTTTTTTTTTTCAAAAATAATTTTTTTTTTTCAAAAATATTTTTTTTTTCAAATATTTTTTTTCAAAAATAATTTTTTTTTTAAAAGAAATTTTTTTTTCAAAAATATTTTTTTTTTTCAAAAATAATTTTTTTTTTTCAAAAATATTTTTTTTTTCAAAAATATATTTTTTTTTTTTCAAAAATGATTTTTTTTTTTCAAAAATTATTTTTTTACTTTTTTCAAAAATTATTTTTTTTTTTCAAAAATATTTTTTTTTTACATGGGGCGGTCATAATGTTTTGGCTGATCATGGGGTGGTCATAATGTTTTGGCTGATCATGGGGTTGTCAGCTTTTGTCACTTCCCACTCTAGTTTTGAACATTTCGCCATTCATTCCTATGGGACCAATTTCGCCGCAAAAACGTCATTTCGTGGACCATTCGGCAAAACATTCCACAAAGTAATAGCACACCAATCAGGAACAATCCGCTCGTTTCGGTATATTATTTGTCTCTGTGGTGTGAAAACTGTGGGAGGAGTCTACAAGCATTATCAAGTCTAGCAGATGAAGTCACATGCATTTGGAGTGTCTCAGCATCTTGTGTTTACAACCACTGTTTCCTAGCAACGCTCATGCCCTGTTTATGCTTCCCAAATACTACTTCATCAAAACTGCCCCATCAGAATTACCCCATCAAAACTGCCCCATCATATTCCTCTATTATAAATCAGTACATGGTGTGTCTGTCCCCTCCCCCGGGCTCTGTAATCAGCTGAGATGCTCCAGCCACCTCCCCCCCTGTGTATAACAGAAGCTTTGGTAACCATGGCAACAAAACAAACACAGTACACGCTGATTAATGGCTAAAATTTCCTGAAATGACCTCTAAACAAATGGCCGTATTTTAAAAACTATACATCCTACAGCGAAGATCTTTATATTGTGAGAATCACAAGACCCAGACCTAGATTTTGATACATAGTATGTCTCTGAAATATTAAAAATGAAGGCACAGTCGCAGTTTAGAAATTGCCCTTCAAATTTGGAGGGGGCTAGAGTGTAGTTTCAATGAATGTCAATGGACAGCGTGAGTTGCAAACAAATGGTCATATTGTGAAAACTATCAGGACTATGGCTTAGCCGTGGACATGTTTAGTGACAGCAGGGATAGCTGAACGTTTTGATATAAGATTTGTGTAGGTGGGCTTGAAAATGAGGGAGTGGCGGCAGTTTAGAAATCATGTTCTGATTTTCCAACTTTTGTCATCTCCCACTCTAGTTTCCCCATTCATTCCTATGGGACCAATTTCGCCGCAAAAATGACGATATTTTGTGAACCATTCGGCGAAACGTTCCACAAAATAATAGCACACCATTCGGGAACAATCCGCACGTTTCGGTATATTACTTGTCTATGTAGTGTAAAAACTGTGGGAGGAGTTAGGGTGGTAAATTTGGCTATAATAATAAGAATAATAATATATATGTGAGATAACAGTAAGTGGTCTTGCTATGCAAGAACACTTAATAATATATATGTGAGATAACAGTAAGTGGTCTTGCTATGCAAGAACACTTAATAATATATATGTGAGATAACAGTAAGTGGTCTTGCTATGCAAGAACACTTAAATAAAAAATAAAAGGTAAAAAAATAAGAAAAAAAATAATTTTTTTTATATGTGCCCCGTCCCGCCGAGCTCGTGTGCAGAAGCAAACGCATACGTGAGTAGCGCCCGCATATGAAAACGGTGTTCAAACCACACACGTGAGGTATTGCCGTGATCGGTAGAGTGAGAGCAATAATTCTAGCCCTAGACCTCCTCTGTAAATCAAAACATGCAACCTGTAGAATTTTTTAAATGTCGCCTATGGAGATTTTTAAGGGTAAAAGTTTATCGCCATTCCACAAGCGGGCACAATTTTGAAGTGTGACATGTTGGGTATCAATTTACTCAGTGTAACATTATCTTTCACAATATAAAACAAAACTGGGCTAACTTTACTGTTGTCTTATTTTTTAATTCAAAAAAGTCTATGTTTTCCAAAAAAAGAGCGATTGTAAGACCGCTGCGCAAATACAGTGTGACAGAAAGTATTTCAGCGACCGCCCTTTTATTCTCTAGGGCATTAGAAAAATGTTTGGGGGTTCCAAGTAATTTTCTAGCAAAAAAAACTGTTTTTAACTTGTAAACAACAAATCTCAGAAAGAGGCTTGGTCCTTAAGTGGTTAAAAGAAAGCTGCAGATTTCAAAAAAATGTACTTTTTAAATATCAATAACATGCTAAAGTTTGTATGAAAGTTTAGTGATTGGGTTTGCATATATTTTAAGGCTGAAACATATGTCATATTAAACTATCATAGGACTTACTGGGATGTGGCTGATATCACTCTTTTCCTATTGAGACTTGTTGACTTGATGAACTATGTGATGTGCGTCCAGTTCAGAAGGCTGCTAATTTTAATTTGGCCTGGCAGCTGTGGAATCCTATGAGCAGGTGCACCGCTATAACAATTCACATTTTTTAGAATTGTAGCAACCTTTGTGATGGTAGCGTAGGTTTGTTAGTGTAGGAAAATTTAGTTTAGCTCAGGGCTAAGCCTGAGCTGTGAATCTGGGTCAGGGTTTAGTGAGTCAGGTCTGGGTGACTCATCCTGAGGGCTCCTCTGGTGCCTCCCCCTGGTCTATAAGGTTGTAGAAACTTCTAGAGTTAGTACGTGGAGGTTAGGAGGAGCTGTTTGGAATAGTTATGAAGGCCTCAGCCAATCCCCATTAAAGGGCTGGTAGGGGGCAAGGTTTACCTCATAATTAGGCATGAGCCATACCAGCTGGGGATTTGTGTGGAAGATGGAGATATAGTGCTGTGGAGACTGTCGGTGGCGCTCTGGGATGTGACATTGGGCTGGAACTCGAGTGCTGGAAGGATCCTGCCACAACACACAGAGGAAGCCCTTCCTGGAGGCACAGGAGCAAGTGAGAGGACAGTGTGAGTACAGCAGTACTAGTGAGGACTTACAAGGGGGGAGACTGCCACATGTAGCCAGTTCTCCCTGAAGACAGCACTGTGTAAAGTCTTCATCCCTTCCCTGGGAGATCTCATGCAGAGTCAGCCGGGTGGGCTGGTGTGAGTCAGTCTGGAGGACTGTGGAGGAGGGTTGGCCTGGAGGGCTGGTGAAGGGGGCTGCTGCAGTCAGGGGGGTTGGCAGTGCCTTAAAAGGTGATGCTGGGACCAGTAGCCACAGGAGGGAGATTGCAAGCTGATCACTGTGTTTTGCTACACAACAAGGGGCTTTGAGTTCCTGCCTGCAAACGGCCATTACTAAATCTGACTGTGCCTGTCATATTCATTTCAATGATTTAGCTGGAGTCTGCAAGTAAGTAAAGTGCAGGAGCAGTGTCAAGGAGTCTGTATATAGACTGTATATAGACTGTGTATAGGAACATGTCCCTGAAGATGTGGCCAAAGTTCTCTTGCTAAAGTCAAGTGGGCATCCCAAGGCCTCCCATCCCCATACAAGTTATTATCCATCAAAGCACAAAAAACAAGGTCACAAATTATTCTCTGGCTCTGTAGTGCCTGTGAAAATTTGGTGTGCCTGGCTGTGCAGGGTGGGGGATCCCAGTTCACCTGCGGCCCTTAAGAGGGTGCATTACAAAATATTTATCAGCTTTCAACTTCACTTCAGCCCCGGAAGAATTTACCCCCTTCCTGACAAGGCCATTTTTTGCGATACGGGACTGCATCACTTTAACTGACAATTGTGCGGCCGTGCGACGTTGTACTCAAACAAAATTGACGTCCTTTTTTCCCACAAATAGAGCTTTCTTTTGGTGGTATTTGATCACCTCTGCGGTTTTTATTGTTTGCGCTTTACACAAAAAATAAGCGACTATTTTGAATAAAAACAATATTTTGTAGTTTTTGCTATAATAAAGATCCAAAACAATAAAAAAAAAAATTTCTTCATCAGTTTAGGTCAATGTGTATTCTTCTACATTTTTGGTAAAAAAATCGCAATAAGCGTATATTGATTGGTTTGTGCAAAAATTATAGTGTCTACAAAATTGGGAATAGATTTATGCCATTTTTATTTATTATTTATTTTTTTACTAGTAATGGCTGTGATCAGCGATTTTTATCATGCCTGCGACATTGTGGCAGACAGATCGAACACTTTTGACACTTTTTTGGGACCAGTGACATTTATACAGCGATCAGAGCTAAAAATAGCCACTGATTACTGTATAAATGTCACTGGAAGGGAAGGGGTTAACACTAGGGCGATCAAGGTGTTAACTGTGTTACCTCAGTGTGTTCTAACTGTGGGGGGGGGGTGGGACTGACTAGGAGAGGAGACCGATCGGTGTTCCTACTTAGTAGGAGCACATGATCTGTCTCCTCTCCCCTGTTTACACACACAGATCCCGGTTCTTGCTTTGTCACGAGCGATCGCGGGTGCCCAGCGGTCATCGCGCCCTCTAGGCACATGCACCGGCTCCGGGGACATGTTGCACGTGCGTGCATGCCTGCTAAAGCGTCTTAAAGAGCCGACGTACAGGGAGGGGAGCCATCCTGCCCCAGTATAACTGCGGTGGCTGGTCGGGAAGGAGTTAAAAAAAACTTGACAATATGGTTTTAACCTAAAATGTATACTGATTTTATGTCTGCTGGTCCAAGGCTTTTCCATATTCTAATTCCCACCCCTCTTATATCGCTGAAGTACCTGTCAGCTGGAGTAAGCTGCATCCCAATCCCAACAGACACCCCTTCCCTTCCACCTGTGTGCCACGGCTCTCTGTGGGACAGAGACACTAAATGGCTGCCTTTGCTTCACACAGAATACATACAGCATAGAGTATGTATTGGAAATGTATGGAATTAGGCCTGATTCACACCTACGCATTTTTAGTGCTTAGTGCTTTCAGTTTAGTTCCATAGGAAACCATGTTAAATGGGCTGTAGTGCAAATCTGCAAAATGCAAAAAGCACTAAAAATGCATAGGTGTGAATCAGGCCTAAATGTCATGAAGCACAGTATACAGAGTACAGTGGTAAGAAGAATATAACATATAGCACAGCATATAGACTGAAGGAGTGTTAAATACAATGGCGGCCCATTCATAGGGGGGCTGCCCCCCCATCCATGTGTCCGGTCCCTAATCTACACCAAGGGTGCCGGATGCATGGGGTTTTTTTCTTTTTTGAAACACATGATTAGAGCCTGAGGCTTCAAAAAAGGGTGGCCTCTGGGCACAGAGCACTGCACCCTGAGCCAACCCAGTGACAATAGTGAATTAATATTCGCTATTGTCTTCCTGCTTCTCCTACCGGCCAATCAGGAAGCAGGTCCTCTGACCCAATTGGCCGGGAGGAGAAGCAACCTTATTGGCTGGGCAGGGGGGAGGATGTATGGGGAGATCCGAAAGCACCAGCTGGCACTGGCTTCCAGCACACATCTCCAATGAAGACATGACTACCGCTCATCCCTCTCCCTCCATCTCCGCACCGGCCCGGCTGGGGTCTCCTGTCTGGTAATCAGTGCTCTTCCCAGTAAGAAGACCCTGTGACATTGTATCTTTATATCTGCAACTCTTCTATCTGAGCTCTATAGATGTGATATAGGAGGGACTGCATGTATTATGTATTAGGAAGGTGCACACTCCATATGGATCAGGCTGGCTGGAGGAGGCATGCTCTCTCTGTAAGAAGTCAGTTCACTTTACTTAGTAAATAGGGTGAAATAATGTGCAATGCAACCAAGCCAGCAAAAAGATCAGGTGGCGGTGCAAATGGGGGGGGGGGGGGCTTGGCGACTGTGCAAGTGAGGGGGGGTTTGCAACTTCAAAAACTTGAAGACTATCTTTAAAGTGGTGAAGTCACATATATCAGATACTTGTATCCTCTCTGATTTAGTTCTAATCCCAAATACCCTATTTCACAGTGTGGTCACGTGACCTCCCTCTGCTCTCCTTCCCTAATCTCAGGAGAGCCGTGGGAGGGGCTGAGATAAACCACCGACGACAGCCGACCAGCAGAGGGGGGGTCATGTGACTGAGATCGGTGCTGTGAAAGAAGCTATTTAGGATTAGAATTTTAAAATGGACACAGAGTATTTTATGGCTATATAAATCAGAGAGGATACAAGTATCAGGGATATGTATTGCATCGATATAGAGGCAGGAGGAGAAGAGGGGTGGGGAGCAGATCGGCTCTCACACACAGACTGGAGCTGACAGGCAGGGAGGGCGGGGGAGAAGGGGAGACACTCAGAACACAGTGGGATGATGGAGGCATTTTTTACTACCTATGCTACTCAACAATATGCTATAAAACAAATTCTATGCAAGCAATGGAATTTGTTACGGAATGACAGGGCTCTAGGACCAGTTTTCCCAGAGTGTCCTATGGTGGTGTACAGAGGGGCCCCACCTTTGAGGCTCCAAGTAGCACCCAAAATTATAGATCCCCCTAAGAAGGTATCTTTTTTCATAACATAGGGTTTTTTTTTCCTGTAGGAAGTGTTCTGTCTGTAATATTAATATACAGGGGAGAAGGAAAACGAGAACTTTCCAGTCCAACTCGGCAGGTTTTTCCCATTAAACTGTTCATCACTTGTACTACCAAGCATGTAGTCTATCTCATTAGATGTCGATGTGGGCTGGAATATATAGGCCGGACGGTCCGTATGCTCCAAGTCCGCCTGAAGGAACACATTTGTTTCTGGGGATTGACAAATTTACCGGTAATTGGAGAGGGAGTCACATGACTAGGGGTGAGTCTAGGCTTGAAACTGAGTGGATCTATAAGGCTAAGACCTATAGTCCATTTGGTTTGAATGTAGAGTGGGATGTTAATGCATTCATTAGTAATGCATAGGGTTTCATCATGTTTTTAAATTTATAATTTTGTTTATATTTTGTTTTTGGTGGTGGTACTGTTCCTGCTGTTTTTTCTTCTATTATGGGTTGTGTCTCCCTAGATTTATTTTTAAGTTATTGTATTCTTGAATGACATTTATATAATCTGTTTATGTATTATACATGTACTAATTCTAATGTAATTTATTGTTTTGTACTTGTAATTCGGCCTTAGTCCACAAGATGGTGCTGTCTTCCGCCATACTGTTTCTAATACTATTTTGTTTTAATTACAACTGTTCCCAAACCGATTGCTATCAGTATGTCCCAATAGGTGTCTAATTGTAAGTTAGTAATCTAACTATCCAAACATATGTTTGCTTACTCAGGCAATTTGATTATTGAAGCTAAAATGATGTTCCCGTCAGGGTTGGTCCGGGTAGGGAAGAGCTTGTGACGTAACGTGACGAGAGTGTATGCCGGGACACGGCGGCCATCTTGCTAGTGGTCTAAGCCATTATTCAGTCCCTGCTTTTCACCTAGAGCATGTGAGTGCCATATAGCGTTTTTTACGAATAATTTTTTTTTTAAAGTTTACTGCACTATGAGGCTCATTTAATTCTATTACATGGGCCAAACTATGTACATGGATTCAACGTTGTGAAAACAGGGATCGAGTGTGGAGAGTGTTATCCATCCTGCTTCCAGTCTACTATATCTGCTGGTGTCTGGTCGTTTATGGCTGATTGAGTTTTTCCTTGTCTATGCATTGCTTATTTGACCCCTGTTACAAAGGTCCAAGGAGGTGGGTAAGAGGCAGTGTGTCTGGGTGCAGGTGCCGTTGATCCTTTCTTATACGCTTTCCTGCTATACCCTATGAACTACACCATTATCATTTACAATTGATGATCAGAGGGTTTATGGACATTTCCTAGTGCTGCACCTATTCTATATACATTGCATTATTGTTGTTCACCAATATTGTGCTGGCTGCTTGTCCTTTTTATTATTGTTTTTAGTTTTAGTGTTATTTAGCGCAGCAGACACCTTTTTTTATTAATGGTGATAAATATTCTAAGATACTGGAGAGCAGGGTTCTTTCTCCCCAGGAGGGTTCCAGAGCTAGAGAGGCTGCTCTCCTCAGACTGCCCATGGACAGTGTGGCTGCTCTTAAGGCCTTAGCGGTGCCAGGGCTAAGAGCCTGGATGGACTTTGGAGCTGTTTAAAGAACCTCATCACAGGGGATCTGGTCTGGAGAGGTGCTGTCTCTGTCTCTGGGTCGTGTCCGGAGGAAGCGGGAAAATGGTTACCAGGGACTTGTGAGTAAAGACCCTAAACTAACTTCTGTAAATGTGTAGTGTTTTGAAAGCTGCACTGGGTACCGGCAGTTGTGCATCTTGTTAGTTTCAAGCAAAAAACTACAAAAGACATCCTCTAGACTGTATTATTAACGCTAGTGGGAATGGACTGCTGCTTGTCGGGACGGGCAGCTTCTATACCTGTTGGGGAAGAACCAGCTAAAACCAGTGGCCCCTATGGGGTTAGTGCTACATATGTTTGATGCATTCTTATATCTATAATTTGAATCAAATATCATAAAAAATAATATGACTATACATAAGGTAATGTTGTTCCATATATTTATGACCTAATCAGGAAATATTGCAATTGAAAGATAGTATTCATAACATATACCTTATAAACTTTTCACATAATCATAATGGTCTCGTGGTCTGACTTGCCTGTCTTTAACTTGATTGGTGAAGATAATTTGTAAAGTCTTGATTGTAACATTTGCACATATACGTTTAATACTCCCTAGATGTAACCAAAATTATTTACACAAAGGCTTCAAATACAGTAGTGTGGTTATCCAGCCTGGACAATAACATTTTAGAGATCCAACAGTTAGGGTCCTTCTCATTCAAACAAAATCCACATAGAAATAATATCCTATATACATGACTAGTATTAGTGAAGCAAATGTAGCAGGACCCCCCTGAATGGGACCTGCTGAATAGATGATGATGACTTGAATTCTCCCCTATTTGTACAGAGGCTGTCAGCACACCAACAGTCCTAAGCTATTGCTAGAACTTGAACAATTGGAGAGGTTGCAGGGTTTAGGATATTGTAAAATTCAGTTGGAGTACTATACTCCTTAGTGACAGATCTGTTGCTAAATGTCCGGATACAGTTCCCCTTGAAAGATTAAGGGAAAACCAGAGGTAAGGACCCCATGAAAGAATAACTACTGTGCTCAAACATCCCATCCCAGTAGTAGACAGTCACCAGGATCTTGCAACATAGTCAGTATTCACAGAGCCAGGGAGCAGCTATGCCCATTCGGCTTCCTCCAGATGCCATCTAGTGAGGCTTTGCATACTGAACCGGTCAAGTGAAGTCTCAGGGTGTTGAAGATAACTTTAGGTGCAGGCCCCCCAACTCTGCCACAGCTGGGACCTCAAAGAACAACAACTTGATTCAGTAGAACCCTGTATTCATATTGAAAAAATCACTTCAATTTGAATACCCTGCTGCTCTGGGGTTCACATTTTTTTTATTAGGTTGTCCAGCCACCTACTGGGCCACCCCTCCCCAAGGATTGGCTGGCACTCAATAAATATTAAGCTACCCGTTTTACTCTCCCCTCCCTATGTTCCACAGATTTCTAGAAAGCAGGGGGGGGATAGTCAAACCTGCAACCTGTGAGACCCAGGTCAGCCCAAAGAAATCAATAGCCGCTCACATCACCCCAGACAGAAGTGGGGAGTGGAAACAAGTAAGCAGTATAAAATACAGCATGCAGATTGGACAACATAGAGCTTGCTATTGTCAGTTAATACACTATAGAAATTTCCGAGGGTATGTAACATCCAGTTACACTGGGTCTTTTAGAAGTACATAGCATAAAGAATACAGAGTGCAATGGACCAGAGCCCTTAACAAAGGCACTGTATATAGAGTACATTGGTCTGGAAAAGGTAAGGTAGAGAACAGCACACAGAGTGCAATGACCTGGATTAAGTAACATATAGACCAGAATACAGAGCGCAGTGGTCAGTAGTATGTAATGTACATAAAACATGCAGAGTGGGAAAGTCTAGAAAATGTAACATACAGTACAATAGATAGAGCTGGAAACTCTGGAGGGTGTATGGTACAACACAGTGTAGTAGGTGAGACAGTATAAAGGGTAATATATACAACACTTCAAAATTATTTAAGAGATCTGTAGACTACAACAACCAGCAGTCTTAAAAATCGTGCATAGTAGTCACTCAGGTTTTCATCCAGACATTGGTTTACTAAGCACTTCAAACCACTCCCTTTTGTCTGTAAAATATGCTTGCTGGAGACAATTGAATATTTTAATTGCTGCCCCTCAGACACAGAAAGCTTACTCTTCTCCTGAGAATTCTAACTTCCTAGCTGGTGCTTTGGCTTCAACGTTATCTGAGTCACTGAACAGGTAAAAGGATACAGATCTTTCTTTTGCTGTATGTTTGTTCTTTGTGGATTCGGAGTATACAATCCAAAAAAATAATTTTTTTTTCTACCACAATACACCAGGGCTAGGATTCACTACTTATAGGTCATCTGCTGTATTCTAACACTCTTAGCATGTGCTTCAATGAACATCGTACCAAACTAAATATCCTAAAGTGTCCATGCATAAATAAAGTGTCCAGTGCCTCTTGAAAATGTCAGAACAACGAAATACGTCAGGCGGAGCAGGAAGTGACATCATCCTGCACAATAGGGAGCCACTCGCACAGACTGTCTGTGGAGTTGCCATCCCATAGAAAAACAATGCTTTTTTACCTGCAGGGAAGAAGCAATTTATGTGAGTGGGCATTACTTATGTTTTTATTGGCAAGTTTTACAATAAAAGATAATGTTTTACACTATACAGCGTTTCTCCTTTCTCTATGGAAACTTCTTATATGAATTAAGATGCATTGGTGAGAGGAGTGGAGATGGGGGTGGCTTAAGAGTGGCCTTGGAAGGTGATACCCCCTGGGGCAACATAAGTGCTTAATGACTTACCTGTTTTAGGTGGTCATGGCAATTTAGTGAATTCTCTTAAGTGGAGGAGGAGGATCATGAATTTTACTGATCACTGAGCACTTTTTTATATTATTTGGATGTTTTTCACACGGACACTTTAAAATATTTCATTTTGTATGTACAGTATTTATAAAGCACATTCTAGAGCTGTATATGCAATGATTTACACTTTTCAGAAAGAAGTCAATAATGGCATCCCCTACATTTTTTATAATACCGTATTTATCGGCGTATAACACGCACCGGCGTATAACACGCACCCCAATTTAGGAGGGAATTTTAAGGAAAAAAAAACTTTTAGGAGGGAAGTTGAAGGGAAAAAAACTTACATTTAAATGCCCATCATTGCAGCCTTCTCAGTGCAGCCATGTCAGTGCAGCCATGTCAGTGCAGCCTTCCCCAGTGCAGCCTTGTTAGTGCAGCCATGTCAGTGCAGCCATGTCAGTGCAGCCTTCCCCAGTGCAGCCTTGTTAGTGCAGCCTTGTCAGTACAGCCATGTCAGTGCAGCCATGTCAGTGCAGCCTTCCCCAGTGCAGCCTTCCCCAGTGCAGCCTTTCCCAGTGCAGCCTTTCCCAGTGCAGCCTTCCCCAGTGCAGCCTTCCCCAGTGCAGCCTTCCCCAGTGCAGCCTTTCCCAGTGCAGCCTTCGATCCCCTGTCCTGAGCTTTAAAATCGCCGACCGGGATTTGAAAATGGCGCCGCCGGCGCCGAAATACACCGAGCCGGTCCTCGGCTCTTTCCGGCGGCTCTCGTTCACTTTCGGCTCCACTCGTAGTCCCGAGCGGAGCTATCCGAACCTAGCCGAGTAGGTTCGGATAGCTCCGCTCGGGACTACGAGTGGAGCCGAAAGTAAACGAGAGCCGCCGGAAAGAGCCGAGGACCGGCTCGGTGTATTTTGGCGACGGCGGCGCCATTTTCAAATCGCGGTCGGTGATTTTAAAATTGTGACAGCTCGGGATCGCAGGGGATCGGCGTATAACACGCACCTGCGACTTTCCCCTGATTTTAAGGGGAAAAAAGTGCGTGTTATACGCCGATAAATACGGTATGTTCTTTTAGGTATATTGAGGGCAGTTTCTGATTGCAGTCTTTAATAGATAGTGTTTGTAAGACACTGAATGCTTTCAATTGTTGCCTAAAATTGCTTTTTAAAATAGACTATTACAAAATATTTCCTTAATCCTCAAAAAGGACACAGAAGAAAGGCGCACATTAGAAAATTACCACATTGACATGGTGGTGATTTAGCCATTGAAAAGTTGTGTCTTTGTGTTCAGACTTTGTCTTGGTGTAGCACATTATGCATACAGAAAGTTACAATCCATTAGGCCTCATAATGTGCATTTTATTTCCAGCCTCTGACCCACATTTTGTCTAGCTGGAAAAGGTAAGCAAAACAACATTTCATAGCATGTTGCTGTTTTTATTTGCATAATTTTATATATTTTATTTTCGAAGGATTAAAATGATTTGGCAATAGTATGTTGTTCTAAAAATACATTATTATTGAAACTTATTTCTATTACATATAATATTGGGTGTGAAGCTAATCCATTTTCAGTCAAATACAGTCTTGTCTTTTATCATTTTAATGGATGTTTTTCTTATAAGATTTTATCAATCTCTCAAAGGGTTCATGAGAAGGTTAAACACATTTCATGGCTCTGAAAAAGGTATTTAACTACTGGATACCATCTACTTTAGCTGTATGGAGTAGGCTAAAGCAGAATTCCATTTGGACATATCTTACCATCTAATTCCTCTTATATTTTGCATAATGCCATCTGTGTTATTCTTAAATATGTCAAGTGATTTTTCTCTTACAGTATCCATTTGTACAGCAATTCTGTGCAGAACAAACAGCAGCAGTATTTTCTCTGTATGAAATACTTCATCAAGTATTTGGTATTCCCATTTGCACACCAACAATTTATCCTGAAAATGGTTCTTGACTCTTAGATGCCTTCAGCCTTCCAATATACTGTGCCTCAACATGAAACATATTATCATGGAACTAAAAAATAACACCTGTATACTTGTATGCCTTTACATTGCCTTGTAGAGAAGATTTATCAGCATTATAAATGAAAAAGGAATACGCATACTCAAACTGGAAATTAGTGACATTCATCCTTTCCAAATGTTCAAGACATTGATAGTTGATGTAAAGCTCCTATATTGGTAAGCAAGTTGACTGTGGCAGTGGACAAGTCTCTTTAAACAAATTTTCTACAGTCAGTATAATTTCATAGGAAATCTGCTGGGATGAGAAAGGCGTGTGTATGTTGGTCTGTCGAACGAGCATGCTGGAAAACCAGCAGCCAAACGACACTGTCAGCCAATGTCATAACACAACAGCTTAGCGAGGAGATCGCTGTACTAACTTCGGATGTAGTGTGTACCAGGTATAAAGTAAACTTGTGATTATCTTTTGCAGAACCAGCCCCTGAAGCTGCTTACATTTACCATCTCTAAACTCCGCTGATGCTCCATTCGCCACCTGGAGTAAGAAAAAATGCCCAGTTCTTCTTGGCATAGTGTAGCATGGAACTTTCTTCCCTTTCTTTCATCTAACAGTGTTGGTTCTTGGGGATTGAGGTAGAAAGAGAATCCTCATGTCTAAATTCTGACTGAGGCTGACTTTTTTTCCTAAGTCCTAGGAGTGAACAGAGCATCAGAAAAAGAATTAGCTTTGCAGGAAACGCATATGATAAAAGACAATTTAAAATATTTGAAGAAGCCCTGGGTTAATCATATTTACCATTCATATCACATGTCCTATTCAAGGTGAGTGTCTATGCTGATACACCGATCGGTGCCGTGGGAGTGTATTAGCTATAGATGTGACCCTGATGGTAGATATGTGTTTATCAATGGAATATTTTATGCTTTACCATTGGTACTTATGGGAATTTATAATCCACCGCACGCAGGTATGCAGGTTTTGAAGGATGCAATGTGGTTTATGGCTCAATACCCTGATGCATATGTGATATGTATGGGGGACTATAATTAGATACTGGACCCAACTTTAGATAGATATGGGGGTGCAATCCTAAAACGGGCGAGTAGAGAGAACACGTTAAAAAGTCTTCTTGGCAAGGTAGGATGGTCTGACTTGTGGAGAGTTGGGAATGCACAGACTAGGATCTATTTGTGGGCAGCCCCAGGTGGAGGGGGTCTATCTCGAATTGACATGGTATGTGGGAATGAAAAAGTACAACCATTGGTGCATTCGATTGCTTATCTCCCCCGGGGATTTCTGATCACTCCCCACTAATGTTTGGGTTGAGTATCGGCCCCAGAGGGAGCCAACCATCTGGAAAATGCACCCATATGGGCTATCTCAGATTGGGCCTAATGATTGTATTCCAGAGCAGGTAAATGTTTTTTTTGAGGCACATGAGAACTATGCAATGGATGGCACGGTATAGGATGCATTTAAGGCATATCTGCGGGGGCACTGAAGTCAACCATATCCCATATCAAACGATCCAGTAGGCAAGGAGAGGAGGAAATGGCTAAACAATGTGTACAAGCAGAAGATGAATTTGTATCTAATCCCTCAAGTGAAAATCAGGCAAGGTGGGAAAGTCTCCTTAGGTTATATAAGGGACAAATAGAAGTAAAGACTAAACGGAAACAATTTTTTATGAGGCAAAAATTTTTGAACAAGGGAACTAGTCTAGCAGATTACTGGCATTTATTGCCAAACAGCAAACAACAACCTCGGCTATCTCTAAGATATGAAATGAATAGGGAATACTGGCCTGTACAATAGAAGAAATCATGCAATTCTTTTATGAGTATTATGTTAAGATGTACGCTACTTCATTAACATACACCGAAAAGCATATAGGGTGGTATCTGGAGTTGGTAGTTTACCCAGAAATAACAAGAGAAAATGCAAAATTTATGGACGGAAAGATCATGGAGGAAGAAGCAAGGGAGGTGATCTCATCGTTAGCTACTGGTAAATCCCCAGGACCAGATGGGATACCCCTGGAAGTGTACAGTCGATATATAGATCAGATAGCCCCAATTTTAACTAGAGTATATAGAGAGGCCTTTGTTAGGGGGGGAACTCCCATATTCAATGTATGAGGCAACAGTAATATTAATCTTAAAACCAGACAAGGACCCACATGAATGCACCTCTTACAGGCCAATATCCTTGTTAAACTGTGATTACAAAATTCTTGCCAGGATACTGGCTAGAAGATTAAACACTGTAGTAACATCTATAATCCACACAGATCAGACAGGGTTTATACCTGCTAAATCAACATTGATAAATATTCGTAGAACGCAACTAGTGGCACAAATGAGGGAATATATTCCAGAGTCAGGGGCTCTGGCATCTCTTGATACAGCCAAAGCCTTTGAATCTGTAGAATGGAGATTTTTACAGGCAACACTGGGGAAGTTTGGGTTTGGCAATGGATTTAAACAATGGGTTAAAATATAATATGCAAACTCAAGATCAAAACTATTGATTAATGGAATACTGACCCCCATCAATAAATCTATTCAGGGGCATGAGGCAGGGGTGCCCACTGTCTCCCCTTTTATTTGCCATTACAATTGAGTCCTTGGCCCTACGGTTTCGGCAGACTGAAAAATACCACGGGATAGAAATGGGGGATAGTATAGAACAGATTGGTCTTTATGCGGACAATATTATACTGTATATGCGGGATACACAGAACACTCTGACGAAAGCTATGAGTATAATAGACACCTTTGGCCAGTATTCAGGGCTTAAGATTAATTGGCAGAAGTCCTTCCTTATGCCACTGCATCAAGAACTAGAAATGGTGGACTCCTTTAAGTATCTAGGAATCTATATAACAAGGCAACCTTGGGATGCACTGGCAGCGAATGTAAACCCATTGATGACGTATATTAAATCTAAGCTGAAAAACTGTAGCAGCCTACCACTTTCGGTCGTGGGTAGAATACATTTAATTAAAATGATTTTACTGCCAAAGTGTTTATATATTTTTTTACATTCCCCAGTGGTAGTCCTGAAAAAGATTTTTAAAAGCTTGAACTCTCAATTCACTAAATTTATATGGGCCAAAGGCAGATGTAAAGAAAAACTTACAACATTACAGGGCCCAAAAACAGAGGCAGGATTGGCTCTGCCAGATATGTATCTGTACTATCTGGCGGGACAATTAAGACATTTGTGTCACTGGCTTATACAAGAACAAAGTCTGGCGGTGGAGAAGCACCTGTTAAAGATAATTCAGGCTGAGAATTTTTGATGGGATTGGAAGTAAGAGGTACACAACTACCACGGGTTAAGATCCCCATGCTCTCATTGATCCGATCGTTATGGCGAGAGGCAAAAAAATTAATAAGATTCAAAGATATCCCATCCGAACTACCTAAGTGGAATAATCAGAGAATTAAGTACATTACAAGATAATAAATTCTGGATGCAAAAAGGTATAGTGGAGCTAGAACAGGTTTATCAAAGTTTTTTCTTCTTTTCTTTCCTTTTGTTCCCTCCAGTCTCCATCCTCTTAAAAAAAAAAAAAGAATGTTGTTGTTAGTTTTTGGTGCTGTTTTTCAGGGTGAAATGAAATATAAAGTGATTTATTCTTTGTTTTTTTAGTGCGCATTTATTAATATGAAAGAAACAAAGGAATTGATAATGATGAAATGTGACATTGTTAATGTTTGTAAATGCAGATTTATGAAATAAAAAGTATTTAAAAAAAAGAAAAAGAATTAGCAGTATCTCTCTGTTTCTCACTACTGGAGCTTCAAAAATCTTGTATGGATATATGGATAACTGGGTAGTTATGTGCCACTTACCTGCCAATTCATGCAAAATTGACTTAAAGGAGAGCTAAACTGTATCTGAGCACTACAAACTGAAAACACTATTTAATTCATTCAAAGCAAACTCATCTCATCCATCCATGTCTCCATGCTTTATTTTGTTGAGAAATCAGTTTGAAAAGCACACCCCTAGCATTTCTGGTTGTGGCCGTCTTGATGAGAGGAGATGATTCATGCAGCATTTACTTTCTGGAATCCATCTGCCCTTAGCTTAGGCATGCAGGCGGGAGGGTGTACCAAGCTGAGAAAGCCCCTCCTCCTCTCCTGAAGACTCCTGGGATGTATGACATAATTTTGGTCTAGGCCAGAAACCAGGAAGCAACTGAAGAAATGTAAAAACAAGTAAATGTAGCAATGTGGATTACCATGGCAAAGGATAGCGATTCCTCATCATTTCTATGTACTGTATTGTCCCTCTAGTGCCCAGCGTCACTAAGGCTGCTTTCACACTGAGGTGTTTTACAGGCACTATATCACTAAAAATAGTGCCTGCATAGCGCCTGTAAAGAGTGTTTCCTCTCACTCCAGTGTGAAACCCCGAGTGCGAACGCCAAAAAAAGTCCTGAAAGGCGCATCTTTGCAGCACTCTAGGAGCAGTGTATACATCGCTCCTAAAGCGCCCTGCCCGTTGAAATCAATGGGCAGCCCCGGCGAATTGTTGACATAGTGCTGCTGGAGTGACGCTTTGCGGGTGGTTTTAACCATTTTTAGGCGCTAGCGGGGGTTAAAAGCGCCCCGCTAGCCGGCAAAAAGCTCTGTAAAAATGACAGTAAAGCATTGTTAAAAATAGCGGCGCTTTACCGCTGACACCCCTATTGCCCAAGTGTGAAAGTAGCCTAACTGAGATCATATCTGTGAGCAAAACCAAAGGGATTGTGGGCTTAGTAGTTCCTCAGAATTGTCCCACATGATTATACACCCGGACTACATGTCCCAGGGATCTTTGCTACCACCGGAGAGATTGCTTGGAAGAACTATAAAAGAGGCCAGAGACTCAAGTCACACTCTCTTCCTCCAGGGCCTCGTGCAAGATGGACCTCTCTGTTCAGGGAGTGAGGTTGCGGCCTACCATGTGGTGTATGACATTCCAACCCAGCTGAGAAGGGCCTAGCACTGCTTGCTGCTCATCAGACCTCTCGCAAAGGGATCTGCTGCAAGGACACCTGTTGCCGCTGTTCAGAAGGCATTAAATCGGTCTTGTTGTTGGTGAGAGGGCAATTGCCCACCTTTGCAAACCTTTCTTTGTTGCTTCATTGGGATACTGTGTACAGACAGCTTTACCCTGGGGAAACACTTTAATACACTTCTGTTTGAACACTATACATAGACACCTGTTGCATCAACCATTCCAAGAAATATCACTGCCTTGTTACTGCCCCTTATTGGATATAGTTAATGAGCTCCGACTGCCGGCGAAGACCATCAGGCCTGCAACTGGGACATTGCTGTCATTACTACTTAAAGGGCCCTCAAACCATCCTTGTTTAACTACTTCCCACCCGGCCAATGTACATGTCATGTTCAATCACAGCCGTCATGTGATGTAAACACAGAGCCGGTTGCTAGGTAATCGGCTCTCCTCACAAAGAAGTTGTAGGTGAGGAAAGGAGAGGGGATCACTGCAGCCGACTGGTGATTAGTGAGTATGAGCTGTTTTTTACAAGTTTTTACTCACTGATCACCAACCTACTGTCACCACACAATGTAAAACACAAATGTCCCCACACAATGTCCACAAAACACATGTCCCCAAAACACACATACCCTAAACACATGTCCCCAAATAATAAAAACACCTGTCCCCCATATATGTCCCACTAAAATCACATGTCCCAATGATTATCTGCACACATATGTCCGTGATCACCTGCACACATCTGTACATGATAATTTGTGTACATCTGTCCGTGATCACATGAACCAATTATTATACACTTAACGGAAATTTTTGTAGCAGAATACATTTTGGCTTAAATTTATGACAAAATTTAATTTTATTGGATTTCTTTTAAAATAGAAAGAAGAAAATATTGTTTTTTTTTCAAAATTTTCAAAAATAAATAAAAAAATTTCAAAATAAATAAAGTGGCACTGTACTACTGGCATCATGATAGATAGCCATTGTTTACTACTGGACAAATGTTTGCTGTGATTGATTACAGCGATCACATGATACCAGGGCAGAGTGAAGCAGTCCCCATACAATGATTGGTAATCTGCTGTGTTAGTTGAACACAGTTTTTACAAATAGTGCCGCTGCATGCACCTAAGCGCACTTCTGAGAGGATATAGAATGATACTTGTCCCGCACGGCCATATATGTACAGTGGCCAGGTGGGAAGCGGTTAAACAACATCTCAATAAGGGGTATATGAAAAAAGGGAAGTTCTGTATGTTCTCATGTGATGCCTGTATTTAATCCACTGCACTCATCCTTGGACAGAGCTTTAGGGGTGTTAAACAAGAATAAATAGTTCACATATACAGTGCCTTGAAAAAATATTCATAACCCATGACATTTTCCATATTTTGTCATGTTACAACCAAAAACGTAAATGTATTTTATTAGGATTTTATGTGATACACCAACACAAAGTGGCACATAATTGTGAAGTGGAAGGAAAATGATAAATGGTTTTTACAATTTTTTTACAAATATCTGAAAAGTGTGGTGTGCATTTGTATTCAGCCCCCCAGTCTTTTTGAGGATGCCTCTACCAGCTTTGCACAAGTGACATTTTTGTCCTTACGTCTTTGCAAAATAGCTCAAGCTCTGTCAGATTGGATGCATCTGAACAGCAATTTTCAAGTCTTGCAACAGATTCTCAATTGAATTTAGGTCTGGACATTGACTGGGCCGTTCTAACACATGAATATGCATTGATCTAAATCATTCCATTGTAGCTCTGGCTGTATGTTTATGCGTCGTTGTCCTGCTGGAAGGTGAACCTCTACCCCAGTCTCCTTGCAGATTCTATCAGGTATTCTTCTAAGATTGCCCTGTATTTGGCTCCATCCATCTTCCCATCAACTCTGGCCTGCTTCCCTGTCCCTGCTGAAGAAAAGCATCCCCACAACATGATGCTGCCACCATCATGTTTTACGGGGGGAATGGTGAGTTCGGGGTGATGTGCAATGTTAGTTTTCTGCCACACATAGCGTGTTGCTTTTTAGGCCAAACAGTTCAATTTTTTTCAACAATGGCTTTCTTCTTGCCACTCTTTTATAAAGGCCAGATTTGTGGAGTGCACGACTAATAGTAGTTCTGTGGACAGATTCTCCCACCTGAGCTGTGGATCTCTGCAGCTCCTCCAGAGTTACCATGGTCCTCTTGGCTGCTTTTCTGATTAATGCTCTCCTTGCCCAGCCTGTCATTTTAAGTGGATGGCCATGTCTTTGTAGGTTTGCAGTTGTGCCATACTCTTTCCATTTTTGGATGATGGATTGAACAGTGCGAGGTGAGATGTTCAAAGCTTGGGATATTTTTTTAGAGCCTAACTCTGCTTTAAACTTCTCCACAACTTTTATCCCTGACCTGTCTGTTTCTTGGCCTTTATGATGCTGTTTGTTCACTAAGTTGCTCTAGCAAACCTCTGAGGGCTTCACAGAACAGCTGCATTTATACTGAAATTAAATTACACACAGGTGGACTCTATTTACTAATTAGGTGACCTCTGAAGGCAGTTGGTTCCATTAGATTTTAGTTAGGGGTATCAGAGTAAAGGGGGCTGAATACAAATGCACGCCACACTTTTCAGGTATTTTATTTGTAAAAAATTATGAAAACGTATTATCATTTTCCTTTTACTTTACAATTATGTACCACTTTGTGTTGGTGTATCACATAAAATCCCAATAAAATACATTTACGTTTTTGGTTATAACATGAAAAAATGTAGAAAATGTCAAGGGGTATGAATAATTTTTCAAAGCACTGTAAATATATTGTGTGTGTATATATATATATATATATATATATATATATAAAAATCCAAAAACAAGGGATTGCTACACAAACCGTATTTATTTTGAAATCTTCAAAAGGACATCACCACGACATCCATAAAATCAGGCATACATAATAAATGTTTTCGGGCTATTGTAGATAACGCCCTTCATCAGAAGATCATGCCTTCTCATAGCGAAATCGAGCATCCCTATCAAGGACTGCAGCTGTCTTTTAGTACACTCTTGTGACCGGGTAAACTCGTGAATGACCGACGTAACACAGGCTAATTTGTCAGAAGGCAGGCTTCATCAGTTTCCAGGACGATGCCTGAGAAACTTATGAAATGTGCCGGGCCTTCCACTATGTGTTCGGCTATAGGCACATTGAGATTGTTGAAGACGACTCTTAGCTTGTCTAGATCTACTGGGGGGGTATGTCTGGCTGTTCAATGAGCAGAAAATCATCCAGATAATGGATAACCCTGTGACACAGGGCCTAGTGTGACAGGATCCGAGTGAGGGACTGGATGAAAAGGTCAAACAGCCTGGTGTACCTGCAGAAGGAGAAGCTGTCATCTGGACCATGACCGGGTCAGGGAGGGCCGTGGGTGGATGAACTTCCAAAAATGGGACTCTGGTCTGGACGTCCGAACTGTTGCAGCTAAGGAGAAGACCAAAGAGTGCAGCTGGGAAATGGCCGTGAACATGGATTGTAGGGATGCCTGCTGGGTGTTGGGCCCAGCTGTAGCTGGAGGCGGGAAGAGGAGCCTGAAAAGCTCTGCCTTCCTGGCCATAGTGAGAAAGGGAATATCCCTGCATCTCAGCTCAGGTATGAGTTTGAGAATGGTTCATCCCCTGAGGGACTGCACGCTGCCTCACTCTGAGCCCATGGAGGGTGACTGAGTGGCAGGTGTGAAGTCCTCGCTGCCGGCCTGCGACATGGCTCTGGCCAGAAGACAAAGGGGCGGGTGCTCATGTTTAAGAGGAGCCATAGCCAAAGGATAGAGAGCAGAGTGGTAAAGATAAAACTCAGAAAAGAGGAAAAAGGGAGAAGTACAGAAAAAGGAATGATAGGCGTAGACAGGAGCTGACATAGTTCTGTTATGCAGAACCTATGTAGAGTGGGAATTTAGAAAACCTCAGAAGAGTGCGAAGCGACTGAGGTGGGCCAGGAGGTGACTGGCCAGATAACGGATAGCTCGGGTGCCTGTTTGTGGCGAGCACACACCTGAAGACCAGAACCCCAGGGCGTACTGGGGCGTGAAGTAAAAGTCTGGTACGGCCTCCGTAGGAAAGTTGCGGTCTGTAGTGAGTGACGTGTGCTTGGCCTACTAACAATTGCACTGCCAGCAAGCCTACTGTTAAGTGACCTTGTCTGCGAGGTGAAGGGTCGCCCTTTGAAAACAAAGTGTCATGTATAGACATATGTGACAGAACGAATGCCTGGAGATCACATCCAATGATGTATGTAAAGTAACGGTATAGTGAAAGGGTGCTGCAGAATGATGTGATAGAAAAGTCCGTGAACTACGCCCTGACTGACGCTATAGTAGTGAGGTCCTGGTTAGGAGCGAAACTCGGTTGACCGGGAACACCTGCAGTAGGGATGACATGAGTGCAACAAGATTACTTTACTCTTTTTCTTTTTTGTTTTCCTTTTTTATGTCCCCCCTTGTATGCGACTGGCCCTGGTGAAGTTGAAAATGTAGTGTTTTTTTTTTTTTTACCTGGGAAATAACGTCCAACCTGGTACAGGGTGGAACCTGAACTCGACTGACCTGAGGGAGAAAAGACAGACGAAAATGATGAGTGGCTTGTATGAATGCCACTGGAGAGGAGTGGCCGATTAAAACCACTAAAAAAAAGTGGGCTGTATGAGCACCACTGAGTGTGCTTGCAGCGATTGCAAGGAGTATATGTTGAGATGCATGTTTGCAAATGGGTATATGCTGAGATGTGTGTTTTTGCAGCGATTGCAAGGAGTATATACTGAGATGCATGTTTTGCAGCGATTGCAAAAATGGGTATATGCTAAGATGCGTGTTTTGCAGCGATTGCAAGTGGGTAAACGCTAAGATGTGTGTATTTGCAGTAATTGCAAGGAGTTTATAATGAGTATTATATTGTAAATTGCTGGAATATGGGATTTTTAGGGTGCCAAGAAATTACTTCATCACATTAAATATATAAAAAAATTAAAATGTATTTATACAAAATGTATAAAACATCACAGTATCATCATACAGTAACCATAATATGAGTAACCAGCAGTGACTTCCTGCTCTACATGTTTCGCCATGCAATGGTTTCCTCAGGAGACTTCCAACAAGCACTGCATAGCATGGCAACTAGGTGAAAAACAGTATGTTAAAATCAATATTTAATAATCGGAACAATATTTTGAACACATCAAAAATAGAAATTAAATTAACTCGCAGATACAGTTAGACCAAGAGTACCCCTCCTGCTGTATCCCCACCTGAACTGTGAAACGCGTCCCATGTAAGGAGATCGCGACCCTGGTGTCTCAAGGCAAAAAGCGGAGATATCTGGTGTATCACAGAAGGACATACAGGCCCCATAAGGCTGAGGGTTATCTAAAAAAGGGGGATAGATGATGAATTTAGACTGACAAGAATCAAAAATTCAACAAAAGTATCTTTCTGACCATAAAAGATAAATATATTCAAATCTCAGAAAACAGATGTGGGAACCAACTTATGGGACTGAATGGTATCATAGCAGATGATACTTCCAAACAGTTAGTAGATCTGAGGGTTGATATTTCCCAGAAGAGAACTTTCAAGTGGTCAGATACCCTAATGGGCAGCCAAACAAACAGAAAAAAAGGGGAGACATTCATATCTAATCTGCTAACTTCCAGTCATAGTAGTTCCCACCAATGTCTGGACGGAAGAGACGGAACAAATAAGGCCAAGGTAAAAGTGAGTAAGAAAACATAATATATATATACACATGAAAAACAAAAATAATAAGCGTACAATTATTAGGATCCAACATAATGGATCCCAATCTTAAGGCATTTTGGTTAAATCAGAACATCTCCAAAAGAGAGATCAATATGGCCCTAAAGTAAGGGTATATAGCTAATGGACTCATTCAGTCCAGGATGTTTTGTAGCTTATAGGTTGTGGATCCATTTCGTTTGGTGCTGTGGAAGGAGTTTATCCACATCTCCCCCTCTTTCATGTACAGGGATGTGCTCTAATGCAAAGAATTTCATTTAGGCAGTGCGAAATTGTGATAAAGTCCCATATGTCTACTAATTGGGGTCTCCATTTTTTTGTTAGAGACCAAGGGCACATGGTCCTGGACCCTGTAAAAAAAAGGTCTTTTTGTTTTGCCCACATAAAAGGCCTTACAATCGCATTCCATAAGGTACACTAGTCCAATTGTCAGGCAATCGGCGTAAAAATTAGGTTTGTATTGCTCACCATTGGGCAGCAATATCTGTGAAGCACTGAACAGGTACCTACAAAAATTACAATTCCTGCAGGGCCTGGTCTCAGTTATTTTACAAGCAGGACTTTTGGATGTGGTTGTTAAATGACTATGTACAAGATGATCTCTAATCGATTGGGATTGCCTATAGGTAATTTGAGGATACGAACTTATATATTTTGAGACAATGTCGTCAGCGACTAGCAGATGCCAATATTTTTGAATGACATCTCGTTTCTGTTGATGCTGTCCTGAAAATCTAGTTATCAATCAAACCTTTTGATCTGTGCTTGGAACCTTTTTCGAAAAGATTAAAGTATCTCTCTTCTTTTGATTGACCCTATGGTAGGCCTTTTTCAGACACGACCGACCTATAACCTCTCAGCAAGAGACGGTCTTGTAGATCTTTGACTTCGATCTCAAAGTCTTCTTGTCGACTGCAATTCCCTTTCAGCCTGAGATACTGGCTATAAGGTATGCTGGAGACAAGGGATCTAGGATGGGAACTACTGGAATGTAAAATTGTATTCCTGCTGAGGGTTTACGATACAGTGAGGAACCTAGACTTCCATCATCATTGATGAAAATCAAGATATCTAGAAAAGGAATAGTCTTTTGATCATAATTTATCGTAAATCTGAGATTAAATTGATTTAATTTTAAGGTTTCCAAAAAGGAGATTAACTCCTCCTTGGATCCAGTCCATATTAAGAAGATATTGTCAATAAATCTTTGCCAAATTAATACCTTACTTAGTCTGTCTTGCAATTCCTCAAATGTAAATAGATATCGCTCTCACCCCCCAGGTACAGGTTTGCATATGAGGGGGCACAACGCATC
This sequence comes from Lithobates clamitans, assembly GCA_037952925.1. Classification (NCBI taxonomy): domain Eukaryota; kingdom Metazoa; phylum Chordata; class Amphibia; order Anura; family Ranidae; genus Lithobates; species Lithobates clamitans. Next base: position 10,156,954 of record JBBGZY010000081.1, read on the forward strand.
CCCATTGCAACACCCTGCACCTGGAGGTAGTGGGAGCGATTAAACAAAAAAATGTTGTTAGTCAAAATGAAATACAATAACCCCAGATTGAACTCATTGTAAGTAGCAGCTCTGCTACCTCCTTTCTGCAATAAAGCTCTCCACAACCCGAACCCGAATCATGGGGGATCGAGTTGTAGAGAGCTTCCATGTCAATGGCCACCAGCCAAGCCCCCTCAGGCACTACCACTCCATTAAGGGCCCTCAATGGATCGACAGTGTCCTGAATGTGGGAGCTGAGAGCTACCACATGGGGCTGCGAGTAGTCATCGACCAGCTGACTAGCAGATTCTGTCAGACAACCGTTCCTAGACACAATGGGCCATCCAGGAGGGTGGACCATGCTTTTTTGTATCTTAGGAAATGCGTACAGGGTGGGCATTCTGGAAGACTTCACTGAAAGAAACTCCCACATTTTCCTATCAATGATATCTTTATGAAAAGCCTGAGCAATTATGTTAGCATAATTGATTTTAATCCGCTCAACTTGATATCCTGGTATAGTGATATACCAGTGACAATATTTCAGTATATCCATCACTATCTTCTCATATTTTGTAAGATCTGTCACCACTATGTTACCGCCTTTGTCTGAAGGCAGTAGAGAGGCAGTAGAACATGCAAGTGAGTGAGAGTGAGGAGGTTGACGATTACAATCATTGTGTGAAGTGCGTTTAGATGCCGATGTTTGAAGACTTTGGTGGGAACTACTAGGACTGGAAGTTAGCTAATTAGATGTCGGCCTGTCTCCTCTTTTCTGTTTTGTTTGGCTGTCCATTAGGGTATCTGACCACTTGAAAGCTCTCTTTTGGGAAAAATCAACCCTCAGATCTACTAACTGTTTGGAAGTATCACCTGCTATACCATCCAGTACCATAAGTTGGTTACCACGTCTGTTTTCTGAGGTTTGAATATATTTATCTTTTATGGTCAGAAAGTTATTTTTGTGGATTTTTTTTGATTCTTGTCAGTCTAAATTCATCATCTATCCCCCTTTTTTAGATAACCCTCAGCCTTATGGAGCCTGTATGTCCTTCTCTGTGATACACCAGATATCTCCGCTTTTTTTAATGTCCTTGAGACACCAGGGTCGTGATCTCCATACATGGGACATGTTCCACGGTTCAGGTGGGGATACGGGGGGGGGGGGTACTCTTGGTCTAACTTTATCTAATTTCATTTCTATTTTTGATGTATTTAAAATATTAATTGACTTTAACATACTGTTTTTCACCTATAGTTAGCATGCTATGCAGTGCTTGTTGGAAGTCTCCTGAGGAAGCCATTGCATGGCGAAACATGTAGAGCAAGAAGTCACTGGTGGTTACTCATATTATGGTTACTGTATGATGTTTACATTTTTTTATACATTTGATTAAGTAATTTCTTGGCACCCTAAAAATCCCATATTCCCTTTACTAGCTATATATGCGTTTATACTGAGATGCATGTTTTGCAGCGATTGCAAGGAATTAATACTAAGATGCATTTTTTGCAGCGATTGCAAACAGGTAAATGGTAAGATGCATGGTATTTGTAGCAATTGCACGAAGTTTGTACTGAGATGTATGTTTTGCAGAGATTGCAAAATGGGTATATGCTGAGATGCGAACTTTTTGCAGCGAATGTAAGAAGTTATGATAAGATTTGTGTCTTGCAGAGATTGCAAGGAGTTGTGGTGAGATGCATATCTTGCAGCGATTGCAAGGAGTTATGGTGAGATGCGTATTTTGCAGCCATTGCAAGAAAAGGTCACCCACTGATAGGTGAAAAGAAAAAGTATAGTAGAAATTGTATATATAAGAAGGAACTGCAAAGTAGCATACGTAACGAATCATAGAATTGTGATAGGGACTGTTACGAATTGGTGTGTGGGATACTCGTGATTAGGGATGAGCTTCGTGTTCGAGTCGAACCCATGTTCGACTCGAACATCGGCTGTTCGACCGTCCGTCGAATTGCGAACGTTATGGGCCGTTCGCGCCAAATTCGTGTGGCGCGTCACGGCCCATAATTCACTGCGGCATCGCAGTGCATTGCTGGCTGATGATTGGCCAAGCATGCACTATGACCCGCATGCTTGGCCAATCACAGCGCCGTCAGTAGAGAGAGCTGTAATTGGCCAAAGCCAGGGTGGCTTTGGCCAATTATGGCTCAGGGGATTTAGTACAGGCCCCACACTATATAAGGCCGCCTGCACGGCGGCCCTGTGTAGTGTGTTCCGGTGTGCTGATAGAGAGAGAGACAGACAGTGTCATTTGATTTGAGTTAGCTAGATTAGGCTAGATCTGTTCCTGCTATTTACATTTAATGCAGTGCGTCCTGCTCACAGTGTTCAGCTAGATCCGTTCCTGCTATTTACATTTAGTGCAGTCAGTGCGTCCTGCTCACAGTGTTCAGCTAGATCCGTTCCTGCTATTTACATTTAGTGCAGTGCGTGCTGCTCACAGTGTTCAGCTAGATCTGTTCCTGCTATTTACATTTAGTGCAGTTCGTCCTGCTCACAGTGTTCAGCTAGATCCGTTCCTGCTATTTACATTGAGTGCAGTGCGTCCTGCTCACAGTGTTCAGCTAGATCTGTTCCTGCTATTTACATTTAGTGCAGTCAGTGCGTCCTGCTCACAGTGTTCAGCTAGATCTGTTCCTGCTATTTACATTTAGTGCAGTCAGTGCGTCCTGCTCACAGTGTTCAGCTAGATCCGTTCCTGCTATTTACATTTAGTGCAGTGCGTCCTGCTCACAGTGTTCAGCTAGATCTGTTCCTGCTATTTACATTTAGTGCAGTGCGTCCTGCTCACAGTGTTCAGCTAGATCCGTTCCTGCTATTTACATTTAGTGCAGTGCGTCCTGCTCACAGTGTTCAGCTAGATCTGTTCCTGCTATTTACATTTAGTGCAGTGCGTCCTGCTCACAGTGTTCAGCTAGATCCGTTCCTGCTATATACATTTAGTGCAGTCAGTGCGTCCTGCTCACAGTGTGCAGCTAGATCCGTTCCTGCTATTTACATTTAGTGCAGTGCGTGCTGCTCACAGTGTTCAGCTAGATCTGTTCCTGCTATTTACATTTAGTGCAGTTCGTCCTGCTCACAGTGTTCAGCTAGATCCGTTCCTGCTATTTACATTGAGTGCAGTGCGTCCTGCTCACAGTGTTCAGCTAGATCTGTTCCTGCTATTTACATTTAGTGCAGTCAGTGCGTCCTGCTCACAGTGTTCAGCTAGATCTGTTCCTGCTATTTACATTTAGTGCAGTCAGTGCGTCCTGCTCACAGTGTTCAGCTAGATCCGTTCCTGCTATTTACATTTAGTGCAGTGCGTCCTGCTCACAGTGTTCAGCTAGATCTGTTCCTGCTATTTACATTTAGTGCAGTGCGTCCTGCTCACAGTGTTCAGCTAGATCCGTTCCTGCTATTTACATTTAGTGCAGTGCGTCCTGCTCACAGTGTTCAGCTAGATCTGTTCCTGCTATTTACATTTAGTGCAGTGCGTCCTGCTCACAGTGTTCAGCTAGATCCGTTCCTGCTATTTACATTTAGTGCAGTGCGTCCTGCTCACAGTGTTCAGCTAGATCTGTTCCTGCTATTTACATTTAGTGCAGTGCGTCCTGCTCACAGTGTTCAGCTAGATCCGTTCCTGCTATTTACATTTAGTGCAGTGCGTCCTGCTCACAGTGTTCAGCTAGATCCGTTCCTGCTATTTACATTTAGTGCAGTGCGTCCTGCTCACAGTGTTCAGCTAGATCCGTTCCTGCTATTTACATTTAGTGCAGTGCGTCCTGCTCACAGTGTTCAGCTAGATCTGTTCCTGCTATTTACATTTAGTGCAGTGCGTCCTGCTCACAGTGTTCAGCTAGATCTGTTCCTGCTATTTACATTTAGTGCAGTCAGTGCGTCCTGCTTACAGTGTTCAGCTAGATCCGTTCCTGCTATTTACATTTAGTGCAGTCAGTGCGTCCTGCTCACAGTGTTCAGCTAGATCCGTTCCTGTTATCTTCCTACTGACAGGCAGGCTTGTCTGGTTACAGTATATAAAGCTACCTGAAGAAAATTACAGGTGTTCTATCCCAGCTTAGTGCAGCTACAGGCCATTAGTATGTCTGGAAGGCCAAGAAGGAGAGGCAGACAGTCACAAGCCAATAAGAGAGGGCAAGCAGGCTCTGTGTCTAGTGCTGGTCGTGGAGACGGTGCATCCTCATCAGCCCGTGGCCATGGGACACGCTTGGCCTTTTTTTCGGCAGCTGGCCGTGTTGAGCCGCAACATGCAGAAAACTTGGTCGAGTGGATGACCAAGCCGTCCTCATCCTCCTCATCCTCTCTCACCCATGCCCAGGGTGCTTTGTCTGGCAAAGCAGCGGCCTCTTCCCTCAGCTCAATGTCATCAGTGACTCCTTCCCTAGCTCCACCATGTCCTCCTGAGGATTCCCTCGAACTGTTTGACCACAGTGTTGGGTACATGCTCCAGGAGGATGCCCAGCGTTTGGAAGGCTCTGATGATGATACTGAGCTCGATGAAGGCAGTAACATGAGCACGGACAGAGGGGGTGCCCAAGAAGGACAGCAATCTGGCAGTCATGCTCCCCCTGCTGCAGCATACTGCCAGGTTTGCTCCAGTGATGAGGAGGGAGGGGATGATGAGGTCACTGACTCAACGTGGGTGCCTGATAGGAGAGAGGAGGAGGAGGAGGAGGCGGCACATCACCAACGAGGCAGGATGCCCTCCAGGGGCCAGCCTAAGGGCAGCACATTGACTGCATCACACCCCAAAGCTCCACATGTGCAGGGCGCTGCAGTCTCTGCGCGTTATTCAAAAAGTTCTTTGGTGTGGGCCTTTTTTGAGACGAGTGCATCAGATCGCACCGCTGCTATTTGCAACATATGTCTCAAGCGTATCTCGCGTGGCCAAAACATCTCCCGCTTGGGTACCACATGCTTGACCAGACATATGTTGACCTGCCATGCAGTTCGTTGGCAAGCATATCTAAAAGACCCACACCAAAGAACAAAGAGGATCTCTCCTTGCTCCTCATCAGCTGAGATTTCCAACCCCACTAGACCTTCAGTCCTCTCTGAGACCTGCAGTGAGAGGAATGAAGGTGTAGAATTAGGTGTGTCACAGCCAAGTACTTGTGGGCAATCTGCTTTTGGTACACCGACGTCAGATTGTACCAGGCAAATTTCCCTGCCCCAGCTGCTGCACCGCCGAAAGAAGTTTGCTCCCAGCCATCCACATGCCCAGCGGTTGAATGCTAGCTTGGCAAAATTGCTAGCACTTCAACTGCTGCCTTTTCAGTTGGTAGACTCTGCCCCCTTCCGTGAGTTTGTGGAATGTGCGGTTCCTCAGTGGCAGGTACCCAAACGCCACTTTTTCTCACGGAAGGCGATTCCGGCTCTCTACCGGCATGTGGAAGGCAATGTCCATGCCTCGCTGGACAGGGCGGTCAGCGGTAAGGTGCATATTACCGCTGACTCATGGTCCAGCAGGCATGGACAGGGACGTTACTTAAGTTTCACGGCGCATTGGGTGACTCTGCTGGCAGCTGGGAAGGATGCAGGACAAGGTGCAGTAGTGTTGGAGGTTGTTCCGCCACCACGCCTCCAAAATGCTGATTGTGACACACCTCTCTCCTCCACCCCCTCCTCTTCTTCTTCCTCCATGGCCTCTTCCTCGGAACCAGCGGTGCTCCGTAGGCGTTCAAGGGGCTACGCAAGTACGCAGGCCAAAAGATGCCATGCGGTGCTTGAGCTGGTGTGCTTGGGGGACAGGAGCCACACTGGGGCAGAGGTTCTGTCAGCTCTGCAGGGGCAGGTTCAGAGGTGGTTGACGCCACGCCAACTTAAGGCAGGAATGGTGGTTTGCGACAATGGCACCAACCTCCTCTCTGCCCTCCGACAGGGACAACTGACCCATGTGCCCTGTTTGGCTCACATCCTTAACTTGGTGGTGCAGCGGTTCTTGGGCAGGTACCCGGGCTTACAGGATGTCCTGAGGCAGGCCAGGAAAGTCTGTGTGCATTTCCGCCGGTCATATAATGCCAGTGCTCGGCTGACGGACCTCCAAAAGGAGTTTAACCTGCCCAAGAACCGCCTAATCTGTGACATGCCCACCAGGTGGAACTCGACATTGGCCATGCTGCAGCGGCTGCACACGCAGCAGAGGGCCATCAATGAGTACCTGTGCGACTATGGCATCAGGACAGGGTCAGGGGACCTTGGTTTTTTTTCCCCACGCCAGTGGGCCATGATCAGGGATGCATGCACTGTCCTGTCACCATTCGAGGAGGCCACGAGGATGGTGAGCACTGACAGTGCATGCATCAGTGACACTGTCCCCCTTGTCCACCTGTTGGAGCACACGCTGCGTGGAATAATGGACAGGGCACTTGAGGCAGAACAGAGGCAGGAAGAGGAGGACTTCCTTAGCTCTCAAGGCCCCCTTTATCCAGACAGTGTTCCTGCGTGCCCGCCGATCACACAGGAAGAGGACGAGGAGGAGGAGGAGGAGGAGGAGGAGGAAGATTGTGTCAGTATGGAGGTGGAGCCTGGCACTCAGCATCAGCAGTCTTTAAGGGATCAGTCCCAAGGAACACATGGGCTTGTACGTGGCTGGGAGGAGGTGGCTGCGGACGTTGTTGTCCTTAGTGACCCAGAGGACTCCGGACCGAATGCCTCAGCAAACCTACGCTGCATGGCCTCCCTGATCCTGCAAAGCCTGCGTAAGGATCCTCGTATTCGTGGTATCAAGGAGAAGGACCAATACTGGCTGGCAACCCTCCTTGATCCACGTTACAAGGGTAAGGTTGCGGACCTTATCTTGCCATCGCAGAGGGAGCAGAGGATGAAACATCTTCGGGAGGCCTTGCAGAAAGGTCTGTGCAACGCGTTCCCAGAGACTGGGAGGTTACAAACTCCTGTTTCTGGACAACGTGTTGCTGAGGCTTCGGTCAGTCAAAGAAGGAGCGGTGGAGAAGGTGGCCGTCTGACCGATGCGTTCAGACAATTTTTTGGTCCGCAGCCCCAAGGTATGATCGGTTCCGGCAACCATCGCCAGCGTCTGTTTTACATGGTGCAGGAATACCTAGGGGCAAGATCAGACTTGGACACCTTTCCCACCGAAAATCCTCTGGGTTACTGGGTCTTGAGGATGGATCACTGGCCAGAGCTTGCACAGTATGCAATTGAGCTACTGGCCTGTCCTGCATCCAGCGTTCTTTCGGAACGCACATTCAGTGCTGCTGGAGGCGTGGTAACCGATCACAGGGTGCGTCTGTCCACTGACTCGGTCGATCGGCTGACCTTCATAAAAATGAATCAGTCTTGGATCACCACCAGCTACCAAGCACCTGATGCTGATGTAACTGAATAATTTTTTTCAGATCCCTTCAAAGACTGCCTATGCTGATGCTGAGTGACTATCCCTGAGTAATTATCCTCTTCCTCCTCAATCATCACGTTGATAGCTTGTAAGAACATTTTTGGTTCTGGGCGCCACCACCAGTGTCTAAGGCACAATTTTTCAGCCCCTGTTTAACAGGGGCGTGTAATTACAATTTTTGATGTAATACTTTGCAGCAGGGCTCGTTCCTGCATTCCAACTAGAGTGTCTGTGAGGGGTTGCAGTGTTGTGGCACCAGCACCAGTGCCTAAGGCCCAATTTTTCTGCCCCTGTCTAACAGGGGCGTGTAATTACAATTTTTGATGCAATACTTTGCAGCAGGGCTCGTTCCTGCGTTCGAACTAGAGTGTCTGTGAGGGGTTGCAGTGTTGTGGCACCAGCACCAGTGCCTAAGGCCCAATTTTTCTGCCCCTGTCTAACAGGGGCGTGTAATTACAATTTTTGATGCAATACTTTGCAGCAGGGCTCGTTCCTGCGTTCCAACTAGAGTGTCTGTGAGGGGTTGCAGTGTTGTGGCACCAGCACCAGTGCCTAAGGCCTAATTTTTCAGCTCCTGTTCAACAGGGGCATGTAATTACAATTCTTGATCTAATATTTCACAGCAGGGCCCTGTGAGGGCTTACAGTGTTTTGGCCACAGCAACACCTAAGGCCCAAATTTCTGCTGAGTATATAGGGCAGGACCCTACTTTCAAACATCTAACTTACAAACGACTCCTACTTGCAAACGGAAGGAGACAACAGGAAGTGAGATGAAATCTACCCCTAGGAAGGGAAATTCTCTCCTGTAAGAGTTAATATGGGAAAACAATTTCTCCTTTCCACTGATGCTTTCCAATCCTTGTTCCACAAAAAAACCCAAATTTTCAAAAAACATTTTTCATTGGGACAAAAAAGTGAGGTGAAATCTTCTGAAGAGGAGGAAAGACGCAAAACAAATGTCACAGGGGTGATAACCCTTCCCTATGTTTTCCAAAAAGCTTAGAAAAGAACACGTTAAAAATGTTCAAAATTACAAACAGATTCTACTTAACAACAAACCTACAGTCCCTGTCTTGTTTGCACCGCCTGTATACTGCTGTTCAGAGTATATAGGGACCTTTCCTTATTTTAATTTGGGTGCGGGGTTCCCCTTAATATCCATACAAGACCCAAAGGGCCTGGTAATGGACTGGGGGGTACCCATGCCGTTTGTCTCACTGATTTTCATCCATATTGCCATGACCCGACATGACATTAAACCCGCAAGCAGTTTTAAATGAGATTTTTTCCTTTAAAAATGACATTTGGTGCAGGAACTGTTCTAAACATGGGAAACACGCGTCACTTTACAGGCATACTATAGACACCCCCCAGGTACGATATTTAAAGGAATATTTCACTTTTTTTTTTTTACTTTAAGCATCATTAAAATCACTGCTCCCGAAAAAACGGCCGTTTTTAAAAGTTTTTTTTGCATTGATACATGTCCCCTGGGGTAGGACCCGGGTCCCCACACCCTTTTTAGGACAATACCATGCAAATTAGCCTTTAAAATGAGCACTTTTGATTTCGAACGTTCGAGTCCCATAGACGTCAATGGGGTTCTAACTTTCGTGCGAACTTGCGGTCCGTTCGCGGGTTCTGGTGCGAACCGAACCGGGGGGTGTTCGGCTCATCCCTACTCGTGATGCGAACCGTTGTGACACAGGTGCGACTAGATTACAATCTAATTGTGATGTGTACAAATGTAAATGTGACACGAATCGGTTAGTAGAAATCACATAAGTAATGAATCGTAGGTTTATGCTAGGTACCTCTATGAATTGGTGTGCGAGATACCCGTGATGCGAACCGTTGTGCTGCTGGTGTGACTATGTTCGGAATGGACTGTGATGCATGTAGCTGCGCTGCAATCCAAATCGGTCAGTAGAAATTACATGAATAACTAATTGTAGGGTATGGTAAGAACCGATAAGAATCGATGTGTGGGATATGAACCGTTGTGCCGCCGAGGCGACTAGGCTCGAATCGGAGTGATGCGTATGGTATGAAAGTGATATGAATCGGTGAGTAACATGACATAACAACGAATCGTTTGTTGGGTTCAAGAGTGAGCAGTATGAATCGGAGCGGGATGTATCAGATGGGAACCGTTGTGCCGCTGACGCAACTAGGTTCGAATTGGACTGTGGTAGGTATGCAACGTATTTGATACAAATCGGTAGTAGGGTAATTGAAATTGGTTAAAAAGTATGAAGTGAATCCGATACCAATCGGTTGCAGAGTGTATGCCACCCCTTACTCTAAAACCGAACCCATACCAGCCTCCCAGCCCCCTAGGCTAATCAAGTGCAGAGAAGGCACCAGGTGGGTCTAATTACCACCCCAATCAGCCAAAGAACCCGTGCAAACAATACATGCTCATCTCTAAATGGATGAGACGGCAACTCCATAGACTGTGAATTCTTTGAACAACGAAGCCTGTATCGAGTGAAATCGGACATCGACCGAAAGTGGCTCGGAGACTTGGATCTACAAATGAAACGTACAGTATCTCACAAAAGTGAGTACACCCCTCACATTTTTGTAAATATTTTATTATAACTTTTCATCTGACAACACTGAAGAAATGACACTTTGCTACAATGTAAAATAGTGAGTGTACAGCTTGTATAACAGTGTAAATTTTCTGTCCACTCAAAATAACTCAACACACAGCCATTAATGTCTAAACCGCTGGCATCAAAAGTGAGTACACCCCTAAGTGAAAATGTCCAGATTGGGCCCAAAGTGTCAATATTTTGTGTGGCCACCATTATTTTTCAGCACTGCCTTAACCCTCTTGTGCGTGGAGTTCACCAGAGCTTCACAGATTGCCACTGGAGTCCTCTTCCACTCCTCCATGATGACATCACGGAGCTGGTGGATGTTAGAGACCTTGCGCTCCTCCACCTTCCGTTTGAGGATGCCCATAGTTGCTTATAGGGTTTAGGTCTGGAGACACGCTTGGCCAGTCTTTCACCTTTACCCTCAGCTTCTTTAGCAAGGCAGTGGTTGTCTTGGAGGTGTGTTTGGGGTTGATATCATGTTGGAATAGTACCCTGCGGCCCAGTCCAAAGGGTGTGGATCATGCTCTGCTTCAGTATGTCACAGTACATGTTGGCATTCATGGCTTCCTCAATGAACTGTAGCTCCCCAGTGCTGGTAGCACTTACGCAGTCCCAGACCATGACACTCCCACCACCATGCTCGACTGTAGGCAAGACACACTTGTCTTTTTACTTCTCACCTGGTTACCGCCACACACGCTTGACACCATCTGAACCAAATAAGCTTATCTTGGTCTCATCAGACCACAGGACATGGTTCCAATAATCGATGTCCTTAGTCTGCTTGTCTTTAACAAACTGTTTGCAGGCTTTTTTGTGCATCAACTTTAGAAATGGCTTACTTCTGAGATGACAGCCATGCAGACCAATTTGATGCAGTGTGCGGCGTATGGTCTGAGCACTGACAGGCTGACCCCCCACCCCTTCAACCTCTGCAGCAATGCTGGCAGCACTCATACTCCTATTTCCCAAAGACAACCTCTGGATATGATGCTGAGCACGTGAACTCAACTTCTTTGGTCGACCATGGCGAGGCCTGTTCTGAGTGGAACCTGTCCTGTTAAACCACTGTATGGTCTTGACCACCATGTCTGCAGCTCAGTTTCAGGGCCTTGGCAATCTTATTGGCCATCTTTATGTAGAGCAGCAATTCTTTTTTTCAGATCCTCAGAGAGTTCTTTGCCATGAGGTGCCATGTTGAACATTCAGTGACCAGTATGAGAGCGTGAGAACGATAACACCAAATTTAACACACTTGCTTCCCATTCACACCTGAGACCTTGTAACACTAATGAGTCACATGACACCGGGGAGGGAAAATGGCTAATTGGGCCCAATTTATATATTTTCACTTAGGGGTGTACTCACTTTTTTGCCAACAGTTTAGACATTAATGGCTGTGTGTTGCGTTATTTTGAGTGGACAGCAAATTTACACTGTTATACAAGCTGTACACTCACTACTTTACATTGTAGTAAAGTGTCATTTCTTCAGTGTTGTCACATGAAAAGATATAATAAAATATTTACAAAAATGTGAGGGGTGTACTCACGTTTGTGAGATACTGTATATTTGTGGGTGAGATGACAAGCAAGGCCGAGGGAAAATGTGAATCTACTACACCTGTGCCGAATGATATCGGACCATGACCGACAACAACTCGCAGGCAGCTAAGAACAGAAGGGATGCAGGATAGGAAACATAACGAATTGTAACATTGCGTATGAACGAAAAGGTTCAGACCCTACCTGCAACAGGGAGCGAGAACCGCCGATGAAGACCACGAAGAAGCTGCAAGACATGTGTGATCGAACGAACAGACTCACTAAGACAAGGTGAGCTGGGAAGAGTCGGCCAAGTGACGTGTAGTATCGTGCACTGGAACCGACAAAGAGGAAGGGAAAGTGGTCAGCGTAAATACCCTCCGGGCTCCTCCCATAAATTTAGGCCACCCTACTGGCCTTCTAAAAAAAAATAAAAAAAAAAAAAATATATATATATATATATATATATATATATATATATATATATATATATAAAATATACCGTATATTCCCTCGTTTATGAGTGCTGGACTAAAGAATAAATACATTTTTTGTGGTCAGGTATAAATAAAATATTTCATGTGTATGTTTAGTATTTTCATATGCAACCGACAAGTGGAGCTTTTGGCTCATTTTCAATTGATTTATGGACTCTCTCTTTCATATATGCTCTGCTTAAAAAAAAACAGGTTTATATAGCCCAATAGCTGAAAATGAAATTTGCACACACATTGGCAGTAGAGTCATACAAATGATTTTTTAGATAGAACAGTAAACATTTATACATTTCTGTTTGTCTGGAGTTGCACTTTAAGTCTGTGGCATGGAGACATGGAGCCTAACTTTTCATTAACTTTCTTCATATCCCTTAATGTATTTGTCTATTAAATATCACTCTCTGTCTGTCTGTCTGTCTGTCTATCTATCTAATCTATCTCCAACGCATCTAGCTATCTAATTTATCCTGTTCTATATATCCTATGTAACATATCTAGTCAACAGCTAATATTAAATCAATGTGCCCAAATTCTCATATCTAATTTTATGCTGTGCATATACAAAGCCGCTATGTCATCAGGCTTTCAGAGCCGGTTCATACACTTTCTGCAGAAGCTGTAAATGCTCCAAGCACACATCAGATAAGTGAATTCAAACATCTTAGTATCTCATTAACATGCTAAATCATTTCAGACATGGGAGGACACAACATGCATCTTTTATTAAAAAATATACTAATTAAAGCTTACACAATATGTGGAGTAATTTGCCATTTCCCTCACACACTGTAACAAGTCAGCAAGACTGAAAACAAAACACGTAGAAAGCAATTAAGGATCATTGATTAGCTACTGCGTGAGTGAGATATATAATAAATGATAACATACAAGTTACAAAACCTCAGAAAGATGGAAAATTAGACATCACAAACCAAGGAAAAAATATCCCAATTAATTTGACATTTTTTCATGTTAAGTAGTTCATATGATTTTTCTGTAGTTTCACACTTGACTAAAATTGACATGGTATATATCATTATGCCATTAATCATTCCCATATATCTGTTCTCCTTTCTCAGATGTCAGATGAAATGTTATACAATTTAAGGAAGGATAACATCATTAAAAGGGATGTGTTGGCGAAGTATAAAAACACTCCCCAGTGGTTACTAAGGATAAACATGTGCTTAAAAATTCTAAAAAGCAGTCTATAACAATTCTATGCAAGCTATTTTGTAATTAGCAAAACGTTACTTCATAGCAACCTTTGGGCATTCTGTACTTTGTATAAAAACAATTGCTTTAATGAGTCATCGCTTTTTCCAAAGGTCTGTCAAATTACATATACCCCTAGAAATGGTTGTTTCATTTTTTTCTGTAGCAAGATCAAATTCAGAGTTTTCACCTCCCCATAATTGTGTAGAAAATCTGAAGTTTTTTTTTGTTTAGGCTAAAAGCATTGGAGTCAATGAGGCTGATTTTCTAAAGTAATTGAGGATGTGTAAATAATCACCTTTAATTAGCCAATCATGCGAAAAATAAATTCATATTTACTTATTTTATCTGCACATGATTAGATAATTGAAGTGAATATTCACACGATTTATTGTGTGAACATTCTCAATTCCTTTAGTGAATCGGCCTCAAAAGGGAAAAGCAGAATTTAAGAGGGTTGGTGGTTCAAGGGTATAAATGGATTCAAATGGCTCCTGATCATTAGTGGGGAACAAAAGCCAGTGTTGACAGGCTGGTCTGACCACTTGCAGTGGTGCATAGGGGAAACCGGTTAATCAGTCCTTCAGCAGAGCTCTCAGCTCTATATAGCAAAATGTTGCCCACATGCATTACAATCTGATTATGCATTCTTCCATGCATTTACCAACATTAATGTAATGGAAGAGTCTCTACCTTAACATGCTATTCAATTTTTAAACCCTTGTAACACATAATGGTTGTAACTCTAAAGGAGATTGTTCAAACAGATTGGAACTTACTGTATGTTGCTAGTTTAACAGAATAAAATCTCTTTCATCACCAGCAATGTTCCATTAGCGGTAACCCCGAGCCACACTCGGGATCGCATTGCAGGATCCTGGGGTGGCGTTACTTACCTTGTCCCCGAGATCCTGCGATGTCCCCCGCAGTGTCCGTGGGCTCCGCCCTCTGCCCGAAGCCTCTCCATGCCAGGCTCCGTTCCCTGCGAGCGTCGCGACGCACGGGGGCGGAGCCTGGCGGCAAATTCAAAAAACTGTAAAAATCATAACACATACAGTACTGTAATCTTACAGATTACAGTACTGTATGAAATTATTTCACATCCCTTTTGTCCCCAGTGCTTTGTCCTATGCCCTGCATGCAGTTCTATATTATATATACTGTTCTTTCTGGCTGGAAACTGGAGATTGTCCATAGCAACCAAAAAGTGTCCCTTTACGTCAAAAATGGTTTTAGACCAGCTAGAAAACAGCGATAGTAAATTAGAACACTTGCAGAATTGAGCGATAGTGAATCGTGGGGAAATTTATTATATTATTATTTTATTTTTATTTTTTTAATTATTTATTTTTATTTATTATATTATAATTTATGTTTTTGTGTTTCAAACTTTATCATACCTGGGATATCTACTAGACTCTTGTTTGGACAGATTTAAGTGTGTTATTGATAAGAATTACAGACCTACAATATAAAACGCCAAATTTCCATGCAAAATAATTGTACCGCTTTCAGCACCTAAAATCCGAAATAATCATACCGCCAGGGAGGTTAACCACTTCAGCCCCGGAAGGATTTACCCCCTTCCTGACCAGAGCACTTTTTACAATTCGGCACTGCGTCGCTTTAACTGCTAATTGCGCGGTCATGCAATGCTCTACCCAAACGAAATTTGCGTCCTTTTCTTCCCACAAATAGAGCTTTCTTTTGATGGTATTTGATCACCTCTGCCGTTTTTATTTTTTGCGCTATAAACGGAAAAAGACTGAAAATTTTGAAAAAAAATTATATTTTCTACTTTTTGTTATAAAAAAAATCCAATAAACTAAATTTTAGTCATACATTTAGGCCAAAATGTATTCGGCCACATGTCTTTGGTAAAAAAAATGTCAATAAGCGTATATTTATTGGTTTGCGCAAAAGTTATAGCGTCTACAAACTAGGGTACATTTTCTGGAATTTACACAGCTTTTAGTTTCTGACTGCCTATGTCATTTCTTGAGGTGCTAAAATGGCAGGGCAGTACAAAACCCCCCCAAATGACCCCATTTTGGAAAGTAGACACGCCAAGGAAATTGCTGAGAGGCATGTTGAGCCCATTGAATATTTATTTTTTTGTCCCAAGTGATTGAATAAAACAAAAAAGAAAGAGACAAATTCCCCACTTGGGGTTTTTAGGCAGCGGAATGAAAGGGTAAAAAGCCAATTCATAAAAATGTATCTTTATTATACAAAAAACTTTAACACACTGGTTAAAAAGAATGAGCTCCCATAGGGTGTATATCAATGCATAACACTCAACACATACACTGTCTATATATGTTTATGACAACATGACATGTGCGTTGACTTGGGCAATAATATAATAGACCTGACGCGTTTCGACCTGTTCGAGGTCTTCTTCAGAGGTCAATTTTGCTAAAATTATATCATGTCAAATTATATGTGTCAAAAAGAGTCAGTGATCATTGAAAACAAATACATAACATATCAGTACAGCATATTTACCCAGTAATGAGTGTTCTAGGCCCAGGAGCTTCTTGTTGGGTAGATCCCTTTAAAATTAAAAGATTGCCCGTTCGCCTTCCCCCGGAGGTCTCATGACATCCCCGCCACAACCCCCGCTACCAGGGGAGGGGAATCCCAAGGAGATGTGACTTACAAGAGGTCACACTGTGAGGCACCCCCTATGTACGCAGACCACCCGGTCGGTCAGATAGGGAAGACACCTGCAATAACAACCCAGGGAAAGAGAGAATAATAAAAGTGAAAACAGTGTATGTAATGTATTGGTGTGCACTCCAACATAAAATCTAATAGGTGCAGGAAATGTGTGTATGTTTGTATCTGCTTGGTTATGAAAACCAAGACTACCTATATCCACCCACTGCATGGGCGATGGACCATGCGTACTGGATGTATGTGTCTGTGCGTGCGAAAGTCCGCACAGGCATGTATGTACGTGTATGCATACATACATATATATACCATAATCGTGGTTTTAAAATACCTATTTGATAAAAGAGATATGGCGGAGTGCACACTGGGGTAGAAAAATTATCTAAATCAAGAAGGAGGTAATAGACAATGAAGTTAATACCTCAACCCTATAGAAGTGTGTAAAAGGAATAAAGAATGTGATGGATGGCAGGTGAAAAAGGAAGATGAAAGGGATTGTGGAAACCTGGGACATGAATCCACTAATGTGGACATGGGGCTGTGTGAGGAGTGAACACACGAAAAAAAGGGGTGAACAACAAAAACAATGCAAAATGGTGAGTGTGGAAACCAGGTGAACAGTGCCCATTAGTGAGGAAAGAAATATGTATCAGGTGTGCCGGGTGAATTACCTTATAGGCGAGGTAAAGGTAGTGCAAAAATCACACTATGTTGCCCAATATTACTTGCACTCAGGTATGACCTGACCCGGGATAGGTCACTGCCTAGAACTGGCTGAAAGCGCCTGTCCAGGTTACCATTTGGCAAGTCTGAAATTGTAAAATAAAATAGACAATATTGTATACATTTAAGTATTTGGTGTGTATATATATATGGTCGTAGTAATCGACCAATAATTGAATTATAGTGCAGCAAAAGTGCAATGATGTGAGCAAAAAGTGTACTTACGATGTGAAGCCGTAGCGGAGACCACCAGCTGGACAGGAAGTGTGCAGGGTGATGAAGAAGGGATGAGGGAAGGTATATAAGCCCTTAATGTTGGGGCGGAGCTCCAGTGTAGGTTGATTAATGGCAGGTGTCAATGTGCCACTAATGAGACCGCTCCGGGGGGACCCAGTATGGGGGCATGGCGGCCGCAAAGCGGCCTCGTGTGATCTCCTCGGCGTTCAGGGCGAGCAGGCGCCCCGTCCACTGACGTCATCGCCGTCGCAAATGCGTGACGTATC
This sequence comes from Lithobates clamitans, assembly GCA_037952925.1. Classification (NCBI taxonomy): domain Eukaryota; kingdom Metazoa; phylum Chordata; class Amphibia; order Anura; family Ranidae; genus Lithobates; species Lithobates clamitans. Next base: position 10,174,132 of record JBBGZY010000081.1, read on the forward strand.
CGCATCACGTGGCGCGCGCGGGGCCCCGCGCATGCGCAGTGAGCGGAGACGTCCGGGGATGTCCCTGAACGCCGCCGGCAAGGGGGAATCCCCGATCTGGCACCCAGGTCCACCCTGGGTGTCCAATGGGGAACGGCGGGAGGGGGAGCCAACCATAAAGGAGTCCCGCCTCCCCGCCTTACCTTGCCGGGAAGACACATCTCGGGGAGCCAACCACGGTGCCGGGGCGGCGCAGGCAGCCACGATGGCTACTCCTGGGGGGGGAAAGGGGAGCAGGCTAATCAAAGGGACAACATTTCCATAATTATACAAGAACAATAACGTACAAGAATAGTAAAAAATATAAATGTAGGCGTATCATCCTATATTGATACATACAATCTTGGCAGAAATAATTTTCATATAAGACATCCATATATGCAGGGCAAATTCACGTAACTGGGTATAAGGAGGTAACATAGGGTAAGGAACACATTCTAGAGCAGAAAAGGAAACAATACAAATTGAAATCAAAATTGTATATACACTGCACATCAAAAGATGTACACAGAATAAAATAAATACATAGGTAATCATGAGTGTCCCTGAGCTATCAGAAAGGGGATGGGGAAAAAAGGGGGGTGGGGGAGGGGAAAGGGGGGGAAAGGGCGGGGGAAGGGAGGGGGAGAGGGGAAGGGGAGGGAAAGACGTGGGAACCGATGAGGCAGGGGAGCCCCCTAGGGGGCACCATTACTTACTATGGTTAACAAAGGGCAAAAAGACCTTATTGGTTCTTACCCGAAACAAACCCTTTTAGGAACGGGGCAAAGGATACGGCATCATTGAGTCCTGGGAACGAGGTGGCATTTAATTGAAATATCCACTTTTGTTCGTGTTGCAACAGGATTTTGTTCCAATCACCGCCTCGATTTGGTATGTGTACCCTATCGAGAGCGGTGAAGGATACTTTAGGCATTTTGTAATTGTGCACTGACATCACGTGTCGGCCCAATGGTAGATAGTAGTTGCCAATTTGCATATGATAAATATGCTTGGACATGCGACGATGGAATTCCTGTTTGGTCTTACCAACATAATAAGCCCCACATTCACAAGACATGAGATAGACAATCCCTCTAGTTTGGCAATTCGTGAAATGTTTGGGCTTGAACAGTGCCCCATTTGGGAGGTGGAAGATTTTCTCCCGTCTGATGTATTGGCAGGTAGAACAGTGTCCACAAGGGAAGGACCCCAAGGTTACACAATGTTTAAGTCTCTTTTTTTCATCTTTGAACTCGCTTTGAACTAGTCTGTCTCGTAAAGAGGTAGTGCGTTTATAAGTAATTGATGGTTTGTTGGAGATAAAGTTGCGGACTCTTGGGTCATTCAGCAATATAGGCCAATGTCTATATTCTCTAGACAACATCAGATGGTCAACAATGTCATCCAAAGACATTGGCCTATATTGCTGAATGACCCAAGAGTCCGCAACTTTATCTCCAACAAACCATCAATTACTTATAAACGCGCTACCTCTTTACGAGACAGACTAGTTCAAAGCGAGTTCAAAGATGAAAAAAAGAGACTTAAACATTGTGTAACCTTGGGGTCCTTCCCTTGTGGACACTGTTCTACCTGCCAATACATCAGACGGGAGAAAATCTTCCACCTCCCAAATGGGGCACTGTTCAAGCCCAAACATTTCACGAATTGCCAAACTAGAGGGATTGTCTATCTCATGTCTTGTGAATGTGGGGCTTATTATGTTGGTAAGACCAAACAGGAATTCCATCGTCGCATGTCCAAGCATATTTATCATATGCAAATTGGCAACTACTATCTACCATTGGGCCGACACGTGATGTCAGTGCACAATTACAAAATGCCTAAAGTATCCTTCACCGCTCTCGATAGGGTACACATACCAAATCGAGGCGGTGATTGGAACAAAATCCTGTTGCAACACGAACAAAAGTGGATATTTCAATTAAATGCCACCTCGTTCCCAGGACTCAATGATGCCGTATCCTTTGCCCCGTTCCTAAAAGGGTTTGTTTCGGGTAAGAACCAATAAGGTCTTTTTGCCCTTTGTTAACCATAGTAAGTAATGGTGCCCCCTAGGGGGCTCCCCTGCCTCATCGGTTCCCACGTCTTTCCCTCCCCTTCCCCTCTCCCCCTCCCTTCCCCCGCCCTTTCCCCCCCTTTCCCCTCCCCCCCCCCCTTTTTTCCCCATCCCCTTTCTGATAGCTCAGGGACACTCATGATTACCTATGTATTTATTTTATTCTGTGTACATCTTTTGATGTGCAGTGTATATACAATTTTGATTTCAATTTGTATTGTTTCCTTTTCTGCTCTAGAATGTGTTCCTTACCCTATGTTACCTCCTTATACCCAGTTACGTGAATTTGCCCTGCATATATGGATGTCTTATATGAAAATTATTTCTGCCAAGATTGTATGTATCAATATAGGATGATACGCCTACATTTATATTTTTTACTATTCTTGTACGTTATTGTTCTTGTATAATTATGGAAATGTTGTCCCTTTGATTAGCCTGCTCCCCTTTCCCCCCCCAGGAGTAGCCATCGTGGCTGCCTGCGCCGCCCCGGCACCGTGGTTGGCTCCCCGAGATGTGTCTTCCCGGCAAGGTAAGGTGGGGAGGCGGGACTCCTTTATGGTTGGCTCCCCCTCCCGCCGTTCCCCATTGGACACCCAGGGTGGACCTGGGTGCCAGATCGGGGATTCCCCCTTGCCGGCGGCGTTCAGGGACATCCCCGGACGTCTCCGCTCACTGCGCATGCGCGGGGCCCCGCGCGCGCCACGTGATGCGGATACGTCACGCATTTGCGACGGCGATGACGTCAGTGGACGGGGCGCCTGCTCGCCCTGAACGCCGAGGAGATCACACGAGGCCGCTTTGCGGCCGCCATGCCCCCATACTGGGTCCCCCCGGAGCGGTCTCATTAGTGGCACATTGACACCTGCCATTAATCAACCTACACTGGAGCTCCGCCCCAACATTAAGGGCTTATATACCTTCCCTCATCCCTTCTTCATCACCCTGCACACTTCCTGTCCAGCTGGTGGTCTCCGCTACGGCTTCACATCGTAAGTACACTTTTTGCTCACATCATTGCACTTTTGCTGCACTATAATTCAATTATTGGTCGATTACTACGACCATATATATATACACACCAAATACTTAAATGTATACAATATTGTCTATTTTATTTTACAATTTCAGACTTGCCAAATGGTAACCTGGACAGGCGCTTTCAGCCAGTTCTAGGCAGTGACCTATCCCGGGTCAGGTCATACCTGAGTGCAAGTAATATTGGGTAACATAGTGTGATTTTTGCACTACCTTTACCTCGCCTATAAGGTAATTCACCCGGCACACCTGATACATATTTCTTTCCTCACTAATGGGCACTGTTCACCTGGTTTCCACACTCACCATTTTGCATTGTTTTTGTTGTTCACCCCTTTTTTTCGTGTGTTCACTCCTCACACAGCCCCATGTCCACATTAGTGGATTCATGTCCCAGGTTTCCACAATCCCTTTCATCTTCCTTTTTCACCTGCCATCCATCACATTCTTTATTCCTTTTACACACTTCTATAGGGTTGAGGTATTAACTTCATTGTCTATTACCTCCTTCTTGATTTAGATAATTTTTCTACCCCAGTGTGCACTCCGCCATATCTCTTTTATCAAATAGGTATTTTAAAACCACGATTATGGTATATATATGTATGTATGCATACACGTACATACATGCCTGTGCGGACTTTCGCACGCACAGACACATACATCCAGTACGCATGGTCCATCGCCCATGCAGTGGGTGGATATAGGTAGTCTTGGTTTTCATAACCAAGCAGATACAAACATACACACATTTCCTGCACCTATTAGATTTTATGTTGGAGTGCACACCAATACATTACATACACTGTTTTCACTTTTATTATTCTCTCTTTCCCTGGGTTGTTATTGCAGGTGTCTTCCCTATCTGACCGACCGGGTGGTCTGCGTACATAGGGGGTGCCTCACAGTGTGACCTCTTGTAAGTCACATCTCCTTGGGATTCCCCTCCCCTGGTAGCGGGGGTTGTGGCGGGGATGTCATGAGACCTCCGGGGGAAGGCGAACGGGCAATCTTTTAATTTTAAAGGGATCTACCCAACAAGAAGCTCCTGGGCCTAGAACACTCATTACTGGGTAAATATGCTGTACTGATATGTTATGTATTTGTTTTCAATGATCACTGACTCTTTTTGACACATGCATTTCTTGATATAATTTTAGCAAAATTGACCTCTGAAGAAGACCTCGAACAGGTCGAAACGCGTCAGGTCTATTATATTATTGCCCAAGTCAACGCACATGTCATGTTGTCATAAACATATATAGACAGTGTATGTGTTGAGTGTTATGCATTGATATACACCCTATGGGAGCTCATTCTTTTTAACCAGTGTGTTAAAGTTTTTTGTATAATAAAGATACATTTTTATGAATTGGCTTTTTACCCTTTCATTCCGCTGCCTAAAAACCCCAAGTGGGGAATTTGTCTCTTTCTTTTTTGTTTCAATCATCAGGGGTGAGCAGCAATTTTCCTTCTTCCCTGTGTCCCCCCTTTTTCTCAAGTGATTGAATAATGACAAAAAAAAGAAAAAAAAAAAATTACAAAAAGTTGTCACTAAATGATATATTGCTCACACAGGCCATGGGCATATGTGGAATTGCACCCCAAAATACATTCAGCTGCTTCTCCTGAGTACGGGGATACCACATGTGTGGCACTTTTTGGGAGCCTAGCCGCGTACGGGGCCCCGAAAACCCAGCACCACCTTCAGGATTTCTAAGGGCATACATTTTTGATTTTACTCCTCACTACCTATCACAGTTTTGAAGGCCATAAAATGCCAAGATGGCACAAACCCCCCCAAATGACCCCATTTTGGAAAGTAGACACCCCAAGCTATTTGCTGAGAGGCATGGTGAGTATTTTGCAGCTGTCATTTGTTTTTGAAAATGAAGAAAGACCCAAAAAAAAATTTTTTTTTTCTTTTTTCAATTTTCAAAACTTTGTGACAAAAAGTGAGGTCTGCAAAATACTCACTATACCTCTCAGCAAATAGCTTGGGGTGTCTACTTTCCAAAATGGGGTAATTTGGGGGGGGGGTTTGTGCCACCTGGGCATTCCATGGCCTCCGAAACTGTGATAGGTAGTGAGGAGTGAAATCAAAAATTTACGGCCTTAGAAAGCCTGAAGGCGGTGCTTGGTTTTCGGGGTCCCGTGCGCGGCTAGGCTCCCAAAAAGTCCCACACATGTGGTATCCCCGTACTCAGGAGAAGCAACAGAATGTATTTTGGGGTGTAATTTCACATATTCTCATGGCATGTTTGAGCAATATATCATTTAGTGACAACATTGTGCAAAAAAAAAAAAAAAAATTGTCTCTTTCCCGCAACTTGTGTCGCAATATAAAATATTCCATGGACTCGACATGCCTCTCAGCAAATAGCTTGGGGTGTCTACTTTCCAAAATGGGGTCATTTGGGGGGGTTTGAACTGTCCTGGCATTTTATGCACAACATTTAGAAGCTTATGTCACACATCACCCACTCTTCTAACCACTTGAAGACAAAGCCCTTTCTGACACTTATTGTTTACATGAAAAAGTTATTTTTTTTTGCAAGAAAATTACTTTGAACCCCCAAACATTATATATTATTTTAAAGCAATTGCCCTACAGATTAAAATGGTGGGTGTTTCATTTTTTTTTTTTCACACAGTATTTGCGCAGCGATTTTCAAACGCATTTTTTGGGGAAAAAACACACTTTTTTAAATTTTAATGCACTAAAACACACTATATTGCCCAAATGTTTGATGAAATAAAAAAGATGATCTTAGGCCGAGTACATGGATACCAAACATGACATGCTTTAAAATTGCGCACAAACGTGCAGTGGCAACAAAATTACTACATTTTTAAAAGCCTTTAAAAGCCTTTACAGGTTACCACTTTAGATTTACAGAGGAGGTCTACTGCTAAAATTACTGCCCTCGATCTGACCTTCGCGGTGATACCTCACATGCATGGTGCAATTGCTGTTTACATTTGACGCCAGACCGCCGCTTGCGTTCGCCTTAGCGCGAGAGCAGGGGGCGACAGGGGTGCTTTTTTTTTTATTTATTTTTTTTATTTATTTTTTTTTGCTTTTTTATCTTATTTTTAAACTGTTCCTTTCATTTTTTTTTTTTTTAAATCATTTTTATTGTTATCTCAGGGACGGTAAATATCCCCTATGATAGCAATAGGTAGTGACAGGTACTCTTTTTTGAAAAAATTGGGGTCTATTAGACCCTAGATCTCTCCTCTGCCCTCAAAGCATCTGACCACACCAAGATCGGTGTGATAAAATGCTTCCCCAATTTCCCAATGGCGCTATTTACATCCGGCGAAATCTAAGTCATAAAATGCTCGTAGCTTCCGGTTTCTTAGGCCATAGAGATGTTTGGAGCCACTCTGGTCTCTGATCAGCTCTATGGTCAGCTGGCTGAATCACCGGCTGCATTCTCAGGTTCCCTGTTGAGACAGGAGAGCCAGAGAAAAACACGGAAGACGGTGGGGGGGGGGCATTCCCTCCCACTGCTTGCAAAAGCAGTCTAGAGGCTAATTAGCCGCTAGGATTGCTTTTACATGAAAGCCGACCGCTGGCTAAAAAGAATGATACCAAGATGATACCTAAACCTGCAGGCATCATTCTGGTATAACCACTCAAAGTCGTGAATGGCGTACCTGAAGACAAAAAAATGGTTAACAATAAAGCACAGTAAACGGTAAAGTATAAATAATTACATACCTGAAAAGCAAACATGATAAAACATAATAACAATAAAACATTGCAGAATAGAATACAGTAAAAAAGAGCAGAACAATAGAGAGAGAATAGAGAGAGAGAGAGAACAATAAAACGACAACTATTTTTTTTTATTTTTGTTTGTGTTTTTTTTTTTTTTACACTTTTTTTTTGTAACTGTAACTTTTATAACTGTAACCGGTTCCAGGTTCGAGTCTCTCAAAATGCGATGGCATCTTGGGAGACCCTGTGAAAGTGTGCCTAGTATGTGCAATGCTGTACGCTACGCTAATACTCAACTAGTGCATGGTAGCGTTCAAAACATTCACCAAGTGTTACTGCAGTGCTGTTTTGACTACGACCGGGGTGTATTACGCCGCTGGTGCTTGCCAGTTCACCAAAACGCTACAAAGAAAAGTGTCAGTGATCGATCGATACTGCACTTGGGTGGGCTGGACTGGGCTGGGCCGGGCGGAGGGGCAAAACGCAGGTGCTAGCAGGTATCTGGGCTGATCCCGCTAACACTGCGTTTTTGGGAACCCTAAACTGCTGGGGACGCTAGTATAGATCTGATCGGATCAGATATTGATGCGTTCAGATACTATACCACTAAGGGAGGTGTACGGTGCGTGTACGGTGCGTGCGTGGGTGTTCGCGGTACTGGCGCTAATCTGACGCTGCCTAGGGCGACGCATATCACCGCCGGGCGATCAGGGGGCTAAACCTTTATTCGGTAATAAACGGCGGGTGCCCTGACACTATAAAAAATAAACGAACTAACCAGCGTCACCCGTAACGGTTATACGGTGATCAGTGGTGAAAGGGTTAACTAGGGGGCAATCAAGGGGTTAAAACATTTATTAGATAGTATATGGGGGTCCCTGTCGCTATAAAACACTGACGGCGAACCTAAATATTTACGTCCCTAACTAGCGTCACCAGCGACACTAATACAGCGATCAGAAAAATTATCGCTTAGCGACACTGGCGACAGGGGGTGATCAAGGGGTTAAAACTTTATTAGGGGGGTAAGGGGGGTACCCTAGACCTACAGGGGGCTAAACCTTTATTCGGTAATAAACGGCGGGTGCCCTGACACTATAAAAAATAAACGAACTAACCAGCGTCACCCGTAACGGTTATACGGTGATCAGTGGTGAAAGGGTTAACTAGGGGGCAATCAAGGGGTTAAAACATTTATTAGGTAGTATATGGGGGTCCCTGTCGCTATAAAACACTGACGGCGAACCTAAATATTTACGTCCCTAACTACCGTCACCAGCGACACTAATACAGCGATCAGAAAAATGATCGCTTAGCGACACTGGTGAGGGGGGGTGATCAAGGGGTTAAAACTTTATTAGGGGGGGTAAGGGGGGTACCCTAGACCTACAGGGGGGTAATACTAACTGTCCAACCACTGCTAACTGTCACAAACTGACACTATGCAGTAATCAGGAAAAAAAAAAAAAAAAACCTGCTTGGTGTCAGTTTGTGACAGGGGGGGGGGTGATTGGGGGGTGGATCGGGGGGCGATCGGGGGGGGATCGGGGGTGTAATGTATGCCTGGCATGTTCTACTGTGTGTGTGTGTGTGTGTTTGGTGCACTTACATGTCATCTCTCCTCGGCGCTGGAACGGAAACTGCCAGACCGAGGAGAGATGACATCACATCCTCTGCCTCTGTGTACTATACAGAGGCAGGGGATGTTTCTCATTGGCTGGGAGCGATCGCGAGGGGGGGGCCACGATCGGATGGCCTCCCCCTCGTCTGTCATCGCTCCCAACCAAATGCCGACCGCAGCTGGCACCGGGGGGGGGTCCGATCGGACCCCCCACCCGCGGGAAGGCAATCACGTTTCAGGTACGTGATTTTGCCTGCCCGTGCCGCTCTGCTCACGTATATAGGCGTGAGGCGGTCGGCAAGTGGTTAATGGATCAGTAGCACATATCTTCTTGCAGGAGCTCTATAGAAACATGTAATGGCAAAAAAAAGAGAGTAGTCCATCGAGTCTGCCCTTTTTTTTGCTATGGTTTTTTTTTTGTTAACTTTTTTGTCTTAGTATAGATCTATATTTGTCCCAAGCATGTTTGAAACCATTTACTGTTGACTGTCTTACTACGTCTGCTGGAAGTTTATTCCAAGCATCAACTACCCATTCAGTAAAATAATACTTTCTAAAATTAGTTTGGAAATTTCCTCCAGTTAGTTTGAGGTCATGTCCCCGTGTTCTTGATTTTGTATTGTATTAAAAATACTGCCCTCTTGAACCCTTACCCCTTGATGTATTTAAAGGTTTCAATCATGTCTCCCCATTCCCTTCTTTCCTCCAGGCTGTACATAATAAGTTCTGGAAGTTGCTCTCGATATGCTTTATCCCCTAGACCTTTCACTATTTTTGTTACCCGTCTCTGGACTCGTTCTATCTTATCAATATCTTTCTGTAAGTGAGGTCTCCAGAATTAGACACAGTATTCTAAATGAGGTCTCTCTAAAGATCTATATAGGGATATCAGAACCTCTTTCCTCCTGCTGGTGATCCCTCTATTGATGCATCCTAGAATTCTTTTCACTTTTCCCTCTGCCTGGTCACACTGTTGCTCGTTTTGTAATCATCTGAAATAAGTACCCCCAAATCTTTTTCCTCTGTAGTGCTGGCTAACACTGTACCACCAATGTTGTACTCTCTCAAGGGATTCTTTTTCCTAGGTACATTACTTTACATTTAGAAACAAGAAACTGTAGTTTCCACTGCTTTGATCAATCTTCCAACAATGCCAAATCATGCTCCAGGTTACAGACACCTCCAGGGATATCAATGCTATTACACACCTTTGTATCATCAGCAAAAAGACATACCTTTCCCAACAAACCTTTAGTTATATCACTTATATATAGATTAAAAAGAACAGGACCCAGAACAGAGCCTTGTGGTACACCACTAGTGACTGGTTTCTGTTCTGAGTAAACCTCATTTACAACCACACTTCGGTATCTATCCTTTAGCCAACTGAATATCTACTGAACCACCCAAGGGTTAGGTCCTAGCTTGTACAGCTTTTGTATTCATGTATTCTTATGTATCATTATGTGGACTTGGAACAAATGCCTTGCTGAAATCAAGATATGCTATGTCCACAGCACCACCCTGGTCCAAAACATTGGTAATATAGTAAAAAAATGTAATCAGATTAGTCTGACATGATCTTCCCTCATTAAAGCCATGCTGCTTTAGGTCCAGCAAGTTGTGTATTTTTAGGTGATCAATGATCCTTTTTTTCAGGAGTGATTCCGATAACTTGACTACAACTAATGGTAAACTCACTTACCTCTAATTGCCAGCTTCTACCTTGCTGCCCTTCTTGTACAATATTAGCTGTCCACCAGTCAAGGGGAACTTCTCCTGTTAGAAGAGATTAATTAAAAAGATCTGTTAATGGTCCAACAACTATACCTCAAAGTTCTCTTAGAACCCTGGGATGAATACCATCAGGGCCCATTGCTTTATTAAGCTTTAACCGAGCCAGTTCTTCTGCTACTTCTCTCCAGAAATCATAACAAATGAACCATCATTACTAGAACCAATATGATTCACCAACTCTTTCCCTATTTCTCAGTTTAAATGAAAGTTAAAAAAACTCTTAAATTCCCAGTGGCGTCACTAGGGTTGGTGTCACCTGGTGCAGTAAAACATGGTGTTAGCCCCCTGGGAATGGATGGAGCCGGGATGAGATTGAGGGGGTGGATGGAGCTGGGATGGGATCAGGAGGGATGGATGGAGCTGGGATGAGATGGGGGTGGATGGAGCTGGAATAGGATCGAGATAGATGGATGGAGCTAGGATGGGATCAGGGGGATGGATGGAGCTGGGTTGGGATGAGGAGATGGATGGAGCCGGGATGGGATTGGGGGGGCATGGATGGAGCTGGGATGAGGGGTGGATTGACCGGGGGATGGATAGAGCTGTGATAGGATGGGGGTGGAGGGAGCAGGGATGGGATCGGGGTGGGGTGGATGGAGCTGGGATGGGATGGTGGGTGGATGGAGCAGGCATGTGATCAGGGGGGTGGATGGAGCTGGGATGGGACCTTTGATTTTGGGGGGTGGGGGTTAGAGGATATGTGCTAGAGGGTGATTTGGGAGGGGAGAGGAATTGTGCTCTGGGGTTAAACATCAAATCTCCCCCCTCCTTTTAGTACAAGTCATTTGTAACCCGAAATAAAGCACCCCCTAGTACATACCCTCAACTCCCCCTCCCTAAAATTACTCCTGGCAGCATAGATGTCCCCCTCCTCTGCAATACCTCGACCTCGGGCAGGTGCTGTGGAGTGCTGTCCCTCTTCTTCCTCCTCTGATCTTCCTCCTGGTCTGTGTACATGAAACGTCAGAGCTGAGGAGGAGTCCGGTCAGCCGGCGGGGAATGAGATAATTGCGTTGTGTTGGAATGTCAGTGTCAGACTCCGGGCACCTCTGTCTCTGCCTCACTCCCTCCTCCCCCACTCTTTCCTCACATTGCATGCAGCTGAGACCTGTAATGGAAGGAGGGAGCTGCGGCGCCGGTGCTAGTCTTAGCCTTGTGTCACCCTCTGGCAGGTGTCACCTGTGTGCGGACTGCACCCCTGCCCCCCCCAGCAATGCCACTGTAAATCCAATACTAAGAAGATCGGTGCCCTTGTGTGAGAGGGGTGCAGCTCAACTGTTGAAAACCATTCTGGGACGAATCATTTGTACAAAGGTACAAAACATCAACATTGCACTCTCCACTAGCTTTTTTGATGATTTTTAAAATGCACCTTTTATCTCCCCTAACAGCAGCACCAGGCAAACACCTAACTTCCTTTGACACTTCCACATGATTTCCTAAAGAAACACCTCTTGAAATGAATCAGCAACAAGAAGATTACTTCTATATTCAGAAGCCTATTATCCACAACACTTGCCTGGTTTGCAACCTCAGATAAAACAGTTACTTTTGGCTGTGTGAGTCCAAAATCTACATGTTTCTAGTCCACGGGCCTCACTCTTCCTGACCCAATAGTTGTCTACGCCGTCCTTATCTAATGTGGTCTTTGAGGAAGAGGTGGCTTTTTTCAGAGCACTAGCTTCTAGAACTTTATGGTAGTTTCTAGAACCAGGAGGATGCGCCAGAAGCCTGACCTGTAGAGCCCTCCAGCCTGACCTACATCTGAACCCACAGCAATTATCCAGACTCACTTAAGCTACTGTGAGTCAGCTAACTTTTTCTACCAACCCCCTACATGTGGAAAGGTCCTAGAGGCAAGTGAGGCTCCCTCTGGTAGCTGCAGCAGCTCTATGAAGTGGCAGGAGTAATCTGCCACTGTGTTCTGTCTGTGTCTTCCCATGCAGGATGTGTGACTGGGCAGAGCCCTCATCCTATTTATTATCACAGGGAGAGAGGCAGAGGTCGACAGAAAATAGGAGGAAACAGGTAAGTAACACACCACCTATCTTTTTCTGGCTATATTCACTCCTCCACTGTATCTATGGGGAAGTTATCCAGCCATCCTTGGACAGCAGTGTTGTCAATCAGTAGAGAGGGTAATGTTATATGGACTAGTAGATTTAGACGGACTTTACATAGGTGACTAACAATTTAAAGCTGAACTCCAGCTAACACTTATTAAAGTGTTTGTAAAGGCAGAAGTTTTTTTTTACCTTCATGCATTCCATGCATGAAGGTAAAAAAACTTTTATGTGTAGCAGCCCTCCTAACACTCATCTGAGCCCAATCTTCCTCCAGCGATGTGCACGAGAGTCTCTGCTCTGTGGGGACTCTCCCTCTTCTGTGTCAATCACAGCCAGTGAGCCAATGAGGAGAGAGGGGGTGAAGTGGGACGGGGCCAAGCCACGGCTCTGTGTGTGAATGGGCAAGCTGTTTGCTCTGGGGGCACTTGACAGGAGGAAGGAGCCAGGAGTGTCAGCGGGGGACCTGAGAAGAGGAGAGTTGGGGCTGCTCTGTGCAAAAACACTGCACAGAGCAGGCAAGTATACATGTTTGTTAATTAAAAAAATATATTTTGACTTTAAAGGCCTAGTTCACACCATGGTGCAAAGAAGTTTTTCTGCACACGTTTTACAAGGGCACAACAAAAACTTACCTGAAAACGAAGCCCTCCAGCGATGTGATGTAATCCAGCATCCATCTTCACCCGGTCTTCCTTCCGGGTCCTTGGCTGTGTGACAGGCTGGAGCCACAATGACGTCACTCCCGCACATGCGTGGGTGAGCCGACATTCATGGCACAGGTATCTGAAGGAACGGCGTGGGTGGGCATTCCTTCAGAGTGCATGCACTGATGACGTCATCGGCTGCATGTAATATAAATATCTCCTAAACAGTGCACGTTTAGGAGATATTTACAGTACCTACAGGCAGGGATGAGCTTCGAGTTTAAGTCGAACTCATGTTCGACTCGAACATTGGCTGTTCGCAAGTTCGCCGAACAGCGAACAATGTGGGGTGCTCGCGGCAAATTCAAATGCCGCGGAACACCCTTTAAAAGTCTATGGGAGAGATCAAAAGTGCTAATTTTAAAGGCTTATATGCAAGTTATTGTCATAAAAAGTGTTTGGGGACCTGGGTACTGCCCCAGGGGACATGGATCAATGCAAAAAAAACTTTTAAAAACGTCAGTTTTTTCAGGAGCAGTGATTTTAATAATGCTTAAAGTCAAACAATAAAAGTGTAATATTCCTTTAAATTTCGTAGCTGGGGGGTGTCTATAGTATGCCTGTAAAGGGGCGCATGTTTCCCCGTGTTTAGAACAGTCTGACAGCAAAATGACATTTCAAAGGAAAAAAGCCATTTAAAACTACTCGCGGCTATTGCATTACCGGTCCGACAATACACATAGAAGTTCATTGATAAAAACGGCATGGGAATTCCCCACATGGGAACCCCGAACCAAAATTTATTAAAAAAAAATGATGTGGGGGTCCCCCTAAATTCCATACCAGGCCCTTCAGGTCTGGTATGGATATTAAGGGGAACCCCGGCCAAAATAATAAAAAAAAATGACGTGGGGGTCCCCCTAAATTCCATACCAGACCCTTCAGGTCTGGTATGGATTTTAAGGGGAACCCCGCGCCAAAAAAAAAAAACGGCGTAGGGTCCCCCCAAAAATCCATACCAGACCCTTATCCGAGCACGCAACCTGGCAGGCCGCAGGAAAAGAGGGGGGGACGAGAAAGCACCCCCCCTCCTAAACCGTACCAGGCCACATGCCCTCAACATTGGGAGGGTGCTTTGGGGTAGCCCTCCAAAACACCTTGTCCCCATGTTGATGAGGACAAGGGCCTCATCCCCTCAACCCTGGCCGGTGGTTGTGGGGGTCTGCGGGCGGGGGGCTTATCGGAATCTGGAAGCCCCCTTTAACAAGGGTACCCCCAGATCCCGCCCCCCTGTGTGAAATGGTAAGGGGGTACAAAAGTATTTCACTAAAAAACTGTCAAAAATGTTAAAAATGACAAGAGACAGTTTTTGACAATTCCTTGATTTAAATGCTTCTTCTTTCCTCTTTCTTCTATCTTCCTTCATCTTCTTCTTCTTCTGGTTCTTCTGGCTCTTCTGGTTCTTCCTCCGGTGTTCTCGTCCAGCATCTCCTCCGTGGCGACTTCTATCTTCTTCTCCTCGGGCCGCTCCGCACCCATGGCATGGGGGGAGGCTCCCGCTCATCTCTTCATCTTCTTCTCTACTTCATCTTCTTCTTCATCTTCTTCTTTTCTTCTCTTCTTCTCTTCTTCTTTTCTTCATCTTCTTCTCCGGGCCGCTCCGCATCCATGCTGGCATGGAGGGAGGCTCCCGCTGTGTGACGGCGTCTCCTCTTCTGACGGTTCTTAAATAACGGGGGCGGAGCCACCGGTGACTCCGCCCCCTCTGACGCACGGGACATGACGGGACTTCCCTGTGGCATTCCCCGTGACGTCATTTTAGCATTTTTTGTGTCAGATGAACTGCTTTTGAAAGCGATTTTAGACAAGAGCCCATAAACTCCCCTGCTGTTAAACTTCAGAAAACGTACACGTGTGCATGGACACATAGGATGTCATAGAGGGGAGTTTAACCACTTCAGCCCCAGAAGAATTTAACCCCTTCCCGACTGGGCCATTTTTTGCGATACGGCAATGCGTACTGACAATTGTGCGGTCGTGCGTACTCAAACAAAATTGATGTCCTTTTTTTCCCACAAATAGAGCTTTCTTTTGGTGGTATTTGATCACCTCTGCTGATATGTAATCTTCTACAAATTTTCAGTAAAAAAAATCACAATAAGCGTATATTGATTGGTTTGCACAAAAAAAGTTATAGCGCCTACAAAATAGGTTATTGATTTATGGCATTTTTATTTATTTATTTATTTATTTTCACTAGTAATGGCGGCGATCTGTGGTTTTTATTGGGACAGCAACATTGCGGCAGACAGATCGGACACTTTTGACACTTTTTTTAAACCATTGACATTTGTACATCGATCAGTGCTATAAGTAACCACTGATTACTATATAAATGTCATAGGCAGGGAAGGGATTAACACTAGGGGGCGATCAAGGGGTTAAATGTGTTCCCTCACTGTGTGTTCTAACTGTGGGGGGATGGGACTGACGGGGGGAGGAGACCAATCAGTGTTCCTATATACTAGGAACACACAATCTGTCTCCTCTCCCCCGACAGGATGTGGATTTGTGTGTTTACCCACACAGATCCACATTCCTGCTCTATCACGAGCGATCGTGGGTGCCCAGTGGACATCACGGCCGCTGGTCATGCGTATCGGCTCCTCAGTGGCTGCCGTACAGCTATGGCGATTCGCGCAGGGGAGCTATTCTGCGGGCGGTCGGCATGTGGTTAAGGGCTGTTAAAAACAACACCCAAACTGACAAAAACGTGAGTTTATCAGCTGCAGTGTGTATGAGGCCTTAAGCTTTGACAATAAAACCCGGAAGCTGATTGGTTTCTATGCAGAGCTGCACCAGATTTTGCACTCTCTGATTTTGATAAATCAACCCCAATGTCTTTTTGAGAATAAAGCAAAACTGGTAAGGTATAGAATAAGTAACAAAGTTTCAATTGAAAATTGATTTGAAATAATATCCTACCAATATAAAGTTTCCCATTAATTACTAATGTTTTATGCATCTTTTATTTTCATAAGTGATGACATAATATTTCCATAATACAATGAATATGAGTGCAATATTAATATATCTAGGCATTTTTTAAATCAGATGATATATATGCTTTTTATAGGCTTTACTGAGAAGCAATCTGTCACACAGGACAGGAGAATACAAAGAGACAGAATACAGCTCAAATTAAAAAAAAAAAAACAGACATATTCCACCAGTGTACATTAGAAGTCAACATATCAATATGCATGATGTAGTAAGTAAATATGTTTCCCAAATGAGATATACCTGTAAAGTTCACATAGCCAGTCCTTTATGAAGGGTGTGTTTGCTGATACTCATTTTAAAGTCATCATCCTGCAGGCAACAGTGACCTAGAAACCATCAGTGATCCAGGAGTAAAGAATTGTAGTAACCTAAAACACAAGTGAGGGGTCAACAGTTAAATTGTTACCAAGGTCACCGTTAAAGGTTTGTACCCTTAGCTCAGCTTAGAGCAGTGCCAAAGAAGGTGTATTAAATATGAACATCTGCTGCAGAAGGAGTAAGCACATAAACCAATGTTATGGACAAATTCAGAAATGTTTTTTCTAGGTACTAATTGTAGTAACCTAAAAGAATTGTAGTAACCTAAAACACAAGTGAGGGGTCAACAGTTAAATTTTCACCAAGGTCACTGTTAAAGGTTTGTACCCTTGCAGCTTAGAGCAGTGCCAAAGAAGGTGTATTAAATATGAACATCTATTGCAGAAGGAGTAAGCACATAAACCAATGTTATGGACAAATTCAGAAGTGTTTTTTCTAGGTACGGTATTTTAAGAATGCATGTTGCCATTTTGGTTTCAGTAGTTTAATCAACTGTGATGGAATATTTAAAAGCATTGCTAAGAACCCGTGTTCTCTGTTTTAATTTGGAAGGTATATTAGAGGACATAAAGAGAAGCATATTATCAGGAAATAGAGCAATTCAGTTTTCAGAAATGTGTACTGATAAACCCATTATATCTGAATTTCTTTAAATAGATGTTGCCAATGGCTATATTGATAAGGCAAATAATAATGGTGGCAGTGGACAGCCTTGTCTGGTGCATTTGGACATTGCTGATTTTTTATCAAAGAGGTGCAGAGTTTTATCTCAGACCTTTGAGATTTAATCTCAGTTCTATGTTTTTATTATCCTAGGGCTTTTCAGTAAAGTATAGATGTGTCTGAAAAATGTCAGGCCTTTATTGATGTTCACATTCTTTGTATTCAAGAGATCAAAATGTCCCTTCCCTTTTACTTACTGTAGTTAAATTATCTTCAAATTATGGTCTGTTGCCAACAATGGTTTTTTCTCTTAATAAAGTTTTGTAAATGTAACTCAAGATGACACATTGCAAAGTTTTAAAAGAAACCTTTTGAATGAAATTCAAGTTGTTAAGTGAGCTTGCATAAACATATGCAATATTAACACATAAGATGTAAAAGATCTCACTTTATAATAAAATGGTCAGAGCACATCATATATATATTTCCAGTGTCAGTTTCTAATTTTCCATCTGGCATAATTTTGTTTTTATGATCTGCTATTTTCTTTCTGGCTCTTGGTACACTACATTAATTTTCGCAAGGTCATGCTGCTGAATATTTTATTAATATTTAATTTAAAAATAATTACACTTGCCAGTGATTCTTCCTGGTGTGGATGTTTTATGTTGGGAAAAAAATTCAAAATGCTAATACTTGGTTAAATAAATTTATTGGTAAAGATGGTCAGCTGGGCAAACTAAATTATATTCTCAGCGCCAGACTAACAGGTAGGCAGTAATATGCCTAAGGGGAGGGGGGTGAAAAATCTTTCCAAGACATGCAGTTTCACTCATCTAACACTTGTCAGCTAGTCAAGATAGAAACTCTTAAAATTAAATATTTTCTGTCCTGTCCCTGTCCCTTATTAGTATGTAGGATGCTGGAGGTAGGGGATCAAACATGGTGGGAGGGTTTATTTTAATGCTTCTGTGGGATATATTACCATTTTGGTGGGGTATGTTCAGGCTGAGGGAGATATACTACTACATAAATTTTCTGTTTAAATTTTTTTTTGTGTGTTTTTTTTAGTTTACAAAATTGAGCAAGGCACTTCAATGTAATATTACATTCTCTTCCAAAATAAACATGGCAAGGTCTAACATATACAGAGTACAGACTTAAGAGGATGATTTACTAAAACTGGAGAGTGCAACATCTGGTGCAGCTTTGCATGGTAGCCAATCAGCTTCTTACCTCAGCTTGTTCAATTAAGCGTGGAAGCTGATTGTTTTCTATGAAGAGCTGCATCAGATTTTGCACTCTCCAGTGTGGAAATATCATGCCAAACCCAGGAACGTTACAAGTTTCAAAACATGTCAGATAGTGAGTAACATTTGGTCAAAATTTGGAGGTATGTAATGCATTATCTATGGTGTCCAGACATTTTAAAATGTATTCATGGAATCACGTAATATTGCTAAGAGTTTCTAATTTGTTAGGCACCAAGACATCTTTTGTTGAACTTGTTGTACCATTGGAGTAGTGAATTTCCATGCTTTTGCTTAGATTTGTTGCAAAAATAAAATGACGTTTAAACTGGGAGCTAGTACATCCTTCTGGTTTTAAGTTCAGCAGGGCCTCTCATAGATGCTTCTGAATGCTCTTTCCCAAAATTGTACCTATTAATTGATAAACACCTATCCAATAACATCTGTTATTTAGACAATCCCACCAGACATGGAGGAGCTTTGCAGTTTCTGTGTAATGCCCCGTACACACGGTCGGATTTTCCGATGGAAAATGTCCGATCGGAGCGTGTTGTCGGAAATTCCGACCGTGTGTGGGCGCCATCGGACATTTTCCATCGGATTTTCCGACACACAAAGTTGGACAGCAGGAGATAAAATTTTCCGACAACAAAATCCGATCGCGTCAATTCCGACCGTGTGTGGCCTGTTCCGACGCACAAAGTGCCATGCGTGCTCAGAAGAAATTCCGACACGGGACAGCTCGTTCTGGTAAACTTAGCGTTCGCAATGGATACAGCACTTTCGTCACGCTGCAATGTTAAAAATGGTTTAATACAGCGCACTCTCTTCTTCTTTATAATGTGACAAGAATTAAGTCGTTTTGCTGCTCATATTCACACACACTTCTCACAAAGTTTTATTTGTGTTTTTTTAGTGGGATTCCCTCAATATATTGTTATTAGTTGTCACATCTGACAGTTTTATATTTTTTTTGGATTTTTTTTTTTGGTTTTTAAGCCTTTTTTTTTCTTTAATGTTTGGATTTTTTCCAAGGCTGATCTTTGTTTAATGTTATTTTTATTTTTACTCCAGAATATTTTTGTGTGTGTTTTGTGTGGCAAGTTACCCCAACACCATTGATATCTTTTATTATTTAATCTCCATGAGATTTTTTGGTGTCGGTGTCCCTTGTTCATTTCACATTGTATATTTGCAATGTACCTGAATCCTCACAAACAAACCATCATTTTTGAAGTAAAACACATAGGAGAGTATAATTCAAAACAAAAATCCTTTATTAAGGTATCAGAACCAAACAAAGAGGAAGGCAACACTGGATCAACAGCAGAAATTAGTGAAGCCTGGGACCCCCATGGCAGACATCAATTCTTAAACCTCAAAATTGGTGGCCTGAGGAGTCCATATATAAGGGAGGGCAGTCTGGTCCGGGATTCACAGAGACTCGGATAGCAGCAGATGACATCAGTGTCCCCAGGCTGTGGTACCACAAGAGGCTGCATCTTTTGGCCGACCAGACTGGATCCAGGGCAATCACTCTTTGGTCTTCCTTTCACACTTCCTTCCCGGCTGTGGCTGTGCAGTAGGAGATGTGGCAGGAGGAGGAGTTGGACCTGGAGGAGGAGGAAGAGTAGGACCTGGAGGAGGAGGAGGACTGGGAGGACCTGGAGGAGGACTGGGAGGACCTGGAGGAGGACTGGGAGGACCTGGAGGAGAGAGAGGAGGAGGAGGAGGACCATCCCAAAGCTGTGTGTGAGGTGTAAGTTGTCCCCTCACACCTTTCTCCAGAGCCTCTGATATGAGGGCCTGACACATGGCTTGTTGGCCCTCCTCCATCCTCTGCATTTTATAGGCAATGAATGCCGCAAGGTTCTCCTGCCTGGTGTGGGGTGCTCCCAGGACCTCTGTAGCCCTCCAAAAAAATCTGATAGCCGCCTCCTCTAGGCTACTCCTCCTGCTGCCACTTTCTGTTTTCAGGGTGGGTGGAGGGACCTGCAGATCAGCCACCTCCTGGCTGAGACTTCCCTGTGTATGAAAAAGGGACATGGTTTTAGTTTTTTCATCATCAATCACAATCATAAATTAGTACTCCCAACTAACATCTAGTTAACATCATTGATTGGACAAGCAGAAATATTTAGAGGAATGCTATACCTGGCTCAATCTGGGCTCCTCCACATATGGCCTGGAAGGCCCAGGTTGGGGCGTCAGAAGCCTCAGCCAGGGGGGAAGGAAGCGTGGAAGGAAGACTTGAGAGGGATGGCCTGGGTTCAGTCTGGCCTGCCAGAAAGTGCAGCCTGTCATAGTACAACATCCTGGGGACATAGATGTCATCTGCTGCTCCGGATCTCTGTGAATCCAGGACTTTCTTGCGCTCCCTCAGATATGTGCTCCTCAGGCAACCAATTAAGATCTTTAAATAAGTGATGTCTGCTGTGGGGATCACCTGCTTCACAATTTCACACAATTGCTCCAGTGCTGCCTTCCTCTTTGCTTGGTTTTTGAAATGGGGGTGTTTAATCTCCCACAGACAGGGCAGCTCCCTTAGCGTATCAATGAATAGTGACATGAAGTCAGTATCTCTCATTAAGATATCCATGTTCACTGCAAGACACAACACAAGACAAAGCCTAATGTCAGACCAAACTCTCCTAATCTTGTTACAATATAGGCCTCAATCTA
Source organism: Lithobates clamitans (assembly GCA_037952925.1). Classification (NCBI taxonomy): domain Eukaryota; kingdom Metazoa; phylum Chordata; class Amphibia; order Anura; family Ranidae; genus Lithobates; species Lithobates clamitans. Next base: position 10,195,102 of record JBBGZY010000081.1, read on the forward strand.
GAAGCAGTATAGGCCCAAGTTTGTCTCTTACCTTCGTTCTTACGATCGGCGCGTCCAATGCTCCTTCCTCCACTCACAGATCGTACGTAATACGCACGCCTGTTACGCTTTATACACACTGCGCATGTGTGTAACTCCGCCCGCCCCTGATGTTTCTTTCTATTCTATTCCCCGCCCCTTTTCGTTCGGCGCAGTGGGGGAAGAGCATGATGGCGGAGTTACACCAGGTGCGTGCTAATTGTAGCAACGAGGAGGAGGAGGAAAGCCCGGATCCAGGCACGTCCCGATCCAGAAGGAGACGTTTTAAGGCCACAAATATGTCTTTGGGGAGATGTTGGAGATGGTCGACATCATGAGGAAGTCCGACTATGATGGAAAATATGGGCCTTACCCAAACCCGAACATCCGAAAGGCCAAGATCATGGCGAAAGTGGTCAGGAGTCTCGAGCGAAATTTCGGGGTACGAAGATCAAAAGATCAGCTCAGGAAGCGGTGGTCGGACCTGAAGTTGAGAGAGCCGGAGCAGTACCGAAAGATCCGGAGAGTGCTGCAAAAAAGTAAGTAGTTGTGCTGTGTTTCACATTTTTTTGGGGCCTACTTGGATGCCAAATATTTGTTTAGGTAGATGGGTTTGTTACTAGAATGAAATGCAAACTAGATTGTGTGTAAGGAGAGGACACTGAGCAGCTGTTTTCACATCTGGACACTGGAGCACTAGTGTGGGACCCCAGAACACCATTTTTATTAGGGGGGGCACACAGGTGCTCCAGTGTATACTATAGGGGGGGTTACATGTGTGAAGCTTGTACCAAACAGGTAAAGTATTGCAGCTTGACAAAGGGCAATAAAAAAAGACATCGTTGAACTCGGCTAAAATAGACAATTGTACCCCACTTCCAAGCAATGTTTCCTATTTCTAGTTCTGCCATCAAATATCTGTGTGCTAATTATACCATTTTTGTTTTACATAGGGGAGAAAAGACTCGGACACTCCTCATCCCCTGAGAACACAGACCCCCCCCCCCTCTGGAAGAAGGGGAACTACCCCAAACACAAGATGCTGAGCAGGAGGAAGAAGAAGACGTGGTGGAGATTGGCACCACAACAGGTGAGTGTCTGCGACCACAGACTCAGGTAAAAGAGATGACTGGTGGCAGATTTTTGAGACCTGTTTTTTTTGTTCTTTATCTCTTTTTAGGTGATCGTGATGTGAGGGAGAGAGAACGCTTTACATCTGAAAGTGCCCAGATACTGATAAGGGAGATCATGGGATGTAATCTCCAATTGCAAAACATCCAGCAACAAATACGTGATGTTATTAAAAAAAATAATAACATCATTGATGTTTTGGGGCGAATTTAAACCCCACAAAATGACCGTTTTTATGTAATTTAAATTTTTACAATGTTTTGAAAAGCCAAATTTGGAGGATGCACACAGTGTGCCAACATGTGCTATCTGCCATCACGGGAGATCAATGGACTTGTTTTGGGGGTGCAACCCCTTCCTCAATTATAAAGTAGCGTTGAGGAAGGGCTTGCTCCCCCAAAACACGTCCCTTGATCCCCCATGATGGCAGATAGCACATGTTGACATTCGTAAATTGGTGTGCATCTTCCAAATTTGGCTTTTCCAGGGGTGAGTTCCCCCCATCTGAACGCTATATCAAACCCAGTTCCTAAATACTGATGTCTGATATAGCCTTCAGGTTTTACCTAATGTGAACTTTGTAAGTTCAAGTTTTTTGGCTTTCTTGTTGGTTTTGCACAGGCCTGTTTTATTTGAAATGGATATTTTGATTTTTCATAATGCTACTGCAAACATTTTATACAACAAACATGTTGGTTTGTTTTAAAAACCTTTGGTAAATGCACATGTGATTGTGCAGGTATAAAAAAGTGCCTTACTCAAGAATGTGTGGATTATTGTCTCAACACTACAACACTTTTGGGGTGATGTAATTGTTGTTTTATGCACAAATGGGGGTTATTTCCTAAGGGCAAATACACTTTGCACTACAAGTGCAGGTTCAGTGCAGTTGCAAGTGCACTTGTAGTGAAATGTGTTTTTGCATTTAGGAAGTACCAGCCAACAGTGCTTTGTATAAGGTTACCCAATCACGACATTTTCTGCACTCAACACATTTCTGTCAGGGTCAGCTAAAACAAACACAAGCAGTAAATGTCCACCAAGAATTTCTTTTGGTTGTTTTTTATTTGAAAAAGGTGTCACAGATTGTCTGGCATATTGATAGCCCCCCTACCCGCAAAGAACTCCAGGTATCGTAACCGGACATCACGGGCATTCAGGGAGGGCAAGCCAGGACGGCCGCTTTCAAGTGCCGTCATTGTTGAAGTATTTGGGATTCCGGCCTCAGGCCCAACTGAGCCAGCATAGTTGGCTGAATGTTTTCGTAGAAAATTATGGAGAACACAGCAGGCAAGTATTATATGGTTCAGTTTATACTCCGCCATATGGATGGGTGTCAGAAATAGTCGGAACCGGCTGGCCAGGATTCCAAATGTGTTCTCCACCACTCTTCGGGCTCTGGCCAGCCGGTAATTAAAAACCCTCTGTTCCGGGGTGAGGGTCCTCATCGGGAATGGCCACATCAGGTGGTCCCCCAGCGCAAATGCTTCATCAGCAACGAACACAAATGGGAGACCTTCAACATTGTCCTCTGGAGGTGGCAAGTCCAAACTGCCATTCTGGAGACGCCTGTAGAACTCCGTCTGGTCGATGACTCCACCATCGGACATCCGGCCATTCTTCCCCACGTCCACATACAAGAACTCGTAATTAGCCGACACCACCGCCAACATCACTATACTATTAAACCCCTTGTAGTTATAATAGTACGACCCCGAGTTGGGTGGTGGGACGATGTGGACGTGTTTCCCATCAATTGCCCCTCCGCAGTTAGGAAAGTCCCACCGCTGGGCAAAGTGGGAGGCCACAGTCTGCCATTCCTGTGGCGTGGAAGGAAACTGTTGAGGAAAAAACAATAAACATTACTATTTTTTCACAGAAACCTGGCAAGCAGATTAGACACAAACATTATGGGTCAACCTCCAGATAGCATATATTAAGGGGAATTTAACAACAACAAAGTATAAGGTACACCTATCATATTCCCCCTCCCCCCCTCTCATGGGCCATTTCTAACATTATAGGGGGGGGGGGAACTCTTGGACAGGTAACCCTCTTCACTTCATTGAGAGATGAATGCCTAAATAATGGGTATTACTTGGAACAGCCCCTCCTTAGTTACACTATTGGCAGCCCACTGGACAGGTAAGAAGTGTCATAATACAAAGATATAAATACACACTGTACACATTTGAGCACATTTGGACATTCTGCTATTACCTATCAAGATCATAATAGGATACAAGAACTTTAAACAGTACCATTGGAAAGTATACAGGCAGGCCCTTGCACTACATGTTTTGGGGAATTCATCCATAAATCTGACCAGTAAAGAGGTGGGTATAGTGTGTATGGGTTTGGCAAAGTCAGCAGATAGATGATTGAGGATAGAGAATTGGGATCAGCTGACTTAGCAGTTGGGGGAGGGAGGGTTACCAAAAATTTGGGGACACCACAAAAAAAAGCCTCTGGCCCTCTGCCTGAATTAAAATCCAAAATAACATTTCCAAACATTTTAGGGGGTGTTTGGGGTAAAGCACTACTATGGAGCTGATAAAATACATTGTTAAGTGACTACATGAGGTGAATATAGGGCAGGAGACACCATGCTGGAGAGGTTATTGAAGGGCAAATATGTATGAAGGACATAAAATAATAATTACATAAAAATCCAGCATGCATGAGGACAAAGGGGACATTCACAGCATATTACAATCATGGTAATTGGGGAATGAGGAAAGAAATACAATATATTAGCAAACATTCAATACAATAAAATGTGATATAAAAGGATAAAAATCTTACCTTCATATACTCCTTCTGCAGGACCTGGATGATGGCAGAACAGGTCTCTGGGATAATGATCCCCAGAGCCTGGGGGGAGATGCCTGTCGAGAACTTGAGGTCCTGCAGGCTTCTCCCTGTGGCCAAATACCGCAAGGTAGCGACCAACCTCTGCTCCAGAGTGATGGCTTGCCTCATGCAGGTATCCTGCCTGCTGATATAGGGGGTCAGCGAAGCCAACAAACGGTGAAACACGGGGTCCGTCATCCTGAGAAAGTTCCTGAAATCATCAGGATTATTCTCACGGATCTCACGGAGCAAAGGCATATGACAGAACTGGTCACGCTGAAGCAACCAATTCTTGGTCCATGAACTCCTCCCCACCCTGTTCATGGACTGGACTTGTGTCAAGGTCAGGACCCCAACACCAAGCCCCCGCACAGCACGAACTCTACGAGGAGTACGCATACGAAACATGGCTATAAAACGGTCGGCTGCTCAGAACGAAGTAACAGAACGCACTGAAGAACAGCAAGGCCTGTGAAGAGCGACCTGAAAACCAGTAACGAACGAACAAGAATACAGTGACTAAAGTCACGCGGAACTTGCTTGCACGCACTGAAGAGCAGATACAAACCCACAAGCACAAACTGAACGGCAGAAAACGATCTGAAAGCCATGAGTCTGAAAAAGCGCGAATCGTCTCTCACCAAACTTTTACTAACACGAGATTAGCAAAAGGAGCCCAAAGGGTGCTGCGCTTGGTTCTGAACCGGCCTTTTCTAGTCTCGTCGTACGTGCTTGACGTCACCGCGTTCTTGGCGATCGGAAATTCCGACAACTTTGTGCGACCGTGTGTAGGCAAAACAAGTTTGAGCCAACATCCATAGGAAAAAATCCGAGGATTTTGTTGTCGGAATGTCCGATCAATGTCCGACCGTGTGTACGGGGCATAACTCTGAAAACAGAGAGTAAAGACCCAAGGAACTCATTTTATCAAACCACTAGGGCAACATGTACCAGTGCATTATTAGCTTGTTGTTGGCATTTCCAGCAGTTGATTATACCATGCTTCAATACCCCACAAAGTGTATTCTCATTTTTATAGGATTTTAAAGGCAAGTCAAACATTATTTATGCTAAAAAAGTCTTTTTTTTGTAGTCGCTTAAAAATAAGATATAAAAACAATAAACAGTTTTTCAAAGATCATAGAATTTTTCATTACATATAGTACATTGTGTACATTAAGGATGCATTGAAGTGGCATTTCCCAACTACTTGCTATTCAGTTCCACCATCAATTGTGAACTTATGGATGGTTTCCTGTAGGTTCTGTACCCATCTCAAACTGCGCTCTCCCAGTTCTCTCAGGCGTGCCTCCCTAGTGCTCCCAACTGTGCTCACTCACCAGCCCTCCTGGCTGCTACCAGCTGTCCTCCCTGGAGACCCTTAGAAATGTTCTCTCTCTCTGTATTGTCCTTGCTCTCTCATGTGCCTCTCCATCCAGGATCTCTTTACTCCTCCCAGATGCACCCAAACCCCCGGCCCAGAGTCACCCCCCACAGACTGGAGAGCTCCCCGTGTGCCCCGACAGCCTCCACACTCTCTCACTCCAGCTCTTCCACCCGAAACTCCTCCCCAGCTGGGCTGACCCCAGGTATTTGAGGAGGCCTGCCCCCTGCCAATCCAAGTTGGGAATTGGTCAAGGCTCCTCAAGGTACCCCAGGCAGCCCCACCTCTCCTCCCCACCCTAACTTCTGCATATTCTAGAAAGAAGAGGGAGGCGACAGTGATGCTACCTGTGAGTCACCCAGCCCTGCCCTAGGCCACTTCCAGCCCAGAATGAAAACAAACAGGCCTAGCCACAAGCTAGGCCTGCTTAAATTTTCCTATTCTCCAGAAAAATCCTCACTCTAGCACATACCTAACTAGAGCGTGCTACATTTCATTTAGGCTTTTGCACAATTATATTGCATGTGAACACTTGGGAGATTGGAGGTTGTATAATTTTATTGATCTGAACTTGTCAAAAACCATAAAATCAGACAGAGACAGAAGTACAGTTAAATCACACTTGTTTAATAATAAAAGTAAATAGAACAAACATAGTCAAAAAGCCAGAGTTCAGGAATCGGAACGGATAGTTAGAAAAGCCAAACGTCAGGGAGCCAGAGATGAGCGTAGTAAAACAGCAATCAGGATCTGGAGCCAGAAGAGAAATCAGCCAAGCAAGTCTTTTAACAGGAGTTCGTCTCTGTGATGTTGACTAAGGTGAAGGCAGATATCCTCTGGGCTGTAGGCAGGACTGACGAGCAGGATATTGTCAACAGCTATGTAACTGTGGAAAGATAGGAGCTGGCAATTAGCCGACAGCTGAGCCGCCAGCTCAGAGAAGAAGGTTCTTTCCTTTCCTGTATTTTCCTGAGCCCAGCCCTGACAGAACTATTTTTAATGCTCAAAAAGCTTTATCCAAAGAGGCCAATCAGGATACTTACAAATAAGCATTTCAGTAGTGTAGACTGTAGAATACACAATCCAGGCCTGCCACACCACGAAGATCACATTCCTCAATCCTCCCTATACTCTTTACTCTCTTTTACTCCTAGTTGCATTGTATTGGTGTCCAAATATTTGGACATGTCTCTGTACAACACAAACAGTGAATCACAGTAGTAGAAAGATGGGAATCCTTTTGGGCCATGAGAATACTCTAACCAAGGATAGAATATGATGTGAGTGTTTCTGAATGTTTTGAAACAGTTATAATGTACAAGTTTATCATGCATTCATTTTTAAAGTGACATTACTTTATGTTGCAGAAGTGGTAAAAATCTCTAAGGAGGAAATTGATTACACCTATATTTCGAAAACATGTTGGACTGGGGAGACACGTCTGAGAGAACTAGGAGATCGCAGTTTGAAATGGGTGCAGAACCAGAAGAGAGGACTGTGGGAAGGGCAGTGGAAAGAGGTCTTTGCAGCCAGGCTGGCTGGTAGGGCCTGAAGAGAGCTATCTGGGAGCAGTAGCTGAATAGAGGACAGTTAGCATCTGAACTATTTCTACACCACAGGGACCCAAGGTAGGGAGTTCCAAAGGATGGGAGAGGCTCTGGGGAAGTCCTGGAGACAAGCATGGGAGGAGGTGACAAGGGAGCTAGAAAGCAGGAGGTCTTGGGAGGACCGAAGAGAGAGGCTTGGTTGGTATTTTGAGACTAGGTTAGTGATGTAGCTGGGGGCAGAGTTGTGGGCGGCTTTGCAATTAATGTTAGTACTTTGATTTTTATTCGTTGGGTGAGTGGAAGCCAGTGCTCTCAGGGCTTTGTTGGCTTTGCTCGAAAAAGATCAAGCCACATTAGACAGAGTGGGGGCTTGTTTAGAAAACTTGCATAAAGAAGCTAACATGAGGATGTTGTCCCCCCCCCGCAGGGTATGTGGGATTCTTTAGAATACACGGATGGGCCTGGATGTGCAGCACTGGCAAAATGTGGCCAACTCATACATGATCAATTTTGTTCTGGAATTAGAGGGAGACTGTTGAAAAGGGCACCAAATGATTATGTTCAGGCTGACAGAGAAGCCATTTTCCCTAATATACTACAGAAAGTTATCAAGTGATCAGGAAGAAGAAGGAGCGGGGATGACAATGCCCAGGGCCAAGTCCGCAGGCTTTTAATAAGGGACACTAAAGTATCTTCTGCCTTAGATTAAGGGGGTAAACGGGATGACTAGTAGTTAGAACAAAAAGGTGAATAGAGACTTTTTTTTTTTTAATTGTTTATTTATAGAAATTTTACAGAGCTTACAAAATAAGAAATAAAACATTTCAAAAATTAACTGTCACATATACATAGGAATGTTAAATATCAAAAGCATGGTATAGTCAGACATTGGAACAATGTATCTTAATTTCAGTTATACGAACGTATTATACCATACATTTATTTAAAATATAAGAGTAACATCTAGAAATACCTGTAAATGTAAAGGGGAAGAGAAAATAAAAGAAGAATTAGCATCATGGGGTACAGAAAACACAATTGTTTCTAGAACTGGAATATGGTTGCATAAAGGGCACTTGCCTAAGATATCGAAGGAGTTACTTTGGGGCAAAACTCTGAATCATAACATACAGTCATAAAATCGTGGCAATGAGCCATCAATCAATGCAGTCAAATGTTCCATCCTGTGTATATCTGCCACAGTAGAGAGAAATTGTGAGAAAGTGGGTGGGGGGAGATAGACAGCCAACATCTGGGTATAACCCGCTTTGCTGCCATAAGATAAAAGACATTAACCTCCCTGTGGCTTTGAAGACACCTGGAAAAGGGAGACCTAATAAAGTCCATATTTCAGTGGTGTCTGTTTTTATTGTTGTCTGTAGACTATGTGTGAAATTTCAGGATCAAGGGATGCTGTTAATTTGAGGTACTAAAAAATTGTTGTAAATAGTATTCATTGAAACATTTGGATAACAAGCACTGGTAAACTCACTGTATGCTGAGATATAGGACCTCACAATGTGGAAGGATGAGCACTGGTGGCTCTTCCGCAATTTTGTTATCTATTCCAAAATGGAAAGCATATTTAACAGCATGAAACCAGATCTTAACCACTTAAGGACCAGAAGGATTTGTCCCTTAATGACCAGGCCATTTTCTGCGATACGGCACTGCGTCATTTTATCTGACAATTGTACGGTCGTGCAACATTGTACCCAAACAAAATTGATGTACTTTTTTTCCCCACAAATAGAGCTTTCTTTTGGTGGTATTTGATCACCTCTGCGATTTTTATTCTTTGCACTATAAACAAAAGCAGAGCGACAATTTTGAAGAAAAAAACACAATATTTTTTACTTTCTGCTATAATACATATCCAATAAAAAAAAATTTAAAAAAATTGAATTTCTTCATCAATTTAGGCCCCTTTCACACTGGTACAACACGACAGTCGTAAAAGTGTGGATCCAACTTTGCCCTGCGACTTGAAGTCCGACATCAGTCCGACTTCAATGAATGGGGATCCGACTTTGATCCCAACAATGCAGGCACTTTATGTCTGGTATGAATCTTTAGGGAGAACTCCACGCCAAATAAAAAAAATAAAAATAACGGCATGGGTTCCCCCTCTGAGACCATACCAGGCCCCTCGGTCTGGCATGGATTTTAAGGGGAATCCCCCACACCGAAAAATCGGCGTGGGCCCCCCAAAATCCATACCAGACCTTTATCCGAGCACGCAGGTCAAGAAGGGGGTGGGGACGAGCGAGCGCCCGCCCTCCTGAACCGTACCAGGCCGCATGCCCTCAACATGGGGAGGTGGGTGCTTTGGGGCGGGGGGCCCACCCCCCCCACCCCAAAGTACCTTGTCCCCATGTTGCAACCATGGCCGTTGGTTGTCGGGGTAAAAAATAAAACGCAGTACACAGGTTTTTAAAGTAATTTATTAAGTCAGCTGCAGCGTCTCTTCCAATCTCTTCTCCCCTCTCCAGCTGTTCTGCCTCCTCCATTGACATCTTCTGCCTCTGCTAGTTCTTCTCCCCTGTCCGGGTCTTCTTAGCTGATGTCTTCTAGCCCTCTCTGGTTCTTCTCCCTTTGTCCGCTGTCTTCTGCCTCTGCCAGGTCTTCTCCCACTCTAATGCTGGGTGCGCGGTATGCCACTACTTATATTGGCATGGGCCAATATAAGTAGTGGCACACCGCGTACCCATTTGTGCGGGAGAGAGCGTTGAGTCAACATCGGAAGAAGAACAGAGGGAGAAGACAGCGGAGAAGACCTGGCAAAAGAGTGAGAAGACAGCGCAGAAGACCCGGAGGAGGCAGAAGACATCAGGCAGAGGGAGAAGAACCCGAAGAGGGCTAGAAGACATCAGCGGAAAGCAGAGAAGACTCGGAGAGGGGAGAATAAATCTGAAGTGATGCAGGAGCTGCCTTAATAAATTACTTTAAAAACCTGTGTGCTGTGTTTTGTTTTTGATAATTTTTTTAGGTGAATGGGTAGGGGTACAGTGTACCTGATACTCATTCACATAGGGTGAGGGGCCAAGATCTGGGGGCCCCCTTGTTAAAGATATAAGAAACAACTAGGTGACTAACCCACTAGATTTCCTCTGTAAACTAAATATTTTAAGGCATTTTATGACTCTTTAACAATTACCAGATATGCGGCCCAGTCTCTGAAGGGAGGGGATCGTGCTCTGCTTCAGTATGTCACAGTACATGATGTTGGCATTCATGGTTCTCTCAATGAACTGTAGCTCCCCAGTGCCACCAGCACTCATGCAGTCCCAGACTATGACACTCCCACCACCATGCTTGACTGTAGGCAAGACACACTTGGCTTTGTACTCCTCACCTGGTTGCCGCCACACACGCTTGACACCATCTGAACCAAATAAGTTAATCTTGGTCTCATCAGACCACGGGACATGGTTCCAGTAATCCATGACCTTAGTCTGCTTGTCAGAAAACTGTTTGTGAGCTTTCTTGTGCATCATCTTTAGAAGAGGCTTCCTTCTGGGATGACAGCAATGCAGACCAATTTGATGCAGTGTGCGGTGTATGGTCTGAGCACTGATAGGCTGACCCCCCCACCCCTTGAACCTCTGCAGCAATGCTGGCAGCACTCATATGTCTATTTCCCAAAGATAACCTCTGGATATTATGCTGAGCACATGCACTCAACCTCTTTGGTCAACCATGGCGAGGAATGTTCTGGGTGGAACCTGTCCTGTTAAACCGCTGTAAGGTCTTGGCCACCATGCTGCACCTCAGTTTCAGGGTCTTGGCAATCTTCTTAAAGCCTAGGCCATCCTTATGTAGAGCAAAAATTATTTTTTTCAGATCCTCAAAGAGTTCTTTGCCATGAGGTGCCATGTTGAACTTCCAGTGACAAGTATGAGAGAGCGAGAGCGATAATACCAAATTTACCACACCTGCTCCCCATTCACACCTGAGACCTGGTAACACTAATGAGGCACATGACACCGGGGAGGAAAAATGGCTAATTGGGCCCAATTTGGACATTAGGGGGTGTACTCACTTTCGTTGCCAGTGGTTTAGAAATGAATGGCTGTGTGTTGAGACATTTTGAAGGGACAGCAAATTTACACTGTTATACAAGCTGTACACTCACTACTTTACATTTGTAGCAGTGTCATTTCTTCAGTGTTGTCCCACGAAAAGATATAGTAAAATATTTACAAAAATATGAGGGGTATACTAACTTTTGTGATATACTGTATATCCATAAGGGGAATGCTATTGTAGACCTCTGGGAGGGTCTCCCCTTGGAGGTGAAACACAAGATTTGCACTGAAGTTCATTACTGGATTTCTGATTATTCACAGAGAGTGTGTGAGCATGTGCACTAAGTGAATGGACTGGATTTTATGATCACTTTTCTATCAGGGCTATTTACAGTATCCATTTAAGATTCCTCGGCTGTTATGGTTATTTCAGCTGCAAGTTACTTTTGATTATATCAAATGGTTCACAAGTGTAATATGTCACTATAAACTATATATATATATTTTTTTTGTTGACCTATGAAGGGTGATCAACTCTATTGCCATGTCTATATCATTAATATTCAACAAGTGTTTGCATCATATTTATATGTAATTATTTGAGCTAGCAGAATAGGTGGCATTTCACATTTCTTTGATTTTTAATTCATTTTCAATAGTTTAACTTTTAGGTTGTTCAGTAGCATTATCAGCTATTGTTCTAGATACCAAGCTCTATTTTAATGTGAGCAGTGTACTATATTTTATTAGAATATATTGTTTCTGGGGGCAAAAAGGCCACATAGCTGCTAAAACAATTTAGGAGAAAAGTGTTCAGAGCCTGCTCCGACTATATTCGTATCATGTATTATCATTTTATTCAAAAGAATATCACGTCTTAAACACAATATTTTTCTATGGCTTTTACACAAACATTGATATTAATCTTGTTTCAACAATCAGCGTTTTCGTAGTGCTCAGTCCAGATAGTGAATTGCAGAAGGAACAAGGCTTTCATTCCTTGTTTAGAGATTAATGATCCTCTCTTGTTGTTGAGAGGAATGGAATCCCCCAAGCACATCTTAAAACCAGTTGCAATGTTAGGAAGCCCAAGAAAAAAAGGCACAGATGAATATATCCAAATTATTGTGGCATTAGAAGAATACATATAGAATATTTCACCCATGAAGGATGACTGTTATGTTTTTTTCATGAGCATAAAAGTCTCGTAAGCAGTAACTTGCCAGGCATTACTGGGCTGTGAAGGTCTCTCCTGATGCAGAAAATATTGATGGATAAGTTGGATCTGACTTTTCTATCTTCTATTCATGCCTTGTTTTTCCTCCTGCATTATGACTGTAATAAAGCATAGCCTGACAACCAAGAACTTGCACTTTTTACTATCTTGTACAAGGACAATGCATGTCTGAAATTATGAGTGAGATTCAATTTTTACATTTGCACATTTTTGTAAAATTACAAAGAGAGCTTTGCCTTGCTGCACAACTTGCCCGCAACACTTCACGCTAATTAGGAGCCAACTTAAAGCTTAGGAGATACCATAAAAGTGCTGTTATCTAATATTGCCTAAATCACTGAGGCTGCAGAGCCTATTCTTTATAACACCTTATAGCCTCATTGATGAAGTGCTTGAAGAAGTTTTTATGTAGCTTTTTTACAAAGTGGACTTAACCTCATATAAAAGGTGTGCATTCTGGGCTTAAAAGCAGCATATTGCTAATAGACACAATGTATTTTCAATATCTTCCTGGCATGACAATATTTCTTTTGAAGCAGGACCTGCAACAAAATGAAAGCAGATTTTAACTCTAACTAAAGTGGTTGTAAAGGCACAAGGTTTTTTTACCTTCATGAATTCTATGCATGAGGGTAAAAAAACTTCAGTGAGCAGCAGATCCCCCAGCCCCTCACAATGCTTACCCAAGCCCCCTCTCGTTCTAGTGATGTCTACGAGAACCTTGGCTCTGGGGATTCGCACTCCTGATTGGCTTTTGGAAGCAGTGGGAGCCATTGGCCCCCACTGCTATCAAACACAGCCAGTGAGCCAATCAGAAGATGGAGGGGGCAGGGCAGGTGCCATGGCTCAGTGTGTGAATGGAAACGCAGAGCCACGGATTGGGAGTGCACAGCTTGCTGTGGGGGCACCTGGCAGGAGGGGGGGGGCAGGAATGCCGGTGTGGGACCCAAGAAGAGAAGGATCTGTGCAAAACCACTGCACAGAGCAGGTAACATGTTTGTTAGTGAAAAAAAGGAATATAAGAAACCCTGCAACCTGAGCACCCTGGATCAACTCAAAACAATGAATAATGCAGTGTAGTAATTAAACAATAAATAAATAAATCAGCTCGTAGTAGGGCTCAAAAAGTCTGAATCATGAAAGGAAAACAACAATAGTAATTTTCATACTACGCTCAACTAAAACCATCAAATAAAACATGCATTGAACATCAACAATAGTGACTCAATTAGGTATATTTGCAATGTCCATACACCACTACCAGATGTCTCCAACCGAGTGAAAGTGATGTCTTCTTTATAAGTCCATGAAATAAATGTGATATCAGAAGTGCCTTCTTCCACCAACCTCTAGGCAAACATCCTACTAACCAGACATACATGACACCCATTACAGGTAGTCATAAACAGCATGTCATGTTGAGATGTATTCTCCAGGGAAGCCGACCCATGAAGTTGCACGCCCAACGGGCAAAAGCTATGGTATATCAAATATGTCAAGAAGAAAAAGAAAGGCTCCTCAAGGTGCAGTTTGTAAATTGTAATGTGTCACAGCTAAAAAAATGCACTTACAGTATTGCAGATCAAAACAAGCTCATTAAAATACTGTAAGTGCATTTTTTTTAGCAGTGACACGTTAAATTTTACAAACTGCACTGTGAGGAGCCTTTCTTTTTCTTCTTGACATATGTGATATACCATACCTTTTTCCTGTTGGGTGTGCAACTTCATGGGTCGGTTCCCTTTTCCCTGGAGAATACATCTCTGCTTGATACGCTGTTTATGACTACCTGTAATGGGTGTCATGTACATCTAGTCAAAATACAATAGCACAGCAGGGAGGATTCTTCCACCGAGGATATCCTACCTAGGTCCTGTCACAAGGTGAGATATTGAGAACACTGAGGGATACAGTCACACTTTATACTAGTAAAGAGGTTGTCCTGGAGTGGTCAGAGGGGACGGAGCTGACCCATGGTAGGCTGACATGAGAAGGATCCAGGGAAGGAAAACTACAGTAAGGAGATTTTCCCATATATATATATATATATATATATATATATATATATATATATATATATACAGTATCTCACAAAAGTGAATACACCCCTCACATTTTAGTAGATATTTGATTATATTTTTTCTTATGAGGACACTGAAGAAATGACACGTTGCTACAATGTAAAGCAGTGAGTGTACAGCTTGTATAACCGTGTAAATTTGCTGTCCCCTCCAAGTAACTCAACACACAGCCATTAATGTCTAAAACGCTAGCAACAAAAGTGAGTACACCCCTAAATGAAAATGTCCACATTGGGCCCATAGTGTCAATATTTTGTGTGGCCACCATTTTCCAGCACTGCCTTAACCCTCTTGGGCATGGAGTTCACCAGAGCTTTACAGGCTGCCACTAGAGTCCTCTTCCACTCCTCCATGACAACATCACAGAGCTGGTGGACCTTGTGCTCCTCCACCTTCCGTTTGAGGATGCCCCACAGATGCTCAATAGGGTTTAGGTCTGGAGACATGCTTGGCCATTCCATCTCCATTACCCTCAGCTTCTTTAGCAAGGCAGTGGATGTCTTAGAGGTGTGTATGGGGTCCTTATCATGTTGGAATACTGCCCTGTGGCCCAGTCCCCGAAGGGAGGGGATCATGCTCTGCTTCAATATGTTACAGTACATGTTGGCATTCATGGTTCCCTCAATGAACTGTAGCTCCCCAGTGCAGGCAGCACTCATGCAGCCACAGACCATGACACTATCACCACCATGCTTGACTGTAGGCAAGGCAGGACACACTTGTCTTTGTACTCCTCACCTGGTTGCCCCCACACATGCTTGACACCATCTGAACCAAAATATGCTTTTATCTTGGTCTCATCAGACCACAAGACATGGTTCCAGTAATCCATGTCCTTAGTCTGCTTGTCTTCATCAAACTGCGGGCTTTCTTGTGCATCATCTTTAGAAGAGGCTTCCTTCTGGGACGACAGCCATGCAGAGTGCACACCAATTTTATGCAATGTACGGCATATGGTCTGAGCACTGACAGGCTGACCCCCCACCCCTTCAACCTCTGCAGCAATGCATACGTCTCTTTCCCAAAGACAACCTCTGGATATGACACTGAGCATGTGCACTCAACTCCTTTGGTCAACCATGGCAAGGCCTGTTCTGAGTGGAACCTGTCCTGTTAAACCACTGTATGGTCTTGGCCACCATGCTGCAGCTCTGTTTCAGGGTCTTGGCAATCTTCTTATAGCCTAGGCCATCTTTATGTAGAGCAACAATTCTTTTTTTCAGATCCTCAGAGAGTTCTTTGCCATGAGGTGCCATGTTGAACTTCCAGTGACCATAATGAGAGAGTGAGAGCGATAACACCAAATTCACAACTGAGACCTTGTAACACTAATGAGTCACATGACACCGGAGAGGGAAAATGGCTAATTGGGCCCAATTTGGACATTTTTACTTAGCTGTGTACTCACTTTTGTTGCCAGTGGTTTAGATATTAATGGCTGTGCGTTGAGTTATTTTGAGGGGACAGCAAATTTACACTGTTATACAAGCTGTACACTCACTACTTTACATTGTAGCAAAGTGTCATATCTTCAGTGTTGTCACATGAAAAGATATAATAAAATATTTACAAAAATGTAAGGGGTGCACTCACTTTTGTGAGATACTGTGTGTATATATATATATATATATATATATATATATATATATATACACAAATGATTGGCAAAAGTATTGGAACGCCTGCCTTTACCTGCACATGAACTTTAATGGCATCCCAAACGTGTGCCATCATCGGCACATGCACTGTGTAGAAATGGCGCCCTTCATGCCATTTCCTCACTAGTGAGTGCAATAACTGGTGGCTCCTGTGACTCTGGCCAGTCACAGAGCGGGAGTCCACAGCCCCAGAAGGAAGAGGGGCGAACATGGATGCGGCCTCCAGCGGGGACAGTGTGGGCTTTGTTTGCAGGTAAGTGCCACATAATGTGCTAGTATGCGATGCACATTCTGTGTCCTCCCCTGTCAGAACGGAGATCTGCCCCGTTATGTCTCTGTGGGAAATGATCGCGGGTGGCTGGCAAACATTGCGCCCGCCGGACCCGCTGATTGTTTCCCACAGGTGCGCGCCCACACAGGCTAGTGCACAGGTACAGGTACGTTGTTTCGCGCAGCCGAGCCACCTTGCCGCAGTACAACTTGGATGAAAAAGTATCCTGTTCTCTTTGTATTGCTTCCTTTGTGTGAAATCCCTGGTGTTCTTGCCAGTCCCTCTGCATTCTATTAAAGACTGAACACACTAAGCAGGAAAATTCAGTGTGGTCAGTTATCTAGATAAGCTGGAACTCAGCCTCCTCTCCTCCAATGATCAGACTTCTGTGACACGGCCCCTCCCTTCCTGCACAGCCATTCACTGGCAAGTCCAGTGTACTGCTGTTTCTCCTCCCCCAGCTCGTATGCATCTGAAAACAGAGGGAATGTGATCACTTATGTAAAAGCAAAAAAAAAGGTTTTCATAATGTTTGTTTTTTAATATCTGTACACAAATGCTTTGTCTTTCCTTTCTATGTTAAACTGAATTAGTTGTTTTACAAGGTGAGGGTTTACATATACTCTAACATCTTATGGTGCTGCAGATGACATTTGGAAATGTGTTTCATGCTGTGTACCTTGACTCATGCACCGCACCATATCATTCCCTTCCCCTAAATTGAATGTCATGAAACCATTACTAAAATATGAGTACAGTGGGCCTGTGTGCAAGTTGGTACCTCTTCCCTCAGAAAAGAAAAACTAAAGCTTAATTTACACTAACCTTGGTGGTGTTACATCCAGCTCAATTTTCCTTCAATAAAACTGACCTTTCAGGTAAATTAAATGGCATAATCATTAAAATTATGCAGGGGTACTTGGTATACACTGCTGGAATTTAAAACAATCAAAGAATGTAGACTACTGTATATGGGTGGAATTACTGTTCTAAATACAAAAAGGGTGCAATCGCTGTTTTTAATTACAATAAGGGGCACACAGCACAGAAACGCATGCTCACCTGCAGTCCCTGCTTATGTAGTGTAATCACTGCGTGGGGAGAGAGAGGGATGTGAGCTGTCTCGTGACAGTTCACCTCTCGTATGACAAGACATGTTAGGAATCTGCTGCAGTTTTTTACTATATATGAAAAACCTCAACATTCCATCTGCAAGGGCCTGGCCTTGAACCTGGGATCTCTGCTGGGTCTGAAATTAACTCTCCTCACTGAGCTACCTGAGATACTGGACAGCACCCTGTCTGATCCATTGGACAACCCTGACTTGTGCCTTGACTTCTGCTAACCCTTCAACTCTTTGCTCCTCCCATGAACTTCCTGATTTAAGCCATGCCTTGTGCTCTCTCCAGCCAATATCTCTGTCTTCCCTGCTGCCCTCAATATCTTTGCTACCACTTATTACCGACACTTGGCTTGTTCCTTTACTATGCTTCTGCCTAATCCCAACTTGCAACTACTCATTACTGACCTTTAGCTTATTTAGTGATTATGCATCTGTTGGATCCTTACCTGCTATATCCGTTACTGGACCCCAGCTTGCTCACCTCCTGGTGGGGCAATCCTAAAGGACTGTGACCTGGTACTTACACGCTGCTTAACCCACCTCAAATCATCAGGAGCTCTGGTGAACACCAGTTAGTACTTAGACCCTACACTTCAGGTGAGACTACAGCATCCGCCAAGGTGACTCCGCTTGTAAACCTATCCCACTGGTCGGTGGAAGTCCCGCTACAGCTATAGCAGCTGGTCTTCGAGCCTGAGCTCTGATCGTGACACACTCTGTTAATTAAATGCAAACCCTGAACTATTTTCTTTTTGACTCTGAAATAGAAACTGGCACAGGTGGTAGGTGGTGCAGGTAGACTTCCAATAGGTCTATCTGCTTAATTATTGCTGCTCACATCACCTCTGACAGTTTCCTGTGCCATTATACCAGTGCAGGGAGATTATTTAATTCACTGATATGTTTGTATATTGTAGAATAATATGTACCTAGTGTCCTTCAGGAATTGGTAGACATGTACACCGGCTTATTCAGTAGGGCTAAGGGCAAAATGTACAGCAGCCAATGAAAATACTATGCTAGACCTTGCAAATTTCAGACACTCGCAGAGGATGTAATAATGAAAAAGAATTGAGCCACCAGCATCTTTCTCCTTATCCCTTTTTAAACATTTTTTTAGCAATTTAAAAGGCATCAATACTTCACTTCTTTGACTTCATGAGTTGCTCCAGGAGTGCTGGTCACAAAGGCTGAATATTTTATTCATTGACCTTTAAAGTGTTATTTTATGTTTGCAGCCAAATTTGAGTAAATCCCCACCAAAACATCTGCACGTGATTATGTATTCAAAGTGAACAGGAACTTGCTTTTCACATGGCTGTGTAACTGAAGTGAATATTAACACAACTTTTTTCTCAACTCCTAAATCAGCCCAATGGTATGTATCATCCATTGTTTGGATTTTCACAAGAAATTTGTTTATTCTTTAATGAGTTTGAAGTGTGTAATATCCCCCACTCATTTCCTACATAAATATTTAATTGAAATTTGCACAGCTAATCATAATTTATAATCCTAATGTAACTGCGTATGCTTATCAGTGAAAACAGAATACATAACATTTATTGTCAACTCTATTGTCAATTATTAAAATATTTAATAGCAACATTTACATTGCTATATTTGTTTGACATTTTAATATAAATTGAATCTTAGTTAAGATAATTCATTTTACTAATCTAATTTACTGCAGTGTCATTTATGTAAATCATAGAGCCACAAAAGATACACTTTCATTGCATTATTATTCATATTATTCTAAGATATTGTATATGAGTTTCTAAGTCTTGCACAGAATAGAATACCCTATTTTAGTAATATTATTTAAGAAAGTTAGCATTTATATAGATTGCACATATGTAAAACAGAATAACCTGTTTTGTGTGAATTCCTTGTGTATCAAAAATAAAACAAATCCACAAATGCGAAAGCATGGAAATCCGTTTCCTTATGTGCACTATCAGTTAAACAAAGAGTAAAGCAGGCAAAGATTCATGCCAAAACCAAAGCAGTTCTTCTTGACAAAGTATCCAAATTCGAAAAATTCTGGAAGCCATGGATCGAACACTGCCTTCCCCTAGGCTTTGACTGCTTGCTATTGACTCTTTGAGGGTGAACAACACCCATTACACCATTACCCACTTTTCGCATCTGGATCTCTAGACCTCTGGCCCCATCTAGAGACACCCCCTCCCCCTTTGTAATTCCCTTACCCCCCACATATAAATCTTTCATTCCTCTTCTATCCACCTGATGCACATCAAGCCTTCACGCCTTACCCTCTTTTTGGCTAGTCAGGTCCCCTGAACTAAGAAATTTAGAAATAATATATCACGGAAATCTAGACTAGTGACCTTCCAACTATAGGGACACCTGGGATAGATTGGTTCGATAATCCTCCCACGAAAAAACGCCAAGCCACATTGCCGGAACTTGGCCTTGGGGAAAGTTTACATATTTCTCCTAACTATCCCTCACCAAGCAATTATACTATCAAATTAACAACTTCATCCTTTTTATGCTGATGCTTTGCAAGTAAATATATTGTTTATATTATTCACTGTTTATGGATTTATGATCTCCTATTTTGAGACATATTTCGTAGAATGCTGTATGCTGTACTATCAAACCGTTCTATAAGCAGACACAAGCTAATAACTCTGTATTTGAGAAGCATTGTACACAGAGCTTGTAACTATCGTTTTATTACAAATATTATTGTTACGAAATTTCTATTGTACTTTGAAACAACTAATAAAATAGAGACTACAACATAAATTCCCAGGAAAAATACATGTCAGAGGCATATATACAGATACCTGTACTCAATTTTAAACTTGCAAAACTCATATTCTGCCTAAGGGCAGATAACCACACTCCATTTGGTACTACATTTTTTAGCCAGAAAAGCTTATTCTATGGGAAGGAAGGTGGAGGGAGCTGATTTTGTGGGATTTGTATTACATTTCTTTTCTTTTTTCTTATTTTTATTTAACACACTGCGATCATTTTTTTTTTTTTTTTTACACATTATGATCTCTTATAGCAGTGAATTGTATTGCTATAAGCAAGCATTTAACTGAATGAAACTGATTCATTCAGCTTGTTTTGTTGTGATTAGCTGTGATTGGTCAAAGTTCATTACATGGTACAGATGGGCTGTGATTGGCCCTGTCTGTACCATGTGATCACATTGACCAATCACAGCTAGCAACACAATTGTATATAATTGATGGCGTGAAAGAAAGCCAGCCATTGTTTACAACTGTCATGTGACCTGCTGTGACTGGTCACAGGGTCACATGGTAGCGGCAGCAAGCCAGTACACTGATCAGTTATCAGTTGTGTTCGCTGGACACAGCCAATGGCAGATCACACAGCTGCATGGCCCCGTGGCCGCGTGAGTGGTGCTTTCTGAGAGAACGTCATATGACATCCACTCAGGAGGACGAATGTTCTGCCCGACCGTCAATCTGCTATAGGCCTGGCAGGAAGGTGTTAATCACCCCACTGACCAATAGCACTGTCCCAATGTCTAGTTAGGGCACTCCCATTGGACAGACTGGGTGACAATTGGTAGATCTTAGCCATGGCACTATAAAAATGATCTATTTCTCTTAAAAGGATATATAAACCCTCTTTAACAGTTTTCCTATGTAGCGTGTTGTCTTAAATACAAGTGCAAATGCCATGCCTGCTTTCTGCCAAGGTTTCTCATGTGCACGTGTGCGCAAGCTCTGATAATTAGCTATGGCTAAGCTTGCAACAGGTAAGTCACATTCAACTGGACTTGTTCTGTAATGTTGATGACATTTCGTAGTTTATCTAAGCCACTTCTTCAGTTCTGAATGGCAGGAAACCACTCCAGCATTTACAGTATATCCACATACTGTAGGTAGCACACTTGCTCTGTGTATTTTCCTCACACTCATTGGAAAGGAAGAAGTGGTTGAATAAGCTGAGAGGAGTCTTAAACATTACAGAACAGGTCCAGTTGAATGTGACTAACAGGGAACAAACTACTTTACATTTCTATTAAAGTAATTGGTAATTGCAGGATTAGAGGGAGTGAATTCTAATTAGCACCTTCCTAATGTAACTCTGAATTAGTTTACTCTTTTAAATACTCTTACACATACTATCCGTCCAAGCAGAATATACCCTGCTATAGCTAGTTGCAGCAGCATTCATAGCTGTCATATGTTACTAAATAGCCCTAAGCTTTAAAACATTTTCTGTGGAAATATACACGATTTTGAAATAAGCCTGCCTTCACACTAAAGCCTGTTTTTGTTTTCTACTATTAATTTTTAACTTACAGTATGCCATCTTAAAATGTATGTGTAGTCCAAAATTACAACTTCAGCCCTGGTTCACACTGGAGCGTTTTGACATGCGATTTGACATGTCAAATCGCATGTAAAATCGGCGGCAGTTGCGTCAATGGCACTGTCCTAATCGGTGCGACACCGCATCTGCGGCGCTGCACCGATATCAAAAAGTAGTTCCTGTACTACTTTTTGCGATTTCGGTATGCGATTTACATTGACATCTGTGCAGAAACCTTCACAGATGTCTCTGAAATCGCGGCTGAAATCAGGACTCACATGCGGAAATAAAATCGTGCGAGTTCAGCCCGGTATCATTTTTTTAGGAGGCAATTCCCTAACTATACAGCCACTTGATCACTTTTACAGGCAGCGGAAAGGGGTCCCCCCTTCGCTGCCACCTTTCCCTAAAAAAATATATCCAGATCTCTCTATAGAGAGCACCTGTCTTGACCCATGCTATCACAAGGGATGTTGGTCTTTCCTTATGATAGCATGGATAAAGTTGCTTAACCACTTTCCGCCCAACCTATAGCAAAATGACGGCTGGGCGGTGGTTCAGTTATCCTGACTGGACGTCATATGATGTCCAGCAGGATAAGCCACGATCGCTGGTGCGGAGTGTCATTCTGACACAACGCATCACCGATCTAAGTAAAGAGCCTCTGACGGAGGCTCTTTGCCACGTGATCAGCCGTGTCCAATCACGGCTGATCGCAGTGTAAATAGGAGGAGCCGTTTATCTTCTTTTCCTCACTGGTGTCTGACAGACGCGAGTAGAGGAGAGTCAGTCGGTGCCTCTCCTGACAAGGGGATCTGTGCTGATTGTTTTTCAGCTCAGCCCCCCGCGAATGCCCACCCAGGACCACAGGGATGCCGCCAGGACCACCAGAGATGCCCACAAAGGGCGCCCACCAGGTATGCCACCCTCAGTGCCCAGACAGATGCCAATCAGTGCCCAGACAGATTCCAATCAGTGCCCATCAGCAATGCCTGCCAGTGCCAGTGCCATCAGTCATGCCTATCAGTGCTCATCAGTGCCCATCAGTGCTGCCTATCAGTGCCACCCATAAGTACCCATCAGTGCAGCCTTTCAGTGCCCATCAGTGTCCACAGGTGCCACCTATGAGTGCTCATCAGTGCCACCTATCAATGCCCATCATCAGTGCCCATCAGTGCCACCTCATTGGTGCCACCCCATCGGTGCTCCCTTATCAGTGCCCATCGGTGAACCCTCATCAGTGCCCATCAGTGAAGGAGAAAACTTACTTAATTACAAAATTTTATAACAGAAACAAAGAAAAACTTTATTTTTTTCAAAATTTTGGTCTTTTTTTATTTGTTTAGCAAAAAATAAAAAACGCAGAGGTGATCAAATACCACCAAAAGAAAGCTCTATTTGTGTAAACAAAATGATAAAACATTTTGTTTGGGTACAGTGTAGCTTGACTGTGCAGATGTCATTTAAATAGTGAGAGCGCTGAAAGCTGAAAAATTGGCTTGGTCAGAAAGGGGGGAAAGTGCCTGGTATTGAAATGGTTAAGAAATATATATATCATGTTTCAGGGTTCTAAGTAATTTCTTACCAAAAAAATGCAGATTTTTATATGTATGTCAGATATGGCCTGGGGGTCAAGTGGTAAAAAAAATCCTACAAATGTCCTCCTCCAGTGTGTATCTGATTTCTCATATCCAAATTCATCCATGAAATATGCCTGAGTGTTGTGAATGCTTGCAGACAACACCTTTCTAATATAACACACCTGGCACTTGGTAGGGAAAATAGCCCTCATGTGTCAAAACAATCTCCTACCATTGTCTGAAGGAATAGCATGCCCTATTTGGTTGGATGGATCTACTCATGCTTTAAATTAGGACTAACTAAATAAGAGATATAGGTATAAAACTTAAAAGAAGTATGGCCAAAGCTTTTTTGACTCTATTACCCTTCTGAGTCACAGGAGTGCACTTGCTTTCACACTCAAGTGACCAGGTCCAGGCTCTGGAAGGATCCAGACAATAATGTTAGGATCCACCCAGATGCCTGACCAGCATCTGGCCCAGCCACTCAGTGCACTGCTGGGAGCCTGAGCCAGCTGCTGCCACCTCCTCTACAGCCCAGCACTCCAGGGGCAAAATAGAGAGGATGACTTATAGTGATTGCTCTCTGCTCAGAGCAGACAGAGAACTGAGAAATCAGCCGTCAGAGTTCAATCTTAGAGCCAGCGGGGGATAGCTGCAGCATCACAGCGATACTGCAGCCATAGAGGTGAGTATGAATGTTTATTTTTTTACAATCCTACACTTCTCTTACAAAATCTCATACAAAACCTATTAGTGACTAGGGTGTCCATATAAGCATATTAATAAATGGTGAGAATTGTTAATAAACAAACACTCATGTCAGGAAGGGCATGCCAGCAGTTAAGATGTCTCCTCAAAACAAATCTCTGCACTCAGACACTGGCTGATATACAGTCATATACAAGGTGCACAATCGCAATTGCGTGCCTGTAGAATTTTGGGACAATATTTTTAGTGTCTTGGGAGATTGTGAAAAATACGTTTATTGAAATAACCAGCAAAATGCAAATAAGTGTGACTTTATTATATCACACAATGGCATACAAAATATAATACAAAAGTAAAACAAATAACAGTTCAGTGTAAGTAAAACAAAAATATAATGAATAAAAGTTGAATGAATAAAATTATGCCATGTGCTTTAAGCAAGCTTATATAGGCTTTGTGAGTAAAAGAGAAGCAAGTGTTCTGAAAGAGGGTGGAGTAGAGTCACAGCTGTTTAGCCTCATGTATTAAAGAGTGTCCATCAGTGTGTCTGCAAATATATGTGAATGCAATGCGACTGTGTGAGAGCATGTGAGTCTGATTCATGTACAATTACCGGATACTTTTATATGCTTTAACTAGATGGATATTCTCCAAATATATATTTGATCAACAGACTCTTCATTACCTCTTACACATCCTGACTGACAAGCTCTAACAACAGTGTGCTATACTAATCTACAACGTGACCTTTAAAGGTCAGTGTGACCTAAGAATCTTTTCATTTACATAATATTAACTTGTTCAACTGAAAAATAACATATTTTAAACAAATACACATAAATATAATTCATTATAACAAGAGGCATAACTAGAAACTTCAGGGCCCTTGTGCAAGAAACCATGAAGCGCTCCCCTGACCCCTGGCTGTGGCCCTTCCCTTCGGGCCCGGGGGCCCTTCCCACTGATCCCAAGGCCCTTTACCCCTGTCAGGGGACCCTTTATTACAGTCCTGCAGCGGGACCCTTTCACATATTCTGTGGCTTCTTGGTGCCCCCCCCATGGTGGCGGAACACCTCGACCTGGTGGCAAGTGTGACCTTTGTGACCCTGGTAGATTCACCACTGGTGCCAGAAGTTTTTTTATGTTTGTTATTATGTTTTTGTTATTATTTTTTACCATTTTATTTATTTTATTTTTACAATTGTATTTTTTATTATTTTTCACATTTTTTAGAAGGGGGGCTTTGCTGAGATATCATAAACAGTCTAAACAGAGCTTTGATGTTTCACCTTTGAGATAGAGAAAGGACACAGCCCTCAATATCCTTCTCTGCAGCCTCAGCATGACAGAATGAATGGAGAGAAATAGCTTTGTAGAGAGCTTCCAGTTCATTCACAAACTGAAACATAGTAAATACCGTTCCTGATTATTAATATTGTTTCATATTTCTCACACTTAAATGATTTAGATCTTTAAAAAATTTTAATATTACACAAAGATAACCCGAGTAAATCCAAGATTCAGTTTTTAAATTATTTAATTTATTAAGGGGAAAAAGCTGTTCAAAACTGCCTGGCCCTTTGTGAAAAAGTAATTGCCCCCTCCCATGCTGAATCATGAATGAACTGTGATTAACCACAATTTTTTGGAAAGCTGAGTTAAATTTCACTTGCCACACACAGGACTTATTACTGCCAGACCTGTTGAATCAAGAAATCACATTAATAGAAGCTGTCAGACAAAGTGAAGCACACTAACAGATCACAAAAAACCACACATCATGTCACAATCTAAAAAAATTCAAGAACAGATTAGAAACAAAGTAATGTACATATATCGGTCCAGGAAGGGTTTCTAAGCCATTTCTAAGGCTTTGGAACTCCAGTGAGGCACGGGCTACAAATGGAGATAACTTGGAACAGTGGTGAACCTTCCCAGGAGTGGCCGGCCTACAAAAATTACTCCAAGAGCCTGATGATGACTCATCCAGGAGGTCATAAAAGAACCCAGAACAACATCTAAAGAACTGCAAACCTCACTTGCCTCAGGTAAGATCAGTCTTCATGACTCAACAATAAGAAAGAGACATGATTCAACAATAAGAAAGAGAAGGGCAAAATGGCATCCATGGGAGAGTTCCAAGGCCAAAGCCACTGCTGACAAAAAAGAAAACAAAGGCTCATCTCACATTTACCAAAAAACATCTTGATCATCCCCAAGACTTTTGGGCAAATATTCTGTGGACTCATGAGACAAAACCTTTACTTTTTGGAAGGTGTGCGTCCTGTTACATCTGGCATAAAACGAATACAGAATTTCATAACGAGAACATTATACCAAAAGTCAGACATGGTGGTGGTAGCATGGTAGCGTGATGGTCTGGGGCTGCTTTGCAGTATAAGGACCTGGACGACTTACCATAATTTATGGAACCATGAATTCTGAGATCTACCAGAAAATCCTAAAAGAGAATGTCAGTTTGTGACCTCAAGCTCAAGTGCACTTAGAATATGCAGCAGGACAATGATCCAAAACACAACAGCGAGTCCACCTCCAAATGGTTCAAACAAAGCAAAATTTAGGTTTTGGAGTGGCCTAGTCAAAGCCGTACTTAACCAATTGAGATGCTGTATCATGATGACCTTACACAGGCCGTTCATGTTGGAAAACCCTCCAATGTCGCTGAATTAAAACAATTCTGCAAAGAAGAGTGGGCCAAAATTGCTCCACAGCAGTGTGAAAGACTCATTGCCAGTTATCACAAATGCTTGATTGCAGTTGTTGCTGCCAAGGGTGGCATAACCAGTTATTAGGTTTGGGGGGCAATTACTTTTTCACATAAAGCCAGGCAGGTTTGGACAGCTTTGTTGTCCTAATAAATGAAACCATCATTTAAAAACATAATTTTGTATTTACTCTGGTTATTTTTGGGTAATAATACCAATTTCTTTGATGATCTGAGTATTTAAGTGTGACAAATATGCAAAAAAAATAAATAAATAAATCATATATATATATATATATATATATATACAGTATTATACAATAGAGTGCAAAAAAAGTATTTTATTTTATTATATACACTATTTTACACTATATTACTAAAAGTATTAGGAGGCCTGCCTTTACACGCACATGAACTTTATTGGCATCCCAGGCTTAGTCCGTAGGGTTCAATATTAAGTTGGCCCAACCTTTGCAGCTATAACAGCTTCAACTCTTCTAGGAAGGCTAGGAATGTTTGACTAATCTTCCAGAAGCGCATTTGTGAGGTCAGGCACTGGTGTTGGACAAGAAGGCCTAGCTCGCAGTCTCCGCTCTAATTCATCCCAAAGATGTTCTATCGGGTTGAAGTCAGGACTCTGTGCAGGCCAGTCAAGTTCCTCCACCCCAAACTCGCTTATGCATGTCTTTATGGACTTTGCTTTGTGCACTGGTCTCAATCATTTGGTGGAGGGGGGATTAAGGTGTGGGGTTGTTTTTCAGGGGTTGGATGCAGCGTGGTGAGGCAGCAAGAATTCACACATTCAGGTGCAATATGAAACTTGTATTGAAGTAATGCAGCAACAGTTCACAACAAACCTAGTGGGACAGCTACCCAGCTGGGCACACTCACAGTTTAAAATAACATAAAGAAGTGGGTCCCAGCCAAACCAACAGTGTCTGGTTAGATGGAACAGAATGCAGTGTCGTGCCCAATCAGGAAGATAACCAGAGAGATGTAACCCTATGCTTTCCCTCCTCGACAGGAACCCTTTCCTATCGCTAGTAAGGTTTCTAAAAGACCCCTACTCTACCCACTTGTAAAAAGCAGTCTGAATCCAGGGGCCAAGGTCTTAAATAAATGGCATGTCTGTCTTTGCTACTCTTCCATATGCACGCTGCCTAGCAATCTGCTCCAAGCACCTACCTGCTGCCAGTCAGCGCATGATCACACCCATCTGATGACAAGCCCAAGCTTGCTCATCTCCTGTCTGCTTTCAGCCAGTACCCGCTTGCTCAAACCTACTGTTCGTCTGCTGCCACTCAATCAGTTTACCCTGCCATGGATTACTGTCAAGCTACTTCTGTTCTGGCCTGAAAACTCTGCTCATCTCTGCTGTGGGTACAGACCATCAGGCACTCATTCCACTCTACATTCTCTTGTCATCTGTCCACTTTACCAGGGGGCCCTGGGCCGAAGCCTAATGAAAGTTAAACCAATACATCATTTAAAACCAGCCTCCTGAATGTTCCTCTACATTTTTATTCTGGAACTTCAACTCCAGAAAGAGTGAATCTCATAGAGATTCATTTTAGTTACTAGAGCATGAGATGCTGGTAGATTTCTGGTACTCCACATCCCATTTGCTGGTGATTATGTCTTGAAGGCACTTTTTAACAGCATTTTGCTGTCTAGCCTGGTTATATTAACACATCAAATTACATTTTAAATTCAGAAAGATTATTTTAATAACATAAATTTAAAAGCGTGGGTCATTTATGTTTTTTATGCAGCACTGACATGCCAGACAAAAGCAATGTGTTAATAGATTAAGTATTTCACAATGTGCTTTAGAGTTCTGTAAGGTTATTTGCCCCTGGAACAAGGACAGCTCTGCAAATTCTTTCATGGGTCTTAAGCATAATAATAGTGCCTGTGGTTCAACTGTCATGCTAATTAGGATGTGTTTTTGGTTTGAGATATAAGGGAAAGCATAACCCCCTAGCCTGGTTATTACCATAAAAAGTACAGACAAATAAGCAATTCTTAATTCCAAGTTTTCTGCTAGGTGAATTAACTAAATGTTTACTTTACAAGGTGAATGTTCGCTGAACAAAGTGAATGCTTATTCACTTCAATCATCCAACCACATACAAGCACTTTTTTTTTAAATGTATAGCCACCTCAGAGACATTTGCTATACTGATGTATACATGTGCAGCAGAACTGTTTCAATAAAAAAAAAATGACTTGGTAAGTTGAATCAATTGTTTTCTATTTTGTACAGACTGTTTCCTGCCACTAGAGCTGACACTCGTTTCCCAACAGATAGCCAGCAATGGATTTCACACTATCCCAAAATGGCTGCTGCAATTTACATCTATAGGATGGCTACTGAAATAGGAGACATGTGTGCCAGACTACAGACAGGGATGAGCTTAGGGTATGGATAGAACATGAGATCTACTTGAATGCAAGTTGTTTGCAGTCTAGAAAACAGCAAACTAATGTGACCATTCACTTCTATAGCAATCAACTACCTATCCTGCACTTCACAGCTTTTGAACTGCGGTCAGGTGGCTTACAAAGGGCCAATAATGAGGGTATTTTTATATGTCTTATGTGCCAGCCCCCTCCCTAAAAAAAAAATTGGGGTTCCCAGCAGTCTTTTATCAGTGTATAGTCTGTACTCCATATTTGCTGTACCATAAAGTGATACATCACTATGAATTGCAGTTTGTTAGGGTTTCATAATATAATGTACCCACCTCTGTGTACACAATGTTTGGAACAAACAGTCATTTTTAGGATTACCCCTTTGTGAGTCTCAGAAAGAAAATCAGTCTGTTTTTAGTGTAGTTTTTTCATTATTTCACATTTTCATATTTATTTATTTATTTATTTATTTATTTATTTATTTTACTGATGGGGATTTAGTGGTTTAGGTTTTTGCTTTTTTTTAGCTAGATATATTGTATATTATTTAAATATCATTTTTTTCAAGGGGCAGCAGCGCGAGTTTGTTTCTCACGCAGACAAAGCTGCCCTTTGTTTGCAGCACATCAACCCTGTCCTCAGGGCCCACTAACAGGCCAGGTTTTATGTATTACCTTGGGGAGATGCAGACTAGAATACTGCAATCACTGAGCAGCAAATTATATCACCTGTGATGTATTTCAGTTATCTTGCAAACCTGGCCTGTTAGTGGGCCCTGAGGATAGGAGTTGATGACCACTGATATAGAGCACCAAATAAACATGTGCAGAATGACATTTTTTTTTCGTTTCTATTCGTTATTTACATAAATTTGTTTGGTTAAATTTGTTTAATCCATTTTTGGAATTCGTTTAATTTATTCATATTCAAATCGATAAAAATTTGCCGAATTTGAATCCCAAAAGTTTTCGAATTCGAATAGTTTTCAAAGTTGAATTAAAAAAGTTTTCAAATTCGAATAGTTTTCAAAGTTGAATTAAAAAAGTTTCCGAATTTGAAAGGTTTTCAGATTCGAATTCGAAGAGTTTTTTTGAATTGGAATAGTTTTCAATTTGTTTTTCAATTTTCAAAGATAATAAAATAGAAAAGAATATAAAGGAATAGAATAGAAAAGGTATAATAGAATAGAAAAGAATATAACAGAAAATAAAAGAATAGAATATAATAGAGTAAAACAGAATAAAATAGAATAGAAAATAAAATAACAGAATATAATAGAAACAAATAGAATAGAATAAAAAAAAACAGAATAAAATAGAAAGAATATAACCATTTTCTGAAATTTGAATAGAAAACAATAGAAACAATAGAATAGAAAAGAAAGAATATAACAATTTCCCAAAATTGAAATAGAATCAATTCGAATTTGATTGAATAGAAAATAATAGATTAGAATAGAATAGAAAATAACAGAATACAGAATACAGAATTACATCTCCTTTACATAATGGCCTGCAGTGTTCCCCTCTAAATCAGGGTTCATAGTGTTTCCCTTTACATCAAGGCCTATACTGTAAAGGGAATCTCTGTGGAATCTGATGTAAGGGGGAAATCTATGGACTGTGATGTAAGGGAGAACTCTTGTGTGGACTCTTGTGTTAGGGGGGGCTCTGGTGACCAGAGACCCCCTTACATCAGAGTTTCCCTTTACACCAGAATCCACAGCATTCTCCCGTTACATCAGAGAGTTCTGAGAGCTCCTTTATCAGAGTCCACAGTCTGCATACCCTGTAAGAACTCTGTACTGGATATATTAACCTGACCTTCATGTAAAAAGGCAAAATATGTTTTTCGCCTCTTGTTAATAGCACTAGCTACATGTTTGTAGCTTAACCACTTCCCGCCCGGCCTATAGCAGAATGATGGCCGGGAAGTGGTTCAGTTATCCTGACTGGGCTTCATATGATGTCCAGCAGCATAAGCCGCGATCAGTCTGACACACTGCAGCTCCGATCGAGGTAAGGAGCCTCTGAAGGAGGCTCTTTACCATGTGATCAGCTGTGTCCAATCACAGCTGATCACAGTGTAAACAGGAAAAACCGTGCATCGGCTTTTCCTCTACTCGCGCTAACAGACGTGAGTAGAGGAGAGCCTATCGGCTGCTCTCCTGACAGGTGGGGCCTGCATTGATTGATTATCAGTGCAGCCCCCCCAAGGATGCCCACCCAGGACCACCAGGGATGCCCACCCATGGCCAGCAAGGATTCCCACACATGGCCACCAGGGATGCCCACTAGATCCCACCAGAGAAGGTAATTATTGCCCATTAGGGATGGCACTCTGTGCCCATCAGTGATGCCTGCCAGTGCTTCTGATGCTGCCTATCAATGCCATCTATCAGTGCCGCCCATCAGTGCACACCAGTACCCTAAAGTGCCCATCAGTGCCGGCTGTACTTGCCCTCCAGTGCCACCTATCAGTGCCACTTATGAGTTCTCATCAGTGCCACCTATCACTGTCCATCAGTGTCACCTATCAGTGCCCATCAGTGCCACCTATGAGTGCCCATTAGTGCCCATCAGTGCCGCCTATGAGTGCCCGTCAGTGCTGTATATCAGTGCCACCTATCAGTGCTCATTAGTGCTGCATATAATTGCCACCTCATTAGTGCCACCTCATCAGTGCCAATCAATACTGCCTAATCAGTGCCCGTCAGTGCAGCCTCATCAGTGCCCACCAGTGAAGGAGTAAACTTACTTATTTACAAAGTTACAGAAACAAAGAAAAACTTGTTTTTTTTTTTTAATTTTCATTCTTTTTTTATTTGTAGCGCAAAAAATAAAAACCCAGAGGTGACCAAAAGAAAGCTCTATTTGTGGGAAAAAAAATGATAAAAATTTTGTTTGGGTACAGCATTGCATGACCGCGCAATTATCATTCAAAATGTAAGAACGCTAAAAGCTGAAAATTGGTCTGGGCAGGAAGGTGTATAAATGCCCTGTATTGAAGTGGTTAAATGTTGATATTTGCACTGAATACGGTCATTTTGCCTGACTTTTTGAAAGGTCAATAACATTTTGGCAGTACATTTTTTGTGTCATGCCAGTAAATTTCACTTCAAGAGGTAGGCAACCCTGCATGGGGATTAGGTCTGAGCCGAACACCCCCTAGTTCGGATTGCAGCAGAACATGCGAACAGGCAAAAAATTCCTTTGAACATCCTTAAAGTCTATGGGACACTAACGTGAAGAATCAAAAGTGCTTATTTTAAAGGCTTATATGCAAGTTATTGCCATAAAAAGCCTTTGGGGACCCGAGTCCTGCCCCAGGGGACATGTATCAATGAAAAAAAAAGTTTTAAAATCTAATGTTTTTTTGGAAGCAGTGATTTTAAAAATTCCTAATTCTGAAATATTCCTTTAAATACTGTGCCTGGGGGGTGTCCTTAGTATGCTTGTAAAGTAGCACATTTTTCCCGTGTTTAGAACAATACCACAGCAAAATGAAATTTCTAAAGGAAAAAAATGTCATTTAAAACTACTCACGGCTGTAATGTAATGTCGGGTCCCATCAATATAGATGAAAATCATTGAGAAAAACGGCATGCCCCCCCCCCCCCAATATTATATCAAGAATTGTAATTACATGCCCCTGTGAAACAGGGGCAGAAAAATTGGGCCTTTGGTGGTGATGTTGGTGCCATAAGCCCTCACAGTTACTCTTGGTGAGCGCAGGAACAGGCCCTGCTGTGAAATATTATATCAAGAATTGTAATTACATGCCCCTGCTAAACAGGGGCAGAAAAATTGGGCCTTTTGGTGGTGGTGGTACCAGAACACTGTAACCCCAGTTACTCTTGGTGAGCGCAGGAATGGGCCCTGCTGTGAAATACTATATCAAAAATTGTAATTACATGCCCTTGTTAAACAGGGACAGAAAAATTGGGCCTTTGGTGGTGGTACCAGAACACTGTAAGCCCTCACAGTTACGCTTGTTGGGTGCAGGAACAGGCTCTGCTGTGAAATATTATATCAAGAATTGTAATTACATGCCCCTGTTAAACAGGGGCAGAAAAATTGGCCCTTGGGTGGTAGTGGTGCCACAACACTGTAACCCCTCACAGATACTCTTGTTGGGCTCAGGAACAGGCCCTGCATTGAAATATTATATCAAAAATTGTAATTACATGCCCCTGTTTATACAGGGGCAGAAAAATGGGTCTTGGGTGGTGGTAGTGGTGCCCTAAACCAAAAATATTTTTGGAAGCTAGCATCATCAAGATTGAGGAGGAATGGGATAGTCAGCATAGGCAGCCTTCAAGGGATCCCACATCCATAGAAAATTAAATCAGTTACATCAGCATCAGGTGCTTGATAGCTGCTGATCCAAGAGTGATTCATTTTTATGAATATGAGCCTATGAACAGAGTTTGTGGACAGGCGCACTCTATGATCTGTTACAAACCCTCCAGCAGCACTGAGTTCAGTTCAGAAAGAACGCTGGATGCAGGACAGGCCAGTAGCTCAATTGCATATTGAGCAAGTTCTGGCCAGCGGTCCATCCTCAAGACCCAGTAACACAGTGGATGTTCTGTTGGAAAGGTCTCCAAGTCTGCTCTTGCCCCTAGATATTCCTGCACTATGTAATGCAGACACTGTCGATGGTTGCTTGAACCGATCAGACCTTGGCGCTGAGGACTGAAAAATTGTTTAAAGGCATCGGTCAGCCAGCCACCATCTCCACCGCTCTTCCTGACTGAACGAAGTCTCAGCAACATTGATTCTGAGTCCTCTGGGTCACTAAGGATCACATGATCTGTAACAACCTCCTCCCAGCTATGTACAACTCCTTGGGTTTCTGGGAACTGAAAACCATGCCTTGAAGACTGCTGCTGAGTGTTATCCCCCACGTCCATGTTGACACAATCCTCCTTCTCTTCTTCCTGTGCATTTGGCGGGCCCGCAGGAATGCTATCTGGATAAAGTGGGCCTTGAGAGGTAAGGAAGTCCTCCTCTTCCTCCTGCTGTTCTGCCTCAAGTGCCCTGTTCATTATTCCACGAAGCGTGTGCTCCAACAGGAAGACTAGAGGGACAGTGTCACTGATGCATGCATTGTCGCTGGCGTTGTGAAAAGAAGCCAAGCTCCCCTGACCCTGTCCTGGTGCTATACTCGCACAGGTACTCATTGATGGCCCTCTGATGCATGTGCAGCCGCTGCAGCATTGCCAACATTGAGTTCCACCTGGTGGGCATGTCACAAATGAGGCGGTTGGTGAGTAGGTTACATTCCCTTTGAATGTCAGCCAGCCAAGCACTGGCATTGTATGACCGGCGGAAATGACCACAGACTTTTCTGGGATGCTTTAGGACATCCTGTAAGTCTGGGTACCTGCTCAAGTACCGCTGCACTACCAAATTCAAGACGTGTGCTAAACATGGAACATGGGTCAAGTTTCCCTGTCAGAGGGCGAAGAGAAGGTTGGTGCCATTGTTGCATACCACCATTCCTGGCTGAAGCTAGCGTGGCGTCAACCACCTCTGAGCCTGCCCCTGCAGAGCTGACAGAATCTCTGCTCCGGTGTGGCTCCTGTCCCCTAAGCAGACCAACTCAAGCACCGCATGGCATCTTTTTTCCTGACTGCTTGTGCAGCCCCTTGAATGCTTATGGAGCACTGCTGGTTCAGAGGACAAATCTGCAGAAGAGGCTATAGAGGAAGAAGAAAAGGAGGGGGTAGAGGAGAGAGCTGTGGCAGAATCACCACTAGCATTTTTGAGGCGTGGTGGCGGAACAAGCTCCAACAATACTGAACCCTGTCCTCAGGGCTGGACTGGGAATAAAAACCAGCCCTGGAAAAAATGCCATACCAGCCCCATAGCATTATTATACCAGCCCAACAGCATAATGCCATTATTTTCTTGTTCATAAAAGGGAAAACATGCATTTTAAAACACATTTGAAGAGCTAATTCCAGTTAAAAGCGGTAAAAGTGGAGCAATTATCAAGGGGGACACCTGGGACTCCGGGAATGAGGGGGGACTCTGATGATCAGAGACGACCTTCCGCAGAAAGAATACACTAAGGTAAGGGGGTGGGTTACTGATATAAAGGGGGAAATCTCAGGGCCCCCTTATATTATTGTATTTACTCCCCCCTTACATCAGTGACCCCCCCCTCAGACTGGCCTGGCGGTGCTGTCACTGACCTCCTCTCAGGTGCACCCTGCAGAGCTCAGTCAGTCGGCTCCAGCTTGGTGGCTCTGGTTTTCCTATAGTCTCTTCTCCACAGTTCACACAAGTCTGACTTTTCCCATTACCCCCATCCCAGCGGCGTTCCCATTCTTGACTCCTCTCCAGACTCCCTCAGAGACTGCAGACATGACATAAGACAAGAGATGGTTAGAGGTTGCAGACATGATACAGGAGATGTCAGAGGCTGTGGGCATGGTACAGGAGATGTTTGTGGCTGTGAGCATGGTACAGAAGATGTCAAGATGTCAGAGGCTGCGGGCATGGTACAGGAGATGTCAGAGGCTGTGGGTATGGTACAGGAGATGTTGGAGGCTGTGGTCATGGTACAGGAGATCAATGCAGCCTCACCAGTGCCCATCAAATGCAGCCTCACTGTGTCCAATAATGCAGCCTCACTGTACCGTCAATGCAGCCTCACTGTGCCCATCAATGCAGCCTCTCTGCCAGTCCATGCAGCCTCACTGTGCCCATCCATGCAGCCTCGCTGTGCCCATCATTGCAGCCTCACGGTGCCATTGTGGCAGCCTCACTGCCCATTAATGCAGGCTCACTGTGCCCATCATTGCAGCCTCACTATACCCATCATTGCAGCCTCATTGTACCCATCATTTCAGCCTCACTGTACCCATCAGTGCAGCCTCACTGCCCATCAATGAAGCTTCACTGTGCCCATCATTGCAGCCTCACTGTGCCCATCATTGCAGCCTCACTGTGCCCACCATTGCAGCCTTACTATGCCCATCATTGCAGCCTCACTGTACCCATCAATACAGCCTCACAGTGCCCACCATTGCAGCCTCACCGTGCCAATCATTACAGCCTCACAGTGTCCATCATTTCAGCCTCACTGTGCCTATAATTGAAGCCTCACCATGTCCATCATTGCAGCATTACTGTGCCTATCATTGCAGCCTGACCATGCATCATCATTGCAGCCTCACTGTGCCCATAATTGCAGCCTCCCCATGTCCATCATTGCAGCCTTACTGTGCCCACAATTGCAACTTTACCGTTCTCATCATTGCAGACTTACCGTGCCCATAATTGCAGCCTTACCATGCCCATTGCAGCCTTACCATGCCCACAATTGCAACCTTACCATGCCCATAATTGCAGCCTCATCATACCCATAATTGCAGCCTTACCGTGCCCATAATTGCAGCCTTACCTTCCCCACAATTGCAGCCTCAATGTGCCCATAATTGCAGCCTTACCATGCCCAATGCAGCCTTAGGGTGCCCATAATTGCAGCCTTACCATGCCCATTGCAGCCTTACCATGCCCACAATTACAGCCTCATCATGCCCATAATTGCAGCCTTACCATGCCCATTGCAGCTTTACCGTGCCCATAATTGCAGCCTTACCGTGCCCATTGCAGCCTTACCGTGCTCATCATTGCAGCCTCACTACAGTCAGTGCCTGGATTACACACAGCAGGCATCCATCTCCTGCTGTGTCATGGAGTTCAATGTGAAATGTTCAGCCGCGCTGCCTGTGACAAAAGTCCCGCCCTCCTCCTAGACCAGCTCGTGCGATAGACACAACACTGTGTCTATCACACAAGCTGGTCTAGGAGGAGGGCGGGGCTTTTGTCACAGCCCGGCCAAACTTTTCACACTGAACTCCGTGCCTGCTGTGTGTGAGTGTGACAGGAGGAGGGAGGGGAGCGCTGCAGCTGCCCACAGCCACGGCTTAGCTCAAAGTGGCCCCATGGCAGGCAGCCTACTGGAAAATGTCCCGCTATCCCGGTAGGCCAGTCTGGCCCTGCCTTTCCTGCATCCTTCCCAGCTGCCAGCAGAGTTACACAGTGTGCCGTGAAGGAAAGGTACCATCCCTGCCCATGCCTGCTGGACCATGAGTCAGCGGTAATATGCACCTTACTGCTGACCACCCTGTCAAATGAAGCCAAAACATTGCCTTCCACATGCTGGTGGAGAGTTGGAATGGCCTTCCTTGAAAAAAAATGGCGTTTTGGAACTTACCGCTGAGGTACAGCACATTCCACAAATTCACGAAAGGGGGCAGAGTATACCAGCTGAAAAGGCAGCAGTTGCAGTGCTAGCAATTTGGACAAGCTAGCATTTAGACACTGAGCATGTGGATGGCTGGGACCGAATTTCTTTTTACGGTTCGGCAACTGGGGTAGGGAAGTTTGCCTGCTAAAATCAGATGGTGGTTTACTGCTAGCAGATTGGCTGCAAGTACTTGGGACACCTATTGCTATACCTTCATTCCTCTCAGTGCAGGTTTTTGAGAGGACTGGAGGTATAGTGGAGTTGGAGATCCCAGATGGGGAGCAGGGAGAAGTCCGCTTTTTTCTTTGATGTGGGTCTTTCAAGTGCTGTTGCCAATGGACTGCATGGCAGGTTGTCATATGTCTGGTCAAGCATATGGTGCCCAAGCGGCTGCTGTTCTGGCCACGCTTGATCCGCTTCAGACATAGGTTGCAAACTGCAAAGGTGCAATCTGCTGCACATGTGTCGAAAAAGACCCACACCAAGGAACTTTTGAAAGTCAGTGGGGAGTCAGAAGCGCCCTGTACCTGCGGAGCTCTGCGGTGTGATGCAATAAGGTGGCTGCCCTTAAGCTGCCCCCTAGAGGACATCCTGCCTCGTTGGAGTTGTGCCTCCTCCTCCTCCTCTCTGTTCTCAGGCACCCAAGTACAGTCAGTCACCTAATCATCCCCTCCCTCCTCATCACTGGAGCAAACTTGGCAGTATGCTGCAACTGGGGGAACATGACTGCCAGTTTTTTGTCCTTCTTGGGCACCCCCTCTCTCCTTGCTCACGTTATTCCCTTTCTCAACCTGGGAACCAACATCGAAGCCTTAAAATCGCTGTGCATCCTCCAACAGCATGTACCCAACACTGTGGTCGAATAATTCTGGGGACTCCTCCGTACATGATGGTGGGGCTACAGAAGGAGTGACTGTGGAAAAGGAGCCAGTGGAATAGGCTGCTTTGGTAGCTGCATTGGAAGGCAAACTATTCTGAGCCTGAGTGACATAGGATGAGGAGGATGAGAACGGCTTTGTTATCCACTCCACCAACTCTTCTGCATATTCTGGCTCAATAACACGGCCAGCAGCAGAAAAAAAGGACAAGCGTGCCCCACGGCCACCTGCAGAGGATGCACCATGTCCACAACCAGCACTGTTGACTGTAGACACAGAGGCTGCTTGCCCTCTTTTAGTGGCCTGTGAGCATCTGCCTCTCCTTGGTGGCCTTCCGAACATGATGTATATTTTGTTTTGCAACACCACACTACACTGTATTAGAGACTGTGTACACCACCAGAAAAGTATTAGCAACTGTAATATGGCTGCACTGTATTGTGTACTGTGTACACCACCAGAAGTGTAGTGGAAACTGTACACACTGTATTAGATACTGTGTACACCGCCTGCACTGTATTAGCAACTGTACTATGGCTGCACTGTATTTTATACTGTGTA
Organism: Lithobates clamitans; assembly: GCA_037952925.1. Taxonomy (NCBI): domain Eukaryota; kingdom Metazoa; phylum Chordata; class Amphibia; order Anura; family Ranidae; genus Lithobates; species Lithobates clamitans. The sequence continues at coordinate 10,233,897 of JBBGZY010000081.1, forward strand.
CACCACCAGAAGTGTAGTAGACACTGTACACACTGTATTAGATACTGTGTACACCGCCTGCACTGTATTAACAACTGTACTATGGCTGCACTGTATTGTGTACTGTGTACACCACCAGATGTGTAGTAGAAACTGTACACACTGTATTAGATAATGTGTACACCACTAGAAATGTATTAGCAACTGTACTACGGCTGCACTGTCTTGTGTACTGTGTACACCACCAGAAGTGTAATAGAAACTGTACATACTGTATTAGATACTGTGTACACCACCAGAAAAGTGGTAGAAACTGTACTAAGGCTGCACTGTATTGTGTACTGTGTACACCACCAGAAGTGTAGTAGAAACTGTACACACTGTATTAGACACTGTGTACACCGTCTGCACTGTATTAGCAACTGTACTATGGCTGCACTATATTTTATACTGTGTACACCACCAGGAGTGTAGGTAGGAGACACTGTACACACTGTATTAGATACTGTGTACACCACCTGAAGTGTATTAGAAACAGTACACCACAGAATGCACTGTAGATATAGGCTACACTGGATGAAGAGTATATATATATATATATATACACATGAGACTGTATATATATATATATATATATATATATATATATATATATATATATATATATATATATATATTAATACACTGCCTGCACTGACTGAATATAGAGTAAACACTGAATTTATAGGCTATGCTAAATGCAGAGTTTATATATATATATATATATATATATATATATATATATATATATATATACACACACACACAGGACTGACTGTATATATATAACTGAATAACTAACTGAATAACCTGCCTGCTTAGTGTAACTCAAGCTATCTCTCTGTCCACGCCAACTACGCTCCCCCCGTCGTGTAAGCTGCCTTATATAGTGTGGGGCGTGGACTTAGTCCCCCTGAGCCATGATTGGCCAAAGGCACCCTGCCTTTGGCCAATTATGGCTCTCTTAGCAGAGGGTGCTGTGATTGGCCAAAACATCAGGTCATGCTTTGGCCAATCATCATACAGCAATGTACTGCGATCTTACAGTGCATTATGGGGCTCTCTAATTTGCTGCAAACACCCCATAATGTTCGCTGTTCTGCGAACAGACGAACACCTGTTGTTCGAGTAGAACCTACAATCGACCCGAACATCAAGCTCATGCCTAATGAGGATGGGAGTGGTTATTAGTAGCTTATAGAAGAAAGCTTTTTTTTACCTTTAGTTTAACTCATACAAAGTGACAAGGACACTGGGTTTCTACGCCGATCAACAGGTATTTTCTGAAATGCTGAAATGTTCTTAGGCTTAAAAATTAAAAAATGCAACCACCACCTGATAAGCTACAATATATTATAGTTTTGTTTTGGGGTTAGGATATACATTAAGACTGCATTAACAGTTTGTGAATCTTTATTGAATAGGGAATACTGTATACATAATCAGCAAAAGAGTTAAAGTGGTTCTAAAGTTAGAAGCCTATGTCTATGCAGTCTATGCATTAAGATAAAAAACCTTCTGTGTGCAGCAGCTCCCCTCAGTCCCCCTAATACTTACCTGAGCCCCCTCTTGATCCAGTGCTGCAAGAGAAACTCCCCCTCCTCACTGGCTGAGACAGCAATGGTGCACAATTGGCTCCTGCTGCTGTTAATCAAAGTCAGTGAGCCAATGAGGAGAGAGAGAAGAGGCTGGGCTCGAGCAGTGGCTCAGTGTCTAAATGGACACACAGAGCAGTGGCTTAGCTCGGGTGCCCCCACAGCAAGCTGCTTGCTGTGGGGGCACTAGGCAGGAGGGAGGAGCCAGGAGTGCCAGTGAGGGACCCGAGAAGAGGAGGATCTTGGCTGCTCTGTGCAAAACCACTGGACAGAGCATGTAAGTATAACATTTGCAATACAAAAGTTATCACCGCACTAGTTTAGGTCTCACCAGGTGTAAAGCTGATCTTACTCTCCAGAGATGAGAGGTTCCAGGTGCTGGCTCATGCTAGTAGAGACTATATGCAAATGAGAAGATCTGGACAGCCGCACTCCAGGAAGTAATAATCCAAGTTTCTTTATTTTAAAATCAGGAACACATCAGATACAGGACATCATAGACAGAATGTACAGACCATAGGCTAACGCGTTTCACACTTGTCCAAGTGCTTACTCATAGTAAGCACTTGGACAAGTGTGAAACGCGTTAGCCTATTATCTGTACATTCTGTCTATGATGTCTATGATGTCCTGTATCTGATGTGTTCCTGATTTTAAAATAAAGAAACTTGCATTATTATTTCCTGGAGTGCGGCTGTCCAGATCTTCTCGTTTGCATATGTAAGTATAACATGTTTGTTATTTTTAAATGAAAAAAAATCAGACTTTAGTATTATTTTAAGCTATGCCTAATACTCCATTTCTAATTGATTTCAGTTCATCTTTGTCACATGGAAAAATGTTTTAGAAAGAAAATGACATTCAAGGGCAAAAACGTTCACAGCACTTGGAGCTAAAACTGTTGCAGGTAGAAACCATTAAAAAATTGCCATTTCATCATTTACATGTGAAGGTACCGTATTTAATAAGACAGACAGCACACTTATTGTTAATTGCATTTAAGAAAAAAAATGACGTAAAATGTATATCATGCTATGCAGCTCACACTTTTCTCCATTGTTTTAAGTACTGAATGCTTTGCCAAAGTAATTAAAATGTGTAGACCTTCACAGACAGCAGCAGAATGCCAAAGTAAGCACAGAAAGGGTCACTGTCATTTTTCTAATGTGGGTAAAGTGATGACACATTGGCAAAATCTGCTTCTGCTAAAGTCTAAAGTAGAGAAAAAAAAACAGAATTGTATGCTAATAAAACTACGAACAAAAAAGATTGCACATAAAGTAATTAACTTTTACCTTTCAAATTTAATTTATACATAATTTTCATAGTATTATCTTTTAGATTTAGACTGGGATTATTTAAACATAACTTTATGAAAACGATTAAAAATACTTCTTCCCTTTTTGAAGTCAGGGGTAAATAATCAAATAATCAACAGTTGAGGCGCACATGTGTGTCATGGCACCCAAGGGAGGGAAGCTGATTGACTGCTATACTGACCTTGTTCTCCCTGCTTGCTAACACAAAAGTACCTACAGTAGAATCACCCCCACAGATCGCAAACTGGGTCAAAGGAATGAAAACTAGAGCAAATGATGTGAAAATATGAGGGAGAACATAGAGATTGTATCCCATAGATTTACCCTCAGTATTTGGGGCTCCCTGAAAATATCATTGACTGCATAAAACATATTTAAAATCTTACTTTCTCAGGCAGGATAATCTATCTTCTAAACTGACTAAATACACTGGACTATGACTGGACCCAGAAATGCAGAATTTTCAAAATATGTAATCTACTACCTTAATGCAAGAGGCATGATATTCTTTTCACCCTCTGGTGTTCCAACAGGATCCAACTATTCATAGACTTAGCACTTGTTATTGAGGATAACGATGTATTAACATTAGAAAAGGTTAGCATTAATGGGGAATTACATTGCAGCCAATTTTTTTTTAACATAACAACTGCAAGAACACGGTATCCTTGAATCCAAAGAACTTAGTGTGGAGCCTCTTTCCACATCTGAGTCAAGCCATCAGGACCAGGAATATTATGAACTGGTCTCACAGGTCATCCTGCCAAATAAGTAACACATTTTACCCACTACCCACTCTTGCCTACATTCTACATTTTTCTGCCCTAACCTCTTTCAAAAACACCAGACAGCGTGATTCCTTTTCATTGAGTATAGCTTTGCCAAACACATTCCTCTCTGAACCCGGACAGATTGGTGACTAAATAACTTGTAACATTTATTAGCCAAAGGAATCTCTACAGAACACTAATGGGATCTACTACACTGACACTACCTGTATTGATATATTGAGGTCTGATGAACCCCAAAATATGTAGAGAGAGTGCATACTGAACATACCTTATTGGTTCCCAAAACCCACAATTCAGTAACTAAAACAGTCAGGTTTAAATCTCATGTCTATAATTAAGCAGCCATTATTAAAGCATTTGTTACCACAACATTTCTGATATGTGTCTGCTGTACCATGTACTTGTACGAGAAAGTATCCTGTTCTCTTTGTATTGCTTCATTTGTGGGAAATCTTTGGCATTCCTGCCAGTCCCTCTGCTTTCTTGTTAAAAACTGACCACAGCAGGGAAACATATCATGGTCAGTTTTCTAATGCCCTGTACACACGATCGGACATTGATCGGACATTCTGACATCAAAATCCATGGATTTTTTCCAATGGATGTTGGCTTAAACTTGTCTTGCATACACACGGTCGCACAAAGTTGTCGGAAAATCCGATCGGTCTGAACATGGTGACGTAAAACACGTACGTCGGGACTATAAACGGGGCAGTAGCCAATAGCTTTCGTCTCTTAATTTATTCTGAGCATGCGTGGCACTTTGTGCGTCGGATTTGTGTACACACGATCGGAATTTAACCGATCGAGTTTTGTTGTTGGAAAATTTTATAGCCTGCTCTCAAACTTTGTATAAATAAAAGATATTTGCGCTGCGCTTGATAATATAACATAAGAATAATGCCAAAAATCACTTATAAATAAATTTCAAACAAAGTGAATATGTCTATCTACACGATAACTTTCTATGTGCAATGTGCATATAATATATATATCTATCCAAACAATTCTAAGTGCTATGTGCATATATAATTTTACCAATAAATATCTTAATCCAGTGATGAACTAAAATAACATGCAATATCTCCCATAAAGTGCAACATGCAAGGAAAGTATCAAATTGCATAAAAGTGCCCAGTGCGTCTTAGACACAATTGATATAATCTGTGTTTAGAGAAATCCTTATAATGGTGTCCAAAAAATGTCCAAATTAAATGTGCATCTGTGTCCAAAAGAAATGAATGTCCAAATCATCCAGCGTGCTGAATTCAAATGCTGCAAACAATCGTGATGTGCCTTGGTGACCCCCCAAAGTGATTGCGCTCACCTTAGAGCGTGTGACACAGTGATTAGCTGCGTCAAATCACGCTTTGTAGCCACCCCTTGGGCTCTGCATGGTAAGCTAGATACGATCTCCAATCTGGGTTAAAATGGCTCCATAGACATCCAATCATAAAAATGAAGAGAGAAGGTTAGAAGACTCCTTTTCTCCTAACTCCTGTCTGTGTGAACAAAAAAAAAGTGATTGAATAATGACAAAAAAAAAAAAATATTTACAAAAAGTTGTCACTAAATGATATATTGCTCACACAGGCCATGGGCCTATGTGGAATTGCACCCCAAAATACATTTAGCTGCTTCTCCTGAGTATGGGGATACCACATGTGTGGGACTTTTTGGGAGCCTAGCCGCGTACGGGGCCCCGAAAACCAATCACCGCCTTCAGGATTTCTAAGGGTGTAAATTTTTGATTCCACTCCTCACTGCCTATTACAGTTTCGGAGGCCATGGAATGCCCAGGTGGCACAAACCCCCCCCAAATGCCCAAATGACCCCATTTTGGAAAGTAGATACCCCAAGCTATTTGCTGAGAGGCATGGTGAGTATTTTGCAGCTCTCATTTGTTTTTGAAAATGAAGAAAGACAAGAAAAAACATTTTTTTTTTCTTTTTTCAATTTTCAAAACTTTGTGACAAAAAGTGAGGTCTGCAAAATACTCACTATACCTCTCAGCAAATAGCGTGGGGTGTCTACTTTCCAAAATGGGGTCATTTGGGGGGGTTTTGTGCCACCTGGGCATTCCATGGCCTCCGAAACTGTGATAGGCAGTGAAGAGTGAAATCAAAAATTTACGCCCTTAGAAAGCCTGAAGGCGGTGCTTGGTTTTCAGGGTCCCGTACGCGGCTAGGATCCCAAAAAATCTCACACATGTGGTATCCCCGTACTCAGGAGAAGCAGCAGAATGTATTTTGGGGTGTAATTTCACATATTCCCATGGCATGTTTGAGCAATATATCATTTAGTGACAACTTTGTGCAAAAAAAAAAAAATGTGTCTCTTTCTCGCAATATAAAATATTCCATGGACTCGACATGACTCTCAGCAAATAGCTTGGGGTGTCTACTTTCCAAAATGGGGTCATTTGGGGGGGGTTGAACTGTCCTGGCATTTTATGCACAACATTTAGAAGCTTATGTCACACATCACCCACTCTTCTAACCACTTGAAGACAAAGCCCTTTCTGACACTTTTTGTTTACATGAAAAAATAATTTTTTTTTGCAAAAAAAATTTCTTTGAACCCCCAAACATTATATATTTTTTTCAAGCAAATGCCCTACAAATTAAAATGGTGGGTGTTTAATTTTTTTTTTTCAAACGGTATTTGCGCAGCGATTTTTCAAACGCATTTTTTGGGGAAAAAACACACTTTTTTAAATTTTAATGCACTAAACACACTATATTGCCCAAATGTTTGATGAAATAAAAAGGATGATCTTAGGCCGAGTACATGGATACCAAACATGACATGCTTTACAATTGCGCACAAACGTGCAGTGGCAACAAAATAAATACATTTTTAAAAGCCTTTAAAAGCCTTTACTGGTTACCACTTTAGATTTACAGAGGAGGTCTACTGCTAAAATTACTGCCCTCAATCTGACCTTCGCGGTGATACCTCACATGCATGGTGCAATTGCTGTTTACGTTTGACGGCAGACCGCCGCTTGCATTCGCCTTAGCGCAAGAGCAGGGGGCGACAGGGGTGCTTTTTTTTTTCTTTATTATTTTTTTGCTTTTTTATCTTATTTTTAAACTGTTCCTTTCATTTTTTTTTTTTTATCATTTTTATTGTTATCTCAGAGAATGTAAATATCCCCTATGATAGCAATAGGTAGTGACAGGTACTCTTTTTTGAAAAAATTGGGGTCTATTAGACCCTAGATTTCTCCTCTGCCCTCAAAGCATCTGACCACACCAAGATCGGTGTAATAAAATGCTTTCCCAATTTCCCAATGGCGCTGTTTACATCCGGCGAAATCTAAGTCATGAAATGCTCGTAGCTTCCGGTTTCTTAGGCCATAGAGATGTTTGGGGCCCCTCTGGTCTCTGATCAGCTCTATGGTCAGCTGGCTGAATCACCGGCTGCATTCTCAGGTTCCCTGTTGAGACAGGAGAGCCAGAGAAAAACACGGAAGACGGTGGGGGCGGCATTCCCTCCCACGGCTTGTAAAAGCAGTCTAGAGGATAATTAGCCACTAGGATTGCTTTTACATGAAAGCCGACCGCTGGCTGAAAAGAATGATACCAAGATGATACCTAAACCTGCAGGCATCATTCTGGTATAACCACTCAAAGTCGTGAATGGCGTACCTGAAGACAAAAAAATGGTTAACAATAAAACACAGTAAACGGTAAAGTATAAAAAATTGCATAACTGAAAAACAAACGTGGTAAAACATAAAAACAATAAAACATTGCAGAATAGAATACAGTAAAAAAGAGCAGAACAATAGAGAGAGAATAGAGAGAGAGAGAACAATAAAACGACAACTATTTTTATATATACCGTATTTATCGGCATATAACACGCACTTTTTTCCCCTGAAAATCAGGGGAAAATCGTGGGTGCGTGTTATAGGCCGACCCCCCCCCCCCCCAATTGTGTGTGATCGGAGCGATCGCGGCAATTGCCGCGATCGCCGCCGACATACACAGCCGTGTGGAAATTCAAATACGGCGCCGAGACTGCAGGGTCTCGGCGGAGCGGAGCTACACATAGCCGAGAGTCCTCGGGTTTTCTCGGCGCCGCTTACAGTCCCGCCCATAGGGCGGAACTGGGCGGGACTGTAAGAGGCGCCGAGGAAACCCGAGGACTCTCGGCTATGTGTATCAGCGCTCCGCCGAGTCACTGCAGTCTCGGCGCCATATTTAAATTTACACAGGGCTGTGTATGACAGCAGGGATCCCGGCGATCCCACAAAGCTGCACGGGGGGGGCAAGGCTGCACGGGGGGGCAAGGCTGCACGGGGACAAGGCTGCACTGGGGCAAGGCTGCATGGGGGCAAAGCTGCACTGGAGAAAAGCTGCACTGACATGGCTGCACTGACATTGCTGCACTGACAAGGCTGCACTGGGGCAAGGCTGCACTGGAGAAAAGCTGCACTGACATGGCTGCACTGACATTGCTGCACTGACAAGGCTGCACTGGGGCAAGGCTGCACTGGAGAAAAGCTGCACTGACATTGCTGCACTGACAAGGCTGCACTGGGGCAAAGCTGCACTGACAAGGCTGCAATGGACACTGGGGCAAGGCTGCACTGACACTGACAAGGCTGCAGATGGACACCGATAATGCTGCATTGATGGGCATTTTAATGTAAGTTTTTCTTCCTTAAACTTTACTCCTAAAAGTTTTTTTCCTTAAAATTCCCTCCTTAACTTGGGTGCGTGTTATACGCCGGCGCGTGTTATACGCCGATAAATACGGTATATATATATATATATATATATATATATATATATATATGTTTTTTTTTTACACTTTTTTTGTAACTAACTTTTATAACTGTAACCGATCCAGGTTTGGGTCTCTCAAAATGCAATGGCATCTTGGGAGACCCTGTGAAAGTGTGCCTAGTCTGTGCAATGCTGTACCCTACGCTAATACTCAACTAGTGAATGGTAGCGTTCAAAACATTCACCAATGCAAAAACCAGGATTGTCAGGACAGGAGGGACAATAATAGTGGGTGTCACGCCTATATCCGCGCTTGCTGCAGACACGACATCTTTTTTGGTTGGGTTTGTCGGGTAGGGGTACTTGGGAGGACATAAAGAAAATGCCTCTCATGCAGCCGACTGCATTTGGTTGGGGATGTGAATGGGGGAAGTAAGGGCGCTGCAGAAGTGGTGGGTTCCCAATTAGGATTGGCGAATGCAGCAGGAAGGGCATTATGGACACGACGGGCCTGTTTGTCTTCTTCTTGGTGGCAGCGGGACACTACTTGTGCTTGCCACCTCACCAGCTTGAACTGCACTTATGGGACTCGCCACATCACCAAGTGTTACTGCAGTGCTGGTTTGACTATGACCGGGGTGTACTAGGCCGCTGGTGCTTGCCAGTTCACCAAAACGCTACCAAAAAAAAACTGTTAGCGATTGCAGGGATCAGGCCTCACTCTGCAAACGCTGCAGTTATGCGTTTAGTGTTTTGTAAGTGACAGTGATTGATCGATACTGCACTTGGGTGGGCTGGGCTGGGCCGGGCGGAGGGGCAAAACGCAGGTGCTAGCAGGTATCTGGGCTGATCCCGCTAACACTGCGTTTTTGGGAACCCTAAACTGCTGGGGACACTAGTATAGATCTGATCGGATCAGATATTGATCCGATCAGATACTATACCACTAAGAGAGGTGTACGGTGCGTGCGTGGGTGTTAGCGGTACTGGCGCTAACCTGACGCTGCCTGGGGCTGATGCTTGCCAGTTCACCAAAACGCTACCAAGAAAACTGTTAGCGATCGCAGGGATCAGGCCTGACTCTGCGAACGCTGCAGTCATGTGTTTAGTGTTTTGTAAGTGACGGTGATCGATCGATACTGCACTTGGGTGGGCTGGGCTGGGCGGAGGGGCAAAACGCAGGTGCTAGCAGGTATCTGGGCTGATCCCGCTAAAACTGCATTTTTGGGAACCCTAAACTGCTGGGGACGCTAGTATAGATCTGATAAGATCAGATATTGATCCGTTCAGATACTATACCACTAAGGGAGGCGTATGCTGCGTGCGTGGGTGTTAGCGCTACTGGCGCTAATCTGACGCTGCCTGGGGCGACGCATATCACCGCCGGGCAATCAAGGGGCTAAACCTTTATTCGGTAATAAACGGCGGGTTCCCTGACACTATAAAAAATAAACGAACTAACCAGCGTCACCCGTAACGGTTATACGGTGATCAGTGGTGAAAGGGTTAACTAGGGGGCAATCAAGGGGTTAAAACATTTATTAGATAGTATATGGGGGTCCCTGTCGCTATAAAACGCTGACAGCGAACCTAAATATTTACGTCCCTAACTAGCGTCACCAGTGACACTAATACGGCGATCAGAAAAATGATCGCTTAGCGACACTGGCGACAGGGGGTGATCAAGGGGTTAAAACTTTATTAGGGGGGTACCCTAGACCTAAAGGGGGCTAACATTAACTGCCCTAACACAGTAACTGTCACAAACTGACACCATGCAGTAATCAAAAAAAAAAAAAAACCTGCTTGGTGTCAGTGTGACGGGGGGGGGGGTGATTGGGGGTGATCGGGGGGCGATCAGGGGGGATCGGGGGTGTTTTTTGTGCCTGGCATGTTCTACTGTGTGTGTTTGTGTTTTGCACTCACAGTGATGTCTTCTCTCCTCGGCGCCGGAACGGAAAATACCGAGCTGAGGAGGGATGACATCATTTCCTATGCTGCTGTTTAGCATACAGCAGCAAAGGAATGTTCTGATTGTCCGGCGGCGATCGCGAGGGGGGGGCCATGAACGGATGGCCTCCCCCTCACCTCCGATCGCCGGGGGCCAAAAGAGGACCGCCTCGGGCACGGGGGGACCCCCACCCGCGGGAGGCAGATCACGTATATTTACGTGATTTTGCCTGCCTGTGCCGCATTGCCGACGTATATCGGCGTGAGGTGGTCCTTAAGTGGATAACCAAACAAATAGTGACACAACATGAACAACTGCTTAAATCAAATATTTACAACAAGCAGGGAATGTAGAGCATAATCTTAACACAGCCAGGGTCATACATGGGAGATCAAGCAGAGGGAGCTGGGAGAAAGACAGGACAGGAAGAGGGTAACAGGAGATGGAGAGAGCAGAAAGGAAGGGATCAGACTTCAGGGTCGGGATCAGGGTCCAGGAACAGAAAACAGGATACAGGAACAATGAAACGCAGATCAGGGGCCCAAGGAGACAACACCAAGGCAGTGAAGAAGAGCATGCACAGAGTTTAAATACACTTTCTGCAACCAGCATCAGGTGATAACTGCTTGCATTAGATGATGTCAACTTATGGCTTCTGAGGGACACCCATTGGTGGACACCGGAACTGCTGCCTTTAGATCTGGGAGCCACAGTGCCATTAGCAGATGAACCCTTTCCTGACATACACACCTCCCCTGCATAGCCATTCACAGGGAAGCCCTGTGTGCGGCTACTTCTCCTCCCCCAACTCTTATGCAACTGAGAACAGAGGGAATGTGATCGCTTATAAAAAAGGGAAAAAAAAGGTATTTATAATTTATTCTTTTATATCTATACAAAATGTTTTGCCTTTCATTTGTATTTTAAACTGAATTGGCTGTTTTACAAGGTAACTGTTTACAATCACTTTGAGCCACCTTAAGACACATTTGATGAGCAGAAGACAAAGTTAGAAGAAATGGAGAAGCATTATAAAAAATTCACTAGCTAGGGTCTTCAAAAGACTACTAATAAGAGCTTGACATAAATTACCCTGCTATACATAGTCTAATGAACAATAAAAATCTGTGAGTTTGGTGTTTTAACTTCGAACTGAACTTTTATTCATCTCAAACCCTCTGTTAGACACCAAGCTTACCCATATCCCACGGTCCCGAAGGCTAATAAGACTTCCTAAATTAAATATATAGTACAAGGGATCTGCTGTATATCAATTATCATTTCATTCTTCTAAATATTATATATTTTGTTAGATTGTCAATCTTTGTCATATTGAAATTAAAAACACAGCATGTTTTAATGGACACACACTATTCACAGCCTCTGCTGATGCAATTCTGAGCTTTAAAAAAATTTGTATCGCTTGCTGTCGCACCCAAACAGGAATGTGACATAGTTTACACATTGGTAGCTCTTTACAGAGACAACATTATTTTATTTCTAGTTAAATCATTCAGAGATTCAATTTTTTAATATTGTTTTAATGAAAAGAAGGTGCAGGATTTTTTTACAAAAATATATTACAAAATAGACATGAACAACAGTACAATAAAAATGTTTTAAATGTGAAAAATACTTGTGGTTGTAAGCCCTTACAAATACCCACTGAAAGGACTAGCCTCAGGTGATACATAGTGATGAAACAAATCCTCCAACCTAACTTGTACCTGTTCATCTGCAGCCTTCTCTCCTCTACAGCCATTTGGAGCACAGAATTTAGACAGCTTTTCTCAGCTCCAGATCCTCACGGGGTGGGGATCTGATGTCACACACTGTACAGCATACAGCGCAGAGCTAAGTGTAATCTGAAACCAGAATGGAGGGAATGGACACACACCTCTTTACACAGTCCCATAGGGAAACATGTACAGCTGAGGCTGTCAATCACCTTCTGTGTGCTGGAGGGAGGGATGGGGCCATCTCCTTGGATTATCTAGTACCAGTATAGATTGTCAGAAGTGAACCATGAAGTTAGCAAAGGAATGAAAGAAGAGACAGGCATCACACTAGGTGAGTATGAATGAAACAATTCCATGTCACCCTCCCATATAGCAAACATGTAATCAATAAAGCGATACCAACACAATTTGTTTGAAACAAAATATTATTATAAATTAAAGCATTTTCTATCATGTCTATAAAATTATTTGCACATGGGAGGGTTACATTAAAGCCCACTGTTGCACCACTGTCACGTACCTGGTGGAAGAGCTTGACATGATGAGGAAGGCTTCTCTTACATCTTTGACTCGGGGCTCCTGATAGAGCAGACAGGTAGCACAGGAGTACAGAGTGGCATGAGTGCCTATTGGTCTTGTTAACAGCAGGGCTGGACAGACTCTCAGGATCAAGTAACGGAGCAGGAGTGCCGGATGAACACCAGTAAGCAGGAGACAGAAGCAGGCTGGTACTGGAGGTAGTAGACAGGCACCGACTGGTAGCAGACAGGTGGTGAGCAGCACTAGTGGAATATAGGCAGAGGTTCGCAGCAGGCAGTCCAGCAGCGATGGGGACAGAAGCAAAGTCAGATGAACTGGGTCATACACAGGCAGACGGATCAGGTGTAGATGCGTAGGCAGGAACAATGTCAGGATGCAGGCTGATAACAGATCAGTGGAGCAGCAGCAAGGGGAACAGCCAGAAGCATGGTCAGAGGCAAGCCGGGATCAATGCAAGCATAGTTCAGGAGTGGCCAAGACAAGCCGGGTCGGTACCAGTAGTCAGATGCAGATTAGCAGGTTGCAGGTATGCACTGGAATGTTGTAGACAAGACAGCACTGAAGCATAGCACAGGCTCGGTTTAAATGGCCTGATTGACACCAATGCGAGCAACAGACGCAGGCTTGTGAGTAACACGCATGCACAAGCAGGTGCACAATTTTTATTTGCAGGAACAGGAACACACATTAGCCTGTGCCTATGCACAGGACGCTATCTAAAAGAGCCATCCTGCCTGTCCTGGCTGGAATGTCCTTCCTGACATTGCCCCCTCTCAATGGGCAGCCTCAGGATGCCCAAATGGAACATCTTCTCTGGGTGAGCACGACTGATTGCTTAAATAAGTCTCTTGGTGTGGATATTGTTTTCGGGCTCCCACGAGTTATCTTCAGTCCAGGATTGCTTCAACTTCATATTCTTCTTCCCCATTAACTACTACTGGCTCGGGTGGACCAGTATTCCAGTTAGGAAAAGGATCCGGAATTGCAGGCATGAATATGCGCATTCGTACGTGCATGAGCACATGCACAATTTCTATTAGCATTGACAAGATCATTAATTGGTCTGTGCCTATGTCATGGATATGCAGTAATGTTTGTTTGTCAACTTACCTCTCCATGTGTTCTGCTTAAGAGGCCAGTCACTCTCACCTGGCTGTGCTTAAGTAATTTCTCCTCAAAACATGGCTCCACCCCAGCCCCTATCAGGGAACTCTATATTAACCTGTGTGCTGCAAGCCAGCTCTGCTGATCAATATTGTGTGTTTGGCTTTCATGTGCGACTTGCTGTGTCTTCTATGTTTTTGTCAATTTATTCAAAGGTTTGTCTATACAGCTTCAATTTGTAACATCAGGCATTCTTTGATGTAAAAAAGTGTGTTCCTTGTATCACTCCGGAGACAATAGCTATAATGGAAGCAGCGTTCAGTGCTCACTTCCTGGTGTGTCTTCCTGTCTCTCATGGAACGCATGCGTCATTTCCGGTCATTGAGCCATGCCCTGACTAGTTTCGTTGTTACGACTTCCTTCGAGGGTGTGGCCTAACGGTGCTCAAGTCCGGGTTTTATATTATCAAGTACACAAGTGGCAAACAGTGCTGCACATGCGCACCCAATATCTCCACCTACGGTTAGACAGCTCAGTGTAATTAACCAATGGCAGGGCCAGAACACGCAAGACCAATGCGGTCACGTGGAGCAATGCTGTCAAGATGTACACCGAGGATAATTAAACTATAAAAATACTATAATTTACTGCACTAAAATATTGGCAATACCCACTCAGTGACACATCTATACAACAATATAGCTAAACGGCTATAACAGCATACTAAAAGTAACTACATTTAATATATAAAATAAGACATTACAAAAATAGCAGTAACAATTAAGGAACAACTATTCAATATAATAAAATATGAATGTTAAAAGGCAGCTATCAACATTCATAATAATATAGCCCTAAAATGTATCATTAATAATATAACATCTAAAAAAGGGGTATTAATCCTAACACGATCACATAACTCAATTGACCCTATATAACTGTCACTATTTCCAATAAATAGACAGAAGACACTAAACCAGTAATAAAATACATTATCACACGTGATAGAATCGCACAATAAGAGGGATTAAGACACAGATACATTAGGGGATAATCTAAAACACCCTAGAAAATTTACGAACAGTTTACTAACATTTGATCTCAGTAGTCATCGATAAAACAATTTACGGTATATCTAATTCGACATTTAACCCTTTAGGGGAGAGTGTGTCCAACACGAAAATCCAATATGTCTCATGTTTAGAGAGTTCTCTCACTCAATTAGACCCTCTCCAAGATACTTTTACATGATCAACTCCCCAGAATTTTAATCCTATAGGGTATTGGTTGTGATGCATTTTAAAATTTAGTGACACATTGTGGTCTTTAAGCCCGAATTTTACATTGTGTATGTGTTCCGCGACACAGACCTTCAATGGCCTTTTTGTGCATCCGACATACATTAAGCCACATAGGCATGTCAGTATATAAACAACATGCTTAACGTTGCACGTTATAAACTCCTTTATTTCAACTACTCTATGATTCACTATTGAGGTAAAGTTCACTAATCCTCGCATAGGGGTGGCAACCTCTCTACAAGCTTTACACTTGCGACAAGCGTAAAAGCCATCTTTATCCCAAGAGCTTGGCAGTCTAGAGGGGGGATCAAGTATCCTTTTTACCACTCTGTCTCTCACATTAGGAGCTTTTCTGTATATAAACTTAGGGACTACTGGTAAAACAGAATTAAGGGTCTTCTCTAAGCTTAAAACGTGCCAATGGGCTTTAAAGATGGACTCTACTTCTTTATACTGAGAATGGAAAGAAGAGATAAAGCTCCATTCAAGATCTATATGAGTCCTGACAACTGTTGAGTTCTTCAAACAATCCTCTCGTGGTATGTCCTTTATCTCATTAATAACCTCATCAAGCTTCTGATGATCATACCCTTTTTCTATGAAGTGTTCCTTCAGTATAGCGGATTGTATCTCAAAGTCACATACAGTAGTGCAATTTCTCTTAACATGCATCATCTGCCCCTTTGGGATATTTTTTAACCAAAATGGGTGGTGACCACTCTGTATGGGCAGGATGCTATTTCAGTAGGTTTGAAGTAGAGTGGAGTTAAACATTTATACAAATCTTTAGCTAATGGAGAGGTGAACACTCCAGACCAATGCAAACATAGAGGAGTCCCTTCAGCCTGATGGAGTCAGTAGCTCTCTGGTGAAATTTCCAGACCTTTACTGAAGAACAGAATTCCATTCTGTCTAATAAAGCCAGTAGAACTCAGGTAA
The DNA here is from genome assembly GCA_037952925.1 of Lithobates clamitans. Classification (NCBI taxonomy): domain Eukaryota; kingdom Metazoa; phylum Chordata; class Amphibia; order Anura; family Ranidae; genus Lithobates; species Lithobates clamitans. The sequence goes on from JBBGZY010000081.1 coordinate 10,249,933, forward strand.
AAACTCCAGACTTTTACTGAAGAAGAGTTGTTCATTCAGCCTGATAGAGCCACTAGCAACCAGGTGAACACTCCAGACCAGTACCAAAGAAGAGGAGTAACTTCAGCCTGAGGAAGCCAATAGCTCTCAGGTAAGCTATCCAGACCAATACCAAACAAGAGGCGTCCTTTCAGACTGATGTAGCCAGTAGCTTTCAGACGAATACACCAGACCTTCCCTAAAGAAAAGGAGTCCATTAAGCCAATAGAGAAAATAGCTCTCAGGTAACCTCTCCAGACCAATACCAAACAAGAGGAGTCCCTTCAGCCTGAATAAGCCAATAGCTCTCAGATGAACACTCCAGACCAATACACACCAAGAGGAGTCCCTGCAGCCTAAAGAAGCCAATAGCTCTCAGGTGAACACTCCAGACCAATACAAACCAAGAGGAGTCCCTTAAGCCCGATGAAGCAAGTATCTCTAAGGTGAAGACTCCAGACCTTTCCTCAAGAAGAGGAATCTCTTGTGAACATTCCAGACTTTTACTGAAGAAAAGGAGTTGATTCAGTCTGATAGAGCCCATAGCTCTCAAGTAAACACCCCAGACCAATACCAAAGACAAGGAGTCCCTTCAGCCAATAGCTCTCAGGTGAACACTTCAGACCTACACCAAAGAAGAGGAGTCCATTCAGCCTGATGAAGTCAGTAGCTCTCAGGTGAATGCTCTAGGTCATATTTGAAGAATAGGGGTCCCTTCAGCCCAATAAAGCCAGTAACTCTCAGGTCAACACTCCAGACCCATACTGAACAATTCAGCCTGAAAGCCAAAAGCTCTCAGGTGAACACTGATCTACACCAAAGAAGAGGAGCCAGTTTAAGACACATTCAATGAACAGCAGACAAAGAAAGAATACTGAAGTATTATAAATCTTTACTAGCCAGGATCTTCAAATGACTGCTAATGAGGCCCCATCATAAACAGTCTATTGAACAATACACCTGTCAGTCTGGTTTTGGATCTGAAATTAAGCGCATAAAGTATCTCACATTTCCACTTTGATTCTTGTTGCATCACTCCTATGGTAATGGCGTTATCTTCCTAAAAAAAGGCTACACTGATGAATAAGAAGTTGTGAATAAGTTAGACACCAAATATGTCTATTTGAAAAGATCCAAAAGACTAAAATGACACACAGAACCTCCTAAGAGAAATATACGTTATACCTATATCATATTTGGTATCTATCAAATCATAATTTAATTCTGCTAAATAATATTTTTTTTGTCAGATTGCATGACCTTGCTAGATGGAAATATAGATGTATTCAGGATAATTGGTATTAAGAGTGTACCACGATGCATAATACAATTCTCCAGCACACCTTCAACACATCCCTCAGACCCTTTGATTTGGTGGAATTTAGCAACTTCCTCTAGAGCAGGGGTATTGAATTAAAATTCACAGAGGTCCAGTCAGTAAAAATTTCTTCCAGAAGAGGTCAGAATATCATATTGGTACCCGTGGAGCATTTTCACATGTGCCAAACTGCATGTTCCTGCAGCACCATGCGGCTTGGTGTGGCATGGTTTTGGAAAAAAAAGGTCAAGGACTTCTTTCTCTGTGTTTCTTGCCAGTAGTGCAGCCCATTAAAATGGGATGACCTACCCACTACGTGTGCATCTAATGCACATACACAGATCTGAACCCATTCTTACAACAGCGTCCTCGGTCCCCAATGCACATCAGTCCCTTCCCCTTTATATCAAGATCCCCTCTTGAGGGGTGTCCTCAGGTCCCCCTTTACATCATCCCCATCCACCCCTTTCACAGTAGTGTTATCACACTTCCTTGACATTAACCCCCAGCCAGTACTGTCCCCTGCCCTTATTTACATTATCCCCCCACAGTACTGTCCTCAGTCCCCTCCCCCTACATTACTGTCCTCAGCCACCCCCCACATCACAGTCCTCTGCCTCCCCCAATTTAATTTCCTCAGCCCCTCACATTACAGTCCTCAGCCCTCCTGGGCATAAAGTGTCAATATTTTGTGTGGCCACCATTATTTTCCAGCACTACCTTCTTTCCCATGGAGTTCACCAGAGCTCCACAGGTTGCCACTGGAGTCCTCTTCTACTCCTCCATGACGACATCACGGCACTGGTAGATGTTAGAGACCTTGCGCTCCTCCACCTTCCGTTTGAGGATGCCCCACAGATGCTCAATAGGGTTTAGGTCTGGAAACATGCTTGGCCAGTCCATCACCTTTACCCTCAGCTTCTTTAGCAAGACAGTGGTCATCTTGGAGGTGTGTTTAGGGTCCTTATCATGTTGGAATACTGCCCTGCGGCCCAGGCTCTGAAGGGAGGGGATCATGCTCTGCTTCATTATGTCACAGTACATGTTGGCATTCATGGTTCCCTCAATGAACTGTAGCTCCCCAGTGCCGGAAGCACTCATGCAGCCCCAGACCATGGCACTCCCACCACCATGCTTGACTGTAGGCAAGACACACTTGTCTTGTCTTTTTACTCCTCACCTGGTTGCTGCCACACATGCTTGACATCATCTGAACCAAATATGTTTATCTTGGTCTCATCAGACCACAGGACATGGTTCCAGTAAACCATGTCCTTAGCCTGCTTGTCTTCAGCAAACTGTTTGCGGGCTTTCTTGTGCATCACCTTTAGAGGAGGCTTCCTTCTGGGATGACAGCCATGCAGACCAATTTGATGCAGTGTGCGGCGTATGGTCTGAGCACTGACATGCTGACCCCCTACCCCTTCAACCTCTGCAGAAATGCTGTCAGCACTCATATGTCTATTTCCTAAAGACAACCTCTCTTAAACTGCTGTATGGTCTTGGGCACCGTGATACAGCTCAGTTTCAGGGTCTTGGCAATCTTCTTATAGCCTAAGCCATCTTATAGCCTAGGCCAACAATTCTTTTTTTTCAGATCCTCAGAGAGTTCTTTGCTATGAGGTGCTATGTTGAACTTCCAGTGACCAGTATGAGAGAGTGAAAGCAATAAAACCAAATTTAACACATCTGAGACCTTGTAACACTAACCAGTCACATGACCCTGGGGTGGGAAAATTGCTAATTGGACCCAATTTGGGCATTTTCACTTAGAGGTATACTCACTTTTGTTGCCAGTGGTTCAGACATTAATGGCTGTGAATTGAGTTATTTTGAGAAGGACAGAAAATTTACAGTGTTATACAAGTTGTACACTGTACAGCTGAGTCAGCAGTCTCTTTTCCAAGCTGGATCTGGGGAGGCTCCCACCAGTAGACAATGTATAAATGTAAAAAAAAAAGGAGAGAAGAGCGCCGCTACCTAAATGTAATATTTATTTAAACATTTTAAAATAGAAAACAATAATTATGCACTTATATGGACAAGGTTTTGAAAAGCATATCAATAAGTTTCCAGAAAGCAGATACCTTCCAGGTGGTCAATGTTGATCAAGCCCCTTTGGGTGGATGTGATGTAAGGTGCTTGGAACCAGGAAGTTAACCGGGGGAACACCAGAAAGAGCCAACAGAAGCAGCATACTATGTGTGTACTGTGTATAACATGGATGAGAACCACTGTGGACAGCAAGGAAGTGTTGCAAGCCAACCAGATGGGTGTAATGATGTCATATGTGATGTGAATGGGTGTGGTATTGCATATTCCATCCAGGAAAATTTTTTGTTTTTATAGGTAGAGGATGGGCTAGCACAAATTACTTTTCTATCCTTTTTTTTGTTTGTTTATAAATCATCAGAGCAAGGGAAAAGGAATATGCTGAAGAAGGGCCCTTCGGTTTACACATCATCAGAGAAGAGGCATGGGAAAGAAATCTGTCTGTATTTTGTTTAAAAAATAAAGTTTATGACTGACAGAACAATTGTTACATCATGCAGAGTGAATCTTCATTATGAGATGAACATGTTGGCATGCGGCTAATTATATCAGTTGCTCATTTGTGCTAAAGGAGGTTTAGTAATCATTTTCTGGTACCAGTTTGTTGGCAGTATAGTGCAGGTAATAATCGACTGCTCAGTTCTTGTTTCTCAGCCATGATAATGTCTGATTTTCCCATGGTAAATTTTCATACCATTAACCTTGCCATTTCAATTATATTGGTGCAGGCAACCCATTTGCCTAGTTATGGGTTGATTAATGAATTATTTTCTTTAGAAAATCTCCAACATCAGCTGAAACCTGGCTAACAGCTTTTAGAAGAGCGAAATAGAATTATTTTTGCTGCAGTTTTCTGTGTTGTTTGGGATTCAGCTTAGATTTTTTTTATTTTTTAGAGAGAACACTACTTGGTGACACAGAGGGTGGATTTATTAAAGGCAAATAGACTGTTCACTTTGCAAATTTAGTTTCTCCAGAGCTTAGTAAACGAGACAAAGCTTCACTTTGCAAAGAATACCCAATCACATGCAAGGAAAATAGAAAAAAAAATAGGTTTATTTTCTTTTATGTGATTGCATAATGGAAGTCAGCAGTGCTTCCCCTCATTTACTACGTTTTGGAGCAAATTCCCTTGCAGAGTGTAACTGCACCTATAAAGTGCATAGTCTATTTGCCTTTAGTAAATCAACCCCTATGTGTTTAAAGTATCTAAATCATCAAACAACTATTATCGATACATTTAGTGATACATTGTACTGTAATTGTAATAAACCAAATATACTGTAAGTACAAATAATATTCTGCATATCTTAAAAAGGTGTCTTCTCTGAAACAATTCCTTATCTTCTAAAATAGTGTCCTTGGAAATAATGTGCTTAGTGCAAAATATGATTAAACCGTTTTCAAATATTCCTCTATGTCTTCCACCAATTCTATGACTTTTCTCAATGACATCATACAAAATCAATATTCCCAGCTGGCTTGTTTACAGACATAAGAAGGCCAGAGATCTGTCAGTGGCAGTAGTGCTACTGTTGTTAAATGGCGGATCCTCGGCTGGTTTGTGTAGGAACAATAGCTGAGGATTATAGCCGTCTAACTGGCCAATTTAGGCCTGTTGATTCAGCAGTTCACAGAGCTGCGAATGGGAGCTTAACAATATTGGTGATATTTTTCAGTTGTAAGATAAAGTCTGGTTGGATGTAGGATGAGGTTTGGCTACACCAGGTAGTGGTTTTGTCAGATACTGTATATGATAAGATTTATGCTGAATGAGTTACAGGCTTTTGCTTGATGTACAATAGGGCTTTGTTTGGGATAAGATGAGATTTTGCTGGACACATAAGAAAGATTTGTTGGATGAAGAATGAGGGTTTTGTCACATGCAGAATGGGGATTTGTTGGACCACACTTTATAGAGCTTTGAAGAGGTAGTGTGGCTTCTACATATATTTGCAAGTGTTATGCAAATTGTAAGTGTCAAATTTTGTTTTTGGACAACTAACTGGTAACTGTGCTGGGAAAAATGTGGTTTGTTTGCTCTATTTAGAACCCTTCCATGTGCATCTAACTCTAAAAACTAGTTATAAATAAGTGTTATATCCATTTTTGTTAATTAGATTACATTTATTTGAAGTAGTTTTGGAGTCTTTTTCCAAATATTTGTGTTCTTCAGGATGAGGTTTGTTGCATGAGGTCAGCCTAATTTTTTTTTTTCCAATGCGTGCTGATGCTTTGTTGGATTTAAGATTTTTTTATAATGCTGTGTGTGTGCACTGTCTGATAAAGTTTTTTGCAGAGTGAGATTTCATCTGACATATAAAAGTTTAGTGAGTGAGACGTACAATAGATGTTGTTGGGTGCAAACGTTAGGTTTGAAATTACTCTCAACTTATTTTTTTAGATGTAGGAAAAGATTTTGCTGGATGTAGAATAAAGTATAATGTCCTAAATTGGACAGTATGCCACATTCTTGACTCCACCTTATATTCTATGTAATGCACAAACACTATTAAAAAAACCCTATAGTCCAAGGTAGGCAGCTAAGCAATACACAGATATTAAGCCAAGAATTTAAAGGGATTTTAAACACACACTGTTTAATTTACATGGTCCCTTCTATTTCTGTATGTGAATGATGGCACTGTAATTATTTTAACCACTTGCCGACTGGGCCATAGCCGAAAGATGGCTGCAGTGTGGTTGGCTTATTCTGGGAGAGCGTCCCCTGGACAGATCGTACAGAGAGGGGAGAGATCAGGTGCTGCAGTGCTGTGGACTGGATGTGTACTGCCCATAGCGCTGTTTTGTGCCCATTCCTGCACTCATCCAGCCATCCATCCATGCTCAGCCATCCTCAAGCATTACTCATCCATCCTCATCAATACTCATCCATCCTCAGCAATACTCATCCATCCATCCATCCTCAGCAATACTCATCCATCCATCCTCAGCAATACTCATCCATCCATCCTCAGCAATACTCATCCATCCATCCATACGTGGCAATACTCATCCATCCATCCATACTCAGCCATCCATACTCATCCATGCTCAGCAATACTCATCCATCCATCCATGCTCAGCAATACTCATCCATCCATCCATACTCAGCCATCCATACTCATCCATACTCAGCAATACTCATCCATCCATCCTCAGTAGGGATGAGCCGAACACCCCCTTGTTCGGTTCGCACCAGAACATGCGAACAGGAAAAAAATTCGTTCGAACACGCGAACACCGTTAAAGTCTATGGGACACGAACATGAATAATCAAAAGTGCTAATTTTAAAGGCTAATATGCAAGTTATTGTCAATAAAAGTGTTTGGGGACCTGGGTCCTGCCCCAGGGGACATGGATCAATGCAAAAAAAAGTTTTAAAAACGGACGTTTTTTCAGGAGCAGTGATTTTAACAATGCTTAAAGTCAAACAATAAAAGTGTAATATCCCTTTAAATTTCATACCTGGGGGGTGTCTATAGTATGCCTGTAAAGGGGCGCATGTTTCCCGTGTTTAGAACAGTCTGACAGCAAAATGACATTTTGAAGGAAAAAACACATTTAAAACTACCGCGGCTATTGCATTGCCGACAATACACATAGAAGTTCATTGATAAAAACGGCATGGGAATTCCCCACAGGGGAACCCCGAACCAAAAAAAAAAAAAAAAAAAATGATGTGGGGGTCCCCCTAAATTCCATACAAGGCCCTTCAGGTCTGGTATGGATATTAAGGGGAACCCCAGCCAAAATTTAAAAAAAAAATTGACGTGGGGTTCCCCCTAAATTCCATACCAGACCCTTCAGGTCTGGTATGGATTTTAAGGGGAACCCCGCGCCAAAAAAACAAAAAAAAAACGGCGTGGGGTCCCCCTAAAAATCCATACCAGACCCTTATCCGAGCACGCAACCTGGCAGGCTGCAGGAAAAGAGGGGGGGACGAGAGTGCGGCCCCCCCCCCTCCTGAACCGTACCAGGCCACATGCCCTCAACATTGGGAGGGTGCTTTGGGGTAGCCCCCCAAAACACCTTGTCCCCATGTTGATGAGGACAAGGGCCTCATCCTCACAACCGTGGCCGGTGGTTGTGGGGGTCTGCGGGCGGGGGGCTTATCGGAATCTGGAAGCCCCCTTTAACAAGGGGACCCCCAGATCCCGGCCCCCCCCCTGTGTGAAATGGTAAGGGGGTACTTACCCCTACCATTTCACTAAAAAACTGTCAAAAATGTTAAAAATGACAAGAGACAGTTTTTGACAATTCCTTTATTTAAATGCTTCTTCTTTCTTCCTTCATCTTCTTCTTCTTCTGGTTCTTCTGGCTCTTCTGGTTCTTCCTCCGGCGTTCTCGTCCAGCATCTTCTCCGCGGCGTCTTCTATCTTCTTCTCCTCGGGCCGCTCCGCACCCATGGCATGGGGGGGAGGCTCCCGCTCTTCTCTTCATCTTCTTCTCTTCTTCATCTTCTTCTTCATCTTCTTCTTCATCTCTTCTTCCTTCTTCTCTTCTTCATGTCTTCTGCGGGCCGCTCCGCAGCCATGCTGGCATGGTGGGAGGCTCCCGCTGTGTGACGGCGTCTCTTCGTCTGACAGTTCTTAAATAACGGGGGGCGGGGCCACCCGGTGACCCCGCCCCCCTCTGACGCACGGTGACATGACGGGACTTCCCTGTGGCATTCCCCGTGACGTCACAGGGAAGTCCCGTCATGTCACCGTGCGTCAGAGGGGGGCGGGGTCACCGGGTGGCCCCGCCCCCCGTTATTTAAGAACCGTCAGACGAAGAGACGCCGTCACACAGCGGGAGCCTCCCTCCATGCCACAGCATGGCTGCGGAGCGGCCCGGAGAAGACAGGAAGAAGAGAAGAAGGAAGAAGAGAAGAAGGAAGAAGAGAAGAAGAAGATGAAGAAGAAGATGAAGAAGAAAAGAAGATGAAGAGAAGAGCGGGAGCCTCCCCCCTCATGCCATGGATGCGGAGCGGCCCGAGGAGAAGGAGATAGAAGACGCCGCGGAGAAGATGCTGGACGAGAACGCCGGAGGAAGAACCAGAAGAGCCAGAAGAACCAGAAGAAGAAGAAGATGAAGGAAGAAAGAAGAAGCATTTAAATAAAGGAATTGTCAAAAACTGTCTCTTGTCATTTTTAACATTTTTGACAGTTTTTTAGTGAAATGGTAGGGGTAAGTACCCCCTTACCATTTCACACAGGGGGGGGGCCGGGATCTGGGGGTCCCCTTGTTAAAGGGGGCTTCCAGATTCCGATAAGCCCCCCGCCCGCAGACCCCCACAACCACCGGCCACGGTTGTGAGGATGAGGCCCTTGTCCTCATCAACATGGGGACAAGGTGTTTTGGGGGGCTACCCCAAAGCACCCTCCCAATGTTGAGGGCATGTGGCCTGGTACGGTTCAGGAGGGGGGGGGGCCGCACTCTCGTCCCCCCCTCTTTTCCTGCGGCCTGCCAGGTTGCGTGCTCGGATAAGGGTCTGGTATGGATTTTTAGGGGGACCCCACGCCGTTTTTTTTTTTTTTTTGGCGCGGGGTTCCCCTTAAAATCCATACCAGACCTGAAGGGTCTGGTATGGAATTTAGGGGGAACCCCACGTCAATTTTTTTTTTAAATTTTGGCTGGGGTTCCCCTTAATATCCATACCAGACCTGAAGGGCCTTGTATGGAATTTAGGGGGACCCCCACATCATTTTTTTTTTTTTTTAATTTTGGTTCGGGGTTCCCCTGTGGGGAATTCCCATGCCGTTTTTATCAATGAACTTCTATGTGTATTGTCGGCAATGCAATAGCCGCGGGTAGTTTTAAATGAGTTTTTTCCTTCCAAATGTCATTTTGCTGTCAGACTGTTCTAAACACAGGAAACATGCGCCCCTTTACAGGCATACTATAGACACCCCCCAGGTACGAAATTTAAAGGGATATTACACTTTTATTGTTTGACTTTAAGCATTAATAAAATCACTGCTCCTGAAAAAACGTCCGTTTTTAAAACTTTTTTTTGCATTGATCCATGTCCCCTGGGGCAGGACCCGGGTCCCCAAACACTTTTTATGACAATAACTTGCATATAAGCCTTTAAAATTAGCACTTTTGATTTCTCCCATAGACTTTTAAAGGGTGTTCCGCGGCATTCGAATTTGCCGCGAACACCCCAAATTGTTCGCTGTTCGGCGAACTTGCGAACAGCCAATGTTCGAGTAGAACATGAGTTCGACTCGAACCCGAAGCTCATCCCTAATCCTCAGCAATACTCATCCATCCATCCATGCTCAGCAATACTCATCCATCCTCAGCCATACCCAGCCATCCCATCCACACTCAGCCATACCCACCTAGTCATACTCATCCATACCCAATCAGCCATACTCAGCCATCCCATCCATACTCAGCCATACCCAGCCATCCACATTCATGGCTCAACCATGCTTAGCCATCCCCATCCACGGCTCATCCATGTCACTACAGTGCCACTACAGTGCCTCAAAGTGTAATAGGTAGTCAAATTACATTTGACATTTATGCCCCTAGAATGCCTGATGGTGCTCCCTGCATGTTGGGCCTCTGTATGTGGCCAGGCTGTGTAAAAGTCTCACACATGTAGTATCTCCGTATTCAGGAGGAGTAGCAGACACAGTTTGGGGGTGTAATTTTTGCCATGTACATGCTATGTGTTAGAAATATTGCATAAATTGAAAACTTTGTGTAAAAAAAAATGTGTTTTCATTTTCTTCCCACATTTTCCAAAAACGTGTAGAAATGAATGACATGTTCAACAGACTCGATATGCCTCAGAGAATAAATGTTGGGCTGTTTTCTTTCCATAATGGGGTCATTTTTTGGGCATTTTTATTGTCCTGGTGCTCCAGGGCCTTCAAAAGTGCAAGAGGTAGTCAAGAAATTATATGTGTAATTTATGCTCCTAGAATGCCTGAAGGTGCTCCCTGCATGTTGGGCCTTTGTATGTGGCCATGGTGTGTAAAAGTCTCACATATGTGGTATCGCCATACTCAGGAAAAGTAGTAGAATGTGTTTTGGGGTGTAATTTGTGGTATGCATATGCTGTGTGTTTGAAATAACCTGCTAATATAACAATTTTGTGAAAAAAAAATAAAAAAAAATCTTGATTTTGCAAAGAACTGTGGGAAAAAATTACAACTTCAAAAAACTCACTATGCCTCTTTCTAAATACCTTTGAATGTCTACTTTCCGAAAAAAAAAGGGGTCATTTGGGGGTATTTGTAATGTCCGGGCTTGTTAGGGTCTCAAGAAATTAGCTAGGTCGTCAGTACCTCAGGTGTGATCAATTTTCAGTGATTGGCACCATAGCTTGTAGACTCTATAACTTTCACACAGACCAAATAATAAACACAGATTTGGATTATTTTTACCAAAGATATGTAGCAGTACAAAATTTGGCCAAAATTTATGAAGAAAAATTACTAATTTGCAAAATTTTATAACAGAAACAAAGAAAAATGTATTTTTTTACAGAATTTTCTGTCTTTTTTTATTCATAGCGCAAAAGATAAAAAACCCAGCAGTCATTAAATACCACCAAAAGAAAGCTCTATTTGTGTGAAAAAAAGGACAAAAATTTCATATGGGTTGCATGATGAGTAATTGTCAGTCAAAGTGTGAATGAATGAATGAATGAATGAATGAATGAATGATTTGTATAGCGCTGCATTTGTGAACTGAATCGCCTCAAGGCGCTGGATCCGGCCTGTGTTGTCAAGCTTCTCAGAAGAGGTAGGTCTTGAGTTTCTTTCTGAAGGCCTGATGGTTTTCTTCCATGCGGATGTGAGTAGGTAGCGCGTTCCATAGCCGTGGTCCTGGGACTGCGAATCTTCGTTCTCCCTTTGTTTTGTGAGAGCACCGAAAGCTAATAATTGGTCTGGTTAGAAAGTGTCCTGTGTAGCCTCCCTGACGGTATTCCCGAGTGTGGCTCGGGGTTAAATTTCAGCATCATTAGCGGTAACCCCGAGCCACACTCGGGATTGCATTGCAAGATCCTGGAGCGGTATACTTACCTTGTCCCCAGGATCCTGCGATGTCCCCCCGCGCTGTCTGCGGGCTCTGTCCTCCTCCGAAGCCTCTCTGTGCCAGGCTTCGTTCCCTTCAAGCGCCGCAAAGCACGGGGACGGAGCCTGGCGGTGAATTAAAAAAACTGTAGAAATCATAACACATACAGTACTGTAATCTTACAGATTACAGTACTGTATACAATTATTTCACATCCCTTTTGTCCCCAATGCTTTGTCCAGTGCCCTGCATGCAGTTTTATATGATATATATTTTTCTGCCTGGAAACTTGAGAGTGTCCCAAAAAGTGTCCCTTTACGTCAAAAGTAGCTTTAGACCAGCTAGAAAACAGTGATAGTAAATTAGAACACTTGCAGAATTGAGCTATAGTGAATCGTTGAGAAATTTATTTTATTATTATTATATTATTATTTTTTTAATTATTTATATTTATTTATTATATTATAATTTATGATTTTGTGTTTCAAACTTTATCATACCCGGGATGTCTACTAGACTCTTGGTGGACAGATTTAAGGGTGTTATTGTTAAGAATTACAGGCCTACAATATAAAACGCCAAATTTCCATGCAAAATAATTGTACCGCTTTCAGCACCTAAAATCCAAAATAATCATACGGCCAGGCAGGTTAAGTGCCCAGTGGTCAAGTGGTTAATAAAAAAAAACATCTAAATACTTTTTACCTAACTTTTTTCCTGATCGATATACAGCTGTCACATGGTAACATAAGCAGGAAGAGCTTTTATTTCTCTGCTGCTGGTCACATGCTTAAAAAAAAAAATACAATATGAATAATATACACACAGATGTATCCCAGAACGCAGCTGTGGAATATAAGACTATCCAATTTTTAATTGAAATGCTTGATCCTACTAAGTGTTGAGGTAAAAAAGATTTCACTTTCTTCAATTTTTTTTCTTCTCCTTTTATATATATATAGAGTGTTCCTGTAAAGTATACTCTTGGCAATCATTAGGTAGACATTGGGAAAATCCACTTTGCACTTCAAGTGCACTTGGAAGTAAAGTCACTGTAGATCCGGGGGGACATGCAAGGAAAATAAAAAACAGCATTTTAGCTTGCACATGATTGGATGATAAAATCAGCAGAGCTTCCCCTCATTTCAGATCTACCCCTTAGATTTAGAGCGACTACACTTCCAAGTGCACTTTCGGTGCGCTTTCAAGTGGACTTGCAGTGCAAAGTGGATTTGCCTTTCGTAAATAACCCCCATTGCATCTTAAATGTATGCAACTGTTTTCTTTTATAATGGAGCTTCTTTGTCTATTGTAAATGTAAGCTCTGTTTTTTTTAATATTTGAATACCTTAATAAAACTAAATTGAAACAAAAATAAAAACAGCCTTTGGAATACAAAGTAAAAATAAATAATATCAATAAACTGTTTTAAATTGGCATACAAACATGTGTTTCAAATTAAATCTTAAATAGTATTTTGTGGCAATACCATGGTATGGGTGGATTTCTGTCAGTCGCAGGCTGTGCCCCGCCCCTCAAGCCTGTGTCTTAGGCAGGCCATATTCAGCTAACTGTCTGAGATTCGAATGTATGGGCAGGCTGAATGTACCAAGCAGATCGATCAGCTTAGGTACAACCAGCACGCCGGGTTTTACATGTGATTGTCGATAGTGGCTGCTAAAGCAGCTAGCAAAGATCACTGTCTTCTCCCCACCGGTAGCAGACAATGGCTTGGCAGGAGGGATTTCTGCATCAACACTGTGTTCCTGCTGTGGTTGCAGGAAAAAAATTTGCTTCATGTATGGCCGACCTTAGAATAAGAGGGAGGTGAATCAAGATCTAATATTAATCTCACCCCCATTGTGTTTAGCTGGTTAGTGGGCATGGAGGAGGGAGGGAGTGGGCTGTCATTTACCACTGTGTATACTCCCACTTGTGTGACTCTATAGTCTTCAGATGTGATAGGGAGGAACTTCTCAGCATGAAAACTCACTGAAAACTGAGCATGTGCAGAGTTTCCCCAACAGCTGCAAAATCCATTTCCTAGCTCAATTGGGGACATGAATAGAAGGGGGAGATAGCGACGCCGAACAGCAAGATCAACTAGGTTTTTTGCAGAATACAGAAAATTAATCTCAGAGTGACTGAGTGAGTATGATCATCATGTAATACAACATTTATTGATAGTTTTTTATGATGTAGTTTAGTGACACTTTAAAGGGGTTGCAAACCTCCTGTAATACTGCAGCCACCCTGAGCCCCCGTTTTGCTTACTCGTACCCCCTCTATCTCATCCCGGGGACGAGCACACCAGCAAAAGCCGGTGTCTCGGGCCATGATTGGATGGATTGATAGCAGCCCAGCCATTGGCTCCCGCTGCTGTCAATCAAATCCAATGACCGGGTTCCGGGGGGCGAGGCCAAGTTATACATTCGGCTTACAAAAGTTATCCCCGCACTAGTTTAGGTCTCACCAGGTGTAAAACTGATCTTGCTCTCCAGAGATGAGAGGTTCCAGGTGCTGGCTCATGCTAGTAGAGACTATATGCAAACGAGAAGATCTGGACAGCCGCACTCCAGGAAGTAATAATCCAAGTTTCTTTATTTTAAAATCAGGAACACATCAGATACAGGACATTATAGACAGAATGTACAGATCATAGGCTAACGCGTTTCACACTTGTCCAAGTGCTTACTCATAGCTCACCGCAAGGTAAAACGAGCTGCACAGTGGAGGTAAGTATATGTTTGTTATTTAGAAAACAAAAAAAAACAAAAACGAAGCTTTAGTGTCACTTTAAGTATTATAAATCTACTGTTGCTGTTAATAATTTAGGTCAGATGCATATCTTTTTAGGCCTTGGTTTGAATATCTTTATCTTTAGTAAATGCTGTATATGCCTGAGTATGCACGTGTACTACTTGCTGCCTGACAGAACATTTCATAAATAGTTTATGTTGTTTCATGGCAGGCTATGTACTTTTGTACTTTTTATAATTTTGTAACTTTCATATAAATGTTTATGACATTGTGAATGTTACGATCAGTTCCATTAGGTAATAGGTTTTATTATGGGCAAAGTGCACTTTCTATTTGCCTTTAGTAAATCCATAGTATAGTATATCCATCTATAGTATGGATGTTACTGGCTTTCCAGGTCAGTGGAGAACATGTGTGTTATTTGTGTTAAAAAGACAGTCTGGTAAACAGCACTTTCTTAATCAAAATGCACATTTATATTGAACGCAGGTTTGCTGGTTTGGCACTGGTCAATAGATAGGCACGAGCCCTTGTGTCATCTTTGTTAGTGGTAAAGAACCAGGAGTATTGGCTTGGAGCTTGTTTCATGCTTGTTTCTACATTTTCCTGTTTTTTATTAACAGAGAACCTGTCTGACGAGTTGATGGTACCATCTGACAGTAAATTATTACATGTGAATGTATGTTTTTAAGTGGTTTTCCTGTAGCATTGACAAAGAACTAAATATAAATATATACATATAACCACTGAAAGACTGTGTCTGGATTTTGACTTGAGTGCCTTAAGGTGTTTTGAGAAAAGAAAAATGTAATGTATTGCAGCTTACCGGTCCTTAGATGAGGTGGCTGCATTTGTTTTTCCTTTTTTTAGGCTTTTAATTTCCTTAACTTTTTATGAATAAGGGTGCAAAAAATCTTAATGCTTAAATGCAGTTTTGCAACTTTGGCATGTGCTAATAAAGCTGCATATATCATTTAGACATGTGCACTGCCGAAAAATTAGTTTATTTTCAATTCATTCGTTTTTTTTCGTGTCATTCGTTATGATCGTAATTCGTAAATTCGTAAATTAAAAAATCCGAAAATAAGAAAGAAAATCCAAAAATTAAAAAGAATAACTAACTAACTAACAAATAATAACTAAATATTAAATTATAAGTATTGGAATTTCCTTTCATATTTGGCTGTTCGTGAACATAACGAATACGAATTTATCCGAAGTTATGAATTATCCAAAATAACGAATGCTGCATCGAAACAAATGGAACGGAACAAATTAATAATAAATAATAATAAGTAAATGTTTTTATTATTATTATCATTGTTATTTATTATTATTAGTTTGTTACGTTTCATTAGTTTAGAAACGGCATTTGTTATTTCGGATAATTCGTAACTTCGGATAAGTGCGTACATTCACATTCACTAACAGCCAAATTTGAAAGGAAATTCCAATTCCTATAATTTAATAGTTAGTAATAGTTACCGTATTTATCGGCGTATAACACGCACCGGCGTATAACACGCACCCCAATTTAGGAGGGAATTTTAAGGAAAAAAAAACTTTTAGGAGGGAAGTTGAAGGGAAAAAAAACTTACATTTAAACGCCCATCATTGCAGCCTTCTCAGTGCAGTCTTGTCAGTGCAGCCTTGTCAGTGCAGCCATGTCAGTGCAGCCATGTCAGTGCAGCCTTGTCAGTGCAGCCATGTCAGTGCAGCCATGTCAGTGCAGCCTTGTCAGTGCAGCCTTCCCCAGTGCAGCCTTGTCAGTGCAGACTTCCCCAGTGCAGCCTTGTCAGTGCAGCCTTCCCCAGTGCAGCCTTCTCCAGTGCAGACTTCCCCAGTGCAGACTTCCCCAGTGCAGCCTTCTCCAGTGCAGACTTCCCCAGTGCAGACTTCCCCAGTGCAGCTTTACCCAGTGCAGCCTTCCCCAGTGCAGTCTTCCCCAGTGCAGTCTTCCCCAGTGCAGCTTTCCCCAGTGCAGCCTTCCCCAGTGCAGCCTTGCCCCAGTAATCCCAGCCATTCTGGGCTTCAAAATCGCCGATCGCGATTTGAAAATGGCGCCTCCGGCGCCGAAATACACAGTGCCGGTCCTCGGCTCTTTCCGGCGGCTGTCGTTCATTTTCGGCTCCACTCGTAGTCCCGAGCGGAGCTATCCGAACCTAGCCGAGTAGGTTCGGATAGCTCCGCTCGGGACTACGAGTGGAGCCGAAAATGAACGACAGCCGCCGGAAAGAGCCGAGGACCGGCTCTGTGTATTTCGGCGCCGGCGGCGCCATTTTCAAATCGCGATCGGCGATTTTGAAAATGTGACAGGTCGGGATCGCAGGGGATCGGCGTATAACACGCACCTGCGACTTTCCCCTGATTTTAAGGGGAAAAAAGTGCGTGTTATACGCCGATAAATACGGTAAGTTATTATTAGTTAGCTATTATTTCAGATTTTCAAATTTTTGGGTTTTCAGATTTTCGAATTTCGAATTTCCGAGTTTTTGAATTTACGAATTTACGAAATAAATGAACATTTAACTGATTTAAATGTACTTTGTGGCTGCAAGCTATTGCCAGCACCCGGCAATACAAAAAAAAGATTGAAAAAAAAATGGCCTGAGGTCTCCCCCAGTACATACAAAGCCCTTAGGGTCTGATATGGATTTTAAGGGGAACCCCATGCCAAAATCTAAAAAAAAATGACCCTTATCTAAGCATGCAGCCCGGCAGATCAGGAAAGGGGGGAGGGGGACAAGCGGGCTCCCCCCTCCTGAACCATACCAGGCCACATGCCCTCAATATGGGGGGCTCTGACCCCCCCACCCCAAAGCACCTTGTCTCCATGTTTATGGGGCAAGAGCCTCTTCCTGACAACACTGGGCTCTGGTTGTGGGGGCCTGCAGTGGGGGGCTTATCAGAATCCAGAAGCCCCATTTACATTGTACCCCTACTCTTTCACCAAAAAAGTAAAGAATTAACAAAAACATTACACAGGTTTTTGACAAGTGCTTTTTTTTAAAAACAAAACAAAAACAATGTACCCCGATGTAGACCCATCGTCAATCACACCCCAGCCTCTACCACCTAATCTGTAAAAAGAAAAAAAAATTCTCCGCCTGCAACAAAGGCTAACCGCCTACTGTAGGCTCCACTGTTTGACAGGTCTTATTTAGGTAAGGGACGGAGATATCACTTGGTGGCACCACCCCCTTGTGATGTCACTGACCCAGCATGACGTTATGATTGACAATGTATTTATATCGGGGGGACATTTATTGTTTATTGTTTATTTTTTAATAAAGGACTTGTCAAAAACCTGTGTACTGTTCTTATTTATTTTTGACACTTTTTTCGGTGAATGAGTAGGGATACAATGTACCCCATACTCATTTACATGGGGGGGGTGGGATCTGGCCAGGGTTGTGGGGAAGAGGCCCTTGTCCCCATCAACATTGTTACAAGGTGCTTTGGGGTGGGGAGCAGAGCCCCCCCTGCCCCAAAGCATTCCCTTAAAGGGGAGCACACGCCATTTTTTTTCAACTTTTTTTCTATTGCCGGCGTTTTTTGTTTATTACATTCAGCTGTTAGCGGGGAAGCCCATTGACAGCTGATGACTCATCCGTTGTTGAGGATGCAGCAGAGGGCTTCCTGGCCCGCTCCTTAACAATAGCTACTCACTGTGCCCTGATTGGTCAAAGCTTTGCCCAATCGGGGCTTAGAATCCACCATGTAGCGCGCAGTGCAATGTAAGGTGCTCGGCAGGCGAACATTCTGCTGAGCGACCTGCAAATTCAGGTGTTCGCTGAACAGGCAAACAGGCGGTGTTCAGGTCAAACTTTTGCTCAGCTCAAACAGTTTGCCCATCTCTACTAGAGATCTTAGTCGACTAAAATACAACTAACAGAATTCAGATGACTAAAATAAGAATAAAACTAAAATGGCATTTTACTCAAAAAACTATGACTATAATATAATCAAAATTTGACATAAAAATTAACACTAGCAACAACATCAGTTATTTACTAATATTATTAATTATTATTAGCAGCAGTACAAGCAGTAGTAGTATTTATTATTATTAAAAAAAGGATCTGTTGTAAGGCCTAGCTTACACTTGGGGTGAGGACAATAAAACAGGCAGTTGAACCATGTTTTTTACCATCCCCAGCAGCCCCCCAAGCTGAAAAGGCAGCCACAAGGGGGTATACACATGCCGTGCGCATGATGCTTTGCATCGTGTCATGGCAAGAATGATCCCCTCGTTGTGTTCGGTAAGCACTAACACCTGTTGAACTTGACCCATTCAAGTGAATGGGGCCACACTGAAACCACTGTGCAGCAGCGTGCAATGCATGTGGTTGCAGAGTGGTGGTGCAGGCTTGTAGAGGTTAAAACAAGTGGTGACGAGGTGACATAGTGCCTCATCCTCACCTGTCAAATACCCTCAGAAATCCAAAATGGATCACTCTTCCGAGGGCTAACATAAGTGTAAAAGAGCCCTTACATAACTAAAACTAACTACCTAAAATGAACTATTGTTCCTAAAAACTGTTTGATTGATGTAAGATAGCACCAGTTTTAACTGCTATGCTTTTTTTTGCACCCATTGTGACTAATCTCTGATTTATAAAAAAATATTATGCTGATTTATAGGAGAAAAGGGTATATGGAAAACAATGACTGGCAAAAGGACTATATTGGCAGTAGATAGCATATACATGCTAAACAAGTGGAAGTTTTAGTTTCCATAAGTCATAACTAGGGATGAGCCAAACACCCCTGGCAGAACATGCAAACAGACCAAAAATTTGTGTGAACACACGAACCCCATTAAAGTCTATGGGACTCGAACGTGAAAAATCAAAAGTGCTAATTTTAAAGGCTAATATGCAAGTTATTGTCATAAAAAGTGTTTAGGGACCCGGGTCCTGCCCCAGGGGTCATGTATCAATGCAAAAGAAAGTTTTAAAAATGGCCATTATTTCGGGAGCAGTGATTTTAATAATGCTTAAAACGAAACAATAAAAGTGTAATATTCCTTAAAATATCGTGCCTGGGGGGGTGTCTATAGTATGCCTGTAAGGTGGCGCATTTTTCCCATGTTTAAACAGTCCCTGCACAAAATGACATTTCTAAAGGAAAAGAAGTCATTTAAAACTGCTTGCGGCTGTAATGTAATGTTGCCCCCCCCCCCCAGCCCATTACAAGGCCCTTTGGGTCTGGTATGGATATTAATGGAAACCCCACACCTATATTTAAAAAAAAAAAAGGGGGGCCCCCAGGCCCTATATACTCTGAACAGCAGCAGTATACAGGCGGTCCCCAGGTTACAAACAAGATAGGGACTGTAGGTTTGTTGTTAAGTTGAATCTGTTTGTAATTTGGAACAGGTACATTTTTTAAGTGTAGCTCCAGCTCAAAATTCTATTTTTAAGCTTTTTGGATAATATAGGGCAGGGCTATCACCCCTGTAACATTTTTTTTTTGCTGTCTGTGCCCCTGTTCAGAAGATTTCACCTCACTTTCTGTCCCAATGACAATTGGATTTTGAAAATTTTGGGTTATTAGGGAAACAAGGATTGGTGATAAAGCATCAGTGGAGACACCTTTTTCCCCATATTAACTCTTACAGGAGAGAATTTCCCTTCCCACGGGTAGATTTCCTCTCACTTGCTGTTGTCTCCCTCCGTTTTGTAAGTAGGAGTCGTTTGTAAGTTGGATGTTTGAAAATAGGGGACCGCCTGTATATACTATACGGCCTGCCCTATACACTTTGCAGAAAAATTGAGCCTTAGGTGTTGGTGGTACCAAAACACTGTAAGCCCTCACAGTTACTCTTGGTGGGTGCTGGAACGGGCCCTGCTGTGAAATATTATATCAAGAATTGTAATGACATGCCCCTGTTAAACAGGGGCAGAAAAATTGGGCCTTAGACGGTGGTGGTGGTGGCACAACACTGTAAAGCCTCGCAGATACTCTTGTTGAGCGCAGGAACAGGCCCTGCTGTGAAATATTAGATCAAAAATTGTAATTACAATACAGTGCAGCCGTAGTGCAGTTGCTACTACTTTTCTGGTTGTGTACACAGTAAACAATACAGTGTAGTGCGGTGTTGCAAAACAAAATATACATCATGTCCAGAAGGCCACCAAGGAGAGGCAGACACTCACAGGCCACTAAAAGAGGGCAAGCAGGCTCTGTGTCTACAGTCAACAGTGCTGGTCATGGACATTTTGCATCCTCTGCCGGTGGCCGTTGGGCACACTTGTCCTTTTTTTCTTCTGCTGGCCGTGTTATTGAGCCAGAACATGCAGAAGAGTTGGTGGAGTGGATAACAAAGCCGTCCTCATCCTCCTCATCCTCTGTCACACAGGCTCAGAGTAGTTTTCTTTCCTATGCAGCTGCCAAAGTGGCCTATTCCACCGGCTCACAGTCACTCCTTCCGTAGCTCAACCATCATGCATGGAGGAGTCCCCAAAACTATTCTACCATAGTGTTGGGTACATGCTGCTGGAGGATGCGCAGCGATTTGAAGGCTCTAATGTTGGTTCCCAGGTTGAGGAAGGGAGACACGTGAGCCTAGAGAGAGGGGGTGCCCAAGAAGGACAAGAAACTGGCAGTCATGTTCCCCCAGCTTCAGCATAGTGCCAAGTTAGCTCCAGTGACGAGGAGGGAGGGGATGATGAGGTCATTGACTCTACTTGGGTGCCTGATAGAATAGAGGAGGAGAAGTCACAACTCTAACGAGACAGTATGTCCTCTAAGGGGCAGCTTAAGGGCAGCCACCCTACTGAATCACACCGTAGAGCTCCGCAGGTGGAGGGCGCTGCTGACTCCCCACTGATTTTGAAAAGTTCCTTGGTGTGGGGCCTTTTTGGACACATGTGCAGCAGATCGCACCGTTGCTGTTTGCAACCTATGTCTGAAGTGGATCAAGCGTGGCCACAACAGCAGCCGCTTGAGCACCACATACTTGACCAGGCATATGATAACCTCCCCTGCAGTCTGTTTCCTGTATACTATATTTGAGATTTAATATCTCTCATGATATGATTTGGGTTAAATGAGAGTTCTTTGACCATGAGTGAAAGCTTTAACACAATAACAAGATTTATTGGTGAGTAGTTGAAAGTCTATCTAATACACAACCTTCTATATATAGTCTACACCAAGGAAGAAAATATTAGGTTAAAATAAGATAATTACATGAAGGGATACAGAGTATATTCCTGAAAACATTAATCTGCAAACATATTAAGTTACAAGTAAAATGCAGACTTTTCTCATAATTACACTTTGCACCAAGGTTCCATTCTGATGGTTCTCTCCCATAAAAGTGTGTGTTTCCCTCCCATCTAGTCTGTGTATATCATTACATGATATGCTGATGCCTCATTGGTTGGCATAGCATGGCTCTGATTGGTGAGCTTCCCTATTCCTGGTTAAGGACTGGTGACATCTCCAATCCCTATACTTTGCACAAGTCAGCCCCATTTAATGCAAATCGTTGTGACTATTCTGAGCAGGAGCTTAACTTGCATTTTTCCGCTAAGTTAAGTATTGATTACGGGTTGGCCTCCTTTCATTGCATATCCCAGCATGGGATTCTATTAAGTGAGTATGTGTAAAACAATGATGTTTGGGTCCCATTGTTTGTATACACAAGCCTAGGCACCGACTTGTCTGATCTACCAAAGATTTCTGTGAAGATAATATGTTCCACCCTACATAGATAAAAGCTAAATTAAATATATTCATTAAATATAAATAAATTAAATATAAATTAAATATAAATTGAATATATTCATAATTCCAATATTTTACAGCTATTAATGTAGATTTCACAAAAATTCATTAGGCAACAAGTCTTGAAAGACCCACATCAAAGAAAAAGGCAGACTTCTCCTTGCTCCTCATCTGGGATCTCCAACCCTACTCTAGTCCTCCCGAAAACCTGCACTGAGAGGATTGAAGGTATAGCAATAGGTGTCCCAAGTACCCAGAAACCCAAGGAGTTGTACATGGCTGGGACGAGGTTGTTACGGATCATGTGATCCTTAGTGACCCAGAGGACTCAGAATCGAATGCCTCTGCAAACTTTCACAGGCTTTGAAGAATCAGTGAGGCCATGCAGCATAAGGACCCTAGGATTACATGGTGCAGGAATATCTAGGGGCAAGAGCAGACTTGGAGAGAGCAACAGAGCATCCACTGGGTTACTGGGTCTTGAGGATGGACCACTGGCCAGAACTTGCTCGATATGCAATTGATCTACTGGCCCGTCCTGCATCCAGCGTCCTTTTTGAACGCACATTCAGTGCTGCTGGAGCATTTGTAAGGGATCATAGAGTGCACCTGTCCACAGACAAGCATGCCCCACGGCCACCTTCAGAAGATGCGCCATGTCCATGACCAGCACTGTGGACTGTAGACATAGAGCCTGCTTGTCCTCTTTTAGTGGCCTGTGAGAATCTGCCTCTCCTTGGTGGCCTTTAGGACATGATGGGAATTTTGTTTTGCAACACCACACTACACTGTATTGTGTACTATGTACACCACCAGAAAAGTAGTAGCAACTGCACTATGGGTGCACGGTATTGTGTACACCACCAAAAGTCTAATAGCAACTATGGGTGCACTGTATGTATTGTGTACTGTGTACACCACCAGAAAAGTAGTAGCAACTGCACTATGGGTGCACGGTATTGTGTACACCACCAGACGTCTAATAGCAACTATGGGTGCACTGTATGTATTGTGTACTGTGTACACCACCAGAAAAGTAGTAGCAACTGCACTATGGGTGCACGGTATTGTGTACACCACGAGAGGTCTAATCGCAACTATGGGTGCACTGTATGTATTGTGTACTGTGTACACCACAAGAAAAGCAGTAGCAACTGCACTATGGGTGCACGGTACTGTGTACAGCAACAGAAGTGTAATAACAACTTTGGGTGTACTGTATTGTGTACACCACCAGAAAAGTAGTAGCAACTGCACAATCAGTGCATGGTATTGTGAACACCACCAGACGTCTAATAGCAACTATGGGTGCACTGTATGTGTTGTGTACTGTGTACATCACCAGAAAAGTAGTAGCAACTGTACTAGGGGTGCACGGTACTGTGTGCTGTGTACACTGCCTGAAGTATATTAGAAACAGTACACCAGGAATGGCCTGCAGTGAAATATAGCTAAACTGTATGCAGTATATATATATATATATATATATATATATATATATATATATATACAAGACTATCTGTATATATATATTAAATACACTGCAGCTAACTGAATCACCTGCCTGCCAGAAGTATATTAGAAAGAGTACACCAGGAACAGCCTGCAGTGAGATATAGCTAAACTTATGCAGTTTATATATATATATAGATATATATATCTATTTATATATATCTATATATATATATAGATATATATACGAGACTATCTATCTATATATATATTAAATACACTGCAGTTAACTGAATCACCTCCCTGCCTGAAGTATAGAAACAGTACACCAGGAACGGACTGCATTCAGATCTAGCTAAACTGGATACAGTGCATATATATATATATATATATATATATATATATATATATATATATATATATACATATATACGAGACTGTTTGTATATATATATATTAAGTACACTGCAGCTAACTGAATAATCTGCCTGCCTACTCAAACTAAATGACGCTCTCTCTCCGTCCATGCCAACGACACACTACACGAGGCCGATGTGCAGGCGGTCTTAAATAGTGTGGGGCATGGATTTAGTCCCCCTGAGCCATGATTAGCAAAAGGCACCCTGCCTTTGGCCAATTATGGCTCTCTTTGCTGAGGGCGCTGTGATTGGCCAAAGCATGCAGGTCATGGTGCATGCTCTGGCCACTCATCATACAGTAATGCACTGCACTCACGCAGTGCATTATGGGCCGTTACACGCCGCTCGAATTTGACGTGAACGGCCCATAAGGTTCGGTTTTCGACGAACAGGCGAACAGCTATTGTTTGAGTCAAACTGATGTTCAACCCGAACAGAAAGCTCATCCCTTGTCATAATTTGTCTAAGAGGTCAGGCTCATCATTTTTGAATTTACAAGGTCATGATACATAAATGTGAGCCTCATGAAATGTTTTCTGCAGCAAACAGTGATACATAAATACCCTCATGTTCCCATGTGATATATAGAGCCTTGACTCATGTTTTAGCAGTTGATGGATGCGTGATGAAACTAGGGCAAGACATATCTTGAAAAATAATCTGAATTGATCTGGGAGTATGCATAATCATCCTGTTATCTTAATTAAATATGTTCTTCGAAAGCTATTAAATGTACTACAATTGTTTATGAAGTGAAGAAAGTACACTTTTCATTAGTAGAATATAAAGACTTATTGCCCAACATCCATACACCCACATATTAATGTGATTTTAACGGACAGTCTATGAACTGAACTCTCAAAGAATTTATGACCTCTGTTACAGTGGGAACCAGAAGTACATTTAATGAATACAAAAATACACATTTATAAAGCAAGAAAGCAGAGAAACAGCTTGTCACTAGCCGCTTCCATCACTGCACTCTCCAAAGGACGTCTTGTAATTGCATGTTACTGGAGAGGGTCTGTTGAGATATTTAGGAGGTGAAGCCAAGTTACCAGACTCCTTGCAACGCATGCAAATAACTTTTTTATTTGGCATGGCTTCTGTGGCCTCAAGTGTCTTCTTCGAAGAGGGAGAAAGCAAATTGTGTTTGCAGTTCAACACATTGGCCTCAAAGGAACTTACTTGGCAACAGTGTTTTTTTATTCTTTCTAGCTGAAACATGTTACTATTTATTTCCCATGGCACAGTGTGAAAGCAATCAATTAAGATATGTCTGTTCCACCTTAGTACTTGCATTTGATGCAGGTCTATTTATCCAGCCCCTCTGCAAAACTTTCCTATCCTCTCTTGTTTAGAACTGTAATGTACCCTATGCCCCAATGTAATGTAAACTATACTTTTGTAGTAAACGGTTGACTTTATTTCTGACAATTTATTCTCCTAAAGTCGGGTCGTTTAGAAATCAAGTATGAAAATAAGAGTTTTTTCTTTAGAATGCTATAGATCTTGAAATAAGGTGTATTAGAAGAAAACGGTCCAGGAAGAAAAGTGCTTTCAGTTCATAACTGCAGAAAATGCAAATTCCGACAAATGTTCAGCTTCATTCACTGCGAGCTTGAACATCTCATTCTGGCCTGTTTTGCTTGCTAATTTTTTTCAACTGAACCTGTAAATTTATAGCACTTTAACAATATCATAAGGTAATTTTATTGTGCACGCAAAATGGGATTGCAAAATTTGGTTGCAAATTTAGTGTGCATATCGTGCTCATATACAATTCCTATTGGCTGGCTGATTTATGAATTAGTTCAAGTGTGAAAGTTGGTATTTAACCACTTAAAGACCAGCTGCTGAAGTTGTACTGTGGCAGGTTGGTTCTCCTGGGCGAATCACCACTATTATACGTCTGCCACTTTAAGACCTCTAGGCATGACGCTGGGGCCGATGCACGAGGCCGGCAGGCGCGATGTCCGCCAGCCACCTGCGATCACTCCTGAGAGAGACAGAACGGGGATCTGTCAATGTAAACAGACAGATCCCCATTCTGTCAGGGGAGGAGAGACAGATCTGCTGTTCCTAGTGATTAGGTGTGATGTTAGTTTGGTAGCAGAGACAGTTTAAGTTCTCAAGTTACATTCATCTACAGTTCTGGGCATCCCAAATATTCCCATCTCTATCCAAGTTTATTCCCCAATAAATTAAAAACAAAACAGAGCACCCTGGACTGGTTTTTGACTACTGAGTGATTGCTGAAAATTCCTGTTGCCTGGCTGTTCTCGCAAAGGGGGACCCAAAAATCCAGCGGTCCGTAGCCTCCCTGACGGTAATCCCGAGTGTGGCTCGGGGTTAAATTTCAGTCCCATTAGCGGTAACCCCGAGCCACACTTGGGATTACATTGCAGGATCCTGGTGTGGCGTTATTTGCCTTGTCCCCAGGATTCTGCGATGTCCCCCGCTGTGTCTGCGGGCTCTGTCTCCTCCGAAGCCTCTCCGTGCCAGGCTCCATTCCCTGCGAGCTTCGCGACGCACGGGGGTGGAGCCTGGCGGCAAATTCAAACACATACAGTACTGTAATCTTACAGATTACAGTACTGTATAAAATTATTTCACATCCCTTTTGTCCCCAGTGCTTTGGCCCATGCCTTGCATGCAGTTTTATGTTATATATACTGTTCTTTCTGGAAACTGGAGATTGTCCATAGCAACCAAAAAGTGTCCCTTTATGTCAAAAGTGGCTGTAGACCAGCTAGAAAACAGCGATAGTAAATTAGAACACATGCAGAATTGAGCGATAGTGAATCGTGGGGAAATGTATTTTATTATTATTACGGTATATTATTATTTTTTTTAATTATTTATATTTATTTATTATATTATAATTTATGTTTTTGTGTTTCAAACTTCATCATACCCGGGATATCTACTAGACTCTTGTTTGGACAAATTTAAGTGTGTTATTGTTAAGAATTACAGGCCTACAATATAAAATGCCAAATTTCCATGCAAAATAATGGTACCGCTTTCAGCACCTAAAATCCGAAATAATCATACCTCCAGGGAGGTTAAGGGGGTAACATTACAGGTGTTTATTTCAATCGTCCAATCATGTGCAAGTATGAATCATGCTTTTTTTTAAAATTACTTTCCACAGGGCTGGATATTCAAAGTGATTTGAAATCAGTGTGCAAAGCTTCACTTTATTAACTAAGCTTAGTTAGAAGTCGCTTTGCACAGTGAACAATCTCTATACCTTTAGTAAATCAACTTCAATTGTGTTTGCTATAGGTAGAAAACTTTCTGAAATTGAATGTGTGCTTTAGGAAACCAGTAAAGATATTTTCCATTTACCCAGACAGGACACAAGAAGGATCTGACTGCCTTGACCATTGAGCTCTGGGAATTGAACAGTGCAGTGCTAATAGAAACAAAATAATAAACCTATGAGTGAGAGTAAAAAATAATACACTTTATCTTTATCTTTTTTGTGTACTTACATTTGCGGCATGAAGGTATACATTCATCAACAAGCTTGTTCATATGGCTGATTTAAAAACTTTTTTTGCATATTTGCTGTTCTGTCACCAATTGAATATAAAATGTAGAAAATATCTCTACAAATACTCCTAGAATAAGAATAATTTATCACCGAGCTAAACATTGCTTATACAGTCAGCAGTGTTAACCCGCTGAGAAAAACCAATCAGGTGTTATTTCTTGAGTTTTCTTCTATTTTCAGAAAATGTACGTCTTGAAGGAAAGGCCACGTAACCCAAAGCCGAGAGTTTACAAACTTGTAATCAGCGGGAATACCTTGTAGAACCTCTGCTGGAAGTAGCTACTCTCTGACTCCTGCATACTGATTGCAGGACTGTAATGCTACTCATAATGCAGCTTTATAGGGTTTAACTTTACTTTCCTGAACTTATGTTGCATGAGTCAGAAAATGTTGCATTCATCCGAG
Organism: Lithobates clamitans; assembly: GCA_037952925.1. NCBI lineage: Eukaryota > Metazoa > Chordata > Amphibia > Anura > Ranidae > Lithobates > Lithobates clamitans. Next base: position 10,277,679 of record JBBGZY010000081.1, read on the forward strand.
CTGCAATTTTTACTTTGTGACAAATAATCTTAAAGTGTATGTAATGTGAAGAAAAACAACTCTGATTTCATACCACGCTAAAAACATACTGGCAGTGGAAAGGGTGGTGGTTCATACGCTGGTGTTGCTGAGTGTGATGGATCATTTCAATAGATGTATATGCCATTTCCATTTGGTCATTGTGCCAATCTCTGAGCTGCCATTTTTCTGGATATCCGTTTGCTTTGCTGTTTTTGACTACCTGTCATGGATTTCAATTTCGTCTGGTGAGTAGGACATTTACCTAGAAGTTGGTGGAAGGAGGAAGCACTGGAGACATTAGCAATTTATATTTCTTCACTGTCACAATTGCTGCATAGAAGAATTCCCAGCACTTTATTTGGGTTTAATTAATCAGTGGTGGATTATTGGACTTTTTTTGTTTATATCATTATTCACTTGATATTTATTACAATATATGAATATATATTTTAATGTTTTTAGCACGGTACGAAATCACAGTTGTTTTTCTTCACATATTGAGGCTTTGAGCCTTACTACCTGCTGCTTGATTTATACACTGTTCATATGGGTATTTTGATTCATAATGTATATTTTATATTGCACTGTATATCACTTTGTTTACATTCCAGGGTGTGCAGGTGAGAGGGTTTTTTGAGATCCCATTTTTTTCTGTCAAAGTGTATGTAATGCCATAATTTTTTCATTTTGAATAGAGTGGGAAATAGAACCTGTCAGGATTTTTTTTTAAGGCTGTCTGTGTTTCCATCAGGGAGACTTCCCTTTGCTTTCTGGCCCTGGAAAATGTTATTCCAATGCAGAAAAAAAAAATTCTAGTTATATATAAATTAGTTAGTACCACAAATGTTAGTGTATTCTCTAAAAAGAGGGTTTTAGGTGGTGGGTAGGGGGTGGAACCAAGGAACGGTGCTTGGAATTGGAAAGTGGGTGGAGTGAGGGGGTGTCTTGGAAAGGGGGAGTTCCTGCACCTATTCTTTGAGAAAAAAAGCCCTGTTTGAAATTATATGTAATGTTGCATGCTGACCTGTACAAAGCCCTGTCCTGTGTTAGGGAAACCTGTAGGAAAAAAGTAGAGGCAGTCATTGCTGTACTCATTTGGAAAATGTTAATTTTCTGGCTGTCTATAGTTTAAATACTTTGGCATGCTGACATGAACATGCATCAGAGTGAAGTCAGACTTTCTAATCTTCATACTTGTTTTGAGTCAATGGGGTTCAGTACCTTCTAGCTAGTGAGGTTGATTTATCAAAGGAGTCGAGCATGACGAATTTCCAAAAGGAATGTTCAGTTAGTTTAGTAAATAAGGAGGAGCCGTGTTCACCTCAAGCATCTAATTTTCTGCAAATGAAATTCATAAATTCATAAAGGGTATTTATAAAGGGTGTTGAAAACAGCCTTTAGGAAATTTAATGGGCCACAATACCCAAGGTGTCAGTGCTTGAACCCGATTCATGTACCTGTCAGTGTCCAGAGTTAAGATCAGATTGGTCAATACTGGACACTCTAGTGCGTTCCCTCCCTCCACCAGTCACTACTCCCATTACCTGTACCCCCACCCCAAAGCACCTTGTCCCCATGTTGATGGGGACAAGGGCCTCATCCCCACAACCCTGGCTGGTGGTTGAGGGGTCAGAATCTGGAACAAGGGGGCCCCCCAGATCCAGAACCCCTACATGTGAATGAGTATGGCCTATCCCAGGGCTCAAAATTTCAAGTCCTAAACTACTAGTCAGGCCTTAAGAGTTACTCGCCACCAGTTACCCCACCCAACCCCTACCCTGCCCCGCCCCTGAACATGAATTAGAATTAACCCCAGCATAGATGTCAGTGACCGTAATTATAACCCCCAGCACTGGTATCAGTGGATGCCATAATAACCTGCTACACAGGTATCAGATGATGTGTTAATAATCCCCAGCATTGGTGCCAGATGCCATAATAACCCCCAACACAGGTATCAGAGAACGCATAAATAATCCCCTGCATTTATATCAGTGGACACCATAATAACCCCCAACACTGGTGTCAGAGGACGCATTTGTACTTCCCAGCTTTGATGTCAGTGGATGCATTAATAATTGCTATCACAGGTGTCAATATTATTAACCCCCCTCCACATTGGTGGTCAGTGGCATTGAAATGTAACCCCTCCCATAACCCCCAATGTGGGGGGAAGGGGTTAACTTTCACTGACATTACCACAAATGCTGAAGGGGGGTGGTGGGTTAAAATGTTACTGCCATGAGGACCCATGCAAGGCGGGGGTGGGGGGTGAGGGGGATTAACATTCACTGCCATTAAGACCAATGCATGTGGGGGGGTTAACTTTCATTGCCACTGACCCCCATCCCCCACCTGCATTGGTGGACATGGCAATGTTAACCCCTTCCTCAATTTCAGCCTGCTCCAGTCTATCTCCCTAGTGTTATGCTGCTTGACAGGGAGCCGGAGCAATGAAATAAGTGCAGTCAGCTGAGCTTACCTCAGCACACACTCCCGGTAAGCTCACATCTCATTCCAGGAGTGAAGGCAAGCGCGTGGCTGGACGGGTAGACAGGTGAGCAGTTCGACAGCCGTTCAGGTAGGTGTAGGGGTCAGCAGGCGGGCGGGTGGTTCAGGCAGGTGGGCGGGTCATTAGGCAGGTGACGAGCAGCCAGAGCCTAAAACTGCCAGTCCCGAAGATGGAGGGAGGGGGAAGTAAAATCCTCCCTCCAGAAGCCATCGCAGCCTGCACTGTGTGCTGCTCAGAATGACAGGAGTGATGGCAGCGTCACACCTGTCATTCAGGCATCTGGAGAACTGGGTGATCATCTGCTCTCAGCACCCCCTCTCCACTCTCCCTCAGCAAATTTCCACTCGCAAAATGCGAGCAGGAGAGTGGAAGTTTTGAGGGCTGGCATATCCATTCAACAAAAATGTGTAAAAAGTGAACAAAGACAGCAAATTCGTTTTTGACAATTTCTTCATGAATTCCAATCAGGTTTTTTTTTTTTTTGAAGCACGTGATTAGAACCAAAGCACTGCGCCCAAAGCCAACTCAGTTGTGATGAATATTATTGAATAATATTGTAATGAATATTCGCTATTGTAACACTGATTCTACTCCTGGCCTGAGACCCATCACCCGATTGGCCAAAGAGATCCGATCGGATATGCCACCAGGAGGAGGCAGGAGGAGATGCAGGGGAAGCAAGGAAGCAGATGCCCACAGCCAAGATAGAAGCCACCGCCGCCTGTTGCCCGCAAGATGGGGTAAGTGCGATGTCTCGATTACTGACTGACTGACCAGGGGGTAAGGTTCCACCCATGACCCCCGTGACCCGACGGACAGATGAAGGGGGTGCTGTCTGTGACCTGACTGGGGGGGGATGGGGGTGGCGGTGGGTGAATTGTTTGCTGCCCCCCCCCAAAATAAAACCACCAGCCACCACTGCTCATTGGTTGTTAAGCTTCTACCAGCTATTCTTCACACAGAATTCAAATGTGTCGATCATTTTTCAACTGATCTGAATTCGAATCATTCGAAAAATTTGAAATTCGTTAGAAAATGAATAAACGAAACGCTATTTAAAGAAAACAAAATGAAATTTAACAAATTCTGAAACCACAATAAAAAAATTCTGAAACAAAATTAGTAACAAAACGAATATATGGAACAAAACAAATGTTTCCATTCTGCACATGTCTAATGACGGTCTGCAGAGTACCTTTATTTATTATTATTATTATACAGGGTTTATATAATTCCCTTCCACAGGCGGTGGTCTCAGCGGGGAGCATTGATAGCTTCAAGAAACTATTAGATAATCACCTGAATGACCGCAACATACAGGGATATGTAAGGTAATACTGACACATAATCACACACATAGGTTGGACTTGATGGACGTGTGTCTTTTTTCAACCTCACCTACTATGTAACTATGTAACTATATAGCGCCAACAGTTTGCGCAGCGCTTTACAACATGGGGCAGACAGTACACTTACAATACAAATCAATACAGGAGGGATCAGAGGGCCCTGCTCGTTAGAGCTTACAATCTAGAAGGGAGGGTCAAGTGGAAACAAAAGGTAATAACTGTGGGGGATGAGCTGATTGAAAAAATGAAAATACAGTTGTTAGGTGTGGGTAGGATAGACTTCTCTGAAGAGAAGGGTTTTCAGGGATTGTCTGAAAGCTAATAAAGTAGGAGATAAGCGGAGAGATTGGGGGTAGGGCATTCCATAGGATTGGAGAGGCTTTGGAAAAGGCCTGGAGGTGAGCATGGGAGGAGGTGATGAGGGAGCTAGAGAGCAGGAGGTCTTGAGAGGAACAAAGAGAGCGAGTAGGTTGGTATTTAGAGACTAAGCTAGTGATGTAGCTGGGGGTGAAATTGTGGATGGCTTTGTACGTAGTTGTTAGAATTTTGAATTTAATTCTTTGGCCGAGCGGAAGCCAGTGGAGGGATTGACAGAGAGGAGTGGCAGACACAGAGTGATTGGTAAGGTGGATGAGTCTGGCAGCAGCATTCATAATGGATTGAAGAGGTGATAGACTATGTAGAGGTAAGCCAATGAGAAGGGAGTTGCAGTAGTCGAGGCGAGAGATGACTAGCGAGTGAATTAAGAGCTTTGTTGTGTCATTGGTTAGAAAGGGGCGTATTTTGGCGATGTTGCGGAGGTTGAGGCGGCAGGATTTGGACAGTGATTGGATGTGTTGCTTGAAGGAGAGTTCAGAGTCTAGGACCACACCTAGAACCTTGGCATGTGGGGATGGGCTTATGGTTATGCCATCGATTTTGACAGAGAGATCAGGGGAAGAGGCATATGAAGGAGGAAAAATTATAAGTTTGGTTTTGGCTAGATTGAGTTTAAGGAAGTGGTGTGGCATCCAGACTGATATATCTGAGAGTAAATTACTGATACGTGAGGAGACAGAGGGAGTGAGCTGAGGGGTAGAGAAATAGATTTGGGTGTCGTCAGCGTAGAGGTGGTATTGGAAGCCATGGGAGGCTATCAGTTGACCCAGGGAGGAGGTGTAGATTGAAAATAGTAGAGGTCCAAGAACAGAACCCTGAGGGACCCCAACAGAGATAGGCAGAGGAGAGGAGGAAGTAGTTATAAGAAACGCTAAATGTGCGGTTGGATAAGTAGGAAGAGAACCAGCGAAGTGTACAGTCACAGAGACCAAAGGTATGTAGTTTTTTTTTGAAGAGGGGGTGGTCAACCGTATCAAAGGCAGCAAAGAGGTCCAGGAGTAGGAGTACAGAATAGTGTCGATTGGTTTTGGCCGTTAGTAGATCGTTTGTTAGTTTTAGGAGAGCAATTTCTGTGGAGTGTTGAGGACGAAATCCAGACTGAAGGGGATCAAGAAGGCCATTATCAGCGAGGTGGAAGCTCAGTCGGTTGTAGACCAGACGTTCGAGGAGTTTGGATAAGAAGGGGAGCAAGGAGATGGGGTGTAGGTTGTTAAGATTGGATGGATCCAGTGAGGGCTTTTTAAGTATGGGTCTGACAAGTGCATGTTTTAGAGAGTTAGGGAAGATGCCAGAAGAGAGGGAGAGATTGAAGATGTGGGTTAGAAAGTGTAGTATAGGGCCAGAGGTTGAACGTAGCATTTGTGAGGGAACAGGATCCAGAGGGCAGGTGGTAAGGTGGACATTAGCAAGTAGTTTAGCAACTTCGTCTGTAGTGGTGGGGTTGAAAGAGGGAAATAATGATTGTGCCTGTGGGCATGAAGTGTAAAGCGTGGAGGGTGTCGGCACAGTAGAGATCTCAGCGTGAATAGTATCAATCTTCTGTTTGAAGTGATTGGCGATCTCCTGTGCAGTGAGTGAGTTGGCGGGTGGAGGTGGTGGAGGACGAAATAGAGAGTTGAAGGTGGAGAAGAGTTGACGGGGACAGGATGATAAGTTGCTAATGAGAGTGGTAAAATAGATCTGCTTGGCAGAGAGGAGGCTGGAATTGTAATTTTGGAGGGCAGATTTATATTGGTTGAAATCTCTCTGGGACTTAGTCTTACGCCACAGGCGCTCAAGAGCACGATACCATGGGTTTCCCTTAAAAGTACAAAAATACACAAGAAAGACAGAGTTGTTCAAGGCAATTGAAGACCCCAGTGTTTATCTGCAGCAAATTCAGGAATGGACACTGGCTCTCAATATGTTTAAAGCTAGCATACAAAGGGTGTATGTTAGTCAAGATGTTTACAGCAAATGTGCACGCAATGTCTCTTCAGACTTCAGCAATAAAAAAAACCTACCTGCCTGCTCCAAGTCTTCTTTAGAATGCATATATATGTGCAGCTCAGTTTTCAGATCATGTGTGCAAGGATGACTGAATTCCTGCGCATGCAAAGGACTTATTTCATCCTTTGCTGGCCAATAAAAGTGGCTACAGCCTGGCCCCTGAAAAAAGCTTGGTAGAAGATGTTGACGTGGGTGAGGGATCTCACATTGTTAAAGAAGTAATTGTTGCGGATTTTAGTTCCGCTTTAATGAATAAGTCTGCATACATGACTAATGCCCCGTACACACGGTCGGACTTTGTTCGGACATTCCGACAACAAAATCCTAGGATTTTTTCCGACGGATGTTGTCTTGCATACACACGGTCACACAAAATTGTCGGAAAATCCAATCGTTCTAAACGCGGTGACGTAAAACACGTACGTTGGGACTATAAACGGGGCAGTGGCCAATAGCTTTCATCTCTTTATTTATTCTGAGCATGCGTGGCACTTTGTCCGCAGGATTTGTGTACACACGATCGGAATTTCCGACAACGGATTTTGTTGTCGGAAAATTTTATATCCTGCTCTCAAACTTTGTGTGTCGGAAAATCCGATGGAAAATGTGTGATGAAGCCTACACACGGTCGGAATTTCCGACAACAAGGTCCTATCACACATTTTCCGTTGGAAAATCCGACCGTGTGTATGGGGCATTACAGTTCCTGAAGCACCTTGGGTACACTACATCAGGCAGGGCCAGACTGGGAAAAAAACAACCCTAGAAAAAACTTCATACCAGCCCCATAGCATTATTATACCTGTCCAACATCATAACGTCATCATTAACTTTTTCATGAAAGGGAATATCGTGCATTTTAAAGCACATTTGAAGATTGTATTATATATAGAGAAGACAGATATGAAAGCACATAGGGCTTATATATATATATATATATATATATATATATATATATATATATATATATATATAGGAAGGCCAGTATGGTGGCCTGAATTTATGGGAGGAGCCCGGGGGGTATTTAAGCAGCCCGCTCACCTGTGGTGCTTGTCGGTTTCCTGTGCACGATATATGTCACTAGGCCGACTATTTGAATACCAGCGTCCGCAAGTTCTTGTCTCGCAAGTTCCTGCATTCGAAATTTCCGTGCTCGAGAGTTTCAAAGTCCGTGTTACCGTACCACGCGTCTGGCTCGGCTGTCGCAGGTAGGGTCCCGTCGGTCTTTTGTTTTCACGCGTTATTAGATATCATGTCACTAAACCGTGATATCACGAATCACTCGGAAAATTTCACAACGTGACCGCAATGCATACCACTCGCACCATCGTTATGTTACCATTTCTCGTTATTTGAAAAACCACCGCGACGTAGGCGTTGCTTCATTTCAGGCATGTCTAAATTGTTACCATGCGTCAGTAGATAACCGTTGTGATTCGCAATTCGCAATTTCTTATCGACCCATGTCAGTTCGATACCAAGTCATTTCTCATTTCAGAACATTTCTAACATTTCAAAGCATTTCGAATCATTTCATTCATTTCAGTCACGTACCATGCTCCGATCCGAATCCAGTCGCATCTAAAGATGCACCGATTCGCTCCGGTGTGCCCCAGTAGTTACAGTCTCATTTCAGTACATGCTCCAGAGTCACGTTCATTGTCAGTCGCTCATTACGACTCACCGATTCTTACCTCTGTCATGGTTATCATTTCACTGCCATGTATCATGCTCTGATACGAATTCAGTCGCAAGGAAATGCACCGATTCGTCTCGGCGTGCCCCAGGTATTTGCCACATTTCAGTACATGCTCCAGAGTCTGATTCGCAGTCAGCCGCAACAGCGGCATGATCGATTTGCGCCTCTGTCATGGCAACAAACTGTTACACCTGCACTTACCACGCTCCGGTTTGAATCCAGTCGCATCTACAATGCACCGATTCGTTACGGCATGCCCCAGGGCTCGGCCTCATTTCTGAACCTGCTCCAGAGTCCGGATCGTAGCTAGTCGCAGACATCGGGCGACCAATCCGCATCTCTGTCATGGGAATTATTACCATTCATTTCACTCCCACATATCGCATCACCGTTTCGAAACCAGTCGCATCCGAGATGCACCGATTCGTCACGGAATGCCCCAGTTGTTTCGGCCGTATCCATACCTATACCAGAGCTCGGTTCGTTGCCAGTCGCAAATGCGGCACAACCAATTCGAGCCTCGGTCAAGGTGAAAACATTTCTGTCATTTTGTTGTTTCATACTGCATTCCGATTCGAATCCAGATGCATCAAACATGCATCGATTCGTCCCAGTGTGCACCAATGTTTTCTCGCTTGCCTCATTTCAGTACATGCTCCAGAGCCCGGATCGCGGTCGGTCGCAGTCACGGCATGACCGAACCGGACCTCTGTCATGGCAAGAGATTTCACTCATTTCATAATCAAGGCAAACATTTCAAATCATTTCGTTATCACTAGATTGCAAATCACCATACAAGCTACTGCTTCAAGTTAGCCAGCTTATGTTGGTATCATTTCATACACTTTACAAACTGATTCGTATCAGGATTCATTGCATACAACATACAAAAGATTCGTATCGGTGTAATTTCATACACGCTACAGCTTCGATTCAAATCTAGTCGCGTCGGTGGAACAACGATTCACATCGGATCCAGATTCATACTCCTCATGATCCAATTTTACATCGGATTACTTTTCATACACTCTACAAACCGGTTCTTGTCAGAATGATTTCATATGACCGATTCGTATCGGATTAATTTCATACACCTTACAACCAGTTAATATCGGACTAAATTTCATACACAAAAAATAAATAAATTAATAAAAAAAAAAAAAAAAAGCACAACGTCTTGCAGTCATTGCAAGCACGCATCCAAGCACAACTCCCCGCAATCGTTGCAAGCACGCACCCACGCATAAACTTCTTGCTTCTCTTGCAAGCACATGTCGAAACATAACTTCTTGCAATCATGGCAAGCACACATTCAAGCACAACTTCTTGCAATCATTGCAAGTATGCACCCAAACACAACTTTTTGCAATCGTTGCAAGCACACCCAAGCACAATTTCTTGCAATCATTTCAAACACGCAACCAATCATAAACTTCTCGCAAACATTGCGGGCATGCATTCAAGCATAAACTCTTGCAATCCTTGCAAGTACGCATCCAATTACAACTTCTTGCAATCGTTGCAAGTACGCATCCAATTACAGCTTCTCGCAATCGTTGCAAGCACACATCCAAGCATAACTCTTGCAGTCTTTGCAAGCACGTGCAGTAATACATACTTTTCACAGTCACCACAAACACATCTTCAGCGACATAAACTCCCTTGCAATCATTGCAAGCACACATTTAAGCACAAACTCTTATGCCCCGTACACACGGTCGGATTTTCCGATGGAAAATATCCGATCGGAGCGTGTTGTCGGAAATTCCGACCGTGTGTGGGCTCCATCGGAAATTTTCCATCGTATTTTCTGACACACAAAGTTGGAGAGCAGGAGATAAAATTTTCCGACAACAAAATCCGTTGTCGGAAATTCCGATCGTGTGTACACAAATCCGACGGACAAAGTGCCACGCTTGCTCAGAATAAATGAAGAGATGAAAGCTATTGGCCACTGCCCCGTTTATAGTCCCGACGTACGTGTTTTACGTTACCGCGTTTAGAACGATCGGATTTTCCGACAACTTTGTGTGATCGTGTGTATGCAAGACAAGTTTGAGCCAACATCCGTCGGACAAAATCCTAGGATTTTGTTGTCAGAATGTCCGAACAAAGTCCGACCGTGTGTACGCCCTATTACAATTATTACAAGACACGCATCTTAGCATAACTTCTTGCAAACATTGCAAGCATACACCCAAGCATAACTTTCTGCAATCATTGCAAGTACGCATCTAGTCACAACCTCTTGCAATTGCAAGCACACATCTAAGCATGACTTCTTGCAATCATTGCAAGCACATACCCAAACAGAACTTCTCGCAATCATTGCGAACACACATCCAAGCATAACTCCTTACAGTCCGTGCAAGCACATGTAGTAATACGGACTTCTCACAGTCACTGCGAATACGTCTCTATTGACACAAACTCCCTTGCAATCGTTGCAAGCACGTATTTAAGCACAACTTTTGCAATTGTTGCAGGCCTCGCATCTTAGCAGGACTTCTTGCAATTAGTACAAACACATTCCCAGTGGCACACAGTCAGTCACACATCATTCTTCAGTGGCACTTAATCGGCCAGTTGTCTCCAGTAGCATCTTCATACGATCCACTCGTCATTTTCTGTATCATTTCTCGCTTAGGTTAATTGAGTTCAGGTTCAATCCCGCACCAGGTATCGTATTGCCACACACAGCTGGCTCCTTCTCATAACACTATCAGGCTATACCTAGCCAGCATCCAGCATTTCCTGCCCTTATAGGACCCCAGAGAGCCCTCGGTGTCTACGGCCCATACAGTAAGATCCCTTCTACGTGGCATCCAGAAGCATCAGCCCATAGCTAACGGCAACACTTGCCCATCATAACTGCCATCTTTACGGACATGTCACAAACCTCACACATTCCCCAGTCTAGTCATCCAGGCAGCCATCTACCTGGCCTTCTGTGGTTTTCTACGGCCTAACAAATTCACTTTTACTGGCACTAGCAGCCAGGTACTACGTAGACACCACTCAACTCGCTGATAAAACCATTACGTCTTTCAGCTTGCGGTCTCCAAAACTCAACAACCGGAACCGAGGTCTACAATAACCTCTTCCGAACTAACAACTTCATGCAGGCCAGCCTCCCTCTTGACAAGCTGACCTGCATCAGGCCAGTTCCCCAAGACTTCACCCATACACGGGTGTGTACTAAGAAGCAGCTTCAGTCTTTCCCGGGAATGCTCAAATTAGCAACAGGTCATTTCCCCAGGATCGATATTCGTTGTCTTCCTCTCCCACACACAAGACCCCTTGCAGATCCTTAATTTAGACGCCGCGGCGGTAGCGGACCTATCAATGCCGGAAAGTCCCGTACTACGTGGATCGGTACAGCACTGTTTATACCATCCATGTCGCCCTTATCACCCCAGGTACTGAAAGATGCCACAGCCTCCACAGGCTTCGCTGCAAATTTTGGCCACCATTGGTTACAAGAACATGGCCTCCAGAGACACTCGAAACCCCGTGTTTACACAGACTTCCTCCCTCTTCAAGCTATACCCGGTCATGGCAGCCGCTCAACTCTAGGGTCATATCTGGACAGGACAGGCCGTGGCTTTCGCCACCGACAACCGGTCTGAGGCGATCTTCTTGATGAAGCCAGGTCCGCATCGCTCTGCTATGTCCCCCCTGCACAGGCTGGTGCAATTATCTTGGCAACACCAGTTCAATGTCCACTGTACGTTCATTCCAGGCTGCCATATTTGGGGACATGTTTACTATCTTTACTAGTTCGCCATTCAGCCTTCTCCCCAGTTTGCTCATACAAACAGCCATTTACTTAGCCTACTATGGGTTCTGGCAGCCCAGCGAGTTCACCCGCAGCAATCCCGCAGGCCAAGTTCTGAGAAGTTGGCTCTCTACCAACATCATTTCTTCCTTCACCTTGCAGCGCCTAAAACCCAGCAATCAAGCCCCGCGATAGACATCCATCTCCATAATATAAACAACGTCCGGTATCCTGTAACCATACTCGACCGCCTACTGTCACTCCTACCGGTACACTCAAACTCTAGTCCCCTATTACCTTTTCGGGCAAACCCTTGAGTGCCTGCCAGTTCATCAAACACCTGGGGGTTCTTCTACGCAGTCTACACCTCGACCCCAGTCAGTACTCTGGTCACTCTTCAGTATCGGGGCAGCCTCAGCAGCATTTTGGCATGGGTCCCAGACCACGTCATTAAGAGACTTAGCAGGGGAAACTCTGCCTACCTCATCCGGTACATCCCCACTCCTTAGGTGGAAACGGCACAAGCATTCACCAAACTTGCTCAATAAACAAAGATAAAACTAATATAACTACACCCCTACCTGAATGTTTTTTCCCCCTTATTTTGGCATAGCGGCCATCAGACCAAGGCACACTTTCAGGTCCATTTAATATGGTAGGTCCACACTTCCAGGTCTATTTCCGATGGTAAGTATTATGTTAACTATAAATGTTATCTATGTCCATATCGGACATAGGGCTCCAACCATAAGTAGGAAGGCCAGTATGGTGGCCTGAATTTATGGGAGGAGCCCAGGGGGTATTTAAGCAGCCCGCTCACCTGTGGTGCTTGTCGGTTTCCTGTGCGCGATACCCACCCTCCCATCCCCATTTCAGAGCATTTCTCAACTATTCATTTCTCTTTACGGAATAATCATTTCTTAAACCAGAGTATGCCCCCTTATTTTGGCATACCGGCCATCAGACCAAGGCACACTTTCAGGTCCATTTCATATGGTAGGTCCACACTTCCAGGTCTATTTCCGATGGTAAGTATTATGTTAACTATAAATGTTATCTTTGTCCATATCGGACATAGGGCTCCAACCATAAGTAGGAAGGCCAGTATGGTGGCCTGAATTTATGGGAGGAGCCCGGGGGGTATTTAAGCAGCCCACTCACCTGTGGTGCTTGTCGGTTTCCTGTGCGCGATACCCACCCTCCCATCCCCATTTCAGAGCATTTCTCAACTATTCATTTCTCTTTACAGAATAATCATTTCTTAAACCAGGGTATGCCCCCTTATTTTGGCATACCGGCCATCAGACCAAGGCACACTTTCAGGTCCATTTCATATGGTAGTTGCACACTTCCAGGTCTATTTCCGATTTTAAGTATATGTTAACTATAAATGTTATCTATGTCCATATCGGACATAGGGCTCCAACCATAAATATATATAAGTCAATTCCAGTTAAAAGTGGTAAAAGTGGTCAATCATCAAGGGGGACCCCAGGAGCTCTGGGAACAAGGGTGGGGACTCTGTTGACCAGAGACCACTTTCCGCAGAAAGAACACACTGATATAAGGGGGAAACCTTTATATCAGTGCCCCCTTACATTATTGTATTCACTCCCCCCCCTTACATCAGTGACCCCCCCCCAGACTGGCCTGGCAGCGCTGTCACTGACCTCCTCTCAGGTGCATCGTGCAGGACTCAGTCAGTCGGCCCCAGCTTGGTGGCTCTGGTTTTATTCTATAGTCTCCTCTTCACAGTCCACACATGTCTGACTTCTCCCATGACTCCCATCCTAGCAGCACTCCCACTCTTGACTTCTCTCCAGACTCCCTCAGAGACTGCAGACATGATATAAGACAAGGGATGGTTAGAGGTTGCGGACATGGTACAAGAGATGGTTAGAGGCTGCGGACATGATACAGGAGATGGTTAGAGACTGCAGACATTATACAAGAGATGGTTAGAGACTGAAGACATCATACTAAAGATGGTAAGAGAATGCAGACATGATACCATGATAGAAGAGATGGTCAGAGACTGCAGACATGGTACAAGAGATGGTCAGAGAATGCAGACATGAGACAGGAGATGGTTAGAGACTGAGGAAATCATGCTAAAGATGGTAAGAGAATGCAGACATGATACAAGAGATGGTCAGAGACTGCAGGCATGGTACAAGAGATGGTCAGAGACTGCAGACAGGGTACAAGAGATCAATGCAGCCTCACCAGTGCCAATCAAATGCAGCCTCATCAGTGCCCATCAAATGCAGGCTTACTGTGCCCATCAATGCAGCCTCACCAGTGCCAATCAAATGCAGCCTCGTCAGTGCCCATCAAATGCAGCCTCACCGTGCCCATCAATGCAGCCTCATCAGTGCCCATCAAATTCAGCCTCCTCTGTGCCCATCAATGCAGCCTCACTGTGCCCATCAATGCAGCCTCACTGTGCCTATCAATGCAGTCTTGCTGTGCCCATCAATGCAGCCTCACTGTGCCCATCATTACAACCTCACTGTGCCCATCAAATTCAGTTTTACGGTGCCCATGAATGTAGCCTCACTGTGCCCATGAATGTAGCCTCACTGTGCCCATGGATGCAGCCTCAGTGTCCCCATGAATGCAGCCTCACTGCCCATCAATGCAGCCTCATCAGTGCCCATTAAATGCAGCCTCATCTGTGCCCATCAATGCAGCCTCACTGTGCCTATCAATGCAGTCTTGCTGTGCCCATCAATGCAGCCTCACTGTGCCCATCATTACAACCTCACTGTGCCCATCAAGTTCAGTTTTACGGTGCCCATGAATGTAGCCTCACTGTGCCCATGAATGTAGCCTCACTGTGCCCATGGATGCAGCTTCAGTGTCCCCATGAATGCAGCCTCACTGCCCATCAATGAAGCCTCATCAGTGCCCATCAAATTCAGCCTCATCTGTGCCCATCAATACAGCCTCACTGTGCCCATCAATGCAGCCTCATTGTGCCTATCAATGCAGTCTTGCTGTGCCCATCAATGCAGCCTCACTGTGGCCATCATTACAACCTCACTGTGCCCATCAAATTCAGTTTTACGGTGCCCATGAATGTAGCCTCACTGTGCCCATGAATGTAGCCTCACTGTGCCCATGGATGCAGCCTCGGTGTCCCCATGAATGCAGCCTCACTGCCCATCAATGCAGCCTCACTGTGTCCATCAAATGCAGCCTCACTGTGCCCATCAATGCAGTCTCACTGTGCCCATCAATGCAGCCTCACTGCCCATGAATGCAGCCTCACTGTGCCCATGAATGCAGCCTCACTGTGCCCATGGATGCAGCCTCACTGTGCTCATGAATGAAGCATCACTGTGCCCATAAATGCAGCCTCGCTGCCCATCAATGCAGCCTCAGCCCATCAATGAAGCCTCACTGTGTCCATCAAATGCAGCTTTACTGTGCCAGTGAATGCAGCCTCACTGTGCCCATGAATGCAGCTTCACTGTTGCCATGAATGCAGCCTCACTGTTCATAAAATGCAGCCTCACTGTGCCCATCAATGCAGCCTCACTGTGCCCATCAAATGCAGCCTCACTGTGCCCATGAATGCAGCCTCACTGTGCCCATGAATGCAGCCTCATTGTGCCCATGAATGCAGCCTCACTGCCCATGAATGCAGCCTCACTGTGCCCATGAATGCAGCTGCACTGTGCCCATGAATGCAGCCTCACTGTGCCCATGAATGCAGCCTCACTGTGCTCATGAATGCAGCATCACTGTGCCCATAAATGCAGCCTCACTGCCCATCAATGCAGCCTCAGACCATCAATGCAGCCTTGCTGCCTATCAATGCAGCCTCACTGTGTCCATCAAATGCAGCTTTACTGTGCCCGTGAATGCAGCCTCACTGTGCCCATGAATGCAGCATCACTGTGCCCATAAATGCAGCCTCGCTGCCCATCAATGCAGCCTCAGCCCATCAATGCAGCCTCAGACCATCAATGCAGCCTCACTGTGTCCATCAAATGCAGCTTTACTGTTCCCGTGATTGCAGCCTCACTGTGCCCATGAATGCAGCTTCACTGTTGCCATTAAATCAGCCTCACTGTCCATAAAATGCAGCTTTATTGTGCCTGTGAATGCAGTCTTACTGTGCCCATGAATGCAGCCTCACCGTGCCCGTGAATGCAGCCTCACTGCCCATCAAAGCAGCCTCAGCCCATCAATGCAGGAAGGCCCGTCGACGTGGCGTATCTGGATTTTGCAAAAGCATTTGACACAGTTCCCCATAAACGTTTACTGTACAAAATAAGGTCCGTTGGCATGGACCATAGGGTGAGTACATGGATTGAAAACTGGCTACAAGGGCGAGTTCAGAGGGTGGTGATAAATGGGAGTACTCGGAATGGTCAGGGGTGGGTAGTGGGGTTCCCCAGGGTTCTGTGCTGGGACCAATGCTATTTAATTTGTTCATAAATGACCTGGAGGATGGGATAAACAGTTCAATCTCTGTATTTGCAGATGATACTAAGCTAAGCAGGGCAATAACTTCTCCGCAGGATTTGGAAACCTTGCAAAAAGATCTGAACAAATTAATGGGGTGGGCAACTACATGGCAAATGAGGTTCAATGTAAAAAACTTTAAAATAATGCATTTGGGTGGCAAAAATATGAATGCAATCTATACACTGGGGGGAGAACCTCTGGGGGAATCTAGGATGGAAAAGAACCTGGGGGTCCTAGTAAATGATAGGCTCAGCAATGGCATGCAATGCCAAGCTGCTGCTAACAAAGCAAATAGAATATTGGCATGCATTAAAAAGGGATCAACTCCAGAGATAAAACGATAATTCTCCCACTCTACAAGACTCTGGTCCTGCGGCACCTAGAGTATGCTGTCCAGTTCTGGGCACCATTCCTCAGGAAGGATGTACTGGAAATGGAGTGAGTACACAGAAGGGCAACAAAGCTAATAAAGGGTCTGGAGGATCTTAGTTATGAGGAAAGGTTGCGAGCACTGAACTTATTCTCTCTGGAGAAGAGACACTTGAGAGGGGATATGATTTCAATATACAAATACCATACTGGTGACCCTACAATAGAAATAAAACTTTTTCGCAGAAGAGAGTTTAACAAGACTTGCTGCCACTCATTAAAATTAGAAGAAAAGAGGTTTAACCTTAAACTACGTAGAGGGTTCTTTACTGTAAGAGCGGCAAGGATGTGGAATTCCCTTCCACAGGTGGTGATCTCAGCGGGGAGCATCGATAGCTTCAAGAAACTATTAGATAAGCAGCTGAATGACCGCAGCATACGGGATATATAATGTAATACTGACACATAATCACACACATAGGTTGGACTTGATGGACTTTTTTCAACCTCACCTACTATGTAACTATGTAACTATGTAAATGCAGCCTCACTGTGTCCATCGAATGCAGCTTTACTGTGCCCGTGAATGCAGCCCCACTGTGCCCATGAATGCAGCTTCACTGTTGCCATGAAATCAGCCTCACTGTCCATAAAATGCAGCTTTACTGTGCCTGTGAATGAAGCCTCACTGTGCTCATGAGTGCAGCCTCACTGTCCATCAAACGCAGCCTCACTGCCCATGAATGCAGCCTCACTGTGCTCATCATTGCAGCCTCACTATCACGTACCTGGTAGTAGAGTCTGAATGGATCAGGAAGGCCTCCCTTACACCTCAACTCGGGGCCTCTGATAATGTGAATAGAAGGCGCCGGAGTGCAGAGTCGCACGAGTGCCAAAGAATCTTGCAGGCAGCAGGGCGGAAGTCCTGGATGGCTGGAGAAGATACTGGAAGGTTCTTGGCAGGCAGCTGGTCCAGATGACAGCAACAGATAGCAGGCTGGGTCATACACGGCAAGACAGTCAGATGCAGGGTGCAGGCAGGAACGTAGTCAGGACTCGAGACAAGCCAGGTCTGGAGCCAGATGATTGCAAGCAGGAGCCAAGGGAGAAGGCAGAAGAAGGGTCACAAGACAAGCCGAGGTCAATGCAGGTGGAGTTCAAGGGATGGTCAAAACAAGCCGGGTTAATACAGAGATCAGGACTCAGGTTTCACAGGTAACAGGACACACAGGAGTTGAGACGAAGCAGCACTGAAGGCAGGTACTGGCTTCTTGACGCCAGCGTCAAGCACGGGTGCGTGCAGGTGTGCACAAGCGTTTGGCGTGCACAAGGAATGCGCAACGCCTCCTGTTTGCGCATGCGCACTTCTATGCGACAATGCTTGTTTCCTATGAGCAAAAAGGAATAAGTGTTCTTCTGCGCTTTGGAGTACTTCTAGAGGGGTGAACTTGTCTGCTGGCATGTGCACCCTTACACTCACTGTGCCCGTTAATGCAGCCTCACTACCCATGAGTGCAGCCTCACTGTCCATCAAATGCAGCTTTTCTGTGCCTGTGAATGCAGCCTCACTGTGCCCATGAATGCAGCCTCACCGTGCCCGTGAATGCAGCCTCACCATGCCAATCATTACAGCCTCCCAGTGTCTATCATTTCAGCCTCACCGTGCCCATAATTGCAGCCTCACCATGTCCATCATTGCAGCCTTACTGTGCCTATCATTGCAGCCTGACCATGCATCATCATTGCAGCCTCACTGTGCCAATAATTGCAGCCTCACCATGTCCATCATTGCAGCCTTACTGTGCCCACAATTGCAACTTTACCGTTCTCATCATAAAATCAGCCTCACTGTGCCCATCATTGCAGCCTCACTGTGCCCATGAATGCATCCTCACTGTGCCCGTGAATGCAGCCTCACTGTGCCCATGAATGCAGCCTCACTATGCCCATGAATGCAGCCTCACTGTGCCCATCATTACATTCTCACTGTGCCCGTGAATGCAGCCTCACTGTGCCCATCATTGCAGCCTCACTGTGCCCATGAATGCAGCCTCACTACCCATCAATAAATACTCACCATTGCCTGGATCATACACACACAGCAGGCATCTCTGGCTGTGTCTCACGGAGCTGGGACTGTGTTCGGTGGCACTGTCACAAGGTCCCGCCCCCCTAGACTGGCTCGTGTGATAGGCGGAACACTGATTATTTTTATTATTATTATTATTATACATGATTTATATAGCGCTAACAGTTACGCAGCGCTTTACAATGTAGAGGGGGGACAGCACAATTACAGTACAGTTCAATACAGACGGGACAGGAGGGTCCTGCTCGTAGAGCTTAAATTCTAAAGGAAGGGGGTGGTGGTACAAAAGGTAATAGATGCGGGGAATGATTTGATGGGGGGGTGGCTCGGGACAGTTGTTAGGTGGGTGTGGGATGAGCTTCCCTGAAGTGAGTTTTCAGGGATCTCCTAAAGGTGGACAGGTTAGGGGCTGATCGGATATACCGGGGCAGGGAGTTCCAGAGGATGGGAGAGGCTCTGGAGAAGTCCTGAAGGCGAGCATGAGAGGAGGTAACAAGGGAGCTAGAGAGCAGGTCCTGGGAGGGGACGATTTGGGCAATATCTGCAGATGAGGTTGGTGATGTAGCTGGGGGTGATGTTGTGGATGGCCTTGTATGTTGTGGTTAGCAATTTGAATTTTATACGGTGGGGTAGGGGAAGCCAGTGAAGGGTTTGACAGAGAGGGGCAGCAGTCACGGATCAGTTAGTTAGGTGTATTAGTCTAGCAGCAGCATTCATAATAGACTGAAGGGGGTATAGCCTGTGTAAGGGTAGGCCATTATGGAGAGACTTGCAGTAGTCAAGGCGGGAAATAATCAAGGAGTGAATAAGTTGCTTTGTGGTGTCATTAGTCAGGAAAGGTTGAAATCTTGAGATGTTGCGGAGGTTAAGGCAGCAGGATTTAGCCAGTGATTGGATGTGGGGGCTGAAGGAGAGGTCAGAGTCAAGGATTACACCCAGCACCCTGGTATGTGTGGAGGGATCAATGGTTGTGTTGTTGATCTTAATGGTAAAGTCATAGGGGGGAGGAGGAAATATAACAATCTTTTAGAAAGATTGAGTTTGAGAAAGTGGTGTGACATCCATACCGATATGTCATTCAGTAAGTTTGAGATCCATGAGGAGATCGAGGGGGTGAGTGAGGGGGGTGAGATTTAATCAGTGTTCCATCTTCTATTACACGAGCCAGTCTAGGGGGGTGAGACCTTGTTACAGTGCCGCTAAACACAGACCCAGCTCTGTGACACACAGCGGGGGATGCCCGCTGTGTATGACACATAAGAGGAGACAGAGAGGGGGGGAGCGCTGCAGCCAGCCACAGATCAAAGTGGCCCCAGGGAAATTTCCTGGCATTCCAATAGGCCAGTCCAGCCCTGACATCAGGGGGTTAAAAGCATTGTCACTTACTACAAGTGAACAGTGAGGGGGGATTTAAATAGCATAACACTGATCACCAATTCTAGGAGTTATTTTTGACTGACAGCAATGCTGGAGGGTTATTATTGCAGAAAGTAACACAAGCAGGGGGCCATTATTGCGATCACTGACACCAATATTGGGGGTTATTATTGTGGCAAGTGACAAGTGCTGGGAGTTTATACAGCTTGGAGTTTATGCAGCACAATGCAAATCATGCCCACTTTTTTCAGCAGCATGCTATAAACTTCACATTTTCTTTTCCTAGAGGAAAGGGCTTTACTTTATGACCTTGCACACAGGCCAACTGCATTCAGCAAATTCCCCCGGTGAAGCCCTCAACCACATCAAGGTAACCTTGTAAAGTATGGAAGTATGGTCCTTTTTTAATCTATGAGAGCACCAAAGCTAGAACACATATAAACAATTACATTTTTTGTGATTCAGCAATGTAGGGTCTATACTGTATGTACTTTTCCGGCTGCTGTATATGTAGTCATTTTATTGATGGATATATGAAAAGATGTGGTCATTATACAGACATCCCAGCCAATAATTGCAAATATTTGTCAGTTTATACAGAAAGGAATATCACCAACTCAATATATATATATATATATATATATATATATATATATATATATACAGTATCTATACCCCTCACATTTTTGTAAATATTTTATTACATCTTTTCATGTGACAACACTAAAAAAATTACACTTTGCTACAATGTAAAATAGTGAGTGTACAGCTTGTATAACAATGTATATTTGCTGCCCCTCAAAATAACTCAACACACAGCCATTAATGTCTAAACTGCTGGCAACAAAAGTGAGTACACCCCTAAGTGAAAATGTCCAAATTGGGCCCGAAGTGTCAATATTTTGTGTGGACACCATTATTTTCCAGCACTGCCTTAACCCTCTTGGGCATGGAGTTCACCAGAGCTTCCCAGGCTGCCACAGGAGTCCTCTTCCACTCCTCCATGATGACATCATGGAGCTGGTGAATGTTAGAGACCTTGCTCTCCTCCACCTTTCGTTTGAGCAGTGGCGGCTGATGGTAAATTGAATGGTAAATTTTTAAGGGACAGCAAACAGTATGCCGCCGACCCTCGATCGGTTGGTAGCACTTACCCCATCGCTTCACCGGTGGCTTCCCCTGCTTGGTGGCAGCAGTAGCCTCCCCTTCCCCTGTTCTCCATGGGTCATCACGGTGGCGGTGGCTTCCGTTTCCTCCCTCCTCCTCGGTGGTCAATCTGAAAACGGGTCTCACACCTGACTGGCCGAATTGAGAATCAGTGTTTTAACAGCGAATATTAATTAGCTGTTGTAACACCTGGATGGGCTCCGAGCACAATGCTCTGTGTCAGGAGCCCACTCTATTTTGAAGCCTATTAGAGCCTCTGGCTCTAATCAGGTGCTTAAAAAAAAAACTGAAAGAGGCTGGACACATGAATAGGGGGTGGTGGCCATGGATAGAGGTGGCGGGTGGTGGCCGTGGAAAGAGGGGGGCGGTGCCCAGGCGCTCCTAATGGACTTGCCACCACTGCGTTTGAGGATGCCCCACAGATGCTCAATAGGGTTTAGGTCTGGAGACATGCTTGGCCAGTCCATCACCTTTATCCTCAGCTTCTTTAGCAAGGCAATGGTCACCTTGGAGGTGTGTTTGGGGTCGTTATCATGTTGGAATACTGCCCTGCAGTCCAGTCTCCGAAGGGAGGGGATTGTGCTTTGCTTCAGTATGTCACAGTACATGTTGGAATTCATGGTTCCCTCAATGAACTGTAGCACCCCAGTGCCCGAAGCACTCATGCAGCCCCAGACCATGACTCTCCCGCCACCATGCTTGACTGTAGATAAGACACACTTGTCTTTGTAATCCTCACCTGGTTGCCACCACACATGCTTGACACCATCTAAACCAAATAAGTTTAGCTTGGTCTCATCAGAACACATGACATGGTTCAAGTAATCCATGTCCTTAGTCTGCTTGTCTTCAGCAAACTGTGAGCTTTCTTTTGCATCATCTTTAGAAGAGGCCTCTTTCTAGGATGACAGCCATGCAGACCAATTTGAAGCAGTGTGCGGAGTATTGTCTGAGCACTGATAAGCTGACCTCCCCCCTCAACCTCTACAGCAATGCTGGCAGCACTCATACATCTATTTCCCAAAGACAACCTCTGGATATGATACTGAGCATGTGTACTCAACTTCTTTGGTCGACCATGGTGAGGCCTGTTGTGAGTGGAACCTGTCCTGTTAAACCACTGTATGGTCTTGGCCACCGTGCTGCAGCTCAGTTTCAGGATCTTGGCAATCTTCTTATAGCCTAGGCCATCTTTACAGTATGTAGAGCAACAATTCTTTTTTTCAGATCCTCAGAGAGTTCTTTGCGATGAGGTGCCTTGTTGAACTTCCAGTGACCAGTATGAGAGAGTGAGAGCAATAACACCAAATTTAACACACCTGCTCCCCATTCACACCTGAGACCTTGCAACACTAATGAGTCACATGACACCTGGGTGAGAAAATGGCTAATTGTACCCAATTTGGACATTTTCACTTAGGATTGTACTCAGTTTTGTTGCCAGCTGTTTAGACATTAATGGCTGTGTGTTGAGTTATTTTGAGGGGACGGCAAATATACAGTGTTATAAAAGCTGTACATTCACTACTTTACATTGTAGTTAAAGTGTAATTTCTTCAGTGTTGTCACATGAAAAGATAGAGTAGAATATTATCAAAAATGTGAGGGGTATACTCACTTTTGTGAGATTCGGTGTATATATATATATACAGTATATATATATATATATATATATATATATATATATATATTCACACATGTTCCTGACCCTCTGCCAGGCACAGGGTGCTATTAATTTTAACACCCCCACTCATATAAAGATGCGGCACTTTTTTAGGTGTGCAAAATCACATGGTGTCAAAGCATGTGATTCTATGCAAATGTATTTTTAAAAAAGGGTCAGGGAAACTTCCTGCAGGTGTAGCAGCCCATTTAAATGAAAAGGCTGCTGTGTCTGCAAAAAATGCACCTGCACAGATGTGAACCTAGACTAGAGAGCCACCTCATCCCTTTAAGCCCAAACACATATTAATTACACAGGCTGATTAAGGTGGTAATTGAACTCACGTGGTGCCTTATCTGTATTAAATTAGCCTTAGAACCTATGTACAGGGGCGTAACTACCACCATAGCGACCCATGCGGGTGCTATGGGGCCCACAGCCGAGTGGGGCCCAGTGAGGATGAGAGCACCGCCGACACAGTCTCCCAGCCAGGGGAAGAGAGAGGAGAGAAAGAGGCGAGCTGTCCGTATCAGCAGAGAGCTGAATTGCCCGAGCTGAATTGTAAGAGCTTTCATTAGAACTTCCAGTGTTCCCGGGGCTCACGTCACATAGCTCCACCTCTTGGCCCGGCGCCTTTGATAGACAGAACACCGATCCAATGCAGGACATGTGACATCATCAAAGGCGTCGGGCCAAGAGGTGGGGCTATGTGACGATGAGCCCCGGGAAGACGGGAAATTCAAATGAAAGCTATTACAGCGGGCAATCCCGCTCTCTGCTGATCCGGGTGGCTTGCCTCTTCCTCTGCATAGGTGAGGCTGTATGGGGCACAGGCAGACCAGGCTGTATGGGGCACAGGTCACGCTGTATGGGGCACAGGTCACACTGTATGGGGCACAGGTCATGCTGTATGGGGCACAGGCAGACCAGGCTGTATGGGGCACAGGTCATGCTGTATGGGGCACAGGTCACACTGTATGGGGCACAGGTCACGCTGCATTGGGCACAGGTCACGTTGCATGGGGCACAGGTCATGCTGCATGGGGCACAGGTCACGCTGCATGGGGCACAGGTCATGCTACATTGGGCACAGGTCATGCTGCCTTGGGCACAGGTCACGTTGTATGGGGCACAGTTCATGCTGTATGGGGCACAGGTCACGCTGTATTGGGCACAGATACTGCTGTATGGGGCACAGGTCATGCTGCATGGGGCACAGGGCATGCTGCATGGGGCACAGGTCACGCTGCATGGGGCACAGGTCACGCTGCATGGGGCACAGATCATGCTGTATGGGGCACAGGTCACGCTGCATTGTGCACAGGTCACGCTGTATGTGGCACAGCTCACACTGCATGGACACTAGGGCAGCTGTGGGAGGGGGGGGCTGTTTGCAGGGGGGCCCCATACAACATTTTGCTATGGGGCCCTGCTATTTCTAGTTACGCCCCTGCCTATGTAATTCATATACTGTATGTTTGGGTTTAAAGGGATGAGGTGGCAACTCTAACCTAGACTTAAATTTGACAAACCCAAATATTAAAGTCCATTACTGGCAAATCGTCTTAGTATTTTCTGTTAGTAAATTCTGTTTAGGGGTAATAGGCAAGCTATTGTCAAAAATAAAAAGGCCCATGTCAAACATTTAAAGCACATTTAAAGAGAATGTACCTCAGCACTGCAATTCAAAGAACTCAAGCATATGTTGTTAAAGTAAACCCGGTCACTAAAATCTCACATCTCACAGCTTTAACATGATAATATTTCTTTGAATGTCTTTTTTTATTGCTAGCTTCCATAAAAGTAAAAAGCTAGTGATTCTAATATAAAGGTCACTTTGAATTATGCAGTGAATATGCCATGCTCCTGTCTCCCACAATCTCCTGCCTGCAAATCACCCTATTGCAGACTCTCTCAAAGGAAGTTATACAGTAAGTCGTGCACTGATGCACATTGCCCAGGCGCATTCCACCCACTGTTGTAAGAATCATTAAGTGCAGCCAACATTGATTAGGAAATATGCCCTCTGAAAAAAAAACATGTAGCCTGTTATCACTGTAGCGCACTTGGACAGTGACATGCTATACAGAGGCTGCAGGAAACTAGCAGCCTTAAGAAAAGATGAAAAAGTGCAAATAGCTCCCCCTCAAATTCTCTAAGATTCAAAGCATTTTTCTATCTACAGTGTATAACTAAGTTAGAGTTTACATCTTTCCAGTGCCTACAGACTCTATGCTAATCTCTCATTCTGCAGTCAGCAGCACTCCCTATGCTTTCCCTATCTCAGCCCTTTACTGTAATGCCCCGTACACACGATCGCACATTCTGACAACAAAATCCATGTTTTTTCTTTTTTTTTCTTTTTATGCCACTTCAGCGAAGTATTTGTCCAGAAGTCTTGTTTCAACTTTAAGATTCAATCTCGTCCCTTCACATCATCACATCATTGTGGCATTTTTATCAGCTTTTTACAAATCAAACATATCTTAGAAAAACCCTGTTTCAATTTATTTCCCTCTTTCAAACCATCCTAAAGCACTCCCAACCCTCCCCCCCTTTTCCCTCCCCCCTCACCCTCCGGCCTTACCTCTCTTACTTCACCCCCATCATCTACTCCTACTCCACTCTGCACCTGTCTTATCCAGTTTGTACTCGTCTCACCATATCTGATTATCACCGTCTAGCAACATCGGGGCCTCAAAGCTAAATACCTCATACCTCGGCAGCTCTCAATGAGCCTTTGTACGACACTCATTCCCTCCCTTTCGTCTCAAAGACTTCCATTCCCATCCCTTCGCTATACCTGAGATACTCTAGACTTTGAATTTAATTAATTTTATTGAACAAGTCCCGCATCGTGGATCTTCCTTTCACTTGCCAGAATCTAGGTATAAGGCTTTTGGCCGCATTAGTGGGCTGTGGTATTAACGTTTTCACATATGTCTTCATGGGCATTTCACTCTTAAGAAAAAGGCACTCCCATGGATCATCAGGGATAGCGATATTGGTGATCTCTTTGATTATTCCCCTTACCTCCCCCCAGAATTTTTTTATTTCCCGGCACTGCCACCAGATATGCACCATTGTCCCTATTTCTTTGCATGCCCGCCAGCATAATTGCGAATGTTCCTTCTGGAATTTATGTACTCTATCGGGGGTCATGTACATTCTCGCCAGACACTTATAGTTCTAATCCAGTAACTTGCAGTTGACCAAAGGGGCATTAACCCTTCTCAATATCTGCCATACTTCCGGATCTTTGAGTTTATTATCCAATTCCTTTTCCCACTTTCTGATTAATGGTGGGACCTCCATATTCCCCAATTCTATTAATATTCTATAAATATTAGAGAACCCCCCTTCCTTTTTTTTTTCCATACATATTTTCTCCAGTGGGAGTAAGTTATCGGACGGTCTAATTGGTTACGGAAGTGACTCGATAAAATGACTCAATTGATTGTACTGCCATGGGTCTATAACTACCAGGTTGTCCTTATCTTTAAGTTCTTGGTATGTGCAGATTTTATCCTGTCTCATGACTTTAATTGGGTGTCTTCCTCCAAGATCCACTTCCCAAACAAGTCCTCCATCTCCGGTACAAAGTATTCTGTATCCTTAAGTGGGACTAAGGGTGAATTAAATTCCCAGTGCTCCCTTTTGTGCAGGTTATCCCAAATTTTAAGTGCATGTCTTGTAATATCCTGTGTTTCGGCACTACATTTTCTTAAGTGTGGTGGAATCCATACTATCCTATTCAACGTGGTTTCACTAATTTCATTTTCCATTTTAACCCATTGTTTTTCTTTATTCTTTTTAACCCATTCTATTACTCGTGTTAAGGCAATTGCCTCATAATACTTTCTAATATCTGGTGCTCCCCACCCCCCCTTCCCCTTATCTTTAGTTAACTGTGTAAAATTTAAACAAGGTTTTTTTTCTCTCCAAATGAATCTTAAAAACATTGTGTGTAAGCTTTTGAGGTAAGCTTGTGGGAGTGATATTGGAAGCATCTGCATTTTATATGTAATTTTAGGTAAAATTACCATCTTATATAAGTTAATTCTTCCTCCCCAGGATAACTGACCTCATGAGATTCTATTCAGCTCATTCTTGATCTCATTAGGGAGGGGCATAAAATTAACCTGAAACAAGATCGCTTTTGATGTAGTTATTTTAACTCCTAAATAATTGAGTTCTTTTTTCCCCCAAATAAATGGAGAATGTTTTTGGTATGAATAATCTCTAGGTATGCATTTTTTAAGGTCTAACGTTTCCGACTTGGCTGGATTAACCTTAAAATTGGAGAACTTCCCATATTCCAATAGGGTAGAAATTAGATTCAGGAGGGTAATCCTCGGATGAGTGACATAAAACAAAATGTCGTCCGCGAAGGCAGCCAATTTGTACACGTCTTTACTGATCTTTAACCCACTAATATCCGGGTTTTGCCTTATCTTGGAAAGAAGGGGTTCGAGGGCCAGCACAAATAACAGTGGGGAAAGTGGGCACCCCTGTCTTGTGCCATTAAACATTTCAAATGGCTCCGAGAGTATGCCATTTACCTTCACTCTCGCTGTGGGTAGGGAATATAATGCCTTTATCCATCTGAGGATTCTGTCCCCAAGTCCAATCTCCTCCAATGTGTACATCATAAAGCCCCAGTCTACTCTGTCACATGCTTTTTCAGCGTCAATTGACAGAAGTAGTCCTGGGGCTCCACTATCTTTGATTTTCTGCACTGCCAATAGTGTTTTGATACCATTATCTCGTCCCTCTCTTCCTGGTATGCACCCAGCCTGATCTGGGTGTATGATCTCATTAATTATTTGTTTCAATCTGTCAGATAGCACTTTGACAAATAATTTCGTATCTACATTTAGGAAAGATATGGGCCTGTAGCTGGAGCAAAGTGTACTGTCCTTGTCTTCTTTCAGGATAATGACTATGTTGGCTTCCAACGCTTCCCTCCTCATCTCCCATTTATCCCCAATCCCATTAATATAAGAGCACATTTTGGGGATTAAAAAATCCTGGTATTTTTTATAATATAGGACTGTCAGCCCATCGGGGCTGAGGCTTTTGCCCACTGGTGTTTCCTTAAGTGCTTTTGTTAACTTCTCCTCTGATATAGGGGCCTCTAAAACTCCTTGTTTGGTTTCCGCAATTTTAGCCAATCCAATATCTTTTAAATAATTTTTAATTTTCTCTCATTTTTGTTCCCTCCCCTCCTGGGAATCATTTTTATTAATTGCTTATAACCCCCGTAGTATTCTTGAAAAGTTGTTGCAATGTCTCTATTTTTATATCTGATATCCCCTGTTCTTGTCTTTATTTTCTTGATATAGTTAGTATTTTTCTTTTTTCTCTAAACCTTTGCCAGAAATTTACCCGGTTTGTTTCCACCTATGTATCTTTCTTTTTTCACAAGGTTATTAATCTTACGGGTTTCTTCTTCAATTAGGGCGGTTGGATAACTCTGGGAGGGCGTACTATGACGTCCTCCCAGAATTCCCCTCTCGCGCGCCCCCTGGGGCGCGCACCTGAACACATCCGTGACCGCCGGGTCCGGAGGACCCGGCGCGTCACGGATCCCGGTAAATGGCCGCTGATCGCGGCCGTTTACCATGTGATCGCACCGTCAAATGACGGCGCGATCACATGTAAACAGACCGGCATCATCTGATGACGCCGGTTCCTCTCCTCCCCTCCCATGTACCGATCGGTACACTGTGAGCGGGGAGGGGGATGGATGGATGTCTGCAGCGCTGTGGGCTGTATGTGTAGTGCCCACAGCGCTGCACAGAGACATCCAGCCATCCATCCATCCATGCTCAGCCATCCCCACTACACTGCAATGCTGTGCAATACTCTGCAATACCCCCACAATACTCTGCAATGCTGTGCAATACTCTGCAATGCTGTGCAATACTCTGCAATACCCCCACAATACTCTGCAATACTCTGCAATGCCCCCACAATACTCTGCAATGCTGTGCAATACTCTGCAATGCCCCCACAATACTCTGCAATGCTGTGCAATACTCTGCAATGCCCCCACAATACTCTGCAATGCCCCCACAATACTCTGCAATGCTGTGCAATACTCTGCAATGCCCCCACAATACTCTGCAATGCTGTGCAATACTCTGCAATGCCCCCACAATACTCTGCAATGCCCGTGCAATACTCTGCAATGCCCCCGCAATACTCTGCAATGCCCCCGCAATACTCTGCAATGCCCCCGCCATACTCTGCAATGCCCCCGCCATACTCTGCAATGCCCCCGCCATACTCTGCCATGCCCCCGCCATACTCTGCCATGCCCCCGCCATGCCCCGCCATACTCCGCCATGCCCCGCCATACTCCGCCATACTCCGCAATACCCTGCCATACCCCGCCATACTCGGCAATACTCTGCCATACTCTGCAATACTCGGCAATACTCCGCAATACCTTGCCATACCCCGCCATACTCCGCAATACCCCACCATACTCCGCAATACCCCGCCATACCCTGCCATGCTGAGCCACGCTCAGCTGTACTCGCCCTCTGTATGTGGCCAGGCTGTGGAAGTCTCACACATGTGGTATCGCTGTACTCAGGAGGAGCAGGGGAATCTATTTTGGGGTGTCATTTTTGGTATGTACATGTTATGTGGTAGAAATATTGTATAAGGCCGGATGGTGAAGAGAGCAGTCGCATAGACACACAGCTCCGGCTCCCAACGACCATCCTACAGATATCCTGGGTCCTAGATCCTCGTGGAAGACACCCTCCGGTTCCCCACGGCTGTGGGCATCCTCCAGACTGGCTGACATGGTGAAATACGGGCCGCCGCGGCCCTCACATACGGCGGAACAACTAGCGCGGTTCCGGAGGCAAAATGGCGCCGAGACACATGCAGGGCACTCAGACGCGCTGCAGCCCTCCTCCTCAGCCATCCAGGACTCTGTAACAGGGGTGAGTGCATCTATTCCTGCTATATTCCGCACACCTACAGAACCCCTGCAGACATCAGAATCACAGCAATCTGCTGAATTTAGTCAGACCACAGACTCCCCCCATGCTGAGCCTACATTGTCTACAATTATGCTGGCTAT
This sequence comes from Lithobates clamitans, assembly GCA_037952925.1. Classification (NCBI taxonomy): domain Eukaryota; kingdom Metazoa; phylum Chordata; class Amphibia; order Anura; family Ranidae; genus Lithobates; species Lithobates clamitans. Next base: position 10,307,651 of record JBBGZY010000081.1, read on the forward strand.
TCAGGATTGCAAGGCCTCCCTCTCCACTCAAATAGCCTCTATCCGTATGGACTTTTCTTTATTGAAACAAGATGTCCAGAATCTCAGAGACCGCACAGGGGATGCTGAGGAACGGATTAGTACATTAGAAGACACTGTACACCCCATGTCTGTTACTATACGTGATACCACAAGTGAGATGGCGGCACTACGCGCTAAAATCGACGATTTGGAAAATCGCTCTCGCAGGAACAATCTCAGATTTGTAGGTTTCCCAGAACGCGCGGAAGGTTCCCATCCTGAAAAGTTTCTTTATTCATGGCTGCGGGACATTTTCGGTAAAGACGCACCTTCATTCTCACATGTTATAGAACGTGCACATCGCACTCCCCCTCGCCCACCCCCAGTGGGAGCCCCACCGCGATCCCTCATAGCACGTATCCTTAACTTTCAAGATAAAGTTGCCATCCTACGTCTGGCACGTGAAAAAGGCCCGCTCTCATTCAATGGCAATAATATCTCTGTTTATCCGGACTTTTCTGCGGAAGTTCAACGCCAGCGGATCTCCTTCTCAGCAGTGAAGTCTAGATTGCGCACAGAAGGTCTCTCCTACGCCATGCTTTTCCCTGCTAAATTGCGCATTATCCATGAAGGTAGGGCCCACTTCTATACTAATCCTAAGGAGGCCATGAAATGGCTGAATGATCATTATGGTGCAGCACATAGAAGCAGAGGAGACTGAGGACACTCTTAACCTGCAAGGAAAGATCTACACCCTGCTATGCAAGTTACAGCGTCAACAATTACATGTCCCCCTATTGCAATGAGGGAGTTTTTTTCTTTTTTTTTTTTCTTTTTTTTTTTGGTTTCTTTCCCCTCTTCATATACCCCTTTTTTTTGGGGTCCCTTCTACTTTATAACCCAGCCTGCATTGCTACGATTTGCATCTTGTGAGGACCTGCATACTGGAACAATCACACCAGAACAACTATCCACCAAAGAAGGGGGAGAGGAAGGATATTAATTTTTTTCTTCTCCTCTTCTACACCATTCCTTTTGTTTTGTCCCTTTTTTTTCTCTCCATGTGAACAACCAGCTTATCTACCCTTCAACAGGACTTGTCTACTGGGGGGAGGGAATAGGGAGAGAGAGGCTCTTTTTCTCTCTCTTTCTCTCTCTTCCCTCTCTCTTCGGTCAATAGTTGGGAGCCTCACCGGACCCCACGTTACCCCCCTTACCAGCTTGTGGCGAGGCCACGGTACAGTTTTTTCTTCCGCAGTTCCTAGTTAGGAAGGACTTTTAGTTTAGGGATCCAAAGCTTGCTGTGTTTGGGATGGCTAAGCAGGGTGGGGGGCACGAAGGTTTAAAGAAAAAGGTGGTTGGGGTTTTTTTTCATGTTTTTTGTTTTTTGTTTTTCCCTCCCCTTTTTATTTTTTATGTCCTTTCTAACACACCTATATCATTTGCTAATGGAAGGTCATCAAAAATATACTGGGTTATCATATGTAGAGGTTTATTAACACCTCTGTGGTCATTTATATGTCCAATGTTTTTTTCTAAGGTAAAGCAGGGAAAATGTTCATGGTCCATGTTACCTTATCGGCAGACCCACGCATTTTTTTGTTATATGCTTGTGTGTGCTTCAGGTGGCGCGGCCTATCTACTTATATTGATACCAACTCAGAGGTTTACTTATGCATCTTTACCACTTCCTGTTTTATTATGGCACAACCCCTTAGGATAGTCTCCTGGAACACTAGGGGCCTGAATACACCTCAGAAAAGATCCTTGGTTTTTTCTGTGCTAAAAAAATGTCACCCTCACATTATTTGCCTCCAGGAGACTCACCTGACAGGTTCTAAGGTACGGGCTCTAAAACGTCCCTGGCTCTCTAAGCTATATCATGCCACCCACACTAACTACTCAAGAGGTGTATCTATACTCCTGGCTAAATCCCTTCCAGCTGAATTAATTAGTGTTAAAACAGACCCAGAGGGGAGGTATATTGTTCTTATATTACGAATTTCTACTATAATCTTTACATTGGTGAACGTCTATGTTCCCCCTCCATTCTCAGTGGAAGTACTCTCTAAATTATCCCTGCACTTACTGAATAGACCCTTGGGCCCTCTGCTTTATATAGGGGATTTTAATGCAGTCCTGGACCCAACGGTGGATCGCTTGGGTGGGGGAGGCAGATCTTTTCCCTCCTTTGTAGACTGGGCTCAGGTTCATGGACTGACGGAGGTGTGGCGATGGAAACATCCAGAGACACGTCAATTTTCCTGCCATTCGGATTCCTTCCATACTATGTCTAGGCTAGATATGGCTTTTGTGTCGACGGAGACCCTTCCGGTCATCTCCGCCGTCTCATACCTGCCCAGGGGGGTTTCCGATCATGCCCCCTTGTCTGTGTCCCTTCTCATCCTTCCAGGTTCAGGACCTGTTTTGTGGCGCCTGAATTCATACTGGCTGGAAGACGAGATAGTGCAGGGTGAGTGTAGGACGAGTATTTCTAACTACTGGAAGCAAAACTTAGACAAAGTAGACCCCCCCACGGAGTGGGATGCGTTTAAGTCCACATTAAGAGGTACCTTTATGTCTATTACAGGAATTCTTCGTAAAAATAACAAGATGCGCACTGAGGAATTAGAAAACGCTATGTTAAGTGCAGAATCTGCCTATGCCTCTAACCCTGTCTCTGACACTAGAGAGACATGGTTACAGTGCCGTAGGGAATATGAAATTCGTTTGTTGGATCTCACACAAAAACGCATGTTGTATGCCTCACAAAAATCGTTTGAATATGGTAATAAAGCAGGACGTCTCTTGGCATATCTGACCAAACCTGAGCATACCCCCATTTCTATACCACGAATCCTGACTGCTCAAGGTACGATCAGCGACAGCCCACGGGATATCCTAGACTCCTTTCTAAATTTTTACAGTAAATTGTACACTTCTAGGGTTGACTATGACGACTCCCAGTTGTCTGACTATCTGGCTGACATATCCCTTCCCTCCCTGTCAGATGAGGGACGGAACATGTTGGAGGAACCTATCACGGTAGAAGAGATTGCAGCAGCTATCTCCCAAATGCCGGCACATAAAACCCCCGGTCCTGATGGTTTCCCGACTGAATGGTATGCTAAGTTCAAGGATCTCCTATCCCCCTTCCTTCTCCGAACCTATAACAAAGCCCTGGAGGCTGGGATCCTTCCTCCATCAATGAGGGAGGCTTTGATAGTCCTTCTGCTGAAGCCCCGCAAGGACCCACTTCACTGTGAATCTTACCGTCCAATTTCACTTATAAACGTGGACGTTAAGATTCTGGCCAAGATATTAGCAAATCGTTTAAATACTGTGGTCACATCTTTGGTCAATAGCGACCAGGGTGGATTTATCCCGGGCAGGTCTACCAGAATGAACATACGCAGATTGTTCCATAACTTGCAATATCCACATGACTGCCCTTCTACACGAGTCATTGTGTCACTGGACACCTGCAAAGCATTTGACAGTGTGGAATGGCCGTACCTCTTTCAGGTGTTGCAGAAGTATGGTTTTGGTCCCCGAGTGATAAAATGGATAAAAATTCTGTACACCTCCCCAACGGCTAAGATAAGGGTTAATTCATTTATTACTGACTCCTTCCCAATTACTAGGGGCACTCGACAGGGGTGCCCATTATCACCTCTGTTATTTGCTCTGGCTATGGAACCGCTTGCAGTTCGCATTCGCTCCTCCCCTATAATTAAAGGCCTCCCCATTGAAAATATAGAAGAGCGCATTTCTCTTTACGCAGACGATACACTGGTATATCTGGCAGATGCTGATGAGTCTTTGGGGGCGTTACTGGAAGAGGTCAATACCTTTGGGGACTACTCAGGATTCCGAGTTAACTGGGATAAGTCCAGTCTTTTCCCTTTAGATGTGAATGACCCCCCTCTGGTGCACCCAAACTCTAAGCTTCAGGTGGTGTCTTCTTTTAGATATCTTGGGGTGTTGGTCCAGGCTCCTTTATCTTTGTATGCCACTAATAATCTTGACCCTTTGCTGACCCGCCTCCAGGAGCAAACTAAACAATGGATGGATCTACCGTTAGACCTCATGGGGAGGGCCAATATACTTAAAATGATTTATTTACCTAGACTACTCTATATCCTCTCTAACTCCCCATGTAAAATATCTAAAGCTACTTTCAAACGCATAGATATGATGTGTACTTCTTTCCTGTGGAGGGGCGGATCCCCCAAAGTGGCACTAGAGACCTTGAGGTTACCAGCCCATCTGGCAGGTCTAGCATTCCCTAACTTTTTCCTTTACTACATGGCATCTCAGCTGGTGCACATACATGACTGGATGAATCCAGATCCAGCTAATGCCTGTACAGCCACAGAGGGGGCTATCGCATCCTCCCATGAAACCTTACATAACATAATATATAGAGGCCAGGTCCCAGACCGCCCTGGAACCTCTCTGCTCTCAGTCTCCCTCTCACTGTTTAAACACATTACTACAAAAATATCGAAACATTCTTGGACAAAATCCCCTAATAACCCCTTGTGGTTCAATCCCAATCTGCAAGAACTTTACTCTTTTCCAGATGCCAATCGTTGGTATTCAAAAGGAGTTAAATATCTATGCCATTTATATACTACGCAGGGCTTTAAAACCTTCTCTCAGTTGAGTACAGACTTTGATCTACCAAAATCTCATTTATTTTATTATTATCAACTTAGACATGCCATACATACCCAATTCGGTACCTTAAATGATGTCACTGATCTGCCTCCACTGGAAAAACTACTTAGGCAACCAGAACCCTCTAAATTAGTTTCCACCTATTACGCAGCTTTAGTGACTGACTCAAACCCTAGGTTTCACAGAGCACAGGAGAAGTGGGAGACATTAGAAATTGATATGGCAAACGACGATTGGACAGAATTTAGTGACACATATAAAACCTCTGTCATTTCCTCCCGAGACCGTATTATACAAATTAAAATTTTCCATCAAACTCACCTCACCCCGGCCAGACTACATAGGATGGGTCTATTGCCATCAGCTGTCTGTTTCAGAGGCTGCGGCCAGGAGGCAGACTTTTTACATTGCTTCTGGTCATGTCCAATAGTTAGTGACTTCTGGGAAGAAGTGGGTGGTTTTATTTCTACTGTATTGGGCCTTCCCAATATAATACACCCTAAGAACTGCTTATTGGGAGTATTTGGAGATTTACACATACCATCACATGCCAAGAGACTGCTCCGTATTCTTTATTTTTATGTTAAAAAATCTATTCTACTGTCCTGGAAAGGTGCACAGACCTCTTTGAAGTCCATCTGGCTAAAACTTATCAATGACTCTATTCCATTATACAAACTAACCTTTGAAATTCGTAAAAGAAATAAAACCTTTTATAAAATCTGGGGGAAATGGTTGGATAGTCCACTAACTCTTTCCAAAAATTGAATACAATTGATCATTGATGGGCCGTGCCACAGGGACCCCAAGTGCCAGGTCCATTACTATGGTAATGCTGTGTAAAAATGCATATATCTGTATGTTGCGATTACCAATTTCCTAACTCTTTTGAAACGAAATAACATGCCTACAATGACCTGTATGATCTACCCACTGATTGTATATCGCCTGTGTATACTGAACGGATCAGATATTCATGTGTGTTTTGTTTTATTTGTTTTTTTTTGTGACTGTTTTGTGTCTGTTGGTTCGTGTAGAACCTAAAACCAATAAAAATATCTTTAAAAAAAAAAAGAAATATTGTATAAATGGACAACTTTGTGTTAAAAAAAAAAAAAGCGTTTTAACCACTTCCCGCCCACCGGCTGTCATACAACGTCCTTGACTTTGTGCGGAGATATCTGAATGATGGTTGCAGCTACAGGCATCATTCAGATATCAGCTTTTTCAGCCGGCGATTCCCTACACCATGAGAATGATCATAGCGGCTGTTCCACTGCTTGATCGTTCTTACGGGAGGCGAGAGGAGATGTCCCCCCCTCCCGCGCTTCTACCGACTCACCGCTACGATCGAAGCCAGGATGGTTTTTTTTTTTTTAATTTCAGGCTTCCCAGCCTATAGGTGAGATGTGGGGTCTTATTGACCCCATATCTCACTGTAAAGAGGACCTGTCATGCCATATTCCTATTACAAGGATGTTTATATTCCTTGTAATAGGAATAAAAGTGGTCAAAATTTTTTTTTGGAAAAAAGCATCAAACTAAAATAAATAAAGTAAAATGAGCAATAAAAAAAAACAAAACATTTTTAAAGCGCCCCTGTCCCTGCGTGCGCGCATGCAGAAGCGAACGCATACGTAAGTCCCGCCCACATATGAAAACGGTGTTCAAACCACACATGTGAGGTATCGCTGCGATTGGTAGAGCGAGAGTAATAATTTTGGCCCTAGACCTCCTCTGTTACTCAAAACATGTAACCAGTAAAAAATTTTAAAGCGTCGCCTATGGGGATTTTTGAGTAGCAAAGTTTGGCGCCATTCCACAAGCGCGTGCAATTTTGAAAGGCGACATGTTGGGTATCTATTTACTCGGCGTATCTTCATCTTTCACATTATGCAAAAACATTAGGCTAACTTTACTGTTTTGGTTTTTGTAAAGCACAAAACAGTTTTTTTTCCAAAAAAAAGCGTTAAAAAAATTGCTGCGCAAATACCGTGCGAGATATAAAGTTGCAATGACCGCCATTGTATTCTCTAGGGTCTTTGCTAAAAAAACATATAATGTTTTGGGGTTCTATGTAATTTTCTAGCTAATAAATGATGATTTTTACATGTAGGAGAGAAATGTCAGAATTGGCATGGGTGCTCCAGAACACCTGAAGGTGCTCCCCTGCATGTTGGGCCTCTGTATGTGGCCACGCTGTGTAAAAGTCTCACACATGTGGTATCGCCATACTCAGGAGTATAGGCAGAATGTGTTTTGGGGTGTAATTTGTGGTATGCATATGCGGTGTGTGAGAAATAACCTGCTAATATGACAATTTTGTGGGGAAAAAAAAAAGTAAAAAAAAAACCTTGATTTTGCAAAGAATTGTGGGAAAAAATGACAACTTCAAAAAACTCACCATGCATCTTTCTAAATACCTTGGAATGTCTTCTTTCCAAAAAGGGGTCATTTGGGGGGTATTTGTACTTTTCTGGAATGTTAGGGTCTCAAGAAATTAGATAGGCCGTCAGTACTTCCGGTGTGATCAATTTTCAGATATTCGCACCATAGCTTTTGGACTCTATAACTTTCACAAAGACCAAATAATATCCACCGATTTGGGTTAATTTTACCAAAGGTATGTAGCGGTATAAATTTTGGCCAAAATATATGAAGAAAAATTACTAATTTGCAAAATATTATAACAGAAATGAAGAAAAATGTATTTTTTTACAGATTTTTCGGTCTTTTTTCTTTTACGGCGCAAAAAATAAAGAACCCAGCGGTGATTAAATACCACCAAAAGAAAGCTCCATTTGTGTGAAAAAAAGGACAAAAATTTCATATAGATACAGTGTTGCATGACTGAGCAATTGTCATTCAAAATGTGAGAGCACCAAAAGCTGAAAATTGGTCTGGTTAGGAAGGGGGTTTAAGTGCCCAGTTGTCAAGTGGTTAAGATACCTCTGATTTACGCTTTATGAGCCTCCCGGACTGTGGCTTCTGATATCTCACCTGGCTCTTCTTTGATTCGCTTATCAATTTCTTTGTCATAGAGAAGATCCTCATTTAGTCTCCAACTATTGCCCAGAATTTGACGCTCCCCTATTTTCAGCTGCAGACTCACAGGCGCATTGTCAGAGAAGGTCATTGTTCCAATATTTGTACCCATAACCACCTCAAGTAACCAATGCTCCACTAGAAAAAAATCCAGTCTAGAGTACGTCGCATGCACGGGGGAGTAGAATGTGTAGTCTCTTACATTATTATGTTGCATCCTCTATACATCTACAAGTTGATTTTGGTGCAACTTCTTTTTCAGTTTGTTCATCCAAACCCCTCCCGTCCTCCGTGCATGGGACGTACTATCTTTCCCTGGTTCCAAACATAGGTTGAAATCTCCTGCTATTATGGCCCCCCCTTCTTGAATTCCTCCAACTTCGCTAGGACTCCCAGTAGATATCTATTTGAGTTTTTGTTCGGGCCATATATATTTGCTGTGAGCATTCTAATCCGTTTAGTTTACCTCTTAGAAACAGAAAGCGCCCCTCTGGGTCGGTCATTCTCTCTTCTAGCTTAAATCTTACTTCCTTGACAAACCCTATCGCGACTCCTTTTGCACCACTAGTCGGAGAGTCTCCATAGAACCAAACCGGGTAATCCCTGGAATAAATGTTTTGACTCTTACCAAGAAAGAGGTGCGTCTCCTGTATCAGGACCACATCTGCTTTCAAAAATTTCAATTCCCCCAATATATTAGCGCGTTTTATGGGGGAGTTCAGGCCTCTTACGTTATAAGAGATTATATTTAAACTAGACATCTTTTCTTACAGTAGGAGGAGATTTTCAGATCCAAGCCGGCCGAAGGAGCAGGAGATGATAAGGTGGATGCTTTACTCTACCCCCCACCACAATCCCCACACCCTTTCCCTTCTCCCTCCTCCCTCATTCCAACCCTCCCATTTGGGGTGTGAAGGTCTCCCCATGACCCAACTAACCGAGGCCCCACTTTCTCCTCCCGGTCCCACGGTTAGCCCCCTAGAGGTTGAACTCGGCCTGGCCACCATCGGAGCCACTATTTAACCTGAATTTTTTAAGGGGTTCCCCACCCCACACCCATCCACATCCCACCTCCCTCCAGCCTCTTCAAACACACTTTTACGTCTCTGAACTAAATGACAAAGTCCTTAAGCTTTTATATCTTTCTCCCTCCTGGTCTTTTCGGTTTGAGGACAGGTTGCCATGCTTGCAATAATTCATGACCGCCTATGTTTTCTGACCTTTCCCACCAACCCGGGATTTCTATTAATGGCACATTTAAGCGATTGCAGAATTTTGGTGTGTCCTCAGGGAACCTTAATACTGCTGAGCAGCCTTCTTTACGTCTTGTTAAGCAAGCAGGGAAACCCCATGAGTATTGGACACCATGCGCTTTAAGCTGGGTCAACAGGGGCTTCAAAATTCTTCTTCTGGCCAAGGTCTCAGCTGATAGGTCTGGGAAGACCTGCAGTGTTGTCTCTCCGTATATCGACGGTTGATAATTTTTCAGGCATACCCTGATCTGCTCTTTATCTTAGTAATTATGGAATCTTGCGATGACGTCTCTTGGAACATCCCCAGCAATCTCAGCAGGTTTTTTACTCCTATGTATTCTTTCAAACTTGATTTTTCTGGTTATGCTGGATGTCTTTACCATGTGCCTGAAAATTTTGTCCATTTTCTCCTGCAGATCCTCCTTTTCCCTTTTTATCTCTGGGAGATCTCTAATCCTGAGATTCTTCCTTCTGTTCCGGTTCTCTTGATCTTCAATTTTGTATAATATATGTCTCTGATCTTTCTGCATCTCTTTTAGTTGTACTTTAAGATTTTTGATCTCCTCTCCCTGCAAGTCCAACCTGACTTCAGTGTCTTCCACCCTTGTAACAATATGATTCATATCTTCATGCAGGGTTGCTAATTCCCCCTTTATGAATGTTTCTAATCTTGCAAACATTTCTGTCATTTCACTCTTTGTTGATAGCTGTTTTTTTTGTTTGGGTTCCATTCTGGCCTCCTCCTTTGCTGCCACGGGAACCTCACTGCGCGCTAGACTGGTATCTGCGTCTTCAAACTGTCTTCTTACACCAGACTTTTGAGTTCCCTCTGTTGTTTTGTTTTTAGCCACTGCTTGTTTACCTGGGCTTTCCTTGCTCCCTTCTTGTATCATATATTTTTTGATAGTACCTGGGCTTGCGCTTAACCTGGGAGGTTGGAGGGGGTTCCCTGTTGCCCCCTTCACTGATTTAACTCTTATTTCTCTTAAATACTGACGCATCTGTTAAAGTAATTCGATTAGGTAATTCACGATTCAGTCTTCCCACCTTGTGGGACCTCTGTATAGTCAAACAACTTTGCTTTAGTCTCTACGTACATGGAACTAACTGGTGAACATCCACTAGTGACAGGAGGTCTATGCAAACACCAATTGTTTGTTGTCTCTGTGCACCTCTGCCTGGGGGGCGATACATTTTTAAATATGGGCCAGTCTCGCTGGTTTTTATATATTTCGGTGTAATCACTTCTCTTATATTGCTATACAAGCACCTTTACTCTTTTCTCTCCCCCCGTACGGTTTAAACAGACACCTTAAACATAGCTGTATACTTAGGTTAGTATTGTTGTGAAATCACATAGTTTACTTTGCAGTCAACATATCTACAATCCAGTGAGGGGATCAGTGATCTTCCAATCCTAAATATTACGTTATGGTATCCTGGATTCACCATACACCGCACGTCTATCTCGGTCAGACTCAAGTTCCCCCCACCTTACTGCAACAGTTTAAACATTTATACTCTTGACTTGTTTTTCAATAACAGTGTTACTTGCTGTTTTAGGCATCCCGTCCCGAGCAACCTTCTTTCTCTTTACTCAGCTGCAGTGTGCTCCCAGCCTCAGCTGTCATGACCTGTCAGCTGGGTCTATTGCTCTGTGTTCCGTGCAGCTCCTCACAGCATAATGAAGACACGAGAAGTCAGGTGTGCGCCCTACGCTCTGGGAGACGAGAATCCTCCCTCCTCTCTGGAACCCGCAGCGGGAGGGTCATACAGACGGCAGGTCAGTGAGTGGGGTAGCAGGGGGGGAGACGGCCGGGACAAAAGACACGGAACGGCCCTTCTCTATTCAGCTATCCCCAGGAAGTGGATCACCGGCTTCGGGGAATCGGCTGCCGCTCCGACGCAGCGTTCACATCCGTTCCCTCCCTCCGTGACAAAATTCATGTTTTTTTTCCGACGGATGTTGGCTCAAACTTGTCTTGCATACACAGTCACACAAAGTTGGTCGCAATTTGTGAACGTCAAGAATGCGGTGACGTACAACATGTACGACGGCAATAGAAAAGGGAAGTTCAATACCAAGTGCGCCACCCTTTGGGCTCCTTCTGCTAAGCTTGTGTTATTAGAAGTTTGGTGACAGATGATTCGCGCTTTTCAGCCTCGTGCTTTGCCGACCGTTTTGAAGCCATGAGGGCCCTCACCCCGGACGAGATGGTTTATAACTACTGTCTGGCCAGAGCCAGAAGAGTGGTGGAGAACGCTTTCGGGATAATGGCCAGCCGGTTCCGCCAATCAACATGGCAGAATATAAACTTAACCATATAATCCTTGCGTGCTGCATTTTACACAACTATTTAAAGAGAAATTCAATGAACCTGAGGCCGGACTTCAACAAGAATCCTGATGTCGGACTTCAACAAGAAACCTTGACGGCACTTGAAGCTGCTCGTCCTGGCTTGTCCCCCCAAAGTTTGCATTTCATTCTAGTTACAAACCCATCTAAACAACAAACTTATTTTAATACAAATAGGCCTGAACAAATGTAGTTAACCTGTATCTGCCAAAAACATCTTATAAGTTGGCGAACGAACGATGTTTCCTATGACAGATTACTGTGCCCATTAACATGAAAGTTGCCATTTTAAACTGTACAACAGTAAATAAAAGCACATGGAGCAGCATGGAAGTAATAATAATAGGAACACACGACAAGTACTTCATTTTTAGAAGCAGTTTCCTGATCTTTCTGTACTGATCCTGCTCCCTCAATTTGAGGTCTGACCATCATTTTCTCAATTGCTCCTTGGATCGCCGTACCCCAAAATTCCAGTGCAGACTCTTTACAACTTTAGTCATGATCTTGGCCTTTCTCACATTTGGGTTTGGGTAAGGTCCATGCTTCCTGTCATAGTCGGCCCTCTTCAAGATGTCCACCATCTCTATAAAGGACATATCTTAAGGCCCTAAATCTCCTCCGGGATCGGGACTTTTGTAGCTCCGTCGTTGCTGCTCTCCTCTGCATGTACTTGTTGTCTCTTTGCCATGTGCTCTCCCACTGTGCCAAAAGAGAAGGGACAGGGAATATACTAGAAAGAACGTCAGGGGCGGGCGGGGTTTCTCACATGCACGTAACACGCGTGTGTCGTACATACTGTGAGCGGAGGACGGAGTAACAGAAGCGACGATCGTTATAATGAAGGTACAATTTTAACTTGGTGCATCAGTGGCCTATACTGCTTATATATTGGTTTAAGATTAGGAGAGTTTCGCCTGACATTAGGGATTGTCTTGTGTTGTGTCTTGCAGAGAAAAGGATCCCTTCAATGATAGGGAATTTCTAGGAATATTCATTGATATGTTCAGGGAGCCGTCCTGTCTGTGGCAGCTGAACCACCCGTTTTTTAATAATCAAACAAAGAGGCAGGAAGCGCTGGTGAAATTGCTTAAATTTGTGAAGCCGATGATCCCCACGGCAGACATCAAGTATTTAATGTCCAAAATTGGTGGCATGAGGAGCACTTATAATAGGGAGCGCAAGAAGGTCCAGGATTCCCTGAGATCAGGAGCAGCACATGACATTTATGTACCCAAGCTGTGGTACTATGACAGACTGCATTTTCTGTCAGACCAGAGGGAACCCAGGCCAGCACTCTCCAGTCTTCCTTCAAGGGTTTCTTCTCCCAGCTGAGGCTTCAGACGCCCAACCTGGGCCTTCCAGGCAGCAACATGTGGAGGAGAACAGCTTGAGTCAGGAATAGCATTCTTCAAAATATTTCTGGTTGTCAAAATAATGATGTTAAATAGATGTCAGTTTTGATCACTAATTTATGATTTCACAAAGTGTTTTACATATCAATAGACAGTAGCGGCCACAAATGATTGGGACAAGAATGAAAAATGCTGGGGTCAGAATGATAGTCTTTTATATATAATAACATTCAATTTGCAACAGTCATGAGCTGAAAATTGTGTGTGATTGATGAACCAAAAACTAAAACTATGTCCCTTTTTCATACACAGGAAAGTCTCAGCCAGGTTGTGGAAAGTGGCAGCCAGGAGGTGGCCGGGCCCAGTAGCCTGCCCGAATCCCAGGTCCCTCCCCTCGGCCTTCCACCAAAAAGTGCCAGGAAGAGGAGTAACCTGGAGGAGGCAGCACTTGGCCTATTTATGAAGGCTACTGCGGCCCTCAGAAACCCCCCGCAGTCTTCAAGAGGACTATGCCTACATGTCAACCTGCAAAATGCTGGAAATGGAGGAGAGCCAACGCCTCTTATGTGAGGAAGTTGTGTTACAAGCCCTAAATGTATGACCACAGCCTGGGGACAGATATGTCATCTACTGCTGTTCCTGATCTCTTGTAGTCCTGGACCGGATTGTGCTCACTATTATAAGGATTCCTCAGACCACCAATTTTAACTGTAAAATAATTGATGTCTGCCCTGGGGTACAAAGGCTTCGCAAATTTCACCAGTTTCTGCAGCGTTGCCTTACTCTTTCTTTTGTTATGACACAGAATAAATGGCTATTTATTTTTCAGAAATAATTGCCTATGTGTTTTACTTCAAAAAGAACAGTTTGTTTGTGAGTAGGCAGGTACATTTCCTAAATACAATATCAAATTAACAAGGAACACAAACCAACCTCCTTGTGGTTAAAAAATACAAGATAATAATACTTGACACACAAAACAAGAAATAATATTATGGAGAGCACTATAAAAAACAAAAAAAATGTAGATCTTGATTAAAAAAAAAAAAAATCTAAAATTTTTTTTCAAAAATTAGAAACATTATTATGGAGATCTGACAAAAAAATAAATAATATTATTCAGGAGATCACAAGAAATAATAAAGAAATCAGTTTGTCAGAACTCTGTTTTACTATGAGCAGAAAAACAACTTCATTATTCTAGCATTATAAAGAAGAAGAGAATGCGCTGCATTAAACTATTTAAAAAATTGCAGCGTGACGAATGTGCTATCTCCATTAGGAACGCTAGTTTTACCAGACCGTGCGCTTCCGTCTCGTAATTTATTCTGAGCATGCGTGGCACTTTGTGCGTCAGAATTGTGCACACACGATCGGAATTTACGAGAAAGGATTTTGTTGTCAGAAAATTTGAGAGCCAGATCTCAAATTTTGTGCGACAGAAATTCCGATGGAAAATGTCTGATGGAGCATACACACGGTCGGAATTTCCGACAAAAAGCTCCCATCGAATATTTTCAGTTGGAAAATCCGACCGTGTTTACGAGGCATAAAGTTTAGGCCTGTACAAAAGCCCCCTTATTAGCTTTTCAAAGACAGCTAATTTAAGTTCAAAGGCCTAGCAGTGCATCAAAGATTTCGGTCCAGTGAATTTCTGATTTATACGATGGGAGAGCAAATTTCAATCCCACTGGATCTGGCGCGAGCCCATGGTAGTGGGGAGCCCTATATTACTAAAAGTATTGGAATGCCTGCCTTTACACGCACATGAACTTTAATGGCATCCCAGTCTGTAGGGTTCTATATCCAGTTGGCCCACTCTTATCAGCTATAACAGCTTCAACTCTTCTAGAAAGGCTGTCCACAAGGTTTAGGAGTGTGTCTATGAGAATGTTTGACCATTCCCATAGTCTCCGCTCTAATTCATCCCAAATGCGTTCTATCGGGTTGAGGTCCGGACTCTGTGCAGACCAGTCAAGTTCCTCCACCCCAAACTTGCTCATCGATTTCTTTATGAACCTTGCTTTGTACACTGGTGCGCAGTCATGTTGGAACAGGAAAGGGCCATCCCCAAACTGTTCTCACAAAGTTGGGAACATAAAATTGTCCAAAATGTCTTGCGTGAAATGAAGCCCGCTATGGAACTTTCTTCATTTCACGTATCGTTGTTTGCCAAGTATCTCGTATCACCGAAACCCTGCTACGGAACTTACAAGTCATTCGCTAAGTCTCCATATGCAGCCTTTTTAGCCTCGTGCAAAACCACAAACTCGTGGCTCAATTTGTGAGCACAAACACAGAGCTGTTTTTCATCGGTTTCATTCGTACATTTTCGTACTTTGTTGTTTCACGCCACATAGTCGGCCCATATCACTTAAAAAACACTGTCTATCATTTCAGTTATTTTAGTTTGCATTACCCTACACTCCGGTCCATATCCAGTCGCATAAGCGACTCACCGATTTGTCCTGGCTAGTTTTGTCATGTCACCTCAAGCAATGCTCTGGTTCACTGTCAGTCGCAATCGCGGCACACCGATTCAGGTCTCTGTCATGGCATCCATTGTTATTTCGCATACCCTTCACCCCGATTCGAATGCAGAAGAATTATTTGTGAGTGTGGGCCCACCCCAGACTCACCAAGAGCAAAGAAGGCAAGTGGACTATTGCGGTACATATAAAGTGGGTAAAGCCATAAAGTACAAATCATTGATAAAAAAACCACAGTATTTATTTATACAAAAATAGCAAAAAGAAAACAAGGAACATGTATATTAAAAGAATTTTGTGTTCTCAGATGACATGTTTCATTTCCACATATTTTGCGGATTACCGCTTCATCAGGACAATACATCTGTAAACATAAATAAGGATATACAATTAAATGCCAAATACAGAATTTAAACATAATTGTGGACCGGGGAGAGTGAGATGAGGTAATAAAGCTCCTTATCCGAGTCCCAAGGTGTGTAGCGGAAAGGCCGCCCGGCCAAGCCTCCCCCCGGCGATTGGGAAGGGAATATATGACACCGGCTAGACTCTAAGTAAGATAGTTATAAAAATATAGAAAAGGTGATAAGCATAAATGTCAGTAGTATTAAGGCAAACACCACCACAGTGTTAGGCGAGGCATGCAGCAATTGGGAAAGTCACACCAATGTGAAGGGGAGAAATTGGGAAGTGGAGGAAATGAAAAGGTAAAAGAAAAAGGAGAAAAAAAGAAAATCAAATGTGGGTAGGGGGAATTTAGAGACTGAGGTGAAACAAAAACCAAGCCACAGGGCTGTGGAAAGTAAGGTAAAGTGGAGAATAGGGAAGGGAGGAGAAAGGGGAAGTGAAGAGTCCGGTTCGTTACCAGTCGCAAATTGTGGCACACGATTCGTGCCACTGTCATGGCAAACATTTCATTTGTTACATTTCGCATACCCTTTACTCCAATTCTAATTCAGTCCTTAACTTGTGTTAGCCATTGTTATTTCCTGTTCCACAGACAGGTTCACTGTCAGTTGCTTTCGCGACACACCGATTCATGCCTCTGTCATGACAATAATTTCGGTTATTTCATTTCCTATACCCCACACGCCGATCCGAGTCCAGTTGCTTTAGCAGCACTCTGATTCGTGTCGGCTTCATTTCACTCATTTCATTTCACCCTTATTTCATCCCATATTCCACAGTTCGGTTCACTGTCAAGTCACAGTTAGGGCACCCTGATTCGTGTCACCATCACTTCAATCATTCAGTGGTCTTATTTTGTATATTGCCTGTCATGTTCTCCTTCTGTTCGGCAGTCGATTCGTGTTGGGTCATTTGTGCATTTTTCATTTATTTTATCCCGTCATACGCTCTACTCCCCAGATGACGTCTATGAAGACGAAACGCGTCAGTTAGGACCCCACTGTTGCCACTTTCTCTCAGCGCTGTTTTACTTTGATTTACATGTGAGTGTATATCTTTTTATTTCAATAAATCACTTATTTTTTACGGATTCACGCTATGTGGCCATTCCTTCCTTTTCCCATTTTTCCGCACCATCGTTTAGCTTTTTGACTACATTCCGAGGGACACGACAACGCTTGGTTTGTTTCATCCATATTGCTTCCCCTTGTTTCGGCACCCACCGTTCAGAGGGATACAGCATCAAGCGGGTCAATCCACAAGCATCGTTTCCTAACCACTCACCACCCAAGCCTATCTGACCTAATTCGGCGTATGCCCTTTGGGTCCATCCCATCCGGTAAGCCTCTTCATCTCTAGGTGGTAGTGTGTTTGCTTTTATCTCAGATGCCGTGTACATCTCCTTGAAGTGTTCAGTCCGTTGGAGACTCCATATCTGTATACATACGGATGACTTTTTATACATTTGAACTATTTTTTCCATATGTTTTTTCATATTGGACATTTATTTGTCAGCGCTACACTTGTTTTTCTTTTTTTCTTTTGTTATACGCTCTACTGTTGTTTGATGTCGGTCGCCTCTGCGAGGCAACGGTTCACTTTTAAATTCAGATCACTTTATGATTTGTCACGTCATTGAGAGACACCCCTCAGTACGGCTCATCCTATGGTCCAGTTCGAATCCAGTCGCAACAAGGCACATCGGCCCACATAGTTTCAGACCAACTGTTCTCAAAGCTGTTTTTCATCAAATTCCATGAATGGTTTCAAATTATTTCGTTTAACCATCATTCGCCTCCCAATAGGGTTTACCTTGCAGTCGCTATAAACGCATCTCAAAGTCGCATGACCTGGCCACTCATTCACCTTCTAATGACATGTAATTAAGCCACTCTCTGTTGTCCGTCTGTCATTCTGTCATCTCTGCTCTAGGCCAGTTGAGTTCAGATAGTTCCATCCTGCATCAGGTTGGACGTTATTCCCCCAGGTTCCGGTCAACTGAACTTTCAACCTCAAAAACCAGGACTTCGCAACTAGGGCACAAGTCAGCCAGAGCCATGTCACAGGCTGGCAGCGAAGACCTCACATCTGCCCGTCTGTCACCCTCTCCAGGTTCAGAGAGTGGCAGCATGCAGTACCTCAGGGGATGGACCATCCCCAAGTTAACAGCGGACCTAAGGCGCAGGGGCGTGCCCTTCCCCGCTACTGCCAGGAAAGCCAAGCTCTTCAGGTTCCTCTTCCCACCACCAGAGACAGATGGGCCCAGCTCCCAGCAGGCGTCTCTTCAGTCCACAGCCATTTCTTAGCTTCACATAAAATTTTGTTTGGTGTACGACCTGTCTGTGCCTCATTCTTCCCACATCCCGAGTTTGAATTCTTTAATTCCTTCAGAGGAATTCTCCCTGAAATATGCTTCAGTCGACATGGCGATCCAGGCCAATATAAAAATAGGCACAAGTGCCTGGCTCTCTAAAGCCGACCTATCAGACGCATTTAAGCTTCTACCCATCCAACCGTCCCTCTGGTGCTGGCATGGAATTAAATGGAAAGAGTCATCTTACTTCACCAATAAAGTGACCT
The DNA here is from genome assembly GCA_037952925.1 of Lithobates clamitans. Classification (NCBI taxonomy): domain Eukaryota; kingdom Metazoa; phylum Chordata; class Amphibia; order Anura; family Ranidae; genus Lithobates; species Lithobates clamitans. Next base: position 10,325,820 of record JBBGZY010000081.1, read on the forward strand.
TTGGCTCTAAAAGCAGCCCGTGGCTCTTTGACACCCTCGCACAGTCCCTCACTTGGATTCTGTCGCACCAAGACCAGTGTCAGATGGTTATTCATTATCTGGATGACTTCCTGCTAAATCTAACAGCCCAGCGTGCCCCCGGTAGACCTAGATAGGTTAAGAGTGGTGTTTGGGTATCTCAATGTGCCCATAGCAGAACACAAAGTGGAAGGCCCAGCACACTGTGTCACCTTCCTCGGGGTCAACCTTGACACTCGCTCCATGCAGGCCATTCTGCCCCCCGACAAACCGACCCGTATCAGGTCGGTTCTTCATGACTTCATTAATTGTGGTATGATATGTGGGATGTGTTCCTTACTAGTTGGAATGGCATATCCATGTTCATACCGTCAGTATTGCCTCTATCACCGCAGGTAGTAACGTATGCTGCAGCCTCCACAGGCTTCGCTGCAATTTTTGGCCATCATTGGTTTCCAGGACCGTGGGCTCCAGAGATACCCATAATCCCCGGGTTCATCCAGTCTTCCTCATTGTTCAAGCTATACCCGATCGTGGCAGCCACTCATGGCCGATATCATTAACAAGGGCGGGTCCAAGTCGCTCCCTATTATGTCCCTATTATGTCCTTCCTACGCAGGCTGGTACAAATATCCCTGCAGCAACAGTTCAATGTGCACTGCGCATACATACCGGGCAAGTGCAACGTTGCAGCAGACGCACTGTCCCGTTTTAACTTCATTTCATTTTTCCAGCAGAAACCCGGAGCTGACCTAACGTCATCTCTTATCCCACCTTGGTCTCAGCTGACATTGGATTAAAGCAGCACCTCCACAGCGCGACCCAGCTCATCAATCAATCCTTATCCCACAACACACTCAAGGCCTACCAGCTTGGAACGCCTTCTGCAAGTTTCTGGTATCCTGCCCTGTGGCAACGTCAACAGACACTAAGCACATACTAGCTTTCATTTCATATTGCCACACTCAATTGGCTCTATCACACAACACCATCAGACTATACTTAGCTGGCATCCAACACTTCCTGGCCTTACAGGATCTCGCAAAGCCATCCTCGTTCGCAACCCATGCGATCCAAGCTATTTCCGCACGGCATTCCGAAGCAGCAGCCCATAACCATCTCCAAATGCTTGTCCATCGCGAGTATCATCTTTAAAGACATATCGTCCATCCTTTCTCATTCCCCGTTTGGCTTTCTTCCTAGCTTGGTCATTCAAGCGGCCACCTACCTGACCTACTACATTTTTTTGTGGCCTAAGCAAGCCCCCTACTACCTTTCCAAACCTGGCCCAGGGGTCGACATCCATCTTTTCAAGACAAACAACATATGGTGCCCAGTGGTGATACTCAACCGCCTACTGTCGCTCCTACCCAGCCAACCGAGCTCCAGTCCCCTACTACCTTTCCCGACCAACCCCTTGAGTGGCTGCCAGTTCAAGCACATCAGGGTCCTCCTGCACAACCTAGGCCTTGAACCCAGTCAGTACTCTCGACACTCCTTCCGAATTGGAGCAGCCTCGGCCGCATCCCAGCATGGGTTTCCAGACCAATAAAGAGTTTTCACCCCTACCTGAATGTTTTTGCCCCCTTTTTTGGTATACCGACCAGCAGACCAGGGCATAATTCAGGTCCATTTCATGTTGTAAGTCTTGTGGCATGTTTATGTGGTTCACATCCATCCCGGTTGAAGGGCTTCGACCATAAATAAGAAGGCCAGTATTGTGGCCTAAATTTATGGGATGGGTGCACAGGCCGCCCCTGATATATACAGTATATCTATACATACATACGGTATATATAAATTAATGAATGATGGTATTAGGTTTTGAAAATGTACTAGTTGCTGTGGGTTGTATTTTTATTTCTGATGCTGCTGGGATTTATTACTGTGGAATGACACTGACAAATCATGTCTACTGTAATGACATGTATTTTTACTGAAAAGTAGCAGTTACTGTATCTTCCATTTACCTATACCTTCTAGAAATTCTTGGCTAACTGCATTGTTGACAACAGATGCCACAGCTAAGCTTAGAACAATTTATAAACTTTATATGGGTGTGGGCTACTTGGCAGCATATTTAGTAAAGGTTTTGTATGCTTCCAAACTATTGTGTGCCGTGGGTATATTTTCCTGGAAATGACTTTTGTTCTGTGTCGAAATTGTAAAGGTAATAACTGCTTTGCCTCCAGCACTTGTTTTCTTTTTTTGACAGTTTCTATTAACAAATCACCACTGCAGACAATGTTCTGCTTCAGCAACAAGCTTCACAGTTTAGCTACAATTGTTTCTGTTTTCCTAACACATAATGAGCATCTGAGAAGCCCTGGACTTGTGGGAATGAGCTTCAGTACCAAGAGCTTGCAGGAGACATCAAAATACTCCCCAGAGTCAAAAAGAAATGTATTTTCTACCCAGTGTTATCAAGTCATTTATTTAACTAGTTTGTATGCTGGGATGATATCTTATTTCAATCAACAAACAAGGCAGCACATGTACTGGAGCATTATAGGTGCCAGAGAAGAAAAATGGTCTACGTGTATTGTGAAGCTACAGGTTTATCAGGGTAAGAGATTAAGTAGTTAATACAGTAAGTGTTAGTGATTCTGTATTAAAGCCTGACTGTAATCTTTTTTATCACATTTACCAGCAGTAGTTTGCAATTTTTGTTCTTTGCTTTATATGCTTTGTTTTTATTTCTTTAACAAGGATCAAAAGGTTAGAGGAAAGCATGGCTATTATTTTGAATATTTTACCTTGTATAATATTAGTTGTATACAGTATAGTTCAATATTTAGTAAACTGTTTATCAGCATGCTATATGTCCATTTAAACAACCCTGTTTAAAGTGGTAGTAAAGTATAAAATAAAAATTGTACCTACAGATAAGCTTATAGTGAGTCTTGTATGTAGGTACAGTGAATATCTCCTAAACTTGTGCTGTTTAGGAAGTATTGACATTGGCAATAGCTTGTGCAGTGACACACTGCATTCAGGGCACAGTGAGTGTGCTCTGAATGCAGAGCATCATGCAGCAATGATGACTCCATTGTGCATGCACAGGAGTGATGTCATTGGGGCCCAGCCATTCAAACAGCCAGAGAACATGAACCTGGAAGAAGTCTGCGGGCACCGCCGGTGGTGACAGTGCAGCGCTGGAGGGCTGGAGGGCTCGGTTTCTAAGGTAAGTCTGCCATTATGTGCTAGAATGCAGTACATGCTACAGCATACTACTGTAGGGGGCCGTTTTAAAAAAGGGAGTGGACTTTACCACCACTTTAAATGGACAATAAGCTAATTTGATGTGTATCTGTGGTCACAATATAAACTCATATAATTATTTCTACATTATATTTCAATAATTTTTTTGAAGAATCCTACACATTTACTTCCTTGAATTCTTTGACACGTATTCACTATGCCCTGTCAGTAGGCATTGCTGGGTCACACATTTCATAGAGCCTGCTGTCTGAACTACAGACAGCACAGTCAATACAGAAAATAATTCACATCATATTTGCTTTTAGGCAGCAAGGTAACATGGGATATGTGGTGTAGGTGTACAGGACAATAAAGGGGTGTGAGACTTCAGCTGGGCTCAAAATAAAGCTGCAGGAGTTGAACAGAGGTAAAATGTTCTGCTAATAATTAAACTACGGGTGAAGCAATTTAATGCATGGAGACAGCGGGGAGCAGTGTGTAGGCAGGTGCAGTCTACTTTTTCCACTGCAGGTGGTGCTTAAGGGCAGCGGCATTGCAGGGGGAGAGGAAGTTAAGATGAACATGTTCCTTTATGGTTTTCCGGGTCACTGGGGAAGCTGTCCAATTGAATGCTGCCGCCCCTTTTGACTATAGCAGCCATCTTGGGTCAGACAGAGACTATTGTAGCCTCTGGTTCCCAGGCTTGTTGCGCACTCTGCCTGTGGGTAGTGAAGGGACAGGTCACCTGTCTTATAGGGACCGTGATTAGCAGCAGGGAGAGATTCCAGATGAGTAGGGAAAGGATAGGATCCATCCTTCTGAAGATCTTCCCATTTGGGCTTGGACTAGCCAGATCGCATTCCACCCCTCGAGAACGAAGCTGTTGGCACATCTGAGGCCTGCTCTGCTATACATTGTTTTTCCATGCCATGAGTATTCCCAATTGGGTGCCTTCCCACTGGATTTGTTGCAAATTACTGGATTCTGCATTAATACAAGTTCTGTTCTCTGCAACTGCATTCTTTGTGTTTACTGCCGCTGCACCGCACTGTACCTCCCCACAAGTGTATATCCGGGATGGCCATCCCTCAGTAGAAACTATCCTAGCAAGATCCTCTGTCATTCCAGAGAGTGAAAACCATGTATACTTGAAGTTGAACCAAGGTCAGTAAAATTGCAAAACCCTCTGCATCTATTGCCCACTCCTTAAGTATGTCAAACTCATGTAATTGCAGAACATATTTCTCTGTATTTATTGTTTGGTTTTATAATGGAAGTTTGTTAAAACAGCCTTTGTCTATCTCCTAAAGGTAGCAAGCTCTGTTTTGAAATCCTGCAATAGTTCTATGTACCGTATTTATTTATTTTTTTAAACTTTTTTAAACTTCACCTCCAAATTCTTCTGTGCGGGGTTAGCAATGGGCCCACTATACTTAATTGTTCTGGGACTCAGACTGTTGAGTTTTATTAAGCTTTATCTGAGTGTTTGGTCTTAACATCACAGGAGAAATGCTGTTCAATACACCACACTTTAACTTTTGGCATTTGCTCAGTGATGGTCAGAAAAGTCTGTGGGTTCTTATGATACTGCACATTAACAACACTGAAACCATTTGATTTGTCTTACTTAAAGGATAGCACTGACACATCACACATAAAACAGAGCTTGAAGAATACTGTGAATGGTTCTTTTTCCTTGTCTTACTATTCCAGAACTTCACAGCTGAGTTGTTTGAAATCACTAATATATAAAGTCTTTTTGTAGCTCTGTAAACCTGAAAATAATGCATAAATGTGAACCAGCAGAATGCCTAAAGCTGACCTTCCTTAACTAGTTAAGGAACAGAAGGATATGCTCCCTTAATGACCAGGCCATTTTTTGCGATACGGCACTGCGACACTGACTGACAATTGCGCGGCCGTGCGACACTGTACTCAAACAAAATGAATGTAATTTTTTTTCCCACAAATAGAGCTTTCTTTTGGTGGTATCTGATCACCTCTGCGTTTGTATTTTTTTCGATATAAACAAAAAAAGAGTGTCAATTTTGAAAAAAAAACAATATTTTTAACTTTTTGCTACAATAAATATCTCCCCCCCCCCAAAAAAAATGTAAAAAAAACGTATTTATTCATCTGTTTAGGCCAATATGTATTCTTCTACATATTTTTGGTTAAAGTTAAAATGGCGGTCATTGCAATACTTTATGTCACACCATATTTGCGCAGCAGTCTTACAAGCGCAATTTTTTTTAATAAAAAATACACATTTTTGAGTTAAAAAATAAAACAACAGTAAAGTTAGCACGATCTTTTTCTACATTGTGAAATATATAAATATAATATTACGCCGAGTAAATTGATACCCAACATATCACGCTTCAAAATTGTGCCCACTCGTGGAATGGCGACAAACATTGGTACTTAAAAATCTCCATTGGCGACATTTAAAAATTTCTACAGGTTACCAGGTTACCAGTTTTGAGTTACAGTGGAGCTCTAGAGATAGAATTATTGCTCTCGCTATAGCGATTACGGCGATACCTCACATGTGTGGTTTAACACCGTTTTCACTTACGTATGCTATCGCTTCTGCGCTCAAGCTCGGCAGGACGGGCGCTTTAAAAATTTTTGATTTTTTCTTATTTATTTTACCTTTTATTTTTCATTTTTACACTGTTCTTAAAAAAAAAAATGTATCACTTTTATTCCTATTGCAAGGATCAAAAAGCAGAACAGGACCTCTTAAATGTGAGATCTGGGGTCAAAAAAAACCTCAGATCTCAAATTTACACTAAAATGCAATAAAAATAAATAAATAAATGTCATTAAAAAAATAAATAAAAAATGTCCTCTTTAAGAGCATTGGGCGGAAGTGATGTTTGTAGTCGCTTCCGCCCTCTAATGCTATGGAGCCGAGCGGGGGGCCATCTTTCCCTCACTCGGCATCCAGACAGTGAGGGGAGCAGACACAATTGTCTCTGCCGCTAATGACGGTTCTGGTAAGCCATGGACACGACTGGAGCGCGGTGGGAGGGGTCCCTCTCCTGCCACCGATAAAAGTGATCTCGCACCACAGAGACCACTTTTATATGAAAAAGAAACGCACACCATTCCTGACAGTACCGGAGTTATGGCAGCTAGCTGCTGCCATAACAACGGTATTTAACATCAAAGTACCGACGTACAGGTACGGCGATTTGCGTGAAGTGGTTAAGTGAACAAGCTGGCGTTAGAAGCTGGCTACCATGCACAACCGCACAAGATTTTGCACTCTCCAGTTTTAGTATATCTACCCTGGTCTTTGTTATTTTCAATCACTGCTGGCAATAATCATTGGGCAGCATCTTTAGCGAAATGCTGTAATTCAAAAAATAATAAAAATCTACCAACAACAGAATTCAGAATTTTCACACTTTTTTTCCAGCCTTTTTTAATCGGAGATCCACGTGGATGGAACTAGGAATTCACAAAACTCATTAAAAGATAAAGGGTTGTATTTTGAAGCACTTTGTAAATGTATTTAAACCCAGGGGCAGTTGATAAGATCCAATCTCACATTTCATTTTTTACTTCCCTCCATCATTTGCAGCTGATAGTGGGGTTACACATCAGAAAAGTAAACTTTGTTTGCAATATATCATTTACTTTTTGTGAAAACTGCAAGCTATCTCTCAAGGCTATATATATATATATATATATATATATATATATATATATATATATATATATATATATATATCAGATTTTAATACAATTTTCAAGGAGTATCATTGTCTCAAACAGGTTGAGCAGTTTGGGTATGTCATTAACTTAGTGAAGGACGGGTTTTCCTTTTATTGTAGATGCTGCAGGTATCACATCTGATTGCTGTTAGGGAGTCACATGCACATTTCATGCAGGAACCAATCACATAATGTACATAATGATACTGTTAAATGTGACTGAAAAAAAGTGTAAAAAAGTGAAAGGTGACCATGCAGGCTGCGCTGTGGGTATTAGGGTGCACATGCTCAGATAAGTTCACTGTGACAGCAGCCATCATGCATATACAGTTTTATAAACTGGTGCCTCCGAGTAGGTTTCCAGTGATAAATATCTGTACATATTTCCTGATAACACAGCATACTGTTTTTTTCTTTTAAGGGAGAAGTACAGCCAAAGTGCGTTTGGCTGTACTTCTCCTGTGGATCAGTTCATTCTGCACTCCTGTGTCCCATTACCAGCAGACAGCGGGCTGAAGCCCGCTGTTGGCTGACATCAAAGAGCCGGTCCAGGCTCTGGCAAGATCGCAACCATATGGTCGGAATCTTCTCACATGCCTGGACTGGCACCTGTCTCCCACCCCTCCACAGCCCAGCACTCCAGTGAGCACTGGAGGGGTAAGCAGACAGTGGTGACTGACAGTCAGGGCTCTCTGTTCAGGGAGCTGAGAGAACTGAGTGTTCAGTGGTGTTTGATCGCCCTCTCAGCCTTAGAGCAGGTGGGGGACAGATGCAGCACCAGACTGATACATCCAACTAGGTAAGTATTATTCCAAAATAAAAACAATTCCCACACTTCTCCTTAAAGCTGAATTCAAGTCAGATATAAAAGACACAAAGGGGCTGATTTACTAAAGGCAAATAGACTGTGCATTTTGCAAAGTGCAGTTGCACTCTGCATGAGCAGTTGCTCCAGAGCTTAGTAAATGAGCAGAAACTCTTCTGACTTCCATCATCCAATCATGTACAAGCAATAATGCTGTTTTTTTTTTCCTCACACGTGATTGAGTATTCTTTGCAAAGTGAAGATTTACCTCATTTACTAAGCTCTGGAGCAACTGCACTCGCAAAGTGAACAGTCTATTCGCCTTCAGTAAATCAACCCCAAATTGATGCATCTCTGTGATGATTAATACATCATAAAATGTCAAATTAAAGCAGTGTAGATACTGGAATTTAAGAGAAGAGTTCAGATTATGAGAGGGAGAATCAGCACAAGAAACTAGCTATGCTGTAGTGGTTATGTGCTAAAAAGGGGCATGCTGATAGGAGGGAGAAATCAGCATAACAGAGAGTTGAGCCTATTAATCAAGTTTTTCTCCTTTCACTGACCTTTAACCTGTAACCTTTCTTGACCTGTAACATAAGTACAGCAGAAAAAAAAAGTAGCTATTCTGCCCAGCCAGCCAGTGATTTGGCAGAGCTGTGTAAATCTCAGAAATGGATGGACAGGAATACAAATTCATTTGGCAAGTTAAACAGCTCCCTTTTATGTATCTCATCTCTGTGTTTAGCTGTTCGACTAGAGTTTAAACAGTTCAAGCCTGGTGCTTTGCTTTCCTTTGGTTTGCATATTTCAATGCTTAGTGAGATGGTAAGATAATTTCTTCTTTTTCATTTTCAGGTAAATGTTGACAGACACTTGATTTAGTGGAATTTACTGCTGTAGAAGGCAAAAACGCAACATTAGTTGGATGTTCAACATGCATGGCAAACTAGGCTATAAACATTAGTCTACAGCCAGGCTGCCAGCTATGCTGGTTTAGGGTTCACACTATCAGGCAGCTTGTACGTATGAACATACCTGTAAGCCTGTGATGCAAGAATATGGTAGAGATTTGTTCCTGTTCTTGTTCATTTGCTTTACTAAATCAAGCCCATTGTGTATTTGGTATTTGGTATTGTTACTTGAAGTAGTTGCAAAACCTGAAGGTTTTTTACCTTCGTGCATTCTATGCAAGATGGTATAAAACCTTCAGTACGCAGCTCCCCCCGCAGGCCTCCCAATACTTACCTGAGCCCGATCCAGTGATGTGTACTAAAGCAGTTGCTGCCCTGGCTCTCTCCCTCCTCATTGGCTCAGACACTGCCAATGCCTCCACTGCTTTTATTTACAGCCAGTGAGGAGAGAGCAGGGGGTGGAGCCAAGCCCTATTCTGTGTGTCTTAATGACACACAGAGTGGGGCTACGGAGCGAGCATGAACGAGTGCGCCCATAGCAAGTGGCTTGCTGTGGGGAGCACTCTGCGGGGGATGGGGTGGCCCAGAGCACTGGCGGGGGACCTGATAAGAGGAGGATCAGGGGGCTGGTCTGTGCAAAACCATTGCACAGAACAGGTAAGAATAAAGGAATAACGTGTTTTTTTAAATAATAAGCCTTAAGTATCAGTTTAATATTTGTATTTATTTTTCAATATTTTTTTTTAATATTAGCGTCATCAGCATTCCAGGACATTCAACATGTCATGTCAGTACAGGATTATTGAAATTGGAATCAAGCAACTAGGCAAGATTTCAGCATAGAAATATGATCCAAAAGTGCTATAACCGTAAAACTTAGCTGGAAAGCAATGTTCCGAATATTCTAGGGGCCATAGGCGTGCGCAAGGGGTGTACCAGGTGTGCCTGGGCACACCCTAATCCTGGGGTTGGCAACCTGTCAATGGTGGGCAGGTGACAGGTAAATCGCAATCCTTTCTTGCTGACCCTCAGAACCTGGACAGGAGAGGTGGCCGGGTGGAATTTAGTGGATCCGATTTGCATTCTCCTCCTGCAGCAGCTGAAAGTATGCTTCTCCTCCTCTCTCTTTTATCAACATTCAGCTGCCACAGGAGGAAAATATAAGGGATATCAATATATATATATATCAATATAATATAATCGGGGAAAATTCCCTTGCAGAGTGCAACGTTGTTTGCAAAGTGAATTATTTGCCTAGTAAATCAACCCCAGTGTCATTGATCACTGTCGTTGCAGTAGGATGTCCCTATCTATTTCTCTAGGTAATTTTCAATGCTAATGCCCCGTACACACGGTCGGACATTGATCGGACATTCCGACAACAAAATCCTAGGATTTTTTCCGACGGATGTTGGCTCAAACTTGTCTTGCATACACACGGTCACACAAAGTTGTCGGAAAATCCGATCATTCTGAATGCGGTGACGTAAAACACGTACGTCGGGACTATAAACGGGGCAGTAGCCAATAGCTTTCATCTCTTTATTTATTCTAAGCATGTGTGGCACTTTGTCCGTCGGATTTGTGTACACACGATCGGAAATTCCGTCAACGGATTTTGTTGTCGGAAAATTTTATAGCCTGCTCTCAAACTTTGTGTGTCGGAAGATCCGATGGAAAATGTCCGACCCACACACGGTCAGAATGTCCGAGAACACGCTCCGATCGGACATTTTCCATCGGAAAATCCGACTGTGTGTACGGGGCATAAGAGTGTAGCTTTCATGAACATCCAATCAACCTGACTGAATGCCATTTTGCCATTGGTAGATAGTGTGTGAAGTTTTTGATGGACAGATAGGCGAATTGTATTTAATGTCCTAGTGGTGTTTTTTTTTTTTTTGCTTCCTGTTGGGAACAAATCCAACCTGGTCCTTATGGATGATACTTTGGATGGTTGGTTACAACTTGTTTGCTAGTATTTTTGTGAAGAGCTTTAAACCTGTTTTGGAGCAATGTCTCCCAAAAATGGACCCTTACCCTCCATTGGAATAAGTAATAGTAACTCTAACGGTATCTGGGGAAGAGTCTTGGCTGCCTACAGTTGAAAGTGGTTAAAAAGGTTAATTTGCTACTTTATATTGTGAATGTAATGCATTGTGAAATCTGACTGCAGAAAACGGCAATCAAACAATTTGAAAAGTGTAATAGCTCCTCTGGATAAGTTACTGAGAAGCATTTTGCTATTAAACATTGCTAATTGATCTTTAAAAAATGTCTATTGCTGTAAAATCCCACTGACATATTTTTCTAATGTATTTGTTATTGACTGCTTCGTGGCCCTATAATGGTAAATAAAGTGCCATCTGCGTGTTACCACAGAGATGGGTACAGAGGAAAAAAAAATGATTTCAACTGTTATTAAACCCAGGACCCTGCATTCACTATATCTGGTCTCCCACAGTACACAGAACATGAAAATGCAATTATTTTAATAAATATAAACTGATAAATACAGTTTCTTATCAGCAGTATATAGCAGTCTTGTGACTTCTATTAGTGTCTGGATAAAGCTTGTTGGAGGAGTTTTCGTTCTCCTCTGACTGTCCTATGAGGTTGCAGGACCCCTGACTCTCTGTCTATACAGTGCTGATTGGCCCTGTGCTGATCACATATACCCCCCCCCCAAAAAAAAAAAAAAAACTCTCAAGCAATACACACCAAACTGAGCATGTGCAGCCTGACTCCAAGGTTTGCACTAACAGCCGATGGATTGAAGGCTGTGGAAGAAAGGGGAGGATCTGAGAAGACAGGACCGAACACCCTGTTTACACAATGCTGTGGATTACCCCTTAGGTTCCACAGTGTGTATAAGAAGATTGTTTTACTGCATATACAGACTGATTTTACTGTTGTGGGTTTAGTAACACTTTTATTGATAATTGTCAATTTGTGAATGGTATTCTTATTTCCTTAAACTAAACAATATGCAACTCTTGCTCAAGAGTTCATATTCAATATGGAAAAGAGCAAAGAGCAGTAATCAACAACAATCTATTGTATCTCCTCTTTTGGGGAATAAACGTATGGTTCCCATACACCTACAGGTCTAACTGAAGAATAATCTACAAACCTTAGCAACCTAACTTAACTGGTTATAATTACCTATGCTAAACAAACAGACTGACTGTTGCTAATTTATTATTTTGCAGCTTTATTAAAATGATCATTATCCAGCTCAAAAGGATAGATTTATCAGGCAATCTATCTATCTTAATGATCAAGAAGAGACATCTGACTCCTTTTGACCACAAAAGAGATCATAAGAAGTTGAGCCAATCTTAATCAAACTCAATCAATTTTAATGGGTAGCTGATTGCCATTGATTAAATATCGATCTGTAAGGTATGTTGACAATGTGAAATTATCTAAATCCTTCAAAATCATTTGTCAATCAGCATTATAATTTCAGTTATCTAGAACGTGTGAGTTGTTGTTGTGGTATTACATACTACTATATGTCTTTGCAATTCTCGTTTGCTTTTTGCATTTTCTGTATGCTCATAAATAGCGTAGGAAATGCCTAAGAGAATATTTTCAGAGGTCTGAGAAGCCTTTGAAAGAAAAGTAATGCCAGAAATATATGTTGCGCCACTAGATGGCAGTAATGATTTATTCAAATAGAAACTAAATGTACATAAAAACTGTCTGTTACTTTATTGATGAACTTTTCATTGCCTGATGAATGTTTCTATGATAGTTTCAAATGATGAGCACAATTATTGTTATAATTATGTTGTATTTGCAAGGCCCCAACATGCTCTACATTTTAATGCAATGGGTTGAGAAATAGCAGTGTAATAAAATATTTTTTTTCTTCATAATTATCCTGATTTAACATTCTGAGTGCCATCCAATATAAAGCACATTCTTATTCCACTCTTGTCTTCGTCAATATGTATTTATCTTCTGTCAAGTGACATCAGTTCCCATGCATGGCTGATTACGGAGGAAATCCTGTACTGTAGCACGTAAAAGGACCTACTGATGTGTTTTTAGCTATACTTGTGCAAAAAGTTAGGATAAATGTAAATAATCTTACCAAAATGTGTTAATACTTTTAAAACCTTATTCTTGTGTATATTTGCTTATTACTTGCTGATTATCTTATCAAACTGATAACCTTTGTCTGACTTAAAACAATAGACTAACCATCTGTAATGATGTCAAATATCCATATTACCCAGGGAAGCCAGAGACAATATAACCTTGCCTATATTGTAATTGATGTGATAGAGCTTAGAACTTAATTGTATTATTCTTAACAATACACATGCTAGAAAATTGTATTTGGCAATGCTGAAGTGTGCTCTGCTGATTCATGTGAACTCTGATTTTTAATAGTAAATCCTCACTCCCTAAAGCAAAGCCTAACTAGTGGTCCTTGACAAAAGGTAGAAAACTATTAAAGCCAGCCCTTAGCTTTAAAGAAATCCATGTTTGCAGCATACACTTTCCTTTTATAAAATCAGCTTTGTAATACTACAGTAACACAAGCAATAGTTATTTTTTTGACAATCCAATATAAGCGGACTTGAAAAATCTCCTTTTTATGTTGTAATTGCTGCTTATTTGCTGGCCATCTCTTTCCAAACCTTCCTGGATTCCCTGCATGATTTGCAGCTTCTGCTCTGCTGTTTACTTTCAATTTCCAAGGGAACATCTGCACAGAGCGTTTTTGGTGCAATGCATTTTGGGTGCCTTTTACACTTGTTTTAGGCGAGCTACCATTAAACTCTGTAGAACGTGCATTTTGATGAAAGCACATCAAAGTTGCAACATGAAGGACTTTATTTAGAGCACCGCACCTAAATGCATGTAAGACACAGAGCTGTGAACGGGGGATAAGGACTATGTATCCCATGGTACATTGCTGCCTGCAAGCTGCGATTCTTTTATTGACTCTACCTCCTGAAACTCCTTCTCTCATCACCTCTGTAGATCAGAGGGCAGGTTCTGTGAAATGTGTGACACAGCAATGCCTACTCACAGGACATAGTGAATAGGTACCACAGAATTCAAGTAAATATGTGGGCATCTTCACAAAGTAAGTCTACAAACTGAGATGAATATATGATTTTGACTTTAAATAGTGATAAAAGCGTTGTGTATAGTGGTTCTTAGGTAATCTGATGGAAATACAGTCCCGAAAAACAGCAGCTGTCACATAAAATATTGTATCAGCATTTTTAGAAGTCACATGTGCGGGTATTTTCACTGTTTAGATACACTTTACATGTCACTGAGAATTGTAGTGATGTAGTAGTAGGGGTGAGGGCTGATAATGATGATGATTTATTGAGTCCCAGCACAGAACAAAGTCCACAAGATACTTGCAACAGACCAGATCACACCTATGCGGATTGGATGTGGGTTTGCTTGCATCCAATTCGCATGACAGGAGATTGTGACCGGCTCTCTATGGAGCCGATTCACATATCTCTGTTGCGGCTGCGGAGCGGCTTGCACAGGAACGCTGTGCCTCTTTGGCTCTTTTTCAGGGCCAAATTCAGACAAAAATTTGGCCCTGGTTCATCTCTGAAACGGAGAACAGGGATGCACTGGACCCCTGCTGTGAGCCGCATCCATCGGAGGTGTGAACCCAACCTCAGAGTACCATTCATGTTATAGCAAGCATCAAGACACTATAATTCAGCATATGTCCAAGGTATAATATGCACCTAAGTAGCTTCCATGCATTCAATAATGTGGGTTGTAATCTAGACTTTTGCTTTCATCTTGATTAAAAATGAATGTATGAATGAATGCATGTGTTTAACAGCTAAAAAAACTTCCCCTGAAATACTAGTGTCTGAAACCAGAGGGGTTCCTGATTGGTTGACCAAATACGTTTGATCTGAACATGAAAAGACCCTACCTGTAATTACTGACGATAGCATTTAAAGCTGAGTTCCACCCAAAAATGGAACTTCTGCTTTAAGGGAGGTGACCCCTGACATGCCACATTTAGCAAGTCATTTTCTTGGGAGGGGAGCGAATACCCTCTTTTTCGAGGGTCCCAGCTCCCACTTCCTCCCGGGGCACCGCGGCACCGGAAGGGAGATCACCTCTCCCCCCTCTCTCTCGCAATCATCTGGGACATGTCACAGGTCCCAGATGATTGCCCGACCAGTCGCAGCGCGCGGCGTGGCTCGCGCATGCGCAGTGGTTGCCGGGCTGTGAAGTCACAGCTGGGCGCCCACAGTTACAATGCTGGCGCCGGAAAGAGAAGGGGGAGATGTGCGGGGCTGCGTTCCCCGGCTTCGCTGGACCCTAGGACAGGTAAGTGTCCGATTATTAAAATTCAGCAGCTGCAGTATTTGTAGCTGCTGACTTTTTTTTTTTTCTTTCTAAGCAGAACTCCGCTTTAAGGTCTCTAAAATGTTTACTAGGCCAACCTATCACCATTTCCCATGAATACTCCCTCAAATCTAATTACCATCAATAAATACTTCTTGAATGGTCAAATAACATACTTTATCATCCTTAGGCTCCGTTCACACCTAGGCATTTTGGATCACGGGTATAATCGCCGCGATTCAGCCTGCGATCCCTGAATCGACGCAAAACACGAGATGCGTGTAATCCTATAACTTTCAATGTAGCAAACAAAACTGAGGGTGATCTGGCGCCCAAAAGAAGTTCTGAAACTCTTTTGGGCAACAGGCGTCCCACGGTTTTGGTTGTGCAAATTTGCAGCGATTTGTCAGGCAACAATCACAGCAAAATGGCGCCAAGTTTGGGGTGCCATTGAAAGTAATGGAACCACAAGTGTGTCCCACATTTTACGGCGATTTGGGAAATATAGGCAGAATCGCTGTGATTCCGCCTGCGGTCTGAAACACCTAGGTGTGAACCGAGCCTTAAGTAGGTAAACAATGTACCCTTTGAAATGTTCAATTAGATTAACAGGCTATTCCCCAGATACCAAGGTGACCTTGCATAAATTTAACATTGGATATGTTGAATGGACTTGTCACTAGCCTGTCAAGAATGTATGTATGTGAATATATACTCTATTAGGGCGTACACACGGTCGGACTTTGTTCGGACATTCCGACAACAAAATCCTAGGATTTTTTCCGACGGATGTTGGCTCAAACTTGTCTTGCATACACACGGTCACACAAAGTTGCCGGAAAATCCGATCGTTCTAAACGCGGTGACGTAAAACACGTACGTCGGGAATATAAACGGGGCAGTGGCCAAAAGCTTTCATCTCTTTATTTATTCTGAGCATGCGTGGCACTTTGTCCATCGGATTTGTGTACACACGATCGGAATTTCCGACAACGGATTTTGTTGTCGGAAAATTTTATCTCCTGCTCTCCAACTTTGTGTGTCGGAAAATCCGATGGAAAATGTCCGATGGAGCCCACACACGGTCGGAATTTCCGACAACACGCTCCGATCGGACATTTTCCATCGGAAAATCCGACCGTGTGTACGGGGCATATGTGTGTGTGTGCATAGCTCTCTCTCTCTATACACACATATATTATATATAGATATCTCTCTCTCACTGTCTCTCTCTATATATATAGAGAGAGCAAGAGAGAGAGAGAGAGAGAGAGATCTCTATATCTATATATATCTATATATATATATATATCTATACACACACACACAAAACCACACCCACAATAAACTACATTCCCCCACTTGTATCGGTTCCAATTAGGACTGATTCACATACCCAACAGCAGACACATATTATCAACTAGCTATATGGCTATTTCTTCAGTCTATAGAAAATGCCACCTAACGCAAAGTGTTCACCTTTCTTTGTGGCATACTGGATACTTCCAGGCACCCGGTAATGCAGCTTACCACAAGCATGGAAGTTCATGCGCTTCTCACATCTCCAGGGCAGTAAAACCGATGGAAAATAATGTTTAATTATCCACATAAGCACTCCCACACGTTTTCTAGGTGTAGAGAAATTTAGTAAAAACAGGAAAGCAAAAATAAAACAAAAGAAAAAAGTAAATAAAGGTGCTTAAAGTGACCCTATTGTTGCAAGAAAATCAAAAGCAAAGGTTCTGTACAATAAAACAGCTATTATATTCACGTCTTCTGAGGCCCATGCCTTCTACCTCTCTTCAGCTGCAGCGCTACAGCTCTGTGAGTCCAAAGCTTCCAGGAGTGTTGGAGGCCCGTCTCCCCTGCCGTTCACTTGGTTCCATTCTCTGATGTCTAAACCAGTGCTAAGTCCTGTTGTGATGCAGGTGTCAGAGAATGGAACCATGGCATGTGAAGTGAACACAGGGACACAAATACTGAAGAATCGATGGAGGCTGCAGCACTGGAATGCTGTGATGGCAGGATACATTGTCTGCCAAAGAAGTACATCTGATATCTGAATCTGATAGCATTCCATTATCCTTTCTATGCCCAAGGGCTTGATCAGTGCGTGTTTTGTGGGATATGTCCAGAGAACCATGTACCAGTTAATTTGCGTCAAAGTGTATAATATTACTGCTCTATTAAGGAAATACATTCTTCCATATAAGTATAGCTATAATAATTGCTTGTGTGTATACTTACATTAGAGGGGCAGGTATTCTCACCTTATAACTCTATTGGTACCTCCGTACAGACTGCTAACAGACTCTGTACCCCACTGATTACCTCGACTCTGCAAATCCTCCCTTACCTCTGACACCCTGGGTTCCGTCATGTCACCAGCTGTGGTAGTAAATAGAGACTCATACAGTATTAAATAAAAACTGTTCAAATATGTTTACTGTATTATCAAAACACAAGATTTATATCAACTTTGTGTCAGAAATCATGAATCAGACTGAGACAGAAGTACAGTTAAATCTCACTTGTTTATAATAATAATAAAAAAAGGTAAACAGAGTAAACGTAGTCAAAACAGCCAGAGTTCAGGAACCGAAACAGATAGTCAGACAAGCCAAAACATCAGGGAGCCAGAGATGAGCCTAGAGCAGCAAGCAGGATCTGGAGCCAGAAGGAATGTCAGCCAAGTAAGTCTTTAAAAAGAACACAGGAGAGCATCTCTAGAGATGTGACCAAGGCGAAAGCAGAGATCATCTGGGCTGGACGGCAGGACTGATGAGCAGGATATCATCACCAGGTGAGTCTCTGTGGAGAGATAGGAGCTAGCAATTAGCTGCCAGCTGAGTGGCCAGCTCAGAGAAGGAAGGGCTGAGCACAGCCCTGACACTTTGTCAACAATGGAAACACTCCTGTATACACCACCCTTTATCTCAAACTTATCAAATAAACACAATATATTGGTGTAAAGTTCCCTTAGTTGTGAATGAACACAAATATCAACTCGATCACAAAAACCTATGTGAACAGGTTAACAGGAGAGTAGACACCTGACACTATATCTTATGTGTCAGATCTCTCCCTTCTGCCTCCTCAACTCACAGGCCAGCAAATCCTGCACAATGTGGAGAAACAGTATAATCAATATTCTATTCAATAGGATGGCTCCCTTTAGCAGTTCAACGCAATTAAGGCAGATGAGGGAAGAAGATGATAAAAAAGGTAAAAAAGGGTATTCCTTGAAATCCAGTTATCTTCAGCTAGCCTCTATGTGTTGTAAATATAGTAATCCAAAATGGCAAGGTGTAGTAAATTTAGCAAAGCTGTGATTTATCCTGGTAGTATTAAAACTTCCTTCTTCTACGATCCTAAGATATCATCTGATGTGGCTACTGAAATCAGTAATGGGTACTGAGCATAGGCATCTGCTTGCTGTGTTCATTATAATATAGGATTTAACTTCTGTGGGACTACAAGTACCACCAGCTAAACTGTGTGGATGATGTTTAACAGCAGTGTCCTTCACTATAACATGGGCTTTCTGTGGTGTAATGTACCATTGTGTAAGAAATTTTGTATGAGATTTCCTGTATTTTCGTGGTTAAAGCAGTTGTAAACCCTTTACAACCACTTTTTGCTACAGGTAAGCCTAATGCCACATACACACGAGCGGACTGTCCAGCAGAAAAGGTCAGACGGAATGATTCCGTCGGACATTCCAATTGTGTGTGTGCTTCATCGGACCTTCATCTGACCTTTTCTGTCGAAAATTCCGATGAACCTAGAAATAGAACATGTTTCAAATCTTTCCGACGGACTCGAGTCCAAACGAAAAATCAGTTTGTCTGTATGCTAGCCTGATGGACAAAAAGGACGCAAGGGCAGCTATTGGCTACTGGCTATGAACTTCCTTATTGTAGTCCGGTGGTACGCCATCACGTTAGAAACAAATGGACTTTGGTGTGATCGTGTGTAGGCAAATCCGTTTCATTGTAACTCGTCGCAACTCCGTCAAAAAGTCCTTTGGAGTTCTGGCAGACGAGAAGTCCGCTCGTGTGTACGCGGCATAAGGCTTACCTGTAGCTACACAGCTGCACAGTTTAAGAGATATCCCCTGTATCTGCATGTGCTGACGTGCGTGCCATTGCTTCAGTGAGTGTGCCGTTAAAAGCGGCTCATGCGCTCATGCGCGGGAGTGACGTCATCCTGCCAATCACAGCGCCGGAGCCCGCAACACTCGGAAGTAACTCTGGGAGTGATGTTGTCGGCCGGATCGGGGTATGAGGACTGCTGCGGGGGCTTCAATCTAAGGTAAGTAATTCATAATGAGCTAGTATGCTATGAATACTAGCTCATTATGCCTTTGTCTTACAGGTTGTTGTTTTTTTGGGGGCGTGTTTCTAGGGTTTACAACCACTTTAATGAGCATTTATGGGCAAAAATGCAAGCTCTTTCCCATTGAGTGTCTGTGATTTTGGTTTTAAGTTCTAGTTCCCATGACTCTTTATGTTTGCTGTTGTCTTTGTGGTTTCCTTGAGTTAGCCAGGAATAAGCTAATGAAGTCGTTTTGTGGACTGGTGTCCTTTTGTAGCAAATCATCTCAAAAGGAGTCATGGGAATGGTCTATAAGGCTGTTTTGGAGGAAATCATGAAGTTGTAAATAAAACCAGTATCTAGAAAATGTTCCTTCAGATTCTTCTATCAATGACTTGAGCGATTTTGTTTTACCCTTG
Organism: Lithobates clamitans; assembly: GCA_037952925.1. NCBI lineage: Eukaryota > Metazoa > Chordata > Amphibia > Anura > Ranidae > Lithobates > Lithobates clamitans. The sequence goes on from JBBGZY010000081.1 coordinate 10,345,579, forward strand.
TGAAAGCAGTGGAATGCTAGACAGGTTCTGCTGTGTTCAGGTTTAGGTATTTTTTTTTTTGGTTAATACCTTGTGGAAAATCAGGGTTTTCAGTGATAGGTGTTAGAGGTGCCGGTATGGAGGCAAGTGTGTGTGAAGAATATTTCTAAAGTAGTTTTGATTAGCGGGTGTTGTTTCACAGTTTTGGATGATTTGGAGTTAAGGGTCCATGGGAAGTATAATAGGTTTTGTGGGGTGCTTGAAATTTCCAAGTTCACCCAATCTTTATTGCTATCATGGCAGTGCCAATCAATTACAATCAATTGGTGGTGTGTGTAGCATAATAGTATTTTTTGAAGCCTGGTAACCCCATTCCTCCTTTGGATTTAGAGAGGATGAGTAAACAAAGATTAATTCTAGGTTTTTTGTCTGCCCATAAAAACTTTCGCTATAGGCTTGTTCATTTTTTGAAAAATGAATCAGGTATTTGGAAGGGTAGTGCGATAAAAAATACAATAATCTTGGTAATACTGTCATTTTGAAAATAGATGCCCTTCCAAACCAGGAGAAATGTTTGGAGGTCCACTTCTTAAGGTCTGTTTCTATATTCCCAATGGATATTTCTTAGTATTTCTTAGCCTCAACCAGTAACTGAGCAAGCATAACATTTGTATGTAAGCTTTTAGTATTTTATAGATAAAGAAGTGCTAAACATGGATTAACACTATACTGAATGTGCTGAATTTAAGGTGTATGATCTGTTGATGGGTATTTAGAATTAGAGTAAGGTAGATACAGTTCCTGCTTAATTGAAAAAGTATGTATCTCTGTGAGTTGTTTTAAACCATGTTCCTGTGGCGAGTCATGCTTTAGGCTTTGTAATGATTGTATGAAAGGTGTTATCTGTAAATCCATAAGCTTTTGTCTATTCAGAGTAGACCATAGTTTCTTGTGCAGCCAAAGTGATATCACACTGCGGTTCTCCTGTTAAAGTTCCTAATAGTTCAAGATGACAGGAGTAAAGCATTTTATTTTACCAGGAAGCTTCTCTTTTGCATATATATATATATATATATATATATATATATATATATATATATATATATATATATATGCTCTAGTTCTACAAATCTATGTCTTTATGGAAAAGCATAGAAATCTCATGTGTGCCTAAAAAATTAGGTTTGTTTCTTTGGCCATTCACCGTCAATTACAAACTTGTGTAGTCATCAAGAAATAAATTAATACCAACATATTACAATAACACCATGGTAGTGGGTTACAATTAGACCCAAGGTATAGGCTGTTTCACATTAAAGACAAATTCTCACAATTTTTTAAGTGTTCTGTCCCCCGATAGACAAAGTACTGTACTATAGTATTTTTCTCATGTTCTGACCTGCTTTACAAGCCAAGCTACAAAGTCAGACAGGGTGCTATCCAACCCCAGCCATCCAACAATGTGGCTAGCAAGGAGATGTCTGCCTGATAACCAGCACTTGTCTTGGCTTCAAGCACTTGCCCAAGACAAGCAGTGGGGGGGGGGGGATGGGGATTCGGGGGGTAGGTGGTTGTCAGCATTTTTTATTAACCACACGCATTGCTGCAGTAGCACATTATAGCTGTCTAAAATTTAAGGTAACAGCACAAAATAGTATACTCAAAAGGCTTTACGATCCCAACACTTTTTTGATGGGCAACCTTTAAAAGAGAAGTATGGGTTCTATAAGGGAAAAAAAAAAAAAATATATATATATATATATATATATATATATATATATATATATGAATTTATAAACAACTGACTCCATCTTAGATTCCCCTCTATTTTACATAAAGTAGAAGTGAACTTTTTGTATGTATGAGTTTTGCCATAAACAGCTTAAACTAACAAGTTTGCATAGAACCCCCTATGAAGTACTGTGGTAAAGACGATTCTGGGAGTAACATCCTATGTCAGCAAGTCATCAGCTATTTCTTGTTATCTTGTCAGCAGTTTAACTCTTGATAAGAAAGGCCTGAGTGTAAGTTTTGTATATCCCTTAGACACATATTTTTTTTTTTGTGAAAACACTCAAAGCTTGTTTCCCGTGTCTCATGTGTTGTCTCACGGATCCGAGGGTCCTAATGGTCTGCCTGCATAAACCAGGGTGGTCGTCAAGGTGTATAATTCCTTTCAAATGGGGGCTCATACCAGATAAAGCAATCATCCATGGTAAGTAAACTTTTGTCTTATTTGACAAATTATTTTTTTTACCTCGGCCCTGATAAAGCTTTGGTCCTTTAAAATTTATATAGATAGGAGACGGACCACTCCTTAAAGGTCTTTGGGAGACTTTAGTCCTAGAGAGAGGATTCATTAACATTAGACAAAACAGTACTGTAATTTCTTTTGGGAAGGTGAAAAAGAGTTTATTAGGTAATCACCACCATGACCCAAACCTCTGTTTGCTTTGTTTTTCTGTTGCATAGAAGTATTAGATAATTTGTTCTGTGGAAGAAGCTGTAAGGTAAGACAGCCTCTCATTCACTGTAATATGGATCAAGAACATGGTAAAGAGGCTCCTCCTCCCCCTAACCCCAGGGAAATTTGTAAGGATTATTTTGCTAGGCTGTGGTACTGATGAATTTATAAATCCTTGGGTGTCAAATTTAGCAAGGTGGACTGAAACTATGCATAGTAGTGATCCCTTCCCCCGAAATGAAGATAATGATGAATTTCATATGGGTATGGTAAAAGGCTTATATCTTGGTGACAAGAAGGCTTTCCCATGGTTTTCAGGAGACCCTCAGTGGGATATGAAATACATGAAAGAGGGAGGGGAAAACTGGCCTAAGTTTGCCCCATACTGGTTTCAGAGGGATAATAAGGAACAGAAGAAAGCAAACAATTGTTTAACTAAGGAAGAGTATGACCTTAAACATAAAAAGGAATCTGAGGTCAAGAGACCCGATCCCACTGCTCCACCATTGCCTTTCTCTCATGTATCCCTACCACCTTACACCAGTCAGATCTATCCTAGCCCCAGCAAGGACGAGATAGATCTTCTTTCTCGATAGCTGCCCTACAGGCTCTGCCACAACAAGCACTTCCACAGACACAACAGCTAGTGGTATAAACCACACAGGCACCCGCCACCCCACAAAGCATCACAAGATTCTGAGGATAGTGATAGTGCCTCAGAAGGAGCAACAGGGGGCCACACATCAACTACCCAATCTACCCTGATGTTATAGTAGAAAAGGAAGATGAGGAAAATGATTTTAATATGATAGAAACTACAAAGAAAATTGGGGCTGCTATTTTAAATGCATTAAAGGGGTTGTAAAGTTAATTTTTTTTTTTTTTTTAAATAACAAACATGTTATACTTACCTTCACTGTGCAGCTCGTTCTGCACAGAGTGGCCCCGAACCTGGTCTTCTGGGGTCCCTCGGCGGCTGTTTCAGCTCCTCCCCGCAAGCATTTACAACCTTAATGCGAGCTCCCTCGCATGGTGGTGAGTGCTTGCGGGCGCGCTCCCGTGATACAGCCGGCGGCTATAGCCGCTCGCTGTATCACTCGGCCCCGCCCCCCGGCGCGCCGCAACATCGGATGTGATTGACAGCAGAGCGAGCCAATGGCTGCGCTGCTTTCAATCCATCCACTGCAGCCAATCAGCGACCAGGCTGAGCTGCAATGAAGATGACGAGGATGAGCAGCGAAGATTCGAGGCGTCAGGTAAGTAAAACGGGGGGCCTGGGGGCGGCGGTACTGTCAAAAGTTTTTTCACCTTAATGCATAGAATGCATTAAGGTGAAAAAATGTTTACCTTTACAACCCCTTTAAGTCCTGAAAGAACAAGGAGTGGAAAGAAATATGGGATTAATGCAGATGTACAGGGTGTAAGCATGCAGGTTCCTTTTATGACTATAGGTAATGACATGCTTAAAAAGGTAATTGACATCAAAGATATAAATCGAAAAATTAAACACTGTCCTAAACCCACTCAATCATCATCTGCTACACTTATTCGAGTTATTTGAAAAAAGCTTGTAATGGCAGAAACTATACACAAGAAGATATGCGGTTGATTGTTGATGGGATGATCGGACATACATCTGCTTTTGATTGGAAAAAGGTTCCCAGTATTAATGATATTCAGGGCAATGCTGTCCGTGGAGATCAATATAGCTTAAATACAGAAGCTGGAAGGACCACAATATGGACCCAATTATAAACAGAATTTAAAATTGCCTTTAAAGATAGAACCTCCCTCCCCACTGCCAAAGCATGTAAACAGAAATCTAGAGAAAGTGTATTAGAATTTTGGAAAAGATTCATGGATGTATGGACTCAGGAGGCTGGATTATCCACACTGCAAAACATGCATAGTTTTTTGATCCAAACTTTCAGTAGCAACTTTAAACCACAACATGGTTTAATGGTAAAGAAGATGATTTCTGATTGGCCCACAAAATCAATTGGGGACTTTCAGAAAGCACTGACTGAAGGATAAAGCTACAGGTGCCCTTCTTGAAGATGGTCCACCTCAACAGGATATGAGACCCCAGGATAATTCAGGAAATGGGAGGCAGTGGGGCAGGGGTAGAGGATTAGGCAGAGGCAGGGGCAGAGGGAAAGGATGAGGGAGAAGTTTTTCCCAAGGCCCCCTCCCTCCAGAACCGGATGATTCAATTGCGGAGCTGAAGATCACTGGAGGAATCAATGTCCTTATGAGTGAACAATGATCACTGGAGGAATCAATGTCCTTATGAGTGAACAATAACAATGAAGCTGCCCAGAAGGTGGTATCCCAGCATTTCCTCTTGTATCTCACTCCTTTGATGATCAACCTCTAGTGACCCTGCATGTAAATGGGTTACTGATCCCGTTTCTCCTTGACACCGGTGTGACCCAGAGTACTTTAAGCCAAGATTATTATAGCAGTGACACCACAAATGCTAAGCCTTCCAAGGGAATTAATGGGATACTCACCAAGACCTACAAAACCCCTCCCATCCCGATTGTAGATGATGAACATGGGTCTGTAATAATCCATCACAGCTTTAGGATTATACCAAATTGTCAAGTGAATCTCTTGGGTAGGGACTTGCTTGGAAAATTGGGTATGAAGATAATAATGTCAACAAGTGGCGGTCTTACTGTCTATTCAAAAAAGGTCCCCATCATGCCCACTTTGTCCCTAAGCAATGAAGTACCAACAGAAGAATTCCCAAAAGATTTACAAAATGCCTGGTCAGATGGGTCTTTGGATGTGGGTCTCATCTCCTGTACCCAATACAAAGCCACCCTCAAACCTTGGGCAGAACCCATATACCACAAACAATGCCCTTTGTCAAAAGAAAAGGCAGAAGGAATTGCTCCCATGGTGGAACATTTTCTTAAAGGAGGAATTTTAAAGGAAACAATTTCACCTTACAACACTCCTATAAATCCAGTCAAAAAGCCGGATGGCAGTTATAGGTTTGTTCAAGACTAGGGATGAGCCGAACATCCCCTGTTCGGTTCGCACCAGAACATGCGAACAGGAAAAAAGTTTGTTCAAACACGCGAACACCGTTAAAGTCTATGGGACACGAACATAAATAATCAAAAGTGCTAATTTTAAAGGCTTATATGCAAGTTATTGTCATAAAAAGTGTTTGGGGACCTGGGTCCTGCCCCAGGGGACATGGATCAATGCAAAAAAAAGTTTTAAAAACGGCCGTTTTTTCAGGAGCAGTGATTTTAATAATGCTTAAAGTCAAACAATAAAAGTGTAATATCCCTTTAAATTTCGTAGCTGGGGGGTGTCTATAGTATGCCTGTAAAGGGGCGCATGTTTCCTGTGTTTAGAACAGTCTGACAGCAAAATGACATTTTGAAGGAAAAAACCCATTTAAAACTACTCGCGGCTATTGCATTGCCGGTTCGACAATACACATAGAAGTTCATTGATAAACACGGCATGGGAATTCCCCACAGGGGAACCCCAAACCAAAATTTAAAAAAAAAATGATGTGGGGGTCCCCCTAAATTCCATACCAGGCCCTTCAGGTCTGGTATGGATATTAAGGGGAACCCCGGCCAAAATAAAAAAAAATGACGTGGGGGTCCCCCTAAATTCCATACCAGACCCTTCAAGTCTGGTACGGATTTTAAGGGGAACCCCGTGCCAAAAAAACCCCAAAAAATGGCGTGGGTCCCCCCAAAAATCCATACCAGACCCTTATCCGAGCACGCAACCTGGCAGGCGGCAGGAAAAGAGGGGGGGACGAGAGAGCGCCCCCCCACCTCCTGAACCGTACCAGGCCACATGCCCTCAACATCGGGAGGGTGCTTTGGGGTAGCCCCCCAAAACACCTTGTCCCCATGTTGATGAGGACAAGGGCCTCATCCCCACAACCCTGGCGGGTGGTTGTGGGGGTCTGCAGGCGGGGGGCTTATCGGAATCTTGAAGCCCCCTTTAACAAGGGGACCCACAGATCCCGGCCCTCCCCCCTGTGTGAAATGGTAAGGGGGTACTTACCCCTACCATTTCACTAAAAAACTGTCAAAAATTTTAAAAATGACAAGAAACAGTTTTTGACAATTCCTTTATTTAAATGCTTCTTCTTTCTTCTATCTTCCTTCATCTTCTTCTTCTGGTTCTTCCTCCGGCATTCTCGTCCAGCATCACCTCCGCGGCGTCTTCTATCTTCTTCTCCTCGGGCCGCTCTGCACCCTTGGCATGGGGGGAGGCTCCCGCTCTTCTCTTCATCTTCTTCATCTTCTTCTTTTCTTCTCTTCTTCTCTTCTTCATTTTCTTCTCCGGGCCGCTCCGCATCCATGCTGGCATGGAGGGAGGCTCCCGCTGTGTGACGGCGTCTCCTCGTCTGATGGTTCTTAAATAATGGGGGGCGGGGCCACCCGGTGACCTTGCCCCCCACTGACGCACGGTGACTTGACGGGACTTCCCTGTGACGTCACGGGGAATGCCACAGGGAAGTCCCGTCATGTCCCGTGCGTCAGAGGGGGGCGGGGTCACCGGGTGGCCCCGCCCCCATTATTTAAGAACCGTCAGACGAGGAGACGCCGTCACACAGCGGGAGCCTCCCTCCATGCCAGCATGGATGCGGAGCGGCCTGGAGAAGAAAATGAAGAAGAGAAGAAGAGAAGAAAAGAAGAAGAGAAGAAGATGAAGGAGATGAAGAGAAGAGCGGGAGCCTCCCCCCATGCCATGGGTGCGGAGCGGCCCGAGGAGAAGAAGATAGAAGACGCCGCGGAGGAGATGCTGGACGAGAACGCCGGAGGAAGAACCAGAAGAGCCAGAAAAACCAGAAGAAGGAGATGAAGGAAGATAGAAGAAAGAAGAAGCATTTAAATAAAGGAATTGTCAAAAACTGTCTCTTGTCATTTTTAACATTTTTGACAGTTTTTTAGTGAAATGGTAGGGGTAAGTACCCCCTTACCATTTCACACAGGGGGGGCCGGGATCTGGGGGTCCCCTTGTTAAAGGGGGCTTCCAGATTCCAATAAGCCCCCCGCCCGCAGACCCCCACAACCACCCACCAGGGTTGTGGGGATGAGGCCCTTGTCCTCATCAACATGGGGACAAGGTGTTTTGGGGGGCTACCCCAAAGCACCCTCCCAATGTTGAGGGCATGTGGCCTGGTACGGTTCAGGATGGGGGGGCCGCACTCTCGCCCCCCCTCTTTTCCTGCGGCCTGCCAGGTTGCGTGCTCGGATAAGGGCCTGGTATGGATTTTTGGGGGGACCCCACGCCGTTTTTTTTTTTGGTGCGGGGTTCCCTTAAAATCCATACCAGACCTGAAGGTCTGGTGGGAATTTAGGGGGACCCCCACGTCATTTTTTTTTTAAATTTTGGCCGGGGTTCCCCTTAATATCCATACCAGACCTGAAGGGCCTGGTATGGAATTTAGGGGGACCCCCACGTCATTTTTTTTTTAAATTTTGGTTCGGGCTTCCCCTGTGGGGAATTCCTATGCCGTTTTTATCAATGAACTTCTATGTGTATTGTCGGACCAGCAATGCAATAGCCGCGAGTCGTTTTAAATGGGTTTTTTCCTTCGAAATGTCATTTTGCTGTCAGACTGTTCTACACACAGGAAACATGCACCCTTTAACAGGCATACTATAGACACCCCCCAGCTACGAAATTTAAAGGGATATTACACTTTTATTGTTTGACTTTAAGCATTATTAAAATCACTGCTCCTGAAAAAACGGCCGTTTTTAAAACTTTTTTTTGCATTGATCCATGTCCCCTGGGGCAGGACCCAGGTCCCCAAACACTTTTTATGACAATAACTTGCATATAAGCCTTTAAAATTAGCACTTTTGATTTCTCCCAAAGACTTTTAAAGGGTGTTCCGCGGCATTCGAATTTGCCGCGAACACCCCAAATTGTTCGCTGTTCGGCGAACTTGCGAACAGCCAATGTTCGAGTCGAACATGAGTTCGACTCGAACTCGAAGCTCATCCCTATTCAAGACCTTAGTGCCATAAATAATCTTGTAGTGCCAATGGCACCTATAGTACCTGATGTGCCATCACTCCTGACTTCCATACCATCCGATGCAGAGTATTTCGCAGTATTTGATTTAGCATCCCGGTGGATGAAAAGACACAGCCTTTTCTTGCATTTTGTTTTAGCAATCGCCAGATGACCTGGTGCAGAATGCCCCAAGGGTATGTAGACTACCCTGTAGTCTATTCAGTTGTACTCCAGGCAACCCTGTGGTCCTGGACTCCCCACCATGGTTCAGTTCTATTACAGTATGTTGATGATTTGTTGTTATGCAGTCCGAGCCAGATTGCCAGCAGAGAGGATGGTAAAGATTTATTGTAATGGTTAGCAGAAAATGGCCACAAAGTCTCTAAAAAAAATTGCAATGGTGTCAAGAGACTGTTGAATACCTTGGTTTTACCCTCACAAGGAGAAAGAAGAGTCAGTCACAAGAGAGCTGTGGCTCTTGTGGGTCTGCCCTGCCCACTGACAAAGAAAGATATGTTATCTTTTCTTGGTATGATTGGTTACTGCCGCCAATGGATACCTGACTGCTCTTTTTTATGATAGCCTCCTGAGGCAAGCCACATGCTCAGACATGCCAGATTGTGTAAAATGGACAGATGAAATGTGTGATGCATTTGTGTACCCTAAGACAGCAATGGTAATGGCCCCTGGCCTCGGATTGCCTGATTATGGCAAGATGTTTCACATGTTTGCAAGGGACAATTGTAAAACAATGGCGGGAGTCCTGATGCAGGAACAGGGATGAAAACTCCACCCTATTGCATTTTTTTCAAGAGTAGTGCCAATGCCGGTACAGGGCATGCCGATGTGTCTCAGAGCTTTGGCATCCTGTGCTATGGTAGTAGAAATGGCTACTTCTTTTACTCTAGGACATCCAACCACCTTACATACTACTCATAATGTATCAACCACCTTACATACTACTCATAATGTATCCATTATGTTGAAAAATATTCATACCCAACATATGTCAGCCCAAAGATTGAGTGGATGCGAGGTTATTCTCCTCTCAAATCCAAATCTCGAAATAAAATATGCTTCACCTATTTCAGGCCCAGCCCCAATCCTAAATGCGTTACTAGGTCTAAAAGGAGAAGAGGATGAGGTAGTTCCTCAACATGAATGCATTGAAATAATCCACCAGGACACATCTCCACGTGCAGATATGTCTTCCACTGCAATCTCTGGGGCACAAAATGTTTTTGTTGATGGTTCCTGGTTCTAGAACAAATGACAACACATATCATGCAGGATATGCTGTAGTCCAGTTGCCTGATCTAGTGCTTGAAGCAGACCCAGTCCCATTTCAATCAGCACAGGCTGCAGAACTGATTGTCCTTACGAGAGCATGCCAGCTCTTTGAAGGACAAGATGTGAACATTTATACTGATTCTAAATACGCATTCGGTGTAGCCCACAATTTTGGTATTATCTGGTTAAGAAGAGGGTACATAACAGCAGATGACAAATCAATCTCACATTCAACATTAGTGTCCAGCCTTTTGGAAGCAATTAAATTGCCTTGCTCTATAGCTATCCTCCATTGCAAGGCACATACCACAAACCAAGATGATGTTTCAAAAGGAAATGCCTTAGCTGATAAAGCAGCAAAGGAAGCAGCTTCTAAAGAAGAAGCTACCAAATAAAAGCCATCACTTGCACCTGAAATGCCCCTGCTAGACCAAACCTTGTCAGATTTTCAGACATATGCTACAGACACAGATATTAAACAATGTAATATTGCAGGAGTGCAGAAAAGCCCAGATACTGGACTTGTCTGTCAAGAGGGAAGACCATGTATACCTCTAGCTAGTGCACCTTTGTTTATTTCTCAGTAACATGGGGTAGGGCACAGAGGCTGGCAGGTCACATTTGAATTATTGGACAGTGATTTTTTGTCTGCGGTCTTCCCTCTTTGGTCAAATCATATGTTGCCAGATGCATCACATGCTTTCGAAACAACCCAAGAAATCCACACAAGGCAAAACATGAACACCTTACATATCCAGCCACACCTTTTACACATTTACAGATTGACTTCACCCGTATGCCTAAGTTAGGTAAAAGAAAGGAATGTTTACTTGTGATAGTAGACATGTTCTCAAGATGGACAGAAGCATTTGTAACCACAAAGGAAGATGCACAAACAGTTATAAAAGTCCTCATGCAGGAAATTATCCCTATATGGGGATGCCCGCTCCAAATAAATTCTGACAATGGTCCTGCCTTTATTTCAAAAGTGTGCCAAGATTTAGTGAAAGCACTTAAAATTGATTGGAAATGTCATATACCTTACCACCCGCAAAGTTCAGGTATTGTTGAGAGAGTGAACAGAACCATTAAAAATAGAATAATAAAAGCAACAGGAGGCACATATAATAAGTGTCAGAAAGTCCTCCCAGCAGTTTTGGCCGAAACAAGAATGACCCCCTCTAAGAAAACAGGATACTCTCCATTTGAGGTCCTTATGGGTAGGCCATTTCCCACCCCATGGGCCAGACAACCACTTATGTTAAAAAGAGGGGACCTAGAAGTAATACAGGGAGAGTATATTAGGAAACTCATTGAAACTCTGGACAGAGTTGAAAGAAATGTTGCTTGCACCTCTCCTTTCTCTTCACAGAAACCTACACACCCTTTCCAGGTAGGAGACATAGTGGTGGTCCAACAGCTGAATCGTACTAAGAAGTAAGAGTACCCGTTCCAACCCCTGACCACTGTGATCGCAGTCACACATACCGCAATCCTTACCGAGGGACAACAGTCCTGGATTCATGCCAGTCATGTAAAGAAGGTGAACCAAACACTTAAGAAGCAAGCCAAGGATAAAGGAGGTGAAATAAATCCTCAAAAAGCGAGTGAAGCAGGTGAAAGAGTCTCTGAACAAGATGACCTTGCTTATTGCACCACAGACTTCTGGGAAGGCATTTTGCCTCCTGTACCTAATCTCTCTGCAAGTGTTCCTACCTACATGGATCATAACTAATTGTATTTATCATCCTGAGGATTTGGGAGGCATATGTGGGTCACCCAATAGCACCACGATAATACACATACCAGACACAAGAGCGATACACACATCAGATAACGAAGGAGTTAAAAACAATAGTTTTACAGACAAAATGTTGCTAATGAAATTCAAATATATTTATGCCCAGAAATCAGGGTATGAGAAATGTTGGATATGTAGTAAACTGCATCCTAGTACAGCCTGTGTTCCCCTTATGGCTGTACCTTTAACTATAACACTTTTTCTAAATGGAACTCCTCCCGTTGTTTTAACCAACATATCAAGTTTATATGTAAGTCATGTTCATGACTTAAGAGGGTATTTAAGAGAATGTATAAACATAAAGTAGAAGTGAACTGTTTGTATGTATGAGTTTTGCCATAATTAGCTTAAACTAACAAGTTTGCATAGAACCACACCCTATGAAGTACTGTGGTAAAACCGATTCTGGGAGTAACATCCTATGTCAGCAAGTCATCAGCTATTTCTTGTTATCTAGTCAGCAGTTTAACTCTTGATAAGAAAGTCCTGACTGTAATTTTTGTATAACCCTTAGACACGTATTTTTACTGGTATATAAGCTACTGTTGTACTCAATAAAGACAGACACCTTGTGAAAACACTCAAAGCTTGTTTTCCGTGTCTTATGTGGTGTCTCATAGATCTGAAGGTCCGGGTGGTCTGCCTGCATAAACCAGGGTGGTCATCAAAGTGCTGTGCCCCTGCAGCACTCACTGGGGCCCCGGGCTGTGGAGGGGATGGGAGCAGCTGGCTCAGGCTCTCAGCGGCTCACTGAAAGGCTAAGCAAGCTGTGGGTCCAGGCATTGGGACCAGCAGACATCAGCAGACAGTGGGAAAACAGGTCACAGGAGTGCAGAACTTTTTGCACTCTTATGCCGCGTACAGACGATCATTATTTCCGACAACAAATGTTCAATGTGATCTTGTTGCCGGAAATTCAAATCGTGTGTAGGCTCCATCGGACAATTTTTGTCAGAATTTCGGACCAACAAAATTTGAGAGCTGGTTCTCAAATTTTCCGACAACAAAATCTGCTGTCGTAAATTCCGAGCGTGTGTACACATTTCCGACGCACAAAATTCCATGCGTGCTCTGAATCCAGTACGAGACAGAAGTGCTCAGTCTGGTAAAACTAGCGTTACTAATGAAGATAGCACATTTGTCACGATGCAAAGTTTTTAATCTTTTAATGCAGCACATTCTCTTCTTCTTTAGAATGCTAGAATAATGAAGTTGTTTTGCTGCTGATATTCACACAGAGTTCTGACAAAACTGATTTCTTTATTTTTCGTGATCTCATGAATAATATATTTTTTTTTTTTGCCAGATCTCCAGAATAATGTTTTATTTATTTTTATAGTGATCTACTTTTTTTTATCAAGATCTCCTGTTTTTTTTTTTTTTATAGTGATCTCCATAATATTTTTTCTCATTTCGTGTGTCAAGTTACCACAGCACCATTATTATCTTGTATTTTTTAACCTTAAAGATATTGGTTGTTGTTGGTGTCCCTTGTTAATTTCAAATTGTCTTTTTGAAATATACCTGCCTACTCACAAACAAACTGTCCTTTTTGAACTAAAACATATAGCCAAGTATTTGTGAAAATAAAATAGGCATTTATTAGGGGTCATAACAAAATAAAAAGGAAGGCAATGCTGGATAAACTGGTGAGATTGGCAAATCCTTTGTACCCCAGGGCACACATCAATTATTTGACAGGCAAAATTGGTAGCCTGAGGAGTCCATTTAATAGGGAGCACAATACGGTCCTGGACACCGAGAGATAAGGAGCAGCAGCAGATGAAATTTATGTCCTGAGGCTGTGGTATTACAACAGCCTGCGTCTTTTGTCAGACCAGACTGAACCCCTTACATGCTTCCTTCCACACTTGCTTCCGGGGTGTGGCTCTGGTGTTGGAGTTGTGGCAGGAGGAGGAGGAGGAGAAATATGGTCCAACTCACACAGGTGGGTTTTGCTTGTGATTTCGCCTCTCAACCCCTTATTTAGGGCCAGATAGATCACTTCCTCACAAAAGAGGAGTTGGCCCACCTGCATTTCCTGCATTTCGCTGGCTACCATGCAGGCATAGGCCTCTGGAAGATTGGGGGTGGTTCTGAGGGCAGCAGTAGACTCCCAAATCAAAGAAAGAGCTGACTCCTGCACGTTCCTCCCCTTCCCGGTACTTTTGTTGGAAGGCGGAGGGGAGGAAACTGGGATTCGGTCAGGCTACTGGGCCCAGCCACCTCCTGGCTGCCACTTTCCCCCATCACCTCCATGGTGCCACTTTCCCCCACCACTTCCTAGCTACCATTTCACAGCCTCCTCCTTGCTGAGGCTTTCCTGTTTCCTGAGACCTTTTTGCGCTCCCTATTATATGTGCTCCTCAGGCCACCAATTTTGGCCTTCAAATAGTTGATGTTTGCCGTGGGGATCTGCGGCTTCACCAATTCCAGCAATTGATCCAGCGCTGCCTGCCTCTTTCTTTTATTAGTATAAAAGGGGTGTTTCACTTGCCACAGACAGGACAGCTCTCTGTACATATCAATGAATTGGGGGAGGAAGTTGTAATCATTGAATCGATCCATTTTCTCTGCAAGACACAACACAAGACAAACCCTAATGTCAGGCTAAACTCTTCTAATCCTTTCCCAATATAGGCCTCAATCTAGAAGCAGTATAGACCACTGATGCCCCAAGTTAAAATTGCACCTTCGTTATCACGATTGGCGCTTACGCTACTCCATCCTTCGCTCACAGATCGTAAGTACAACGCACGCGTTTTACGCTTTATATACACTGCGCATGCATGAAACTCCGCCCGCCCCTGACCTTCTTTCTAGTATATTCCCCGCCCCTTCTCTTTTGGTGCAGTGGGAGAGCACATGGCGAAGGAAGTACAAGTGCATGCAGAGGAGAGCAGCAACGAGGAGGACGACGAAAGCACGTCAACAAACGTCCCGATCCAGGAGATTTAAGGCCTCTAATATGTCCTTTGGAGAGATGGTGGAGATGGTGGATATCTTGAAGAGGGCCGACTATGATGGGAAGAATGAACCTTACCCAAACCAATTGTGAGAAAGGCCAAGATCATGGCTAAAGTTGTGAAAAGTGTGCAGAAGAATTTTTGGGTACATTGATCCAAGGATCAACTGAGGAAACGCTGATCAGACCTCAAATTGAGGGAGCAGGTTCAGTACAGAAGAATCAAGAGAGTGCTGCAAAAAAGTAAGTATTTTGTCATGTGTTCCTATTATTATCATTACGTTCGTGCTGCTCCATGTGCTTTTCTTTTTCTGTACAGTTTAAAATGGCAAGTTTCAGGTTTGTGGGCACAGTAATCGTTCGTAGTAAACATCGTTCGTTCGCCCACTAATACGATTTTTTTTGCAGATGCAGGTTAACTACATTTGCTCATGCCTATTTGTTTTAAAAGAAGTTTATTACATTGTTGTCTAGATGGCTTTGTAACTAGAATGAAATGCAAACTTGATTCAGTGTAAGGAGAGGACACATCTGGATGCAGGGTGTCCCACACAGGTGCTCCAGTGGATACTAGGGGTGTCTCCATTTGTGAAACTTGCACAAAAAAGGTAATTATTCCAGCTTTCGAAAAGCAAAAAAATCATGTTTTCAGCTTGGAACTCTGCCAAAACAGACAATTGTTCAACACTTCAAGCAATGTTTCATATTCCCATTTCTGGCCTCAAATATCTGTGTGCTAAGTATACCTATTTTTTCCTTGTCAAAAGAAGTTTATTGAGTATACAATATTATAAAGATATATAAAGTAAGTTTACAAGGATCTATAAAGTAAGCTCACTGTTTTACAGTAGGGTTTATATAGGTAAATATCATGAAATTTCAAATATTAAACATTGGGTTCACGTAAACCTAAATTAAAGATATATATCATTTCCTTAGTTACTTTTGTAGGTATTTAAATGATCTATACCTACTATACATATTTTTTACAAGTAGAGTGTATATAGGTCAAATAAATTCTGATAATGAGCTTTAATCGTAAGGTGGAGAAAAGGAAAGAGAAAGAAGAAAAAAGGGTTGAAAGGTAGAGGTATGGTCCACACGGTTGTCCCGCTCGTCAGTTTATTATTCTTTTTAGTTCTCTTTGAAGCCTTAGAATGGGTGTCTCTGTAAGTCATTTAATCTGTTACCATGGAAACAGGACAGAGTCATTGAAGTTTGACAGGAACTGTTGTTTTATCCAAGGATGCCAAAGTTTTTCAAATTTTGGAATTTGATTTTGATCGATGGCTACCATCTTAGCATGGGACATTGTATTATTCATTCTGTGAATTGTTTCTGCTAGTACCAATGTAGGAGATTTCCATGCCTTGGCCACTGTTTGTTTTGCAGCCATTATTAGTTGGATCATAAGTTTGAATTGAGAGAGTGTTAACCATTCCGGTTTTAGATTAAGTAAAGTTAAATATGGATCTGGTTGTATTATTTTTTTAAATATTTTAGATGCAATCACGAAGACTTCCTTCCAGAAGGTTTGGATTACTGGGCACGTCCACCATATGTGTAAATATGTGCCTATTTCTGGGCACCCTCGAAAACAAAGAGCTGAGGTATTAGGTGAATATTTTGCCACTCTAGCGGGTACAAGGTACCTGTGAGTTAGGACTTTATAATTTGTCTCCAGTGCTAAGATGTTGGGTGAAGATGACTTAGATGTGAGCCATATGTTAGACCAGTCCGTGTCTTCTAAAGTTCGTCCCAGGTCCTCCTCCCACCTCTGAACATAAGAGGGTCTATTAAGATTTGTTACTCCATATAATTGATTATAAAGTGATAAAATTGTACCTTTAGCAAATGGATCTTTTGTACAGATTGATTCAAAAATGGATAATTGGGATAATGGTGTATCCCCCTTTAGGAATGGTGTATAGAAATTTTTGATTTGGAGATATCTAAATATGTCAGAGTTTGGTAGATCATATTTTTCTCTAAGCGATGGGAATGAAAGGAATGATTTAGATGCTATGCTGTTGTCCAAGCTTTAAAAGAATTTGGGTAGATCCATGCCGAATAAAAGGCCGGATTTCTGATAAAAGAAAGGAGAGGATTGTGTGGAGATTGTAACTGATATTTGGTTTTTAGTTTATCCCAGAGAGATAAGAAGTGTTTAGTTATGGGATTATGAATTTTAAAGCGGTCTTTTGGATCAAGCCATAATAAATTTGATATTAATAGAGGGTCATTTTCTGAAGCCTCTATAAATACCCATAATGGGATTTCCTGTTTTGCATGGTATTTGGACAGACTGGCCAAATGTGCTGCTCTGTAGTAGTTAGTAAAATTAGGGTATCCCAGGCCTCCTTTATTTTTGGGAAGATGTAGTGTGTGTATAGGTATACGTGGTTTAGAAGAGCCCCATATAAACCAAGTTGCTCTTTTTTGTACTATTCTCAAAAAATAGGAAGGAATTGGAATAGGGAGGACTCTGAATAGATAAAGCAATTTGGGCAGAATAGTCATTTTGATTGCATTAATCTTCCCTATCCAGGATAAAGGAAGTTGCGACCATTGTTTTATTAGATTTGTGATCTGTCTTAATACAGGAGGATAATTGGTTGAGAATAAGTCAGAATGAGATGCTGTTAAATGAATTCCAAGATATGGGATTGATTTTTCTGCCCATGTGAATGGGAGTGCAGCCCTAGCCGGGATCAATTCCATGTTTGTGAGTGAAATATTAAGCACTAGGCATTTCTTAGGATTAATCTTAAGGCCGGATAGGGCTGCAAATCCATCAAGAGCTGGTATTATGTTAGGACCAGAGATCTGTGGTGATGATAGAAAAAGTAATATATTGTCTGCAAATATACATAATTTGTGTGTAATACCTCCTACTTCAATGTCAGTTATAGTTTGGTTTGTTCTGATGTATTGGGCCATGGGTTCGAGTATAAGGGCAAATAATAAGGGAGATAATGGGCAACCCTGTCGGGTACCTCTTTCGATATTAAAGGCATCAGATTTGTATCCAGCATATTTTATATAGGCTTTGGGTTTATTATATAATGCTTTGATCCATGTTAAAAAGTGGGGTCCAAAACCCCATTTTTGTAATGAATATTGCATATATTGCCAGGATACTGTGTCAAATGCCCTCTTAATATCGAGAGATAGAAAACATAAAGGGATTTTCCGTTTTTTAGCAATATGTGCCAATAACACTGCCCTGCGTATATTATCGCCTGCCTGTCTATTTGGCATGAAGCCTACTTGATCTCTATGTATTAATTTTCCTATAATGCTATTGAGGCGTTTTGCTATTATTTTTGCTAATAATTTAATATCGAGGTTTAACAGAGAGATAGGCCGATAATTCACACAGGAAGTATCATCAGAAAGGGGTTTTGGGATCATACAAACAATTGCCATTAGTGTTTCTTGCTGAAAAGAATGTCCATCTAGAAGTTTGTTAAAAGTTTCAGTGAGAATGGGAGAGAGTATTTCTGAGAATGTTTTATAGTATAAAGCCGAGTAGCCATCTGGGCCTGGTGTTTTGTTAAGTTTTAGGTCTTTTATGGCGTTAGCAACTTCATCTATAGTTATAGGCTCATCCAAACTGCTTTTTTGATTCTGAGATAACTCAGGTAAGGTTATTTTTGAGAAGAAGGATTCAGCCTCTGTAGGATTAAATTCATTGTTTGTCTTGTATAAAGTTGCGAGATGTGAGTGAAATTTATGGACTATTTTAACTGGATTACAAGTGTAAACATTTTTTGATAATTTCAAAGGTATTGGTTTGAAAGATTTGTTAGTTGAATTTAATGCCCGAGCCAAATATGTACCTGGTTTGTTTGTATTCATGTAGAAATTGTGTTTGGAGCGTTTGAGGGATTTATCAACTGACTCAGTGAGAAATAGATCGTATTCCAATCTAGATTTTTCCAGATGAGATTTTGTACTCTGAGATGGATTATCTTGAAATGATATGTAGGCTGCATTAAAATTGAGTTCTAGTTTTTTTGCTAGATTTTTGCGTTCCCGTTTAAATAGTGCCATTTGTCTTTGTATTGTACCACGCAAGACAGGCTTATGAGCTTCCCACAGTGTTATTGGGGAGATGTCTGTTGTATTATTAATTGATATGTATTCCTTTAAAGCTTGTTCAATGGCCATCTGATGTAGTGGGTGTTTGAGCACTATGTCCGGTAAGTACCACGTTGGGTCATGCGCTTTTGGTATGGCTGAGGCTATAGTAGTGTATACTGCATTATGGTCAGACCACGGAATCGGAATTATATCTGATGCAATAATTTCTGGTATCATTCCTATTGTTAGAAAAATATGATCTATTCTGGTGAAGGTTTGATGAGGGTGCGAGAAATAAGTGAATTTCTTTTTCATTGGGTTACTTTCTCTCCACGAATCTACCAGATTGTATTTGGAAAGAAGTTGAGAAAAAGGTAATCTAGAGGTTATTTTGGATGGTGTAAAAGGTGATTTATCTAGAAATGGGAGGAGGACCTGGTTCGAATCCCCACACATTATCACTGTTCCTATTTTGTGTGTATTAATCACTTGTAATATATGTGAGAGGAATGGTGTAGGTTGTTTGTTAGGAGCGTAGTAGGAAATCACCGTGATTGCTGTATCCATTATATAACCCATGAGTATCAGGTATCTACCTTCTGGGTCTTTAATTTCTGATGATAAGGTGAATGGTGTGGATCGGTGAAATGCAATTAGAGTTCCCCTTTGCTTGGTACAGGCAGAAGCCGTGTAAATTTGTTGATAAAAAGGAGAAATATATTTTGGAGTAGAATCTTTGGTGAAGTGTGTTTCTTGGAGGCATACTATATGAGCCTTCTTGTTATGAAAAGTACGGAAGGCTTTGGTCCTTTTTTGAGGGACATTTATTCCCTGAACATTCAGGGAAAGTATATTCAGTGGTGCCATGGCAACAGATCAAATAGTTTTGACGTACTTTTTGTTATGCAGAGCTGACTGCGCAGATCAACCTGTGTGGACTGAAGAGATGAATAGATAGAAAAGAAACCAGTGAATTCTGGAGTAAAGAGTAAACAAAAAACATATGAGATTAGATGATACATTGTATAAATTATTTTTTGCAAGTAATCACAATTTACCTGTGAAAGAGAGTAAATATCTCTCTCAGGGGAATAAGTGCCTTCGTCACACTCCCACATAATATGGTTGGGAGAATGAGGAGGGCTAATGGGGGTACACGGATCTTCCGCTTACAGGAGAGAAGTGCTATGTCAAAAGACATCAAAATGATGTTTCATTAATTGGAGTGCAGAATATAGTTTTTGTTGAAATTATTTATTCCAGGGTGGTTGTATATGGTTAGTTTTGCCCTAGGCTAAATAATTCAGTTAGAAAGGTACTGTTAATAACTTTGGTATTGATGAAGATAGTTTGAATTATTTTGGGATTTTAACCCTTTTAGAGTAAACAATTACATATTTTATTCATATGTAACTGTTTAGATATGTTAACTTTAAAATTGAGGTTGTATTGCTTCAGATTAGAATAAACAAAAACATAATTCTAGGAACTAGTTAGGTAATAATATATTTGTTTTAAGAAAAGAAAGAAAAAGCTTCCATTACTTCTGGATTATTGAACATATTTGTCCTAAAAAGTGATAAATCTATTGTTATTACCTGATAAAATATAACTGAACAAGAATTTCCTTATTTCACTTATATATTCTAAGGCTATATGAATCAGAAGTAATAAGAAATATAACTGGAATGTAACATGATCCCACACAGTGTGTGACTATCAGAATGCAGTTACATTCAGTTATAAATACAGGTTTTTTATAGAGAACCATCTCTTAGTATAATAAATGAAGAGATATCAGGAATTAGGATGTCAGTCCATTGAATCTTCTTGGTCCATGGATGATGTGGCATAACGGCCTCTTTTGTGAGAATGATGACTGAAAAGGGGAAGCCCCATTGATACATAATGTTGTGGCGTTGCAGTTCCATTAGTTGGGGTTTCATGGATCGTCTTTTAGTAATAGTTGGGATAGGTCAGCAAAAATTTGATAATTGTGTCCTTGAAAATTAGGTTTTTTTAATTTTGTGATTATATCACGTGGGGGTCCATCTTTCTTTTTGGCTGTGAGGGCTCTGTGTACTCTGTCCAGTTCTAAACGTTCAATAGGGATATCTGGCTTTAGTTCTTGTAATAGATCAGTAATAGTAGATTGCAGGTCTGTCACAGTTTCAGGTATTCCCCTTATGCGCAAGTTTAAACGTCTGGCTCTATTTTCGTAATCTTCGAGCTTAGTTTGAAGTATTAAATTCTCTTCTTTTAATTGTTCCAATTCTGTTATATTTTCTTGGGTTGTAATTTCAATTTCATCCATTTTTATTTCTAAGGCTGCGGTGCGGTTTCCCAGCTCTCTTATTTCTTTGGTTAGGCTTTTTGTTATTTGGTCTGAGGTTTGTTTTAAAGCCTTATGAAGCATCTTTTCAAATTGTAATAATATTACTGGGGATGCTGAGGAGGCTTGTGGAGAAGTTTGTGAGAGGATTTGTTCTGTATCTGACTCAAATGGAGAGTCTTGCTGTGACATTTTCTGTCTGTGAGAGCGCCCTGATGCTGTATATTGTGAGGTGACTGGAGCTGCTTTAGTTGCAGTGAGTGCCTGTGAGCTCTTTGTGAGGTGATTTTTATTTCTGCCACGGTTTCCTCCCAGTACCATATTTCCTGCCCAAACTTTCACAGTTTGTTCCCTGGGGCAAAAAGGTTCAAATGGATACCTTTTAAGCCTGCAGGCTCCGCTTTGTCCTTCTCTTTTCTCCTCAGCGGTGCGGAGCTCTAACAATGCATGTCTGCTCCGCTAGGCTCCGCCCATCTCCCCCAGTATACCTATTTTTTAATTCACATAGGGGAGAAAAGACTCGGGACGTCTGTGGTCACCAGGGACTCCCAACCTCCGAAAGAAGGGGAACTGACAACACCACAACCTCAAGATGTGGAGGAAGAAGAGGTTTATGAAGTGTGTGAAATAGTGACCACAACAGGTGAGTGTCTGAGACCACAGCTTCAGGTAATAGATGTATGCCTTTATATTTATAATACATGGTGTTTTTTTTATTTTAGGTGATGTGGATGTTGTGGAAGAAGAATCTCACAAGTGCAAGTGCACACGTCCTCATCGGGGAGATCATGGTGCGCAGTCGTGATTTACAGAAAATCAAGGAAGACATCAATGATGCGGAAAAAAGATTCAAAAACATCATTAATGTTTTATGCAGAATCTAAAACACCCCAAAATTCTTCTAGTTTGTTTGTATTTTTATTATTTTCACACATTTTAAATATTTTTTAAAAAGCCAAATTTTGAAGATGCATACAGTGTATTAACATGTGCTATCTGCCATCACGGGATATCAAGGTAAGCATTTTGGGGGTGCAACCCCTTCCTCGCAACTAAAGTAGATGAGAGGAAGCACCCCCGAAACACATCCATTGATTACCCATGATGGGAGCTAGCACATGTTGACATTAGGCATCGAGTCAGGAGGGAAATCCACATTTTGACTCCCAATTTGTGTGCATCTTCAAAATTTGGCTTTCACAGGGGTGACTTCACCCCATCTGATGAAGGCAATATCAACACAGTTTGGACATACTAATGTCTGATATTGCCTTACTTTGTCAAAGTTGAACTTTGTAAGTTCCTGAGTTGTGTGTGTTTATGGTTTTAAACATGCCTGTTTAACCCAAAAAAGGCTATTTGTACTGTCAAGCCTAAAAATGTTATACAACAAATATGTTGGTTTGTTCAAAAACCCTTTTCTAACGCACATGTGAATGTGCTTTGTGTAAAATGTTTTCTACTCAACAAAGTGTGGCTTCTTCTTTCAATACTCAATACTAGGGATGAGCCGAACACCCCCCTGTTCGGTTCGCACCAGAACATGCGAACAGGAAAAAAGTTTGTTCGAACATGCGAACACCGTTAAAGTCTATGGGACACGAACATGAATAATCAAAAGTGCTAATTTTAAAGGCTTATAGGCAAGTTATTGTCATAAAAAGTGTTTGGGGACCTGGGTCCTGCCCCAGGGGACATGAATCAATGCAAAAAAAAGTTTTAAAAACGTCCGTTTTTTCAGGAGCAGTGATTTTAATAATGCTTAAAGTTAAACAATAAAAGTGTAATATCCCTTTAAATTTCGTAGCTGGGGGGTGTCTATAGTATGCCTGTAAAGGGGCGCATGTTTCCCATGTTTAGAACAGTCTGACAGCAAAATGACATTTCGAAGGAAAAAACCCATTTAAAACTACCCGCGGCTATTGCATTGCCGACAATACACATAGAAGTTCATTGATAAAAACGGCATGGGAATTCCCCACAGGGAAAAGAAGAGAAGAAAAGAAGAAAAGAAGAGCGGGAGCCTCCCCCCATGCCATGGGTGCGGAGCGGCCCAAGGAGAAGAAGATAGAAGATGCCGCGGAGGAGATGCTGGATGAGGAAGAACCAGAAGAGCCAGAAGAACCAGAAGAAGAAGATGAAGGAAGATAGAAGAAAGAAGAAGCATTTAAATAAAGGAATTGTCAAAAACTGTCTCTTGTCATTTTTAACATTTTTGACAGTTTTTCAGTGAAATGGTAGGGGTAAGTACCCCCTTACCATTTCACACAGGGGGGGGCGGGATCTGGGGGTCCGCTTGTTAAAAGGGGCTTCCAGATTCCGATAAGCCCCCCACCCGCAGACTCCCACAACCACCGACCAGGGTTGTGGGGATGAGGCCCTTGTCCTCATCAACATGGGGACAAGGTGTTTTGGGGGGCTACCCCAAAGCATCCTCCCAATGTTGAGGGCATGTGGCCTGGTACGGTTCAGGAGGGGGGGGGTGCACTCTCATCCCCCCTCTTTTCCTGTGGCCTGCCAGTTTGCGTGCTCGGATAAGGGTCTGGTATGGATTTTTGGGGGGACCCCACGCCGTTTTTTTTTTTTGCTGCGAGGTTCCCCTTAAAATCCATCTGGTGCTGAATTTAGGGGGACTCCCACGTCTTTTTTTTTTTTTAATTTTGGTTCGGGGTTTCCCTGTGGGGAATTCCCATGCCGTTTTTATCAATGAACTTCTATGTGTATTGTCGGCAATGCAATAGCCGCAGGTAGTTTAAAATGGGTTTTTTCCTTCGAAATGTCATTTTGCTGTCAGACTGTTCTAAACACGGGAAACATGCGCCCCTTTACAGGCATACTATAGACACCCCCCAGCTACGAAATTTAAAGGGATATTACACTTTTATTGTTTAACTTTAAGCATTATTAAAATCACTGCTCCTGAAAAAACGGACATTTTTAAAACTTTTTTTTGCATTGATTCATGTCCCCTGGGGCAGGACCCAGGTCCCCAAACACTTTTTATGACAATAACTTGCCTACAAGCCTTTAAAATTAGCACTTTTGATTTCTCCCATAGACTTTTAAAGGGTGTTCTGCGGCATTCGAATTTGCCGCGAACACCCCAAATTGTTCGCTGTTCGACTGAACTTGCGAACAGCCAATGTTCGACTCGAACTCGAATCTCATCCCTACTCAATACCAGTTTTTAGAGTAATTTGGTGTTTACAGTGACAATGGGGGTTATTTACTAAAAGCAAATCCACTTTCAGTGCTGTTTCAGTGCACTTGTAGTGCAAAGTGGATTTGCCTTTAGTAAATAACCCCCACAGTGCTCTAAAATTTGCCCCAATCAGGCCAGTTTGGAGACTCAAAACAATTACTTCATGGTGCTGAAAAGGATGTGTTTTTTATCATTAATGCATTACATACATTAACAACAAAAACATTGTGTGTGTGTGTAGCAGACCCACAACATAATAGCTGAAGAAGAGATTGTCACCTCATGTATCAACTAAATTAAGTTTGAAGACATTGAAGAGATTGGCCAAAAAGAAAAGCCCACTGGAGAACCTAGGAGACAGCTAAAAGAAACAAGCAGTAAATCAAATTAAATATTCTTTCTAGCCAAAAATTTTATTTTAAAAAGGTTTCTCAAACATTTTCTGGCATATCAATGGCCCCCCTACCTGCAAAGTATTCCATATATTTTTGGTGGACCTCGCGGGCACTTTGGGGAGGCATGCCAGGACGGCCAGCTTCAAGCGCTGTCAGAGTTGTTGTTTGTTCTGGATATCTGGCCTCAGGCCCAACTGAGGCATCATAGTTTGTAGCATTTCTCCTGAGAAAGTTGTGTAGAATGCAGCATGCAAGTATTATATGTTTTTTGTTTATATTCCACCATGTTGATTGGCATCAGGAACAGGCGGACCCGGCTGGCCGTTATCCCGAAAGCATTCTCCACCACTCTTCTGATATTGGTCAGCCAGTAGTTAAAAACCCTCTGGTCCGGGGTAAGGATCCTTATCAGGAACGGCCGCATTAGGTGATCACCCAGGCCAAATGCTTCATCAGCGACAAAGAGGAATGGAAGACCAGCCACATTGTCTTCTGCAGGTGGCAAGCCCAAGCCACCACTCTGGAGCTGTCCGTAGAACTCTGTCTGGGCGATGACTCCACCATCCGACATCCGGCCATTCTTCCCCATGTCCACATAGAGAAACACATATGTCATTGGCCAACATAAGTAGAATATTTATTTAAATGAGTATTTAAAGACAAACGTATAATAAGGTCCACTTATCAGATTCCTCATCCCCCCTGTTGGCCCATTGTAAAAATTTTAGGGGGGGATGTTTTGGACAGGTAACCCTCTCCACTTCATTGAGAGATGGTTGCATAAATAATGTGTGTTACTTTGGCCAGCCCCTCCTTACTTACACTATTGGCAGCCCACTGGACAGGTAAGAAGTGTCATAATACAAAAATATGAATACACACTGTCCAAATTAAAGCACATTTTTACATTCTGCAATTACCTATCAAGATAATAGGAGAACAAAACTTTAAACAGTATCATTTGAAAGTAATCAGGCAGGCCCTTTCACTGCATGCTTTGGTGAATTAAATCCATAAAACTGACCACAAAAGAGGTAGGTATAGTATGTATGGGTTTGGCAAAGTCAGCAGATAGCTAAGCATTTGGGGGGAGGGTTCCAAATGAGTTTTGGTCCCCCAAAAAAAGCCTCTTGCACTCTGCCTGAATTTAAGGACACCAATAACATTTGTACACATTTTAGGGGTGTTTAGGGTAAAACACTACTATGGAACTGACAAAATACATTGTTAAGTGACTAGGCCAGGTGTGTATGGGCCCAGGATAGCATGCTGGGGAGGTTAGTGAAGGCAAATATGCATGAAGGACAAAAAAAGACCATACAAAAATTCAAGCATGCGTGAGGACAAAGGGAACATTCACAGCATATTACATTTATGGTAATTAGGGAATAATGAAATAATTGTTAAAGGAGAAAACTTACCCTAATATAGTAATTCTGCAGGACCTAAATGATGGCAGAACAGGTCTCTGGAATAATGATCCCCAGAGCCTGGGGGGAGATGCCTGTCGAGAACTTGATGTCCTGCAGACTTCTCCCCGTTGCTAAGTACCGCAAGGTGCCGACTAGCCTTTGTTCAGGAGTTATGGCTTGCTGCATGCAGGTGTCCTGTTTGGTAATATAGGGGAACAGCAAAATCAACAGATGGTGAAAAATGGGGTCTGTCATTCGGAGATAATTCCTGAAATCATCAGGATTATTTTCATGGATCTCCCACAGCAAAGGCATGCGAGAATTGGTCACACTGGAGCAACCAATTCTTCATTCATGAACTCCTCTTCCCCCCGCATAGCATGAACTCTATGTTGAGTACGTAACCACAACATGGCTTCAAAACGGTGGGCTGGTCAGAACGAACTAACAGAACGCAATGAAAATCAGAAAGAACCTGAGAAATGGTGCAATACCTCTCTCAAATATTTGGGTGTCCTTCATACCCCCTCCTACACATCCCTCTACTCTGCTAACTTCCCCTCTCTGATTCTAGATATTAACAAATTCCTGTCGACTTGGACAAAGTATCCTCTGTCCCTATTAGGTAGGATCAACGTCCTTAAAATGTCTATTTTACCCCGACTGCTTTACAACTTTGAAACGCTATTAGTTGCCCTGCCTTCTTCTCAGCTAAAAGCACTTCAGAGGAGTTTTCTAAAATTCATATGGGAAGGTAGGGTCCATCGCATTGCGAGCTCGGTGGTTTTCTCCCTAAGATCCAGGGGGGGTCTGGGAGCCCTGGATATTGCTAAATATTATTTCGCTACACACATTACTTCATTGTCCTCTCTACACGCTCCGAATCAGTGGACTGGCATTAAAAAAGAAGTGTTACACCCGGTTCACTCGTGCTCCTTGATATGGGGCGCCCCTCACTCCCTGGATCCCATATAAAAGCGTCAGTGCACTGCTCCAATGACCTTTACCCTAACCATCTGGTGTAAATGTTCCAGGGCCTATCCTCTCACCTCAACTTGGCATCCTCTAGCGAACGTGCTGTTCAACCCATTCATTCCAGACAGTA
The DNA here is from genome assembly GCA_037952925.1 of Lithobates clamitans. Lineage (NCBI taxonomy): Eukaryota > Metazoa > Chordata > Amphibia > Anura > Ranidae > Lithobates > Lithobates clamitans. Next base: position 10,372,625 of record JBBGZY010000081.1, read on the forward strand.
TGTCCCTGGGTAGGGTCTTCCCATGGCTCCACGCACCTCTTTTTCAGTTACGGAATTTGGTCCATCCCATCACACGTAGATTACATTCCTTCAATACTCTATGAGAGAAATTTGATATACCTTCCCATCTTTTCCATTTTTACCTGCAGGTTAGACAATTCTTTCACTCTCAATCTTCAACCTTGACCATCGATAACCCAACTGCCTTTGAACGTTTATGCGCTCAGGGCCCACACCAACGACATTTAATATCCTGTATCTATCGCATCCTCCATGAGTTGACTCCTCTAGAGGAGACCATGCACCACTATATGAAAAGATGGTCTCATCTACTGGCCCGAACTATTACAGTACAGCTATGGGACAAGATTTGGTCTTCTGTCTTCAAATCCTCCAAGTGTGTCACTCAAAGGGAGACATCCATTAAGATTCTTATGTTCTAGTATAAGACCCCTGATGTAATTCATAACTATGACCCCTCAGTTTCGCCGCACTGTTGGCGATGCGGAAATGACATAGGTTCCTTATTTCATATTTTTTGCCAATGTTCCCTGATTCAATCCTTTTGGTACGATGTGAACAAACTCATACAGAAAGTGGTGGATGTGACCCTTCCGCTAGATCCCTTAAATTGCCTGCTGGGCCTCCCTATTCCAGGCATACCCAAAAGAACATACCGGTTAATCTCTTACATCCTGCTATCTGCCAAACGGCTAATTCCATTATGCTGGCTGTCCAATACACCTACTCCATGGTCTAGATTTCTGCAATTAGTGGCTGAGATCCGGAGGATGGAGTTCCTAACGGCATCTGTACATGATTCCATTCCCCAATTTACTAAAGTGTGGGAGCCTTGGGATCTATCGGAATATGGGACTCATGCATCAACCACCGCCTCCTAATTTATAATTTATATTTATATTAACATAACGGTGTCTCTGTTCATCCTCTCTCCCCCTTTCCCCATTGCTAAATATGCCAATAAATACTTTAACAGCCTTCTATTGATTATTCTTGACTGTGCTCTGGTTTTGGACTCTAATATACACCTATAAGTTGTTTAAAATTTTTGATAAGTGATACAGTGCACCCCTGTGTCCTGTATCTGTGGACATTGCTTACATTCATCTATGTGTTCTACATTGCATTTTCCTTACTGGTTTAATGTGCATTATGTAACGAGTTTACATGTATCTTTTCTCCTTTATAACCCAATAAAAATACAATTTTGAAAAAGAAAGAACCTGAGAAGAACGAGCTGAAAATCAGAAATGAGCGGACAAAAACGCACTGAAAATCAGAAACGTACTAAAAATAGCACGCACTGAAAACCAGATGCGAACTGACTACACGCACTGAAAAGCAGATACGAACCCACAAGGACAAACTGAAAAGCAGTAATGATTGGAAAAGCACAAGGCTGAAAAGCGCAAATTGTCTCTCACCAAACTTCTACTAACACGAGATTAGCAGAAGGAGCCCAAAGGGGGGCGCACTGGCTATTAAACTTCCTTTTTCTAGTCCCGTCATATGTGTTGTACATCACCGCGTTTTAGCCGATCAGAATTTCTGAAAACAATTGTGCAACCGTGTGTATGCAAGACAAGTTTCGGCCAACATCCGTCGGAAATAAATCCACGGTTTGTTTGTCGGAAATTCCGATCGTCTGTCAGCGGCATTATAATCCATGGGAGAGGTAGGGCCAAAAAGCTTTGCCCATACTTCTCCTTTAAGAGTGTAAGCCTATGTAGTAAGCATACAACGTGTAAAAAATAAAAATAATAAAAAATCAATCACATTTCTTTCAGTAATATATCATAAACAATCTGTTGTCCATGCTCATAAAGTAAAACACCTGGGGGAAAGAAAACATAATAAGCCTGAGGCATCATTTTTTTCAGTCAATGAAAATATGAATGAGATACACAAATATGCTGAACTAATACAACTGCAGTAAACTTCATTGCATGGCAGCTGTGAAAACCGAAACTGCTTAATGAACATTCTCAAGCTTCATTACCTCAGTGGGGGAACAGAATATTAAATATTGCATTTCCATTTTTGGACAATATTAATTAGGGACATATTAGGGCGACTAGAAACAGGTAATAGTCATAGAAACATTACTGTATTAGCACGTTGTGCAAAGGGTGAAGTCCCTTCATATTTTAAGAATGGAACATTTTTATTTGCTCCTAATTTAGTGAACGTTAGAGCAAAAATGACTGATGAGCGATTATAATAGCAAAATGTTCAATGCATTATATATTTCACATTAGGTTATACACTTCAAGTAGAGTTCTAGCTAAAATTTTTGCTTTGGATAGAGATGAAAAAAGGTTATAAAATGTAATCAAATTATTTTTGTTTGCCTGTAGCCCTGTTGGGGAGATTTTCTTTTGCTTCCTATTCACCAAGACTGACAGTGGGACAAAGAGGGTGATTTACTAAAACCGATTGCTTAATTAAACAAGCCGATTGGTTACCATGCACAGCTGCACCAGATTCTGTGTGCACCAGTTTTAGTTAATCTCCCCCAAACTTTTTCAGACATCAACAAAAACATAAGTGTTACTAGCGTGGGAAAGGGGTTAGAGCTTGTTCAGGTTTTTTTCGTACTGTTGGTAAAATTGGCATGGTCACTGAGACCAGAAAGAGGGGATCTCCAAATAGGGAGCTGTAACAGAGCTTCTAAAAATGTTTCAATTCAGTTCTATTTTACACCTATGGAACGAAGGTTACATGTTTGAAGCTGTCCATAATTTTCACATTTTATCTGATAAGAGTTTTTAAACCAAAATAATACCTCAATAAATGCTATTGGTATCAGGGGCGGTGACCTTTTCTTTTGTTAAATAGAAGAGAAGTATATTGGATCTTTAAGCTGGATATTGGTATACCCAAAAGGATGAACTTTGAATTGGATTTGAGGCATTACTATGAAAAATACATTTCTATCCTTATTATAGCACTCAATCTCTTGGCTCGATGCTTTCTCTCTATCTATATGGTCTTGGTCTAATTTGACTTTCTTAGTGCTTCTCTTTTATTAAATTTTTTACTTTATTTTTCTTTCATGTATGTAAAAGAGTGTTCATATTTTATATATAAATGTATTTTATGTTGATAGTATCAAATAAATATTTTGATTGAAAATGGGGGTTTCCCTCTGGGGATCTAGTTAGGCATAGCAGAGGGTGAGAGATCTACATGTATTTTTTTATATATAGATATATATAGATATATATCTATAAGATATATAGATATATATCTATATATATAGATATATATCTATATATAGCATATATGTGCAGCATATAGTAGGTGCGGGACTTGCAGCAGGAGGAATTTTCCATTGTAAAATCTACAAAATGGTAAAATATGTGGCGCTTACTTAAATCAACTAGGAATGTAAAACAACCAAGTAAAATGGAATTTCAATACGGAAAATCCAATCAATAATTGTGTCTTTACCATTAATCTTCCATCGCATTGTGTAACCAAAGATTAAGACAAATCATTGTTACTTCAATAAATGGATCCAAAATAGCCCACTCCCAAACTGACCATTAGTGGAGCCTCTCAAAGGGTGATAGATATTCACCAGGAGAAAAAATCTTCTAATATTAAATGAAATAAAATAAAATAATACTTTTCTAAAAAAATGATCAAGAAAACACAACAAATTGATAAGGTGCCCACCAATAAATTGATGACACCATTGTGCAAATAGATATGTATAAAAATTAATATAAATGGCAATAAATAATAAAACACCCTAAAAATAACAAATATCAATTTCAAAAAATAAGGTGCAAAAGTGCAATCTGTGCAGCATCAATATAAAGTAGAAATGAACGAGTATATAACATATGATAACATGCAAAACTCCACAGAGGTGTAAAGAAAGTAAACAATAATGATTAGGATCCAATGTGAATCAAGGAAACGTGCTTAATGTAGTTAAACCAAAGTGTCCTCAACAAAAACAGGTCTCATAGACGATGCAATCCAAATTGTGACAATCTCAATTGAAACAAGTGAAAGATAGTTCATCAAAGAATTCCGGTGCCAGCAATCAATCTTAAGTGTATAAAAAGATATGGTCCCCCCAGCCTCTCACCTCATGGCTGAACTATAACAGCCTTATTGGCAACTAAAGACAATCCAATTGGCTCCACGGTCACCTTAACGGTAGCTCCCCTAGAGGTCTCCTGTCTTAAAACGCACTCCGTTCTCAGGGCGCCATTGTGTCCTCTTACGCAAGATGGGTCTCCGGGCTGCAGTGCTGTTACATTTTGAATGACAATTGCGCGGTCATGCAACACTGTACCCATATGAAGTTTTGATAATTTGTTTCCCCACAAATAGAGCTTTCTTTTGGTGGTATTTGATCACCTTTGCGTTTTTTAGTTTTTTTTTACCAATCAGTGTTCCTCTGTACTGGGAACACACCATTGGTCTCCTCTCCTCGGACAGGACGTGGACGTTTACACACACAGATCCACAGTTCTACTGTGTTCACGGGCAATCGCTGGTGCCCGGCGGACATCGCGGCCGCTGGGCACGCCCATCGGGTGCCTAGTGACGGGGCCATGCGCACGCCCCCTAGAGGCTCAGGAAGAAAAAGATGTCATATGACGGCGGTCCAGAGGGACAAAGTTCCTGCCGCCGTCATATGACTATGCACAGTAGGGAACTGGTTAATCAGTCTCAGCTGCTTTAGTGTTAATGAAATTAACAACAGGTGCACTAGATGAGCAACAATGAAATGACCTCCAAAACAGGAATGGTTTTACAGGTGGAGGCCACTGACATTTTTTAGCCCTACTCGTCTTTTTTCTTTTTTATGTAATCTTTATTTATGACAAAAAATTTTAAAGATAATGAGGATACACATAATGAACTTCGTCATTAACATACTGTAAGGCAGGAATCAATTACACAGATTAGTACAATGCAATGCTGACCTTTCCCATTAAGGGAATAAACTACCTAGCTGGTATAGAGACTGTCTAGGCTTGTAGAGGTGTGTTAAGGCGAGTATGTATTGCCTCTCGGAGTGAGTAACCATTCCAGGTTTCTGGGTCCAAAAGAAGCCCAATCCTGCATGTCCTCAGTGGAGAGAGGGGGTTCGAAGAACCTCCATTTGACCCTCTCCAGCCATCATCTAGCCCACAGACAAGCAGGAGAAAGGCGTTGCACGTGGGCCCCATCTCCATTACTGAGAGGAGAGGGAGCGTCAACCTTTATAAAAAGTGAACCTAGTGGTATTGAAGTATCTAATTTCCATCAGGTAGCATGGTCTAGGCAAACCTGCATGGATCCAAAATATAACATAAAAATCCAAAAATAAAAGACATGACAAATGAGAGAAAAAGGAAAAGGAAGAGAAGGAGGAGCCCTCTCATCCCGACAAGTACCTATGTTCCTGCTGAAAAAATGCAGGTAATTGCTCACAACCAACGATTGGCTTTGCAAAAGAGAGTAAAGTATATTTAGAGTGGTGGTCCTTCCAGTTCTGGGGTCTCTATCTTAAAAGGTTGAACTATGCGGAACAAGATGTCCTTTAAGGGAAGGCTCACAAAGCTCCAGTAAGGCAACATCCAGGCTAGAGGAAATATACCCCGGGTCAGAGGTGTGTTTTAGCCAAGGGGCCCAAGTAATGTTGAATCGTTCCCTAGTTTTCACCTATTCCTCCGCTTCCCTAATCTTCTTCACCTTCCGGGTCCATTCCTCTCGCCTAGGCACATGAGTTTGCTTCCAGTAGACAGGGAGCAGGTATTTAGCTCTATTCAGGAAGTGCGGCAAGGCGCTCTTCCTATATTGGCTGACAGGTATAGGAGGAAAATGGAAGTGGAAGTGCAAAGAAGAGAAAGGGATGTTAATGCCCAGTATGTCCTTTATCTGAGTTTTAATTTCCTCTCAGAAGGGTCTGACTCTCGGGCATTCCCACCATAGGTGTAATAATGTACCACGGTGGCCACAGCCACTCCAGCAACGGTCGGCTATGGAGGGGTAGATTTGGAACAGGACAACCGGCACCCTGTATCAGCGTGTCAGTATCTTGTAATTGGTTTCTTGCGTTCTGGACTCAGTGGAGCTGGAATGTTTTAGCTGATACAGGTGCGCCAGCTGCTCCTCAGAAAACTCTGTCCCTAGGTCCCGTTCCCATTCTCTAATATAAACCAGCTTAGGCCCTGAAGCGGCTGAGCCCAATAGTTGATATAGCTCGGAGATTATGCGAGGGGTGGGTTCATTCGCAACAAAAAGAAGCTCAAAGTGTGTAAGCTCAGAGGTAGCTCTAATAGTTTGAACTTGTGTAGCAAAAAAGTGACTGAGTTGTTTGTATCACCAGAAATCCATAGGGTAGCTGCCATGGCGAGCCCTAAGGGTATCAGGAATAGGGAGTCTACCGCTCTCCAGGAATTTTCCACAGCTAGCATTAGGATCATCCGTCCATTTCTTAAAAATTCTATTTGTTCTCCTGGGGGAAACCAGCAAAATCCCCCAAGCGGGGCTAGCGGGGACACAGAGGGGGCCAGTAAGTATAAACTATTGATCCTGTCCCACACCTTAAGAGCCTGGGTCGTTAAGGGAGAGGTAGCGTCTGACAACCCCCTGTGTTCCCTAGTCAGCCACGGAGCATAAGCTAGGTCTCTACCTGTCAGGCATTTTTCCAGGGATGCCCAGAGCCTGGATCAGGTATGGAAACCCCAGTTCAATATCAGCTGGAGAATGATAGCCCTATAATACCTCTGATTATCTGGTATACCTAAGCCTCCAGCCCCCTTTGAGTGTGTCAGCACTCGCATAGCTATGCGGGGTCTCTTCCACACAAATTCAGAGAACATGCTAGTGATTGATGAGAAGAAGGTGTTTGGAAAAGGCACCATCTGTTTGGCAAAGGCACCATCTGTAAATAAAAGAGCACTCACGGGAGGATATTCATTTTAATGATATTCACCCACCCTAGCCAGGTAAAGGCAGTTTTAGTCCAATGTTTGAGATCGTTTCTAACCGCTGCCAGTAGAGAGGGGTGGTTACTATGGTAGAGAGTCTAAAAGCGATCAGTTAGTTGGATACCCAGGTATTTTATGGAGGACCTACATAAAGGGGAACGCTGCCCGTAGGCTGTCCCCAAGTGAAGGGGAAAGCACTATCGGTAAGATCTCTGACGTTGAGTAATTAATTTTAAAATGGGAGAGTACCCCAAACTGATGAAGTTCCTTCATGAGGTTTGGCAGCGAGATCAGGGGTTCCGTTAAGTGGAACAGAACATCGTCCGCATAGGCCGATAATCTGTGCTCCATGTTTCCAACCATTAGCCCTTTAATGTCCGGGTTAGCCCGTATCTTGCGCAGCAGTGGTTCTAAAGTAAGGGCAAACAGGAGGGGCGAAAGGAGGCAGCCCAGTCTTGTGCCGTTGCATGCTCAATGGACAAGGTGGATGGCCCTGAGAGAGTTATCACGTGCCTCTCGGCCTGCAACAAAGCCCGTTTGGTCTGGGTGTACAATGTGGGGAATAAGGTGTTTCAGATGGTTAGCTAGTATTTTTGCTAGAATTTTTACGTTCACGTTCAATTGGACGGTAGTTCTGCGCTAAGGTAGGTTCCTACCTTCCTTTGAAAGAACTGTAATGTGGGCTAATAAAGCTTAGGGGATATAAGATTTCCTTTGGCTATTGAATTAAAGTAACTACACATAGGACCAATTAATAGGGGGAGGAAAGTACTATAGTATGCTTTCTTGTATCCATCAAGACCGGCATTCTTCCCATTGGGTAATGATTTTATTGTTGCCTCGATTTCAGAGGGCATGACAGGGGACTCCAAAGACGTCCTTTGTTCCTGAGACAAGGAAGGGAGCCCAGAGGCTGCCAGATTATCCTGAATGTGAGATCGTCTAGAGGCCATGGTCGCAGATGACATACCAGCATCCAACGAATAAAGTTCCACATAACGGAACGGAGAGGCAATCTTAGAGGAGTGTGAGACTACCCTACCAAAAGTGGACTGGAGTTTGTGGATGTGTGTTTGAGCCCAATGCTTCCAAAGGGCTCTAGCAAGCATAATACTGCACTTGTTACCATGCTCATAGTATTTATGAGAGAGGTAACGAAGCTGCCTACAGACTTTGTGGTCCAGTAGGCGTGACAAAAGCTCTCTCAGTTCCAGCATCCTCTTTAATGCCTCAGGGTCCCCGTGATGCTTGTGGTGGAGTTCTGCCTTTTGAAGGGCATCCATGATCTTCTGATAGTCAGCCTGCCGCGCCCTCTTACACCTGGCCCCTTGCAAGATCAGCTCACCATGTATGCCTCGTGTCCCTCCCAAATCAACCCTTCACCCACATCACCGGTAGAATTCTCTCTAAAGTAGTGTGTTAAGGTATGAGAAACCCCCGCCACCACTGCAGTGTCATCCAAGAGGTTCTCATTTAGTCGCTAAGACCATGTACGGTGGGTGCTATGTGGTAGAGTAAAAGTGGCAGACACTGGCGCATGAGATATTAATATTCTCTATGGATGCTGCCTGCAGTAGCTCAGGGGTAAACTGGTCCATAAAGAGGAGAGCTATGCGGGTGAATACATCATATACTTTGAAATTGTAGCCGTAGTCCCTAGCAGAGGGAAATAGTACCCTCCAGCTATCGAACAGGAGGTGGGATTGGAGAGTTTTTGGAAAACGTTTTAGGAATGCGTACTGATGAGTCAAGCGGCTATGGCATGTTTCAAGCAAGGGATCCGGGCTGACATTAAGGTCTCCCCCTAAGATTAGATGGCCCTCTCTAAATTCTGTCAGCCGCTCCAAAGTGGCATCCAGAAAGGCAATCTGATTAGAGTTAGGGGCATATACGTTTGCAAAAATGTATAGTGTCTTGGCTATTTTCCCTATTTGGGAAGACAAACTTGCCCAATGGATCTGAAAAATGTTCTATAGCTTGAAAGGGGCATGATTTGTGGATAGCTATAGCTGTAGCCTTTGCCTTAGGGATGGTAGAGGAGCTGGTGGGTAGTTTAGGTGTGGACAGGGAGGTAAAATTTTCTCCTGCATAAACAGTACCTGAGCCTCTAGCCTCTTCAATTCTAACCACAGCTTGCTTCATTTTTCTGGAGAGCAGAGACCCCTAACATTGTAAGAAATTACCTTAACAGACACCATGAAGGCCCGGGCATACCGTCAGACCGGAGGAGCACCACTGATCATGGCATGAGCGGTGTGATGGGTAACGAGCTCTAGAGTACTCCGAGTGGAGAAAGGGAGGGAACAGAGAAAAAAACGACAACACATTAACATATAAATCAGAGCAATTGAACAAAGTAGAAGATACAACCTATCAAAGCAAGTGGAATCTGACCGGCCTGCTATAAGATTAGTCAGCGAGCCAGGCACAGGGCAACCCCCAGATACAAGGGGGGCCCCGGGCCACGGCCCACCATTCCATATAGTATTTACACCATGTATGGATAGGCCTATTGGGGGAACATAAACCAGCATGGGGAAAAGGAAGAACCCAAGCTTCGCCCACCGCCTCTACAGGGTATCAATAATCATGCAGGGGGCGCTGATTGTTCATGTCCAGAGTCCAACATCTGGGGCAGATATAATATGCCTGTAACCTAAGGAAAACAACAATGGCACAAATCCATTAGTGAGACCTGAGTATGGGACCATGGCCTCCCAACTTGGTCCATTGAGGCCAGAAGTGGCTGGGCCCAGCGAGAGAAGGCATTTGGGTCATCTGGAGCCATAGGGAAAAATTCCATCAGTCTCTGGTGGTAGAAGGGCTAGGATAGGCGCTGGTGGTATGGTATCTGTTGCCCCTGGAGCGGCCCTTGCCTCTTGTGGTTAGCCGTGGCTGACGGAGGGAGAAAGCAGGGAAATCCAGGTTGCTCCTACAGTCTGGAAAGTCCACGTCTCTGAGCTCCAAAGCAGAGAGGAAGTGCAGTAAATCATCTTTACTGCATAGTGTAACTTGTCGCTCCTCTTTCATCACTTGCAGACTAAAGGGGAAACCCCAGCGGTAAGTAAGGTCTGCATCCTAAATGGCTGATAGCAAAGGACGCAGAGCTCTGCTTTGCATAAGGGTGCGCCTTGAAAGGTCCTGGTAGAATAACAGTTTTGCCCCATCAAAATCAAAGTATGGTTTTGTTCCGCATCTGAGTTCTGTGAATATAGCTTTGCTCCTGGAGGTATCCAAATACTTGGAACACATACTAGCCTTATAGGAAGGTGACTTCTATTGGTGACTTCTATTGGTGACACTGAGCACAAAGAACAGTCAGAAGTGTTAGAAAAAAACTCCCATTAGATTATATAAACGTTCAATCACTCCTCATTTACTGAACACTGCCAAAGCCTTAATTCCCACTCTATGGGGCCAACCAACACCCCCTTCTATAAAAGGTTGGCTACAAATGGTCGATAACATACACCTTATGGAGAGTATTACCCACAATATTAGAGGTACTTCCAAGAAACATTCTCTAATCTGGCATTCTTGGATAAAGTTTCAGTCCACTTCTTCCTATAAGGACCTTATAATGCAAACCCCTTAAATCTGTCAATTAAGATTAGCCATTTAATATTTAACTCTTAATAACCCACCCCTTTTCAGTGTATTGACATGCATGCCAACAACCCCCCCCCCCCCCTCACCATCTTTTTTCTTACCTTTTCTACTTTTCTTTTTTCTCATTCATTTTCTTTCCTATCATCTCATTCTTCCAATTCATTCTTCACTGCTCTCTCTTATTCCTTACCCTCTCTAAACCAGTGTTTCTCAACTCCAGTCCTCAAGGCGCACCAACAGGTCATGTTTTCAGGATTTCCACTATTTTGCACAGGTGATTTGATCAGTTTCACTGCCTTAGTAATTACCACAGCCTTTTCATCTGAGGGAAATCCTGAAAACATGACCTGTTGGTGCGCCTTGAGGACTGGAGTTGAGAAACACTGCTCTAAACCAAAGCAATGTTTTTTCTCAATTTTGTTTGGATTCATGTGCTCACATAGTAAGAATCCTTTATCTAATTAAATATCACAATAGCACTTTGTATAACTCCAGAGACATTTATTGGATCATTGGCTTATATCTAACCGTTATAATCTGTGAGTACTGAAACCTATGTTATTCTATTTCTAAGAACGTTTCTATGTTGAGATATATGTATATCTTTGCTATATTTTTCTTTAATAAAAACTTATTAAACAAAAAAAAAAAAAGAAGTGTTAGAAAAAAGATTTGTACAGAAAGGTTACAATCAGCAGAAGATTAAGAATGATATAAAGGCGGTTAAATGTATATGGATAGGAAAACATTGATAACTGAAAATAGCCCTAAGAATTAGGAAAGTGCCCAAGGCTTTAGGACCATTTTGGATTACAAAAAAAAGAGAGGGGGATTTTAGGGACTTTGAGAAAGCCAAAACCTGGTAAGGTCACATATTTCCATCCCTATGGGACTTTAAATGAAATCATGGCCCGGTAAGGTCATGTATTTCCATCCCCATTGGATCAAGAGAAGGGGAGCAAGGAGAGTGGGACTTTATATGAAGCACATGGTAGCGAGAGAGTAATTTAAATGAACAAAAGGTATTTTATTCATATAAAGTTCAACAAAAGCAAGATTGGATAAAATCATAATTGCGAGGTAATGCCTGCAGGACCTATGGCTTCACTGGACCTGTAGAGGTAGAGGTTGTATAGTAGCTAAAGATCTGCATATGGATAGGTGGAAACACGGCATCAGGTAGCTCTACGCATTTTGTGACTGATACGCTACTCATCAGGAGCATGCACGTGATAGTCTAGAATGGAAATTATATGTAAATGATCAATAATCATTAAAAACATAAACAGGGGTAAGGGAAAACCCCCAACAACACTGAAGTGCATACTTACTAATTGAGTTTCGCTAGTTAATGGTGCGGTGGCGAGGTGCCAAAAAACATCCGGTGACATCTCTAATCGGGAGCTGTGGTGAACAGCTTGAAGAGGACGACCCACACAGGCAATCATCAGGGCGGGCATAGGACACGAGGCATATCTGTGGGGGAGTGAAGGTTAAATTGAAGTTGAAATTAGGCTTGAGAGACACCAGTGGTTACATTTTGAGACACTTTTGTTATCATCATGGTTACTGTTGTTATTGTGCTTGTTAATTACCCTGGTATTAACATTATATGTATGTCTACAACTTTATATGAATAAAATTCCTTTTGTTCAGCTAAATTACTCTCTCGCTATTCATATAAAGTCCCACTCTCCTTGCTTGAAAATAAACAAGTGGAACACATTACTAAAAAATATTGGAATATCCCTAAAAAAGATAAAGTGTTAGGTAAGAAGTTACCCCCGTCTCCGAAATTTGTCTACAGAAGAGCACCTACTCTTAAGAATATATTAGCTTCCAGTGTGGTGTTTGGCCCTTGTAAGAAGTCTAGTAATACCCTTTTTCCATCTTTAACCGGTTTCTATGCATGTGGAAAGTGTAAAGCATGCAATACCTCAAAGGTGAATAGCAAAAGGAAGAAGGAGTTTGTAGCTACGGCAACAGGCAAATCATATAAAATTAAGGATTTCATAACATGCTTTATTCATTTGTATTTTGTAAAGTCGCAAAATATTATTTTTTAAATTTTCTCTGAAACACAATTGCTCCAATGGCCTATAATCTTCTTCACCTCTAATAGGCTTTGGGAGTTTTTCGACAAAATAAGTGAGCTGGGTATACCGCCAAGCATCAATCGTCATTATTTCAGTGTCCATTCTTACTTCGCGATAATTGCTTATTTTGCCCTTCTTAATAATATCTTTCAATTGTGCTCTCCCTTTTTAATCCAATTCCCTCCAGCTGCCCTGATCCCCTGTTTAAAAAATTCATTATCCTTCAAATATATCAAGGGTGAGTTGTAATCCCAACTATTTTGTATGTGAATACCATCCCAAATTTTTAGTGTAGTGTGTGTTAACTCCAATGTATTTGGACTCATTGTTCTATGTGCAGGAGGGTTCCATATTATGTGCCCTAACTGTGTATTACTCATACTGTTTTCAATATTAACCCATCTCTTGTCCGAAAGAGAGAGGACGTGCTGAAATTTTTAAAATTTCCTTCTTAAGCTCATCTAATAAAGGGATATAGTTTCTTAAGAATATTTTCCTCGAGGAGTTGGTCAAGTTAACTCCTAGGTATTTTATATCCTTTTTCCATGGAAAATGAAATTCCTTAAGGAGTTTTTCTTCTTCCTGTTTAGATACATTTATATTTAAAATTTCAGATTTGCTAAAGTTGATTTTAAAGTTTGAGAGTTCACCATATTTTTTTAGTGTCTCTAGCAAGTTTGGAATCATGATCCTTGGGTTGGTAATGTAGAAGAGTACGTCATCGGCGAACGCCGCAAGTTTATGCGCCTCCTCCCCTATCTCTATCCCACTGATATCTTGGTCATTACGGATAGAAGCCAGCAGGAGTTCCAAAGTCAATACAAACAAGAGAGGCGACAACGGACACCCCTGTCTAGTTCCATTCTCCATTATAAATGGTAAAGATGCAACCTCGTTTACCTTCACAGATGCTGGTGGGAAGTTGTATAGTACTTTTATCCATTTAATTAATCTTGGCCCTATTCCCATTATTTCCAATGTTTTTAACATGAATCCCCAATCTACCCTGTTGAATGCTTTTTCAGCATCTATCAACAGGAATAGTCCTGGGGACCCATTGGAGTTTCTAGATTCCAAAAGAAGCAATGAACAAACTCCATTGTCTCTTCCTTCTCTTCCTGGTATAAACCCTACCTGGTCTGGGTGAACCAGGGTAGTCATTTTTCCTTTCAACCTTCTTGCTGAGACCTTATCATACAGCTTATTGTCTGCGTTCAACAAGGCAATAGGCCTATAGCTGGAACAGAGCATATTGTTCTTCCCCTCTTTTAAAATCACGGTTATTGCTGCCAACAGTGCTTCTCCTCCCATTTCCCAGTTAGTACCCAAGCCATTCCAATAGTGGCAAAGCTTTGGGACTAATATATTTTTACATTTTTTAAGGTAATAAGTAGTAAACCCACCGGGACCCGGACTTTTTCCTGGGGCAGAATCTTTTAGAGCTGTATAAATTTCCTCCTCTGAGATAGGTCTATCCAAGTCTACTCTGTCACTCTCAGATAGACTATGTAGACCTGCTTTATTTAAAAATTCTTCCACCTTCCCTATGTTTCCTTGTCCTTGTTGTTCCTTCTGTCTAACTGCGTAGAGGGCTTCATAGTACTTCCTAAATTCTTATGCTATTTCCCTAGATGTGTGGACTACCTCCCCATTCTTGTTTTGTATTTTCTCAATAAAGTTCACTTCTCTTTTCTTTTTCAGCTGCCTAGCTAAGTGCTTGCTTAATGTATTTCCCCAGAAATACCTATCTCTTGCTAATACATTAAGGGCCCCTCTAGAATCTTTTTCTATACTATCATTTAATTCCTCTCTTTTATTTATCAGTTGATGGAAGCATTTCTGGTACTGTCCATTGTGATTTTTATGTTCCTGTTCTAATTTATATATTTCTTCAATAAGGGTTTCTCTTTTTTTTCCTGCACCAATAGTTATAAGGACCCCCCTAATATATGCTTTGTGAGCTTCCCAGAGAATGGTGCCCGATATCTCCCCTAGTAAACATTTCCAGTAATTCCGATTTCGTTGGAAATAGGACCATTTCTTTGTTCTTCCATTTTGCTGAGATCAAGTACTCCTGCCTGGTCAATCTCTTCCTTGGAGTTTTCTCCTTGGTTCGATTTGTGTTTTTCTTGCTCTTTCTTTTTTTCTTTTGTACCCGCTGACTTTTTTTCCAAACCAGGGCTTTTTGTGCTAGCATCTTTAAGATATTTCTGAATTGTGCTGGTATTTAAGCTCTCTTTTGGGGTCTTGGGTTCTGTTGTTTTTTTAGATCAGCCTCTCATGTTCCCCTATTGTTCTTTTCCTTTTCCCCCATTGTTTCTATATATTAATGATCTAATCATGCGGGGAAGTTTAGTGACGATTAGTAATGACTTAGCGGGCAATACCCCGAGCCTGGGACGCCCCCTCAAGACACAAACCCAGGTAAAGCAGTAGCCCCCAAGGGAACCGCCAGATCCTCCTATATGATATCGAACAATTTAAAAATATACAGTCACTTTTCTGGCCTTTCCCTTCATGCTCTGCCTTTCAGGGTCCACTGAGCTTTTCTCTGACCCTTTTTTAAAATTATTATTTATTATTATTATACAGGATTTATATAGCGCTGACAGTTTACGCAGTGCTTTACAACATGAGGGGCGACAGTACAATTACAATACAATTCAATACAGGAGGAATCAGAGGGCCCTGCTCGTTAGAGCTTACAATCTAGGATTGTACAATCTACAATCTTTTTTTTTTCCTTTCCTTCTGACAGTAATTTCCAAGAAAGAGAGATAGTAGTAGGATAATAGAAAAATAGGAAGATTTAAAGCTCGATTAAAGCTCGATATATTCAATCCGGTCCTGCTGGCACAGTATCCTTCCTTCCAATTGCCCCAAGGCTCATTTGCACTCCTCCTGTCTTATCAGTCCATCCAAATGACAGTTTATAATGGCATATATAGCTCGATTGAGGGCTCACCTCAGAAACCTGCAGGTGCATAAAGACAGGGCTACAGGCAAGCAGAATGGAGCCTCACTCAGTTATCCGGGACTTATAGCCTTCTATTCTCATAACAGCATAGTGTGCATGTCTTAATTATGCATTATTAGTATAAAGTAATAGCATAGACTCCTTTTAGCAAGTCTCTTAATCAGTCTTTAGTGCATTGAATCCCGCAATGGCTGTAGATATTATTAAATTGAATTCATACCTGGGGAGGGCTTCTTCTCATAGCCTCACCCTCCTAAGTAGCCCCGATCCAGCCACCTGTGATGCTGAGTGGTATTATGTAGCTCCGTGCCAAGCTCCAGGGACGTCCTGGTCCGCCTGGCTCTCAAGTTCACAGAAGCCTCTGCTTACCTTCCCCTTAGCAGGCCCAGGTCCATTTAAAGTTCATTCCAAAAAATGCTCAGGCGTGGAGGTACAACCGGGGGGGGCAACAACGCATACCAATCAGCTCCGGCCAGTCCCAGCGGACGTGCAAGTGCACTGACAGCTCCGCCCCCTCTAAAGCCTCTATAGCCAGCCAGCCAGTGCCCGCAGATGCTTCTAGGTACCACCGCTCGCTGCCCGCTGGGTCTCGGTCAAACGCCTATCTCACAGGTAGGGCTCACTGTAGGTTCTTCCGGTGGTTCATCGGCGGGCTCTCACCCCGATCTGCTTCCCTGGGGGCCTCCAAGCTGCCTCCACTCTCACACTATGGCGCTGCCATCAGGCCACTCCCCCAGCTCTGACACGTCACGTCAGCATCGCCTCCCTCCTTTTTGACGTTTTTAACTAATGAAACCACCAAGCTACTCAATCGCTCTTTTGTTAACTCTCGTCTTGACTATTGAAACTCCCTTCAAATTTAAATGTACAAACTCTGGGACTTTAAATGAAGTACATAACATTCAAACAATAAAATGATCAATACATATAATTGCAAATTTATTAATCCATATAAATACAAATCTCCTCACAGCAAAAATTCTCTTAAAATTCACAGCTTTCCTCAGACAGCCCAGGGATCAGCACCTCCCACCTCTTTTGCGCTAGATGGAAGGAGTTGCACCCAACCGACTGGAAACGTGAATAGACAGTTGTAACCAGTTTAGTAATATCAGGGTATGACAGTAGCACCTCAATTGTCAATTTGAAGAGCTCCTGGGTCAAGCCTCCAAACTGTGCCTGGACAGCATGAAGTAGAAATAGATATTTGTAGAAAAATTTGTTAGTCACTCCATATCTAGCTCATCAAACGATACAAAAAGGTTGTTACCAAAAATATTTGAGGTATGTGTGACCCCAAGGTGGGACCACCACAAAGAGTCTGGGTGACCCAAGAGCTCTGAAAAATGTTGGTTATGACACAGTGGGGCACTAGGAGATACAGTTACCATCTGTGACAACACTTTACCTCCCTCATGCCAAGCCAGCCAGCTAACATCAATTGGAGAGTTTCATGAGCAGTGTGTAATACTAGATCTGTGCATTGCATCAATAACATTAAGCCTAGACCCATAGAATGCAGATAGTAGGGCAATGGAAGAATTTGAGGCGGACTCCCAAAACCAAACATAAACAAAGAAGAAAGTTCTTGTCCCTAGATTATGACCAGAGGTTTCTTTATAAACCCGGCCCTAAGATGTCCTGGGAGGAGGGGAGTACTGCCAGGGTCTGAATTTGAACCCAGAACCTCTGCTGCGTTAGGCAATGCCTCTTCTTGCTGAGCCACCTGAGCCACCTGGAATGCTGGACAGTTCCCTGGACAATTACTTGAATGGTTCTGCCTTGAACCTTATTTGTCCTGAACCCTGAGCTTTTTGCTCCACCCATGAACTTCCTAATTTAAGCTGTGTCTCTGCACTTCCTGTTTGCTAGATTATGGTGCTCTCTCCAGCCAGTATCTCACCTTTGTCTTCCCTGCTGCCATCTGTATCTTTACAACCACTCATTACTGACCCTTGGCTTGTTCCTTGACTATGCATAAGCTTGAATCCAACCTGCAACTACTTATTACCGACCTTTTGACTACGCTTCAGTTTGATCCTTACCTGCTATATACACTACTGGACCCTGAATTTCTCACCTCCTGGGGGGTCCATCCTGAGGATTGCGACCTGGTACTAACATGCAGTTAAACCCATCTTCACCATCAGAAGCTCTGGTGAACACCAGTTAGTATTTAGACTCTGCATCACAGGTGAGCCTGCGTTATTTTCCAAGGTGACCTACTTGTATACCTATCCTTCTGGTCAGTGGGAGTCCCTCTACTGCTATAGCTACTGGTCTCTGAGCATGATCATGACACTGGGATAAGAAGCAGTGTCAGCCAGACTAGATTTCTTTCTTCACCCTCTTGGGTTATTGTGGATTACACTTTGGACTACAGCCCCATTATGCAGGGCTATAAGGTATCCACTCCTGCATACTTTTTTCTCTATAATGGCCCCCCCATTTTTGAGTCTTTATCATTTCATGGGTGGAATTTCACAGTGGCTTTATTTTTCTTTCACTTTCTATCTAGCTATCTAAGCTAAAAGTTTTTACTAGTACACCATTCATCACACTCCGTTCTGCTTCCTTGATCCACTTAGCAGCCATTGGCTACACAACATTTTTTTAAACAATTATACAGTATCTCACAAAAGTAAGTACACCCCTCTCATTTTTGTAAACAATTAATTATATCTTTCCATGTGACAACACTGAAGAAATGACATTTTGCTACAATGTAAAGTAGTGAGTGTACAGCTTGTATAACAGTGTAAATTTGCTGTCCCCTCAAAATAACTCAACACACAGCCATTAATGTCTAAACCACTGGCAAAAAAAAGTGAGTACACCCCTAAGTGAAAATGTACAAATTGGGCAAAATTCACCATTTTCCCTCCCCGGTGTCATGTGACTCATTATTGTTACAAGGTCTCTTCTGTGAATGAGGAGCAGTTGTGGTAAATTTGGTGTTATTGCTCTCACTCTCTCATATTAGTCACTGGAAATTGGCACTTCATGGCAAAGAACTCTCTGAGGATCGTAAAAAAATAAATGTTGCTCTACTTAAAGATGGCCTAGGCTTTAAGAAGATTGCCAAGACCCTGAAACTGAGCTGCAGTATGGTGGCCAAGACCATACAGTAGTTTAACAGGACAGATTCCACTCAGAACAGGTCTCGCCATGGTCGACCAAAGATGTTGAGTGCATGTGCTCAGCGTCCTATCCAAAGGTTGTCTTTGGGAAATACATGTATGAGTGCTGCCAGCAATGCTGCAGAGGTTGAAGGGGTGGGTGGCCAGCTTGTCAGTGCTCAGACCATACGCCGCACACTGCATCAAATTGGTTCTGCATGGCTGTCGTCCCAGAAGGAAGCCTCTTCAAAAGATGATGCATAAAAAAGACCACAAACAGTATGCTGAAGACAAGCAGATTAAGGAAATGGATTACTGGAAGCATGTCATGTGGTCTGATGAGACCAAGATAAATATACAGTCAGGTCCATAAATATTGGGACATCGACACAATTCTAATCTTTTTGGCTCTATACACCACAACAATTCATTTGAAATGAAACAAACAAGATGTGCTTTAACTGCAGACTTTCAGCTTTAATTTGAGGGTATTTACAACCAAATCAGGTGAACGGTGTAGGAATTACAACCGTTTGTATATGTGCCTCCCACTTTTTAAGGGACCAAAAGTAATGGGACAATTGGCTGCTCAGCTGTTCCATGGCCAGGTGTGTGTTATTCCCTCATTATCCCATTTACAAGGAGCAGATAAAAGATCCAGAGTTCATTTCAAGTGTGCTATTTGCATTTGAAATCTGTTGCTGTCAACTCTCAATATGAGATCCAAAGAGCTGTCCTTATCAGTGAAGCAAGCCATCATTAGGCTGAAAAAACAAAACAAACCCATCAGAGACATAGCAAAAACATTGGGTGTGGCCAAATCAACTGTTTGGAACATCCTTAAAAAGAAGGAACGCACCGGTGAGCTCAGCAACACCAAAAGACCCGGAAAACAACTGTGGTGGATGACCGAAGAATTCTTTCCCTGGTGAAGAAAACAACCTTCACAACAGTTGGCCAGATCAAGAACACTCTCCAGGAGGTAGGTGTATGTGTGTCAAAGTAAACAATCAAGAGAAGACTTCACCAAGTGAATGCAGAGGGTTCACCACAAGATGTAAACCATTGGTGAGCCTCAAAAACAGGAAGGCTAGATTTGAGTTTGCCAAGCAACATCTAAAAAAGCCTCCACAGTTCTGGAACAATGTCCTATGGACAGATGAGACCATGATCAACTTGCATCAGAGTGATGGGAAAAGATGAGTATGGAGAAGGAAAGGAACTGCTCATGATCCAAAACATACCACCTCATCAGTGAAGCATGGTGGTGGTAGTGTCATGGCGTGGGCATGTATGGCTGCCAATGGAACTGGTTCTCTTGTATTTATTGATGATGTGACTGCTGACAAAAGCAGCAGGATGAATTCTGAAGTGTTTCGGGCAATATTATCTGCTCATATTCAGCAAAATGCTTCAGAACTCATTGGATGGCACCTCACAGTGCAGATAGACAATGACCCGAAGCATACTGCGGAAGCAACCAAAGAGTTTTTTAAGGGAAAGAGGTGAAATGTTATGCAATGGCCAAGTCAATCACTTGACCTGAATCCGATTGAGCATGCATTTCACTTGCTGAAGACAAAACTGAAGGGAAAATGCCCCAAGAACAAGCAGGAACTGAAGACAGTTGCAGTAGAGGCCTGGCAGAGCATCACCAGGGATGAAACCCAGCATCTGGTGATGTCTATGCATTCCAGACTTCAGGCTGTAATTGACTGGAAAGGATTTGCAGCCAAGTATTAAAAAGTGAAAGTTTGATGGATGATTGTTAATCTGTCCCATTACTTTTGGTCCCTTAAAAAGTGGGAGGCACATATACAGACTGTTGTAATTCCTACACCGTTCACCTGATTTGGATGTAAATACCCTCAAATTAAAGCTGAATGTTTGAAGTTAAAGCATATCTTGTTCGTTTCATTTCCAATCCATTGTGGTGGTGTATAGAGCCAAAAAGATTAGAATTGTGTTGATCTCCCAATATTTATGGATCTGACTGTATTTGGTTCAGATGGTGTCAAGCATGTGTGGCAGCAACCAGGTGAGGAGTACAAAGACAAGCGTGTCATGCCTACAGTCAAGCATGGTGGTGGGACTGGGGAGGTACAGTTCTTTGAGGGAACCTTGACTGCCAACATGTACTGTGACATACTGAAGCAGAGCATGATCCCCTCCCTTCGGAGACTGGGCCACAGGGCAATATTCCAACATGATAACGACCCCAAATACATCTCCAAGATGACCACTGCCTTGCTAAAGAAGCTGAGGGTAAAGGTGATGCACTGGTCAAGCATGTCTCCAGACCTAAACCGTATTGAGCATCTGTGGGGCATCCTCAAACAGAAGGTGGACAGCGCAAGATCTCTAACATCCACCAGCTCCGTGATGTCATCATGGAGGAGTGGAAGAGGACTCCAGTGGCAACCTGTGAACCTTTGGTGAACTCCATACCTGAGAGGGTTAAGGCAGTGCTGGAAAATAATGGTGGCCACACAAAATATTGACAGTTTGGGCCCAATTTGGACATTTTCACTTAGGGGTGTAGTCACTTTTGTTGCCAGCGGTTTAGACATTAATGGCTGTGTGTTGAGTTATTTTGAGGGGACAGCAAATTTACACTGTTATACAAGCCGTATACTTACTACTTTACATTGTAGCAAAGAGTAATTTCTTCAGTGTTGTCACATGAAAAGTTATAATAAAATATTTACAAAGATGTGAGTTGTGTACTCACTTTTGTGAGATACTGTATATCTACCTTATGTAATTATGCATATTAAAATATTTTCCACAGAAACCTCTTGGATATGCTGTGGATGTTACCATGGATTACTATATGTGGATTTTTTCCTGGAAGTCCGACTGCCCTTTTTTTGTACTTTTGGTCCCCATGGGTCATACTACCACAGCTCCTGGAATAGACGTCCTCGGGAGCCTTCAATCTTCAGTACTGCCATGTTCAATTTTTAGCCGATTATCTGCAGACACTCACCTTGCATTGAGGTATTGGATGCTGTCTTGTAACAATCATGTATTTATACTTAAGAGGCCTCCTCCCAGCTTTTAACTGGCAGGAGCATTCAAGTAATTGTCCAGGGACTATCCAGCATTCCAGGTGGCTCAGTAAGAAGAGGCACTGCCTAATGCGGCAGAGGTTCTGGGTTCAAATTCACTTCCTGACAGTACTCCCCTCCTCCCAGGACATCTTAGGGCTGGGTTTATGAAGAAACCTCTGGTTGTAATCTAGGGGCAAGAACTTTCTCCTTTGTTTATGTTTGGTTTCGGGAGTCAGCCTCAAATTCTTCCACTGCCCCACTATATGCATTCTATGGGTCTAAGCTTAATGTTATCGATGCAATGCACAGATCTAGTATTACACTCTGCTCATGAAACTCTCCAATTGATGTTAGCTTGGCATGAGGGAGGCAAAGTGTTGTCACAGATGGTAACTGTATCTCCTAGTGCCCTACTGTGTCATAACCAACATTTTTCAGAGCTTTTGGGTCACCCAGACTCTTTGTGGTGGTTACGTTTTGGGGTCACACATACCTGAAATATTTTTGGTAACAACCTTTTTGTATGGTTTGATGACCTAAAGGCTAGATATGGAGTGACTAACAAATATCTATTTCTACTTCATGCTGTCCAGGCACAGTTTGGAGGCTTGACCCAGGAGCTCTTGGAATCGCCAATTGAGGTGCTACTGTCATACCGATATTACTAAACTATTACTGTCTATTCACATTTCCAGTCGGTTGGGTGAAACTCTTTCCATCTTGCGCAAAAAAGGTGGGAGGTGCTGATCCCTGGGCTGTCTGAGGAAAGCTGAGAGGAGGCCTCTGAGGTCTGTTCATACATCAGTTGCATTATACTCCTGCAAAATTAGCCTGAATGGGCCTTGAATGCTGCGGCCTGCTCCCGTTGTCATTGTTTGGGTGCAGACCTTCCACATATGTTCTGGACTTGCCCAAATATCTCTATGTATTGGAAAAACATGTTTTCATTTTTTGATAATACTCTACATTTCCCTGTGTCTCATACACCAGAGGATGGACTGCTTGGTGTTTTCAATGACTTTATACTCCAGACCCATGCTTGAACTCTAAGCTGTTTTATGCCAGGAAATTGATATTGTGAGGATGGAATAATAATGATGCACTCTCCATACCATTCTTTTATCGTCTGGTGAATAAAGATTTACTTTTTAGTTTTCTTTTTTCAATCAAATAATTTTTTATTGAGTTTTTTCACATTTTATAACAGTAGATAAACACTTATGACATTATCATCACATTACCCCACCCAAACAAAACAAAACAAAAAAAGATTTCCCCCTCTCTATCTACGTTTGTCAGGCCCTATCACAATTCCCCCTATAAATTGTTCCTAGATGGTACCTATTTTATATATATTCATTTCCCTCCAGTATTAGATTTCTTACATAATGTCCCACATAATTAACATGCCCCTTTGATTTCTCAGCTAAATTAGACACTAACCATACCCACCAATGCCATATCTTCAAATTTCTTAGGACATCTTCTATGTTTAAAAGTCAGTTCCTCTCATCTTAAATTAAGATTAATTGCATTAATCCACTGATCTGTTATTAGTGGAGAGTTTGCTATCCATTTTTGCAATATAAGTTTATGTGCCATGTACATAGTTTTCAGCCACATCACCTGCACAACTGGGAGAGTATCTTCCAGCATAACCCCTAACAATGCTATTTAAGGCCCCTTTCACACGATCGGACCGTTCAGGTCCGCCTGTCAGTTTTGACGGCGGACCTGAACGGGCGATCCATGTTAGCCTATGGAGTGTCGGATGTCAGCGGAGACATGTCCGCTGACATCCGACCCCATCCGATCCGCTAAAAGCAGACGTATGGCTCTACGTCCAGATCCGTCACTGGCGGATCGGATCGGGTGAGATCTGACGAAAACGGACACGCTGTCCATTTTCGTCCGATCCCTCCATAGGCGGCAGCGGCGCCTGACAAGCCCCTCCCCGCTCAGTGAGCAGAGAGGGACCTGTCATCCGCCGGCTCAGCGGAGATCAACGGACAGATCTCCCGCTGAGCCGGCGGACCGAGGCGGGCTCCGTAGAAACGGAGCCCGCCTCGTGTGAAAGGGGCCTTAGGGTCAGGCTGTACTTGTGTGGAGCACAAGGAGTTCAAAGTATCAAATATGGACTCACAGTAGCAATGCAGTTTGGGGCCTCGCCACAACATATGTATAAGTGTACCAGTTCCATTTATGCATTTTGAGCAATTAGATGTATATGCTTTACCCCAGGAATACAGTTTTAAAGGAGTATAGTGAGCTCTATGGATAATAAATAGTTGAGTCAAACACTGTGCGATACTGACACTGAGGATAAGGATACCTTTAATAAATCTTTCAAGGCTTGCCCCATTCCTCATTACTAAGTGTCTCTAGGTCTCTTCGCCACCGTCCAAAGCTACCTTCTTGTGAATTGATTCTTGTTATCATTTTAATGGAAGAATGTATCTTTCCCATTAGTCCCTGTTTAGCATGTCTGGTAGTAACTGCCTTTCCACACCTCAAAATTTGTAAGTTTCGCCTCTTCAGGCAGTTGTAGATTATTCCATATGGGCATGTATTGTGTATAACCCTCATAATGAATTTCTTGTTGAACAGTGGTCCAAGTCCTATGTATCAAATAGAATGTAGGATAACTATGTTTGTTAAAAAAAGGTAAGAAACTATTAACTGCACTAGTGGATCTATTGGCAAGTGGGAAAAATATAATTTGTTGTATATGATCCTCACAATCTATAGTAGTCCATCCATTTAATTGCTGAAGTTGAGATGCCAGATAATAAAGCCGGGCATTAGGGACAGACAAACCTCCTTTAGGCCTCTTTCACACGGGGCGGATCAGTCATGATCCGCCCCGTGAACATCCGCTGGCTCAGCGGGGATCGCTCCGCCGATCCCCGCTGAGCAGGAAGATGACAGGTGCATCGCTGCACACTGTGCAGCGACGGACCTGTCAGAGCGCCGCTCTCCCCTATGGGGGGATCGGATGATGACGGACCGTAGTGTCCGTCGTCATCCGATCCGATCCGAAAACGGAGGAAAAAGTAGGTTTTTCCTCCGTTACACTTTTCGGATCGGAGCGGGTCAGATGTCAGCGGACATGTCACCGCTGACATCCGACGCTCCATAGGGATGACTGTATGTCCGTTTTTCATCCGAAAACGGATGGATGAAAAACGGACATACGGATCATCCGTGTGAAAGAGGCCTTATCCTTTGCAGCTGCAACGTTTCCAGGCTGATCCGAGGTTGTTTATATCTCCATATAAGATCTCTAAACAGAGTATCTATTTGTTTAAAGAATTTCTGTGGTATATGGAGCAGTTATGTAGCAAGTGTAATAATTGTGGCATCCAAATCATCTTTATCAAATTAGCTCTACCTATTATTGCCAAAGGCAATTTACTCCAGATTTTCCCCGCTCACCCAAGCTGCTTAAATAATTGGGACAAATTCCCCTCCACATAAGCAACCACTTGTGATGTGACACGTACTCCTAGATTTTTAAATGTAGAAACTACAGCTATCTGAGAAGCAGAAATTGGCAGATTTATCACCAAGGGGGTCCACTGGTAAAAGTACAGACTTATCCCAATTTATCTTAAAGCCTGAAAAGGAGCCATATGTATTAATTAAAGACATTACTGCCTCCAATGAAGACGAGGTATCTCCCAGAAATAGAAGTGTATCATCCGCATATAAAGTGATTTTTCCTCTCCCATAGATCTATAAAACCCAATAATATTCTTTGATTGACGGATAGGGGCAGCCAATGGTTCTAAAGCTAAAGCAAACCTGCAACCCATGCCACTGGGGCAGTATAAAGAAGTTGAATCCATTTTATAAACTGGGGTCCAAAACCAAATGTTTCTAAGCAATACTACAAAAAGTCCCATTCTATGTTATCAAAAGCTTTAGCCACATCAAGCGACAATATAGCTCTATTACCCATGTTTTCAGTTGGAACCTGTAAATAACCACTTCAGCCCCGGAAGGATTTACCCCCTTCCTGACCAGTGCGTCTTTTGCGATTCGGCACTGCATTGCTTTAATTGACAATTGCGCGGTCGTGCGACGTGGCTCCAAAACAAAATTGACGTCCTTTTTTTCCCACAAATAGAGATTTCTTTTGGTGGTATTTGATCATCTCTGAGATTTTTATTTTTTGCGCCATAAACAAAATAAGAGCGACAATTTTGAAAAAAACGCATTATTTTTAAAATTTTGCTTTAATAATTATCCCCAAAAAATATATAAAAAACTGTTTTTTTTTCTCATTTTTAGGCCGATACATATTCTTCTAAATATTTTTGGTAAAAAAAAATCACAATAAGCGTTTATTGATTTGTTTGCGCAAAAGTTATAGCGTTTACAAAATAGGGGATAGTTTTATGGCATTTTTATTAATAATTTTTTTTATTACTAGTAATGGCGGCGATCAGCGATTTTTATTGTGACTGCGACGTTATGGCGGACATGTCGGACATTTTTTACACATTTTTGGGACCATTGTCATTTATACAGCAATCAGTGCTATAAAAATCCATTGATTCCTGTATAAATGACACTGGCAGTGAAGGGGTTAGCCACTAGGGGGCGGGGAGGGGTTAAGTATGTCCTAGGGGAGTGATTTCTAACTGTCAGGGGGATGGGCTGGTGTGTGACGTCACTGATCTCTGCTCCGATGACAGGGAGCAGAGATCGAGTGACACTTGTCACTAGGCAGAATGGGGAGATGCTGTTTACAACGGCATCTCCCCATTCGTCTTCTCCATGAGGCGATAGCAGGTATGACCGCGGCGATCGAGTCCGCGGGACCCGCGACCCGACTCACGGAGATCGCAGCAGGCGCGCGCGCAAATGGCGGCAAATTCAAAGTAACGTACAGGTACGTTACTTTGCGCAGCTGTGCCATTCTGCCGACGTAAAAGTACAGGAGCCAGTCGGGAACCGGTTAAGAACTAAGCGCTTTATATTCACTGCTGTGGATCAATTTGGAATAAGGCCTGATTGATCGTAATGCACTATCTTAGAAGTTACTTTCGGCAATCTAGTGGCTAATACTTTTGCCAATAACTTCACATATGAGGTAAGTAATGAAATTGGGGGATATGATTCAGAGTTACTAGGGATTTTATCAGGTTTTAACAACACTATAATAATTGCTTCATTCATAGAAAATGGCAAATAACCACTTTCAAATGCTGTATTAAATACCTTCAACAATTCAGGCAACAATTCTTCTCCAAAAACCTTGTAAACCTCCCCTGATAACCCATCTGTGCCTGGGGCTTTATTATTAGGCAAATTAGCGGCGGCTATTTGAAGTTCTTCTAGTGACAAGGTTGATCCAGCATCTCCCTATCACTCTCAATTGATCCAGCATCTCCCTATCACTCTCAATTCTACTAAAGTAAGGGAATTCAAAAGTCGGTTTCCCTTACTTTCCTTTTTGTAACTATACAAGTTTTTTATAGAAATCAAGAAAAGCTGATGAGATCTCCAAAGTTGTTCGTGCAGTTTCAGTAGGAGAGATTTGTAATTCCACTACTTGACAATGGTTTTTGAAATTTTACAATCGTAGACAAAAGTTGACCCGTGTTTTCCCCTTCCTCAAAATAAGGTTGCTGAAGGAAAAAATGTTTCTGCTCTGCTTTTTTACGAGAGATATCGGAATCTATCTGTTGTTTTTGTATCCATGTCTGCTGTGTTTCTTTAGCAGGGTTCGCTATGTATTGAAGTTCAGCCTTTAAGACATCTTCAGTTACAGTATCTTTCCCGGCTCCAGATCTTTTTTTAATTTTTGAAATTTGTGATTTAAACAGGCCTCTCATGTAAGCCTTTAATGAATCCCAATAGATTTGTGAAGATACAGTATACTTATTAATAGTGCCATAAGTCAAAACATCTAGCTTTATTTTCTGTTTTAAAGGGAAAAGGTCAAACCAATAAGGGTGACTAAGAACCAATGGGGAATGATCGGACAATCCTCTACCCTGTTTCCTCGAAAATAAGACCTAGCATGATTGTCGGTGATGGCTGCAATATAAGCCCTACCCCCCAAATAAGCCATAGTTAAAGTCCTTGTAGGTCTTATTTTCAGGGTAGGGCTTATTTTCGGGGAAACAGGGTAAGGCTTATTTGGGGGTAGGGCTTATATTGCAGCCATCACTGACAATCACGCTAGGTCTTATTTTCAGGGAAACAGGGTAGCTGCATATGTAGCTTCAGATATGACAGGTAACATCATGGATATAGCCAATGTTCTACTCTGTATTGAAAGACTCATGCAGCTTGGCGTGTAAATTGCCATCATCGCTGAATATATTAAAAAAGTAGGTACCTCAAGGGTGGGATTTTTAAGGCAATTTGGAAATACAACAAATGTATGTTCAAAAAAGTTTTATTAAGACAAAACACATCAATATGATAAAAAAAATCCCGAATAGGGCTGTACAATAGAAAAAACACACATACATGTCCCCATGGTGTACCCGTGGCGTCACCCGTTTACGTCACCAGGTGGCCCCGCCTTCAGCTCTTTAACAGCTGTCATCGAGAAGAAGCGTCACTCGGCGGAAGTCTCCCATGGAGGCGGAACTGTTGTGGCTTTTTTTTTTTTTTGGTCCGTCGGGTGGCGTGTATTTACATCGCTGGACTTTTATTTTTATTTTTTAATAAAAGACTTGTCCCAAGCTGTCTCTTGTCTTTTTTACCATTTTTGACACTTTTTCTGTGAATGGGTAGGGGTAAAATGTACCCTGTTACCAGTTCACATAGGGAACCCGGGATCTGGGGTCCCCTTGCTAAAGGAGACTTCCAGATTCTGATAAGCCCCCCTGCAGACCCCCACAACCAACAAGGTGCTTTGGGGTCAGACCCCAAAGTACCCTCCCCATGTTGAGGGCATGTGGCCTGGTACGGTTCAGGAGGGGGGGTGCTCATCCCCCCCTGCTAGGTTCCGTGCTTGGATAAGGGTCAGGTATGGATTTTAGGGGGGACCCCTACGTTATTTTTAAAAAACATTTTGGCGCAGGGTTCCCCTTAATTTCTATATCAGACCTGAAGGGCCTAGTATGGATTTTGGGGGGACCCCACGCAATTTTTTTTTATTTTGGTTTGGGGGCTCCCCTTAATATTCATACCAGACCCAAAGGGCTTGGTAATGGACTGTGGGGGAACCCGTTTTTTTTTCAATGAGTTTTATCTATATTGCTGAGACTCGACAATTCATTACAGCCGCGATCAGTTTTAAATGACAATTTTTCCATTAGAAATGTCATTTTGCTGGAGTACTGTTCTAAACACGGGAAAAATGTGCCACTTTACAGGCATACTAAAGACACCCCCCAGGCACGATATTTAAAGGAATATTTTTCTTTTTTATTGTTTCACTGTAAGCATTAAAAAAATCACTGCTCCTGAAAAAAAATGTTTTAAAATTTTGTATGCATTGATACATGTCCCCTAGGGTAGGACCCGGGTCCCCAAACCCTTTTTATGGTAATAACTTGCACATAAGCCTTTAAAATGAGCACTTTTGATTTTTCATGTTCATGTCCCATATACTTTAACGGTGTTTGTGTTTGTCCGAGTTTTTTGCCTGTTCGCATGTTTTGGTGTGAACCGAACCAGGGGGTGTTCGGCTCATCCTTACTCTGGATAAAGTCCCATGGGTGCTAGAGAAGCAGGAAAACTCTCTCTTTAGGATGTAGCACTCTCCAAATATCCATAAGGCCTATCTCCTTATACCCAGAAAAAGGAGTCCATGCAGAAGTTCCTGGAGTTGTACCCAGGCTAAATCTATCTAAGGAAGGATCAAGATAATTATTACAATCTCCTATTATTAGCCAGGGAACTTCCATTTTGTTGGACGTAAAATTCAATAGCTCTTTAAGATTTACCTGTTTTCAAGTTGATATGTAAGGGTAGGGCTTGCCCTAAAAAGTTCTTTAAAATCTGTCAGCCTTGGCTTTACATAGCAAACTCCTTTTGGAAAGATACTCCGCTATCTCAACAATCATAATATGGTGGACATATTTTGATGCCTTCACATTGTGGGTTTGTTGGAAGTGCAGCCTATGGGCTTCTTGGCCTCTCCTGTTTGATGGTGAGGGTGGAGGTGGAAGGGGTGTGAATGTTGTATGGGTGTTTGGGTATGGCTGTGTATGGTTCTTTCACTTTTAGAAATTAATAGAGTAATATGTTGGGCTTTGTTTTGTCCAACAATTTGTTTAGAATTGTTACTGTGTGCCCTGTTACTCCCTATTGGGAGATGTTTGTGCTATGTCACCATTTTGGTAACTAGTTAGCCTTGTATAGCTTGTCTTTTATTATCTGCAAATTCCTGTAAAAATGTTCCTGCTGTGGAATTATGTGAAAAGAAAAGTATTAAATAAACACCTTTAAAAAAGATAAGCAATCACAAACTAGTCCAACAGATCTCAAAAAACATAATTGATGAAGTGTTGAAAATTTGCAGGTGTGTTGCAAAGGTCAAAAGGCATAACCAAGAACTCGAAATGTCCATATCTGGTTCTCTGGTTCTAAAGGTGGTTTTCCATTCATCCCCTTGACAAATGCTAACAAGGTTATATGCCTCCCTTAAGTCTAGTTTTGTAAAGATTTTTGCAGAACGGAGCCTTTCCAACATTTCAGAGATCAAGGGGAGTGGATAACGTTTTTTAATAGTGATCTCTGTAACGGTGAAATCTTTCTTTTCAACAAAGAACAGGGCTGCTCCTGCAGGAGATGTTGAGTGTCTGATAAAGCCCTTCTTTAAATTCTCATCAAGCCACTCCAGGAACACCTTTAATTCAGTTTCTGACAGATTGAATAGGCGGCCGAAGGGTATTTCTGCCCGTGGGAGCAGCTCAATAGGACAATCATATGGGCGATAAGGTGGTAATTGATAGGCATTCTTCTTATCACAGACATCCCAGAACTCATGGTATTGTGGAGTCAAGTTGTCATATGACTGGGTAGTTACCACATCAACTTGTGATTCTTTGATCAGTAGAGAACTTGTTTTACAAGGTTCTCTGCAGTGTTCCTCACAATGGGGGGATGCAAAATGTATAGTCCATGCTCCCCACAATTGATGGGAGGGATTGTGAAAAGCAAACCAAGGAATGCTCAGGATGACAGGAAATTTGGGTGAGGTAAACAGTTGGAAGCTGATAGTCTCACAATGGTCAGCCTCAAATTGGAGTACCAGAGGAATCGTTTTATGGGTAACAGGTCCTGACAATAAAGGAGAACCATCAACAGTCTCCATTTCAATGGGGCAGATTTCTTGTTTGAATATTATTGCTTTGGGCAAAGTGTATGTACATAATTTCCCCCCCAGTCCCGAAGTCCAGTATAGAGGAATTCTTCAACAATGGAGTCTTGCGTGGTGAGCATGCATACAGGCCATGGCTGTTGAGTATTATTCTTTTCTTTGAAACAATTGTACCTGCCAATTCCAGCTCTTTCTTAAGCTCACCACAAGTGGTCCTTGGCTCTTGGAAAACTCTTCTGATAACTATTTTCACTCCTCTGTCAGAAATTCTGTGAGGAGCACCTCATTGTGGCCAGTTTATGGTGAAATTATGTTCTAACCAATTTCGGACTATGGCCCCAACAGTGCTCGCTGGAACTTCAGAAGTTTAGAAATCCTTTTGGAACCAATTCCATCAGTATATTTCACAACAATAAGGTTGTGGAGGTCTTGAGAGAGCTATTTGCTTTTACCCATCATAAGATGTTTCTTGTGTGACACCTTGGTAATGAGACACCTTTTCATAGGCCATTAGTTGAAATTGAACCAGCTGATATTAATGTGCACTGACAAGGGGCAGGATTGCTTTGAGTTCAGCTGGTGTCTTGGCTTCCCATGCCTTTCTGCACCTCCCTTTCTTTGTGTGTTCAATACTTTTTCCCTGTATCATTCCCTTTTATTACACATAATTTAATTTCTGAACTTATTTGTTTTGGTTTCTTTGTATGTATGGATTGTATGGGTTGATACTGACATTTGTGGTGAACATTTTATGTCAATAGCACCTTTAAAAATATATTTACCTAGAAAAATGGTGACGTGTTCAATAGTTATTTTACCTGCTGTATGTCTACAGTATATACAGTACTCTGGACAGTTATCCATGTAGCCTTAAAAGTATCTTTCACTTTTCTTTGTTAAGAAATTACTCGACTAGTGGATGAAAAAGATTGATGAAGACATAAAATGGTACAATTGCTAACAGACAATGAAAACATACAGTATATTAAAAATAAAAACAATATATCACTCTTGATGATTTAATAACTGTAATCTATCATTTTTTTTCCATTAGGCAAATTCATAATTTATTGTGTTCAATCATTTGCAGAGTTTTGTTCTTTCATTATCATTAACTTTGGGAATCTTTTCATGGCAAGTTCATCAGTTTTCCAATGAAGAACAGATTTTTTTTTATGTGTAAAAAAAAACTGCAAAATTCCATTTGTCGTGCATTTTCTAGTGCAGGCAAAATGCATAGAAATTAGAAAATTAACATTTTCTGACTTCCATGAAATGTTCAGCAGTCAGCCATCCTGCCATTCATCTACAATGGCCAGGCAGCAAGTGGTTAAAAATGAAGCACGTGGGACATTTTCCCATGGCACTGGAAAATGTCCCACATGCTTAATTCTTAACCAATTGCCTCCTGGCCATTGTACATAAATGGCAAGATGGCTGACTACTGAGGGCGGGTGGCCATTCTAAAACAGCCTAATATTTGTGCTGCTCTCATCTTTGCTTGCAATGGCACACTGGGATTTCTTTGTCCAACGGAAACAGCAGATCACAGAACAGGGTTTTGGGCTAATGGACTTGGCACTTTACCCAATGATCACTGTTGTCAATCACTATGGCAATACTCTACTAGGGTGGCTAGTGATCAGGGACACTGTGTGGCTATTGTGGTGACACTGTATGCCAGTGCAGCCAGCCAGTGTCCCTGATCACTAGCCAGACCACCACAGTGTCCCTTTACTAGTGCATCCAGCCACATTATCCCTGATTGACACCACACTCATTCAGTGTCACCAGACCAGTGCACCCAGCATCAGTGTTCTTGATCACTGTCACGTCAGGGCCAATGTCACCAGACCAGTGTAAGATGGCAAAGGTTTTCCTGATCACCGCCACATCCATACAGTGTCATCAGACCAGTGTAAGCCAGAAACAGCATTTCTGACCACCACCACACCAGTACCAGTGTCACAGACAAATGTAAGCCAGCAACGATGTTCTTGATTGCTGCCACACCAGTGCCAGTGTCACCACAGTAGTGCAGCCAGCAACAGTGTTCCTCATCTCTGCCACAGCAGGGCTAGTGTCACAAAACCAGTGTAGCCATCAGTGATATTCCTGCTTGCTAGCTACACAAGTACCAGTGTCACCAGAGCCAGTGCAGCCATCAGCAGTGTCTCTGATTGCCCCCACATCAGTACAGTGTCAACAGAGCCAGTGCAGTTAGCAACAGTGTTCCTGATTACTTGATTACTACCACACCAGTAAAATGTCCCCTCTGCCTGCCACCTGTACTGAACCTACTTTGATTATTGACCACGTCGCTTGCTGCCATCTGAACTGATCCATCTGCATGTCCCATTGACTATGTTCCTGTGAGGCAGCAGTACTAGCCATCCTGCACTCCTGGAACCAGAAGAACTCTTTTATTCACCCTCTGTTCAGCCTTCTGTACAAGTGGTAGTCCCGTACCAGTAAACTAGTCTTGTTTGGCTGAACCGAATCGCGCCTGCGCTATTGCTGAATGACAGCTACAGCGCAGACCTTAATTGGCAGGAGGGTGACCCCTTACCATGTGATCAGCTGTCAGCCAATAAACAAAAAATCAGTAATCGGCTTTTTTTCTGCTCGCGCTGACAGCGTAAGCAGATAAAAAAAGCTGATTACCAGCTTGTGTCAGAGGGACAGCAGTCCCGAAGAGGGTAAGACATCACCTCAGTATCTGTGCCCACCAGTGCCACCTGCCAGTGCATAGCAATGTTGCCGATCAGTGCCCACCAGTGCCACCTATCAATGTCCACCAGTGCCATCTATTAATGCCCATCAGTGCTGCCAATCAGTGTCTCATCATCAGTGCCACCTATCAGTGCTGCCTATCAGTGTCACCTAGCAGTGCCCATCAGTGCCACCCATCAGTGCCAACTACCAGTGCCCTTCAGGGCCACCTATCAGTGCCCTTCAGCGATGCCCATCAGTGCCACCCATCAGTGCCACCCATCTGTGCCACCCATCAGTGCCACCCACCAGTGCCACCTCTCAGTGCCACTTATCAGTGCCCATCAGTGCCGCCTCATCAGTGCCCACCAGTGCTGCCTCATCAGTGCCCACTAGTGCCACCTATCAGTGTCCATCAGTGCCACCTTATCAGTGCCCCATCAGTGCAGCCTATCAGTGCCCATCAGTGCAGCCTATCATTGCCCGTTAGTGCAGCCTCATCAGTGCACATTAATGAGGGAGGAAAATTACCTGTTTGCAAAATTTTATAACAAAATATAAAACTGTTTGTTTGTTTTTTTCAAAAATGTCAGTTTTTTTCAATTTTTTTTTTTTTTTAGGAAATAATAAAAAACCCAGCAGTGAATAAATACCGCCAAAAGAAAGCTCTATTTGTGAAAACAAAATGATAAAAAATGTCATTTAGGTACAGTGTTGTATGACCGCGCAATTGTCATTAGAAGAGTGATAGCTCTCAGAGCTGAAAATTGGCATGGGCAGGAAGGGTGTTTAAGTGCCCAGTAAGCAAGTGGTTAAAGTACAATGGCATCCAGTATGTCCCCACAGGACTGCTATAATTGATGCTGCACTAAGCTATATTACCTGACCACTCGTACAGAGGTGAGCATTACAGTACACTGTTTTTAATACAATGTTGGTTGAACATTGAACTGAATGTTTGAACTGAATAAGTCTCAGGCGTGTGGTATCCCCATACTCTTCAGGAATGTGGACTTTGGGCCCCTTTATGCAGCTAAGATGCAAAAAAAAAGTCTTACCTATGTGGTCTCGCCATACTCAGGAGGAGTAGCAGAATTGATTTTGGGGTGTAATTATAAGTATGCATATGCTTTGTGTTGGAAATATCTTTTTATTTTTAATTTATTTCTTGCCCCATTTTGCAAAGAAGGATGTCTTCTTTCCAAAATGTTGCCATTTTGTGGGTGTTTCAACTGTCCTGATACCCCATGGCTTCCAAACCCATTATAGGTAGTCAGGAAATGACATGCCTAAATGATGCCCCTTTTAAAAAGACTGAAGTTCCTTGATGGATTTTGGGCCCCTCAATATGGCTAGGCTGCAAAAAAGTCTCACATGCAGTAGCCACATACTTGGGAGGAATAGCAGAGTGTTTTGCGACAATTTTGCAGCTACATAGCAGCCATAGGCCTCTTCAGCGTTGGGGGGTGTTTTCAGTGTTTTCATTGGCCTCCTTAATGAGGCCCAGTGCTGCCTCCTCCATGTTACTCCCCTTCCTGGCCCTTTTTGTTGTAAGGCGGAGGGGAGGCACCTGGGATTGGGTGAGGCTACTGAGTCTGGCCACCTCCAGGTTGACACTTACCCCGCCTCCTCCTGTCTGCCACAAGCTAGAGCCTCGTCCTGGCTGAGGTCTTCCTGTGTATGAAAAAGGGACATAGTTTTAGTTTTTGGTTCATCAATCACACACAATTTTCAGCTCATGACTGATGCAAATTGAATGTTAATAAATAGAAAAGACTATCATATCAAAAGTAAGTAGTTGTCGTGTGTCCCTATTATTATTATTATTATTACTTGCATGCTGCTCCATGTGCTTTTCTTTACTGTTGTACAGTTTTAAATGGCTACTTTCATGTTCGTGGGCACAGTAATCAGTCGCAGTAAACATTGTAGGTTTGCCAACTAAATACGATGTTTTTGACAGATACAGGGTTAACTACATTTGGTCATGCTAATTTGTATTAAAAGAAGTTTAGGACATTGTTGTCTAGATGTGTTTGAAACTAGAATTAATTGCAAACTTGATTCAGTGTAATGTAAGGAGAGGACACTCAGCAGCTGTTTACACATCTGGACTCAGGAGCACTAGTGTGGGACACCAGAACAAACTTTTTAGGGTGTCCCACACAGGTACTCCAGTGGATACTTGGGGTGTCCCCATGTGTGAAACTTGTCCAAAAAAGGTAAGTATTTCAGCTTTGGTAAGGTAAAAAAAATATGTCTTCAGCTTGGAACTCTACCAAAACAAACAATTGTATCCCACTTCCAAGCAATGTTTCATATTCCTATTTCTGGCCTCAAATATCAGTGTGCTAAGTATACCTTTTGTTTCATTCTCATAGGGGAGAAAAGACTCGGGACATCTGAGGACACCAAGAACCCCCCACCTTTTGAAG
This sequence comes from Lithobates clamitans, assembly GCA_037952925.1. NCBI lineage: Eukaryota > Metazoa > Chordata > Amphibia > Anura > Ranidae > Lithobates > Lithobates clamitans. Next base: position 10,408,880 of record JBBGZY010000081.1, read on the forward strand.
AAGGGGAACAGAAGACACCACAACCTGAGGATGTGGAGAGAGGAGAGGTGGATGACGTGGTTGAAATTGTCACCACAACAGGTCAGTGTCTGACACCACAGATTCAGATAATAGAGGTATGCCTGCATATTTATAATACATGGTGTGTATTTTTTCTTTTAGGTGACGTACATGGTGTGGAAGAACAAGCTCCTCATTTCACCAGTGCAAGTGCACAAATACTAATCCAGGAGATAATGGTGTGTAGTCGGGATTTAGATATCATAAAGCAAAAAACCAATGAGGTTGAACAAAAACTGAAGAACATGATCGATATAGTAGTGAGAATCTAAATAACAACAAAATGCCACCATTTTAGATTTTTTTGGACCAATTTAGAAAAATTTTGGTCGCATTTTAAAAGCCAAATTTTGAAGATGCACACAGTGTGTCCACATTTGCTATCTGCCATCAGGGGATATCAATGTACGCGTTTTGTGGGTGCAACCCCTTCCTCGCAACTCAAGTAGGTGAGAGGAAGCGGTTGCACCCCCAAAACACATCCATTGATCCCCCATGATGGGAGATAGCACATGTTGACATGGGATCAGGAGGGAAATCCCCAGTTTGACTCCCAATTTGTGTGCATCTTCAAAGTTTGGCTTTTACATGGGTGACATCACCCCATCTGATGAAGGCAAGATCAACACATTTTTGACACTATAATGTCTGATATTACCTTCAGTTTTCCAATGTTGAACTTTGTAAGTTCCTGAGTTGTGTATGTTATGTTTTGAAACATGCCTGTTTATGTACTAAAAAAAATGTTCAAGGTAAAACTTTATAAAACCAAGATGTTGTTTTTTTTACACAAAAATGTTTTATAACGCACATGTGCATGTGAACAGAGTAAAAGGTTTTATACTCAACAATGTGTGGCTTCTTCTTTCAATGCTCAATACCAGTTTTTGTATTAAGTTGGTGTTTACAGTGACAATAGGTGTTATTTAATAATGGAAAAAATACTTGGCACTACAAGTGCACTAGGAGAACCTAGGAGACAGCTAAAAGAAACACAAGCAGTAAATCAAAATCTAGATTTTATCAGATAAATTTTTTTTTTCAAATAGAAAATATTTACAAATTTACTGGCATAGCAATGGCCCCCCTACCCATAAAATAATCAACATATTTTTGCCGCACTTCACGGGTGCTTTGGGGGGCAAGCCAGGTCGGCCAGCTTCCAGGGCCATCAGTGTATTTTCAGGAAGTCCGACCTCAGGCCCAACTGAGGCAACATAATTAGGAGCATTTCTCTTTAAAAGGTTGTGAAGTATGCAGCATGCTAGAACTGTGTGGTTCAGTTTGTACTCCACCATATTAATTGCCGTAAGAAATAGGCAGAAGCGGCTGGCCATTATCTCAAAGAGATTCTCCATGACTCTTCTGGCTCTGGACAGCTGGTAATTAAAAACCCTCTTCTCTGGAGTGAGGATCCTCTGGGGGAATGGCCTCATCAGGTGATCACCCAGACCAAATGCTTCATCAGTGATAAAAACAAATGGGAGTCCTTCAACGTTCTCTTCGCAAGTGGCAATCCCAAGCCACCACTCTGGGGACATCGGTAGAACTCGGTCTGGGCAAAGACTCCACCATCTGACATCCAGCCATTCTTCCCCACGGCCACATATAAAAATTCATATGTCGCAGACACCACCGCCATCAACACAATATTATTGAAACCCTTATAATTAAAATAGTATGACCCCGAGTGGGGTGGTAGTATGATGTGGACATGTTTCCCATCGATTGCCCCTCCGCAGTTAGGAAAGTCACACCACTCGGCAAACTGGGAGGCCACAGTCTGCCATTCCTGTGGCGCTGAGGGAAACTGTGGAGTCAAAAAAGAAAAAAAAATTTGTATTTTTGCACATAACATTGCAAGCAGATTAGACACAAACATCCTTGGCCAACATCAGTATAACATTTATTTTAAGGAGTATTTAAAGACAAAAATGTAAGGTCCACTTATCAGATTCCTCACCTCCTCTGATGGCCCATTGGAAATTTTTTTAGGGGGGTTTATAAATGAGTTTGGGACCCCAAAAAAAGCCTCTGGCACTCTGCCTGAATTTAAGGACAACAATAACATTTGGACACATTTTAGGGGGTGTTTAGGGTAAAGCATTACAATGGAGCTGACAAAATACATTGTTAAGTGACTAGGCTAGGTGTGTATGGGCCCAGGATAGCATGCCGGGGAGGTTAGTGAAGGCAAATATGCATGTAGGCCAAAAAAGGAGCATTAAAAGCTTACAGCATGCATGGGCACAAAGGGGACATTCACAGCATATTACAATCATGGTAATTAGGGAATGATGAAAGAAATACAAAACATTAGCATACATTAAATACATAGAATGCGATGTTAAAGGAGAAAACTTACCCTAATATAGTTCTTCTGCAGGACCTGAATGATGGCAGAACAGGTCTCTGGAAATATTCCCCCCAGAGACTGGGGGGAGATGCCTGTCGAGAACTTGAGGTCCTGTAGCCTTCTCCCTGTAACCAAGTACCGCAACGTGTTGACTACTCTCTGCTTGGGAGTGATGGCTTGCCGCAAGCAGGTGTCCTGCTTTGTAACATAAGGGGATAGCAAAGTCAACAGATGGTGAAAAACGGGGTCCATCATCTGGAGAAAATTCCTGAAATCATCAGGGTTATTCTCCTGGATCTCCCGCAGCAAAGGCATATGAGAGAATTGGTCATGCTGGTGTAACCAATTCTACGTCCATGAACTCCTCCCTGCCCTGTGCATGGACTGGGCTTGGGTTAAAGCAAGAAACCCAACACCAAGCCCCCGCACAGCACAAACTCTACGACGAGTATGTAACCACAACATGGCTTCAAAACGGTCGGCTGGTCAGAACGAACTAACAGAATGCACTGAAGAACAGAAAAGCCTGTGAAGAGTGAGCTGAAAATCAGAAATGAGCAGACAAGAATGCACTGGAAAACAGATACGAACTGACTACACGCGCTGAAAACCAGATACAAACCCACAAGCACAAACTGAAGAGCAGTAACGATCTAAAAAGCATGAGGCTGAAAAGCGCGAATTGTCTCTCACCAAACTTCTACTAACACGAGATAAACACGAAATTAGCAGAAGGAGCCCAAAGGGTGGCGCATTCAGTATTAAACTTCCCTTTTATAGTGCCGTCGTACGTGTTGTACGTCACCGTGTTCTTGACGGTCGGAATTTGGTGTGACCATCTGTATGCAAGACAAGCTTGAGCGGAATTCCGTCGGAAAAACCATCCATGGCTTTTCCGATGAAAATTCCGATCGTGTGTTTGTTGGCATTACATGTTCTCCGATTTTTGCTCTTATCTTGTTTTAACTTTTTATTACAACCGGTACCTCATTTTTACTGTTACACCTGAAAAGGGATATCCAGCCAAGTAAAATAGCAATCATGTCTGTTTCACTGTCGCAGAGTCTGAAACCAAATCTTAAAAAATGTAATTACATAAAAATGTAAGAATTATGAACTTCATATTCTGAAAAGTCTCTTTTTGTGCAAGAGCCACATGTGGGAAAATAATGGATCCATTTTGAATACAAGTACATACCGTACATTCTCACTGCTTCTTCAAATGCTATAGAAATCAAGTGGAATGATGTAACATTTCTGTTACTGCTCACCATGCCTAAAATGTTTTCCATTCCTGTTCACTGGTGACATGGTGAGCATTCCGAATATAATGTTTTGCAGACAGATAAGGTCGAATACAAAAAAACTTACATTTTTGCATTACAATGGAAGGTATTCATTATTGGCAGTACAAAAATTATCAATGTTAATTTAAGGCTGCATAATACGTGATTATCAGACATACAAATGAATCTGAAAATAGTTTTTACTTTTGAAAGTCAAAATGTCTGGGCCTTGTTTTATGGGTTTAGGATAGTGGTATATTTTACAGGGTTAATGTGAAATTCCTGACCCCTCAAATGCTTTATTAATTTTCAAGAAAATAAAAAAAATATTTTTTGCTTGATAATGACAGCTATAAGATAAGCATATGGGTTATGTACTGTATAACACTTGCACTATAAATAATTAAAGCCACATAGTGCATATGTGTACCACATTACCATAGTAATTCTAGCCAAAACAATTAACAATTTCCTGGCAATTCACCAAAGTAAAACTTTAAATGTCAAAAAAAAAAAGAAGACATAACAAATTAAATCAATTGCCGCCTACAGTGAGGCTGATCTGCTAAAGTACTTGAGATACTTTAGACAATAAAGTGTGTGAATATTGACTTATATGATCTAATTATGTGAAAAACGAATGATGATGCGTGCTTGAGCATGAAATGACATTGACACGCACACGAAATGACATTGACACGCACATTAACAGGAGCCCTCCACTTCCGCTCGGATAGCTGAGTCGTTCCACGCACGCCGCGAGTCACACAGCGGCGTCGGAACGGCTTTTGCTTTCCCTTGAACTGTCTGTTCATTTTGCTGAACCTCTACTGGGTTATGTAAGTGCTATATTTAAGCAATTAAAAAGCAATTAAAAAGCAGTATTACACTATTCCTGCCTTTTTGTGGCTCTTTGTGGTGGAGCTAATTCCACAGAATCACTTGATGCCAGTTTGATAAATGAAGTAGAGGATACATAAGCTGAAGAATTTTATGTTTAAAATTGAATATTGGATTGGGATCTGGTCTATCCTGCACAGAGGCGGCTCTGTAATTAGGCAAATTAGCCTCAGGCCTCGCAGTCACGGGGCCCTCGCGCACCCGTATAGTTTACCTAATTAGAGAGCCGCCTCTTCCAGCAGCAGAGATCTCCGCCATCACACAGTCCAGAGTCCCCTCGCTCTACTACAGGGAGAGATAACAGGCTGCGAGTTGGACAAAGGTACTGTGTGATCAGAGCTCATGTACAGCTCCGGATCACAGACAGAGAGAGATGCTCAGCAGAGTCAGCTCTCTGACAGATCTCCCCCTCCCCCTGCTGCCTGCAAAGCCAGACAGGAGAAGAGACAGCTGCTTATGCTCCTCCTCCCGCCCTCTCTTCTTGTGTCTGCCCCGCCCACTCTCCTCGGCAGTGTTCTCTGTTCTGCCTCAGTGAAGGGGATGTGTGGCCGGGAGGATTCATGCTAAAGTCCAGGAAACAGAAAAGGAAAAGGGGAGTTATATCCATCCATCCAGTCCCTCCTGCCTCCCAGTGAGTACACTGATGTAGGGGATGCCCTTCCTTCCCTTCTTCCCCCATCCCCCATCCCCCTCGCTTTCTATCTTTCTTCCTTTCTTTCCTTCTTTCTTTCTCTTTCTTTCTCCATCCCCCTCTCTTTCTTTCTTTCTCATTCTTTCTTTCTTTCCTTCCAATCCTTCTTTCTTTCTTTCTTTTTTTCCTTTCTTTCCTTTCTTTCCTTTCTTTCTTTCTTTCTTTCTTTCTTTCTTTCTTTCTTTCTTTCTTTCTTTCTTTCTTTCTTTCTTTCTTTCTTTCTTTCTTTCTTTCTTTCTCTGAAAGCTTGTGCATGACTGGATGATGGACATCAGCAGAGCTTCCCTCTTTCACTAAGCTAAGGGAAAATGATCTTGTAAAATTAAAAATATTTTCGTAAAGTGAACATATTATCAGCATTGGTAAATTAACTTCAGAATGCCCAAAAATGATTGCAAGAAGAAAAGAAAACAGAGGTAAGAGAAAAAAAAATCTCTTTACATTTTGGGGCCTGATGCCACCCCCCTGCTCCTGCTGATTGAAGCCTTTGAGTTTCAATATGGTAAAAACAATGCTGAATAATCTTTTTTTTTGTCTATGAACTACTAAACCAAAGGAGTGTATTAGCTGGTTAATTTTATAAATGTAAAATTAGTCATTGATAATAACTTGTAAAAATGTATATAATCCACTGAGTTTTATTACTTGGGTACATGATTTCTAAAAAATTAAAATACTGGGTTTTATAATAGCATCCTATAGTAGCTTATATACTTCATCAGATCACTGCTGAGTAGATTTTGAAGGCGAACCTCAGATATTTCAGCAGTATTATTATTTAATGAGAAGGCTCGGTATCTGATTAATCACCAGAAGGACAAGGGTCCTGCAATGTTTGATTAACAAAACTGCCTTGCATGAAGGCAATTTATTTTATACAAGGTAAGGTGTCATAATTTCTTTTTGAAATAATGAGCATGATAAGAACTTTAGATCATGTAGTGTACGGTGAAATTATACCCAGAACTGGTATCGCCAAAGAATGAATGTGTCTTAACTATCCTTTGACTCAAAATATACTCCCCTTTTATTCTTTCATTATTACACATTCCCTGCCTTTAGAACAAATCATAGTGAACTGATATATTCAGAATGTGTTCAGCTTAAAGCAGAACTACACTACATCTGCCCCCTCCAGCAAAGAGACATGCCCCATCCAGCAAAGAGACATGCCCAATCCAGCAAAGAGACATGCCCCCTCCAGCAAAGAGACATGCCCCCTCCAGCAAAGATACATGCCCCCTCCAGCAAAGAGACATGCTCAATACAACAAAGAGACATGCCCTCTCCAGCAAAGATACATGCCCCCTTCAGTAAAGAGACATGCCCAATCCAGCAAAGAGACATGCCCCCTCCAGCAAAGAGACATGCCCCCTCCAGCAAAGATACATGCCCCCTCCAGCAAAGAGACATGCCCAATACAACAAAGAGACATGCCCTCCCCAGCAAAGATACATGCCCCCTTCAGTAAAGAGACATGCCCCCTCCTGCAAAGTGGCATGCCCCCTCCAGCAAAGAGACATGCCCAAAAACATCAGCTCACAGGTATATGAATTGTACAGCACCATGAAAGCTCCCCCCTTTCTCTTCACCGCCACCTACCAGCTAAGCTCTGATCCCAGTTCAGTGATGCAACATGTGGCGACAGCAGCACTGCAGTGGTGGCTAGGGTGACCACATCTCCAAACTGCTGAGGGGGGATGTAGTCTTGAAGTTGATGGGGGATTCAGCAGCGGGTGATTTGTCGGGCAAATAGCTGGTGTTAGCACTTAAATCATCCCAGCACAATGATTGATATGGTGTAAGAATGATCAAATCACATTATTTATATTACTACATTGTAATATGTAATGAAATAGTTCAACTCATCACAATGCAGAATCAGTGGGAACCCTGAGCTTGCCGCTTGCCACTTGCCACCAGATGCAGCATGCCACCGTCGCCTGCCACCAGATGCAGCTTGTTACTTGCCACCGTTGCCTGCCGCCAGATGCAGTGTGCCACTTGCCATCCATAGCCTACCCCCAGATACAGTGGCACTTGCCACCCATAGCCTGCCACCAGATTCAGTGGCACTTGCCACCCATAGCCTGCCACTAGATGCAGCGTACCACTTACCACCCATGGCTATGTCACTTGCCACCCATAGCTTGCCCCCAGATGCAGTGTATCACTTGCCACACATAGCCTGCCACCAGATGCAGATTCGAAAGCCGCGGAACACCCTTTAAAAGTCTATGGGAGAAATCAAAAGTGTTAATTTTAATGGTTAATATGCAAGTTATTGTCATAAAAAGTGTTTGGAGACCTGGGTCCTGCCCCAGGGGACATGTATCAATGCAAAAAAAGTTTTAAAAACGGCCTTTTGTTCGGGAGCAGTGAGTTTAATAATGCTTAAAGTGAAAAAATAAAAGTGTAATATTCCTTTAAATTTTATACCTGGGGAGTGTCTATAGTATGCTTGTAAAGTGGCGCATGTTTCCCGTGTTTAGAACAGTCTGACAGCAAAATTACATTTCTAAAGGAAAAAAAGTCATTTAAAACTACTTGTCTATAATGAATTGTCGGTCCCGGCAATACACATAAAAGTTCATTGATAAAAACGGCATGGGATTCCCCCACAGGGGAACCCCATACCAAAATTTAAAAAAAATGTGTGGGGGCCCCCCAAATTCCATACAAGGCCCTTCAGGTCTGGTATGGATTTTAAGGGGAACCCCACGCCAAAATTTAAAAAAAAATGGTGTGGGGTCTCCTAAAAAATCCATACCAGACCCTTATCTGAGCATGTAACCTGGCAGGAAAAGGGGGGGGGGCACTTGCTACCCACAGCTGTGTCACTTGCCATTCATAGCCTGCCACCAGAGGCAGTGTACCACTTAAAACCCATAGCCTACCACCAGATGCAATGTTCCACTTGCCACCCATAGCATGCCATCAGATGCAGTGTTCCACTTGCCACCCATTGCCTGCCACCAGGTGCAGTGTGCCACTTGCCACCCATAACCTGCCACCAGATGCAGTGGCACTTGCCACTCATAGCCTGCCACCAGATGCAGTGTGCCACTTGTCACCCATAGTCTGCCACTAGATGCAGTGCCATTTGCCACCCATAGCCTGCTACCAAATGCAGTGTTCCATTTGACACCCATAGCTGGTCACCAGATGCAGTGTTCCACTTGCCACCCATAGCCTGCTGCTAGATGCAATGCCACTTGCCACCCATAGCATGCCACCATATGCAGTGTACGACTTGCCACCCGTAGCCTGCCACTGGATGCAGTGTGCCACTTGCCACCCATAGCCTGCCACCAGATGAAGTGTGCCACTTGCCACCCACAGCTGTGCCACTTGCCACCCATAGCCTGCCACCAGATGAAGTGTGCCACTTGGCACCCACAGCTGTGCCACTTGCCACCCATAGCCTGCCACCATATGCAGTGCCACTTGCCACCCATTGCCTGCCACCAGATGCAGTGTGCCGATTGCCACCTGCAGCTATGCCACTTGCCACTCATAGCCTGCCACCAGAGGCAGTGTACCACTTAAAACCCATAGCCTACCATCAGATGCAATGTTCCACTTGCCACCCATAGCACGCCATCAGATGCAGTGTTCCACTTGCCACCCATAGCCTGCCACCAGATACAGTGTGCCACTTGCCACCCATAGCCTGCCACTAGATGCAGTGGCACTTGCCACTCATAGCCTGCCACCAGATGCAGTGTGCCACTTGTCACCCATAGTCTGCCACTAGATGCAGTGCCATTTGCCACCCATAGCCTGCTACCAAATGCAGTGTTCCATTTGACACCCATAGCCGGTCACCAGATGCAGTGTTCCACTTGCCATCCATAGCCTGCTGCTAGATGCAATGCCACTTGCCACCCATAGCATGCCACCATATGCAGTGTACCACTTGCCACCCATAGCCTGCCACTGGATGCAGTGTGCCACTTGCCACCCATAGCCTGCCACCAGATTAAGTGTGCCACTTGCCACCCACAGCTGTGCCACTTGCCACCCATAGCCTGCCACCAGATGAAGTGTGCCACTTGCCACCCACAGCTGTGCCACTTGCCACCCACAGCCTGCCACCATATGCAGTGCCACTTGCCACCCATTGCCTGCCACCACATGCAGTGTGCCAATTGCCACCTGCAGCTATGCCACTTGCCACCCATAGCCTGCCACCAGATGCAGTGTGTCACTTACCACTCATAGCCTGCCACTAGATTCAGTGTGCTACTTGCCACCCACAGCTGATTCACTTGCCACCCATAGCCTGCCACCAGATGCAGTATGCCACTTGCCACCTGCAGCTGTGTCACTTGCCACCTGTAGCCTGCCAACAGATGCAGTGTGTCACTTGCCACCCGCAGCTGTGTCACTTGCCCCCCATAGCCTGCCACCAGATGCAGTGTGCCACTTGCCACCAGCCACTGTGTCACTTTCCACCATAGCCTGCCACCGGATGCAGTGTGCCACTTGCCACCCACAGCTGGGCCACTTGCCACCCATAGCCTGCCACCATATGCAGTGCCACTTGCCACCCATTGCCTGCCACCAGATGCAGTGTGCCAATTGCCACCTGCAGCTATGCCACTTGCCACTCATAGCCTGCCACCAGAGACAGTGTACCACTTAAAACCCATAGCCTACCATCAGATGCAATGTTCCACTTGCCACCCATAGCATGCCATCAGATGCAGTGTTCCACTTGCCACCCATAGCCTGCCACCAGATGCAGTGTGCCACTTGCCACCCATAGCCTGCCACCAGATGCAGTGGCACTTGCCACTCATAGCCTGCCACCAGATGCAGTGTGCCACTTGTCACCCATAGTTTGCCACTAGATGCAGTGCCATTTGCCACCCATAGCCTGCTACCAAATGCAGTGTTCCATTTGACACCCATAGCCGGTCACCAGATGCAGTGTTCCACTTGCCATCCATAGCCTGCTGCTAGATGCAATGCCACTTGCCACCCATAGCATGCCACCATATGCAGTGTACCACTTGCCACCCATAGCCTGCCACTGGATGCAGTGTGCCACTTGCCACCCATAGCCTGCCACCAGACTAAGTGTGCCACTTGACACCCACAGCTGTGCCACTTGCCACCCATAGCCTGCCACCAGATGAAGTGTGCCACTTGCCACCCACAGCTGTGCCACTTGCCACCCATAGCCTGCCACCATATGCAGTGCCACTTGCCACCCATTGCCTGCCACCAGATGCAGTGTGCCAATTGCCACCTGCAGCTATGCCACTTGCCACCCATAGCCTGCCACCAGATGCAGTGTGTCACTTACCACTCATAGCCTGCCACTAGATTCAGTGTGCTACTTGCCACCCACAGCTGTTTCACTTGCCACCCATAGCCTGCCACCAGATGCAGTATGCCACTTGCCACCTGCAGCTGTGTCACTTGCCACCTGTAGCCTGCCAACAGATGCAGTGCGTCACTTGCCACCCGCAGCTGTGTCACTTGCCCCCCATAGCCTGCCACCAGATGCAGTGTGCCGCTTGCCACCAGCCACTGTGTCACTTTCCACCATAGCCTGCCACCGGATGTAGTGTGCCACTTGCTACCCGCAGCAATGTCACTTGCCACCCATAGCCTGCCACAAGATGCAGTGTTCCACTTGCCACCCATAGCCTGCCACCAGATGCAGTTTTCCACTTGCCACCCATATCCTGCCACCAGATGCAGTGTGCCACTTGCCACCCACAGCTGTGCCACTTGCCACCCATAGCCTGCCACCAGATGCAGTGTGCTACTTGCCACCCACAGCTGTTCCACTTGTCACTCATAGCCTGCCACCAGATGCAGTGTGCCACTTGCCACCTGCAGCTGTGTCACTTGCCACCCATAGCCTGCCACCAGATGCAGTGTGCCACTTGCCACCCATGACTGTGTCAGTTTCCACCATAGCCTTCCACCGGATGCAGTGTGCCACTTGCTACCCGCAGCAGTGTCACTTGCCACTCATAGCCTGCCACCAGATGCAGTGTTCCACTTGCCACCCATAGCCTGCCACCAGATGCAGTGTTCCACTTGCCACCCATAGTCTGCCACCAGATGCAGTGTGCCACTTGCCACCCATAGCCTGCCACCAGATGCAGTGTGCCACTTGCAACCTATTGCCTTCCACCAGATGCAGTGCCACTTGCCACCCATCACCTGCCACCAGATGCAGTGCCATTTGCCACCCACAGCCTAGTCACTTGCCACCCGCAGCTGTGTTACTTGCCACCCGCAGCCTGCCACCAGATGCAGTGCCACTTGCCAACTGCAGCCTACCACCAGTCCAACACACCAGAGCCTCAAGAAGGTGAACGCCTCTCCTGCTGCTGGCTGCCAATGTGATTCCTACCATGCACGGGCCAGGGGGAGTCACATCTTTAGCTCTGAGGGATTTATTCTGGAACCTGTAGTTCACTAGTTGGGGGGAGTCACATCCTTAGATATCAAGGGTTCATGCTGGGACTTGTAGTCCTTCACTTTTGGGGGGTCACATGCCCAGATATCTCCTCCTCCTCCTAGCCCTCCGAGGGTGTCATCCCATCTGTCTTCTCCTCTGCTGCCAGCATACTCATCTGCCGACCATCCTCTCTGCAGTCTGCGCTGAGAGGCTTGCTAGTGGCTCCAGGCTGATGCACACACCCCCTGAACTCTGATGTGAGGTACTCACAGTTTAGCACAGAATGCTGGCTGCTGGAGGAGGCCTGACTGATGATCTTAAGCCTCATATCTCATCTGTTTGTAAGTGCTTTGGTTTGTCTTTTTTTACCTAAACTCTTTAAAGGTTTTGTTCCAGCTCTCCCTCCCCCTGGGCACTGCAATCAGCTCCTCATGATGTGTCAGCTGCATGCCTCCAGAGAACATACAGGGAGGAGGTGGGTGGAGCTAGTGGAGGAGGAGGAAGTTAAATCCTCCTCCGCTCTGAATGCTGGGGCCTCTCTCTCCTTCTTCTCATGACGTCACTGGTTGCTAGATGGCAGGTGGGCCGCGGCTAGCAACCAGTTTGGGCAGGGAGCTAGGGGCCGCTGGTAAACAACTTGAATCGGGTCTCAACCAGCCAGGAGTCCACCAGGACAGTGAGTGACAGCAGCGATGCAGTACAAGGATGACACTTCATGCTAGAGAGAGGGAGCCTCAATTCCTCAGGCAGTGCGCCCTTGTTGCCGCCCCTCTTAAAGTGTCGCCTGGGTCCCATGGACCCCCCGGGACCCATTGTAGGGCCGGCCCTGATCTGAACACCACAAACCAAAAGGGCTGTTTAATTTATTTGTGATATTCAAAGCAAACTCATCCATTCGTCCATGTTTGCATGCTTTATTTTGCTGAGAAATTGCTTTGAAAAATGCCCCCCTAGCAATTCTGGCCGTGGCTATTTTAAGAAAGGGCAGATAATTCATGTAGTATTTACTTTCTGGAAGCCATCTGCTCTTACCGCAGGGATGCAGGCAGGAGAGTGTGCTTAGCTGAGAAAACTCCTCCTTGCCGCCTGAAGACTCCTGGGATGGATGACATCATTTGCCTAAGACTGGAAACCAGGAAGTAACTGAAGAAATGTGAAAGTATAAAACATGTAAATATGAGATATCGTTCTATTTACTAATCATATAGTAAATGTGCAGCGCTAATAAAGTGACAACATTGACAAATGGGGATCCCCACTAATAGGGATCCTTATAGATCCTTAACAAGTGTGATGAAGTGAATCTCCTTGCAAAAGCTAAATTAGGTAGTAAAAATAAAAAATTGATAACCAAAGGTTTTCATATGATAAAGTGTCATGTGCAGTTAAAGTGCAAATGGTAATCCAAGATATGTTATATAAAGGCAATAACATCATGTGTTCATAACCATACACAAATAATGATCACTGTATCAACAGTAATTGTAAAAATAGTATAGAAGAAAGTCCAAAATGGTGCTGCTTTCTTCTATACTATTTTGTATTTTTATTTTTTATTTTATTTATTATTTATTATTATATTATATTATATTATATTATATATATTATATTATTTATTTTTATTTTTCTATTTATTTTTCTATATCACCAGATGGCCAAGCCCCATGGCACTGTGCTTTCTTGTGACAGACGCTGGGACCTGTTTTCCTACAGCACTGCCATATAAAAGCACATTGCAGACACCTGCCTATTAGGCCTATTGAAGGAGCAGTGGCTCCGAGCACGTAACCTTCTCTCAACCTCCCTGCTAGCCCTACTCCCTGGACGATCCCTCTCTTGGATACCGAACCCGGAAGCAGACGGACGACCTGTGACGTCATGCACGCTCCACGTGCGCTCCACGCCGGCCCCTAGTTTCTTCCTGATGGCCACAGAAGGAGCTCCCGGCTGGTAATCCACCTTCTGCAGCCCAGCATCCCTGCAGCGTCACCACCACAGGATCAGAGGGAACACCGAGGACCACATATCTATACAGATGAGCCTTTTATATGTTTTTATCCTGTAAGTGTGTTTTTACCTGGTGTCATTAAACATCATTTGTTAATACTACACTCAGGTGGCGCTTCCTTCTCTACCCCTCTCTCATCCATCACAGAGCCAGCTCTCTGAGGACAGCAGCTGCCTAGCCTACCAGCCTACTTTAACCATTACATTACCGGTTACCACTTAACCCTTGAACTTCCAGCCTGTCCCCTATGGACTAAGTTGCTCAGCCCTTTATATCTCTTGACCACAGGTGGCACTGTGCTTTCTTGTGACAGACGCTGGGACCTGTTATCCCACAGCACTGTCATATAAAAGCACATTGCAGACACCTCCCTATTAGGCCTATTGAAGGAGCAGTGGCTCAGAGCACGTAGCCTTCTCTCAACCTCCCTGCTAGCCCTCCTCCCTGGACGATCCCTCCCCTGGATACCGAACCCGGAAGTAGACGGACGACCTGTGACGTCATGCACGCTCCACGTGCGCTCCACGTCGGCCCCTAGTCTCTTCCTGATGGCCACAGAAGGAGCTCCCGGCTGGTAATCCACCTTCTGCAGCCCAGCATCCCTGCAGCGTCACCACCACAGGATCAGAGGGAACACCGAGGACCACATACCTATACAGATGAGCCTTTTATATGTTTTTATCCTGTAAGTGTGTTTTTACCTGGTGTCATTAAACATCATTTGTTAATACTACACTTAGGTGGAGCTTCCTTCTCTACCCCTCTCTCAACCATCACAGAGCCAGCTCTCTGAGGACAGCAGCCGCCTAGCCTACCAGCCTACTTTAACCATTACATTACCAGTTACCACTTAACCCTTGAACTTCCAGCCTGTCCCCTATGGACTAAGTTGCTCAGCCCTTTATATCTCCTGTTATATATGGACTTGTGTGTTTGCGCTTACAGTTGCCAATACTCTATATAAGAAATGGCAGACACCAAAGATGACACAATGGCGGGAGCCAGCTTAACAGGAGAACTGTTTTTTAAATTTTTAGTGGGTCAGTGGCGGCGGAGAAAGTAGATATCGGCGGAGGGAGAAGACCAAAGGAAGAAGACATCGGTGGTGGTACTGGAGAAAGAAGACATGCTGGAGCTACGATGGGGGACATTCTTCATTTTTAATAAAGGACTTGTCAAAAACAGTCTCTTGTTTTTTGTGAAGGGGCCGGGGTCCAGGGGCCCTTCCAGATTTCGCTAAGGGTCTGGTATAGATTTTGGGGGGGACCCAACGCCGTTTTTTTTAAATTTGGCTTGGGGTTCCCCTTCAAGATCCATATCAGACTCAAAGGGCCTTGTATTGATCTGGGGGACGCTCCACGCAGTTTTTTAAGAAAAATTGGCGTGGGGTTCCTCTTCAAGATCCTCAGTCGCATGCCACAAGTCGGATCAGTTAAGATGGTGATCCAACTTGGATGTGACTTACATTCAAACCAGTGGGCTGAAATCATGCCCAAGTTGGACCAAAGTAGTTCAAGAACCTTTTTCAAAGTCGGACCAACACAAGTCGGGCCAGTTAAGAGGGCTCTCATAGGTAACATGCGACTTGTGCTCTTGAAGTTGGAGCGCATGTCGGACCAGTGTGAACCAACACTTAATCAGGTTTTATCTGGGAGTTTAACAAGGGGAAGGGGGAAACATCACATCTGCAAAACTCATCAAAGCATTTCTGACAGTTGTTAAGCAGAAATAGGTAGTCCACACCAAAGTTAGTTGTCTTAAAGGGACTCTGTCATAAGGAAACACAGTGTTGTCAGATGTTAGGCCAATCACTGATCCCTTTAGATGGCACATCTTCTGGGGCAGCCAAACTGCTTTAGTGCCTGGGTTAAATGCCTTTAGTTTTACATCTGAGATCATTCAGAATACATTGACAGGTGCATTCGACTTGTAGTTGACCTCTTTCTGCCATGCATTGGACCTGATTAACTGCTTGCCGCCCGCCCCGCCATCAAATGAAGGTGGGGCGGTGCGGCTCTTGTTCTGGGATGGTGACATATAACACGTCCCAGAACGGCTGTTCTCCCACGCCCGCGGGCGCATGTAGCGTGGCGATCGTGGCTGTGTTGTGTTGCTAGGACAAGGCGTGACCCCGATCTCTGTAAAGAGCCGCGACCAATCGCATCCGGTCACATGTAAACACGGAGATACCGGTAATCGGGTCTCCTCGCCTCACAATGACAGACCTTGTGGCAAGGAGAGCCGATTAGCGGCATCTCCACGCAGGGGGACATATAGGAATGTAATCAGGCCTAATTATCATATAAAAACACAGTGTCAATAATCAGTGCCCACCATTGCCCACCAATGCCAGCAATCAGTGCCCACCAGTGGCAGCAATCAGTGCCCATAAGTGCCCATTAGCGATTCCAGTCAGTGCTGGCAATCAGTGCTGCCTATCAGTACTGCCCATCAATGCCCATCACTGCTGTCTGTCAAATCCCATTAGTAATGCCCATCAGTGTTGCCCATCAGTGCCACCCATCAGGGCCCATCAGTACCGCCTATCCATGCTGCCTATCAGTGCCCACCAGTGCCGCCTATCAGTGCCCACCAGTGCTGCCTAACAGTGCCCATTAGTGCCGCCTATCAGTGCTCATTAGTGCCACATATCAGTGCCACCTATCAGTGCCCATAAGTGCGGTATATTAGTGCCTCCTCATCAGTGCCACTAAATCAGTACCCATAAGTGCCACCTCATCAGTGCCCATAAGTGTCACTTCATCAATGCCCACCAGTTCAGCCAATCAGTGCCCATCAGTCCTGCCTCATCAGTGGCAAAGAATTATTTAGTTACAAAATTTACTGACAGAAAAAAATAAAAAACATTTTTTTTTCAAACTTTTTGGTCTTTTTTTTGTTGTAAAAAATAAAAAACCCAACAGTGAATAAATACCACCAAAAGAAATCTCTATTTGTGTGAAGAAAAGGATAAAAAATCTGTTTGGGTACAGTGTTGCATGACCGCGCAATTGTCATTCAAAGTGCAACAGTGCTAAAAGCTGAAAAATGGCCTGGGCAAGAAGGGGGTAAGGGTGCCCTGTAGGCAAGTGGTTAAAGTCAGTTTTGAATTACCATAGACTTTATGGGAAGCAAAACCATTTGAAAAAAGATACCGTAATAAACACAGACCCATATTTGGCTATAATATGTAAGGTGAGGCCACACAGACCTGGAAAAAGTATACAGTTTATGAGCACAGCTAGTGACGATAAATGGAAGATGTGTTTTTTGAGGGTAGGAGATAAGGCAATGACTATTGATTATTGAAAAACGGTACAATTCTAGAATCTGTGTGGGTACTTTTAAATAATACAATGCTGCATCCTGTCACACATCAGTTTAAGGAGGTATTAAATCCAAAACCAAAAATGTAACATATTGCAGCTTACCAACCATTAGATGAGGTGGCTGCATTATTTTTCCCTTTTCCCTCTGTTTTCTCCTGGTGATAGGGTCAGTAACACTCCTCTTGTGTTAGAGTGCACCCACTCCAGATGAATGGGCACAGGGGTCATAAATAAAAGCTGATCATTTTAAGCACCCCTGCCAGTGCTAAGTCTCTCATCTTTCTAACTGATACTTTCTGTTGGACAGCTTGTTCTTTTGAAAGACAACAGGTTTACTGACCAGATCGAAAAATAGACAGAAAGCGCCTCTAAGTGCAGATTTCCATATTTATTGTAAATGTAAAATAAAAGTTAAATATAAGATAAAATTGACAATTAGCTACAATTAGCTACTTACTAACATATGCGCCACATCATTAAAAAAAAAAGTAAGTGGCCAATTGGCTATTTCATCTTTACAATAAATATGTAAATATGCACTTAGAGGCACTTTCCTTCTGTTTTTCTGTTTGACATTTAGAGCCTAAACTACTTCCAAACTCTGGAACGGCTTGCCCTGGTGCTTCCTTTTGGACATTTGGACTTTGCATATATATGACAAAGACTTATACCTATGGATGCATTTTATTATTATTCCTTTGATACTGGGTGTACTATCGATAGCATCTACATCCATATCTTTTTACTGGAATTACTGACCAGATCATCAGATGAAAATAGAAGAAAGAAAGCCCATAAAACAAAACAAATGCAACCAACACATCTAGAAATTGGTAAGCTGCAATATAATAAATGTTTACTTTTGGGTTTATTACCAATTAAGAAATTCCAACCTAATGAAGCTTTCCTCTATAAAGTTATATTTTTCCTGTGAAGCACCCAGAATTCATGACCCAGGCTATACCACAAGACAAGATTAACCCTGTCCTCTTTCTGGTCTAATCTCCATTTTCTGTCATTCAATTGTCAAATGGCAGCACTGAGGTGGGCAGTAAAGGGCTTGGCATTTGATATTTTAATGAAAGGGGTGTGACCTTACTCTTATAGGGAGCAAGGCATGATTTCAACTTGGAGAGAAGCAAAGATCCTATGTAAAACCTGGATCAACAATCCAAGGGATTCCACAGCAACAAACGATCCATTTAAAGTGTTCCTAAACCCAGGACCCTGCCTTCACTATATCTGGTCTCCCACAGTACACCGAACATGGAAATGCAATCATTTTAGTAAATATGAACTGTTAAATACCTATTTTTCTCATCGGCATTTAGAGCAGTCCTGTGACATCTGTCGGTGTCTGGTTAAAGCTTGTAGGGGGAGTTTCTCCCCTGATTGTTCTACAAGGATGCAGGACCCCTGACCCTCTTTTTTGTATAGTGCTGATTGGCCCTGTGCTGATCACATGCACGCTCCCAAGAAAAAAAACTCTCCAGCAATACACACCAAGCTGAGCATGTGTCCCTGAGCTCTGTACTATCAGGAAATGATTAGGGACAGTGGACAAAGAGGAGGGTCTGTGCATACAGGATCAAACAGCTCTTTTTACACAATGCAGAAGATTAACCCCTTAGGTTCCACACTGAGTATAACAAGCATGCTTTACTGCATATACAGACCGCTTTTACTGTTGTGGGTTAAGTAACACTTTAGGAATGTAGATACATGTTGTGTGCCTTTCAGCAGTACTGATAGCTTAGCCTTTTTTTTTTAATGGCAGTTCAGGTTCATTTTAAATAGAAAGTACTCAAACTATTTATTATCACCAGATGATTATTTACTAAGCTTTTAATGGAACCTTAATAATAAGCGCTCTATTCCACAGATACACTTTTCATTTCCATATATTTCACACTGTGGTTAAGTGATTGCACTCTGGCTTCTCAGTTCCCTAGTCCCCCAAGTGTCTATTGCTTATACAACCCATCTTCACTCATTTTATGCTTTAATAAAATATATGAGAGTGCCTTATAACACAATACTGACATCTGCACATAACACAGATATGAATGAATGTTCTGTAAAGATTGTGTTGCAAGAAGCAGAGAGCTCAGTGTTAGCATTACCAGGGCTGATAATTACTTGTAGTTCAAAATTCGGGGAGAGTCCGGGGTGATGGCACAGAATTTTCAGAACAGGAAAGGTGTTGTCATTCTTTCTAGATAGTCATATAGCACTGCTGGGGTAGGTGGATGACAAACTGATTTCCATTAGTCTAGAAATTTTTATAATGTGCAATGCATATGTTTATAAATAGTATACTGTATAGTATATAACAGTATACAGTATCTCACAAACGTGAGTACACCCCTCACATTTTTGTAAATATTTTATTATATCTTTTCATGTGACAACCCTGAAGAAATGACATTTTGCCACAATGTAAGTGAAAATGTCCAAATTGGGCCCAATTAGCCATTTTCCCTCCCCGTTGTCATGTGACTCGTTAGTGTTATACACATACATACATACACATGGTCGGACTTTGTTCGGACATTTCGACAACAAAATCCTAGGATTTTTTCAGACGGATGTTGGCTCAAACTTATCTTGCATACACACGGTCACATAAAGTTGTCGGAAAATCCGATCATTCTGAACGCGGTGACGTAAAACACGTACGTCGGGACTATAAACGGGGCAGTGGCCAATAGCTTTCATCTCTTTATTTATTCTGAGCATGCGTGGTACTTTGTCCATCGGATTTGTGTACACACGATCAGAATTTCCGACAATGGATTTTGTTGTCGGAAAATTTTATCTCCTGCTCTCCAACTTTGTGTGTCGGAAAATCCGATGGAAAATGTCCGATGGAGCCCACACACGGTCGGAATTTCCGACAACACGCTCCGATCGGACATTTTCCATCGGAAAATCCGACCGTGTGTACGGGGCATAACAAGGTCTCAGGTGTGAATGGGGAGCAGGTGTGTTAAATTTGGTGTTATCGCTCTCACTCTCTCATTCTGGTCACTGGAAGTATAACATGGCTCCTCAAGGCAAAGAATTCTGAGGATCTGAAAAAAGAATTGCTGCTCTACATAAAGATGGCCTAGGCTATAAGAAGATAGCCAAGACCCTGAAACTGAGCTGCAGCACGGTGGCCAAGAGCATACAGTGGTTTAAAAGAACAGGTTCCACTCAGAACAGGCCTCGCCATGGTCAACCAAAGAAGTTGAGTGCACGTGCTCATCATCATATTCGAGGTTGTCTTTGGGAAATAGACGTATGAGTTCTGTCATCGTTGCAGAGGTTGAAGGGGTGGGGGGTCAGCCTGTCAGTGCTCAGACCATATGCTGCACACTGCATCAAACTGGTCTGCATGGCTGTTGTCCCAGAAGGAAGCCTCTTCTAAAGATGATGTACAAGAAAGCTAGCAAACAGCTTGCTGAAGACAAGCAGACTAAGGACATGCATTACTAGAACCATGTCCTGTGGTCTGATGAACCAAGATAAACTTATTTAGTTCAGATGGTGTCAAGCGTGTGTGGCAGCAACCAGGTGAGGAGCACAAAGACAAGTGTGTCTTACCTACAGTCAAGCATGGTGGTGGGAGTGTCATGGTCTGGGGCTGCATGAGTGCCCTCGGCACTGAGGAGTTACAGTTCATTGGGGGAACCATAAATGCCAACATGTACTGTAAATTATTAAGGTGTACTAAAGCACTTATATGTAGAATGAATATTAATATGAACCGGTGTTAAAGTATTTAGAAAACAAACGTGAAAAAAATGAATAAATGAGTAAATGTGCAAATAACAGGGACTGGGATAAAAGTGAATATATACCAAAAATCCTCTAGAATGTGGGTGAAAAATAGGAAATAACCAAATAATTAAAGCTGCTCTGGTACCACTATAATAAAAAAAACTAATTTAAATAGTAAGGTGTGCTAATAATTAACTTCCTATTGGAATATTACACATATAATATATACCGTGAAGTAAAACAAAAATATTATGTGAACCACAGTCAAAATTAGGGCTTAAAATAATTAAAATCCATAGCTGCCTTAAAAAAACATCCAGGTAAAAAACAGGAAAAAATTGTACAGCAAATGAAATGATGTGTCTCAGTCCTTATAAATAGCGACAAATATTCTTTGTGTGTTCAAAAACCTCCATCAAAGATGCTATTTCCAATTTCTTTAATCAAAACAATTAAAAAGGGCTGTGAGTCTCTGCCCTGTAATTCTGAAGCTTATAGATAATGGTTTAGAATCATCCCATTACGTATTTGGATTGTGTAATACAAAGAAAGACAAACACTGTCTGAATCCACAGCATATTAACTCACATTTTAGCTGGCAAATAACAGCGCTTGTAAAATAATCAGGAACAGTTTCGTTTTCCTTCCTCTCGCCGCTGACAATGTGTCTTGCATATAGGCAGTTTGGATGATGTCACTGGCTCCTCCTGACGCGTTGCGTCACATGACTTTATCAAGGGTAGCCATGTGACCGCAAAGACTCCATCTTTATGCTCGTACAATCGTTACGGTTGCCATAGTGACTGACGGTGATCATCGGAATCATCATACTGATTCAGCGCTTATATACTTTATTAATTTTCATTCATAAAACAATCCATTTAAAAACAATCCTACAAATACATCATTATTTATAAATATAGACAACCTGAATTATACTAGATAAAAATATGTAAATACAATCTAGTTACTTAATTTCTGCTGGTTAAGTACTCCCTCCAGTGGTTGTGGAGAGTGCAAGATCTCTAACATCCACCAGCTCCGTGATGTCATCATGGAGGAGTGGAAGAGGACTCCAGTGGCAACCTGTGAAACTCTGGTGAACTCCATGCCTGAGAGGGTTAGGGCAGTGCTGGAAAATAATGGTGGCCACACAAAATATTGACACTTTGGGCCCAATTTGGTCATTTTCACTTAGGGGTGTACTCACTTTTGTTGCCAACGGTTTAGACATTAATGGCTGTGTGTTGAGTTATTTTGAGGGGACAGCAAATTTACACTGTTATACAAGCTGTACACTCACTTCTTTACATTGTAGCAAAGTGTAATTTGTTCAGTGTTGTCACATGAAAAGATATAATAAAATATTTACAAAAATGTGAGAGGTGTACTCACTTTTGTGAGGTACTATATATATATATACTGTATATGAGTTCCAACTCGTGCGTTTGCCTTGACTGTACTATTAGCCTGTTGTACATTAGTATGAAAAGAAATATGGTTACGTGTTTCGTCATTGACATTATCAAAGCCTTCTTTTGATAACGTGAATGACGAAACACGTAAGACAGAGCACTTACGTCATACCCAGCATACTGACAGGGAGCTTGGAGCGCAGCTGAGACGCACGCTGTGGGCCGCCCGCTCCCTGGACACTGCTAATTTTGACCATAGCTGTAGCGTTTTCTCCCCTGGTGGGAAGTATTGCTTTTATCAATTGTACAAATAAAAGTTTTTAAACTACTGCACTATGGGAGCCCTGTCTCTTTCCTTAAGAGGATGTGACTACTGATAGCCGGTGAATCATCTCCTGGATACAGTCGTGCTGAACACAGGAACGGTGGGGACGTCCCACCTGGGATAGGAGCTCATCCACCTCTAACACTACACGCTTTCTACCCCTGCAGGGGTGCCAGGAGCTGGTGAGTGGGGACCCTTAAGGGGGATCACAAAAGTCACTGGATGCTTTTGGAGCACAAGAGTCACCTAGATGCTTATGAACATTTATTTTTTGCATGAATCATTTTTTTGCTATGAACACTGTGCCATTTTTTGGAGTCTCACTTTTATTCATTCTTTTGATCACTTTATGAATCATTTTTTGTCCCATATATTTTATATTTTTTGTACACTTTGCTATTTTTGAGCTTCACCTTCACAATTCAGGAATTCCTTATTTGAATTGGACGTTTATTTTTATTATATTTTTTGTGTTATATATATATTTCTTTGGATGTCACTTTCTGTTGTACCTTATTTTGGTCAACCAGAACACATCATATATACAAAGATGTTGTTTTTTTATCTTTAACACTTTTTAGTCTTGTATAGTTCATCTGTAGAAAAAATATCTAAAGGCACAGCAATTTGTTCAAGAATTAGAGTTCCAGTACACTGATTGTATTTATAGGATCCTTTTATTATCTTCAGATGCTTTATATAAATGTTATTTTATATACACTCTGTTACCAAAAGTATTGGGATGCCTGCCTATACACGCACATTAACTTTAATGGCATCCCAGTCTTAGTCCGTAGGGTTCAATATTGAGTTATCCCCACCATTTACAGCTATAACAGCTTCAACTCTTCTGGGAAGACTGTCCACAAGGTATAGGAGTGTGTCAATGTAAATGTTTGACCATTCTTCCAGAAGCGCATTTGTGAGGTCAGGCACTGATGTTGGACAAGAAGGCCTGGTTCACAGTCTCCGCTCTAATTCATCCCAAAGGTGTTCTATCGGGTTGAGGTCAGGACTTGGCTCCTTAGTTCCAGTGAAGGAAACTCTTAAGACGTCAGCATACCCATAACATTTTTGGACAAAAATGGCCCCTTCCTATTCCAACATGACTGCCTACCAGTGCACAAAGCAAGGTCCATAAAGACATGGCCTAAGCGAGTTTGGGGTGAAGGAACTTGACTGGCCTGCACAGAGTCCTGACCTCTATCCGAAACCTTTGGGATGAATTAGAGTGGAGACTGCGAGCCAGGCCTTCTCGTCCAGCATTAGTGTCTGACCTCACAAATGCACTTCTGGAAGAATGGTCAAACATTCCCATAGACATACTCCTAAACCTTGTGGACATCCTTCCCAGAGGAGTTGAAGCTGTTATAGCTGCAAAGGTTGCGCCAACTCAATATTGAACCCTATGGACTAAGACTGGGATGCCATTAAAGTTCATGTGTGTGTAAAGGCAGGTGTCCCAATACTCTTGACAATATAGTGTATACTATGCAGAACTGTTTATTGAGAGAGTCTGACATGTTGTGCTGTTTTTGAAAGGAAAAATATGATTTTGGCTAAAGAATCCAGAAAATGGAACTTAGAAAGTGTACTATAAATAGATTTTTAATAACAAAGAACCTTTGAGGGGGTCAGTATATATTTTTTTTTCATTTGATTTCATTTCAGCATCAAACTTTTTTAAAGCAGAATTATTTTTAAGTGACTTGAACTTTGCCTGTAATGTATTTTAACAACCTACTGTATGTTGCCTTAAAGTTGTTTCCATGCATTTTTTTTATATAAACAACCTATTTGCTAACAGACTGTAATGCACTTGGCAAAAGGGGACATCAAAGCAGTACTTTTTATTTCAAACAGCCTTGCAAATTGCGTACAAAAAGATTATCAGTCAAAATATAGAGAGCAAACAGGGAGCTGACTAAACCCTTCTGAATATACATTTACTAATGCGATCAAGAATCATTTTGTTTGTATGAAGCCACCCTCCTATCAGCGCTGCTACAACCATTTCTATGTATTTTTATAAGTGTCAGCGGGTTTGAATTAATAAAGGCAAATAGGCTGTTCTCTTTTCAAGGGAAGTTGCACTTTGCAAAGGACTCTTCCCCAAAAATAACTGAATGTGGTGCAATTGTATATTGTAAAAAATACCCAATCAAGTGTCATGCTTACCTGTAAAATCCATTTATTTGAGTACATCATGGGACACAGAGCAGTCATATACATTACTACCTGGGTTATACGCCACCTTTAGGTGAATGGAAACTGGTAGAATAACCAAAACAGGAGGGCCCCCTCTACTGTATACATTACCACCTGGGACGTTGCAGAGCAATAGCCTTGAGGGGAGGGAGACACACTGTATGAAAACACCATCAGATTTATACAGCATCCTGTAAAACACTACGGCCAAAAGCCGAGTCCTCTGCTGCCCTAACGTCCACCTGATAAAATCTTGTGAACGTATGTACCGAAGACCATGTAGTGGCCCTGCAAATTTTGCGCCACTGACGCCTGATGGTGAAAAGCCCAGAAGGTTCCAATGCCCCTGGTAGAATGAGCTCTAACCCCCAAAGGGAGGAGCCGTACCCTTCAGGCCATAGGCCGCTTGACCCTTCTTGGGGCCTAGAAGGTAGAACAATGTCTTGATTTAAATGAAAATTAGAAACTACCTTGGCCAAAAAGAATAGAAGAGGATGTAGAACCACCTTATCATGATGCAAAATTAAATATGGCTCTTTACAGGAAAGGGCCGCCAGTTCACAGACCTTTCTAAAAGTAGTTGCAAAAAGAAAATCCAACTTCAATGTCAAAAGAACTAACGGAAACTCGTTTTTCAAAAGGTTGCTCCTGTAGCACCGACAGAACCAACTTCAAATCCCAAGGACAAAGAGGAATCTTCACAGAAGGCAATAAATGAGTCGCTCCTTAAAGAAAAGTTTGGCTCGGGGAAAGCGTCCAAGGCTTGCCCACTGCTAATCTCATCCAGGATAGGCTGCTCTGTGTGTCCTCCACTGGCCAGCAACACACTTGTAATGTAGCTTTAAAAAAGCTTTCCTTGGCCATCAGTGCAACGTGCACCCGCCCGTGCGCACCCTCATGTCATTCCTATGCCCTCTAGTGGTCAAAAAAGCATAGCAAGAAAACATTTTTTTTCCAAACATGCCAGCCTAAGCATACACCGCTCCAGGGAATATAGATAATAATTGGACTGTGATTTTACACAGGGCCACTTACCCTTCACCCATTGCGGCGGGGTCTGTCACTACGAACCTTCAAGGACTGGGTACCATTTTAATATGGGGGTCCCCTCCCTTGGACCTGTACAGCACCCTACAGGAAATTCTTAGTTCTGAAGTGCCCAGGATTTCCACTACACAGGGTCCAGAACCTGAAGGTTGCATTACAGGCAAAACCTCGTAGTTGATTCTTGAATCTTCTTTACGAGGCTCAGGTACCATTTATCTTAGCATAGTAGCTTTTTGAAATGGATCCAATCTGGAAGAGCTGTCCCCTGATTCAGTGCCATCTTAAGAGCATTGTAGGCCCCAGGGCAATGCAGTGCACTGGAGCCCTGTCTACACAATCACGCATGATTGCCCATCAAATGCAGCTTTACTGCTCCCGTGAATGCAGCCTTACTGTGCCCGTGATTGCAGCCTCACTGTGCTCATCAAATGCAGCCTCACTGTGTCCATGAATGCAGCCTCACTGTGCCCACCATTGCAACCTCACTGTGCTCGTGAATGCAGCCTCACTGTGTCCACCATTGCAGCCTCACTGTGACCCCCATTACAGCCTCACTGTGCCCATGAATGCAGCCTCACTGTGCCCACAATTGCAGCCTCACTGTGCCTGTGAATGCAGCCTCACTGTGCCCACCATTGCAGCCTCACTGTGCCCATGAATGCAGCCTCACTGTGCCTACCATTGCAGCCTCACTGTGCCCCCCATTGCACCCTCACTGTGCCCACCATTACAGCCTCACTGTGCCCATGAATGCAGTCTCACTGTGCCCACAATTGCACCCTCACTGTGCCCGTGAATGCAGCATCACTGTGCCAATTAATACAGACTCACCATCGCCTGGTAACACAAACACAGCAGGCATCTTTTCCTGTGTATCATGGAGCTGGCTGGATCTGTGTTCGGCGGCCGCACTGTAACAAGGTCCCGCCCTCCTAGACAAGCTCATGTGATAAGCGGAACACTGATTCAATCTACTATTACACGAGCTGGTCTAGGGGGGCGGGACCTTGTTACAGCGTGGCCACCAAACACAGAACCAGCCAGCTCCATGATACACAGGAGGAGGAGGAGAGAGGGAAAGAGCGGAGCGCTGCACGCAACTCAAAGCGGCCTCAGGGCAGGCGGCCTACCGGGAAATTTTTCCGGTAGGCACACCTCCCAACTTTTGAACTTCCTAATGAGGGACACTTGAGGAAGGAAGTAACCTTGCATAGAGTGCCACTGCAAATGTGGGTGTGGTCAAACTTCTGACAGTGGGAGGAGCTTAAGGGGCGTCATTAAACAAAACTCGGGCTTCCTTGTAACTATAAAATATGCTTTTATTATTGTTTCGCAAGCAAGAGTCTCATGGATACATACGAACCCCAGCACATTCATTTTAAAAAAAGGCATGCAGGGTTTGGAGTGCATTATGTACAGAGTGCAGGGTACTGGGATGAGCTAAATACAGAGTGCAGGGTTCTGGATTGAGTTATATACAGAGTGCAGGGTTCTGGGATGAGCTTCATACATGAGTGCAGGGTTCTGGGATGAGCTATGTATAGAGTGCAGAGTTCTGGGATGAGCTATGTACAGAGTGCAGGGTTCTGGAATGAGCTATGTACAGAGTGCAGGGTTTTGGGGTGAACTATGTAATCTGATAAGATTCTGGGCACAGGCTTCACCAGAAATCTGTCTGTCATCTGTCAGGACACTGCCACAGCTTAACTGCAGCAACTTTTCTATCAGGCGCACACTGACCTGCCCTCCTCCAATGGAAAGCACATCCTTGTCTTCATTACAGATCTGCAACTGACCCAGCCCCCAGGCACAGAGTGAGTCACGGTGTGTGTACAGCATGATTGCTATGAGCTGCAGCCAATCACCATGAGGACAAGCAGCCGGAAGGTCAAATCAAAGAAGATTTTCACACGCACAGTGAGAAAACCAGCCTCAGGCTGCGGGATTCTGTGTGCACATGCGGGACAGCGGGAAAGCCCTCCCTTTGCATGACAATGCCGCCCATTCAGGGACGGTTGGGAGGTATGCTGGTAGGCCAGTCCAGCCCTGGCTGGGGTCGCTGGGCAGGTGGGGCCCCCAGGCAAGTGGTGCCCCCAGGCAACTGCCCAGCATGTCCATGCGAAAAGAGGGTCTTGCCCTGATTCTCAAGAACCTGTGCAGGATTACAGCACTTTTGCACCTTCCTGCCTAGGCCACCACCTCTGCAGTCAGGATAATTGAACCACTTCTTGGCCGTCATTCTGCTATAGGCTGGGTGTAAAGTGGTTAAAAGTAACCATCCACCTTTTAGACACTGATGGAAGAACTGTAGTACTTCCTGTATGGGAGGGGTAATATAGAGGGGGACTTCCTGTTTTGGTTATTCTACCAGTGTCCATTCACCTAAAGGTGGCATATAACCCAGGTAGTAATTATATGGCTGCTCTGTGTCCCGTTATGTATGAGAATGAAAACAGCATTTGTGCTTCACCTCATTAACTAAGCTCTAGGGAAAATTCCCAACCTCTTTTGCAAAGTAAACAATCTATTTGGCTTTTGGTAAATCAGCCCTAGAAACCCAAAAGCAAAGCCTCCTTCTGTGATTACTACAGATGATATAAACATGTATTATAATCAGGGCTTTTTTTCTCAAACAATAGGTGCTGGAACTTAATCACTGCCCCACACCCCCCCCCCCTACACACACCCTCCAAATCACATCAAATAGTGGGTGTGTTCAGTCAAATTTCACGAAAACAGTAGGAGAGTCTTAAAGGGGCATTAAATACCAGGATTGCATTACATACAGAGTGCAGAGCTGTCACTTGTAAACACAGAAACCAGACTTCTGTGTTTACAAGTGATTGTGGTGAGTAAGCACCAAAGGGTCTGAGCCAGAGGTGGTGGAACTGAGTTCCCCAAAGTTCCCCCTGAAAAAAAGCCCTGATTATAATCATAAAAAACTGACAATTTACCAAAATCTCTTCAACAAATAAAATCCCATCCCACAGCTTTAATTTTACAAAACTCATCAAATTATATAAAATTTTACATGCCCATCAGCAGCTTTGATAATATAATATTATTTACCTTCACATGCCTTCCACATTAAATAGTGAGATGTACATAATCACAATGCAGTACCAGTGATAAAAGGTCAAATTATACATTATATGAATGCATTCATTAGAATAAACTTCTTTATGTGAAAACTCAATCCATCGTAGGTGTGCACAGCTTTTAAAATAGATTAAGGAGGAATTATAACTCAGTTTACTAAAACCTTTCACTACTGGTGTCAAATGCTGCATCTGGACCAGTATATTTGGACACAGCCCCCCATATTTCAATTAGTCACATGAGCTCTGACTAAAGATGACAGAACTTTCATGGTGGTACTTAGCTGTCCAAAGATTGTTTTGCTGACAGTCATTAAAAAAAAATTCTTGTGTACTGTTTACAGTTCCACCCTGCTTGCCAGTGCCATCTTACATAGTCAGTCACATATTTGGTAACGTTGGGTAAAGACACCAGTTCATCCAGTCTAACCTGTATGCATGTGTATGTGTCTTTATTTTGCTATCAATTTCCATATCCATGTATGTTGTATTTGCTGAGAAAGGCATCTGAAAGTTTTTTGAATTTATCTACACTCCCGACTGACACCACCAACTGTGGAAGGGAGTTCCACATCTTTATCGCTCTATCAGTGTAGAACCCCTTATGCAGTTTGAGACTGAACCACTTCTCATTCCCTGTTAGGTGGCTCCACACCAGAGAAAACTTGTTTAGCTGTTGCTTCAAACTGAGGTGCTTCAGCCCCGTTATTAGTTTTGTTGCCCTTCCCTTTCTGTGGACACTCTCCAGTTCAAGGATATTCTCCCTGAATGGCAAACTCAAAATATGGCCAAAACAGAGTTTTATAAAGTGGTAGAATTTTAGTTTCATATGTGAATTTAATTCTCTTTTTAATACATGCTAATTTAATTATTTTAGGTACTTATAAACCTCTGTTAATTTACACAGCATGAAGTGTACTGTACATCAGGGGCAGGCAACCTCGGCCCTCCAGCTGTGGTGAAACTACAAGTCCCATGAGACATTGCAAGACCCTGACAATCACAGACATGACTCCTAGAGGCAGAGGCATGATGGTATTTGTAGTTTCAAAACAGCTGGCGTGCCAAGGTTGCTTACCCCTGCTGTATATTCACATCAGTCCCTACCCTCAAGGAGATTACAATCATTTGCAAAAAAAAATGCCTCTATTATTTTTGCAAATTATTTATTTATTTAACACCAGGAAAAGGCAGAACCAAAACATCATATTACTAGAATATGAGAATCATCATAAGCAAGTAAGGCATACAGAACATCCAACCAAAAGTTTAGTGTTGAAAGAGTAAAAACATACAGGTCAAGGAAGCATTGCAAAAACATTTCCCTTTTGCACGAAGACTAATGCCGCGTACACACGGTCGGACTTTCCGGCATACTTGGTCCGGCGGACCAGAGTCTGCCGGACAATCCGCCCGTGTGTGGGCGCAGGCGGACTATTCCGGCGGACTTCTTCCCAAAAGCCCGCCGGACCTAGATGTGAAACAAGTTTTAAATCTTTCCGTTGGACTCAGTTTAGGGCAGAAAGTCCGCTCGTGTGTGTGCTGGTCCGACGGAAAGCCCGCTCGTGTGTATGCTGGTCCGACGGACCAGATACGACACAAGGGCAGGGTATTGCATCTCGCGCTCGCTGCAATAGGAAAAACAAATTTTCCTATTGCGGCGAGTGCGGGGCATACCAGGCCCTTAGGTCTGGTATGGATTATAAAGGGAACCCCCTACGCCGAAAAAACGGCATGGGGTCCCCCCTAAAATCCATACCAGACCCCCGATCCGAGCACGCAGCCTGGCCGGTCAGGAAAGGGGGTGGGGACGAGCTAGCGCCCCCCCCCTCCTGAACCGTACCAGGCCGCATGCCCTCAACATGGGGGGTGGGTGCTTTGGGGGAGGGGGGCGCCCTGCGGGGCCCCCCCCACCCCAAAGCACCTTGTCCCCATGTTGATGAGGACAAGGGCCTCTTCCCGACAACCCTGGCCGTTGGTTGTCGGGGTCTGCGGGCGGGGGGCTTATCGGAATCTGGGAGCTCCCTTTAATAAGGGGGCCCCCAGATCCCGGCCCCCCACCCTATGTGAATGAGTATGGGGTACATGGTACCCCTACCCATTAACCTAGGGAAAAAGTGTAAGTAATAAAACACACTACACAGGTTTTTAAAAAATTTTATTAAACAGCTCCGGGGGGGTCTTCCTGCAGCTTCGGGGGTCCC
The DNA here is from genome assembly GCA_037952925.1 of Lithobates clamitans. Classification (NCBI taxonomy): domain Eukaryota; kingdom Metazoa; phylum Chordata; class Amphibia; order Anura; family Ranidae; genus Lithobates; species Lithobates clamitans. Next base: position 10,439,999 of record JBBGZY010000081.1, read on the forward strand.
TCCGCTTCATCTTCTCCCGGCGTCCGGTTGGTTCTTCTCAGCTCTCTTCTCCCAGTGTTCCAGTTCTTCGGCCGGCTCCTCTTCTCCAGATGTTGACACGATGCTCTCTCCGGCTGGACTGCTCTCCGAGGGCTGCGTTGTGACTTATATAGGCGGAGACCCCGCCCCCTTTTGATGTCACAGTCCCTGGGCATGCTGGGACTGTGACGTTTTAGGGGGAGTGGTGAACATCACCCAGTGACCACGCCCCCTAAAACGTCACCATGTACCCCATACTCATTCACATAGGGTGGGGGGCCGGGATCTGGGGGCCCCCTTATTAAAGGGGGCTCCCAGATTCCGATAAGCCCCCGCCCGCAGACCCCGACAACCAACGGCCAGGGTTGTCGGGAAGAGGCCCTTGTCCTCATCAACATGGGGACAAGGTGCTTTGGGGTGGGGGGGCCCCGCAGGCATGCGGCCTGGTACGGTTCAGGAGGGGGGGCGCTAGCTCGTCCCCACCCCCTTTCCTGACCGGCCAGGCTGCGTGCTCGGATCGGGGGTCTGGTATGGATTTTAGGGGGGACCCCACGCCGTTTTTTCGGCATAGGGGGTTCCCTTTATAATCCATACCAGACCTAAGGGCCTGGTATGCCCCGCGACGGGGCTCGCAAGGTGTCAATCTCGCCGATAAAAGCGGCAAGATTGACATCCTTTTCTAGTCCCGTCGCACCTGAGTCACGTTCAAAATGAACGGACTTGTCCGTGTGTGGGCAAGTCCGTTCATTCTGAAAGTCCGCCGTAACTCCGGCGAAAGTCCGTCGGAAAGATGGGCGGACTTAGCCCACCGGAAAGTCCGGGCGTGTGTGGGCAAGTCCGTCCGTTTTAAAGTCCAGCGCACCTGGCGGACAAAGTCCGTCGGAAAGTGTGCCGGACCAAGTAGGATAGAAAGTCCGACCGTGTGTACGCGGCATAAGAACTAAACTTTATAATGAAAGGTATGGAGTCGCCAAATCCCTTTTTTTTTTTTTTTTATTTGGTAGTAGAACAAGAGTGAAATAGAAAAAAGAAAAGCTAAAAATAGATAATAAAAAAAATAAAGAGAATGGAGGGGGGGGGGGGGGTGGAGAAATCCAAGGTGGTGCAAAAGTTAAGCCGAGAATAGGATTTCAGGAAGAAAGGTCTTACTAGGGCTATTTATTTTACCTACTAGCATGTCTTTGCAGTGTGGGAGGCAGTCACAGGAGGAACATGCAAACATGTGCAGGTAGTGGCTTGATTGGGATTCAAACCAACGATCCTAGTGCTACAAGGTGGACCTTAGTACTATCCAGTTAGCCACTATAATAATCTGCTAGCCTAACTTGCTGGTAAGTTTTTCATTTTTGCAGCACCTGTTAGTCTGTTCCTTTTTAGGTGATGCCACAATATACTGTGTACATACAATACATTTTCCCCACTCGACATCCAACCATTCCAGCTTAACTGCTAGCAGAATAGGGCAGCAGCTTGCTAAACTCTTCTATTGGATCACTTTTAGGCATACCAGGGTAGAGTGGCCAAACTTTCAATCTCTCTGTCCCCAGCCCAAGGATGCCTTCTTTGTCTATAATGTCTGATTTTGTTAAAAAAGCACCCTTAAAATAAAAAGACGCAATAATATAGTCAGTAGACCAATCTAAGAAACTATTTCTAAGCTTATTATTGCGTCTTTTTTAAATTATATTCCAAAGTCATTTTAATATGCTCTGTAAAACACCTTTCACTTTTTATAATGAGATTTATAAAAAAGAAACCCTATGCTTCAAAGTTAATGCATTTGTCTTTTTATACTTATGTTAAATACTGTAACATGTCATTCTATGTAATGTGATCTTCACTAATGTATCTGAAATGGTTCTTTAGCATAATTTGCTCTATTCACTAATTCTGTTTCTGGTTATATAGCTACTGCAATATTTGTAAGTGATAGCATTTGTTTCTAAGTAAATTATATATGATAGAGTTCAGGCAATGGGGGTTATTTACTAAGAGCCCTTTCACACTGGGGCGGGGGCGGCGTCGGCGGTAAAACGCCGCTATTATTAGCGGCATTTTACCGTCGGTATTCGACCGTCGGTATTCGGCCGCTAGCAGGGGGGTTTTACCCCCCCGCTAGCGGCCGAGAAAGGGTTAAATACCACCGCAAAGCGCCTCTACGGAGGCGTTTTGCCGGCGGTATAGCCGCGCCGTCCCATTGATTTCAATGGGCAGGAGCGGTAAAGGAGCGGTATACACTCCGCTCCTTCACCGCTCCGAAGATACTGCTAGCAGGACTTTTTTTACCGTCCTGCCAGCGCATCGCTCCAGTGTGAAAGCCCTCGGGGCTTTCACACTGGAATGAAAGCAGCGGCACTTTCGGGTCGGTTTGCAGGAGCTATTATTAGCACAATAGCGCCTGCAAACCGCCCCAGTGTGAAAGGGCTCTAAAGGAAAATACACTTTGCACTGCAAGTGCACTTGGAAGTGCAGTCGCTGTAGATTTGAGGGGGACATGCAAGGAAAATAAAAAACAGCATTTTAGCTTGCACATGATTGGATGATAAAATCAGCAGAGCTTCCACTCATTTCAGCTCTACCCCTTAGATTTAGAGAGACTGCACTTCCAAGTGCACTTTCAGTGCGCTTTCAAGTGTACTTGCAGTGCAAAGTGGAATTGCCTTTCGTAAATAACCCCCAATGTAAATGTTTTCAAGTCTGAGAGAATTATGCAATAAACTAAATCAATAAATGAAGTTTGATTTTGAGAGGGCTTACCTGGGCTGGAACTGTTATAGCTGTAAGGAATGATAGTTATTGGTTGTAGGCGCTAGTGTTAAAGTTGTTATAAAGGCAAAGGTTTTTTTTTTACTTTAATGCATTCTCTGCATTAAGGTAGAAAACATTTCAATAGCTGCTCTCCCCCAACCCACCCAGCAGCTCTCCTCCCCTCTCTCTCTTCTCACATGTGACTCAGCAGAAGTGTGAGCTATTTGCTCCTGCTACTGTCAGTCAAAGCTTGTAAGGTGGGAGTGGGGGAGGGGCTGAACTATGCGTTGTGTGTCTATGACACACACAGCCCGTCTCTGGAGCTAACCTGCACATGCACCCCATAGCTTGTTATGGTGGTGCACACAGAAGATGAGAAGCCTTGAGTGTTGGTGAAGGACCCCGGAAAATAGGTTTCAGGGCTGCTCTGTGCATAACCATTGCACAGAGCAGGTAAGTATAACATGTTTTTTATTTCAAGAGAACAAAAAAATAAGCTTTACAGCTGTTTTAAGGGAATGGAATTGCAGTGGATTGGATCATGACTATGCTAACATGCTAGAGTTTGGGTTGTCTAAAACATTACAGCAAAAGTAACTGAAACCTATGTGTTTTAAAATGTACTATTCCTCATGTAGTCAATAATTAGATGTTACATTAAGTTGCATCACATCTAAAATAATAAAACATTTTATATTATATTTTCTTAAAGTGTCATAAATTACATTTTGCTCTACAGTGTACATACAGTATATTGGTGAGTTATATCTGTATCTGCCCTAGTGAGATTACAGTGTACTGTTGCAATTATAGTCATGATTTAGACATACTAGGCTCAGTTACTGGCGTGAAGCAAACCAAGGTATTTGAAGGTCAAAATGTATTACTTCCTCATGTAAATAGTTTTTTTACACTTAAGTAAATGTATTTCTCCTAAATTATCATCTTTTTGTAACCAATTTTGTGAGAGAGTAGAAAGTAAGAGAGATGCTGGATACATCAGGATGTAGTTATGCTATGAGGCTGTGATAGATTATTTGCTTCTTAAAAGAATACAAATTACATATATCACATTTTTTGCCAACATGCTATAATTTGGCATGATTATAGGTATTTTTGTGTTACTATTTAAAAGTTTTGCATGCAATATAACTGATGCATTTAAGGAAATTAGTTTCACACTGGACTCTTAGGGAATGTACAGAATTGTCCAGAACAGACAAAACAGGTAAGAATTGTTTAACCCTAGCTTGTATACACTAATCTAAATACATCACCTTTGGTAAACACTTCCAAAGTATTTGACAAACTACAGGCATACTCCACTTTTAAGTACACAATGGGGTTTATTTACTAAAGCTAGAAAGTGTAAAATCAGGCTCACTTCTGCATAGAAAACAATGAGCTTCTAACTCCAGCTTGTTCAATTAAGCTTTGGTAATAAAACCTGGAAGCTAATTGGTTTTTATGCAGAAGTGAGCCAGATTTTGCACTTTCCAGCTTTAGTAAATAAACCCCATTGTGTACTTAAAAGTGGGGTATGCCTGTATTAGCAAGCTCTTCAGCTCTAGTCTAGGTATGCTGAATACATACTATATCTTAATGGAAGAGCCACAACAAGAATCAAGTAGCACTAAAGTGTGCTAGTGCTTAGGCATTTAAACATAAATGCAGAGGCAGAGAGATTACTCTAATGTAAAAAAATATTAACTTACAAAAATGGGAGTCCCCATGGGAGGAATATACAGTATATACAGTATATCACAAAAGTGAGTACACCCCTCACATTTTTGTAAATATTTTATTATATCTTTTCATGTGACAAAACTGAAGAAATTACACTTTTCTACAAGGTAATGTAGTAAGTGTACAGCTTGTATAACAGTGCAAATTTGCTGTTCCCTTTAAAATAATTCAACACACAGCCATTACTGTCTAAACTGCTGGCAATAAAAGTGAGTACACCCCTAAGTGAAAATGTCCAAATTGGGATCAAAGTGTCAATAATTTGTGTGGCCCCCATTATTTTCCAGCACTGCCTTAACCCTCTTGGGCATGGAGTTCACCAGAGCTTCACAGGTTGCCACTGGAGTCCTCTTCCACTCCTCCAAGACGACATCACAGAGCTGGTGGATGTTAGAGACCTTGCTCTCCTCCACCATGCGTTTGAGGATGCCCCACAGATACTCAATAGAGTTCACGTCTGGAGACATGTTTGGCCAGTCCATCACCTTTACCCTCAGCATCTTTAGCAAGGCAGTGGTCATCTTAGAGGTGTGTTTTGGGGTTCATTATCATGTTGGAATGCTGCCCTGCATCCAGTCTCCGAAGGGGGGATCATGCTCTGCTTCAGTATGTCACAGTACATGTTGGCATTCATGGTTCCTTCAATGAACTGTAGCTCCCCAGTACTGGCAACACTCATGCAATCCCAGACCATGACACTCCCACCACCATACTTGACTGTAGGCAAGACACACCTGTCTTTTTACTCCTCACCTGGTTGCGGCCGCACACATTTGACACCATCTGAATCAAACCAAATAAGTTTATCTTGGTCTCATCAGACCACAGGACATGGTTCCAGTAATCCATGTACTTAGTCTGCCTGTCTTTAGACCAATTTGATGCAGGGTGTGGCGTATGGTCTGGGCACTGAAAGACTCCCCCACCCCTTCAACCTCTGCATTAATGATGGCATCACTTATACGTCTATTTCCCAAAGACAACCTCTGGATATGATGCTGAGCATGTGCACTCAACTTCTTTGGTCGACCATGGCGAGGCCTGTCCTGAGTGGGACTTGTCCTGGTAAACAGCTGTATGGTCTTGGCCATAATAATGGCTGTGTGTTAGGTTATTTTGAGGGGACAGCAAATTTACACTGTTATACAAGCTGTACACTCACTACTTTACATTGTAGCAATATGTCATTTCTTCAGTGTTGTCACATGAAAGGTTAGAATAAAATATTTACAAAAATGTGAGGGGTGTACTTACTTTTGTGAGATACTGTATAATAATTATATGTATATTACTTAGCATGGGAGAGCAAAAAAAAATCCAAAGAAATTCTTTAATTATATAAACAGTAAAAGAGGCAGGACAGACCTTATTGATAAAGAATGATGAAGCAAATCTAGTTACTAAGGATCGAGAGATGGCAAAGGTATTGAATTTATTCTTCTCCTCAGTCTTCACGAGGAAATCGGGGGGCTTCAGTAACCAAACCTGCAGTGTTTATCCTCATGACACATCTCAGGAAACATCCTCATGGCTAACAGAGGAATTAGAAATAGACTTGGAAAACTTAACATTAATAAGTCACTGGAACCAGATGGCTTGCACTTGAGGGTCCTTAGGAAACTTAGTCAAGTAATTGCCAGACCATTGTTCCTAATTTTTACTGACAGTCTACTGACTGGAATGGTACCAGCTGATAAGCAAAAAGCCAATGTAGCACCAATATTTAAAAAAGGGCCAAAATACATCCCTGGGAATTACAGAACAGTTAGCCTAATATCAATAGTGTGTAAGCTCTTGGAGGGGATGATAAGGGACTATATACAAGATTTTAGTAATGAAAATGGTATCATTAGAGTAATCAGCATGGATTCATGAAGAATCGTTCTTGCCAAACCAATCTACTAACCTTCCATGAGGAGGTGAGCTGTCATCTAGACAAGGGAAGGACCTTAGACGTGATGTACAGTATCTGGATTTTGCAAAATCATTTGAAACAGTTCCCGATAAACATTTACGTTACAAAGTAAAGTCTGTTGGCATGGAACCTTAGGGTGAGTACATGGATTGAAAACTGGCTACAAGGGCGAGTTCAGAGGGTGGTGATAAATGGGGAATACTCGGAATGGTCAGGGGTGGAAAGTGGGGTCTCCCAGGGTTCTGTGCTGGGACCAATCCTATTTAATTTGTTTATAAACGACCTGGAGGATGGGGTAAACAGTTCAACCCCTGTATTTGCAGACAATACTAAGCTAAGCAGGGCAATAACTTCTCTACAGGATGTGGAAACCTTGCAAGAAGATCTGAACAAATTGAAGGGGTGGGCAACTACATGGCAAATGAGGTTTAATGTGGAAAAAATTTAAATAATGCATTTGGGTGGCAAAAAAATGAATACAATCTACTCACTTGGGGGGAGAACCTCAGGGGGATTCAAGGCTGAAAAAGGACCTGGGGGTCCTAGTAGATCATAGGCTCAGCAATGGCATGCAATGCCAAGCTGCTGCTAACAAAGCAAACAGAATATTGGCATGCAATAAAAAGGGGATTAACTCAAGAGATAAAGCGCTAATTCTCTCACCCCACAAAACTCACCCGGAGTACGCTGTCCAGGTCTGGGCACCAATCCTCAGGAAGGGAGTACTGGAAATGGAGCGAGTACAGAGTAGGGCAACAAAGCTAATAAAGGGACTGGAGGATATTAGTTATGAAGAAAGCAGGGGCAGACTGACAACTCATGGGGCCCCCGGGCAATAATACAAGTAAAAAAGGCGCAATCCAAGATACCTCATTTAACATTGCCTATGTACGCAGGGGCAGGATCCATACAGACATATATATACCATATATATGGGTGGAAAAAAGAGTCATTCAAGGCAGCCGCCAAAAAGAACCAAAAGCCAAGTCCAATGTGCTAGAAGAAAAACAAGGAGAAGGGGTGCCACTGAATATGTATCAAAATAAATTGATTAATAAAAACTATATCCACTCACATGTAGGACTGAAGTGTAGATTTAAGATACATCTCACACAGGAGAAGGAGCGGAAGACTACAGGTGGCAGCAAGTCCGGATACTCTAACATCACATCAAATGGGCTGAAGATGAGCTGCAGTAAGCCAATATAGTAGTCCAATGGCACAGCAAATAAAAGATAGCAGGGGAGCCGTCAGAGATGGTGTGGGTTCCAAAGGGAAGAAGATGGGGGCGTCCGAGCTGGTCTTCATCTATGTAGTGGTATTCAACAGGGCCTCGTCTGGCGTCCGTGATGGAAATTGAACACGGCCGTGTAATCGGAGCCGAAGCGAGGCTTGGATCGCAAACACAGTGGCGCCGAGCTTTGACGTCAATAGGCAATAGGAGATTTTGGGGCCCCCAGGTGAATAGGTAGGGGTACGATGTACCCCATACTCATTCAGATAGGGTGGGGGGCTGGGATCTGGGGGCCCCTTATTAAAGGGGCTCCCGGATTCTGATAAGCCCCCTGCCCTAAGACCCTGACAACCAACGGCCAGGGTTGTCGGGAAGAGGCCCTTGTCCTCATCAACATGGGGACAAGGCGCAGCGCCCCCCCTGCCCCAAAGCACCTACCCCCATGTTGAGGACATGCGGCCGGAACTGTTAAGGAGGGGGGTGCTCGCTGGTCTCCACCCCCTTTCCTGACCGGCCAGGCTGCGTGCTTGGATAAAGGTTTGGTATGGATTTTGGGGGGGACACCCATGCCGTTTTTTCGGCGAAGGGGTTTCCCCTTAAAATCTATACCAGACTAAAGGGTTTGGTATTGCCTCAGTGGGGAACCCCACATCAATTTTTTTTCATTGTGGCGGGGTTCCCCTTCATCCTCAGCACACAAGTTGTCATGATCCGACTTGCGGTGCGACATCTATTCAAATCAATGGGCTCCCATAGTCCTAACATTCTCCCTATAATCACAGTCCGCAGAGTCAGTCCCGCCTTACAACAGAAATTCCCCTTACGACAGAGCCCCCACAGTGGCACCCTATGGCAGAGCCCCCAGAGTAGTACCTTATGGCAGAGCCCCCAGAGTAGTACCTTACAGCAGAGCCCCCAGAGTGTCACCTTTTATCAGTGTCCCTTTACACACACCTTTGCACCTTAGTGCTTGGTGTGGTAGGCATTAAAAAAAATCCACTTGTTGCAGGCTCTGAACTGCGCAAGTGTGTCACGGAGCCAGCTGAATAGTGAACTGCTGTGGTTGGCCACAGATTGGGCATTGAGGCTTGTTAATAAAAGTCATGCTTGATGTGTGCCATGATGTCACTGCACAAGTGTGTACCCAGACCTGCTGCCAGATCTGAGGCCGAGCTCAGCAGTTCATCAATCAGATGGCTCCAAATGGCAACAAGTGCATTTTTCATTAGCACAGGATTATTAGAGCGATTTCTTTTGAGCGGCAGAGGGCACACATGGATCATACAGTATACACACAGGCACACACACAGTATACAGACACAGTATACACACAGACACACACAGTATACACACAGACACACACACAGTATAGACACAGACACACACACAGTATACAGACACAGTGTACAGATGCAGTATACAGACACACACACAGTATACACACAGACACAGTATACAGACACGGACACACACACAGTATACTGACACAGTATACACCCAGACACACACACAGTATACAGACACAGTATACAGACACGGACACACACAGTATGCAGACACAATATACAAATACGGACACACACACAGTATACAGACACAGTATACAGACACGGACACACACACACAGTATACAGACACAGTATACAGACACGGACACACACACACACAGTATACACACAGACACACACAGTATACACACAGACACACACACAATATACAGACACAGTATATAGACACAGACACACACACACACACATAGTATACAGACATAATACACACACAGACACACACACGGTATACAGACACAGTATACAGACACACACACAGTATACAGACACAATATACAGACACAATACACACACACACAGTATACAGACACAGTATACACACAGACACACACACACAGTATACAGACATGGTATACAGACACGGACACACACACAGTATACACACAGACACACACAGTATACAGACACAGACACACACACAGTATACAGACATGGACACACACACAGTATACAGACACAATATACACACAGACACACACACAGTATACAGACACATTATACACACAGACACACACACACAGTGTACAGACAGTATACACACAGACACACACACAGTATACACAGACACGCACACAGTATACAGACACAGTATACACAGACACGCACACAGTATACAGACACAGTATACACACAGACACGTACAGTATACAAACACAGTATACACACAGACACATGCACAGTATACAGACACAATATACACACAGACACACACAGTATATAGACACAGTAAACACACAGACACGCACAGTATACAGACACAGTATACATGCAGACACATGCACAGGATACAGACACAGTATACACACAAACACACACACACAGTATACACACAGACACACGCACAGTATACAGACACACACACAGTATACAGACACAGTATACACACACACAGTATACAGACACAGTATGCACACACATAGTATAAACAGAAACACACGCACAGTATACAGACACACACACACAATATACAGACACAGTATACACACAGACTACATACACACACACACACGCACACATTCAGCATATATATATACACACACAGTATACACACACCAGCACTTTTCATCTAGAAATCAGTCTAACACACTGCTGCTGCCCGCATCTTCTGACATGCTGGAACTTGTAGTGCCCCAGCAGCTCACAGACACATTCGGTGGTAATACAGGAGAGGAGGATGATGTGTCTATGTAGTGGTGGGCAGGTAATCAGTAGGGAGATGTAGCAGAGATTGTGGGAGAAGTTCAGAACATCACTTATGACACACAGAAAAACAATCTAACAGCCTCAGAGACAGGAGCTCTGCTAGAGGAAATACAGCCTCCCCCTTCTGCTCACCAGAGAAAGCACTGATAAAACGACATTTAACTCAACCAAGTTAGTCAGCTTACCTTGCATCAGCCTGAAGTCCATCCCACAGTGCAGGTGTGTCCCTGTCTCCCTCTTCTCTCCTCTCCTCCAGCTGTCGGCATATCCTGCTCTGTATTCAAAGAAGCCGTGCGGGGGAAGGGGGCGTGTACACTGTGTTCCCATTGACTGAGGAGGTAGTGGAGGGGCGGAGCAGCTATAGCCTCCGAAATTTTACATCAAAATGATGTCGGTGTCAGATATTTCAGGGACAGATTGTAAAAATACACAGATTTTTACAATCTGTCCCTGATTTTACTGAGTCTGGCAACCCTGATGGGGCCCCTAGTGGCATGGGGCCCTCAGTCAGTGCTTGAGTGCCCGAATGGTCAGTCCGCCCCTGGAAGAAAGGTTGCGAGCACTGAACTTATTCTCTCTGGAGAATAAGTTCTGGAGACGCTTGAGAGAGGATATGATTTCAATTTACAAATACCATACTGGTGATGGTGACCCTACAATAAGGACAAAACTTTTCAGCGGAAGGGAGTTTAATAAGACACGTGGCCACTCATTAAAATTAGAAGAAAAGAGGTTTAACCTTAAATGGCATAGAGGGTTCTTTACTTTACCTAACATGTCACGCTTTAAAATTGCGCACACTCGTGGGATGGCGCCAAACTTCGGTACTTAAAAATCTCCATATTAAAATTTTTTACAGGCTACATGTTTAGATTTACAGAGGAGGTTTAGAGCTAGAATTATTGCTCTCGTTCCAACGTTCGCGGCATATGTAACCTGTGTGTATCTGGCTCTGAAACTAGCCAGTGCCTCGCCAGTCACTGACCTTACCGCATGTCCCTGCTGGACAGTCACAAACAATATTTTAAGTATCAGAAACCCTTATATACATTTCTCACACCTATTTTCTATTTGGTTATTTTTTGTGTTCTTATTACAGTATTTGGGCACACCCTCACTTGTTTGTTTTAATGATGTGTACGTTCTTGATCATTCAATAAACCCTCTGCTATTTCCAATACACAAATAACTGCTATACATCTCTCTTTGAGTACAATACAGTTACATCAATGAGTTGCTTTTGGAAAGTATGAACTGCATAGGTCCCCCCTTCCATCCCACCTATATCGCATGGACCAACGTAGAATAAATAAACAATTTGTAGAAGATACACCTCCGTACCATCCTCCTGCTTCCTGTAGACCTTTCTGCACTCACTTATGTTATAACCTCACTTTCTTGAACTTCTAGTTAGCAATCCCCAACTGATGACCATTTGCAAACTCCTTAAACACCATTGATCTGTTGACAATTTAATTCTCCCCAAACCATGTTACCCTATGCTTGGTTCCACTCTTGCAATGCACCCATACTCCCCTGGCCCACGTCCACCTGCACTCCCCAGATCCACACCAAGCAGCCTTGATTTACTGATATATCAGCTGAGGTAAACTGATATCATCCTGTGCTTACTTTAAACATCCAGTCATGTCAGGAAAAGGCTCTCTTTGCAAATGAATAAAAGTTTGAAGCAAGTACTAGTTTCTTTTCACATTTTTGTAAATCAGGCCTTAGGAGTCTTAATGGAAACTATAAGTGTTTGAATTTTGTTTATTTGAACAGTGCTTCATTTAAAGCTGATTCATTTCAGCTTTTTCTGTTTGATATCTATTTTTATGACACTGCAAGGTATGAAAATCCTAGATTATCCAGCCAGCTTTATGCCTTAGGTTTTGAAGAGAACAAATCTCATTCCTGTATAGTGTCAAATCAAACATGGATAAGCTTGTCTTTTACATAAGCATTTGAGTTCAGCATTTGAAATTACTGGGAGGTTTTTTGAAATAAGAAAACAAAGGTTTCATTGCACATAATCTGTGGATTAAAAATATGATAATATGATATAAGTAACAAAAGGAAAAGTGCACAAAAATCAGTTCTACAAATAATATTGTCCAAACTCAATAATGAAAAAATGTTTAAAAGAGTTGAACTGCATGCACAATAACATTCAACCACAGTAAAATTTCAATATCTGCATGGTTCTTTCCAAAATAAAAAGGCCATTAACAACAAACCTGCTGAGTTCCTGTGAAAATCATTTTATTTTTATTTTTTTTTTATGTCATTTTGTTGTGATTTGTTACATGGGGCCTGTTTATTAAAGAAAGGCACGTAATTCTTCCACAAGAGTGAACTTGCCTATAGTGACCAATCAGTCGTTGTTTGATTTTCTCATATAATAAAAGATGATACTTGATTGACTATAAGGGGCATTTTATTCACTCGTCTTTTTTTCATTTTTCATCCTATATGAGATAGCTTTACAATACACAGCACATAAGGTCAACAAGGTTAATTTACTAACAGTATAGATATAGATACTAAAAGATGTACAAAAAGCAAATGTACATGATAAAATACAGCTACCGTAACTGGCTGTCAGAGACTGCAAATTTCCACTGGCAGGTGGGTAGGACAAATGGAGAGAGAACCAATATGCTTAAAATATGAGCAGCTGAATATATAAGACAGGCCATGACATCAAGGAAACGCTAGCTGATGTTTAGAGTAGATAGAATTGATAATAAGTTTAGCATGAAATGATTTAGTGACAGTTGTGTGGTTACAACTGAAGGTTCATATAAAAGTACTTTGTGGAAAATGCATAGTGGGCATCAGACATTTAGCTTGACAACCAAGACAACCCTGAGCTGATGGTATAAAAGTCAAAACAAATCAGAAAAATTAGATATAAGTGGTAATGTTTAGATCCTTCTTAGTACCATAAAATATTTATTGAGTGAGACAGCCTAAGGGTGAAAAGGAATGGAAATACTCGTAGATGAAACCTGGCAAGGGAGACTTGACTGAAATATAGGGTGGGCACGGGAAGATAAGACTGCAAAGTGGATGCATAAAATATATATATGTGACAACAGAAGGTAAGATTGATAAATGGACTGGGTGAAGGAGGATAAAAGTGACACATAGGATGGATAAAGAGAAATTAAACTAACAAATGGTATGGGCAGAAAAAGATGAGTGTGACAAACAGAATAAGCAGATAAAGAAAAGACTGACAAACTAGATGCGAAAAAATAGAGAAGACTGATGGATGAGAGGGACAAATAAAAACGAAAGCACCCAACAGAAAAAGAACAATTAAAGACCTTCCATTTAAACAGCACAGGTGAGGACAGATGAGACTTAAGCAGTTAGAGAAAATCAGAACTGACAGATAAGATAGATAAAGAAAGACAAGAATGATGGAAGGGATGGGTGATATATGACTGACAGACAGAATAGTGAAATAATTCCAAGACTAGAGGAATGGAAGGAAATATAGAAATGTTAAGATAGATGCATAGGATCATGTATAAGGGTGATAGGAAAGTAGACAAAAAAGATAAATGGGAAGAAGGACTAATAGAAGTGACAAATCTATACGCAAGTGTTATAGCAAAGAAGGAAATATTACTGTCCAAACAAAAAACTAATTCTAAAAAAGCTGTCAGTGGCATCTAAAAGCTAAGATAGATTCATACATCAATAACAGGTAAATTCTATACTAAATAAATAGGTGCCACGTACTTTGATATTTAGTGTACAGACACCCAAGAACAAGTCCTGAACGAAAGGTTTGTCTCCCCATTGTCCAGGCTGTGGGATCTTTAAGGGTCATGCTGAGGTTAATTGGAGCAGGAGTGGTTTTTAGTATGGGGCTCTGACAGGGCAGGGAGATGTTGACTGATCATGTGGGAGCTGTTTGGAAGCTATAAAACTCTTGAGAAGCCCTGAACTGTGCTGCCAGAGAAACAATGTGTTTGGACTCTCTCCTGGATGGTAAATCCTGAATATTTTGTACTTCTAAATGAGTTTACCTGTGCTAATAGCTTATCCATTGAAATGAAGAATTTAGTATTACAGCATCATAATTAAACAGATTGTAAATGAAATTAGAGGGGGAAGGGGACGAATCTGCTTACCCATGACCCAGTACCCAGTTCTACTGTTTATGTCTTCTGGCAAACCTCATTGTATCTTTTCTGACTGTTTAGTCAGAATAAACCATCTTCAGATTCCCTCCTGACGAAGCGGCTTATGTCCGCAAAACTAGTCGAGGAACATGATATCTGAGATCAATTGTCTTAGTGTATATTAATGACTCCATTGGCGGTATATTTATATTGCCACCATGTTTTATTGTATTACCAATGATTTGTTCTTTGCATCAATAAAATCAACTATACATTTTTACAATATTGTTATACTTTCTATATTATTAATACTTTTTATTGTACCGCAATAGTCCAATATGCCCCCACTTTTCTGGTCGCCTGATTGGGGATCAGGCTACCAACCTTGTTAATCTTCGATTCCTGGATGATGGTACATGTCTCCTTTTTTGCTTACCTTAGCATTCTACCACAGAGGCCACTCGTTTATTTAGCAAAGTACAAATGAAATTGCCCAACAATTCCTAAAAGGTATCCACATTATATAGTCTATAGGGAAAGGCCTACACGCTTGAGCCTCCAGTGAGATCCAGTTTGGTTTATAGGAGCACAAGTAATTTTGGTATAATTGCATCAGCTGAGATGCCCTATAATATTTGTGAAAATCTGGGACCCTGGGACAACCAGAATCATTAGGAGTGGTTAGTGTACATCCCCTAGAACCCCAGATAAATTTCATTACGCAAGAATGAAATTTGATCAGATCAGTTCTGGGAACCTGGACAGGCAAAGTTGGAAAATAAAAGCTTAACCACTTCAGCCCCGGAAGGATTTACCCCCTTCCTGACCAGAGCACTTCTTACATTTTGGCACTGCGTCGCTTTAACTGCTAATTGCGCGGTCATGCAATGCTGTACCCAAACAAAATTTGTGTCCTTTTGTTCCCACAAATAGAGCTTTCTTTTGATGGTATTTGATCACCTCTGCGGTTTTATTTTTTGCGCTATAAACGGAAAAATTTTGAAAAAAAAATGATATTTTCTACTTTTTGTTATAAAAAAAATCCAATAAACTCAATTTTAGTCATACATTTAGTCCAAAATGTATTCAGCCACATGTCTTTGGTAAAAAAATGTCAATAAGCATATATTTATTGGTTTGCGCAAAAGTTATAGTGTCTACAAACTAGGGTACATTTTCTGGAATTTACACAGCTTTTAGTTTATGACTGCCTATCTCATTTCTTGAGGTGTTAAAATGGCAGGGCAGTACAAAACCACCCCAAATGACCCAATTTTAGAAAGTAGAAATTGCTGAGAGGCATGTTGAGCCCATTGAATATTATTTTTTTTGTCCCAAGTGATTAAATAAAAAAAAAATTACAAAAAGTTGTCACTAAATGATATATTGCTCACACAGGCCACGGGCATATGTGGAATTGCACCCCAAAATACATTTAGCTGCTTCGTCCCGAGTATGGGGATACCACATGTGTGGGACTTTTTGGGAGCCTAGCCGCGTACGGGGCCCCGAAAACCAAGCACTGCCTTCAGGATTTCTAAGGGCGTAAATTGTTGATTTCACTCCTCACTACCTATCACAGTTTTGAAGGCCAAAAAATGCCAGGACATTGGAAAGTAGACACCCCAAACTATTTGCTGAGAGGCATGTTGAGTCCATGGAATATTTTATATTTTGCCACAAGTTGCGGGAAAATTACAAACTTTTTTTTTTTTTTGCACAAAGTTGTCACTAAATGATATATTGCTCAAACATGCCATGGGCATATGTGCAATTAGACCCCAAAATACATTCTGTTGCTTCTCCTGAGTATGGGGATACCACATGTGTGGGACTTTTTGGGAGCCTAGCTGCGTACGGGCTCCCGAAAACCAATCACCGCTTTCAGGATTTCTAAGGGCGTAAATTTTTGATTTCACTCCTCACTACCTATCACAGTTTCGAAGGCCATAAAATGCCAAGATAGCACAAAACCCCCCAAATGACCCCATTTTGGAAAGTAGACACCCCAAGCTATTTGCTGAGAGGCATGGTGAGTATTTTGCAGCTCTCATTTATTTTTGAAAATGAAGAAAGAAAAGAAAAAATTAATTTTTTTCTTTTTTCAATTTTCAAAACTTTGTGACAAAAAGCGAGGTCTGCAAAATACTCCCCATACCTCTCAGCAAATAGCTTGGGGTGTCTACTTTCCAAAATGGGGTCATTTGGGGGGGGGGGGGGGTTGTGCCACTTGGGCATTTCATGGCCTCCGAAACTGTGATAGGCAGCGAGGAGTGAAATAAAAAATTTACACCCTTAGAAAGCCTGAAGGCAGTGCTTGGTTTTTGGGGTTTACGTATGCGGGTAGGCTCCCAAAAAATCTCACAGATGTGGTATCCCCATACTCAGGAGAAGCAACAGAATGTATTTTGGGGTGTAATTTCACATATTCCCATGGCATGTTTTAGCAATATATCATTTAGTGACAACTTTGTGCAAAAAAAAAAAACTGTCTTTTCCCCATAACTTGTATCACAATATAAAATATTCCATGGACACGACATTCCTCTCAGCAAATAGCTTGGGGTGTCTACTTTCCAAAATAGGGTCATTTGGGGGGGGGTTTGAACTGTCCTGGCATTTTATGCACAACATTTAGAAGCTTATGTCACACATCACCCACTCTTCTAACCACTTGAAGACAAAGCCCTTTCTGACACTGTTTACATAAAAAAATAATTTTTTTGCAAGAAAATTACTTTGAACCCCCAAACATTATATATTTTTTAAAGCAAAAGCCCTACAGATTAAAATGGTGAGTGTTTCATTTTTTTTCCACACAGTATTTGCGCAGCGATTTTCCAAACGCATTTTTTTGGGAAAAAACACACTTTTTTTTAATTTTAATGCACTAAAACACACTATATTGCCCAAATGTTTGATGAAATAAAAAAGATGATCTTAGGCCGAGTACATAGATACCAAACATGACATGCTTTAAAATTGCACACAAACGTGCAGTGGTGACAAACTACATACATTTTTAAAAGCCTTTACAGGTTACCACTTTAGATTTACAAAGGAGGTCTACTGCTAAAATTACTGCCCTCGATCTGACCTTCACGGTGATACCTCACATGCATGGTGCAATTGCTGTTTACATTTGACGCCAGACCAACGCTTGCATTCGCCTTTGTGCGAGAGCAGGGGGGGCAGGGGTGCTTTTTTTTTTTTTTAATTTTTTTTTTGCTTTTATATCTTATTTTTAAACTGTTCCTTTCATTTAAAAAAAAAAAATTTAATCATTTCTATTGTTATGTCAGGGAATGTAAATATCCCCTATGATAGCAATAGGTAGTGACAGGTACTCTTTTTTGAAAAAAATGGGGTATATTAGACCCTAGATCTCTCCTTTGCCCTCAAAGCATCTGACCAGACCACACCAAGATCAGTGTGATAAAATGCTTTCCCAATTTCCCAATGGCGCTGTTTACATCCGGCGAAGCCATGAAATGCTTGTAGCTTCCGGTTTCTTAGGCCATAGAGATGATTGGAGACATTCTGGTCTCTGATCAGCTCTATGGTCAGCTGGCCGAATCACCGGCTGCATTCTCAGGTTCCCTGTTGGGACAGGAGAGCCAGAGAAAAACATGGAAGACGGTGGGGGGGGGGGGGCATTCCCTCCCACTGCTTGTAAAAGCAGTCTAGAGAATAATTAGCCACTAGGATTGCTTTTACATGAAAGCCGACCCCTGGCTGAAAAGAATGATACCAAGATGATACCTAAACCTGCAGGCATCATTCTGGTATAACCACTCAAAGTCCAGCAACAAACCAGTATGTTACTGATCCTTGTTTCCTTGTTAGGCATATATTGTAATCTTTTTTTTCATGCAGCCTGTGAGCTGAATGAAAAAAAGAGATTGATTGGTGGGTATGCCCACCATTAGAATACCTCTCTTCATCCACCCACTTCTAATGATGGGCATACATGCACCATTTATATATGCCGAAGCATGGGGGCAAGTGGTCGGCAAGTGGTTAAGCTGGCCATACATTATACAATTTCCTTTTCAGTTTCTTTTAGATTTACCTTCAACTATGCATTGCAATGGCCTGCCTGATTGCATACAAATTGAAAGTGTTTAAGTTTGACCTCATATTATATAGTTTTGGTAAATTTAAAGGAAAATTTTACAAGAAAATTGTATAATATATGGGCTGCCTTGGGCAATACCACAATTTTCACTGCTGCAATCCTGCTTGGCCAGGAAAGGGAATTCATCGACCACATCTCTACCTCCTCCAGAAGTTTGGCAAATAAAGGGGAGTAATTCGTGCTGTACAAGGTTGTGACATGAGAGGTTCATTTGATGCCCAAATAAGGTACACAATTGACAGGAAAAGGGATATTGAGCCCAAAGACTCTTGAAGGTTCAATCTTCTACATTTATATTAAGGACCTCTGGTTTGTCACAGGTCACCTTGAGACCTGGTATGATTTCAAAGAAACCTAGGGGTTCCATTAAATATGGGAGAATAGTGTGAGTAGAGGTGATGAACAGAAGTAAATCATTAGCAAAAAGAGCACATTTGTAGTGTTTGTCCCCACTTTCGATACCCATTACAGTATATTTGGGTTAATGAGAATCACAATGGCCAGAATTTTGATCGCTATGATAAATAAAGTGGTGATAAAGGACACCGTTGCCTAGTGCCTGATGTGATATTAACAGGAGTCAATTTATAATATTTCATTATAATTTGAGCCGAAGGAGTCCAATACAAAATCTGCAGGATGGCATGGAAATTAGGGCCAAAATTCCATTTAGACAATAACCAAAATAAATAGGGCTACAACACTGTGTCAAAGGCCTTAAGTTGGTCCAGTGAAAGTAACATACCTATCCATACCCGCCGCAATCCCAGTTTGAACACAATAAAGAGATTATGTCTATCTCTCTCTGTATTTTGTCTGCCGTCTGCCTGTTTTGGATAAAACCCATCTGATCAATGTTAATATACCAGTCTACAGAGCTATTGAGTCTAATTGCATATATTTTGGCAAACAATTAAACATTGCAATTTACCAACAAGATCAGCTTAAATTAGATAAAATGCTAGGGTCTTTGTTCAGTTTGGAATCCACATCCAATAGCGCTTTAAAGTATTAAACCAGATGAGGAACCAATTGTGCGGCAACATTTTTTTAATATAATGTTGTGAAAGCATCTGGCCTAGAAGCTTTTGAAGATATGGACTGTTTGATGACCACAAAGGTCCCAGATACTGTCCAGAGCTATAAATGAAAAGCTCCTCTGTGCTGGCATGCTGAGGGGAGCTGCGGCCATTATATTCTTTTGCTGTGCATGCCAGTTTCGCCTTTGCAGAGAGGGTGTTTGTCAACTGCTTAAGTTTACAATTGGCCATCTGGCTGATGCCCAAGATGTAGGGAGTCTCTGTGTGCAGAATGAGAGGTGTCAGGTGCTCTGTGGCTGCTGTATTCAGCGAGATCCGGTCACGCTGAGGAATCAAGTATCCTCCATTCCCAGCTAATCTTTTTAAATCTGCATCTTTGATCAAATGAATACATGAAGGTTCTTGTTCAAGTACTTCCTTTTTTGGTGTGACAGTTATCTCTTAGCTATGCACTAGCATTTTTAGAGCAATCATTAAAATGGTACAACTCCACTTGATTCTCCTCTTCGTATCTCTGGTGAAAGCATAGCCTTGAGCCCCTCCAATCTCACAGTCTATCAAACAATATGGAGAAGTAGCTGCACAATAAGTTCAGTTTTAACATTCTCCCTCTAGATCCACTTGGATGGTGGAGCTTCAACCTGGACCTAGGGCGCAAGCGCCGTGTACAGCTGATTGAAGTTATTCAGCTTCAGCTATTTTCGGCGGCTCCTAGTCGTTTGTACTGCGCAAGCGCTGCGCCTGCGCAGTAGAGGGGGGTCCTTATCCGCCGGGGGAACTTTCTCGGCAAGACACCGGAAAACAGGAAAGGGCAGGTAGTGAAAGATAAAATACTGCATACGAGACAACTAAAGTACATTGTTACTGACAGATGGGGCAAGAAAGGACTGGCAGGATTGACAGAGATATTATAATTATGACACTCATAAAGCACACAAAATACAATAACAAATGTACTGTGAGAATAACTGTTACCAGCAGTAAGCTACCAGTTTTTTTCAGGGCATCATATAACACATCATTTAATTTTTATTATGACATTTATTTATGTGATTTATTGTTAGGCCTTTCATTCTTAAATACACCCAATGCATATTAACATCATGTAATTTAGACAAAGTTTTCCTTTATTACCAAAGTCCAAAATGACAAGAAACGAAATTCATATAGCCTAATGAGTTATTTTTATTTGTGGTTTTTACTTTATCCCATCATCATTTTTACATCAGGGATGTTCAATTTACAGAAATACTGTACTCAAAGGACTACTAATTGCATAGCTCCCAACTGTCCCTGATTTTGAGAGACTCTCCCTAATTTAGTCCCTCTTTCACTCTTTCCTCCTCATTTGTCCCTCATTTTAGTCTAAACCATATAGTTATATATAAAATTCACTTTTTTATCTTTCAAAAAGTGTTTCCCAGTGCTAGTTTAACCAATTTTTATTTCATTTCGAAATTGCTACATTTCAAAGGCCAGTATAAAGAAACAGTAGTGGTAAAAAAAAAAAAACACTTGGGGTTTAACTAATCATTTTTTTTGTATAATTATATCTTTATATATCTATTTATATATATAGATATATCTATACCTATATCTATATATCTATCTATATATCTATATACATATAGATATCTATATATACAGTGTATCACAAAAGTGAGTACGCCCCTCACATTTTTGTAAATATTTAAAAGGGGAAAACTCTTGAATATCCCTTTGATAAAGGAGGGTATTTTATTGATAATCGTTTTCTTTGCTTAATATGTGGACTACTGTACAAATGTGGTAAATATAAGGACTGCGTAGATGTTGGATATGTCAGTCCCTGTTTGTGAGTTGTTCTTTTTTTTAATGTGATTTTTTCAATAAAAAAGGATTAAAAGTTAAAAAAAAATATTTTATTATATCTTTTCATGTGACAATACTGACGAAATTACATTTTGTTACAATGTAAAGTAGTGAGTATACATCTTGTATAATAGTGTAAATTTGCTGTCCCCTCAAAATAACTCAACACACAGCCATTAATGTCTAAACTGCTGGCAACAAAAGTGAGTACACCCCTAAGTGAATATGTCCAAATTGGGCCCAAAGTGTCAATATTTTGTGTGGCAACCATTATTCCAGCACTGCCTTAACCCTCTTGGGCATGGAGGTCACCAAAGCTTCACAGGTTGTCACTGGAATCCTCATCCACTCCTCCATCAGGACATCATGGAGCTGGTGGATGTTAGAGACCTTGTGCTCCTCCACCTTCCGTTTGAGGATGCCCCACAGATGCTCAATAGGGTTTAGGTCTGGAGACATGCTTGACCAGTCTATCACCTTTACCTTCAGCTTCTTTAGCAAGGCAGTGATCGTCTTTGAGGTGTGTTTGGGGTTGTTACCATGTTGGAATACTGCCCTGCGGCAGGGGATCATGCTATGGTTCAGTATGTCACAGTACATGTTGGCATTCATGGTTCCCTCAATGAACTGTAGCTCCCCAGTGTCGGCAGCACTCATGCAGCCCCAGATCATGACACTCCCACCACCATGCTTGACTATAGGCAAGACACACTTGTCTTTGTACTCCTCACCTGGTTGCTGCCACACATGCTTGACACCATCTGAACCAAATAAGTTTATCTTGGTCTCATCAGACCACAGGACATGGATCCAGTGTTTGGGGTTGTTACCATGTTGGAATACTGCCCTGCGGCAGGGGATCAAGCTATGGTTCAGTATGTCACAGTACATGTTGGCATTCATGGTTCCCTCAATGAACTGTAGCTCCCCAGTGTCGGCAGCACTCATGCAGCCCCAGATCATGACACTCCCACCACCATGCTTGACTATAGGCAAGACACACTTATCTTTGTACTCCTCACATGGTTGCTGCCAACCATGCTTGACACCATCTGAACCAAATAAGTTTATCTTGGTCTCATCAGACCACAGGACATGGATCCAGTAATCCATGTCCTTAGTCTGCTTGTCTTCAGCAAACTGTTTGCGGGCTTTCTTGTGCATTATCTTTAAAAAAGGCTTCCTTCTGAGACGACAGCCATGCAGACCAATTTGATGCAGTGTGTAGTGTATGGTCTGAGCACTGACAGGCTGACCCCCCAACCCTTCAACCTCTGCAGCAATGCTGGCAGCACTCATACTTGTATTTCTCAAAGACAACCTCTAGATATGATGCTGAGCACCTGCACTTAATTTCTTTAGTCGACCATGGCGAGGCCTGTTCTGAGTGGATCCGGTCCTGTTAAACCGCTGTATGGTCTGGGCCACCATGCTGTAGCTCAGTTTCAGGGTCTTTCCAATCTTCTTATAGCCTAGACCATCTTTATGTAGAGCAACAATTCTTTTTTTCAGATCCTCAGAGAGTTCTTTGCCATTAGGTGCCATGTTGAACTTCCAGTCACCAGTATGAGAGAGTGACAGTGATAACACCAAATTTAACACACCTGCTCCCCATTCACACCTGAGACATCGTAACACTAACGAGTCACATGACACCGGGGAGGGAAAATGGCTAATTGGGCCCAATTTGGAAATTTTCACTTAGGGGTGTACTCTCTTTTGTTGCCAGCGGTTTAGACATTAATGGCTGTGCGTTGAGTTATTTTGAGGGGACAGTAAATTTACACTGTTATACAAGCTGTACACTCACTAATTTACATTGTAGCAAAGTGTCATTTTTTCAGTGTTGTCACATGAAAAGATATAATAAAATATTTACACAAATGTGAGGGGTGTACTCAATTTTGTGAGATACTGTATATATATTTACTGTACGTATATACTTTATGTTTGTATAATAGGGAATGCTGATAAACAGGGATGCTGGTGTTGCATCAATGAGTCACTAGAATAAATCCTTTAATTTTTTTTGAACATATAGTAACTAGAGAAGTTTAGTTTACAATACATACATTTAGAGGCTGTAATAGTGTTTAATAGGAATTATGGACATAATTTGGGCTAATTTATACATTTTACCCCAGGCCAAATTTCTTGTTCTAGGCCTATGGAAGCACAATTACCTTGCTCCTTGCACTGCTTCTCCCTCTTACAGTCTGGGATCTGCTATCCAGAGACAGCAGGAGGCTAATACCAAGTCTAATTCAAGTATTTGCACTGCTTGCATTACAAAAATACATTTAATGATTTAATATTGGATACAGATCAGCATTATTGTATCCCTTTATATCTGTTCAAAGTTTGTCTGTAATAATAAATCTACTTTTAGGCATTGTGTGGTTGTGACTGCATCTCTTTAAAGCATTAAAATTATTAGATAAAATGAGGAACATTGCAAAAGTGAAAATATAACATGCAACTAAATCAAATAATGGATATTTGGAGAAACAAGTAGCCATAATATAGAGAGATACTTCTGCGAATGAAAATAATCAGTCACCTGTGAAGAGTTAATTAGCTGATAATGGAAAATCTGCATGAACTTGCTGTTTGAGGATTACAAAATCTCACCAGGGACCCAGAGATAAATGCTGAAGCCTTTTGCGAATGGTTATTATCTCAAGTTCCAGAGACTGGCCTCTAGACACCTCTTGCTGTTTTGTGAACTCCTTTTGGCCAGTGTCAGCAGATGCTGTTACCCATGACTGGACATGCTCTCTTGTTTTAACAACCGTTCCCTTTTACATGTATAATCCAGTTTTAGTTCACTGCAACAGTGATTCTGGATTTTTTTTCCTCTCCTATAACCATTTCAGAATTGCCATACCTTGTTAGAGCAACATTAAAGCCCTGATTAAAACATTCATAATCATTTCCACTAAGCATTGCATTTTCTTTAGTATTTGGTTCTATGCAGTAATTACAAGTTTAAAGGCATGCTAAAATTTATCGGTATATTGAAAAAAAAAATTGTATTTGTGTTTCATGTTCCAGTGGACATAATAGGTAAAATAATCTTATGAATGTTAATATCTATATTTTTAGATAAATGTTTTCATTTTGTGTGCCCTATGAAGCAATTTTTAAAGGTGGTGTATTTGGCTTGGCACTGCAACATAGTGAGCGTGCATGACAGTTCCTCTTTCTTCAAACAAACAGCTTATTCATACTGACTAAAAGCAATACAAGGTATACAAAATACAACAACTGAAAACAATGACAAGCATATAAAAAAGATGAAATGAGGTTCAAATAAAGTTTACAATAAAAGTCAAATTCTGTGTTCACATTGATATATTATTTAGACTAAGCTTATGTTTATATACACATAAACATACATGCACACTTTAATTATACAGTATATTAATCAAGAAGGGCAATCAGGCCTATATACTGTACATTCACCGGCCTCTTTATTGGGTACACCTGGTTAATTTCTTGATAACACAAATTGCTAATCAGCCAATCACATGGCAGCAACTCAATGCATTTAGGTATCTGCTATGGTGAAGACAACTTGCTGAAGTTCAAACCGAGCATTAGAAGGGGGAAGAAATGGGATTTAAGTGACTTTGAACATGGCATGGTTTTTAGCACCAAGCGGGCTGGTCTTAAAATATCCAGTGAGAGGCAGTTGTGTGGACAAAAATGCCTTGTTGATGTCAGAGGATAATGGGCAGACTGGTTTGAGATGATAGAAAGTTAACAGTAACTCAAATAACCACTCGTTACAACCAAGGTATGTAAAATACCATCTCTGAACGAACAGCACATCCAACCTTGAAGCAGATGGGCTACCGCAGCAGAAGACCACACCAGGTGCCTCTCCTGTCAGCTAAGAACAGGAAACTGAGGCTACAATTTTCTCAGGCTCACCAAAATTGGACAATAGAAGATTGGAAAAACGTTGTCTGGTCTGATGAGTCTCACTTTTAGCTGTGACATTCAGATGGTAGGGGTCAGAATTTGGCGTAAACAAAATGAAAGCATGGATCCATCATGCATTGTATCAGCGGTTCAGGCTGGTGGTGGTGTAATGGTGTGGGGGATATTTTCTTGGCACACTTTGGGCCCCTTAGTACGAATTGAGCAATTAGAAGAGGGAAATTATGGACAGCCGCACTCCAATAAAAACACCTTTATTGTGCAAATTAACAAAAGCATTTTGTAAGTATTTTAAGCTATATGCTTAGCCTACACCTAAAGCTTCCACCTTGAGGAGAGTGCCATTTCCACACATCCACTTGGAGTGGTGATCCCTTCCCCAAATGTACCAATTAAGCATTGTTTAAACAACACGGCCTATCTGAGTATTGTTGCTGACCATGTCCATCCCTTTATGACTACAGTGTACCCTTCTTCTGATGGCTACTTCCAACAGGATAAGGCACCATGTCACAAAGCTCAAATCATCTCACCACATTTCTTGAACATGACAATGAGGTCACTGTACTCCAATGGCCTCCACAGTCACCTTTGGGATGTAGGGGAATGGGAGATTGGCATCATGGATGGGCAGCTGACAAATCTGCAGCAACTATGTGACGCTATCATGTCAATATGGATCAAAATCTGAGGAATGTTTGCAACACCTTGTTGAATCTATGCCATGAAGAATTAAGGCAGTTGTAAAGGCAAAAGGGGGTACAACCTGTTACTAGCAAAGTATACCTAATAAAGTGGCCACCCTACCTAATATACCTAATATACACCCTAGACATACAGCTGTGCTCATAGGTTTACATACCCTGGCAGAATTTATGATTTCTTGGCAATTTTTCAGAGAATATGAATGATAACACAGAATTTTCTTTCACTCATGGTTAGTGTTTGGCTAAAGCCATTTATTATCAATCAACTGTGTTTACCCTTTTTAAATCATAATCACAACAGAAACTACCCAAATGACCCCTGATCAAAAGCTTACATACCCCAGTTCTTAATACCGTGTATTGTGGTATTTGTGGATGAGGCTCTTTATCTTCTCAGATGGTAAAGCTGCACATTCCTCTTGGCAAAAAGCCTCCAGTCCTTGTAAATTCTTGGGCTGTCTTGCATGAACTGCACGTTTGAGATCTCCCCAGAGTGGCTCAATGACAGGAGACTGAGATGGCCAGTCCAGAACCTTCACTTTATTCTGCTGTAGCCAATGACAGGTCGACTTGGCCTTGTGTTTTTAGAAAAGGTTGGATACCCCCAGATGGGACTTTAAATTGGCAAAACACTAATGAAATATATAAAAAATTATTTTATTCATACAAAAAGGAAAAACAAAACTAACAAATCATCACATGATGATTGGTAAAACATACACTGACATATGACATAAATACACATAACACAATATCTTGCAAATAGACTGTGAAGGTATGTATACAAAGTAGTTTCTCCAGTTCCAGCATCCGAAAATACTTTCCGGTACCAATATCTGGGATAAGCTTTTCGGTACCCAAAGGTTCAAAGTCCTTTCATCAGGGGTAATTATATAGGAGGATTTAAGTTCTGATAAATAACAGAATAATAAAGCATAACATAGTTTATAATGCAAGACATCATTTTAACAGGCATAATGAGCATAGTGCATCCTGATTCAATAAGGGGGAAACGGAAAAGAGAAGGGAAGGGCGGAGGAGTGATGGGCCAAAAGGAGAAGGAGAGAGCAACCTACAGAGATATGGTGAATTGCTTTTGAATTCATACTGACACACAATGTCTTTTCATTCAATGTTTTCCACTTCCTCCAGGTGCAGGGCGTATTGAGCGGATCCACCCCAGTGCTAGGGGTGGAGACTGGGACAAGATTCTCCTTCAAAGGGAGACTAGGTGGATAGTGTCTCTACGTTCCACTCATACACCTGGTCTCAATGACTCAGTCAGTTATCGTCCATTTTTGGATGGGTTTACATCAGGATTATGGGAGGGACTTGGTTAGTTCTAGTGATCATAATAGGATTGGTTAGATTCAATCCCTTACAGGAATTGCAATGAACATCAACAGAGAGACAATGATACTGTCTGTCATGCACAGTTGTCTATGACCAAGGTGCACCTCATTGTCTGTAGTGCCCTAAATACAAGTCAATCTGTGATATCTATTTTTTGGTGGTAGTCTTGCTATTTGTACATACTCTTTCTGTGAACGTTTGTTTAAAATTAACATGTCATTTTGTTCCCAGTTATGTATTTTTGTCTCTTTGCTGTTGACTTAGTCTTTTGTTCTACTGTTCTATATTTCCAATATATAAGTAAAAACGCAGGGAACTAGAGCAATAGGTATCCCGCAGTGTTAGATAGTATAAGTTAAAAGCATATTGATTTATGCACAATTAAAATAACATGACAAGAGTCCATAGTCTTGTAATATATTAGAGAGTCCAAGGACCATATGGAATGGTGATAGGGGGTCCCACACTCAGGTATGTCCTCAGGGGGGAACAGAAACCATGTTCCGGTACACCAAAAAAGACACAAGGGGAGAGGCGCCTCTGGGTGCAGATATAGGACAAGTTTAATAACACTTATAAATACAGACAACTCACATTTGTGAAGTCATATGTAAGCATTGGTTAAATCCCAGCATAGGGGTAGTCATCAGTTTCGTCAGTTCGTTCTTGCTTGATAGGCGATCTGTGCTCGATACAAATACCGCTGGGTGGTAAGAAGCCATCCGCAGTGGAGATTGCTCAGAACGAGGCTTGAGGCGCAGTTGGCGTGCAGGCCAGGAGGGATGACGTAACTGGAAAGCTTTCCATTTTTGTATGTGGTGGGGGCGCTCAGGGCTCCCCCTGCCCCAAAACACCCACCCCCAATGTTGAGGGCATGCGGCCTGGTACGGTTCAGGAGTAGGGGTGCTCACTTGTCCCCACCCCCTTTCCTGACCTGCCGGGCTGTGTGCTCAGATAAGGGTCTGGTGTGGGTTTTTGGGGGGACCCCCAACACCGTTTTTTCAGCTTGGGGGTTCCCCTGAAAATCCATACCAGACCGAAGGGCCTGGTATGCTCTTGGAGGGGGAACCCATGCCTTTATTTTTTAAATTTGTCGTGGGTTACCCTTCAAGATCCTTAGAACACAAGTTGCATTTCAAAGTCAGGTCAGTTAAGATGGCGATCCGACCTTGATCCGACTTCAGTGATAATCAATGGACTGAAGTAGGATCAAAGTGGAACCAAAGTAGTGCAGGGAGCATTTTCAAAGTCAGACTGACTTGTGTCGGACCAGTTAAGACAGCTCCCATAGGGAAACATTGATTTTCACACGTCATGCGACATGAGCTCACAATGTCAGAGCATTTGTTGTACCAGTGTGAACCCAGCCTTACTGCTGCTGTAATCACCATGTTAGATGTCATAAGTCGGATGGTTATGACGAGGATCCTACTTTGATCTGACTTCAATGATATTCAATGGGCTAAAGTAGGACCAAAGTGGGACCAAAGTAGTGCAGGGAGCATTTTCAAAGTCGGACCGACTTGTGTTGGACCAGTTAAGACAGCTCTCATAGGGAAACATTGATTTTTTTTTTTTCGACATGAGCTCCCAATGTCGGAGCGTTTGTCGTACAAGTGTGAACCCCGCCTTATGCCACACACTATTTACAAGCAAACAGATCACAGGTGAGAATGGTTACCTTTAATAGCCAATCAAACCCCTTTATTTCAACTTGTGTGCATGTTATCAGGCCAAAAGCACCAGGGTATGTAAACTTTTGATCAGGGTCATTTGGGTAGTTTCTGTTGTGATTATGATTTAAAAAGAGTAAACACAGTTGATTGAGCCAAGCACTAAACATGAGTGAAAGAAATGTTTTTGTGTTATTATTCATATTCTCTGAAAAATGGCCAAGAAGTCATAAATTCTGCCAGGGTATGTAAACTTATGAGCACAACTGTAAATCCCAGTTATATAAACCTATGCATAAACTTAGATGTGAATGATACTTTGTGCACTACTACAAGGAGTGTTGGTTTGGCAATTAATGACCCAATGTGTAAGCAGAAGCCACTCATTCCTGCTTCAGTGATCCTCGGAATGCTTACTTACAGAGTTACATCAATTATAACCTTAAAGGAACAACACTTATTAACCTGCCTAAAACATCAAATATTAATATATTAATAAATATATTCAATGCACAAACATATACTAAAAATGTGAAACGTAAACAAATAAAGTTTATTTACCACCTAAACCTTAAACCTTCTTTTGACCCTCCAGATCTAATCCATAGTACTATGTATATCAATCCATTATATTGTGTATGTATAGATATATAATAAGAGACGATGGGAGCCGATAAAACTCGCATGATACATTTCCAAAACTGAAAAACCTGGTTTTGACTCTACCAACTCTCATATATAAAAAAAAACAAATATAGCAAAACCAAAAACTCAAGTAAAGAAAATAGAAAATCATAAGCAACTCACTGGACTAAGTACAAAAAGTGCTATACTTTATTACATATATCAAATTTAAAACAACATTGCACTACACACATACAAAAAAACACACATAGTAAACCATATGCTCTACCTCTTTCAAGGATAAATCACTATATATACAATAGACGCTATAACTTTCATGCAAACCAATCAATATACACTTATTAGTCAAAAACATGTAGTAGAACTTTGGCCCGAATTTATGAAGACGTTTGATTTTTTTATTGGATATGTTTTATAGTAGAAAGTAAAAAATATTGTTTTGTTTTTTTTTCAAAAATGTGCAATTTTTTTTTGTTTTTTGCTGCAAAAAAAACAGTGGTGATAAAATACCACCAAAAGAAAGCTCTATTTGTGTGAAAAATTATATAAATGTTGTTTGGGTACAGCGTTGCATGACCACGCAATCACTAGTTAAAGTAGCACAGTGCCAAATAGCAAAAATTGGCCTGGTCATCAAATGGTTCAAATCTTCCAAAGCTGAATTGGTTACCACATGATGACCAGGCCTTTTTTGACACTTTTTATTTACAAGTAAAAATCAATATTTTTTTCTAGAAAATTACTTAGAGCTCCCAAGCATTATATATTTTTTTAGCAGAGGCCCTAGAGAATGAAATATTGCCCATTGCAATTTTTTATGTCACACGGTATTTGCGTAGCGGCTTTTCAAATTTTTTGAGCAAAAATACACTTTCATGAATTTTAATGCAAAAAAACACAATATATAACTAACCCATTTTTTTGAATTAAAATATAGAAGATGATGTTACGCCCAGTAAATAGATACCTAACATGTCATGCTTTAAAATTGTGCATGCTCGTGAAATGGGGACAAACTATGATACCTAAAAGTCTCCATAAGCAACACTTTAAACATTCTTACATGTCGCCAGTTAGCGTTACAAAGGTGAGCTAGAATTATTGCTTTAGTTATAACGTTCGCGGGCGATACCTCACATGTGTTGAGCGAACAACGATTACATATGTGTGTGCGACTGATATATATGTTCACCATATATGAGCACGTGAGCATGGGGGAATAGTTGCTCGTTCAAATTTTTAATATTTTTTATTTTATTAACTTTTTTAATTTTACACTGTCCCTTTAATTATTTTTTTTATTATTTATTTTTTTGTATCACTTTTATTGCTGTCACAAGAATTGTAAACATCCCTTGTGATAGCAGTAAAGCATGACAGGTCCTTTTGATGAAGACATCTGGGGTCTGCATATATAAAGTCCCAAAATCATGTGTAAGTCCAATAAAAAAAGTATATATATATATATATATATATATATATATATATATATATATATATATATATACAAAAGTGCTGAAATAAAGTCCAAATAAGTGAATCCATAGACCAAGAGGAGTGACCCAAAAGACCATGTGGTTCGATAAACTTGTCACCACTGTGAACACCACCAGATAATCACAAGCCGCTTACCAGACCTTCTAACCTCATATAATAAGAGGTCAGATCGCATTTAGGTAATATATTCCATGATGGATGGATGGACAATCACTTCCTGATGGATTGGGCACCCCTTCAGGTAATAGATGAATGAAACCAGAATAACATTCCGTCCAGATGAATGGATGAATGGGGAGTAAGCTTCAACAGCTCTGCCAATACAACAAATATACCCCCATCCACATTGATCCACCACTCATCAAGCCAGTAATAATCATGCAAGGAAGGAAAGATCTCATGTTGCAGTATATGAGTAAGGAATTTATTAAAAATTAGTAATCTACTCACATAAGAAAGTTATTGATAGCATATCAAACAGATCGCATTCAAATACATTGATCTTATGCTTTCCAAAAAAAATGAAATTGCTCTGTTTACATTTGCCCTAACTGGAAGTGTATTAATGCTCGCCACTTCTGGTCTCCTGGACCATAGAGATGCTTAGAGACGTTTTGGCCCCTGATCAGCTCTATGATCAGCCAGTGGAACCGCCAGCTTCAGTGCCGTGCTTCCAGATTGCATGGGAGAGCCCAGAGAGGCAAAGGCAGTTGCTTGGATCACTTTTACATTAGGGAATCACTGGCTAAAAATGTTACCCATTATTTAATATTAACCATTAATATCAGTTTATTGGCGTAATCATTTTATAGTGTCAAAATAAATCACACTGGTTATTCTTTCCAACACCTGCATGCTCCCCTCTTCCTTGAGATGATATATGACCTTTAGTAAAAAAGATCATCAGAGCTTGTTTACACAATATGGTACCCTAGTGTGTCCTCCCATAGGTCCCCTCAGATATTGCTTCACCCTAAAACACAAGAACACAGGGCAGATGAATTCTACTATAGTGTAAAATCTTCTTTAACCACTTGCCGACCGCCTCACGCCTATATACGTGAGCAGAGCGGCACGGGCAGGCAAAATCACGTACCTGAAACGTGATTGCCTTCCCGCGGGTGGGGGGTCCGATCGGACTCCCCCCCCGGTGCCAGCTGCGGTCGGCATTTGGTTGGGAGCGATGACAGACGAGGGGGAGGCCATCCGATCGTGGCCCCCCCCTCGCGATCGCTCCCAGCCAATGACAAACATCCCCTGCCTCTGTATAGTACACAGAGGCAGAGGATGTGATGTCATCTCTCCTCGGTCTGGCAGTTTCCGTTCCAGCGCCGAGGAGAGATGACATGTAAGTGCACCAACACTCACACACAACACAGTAGAACATGCCAGGCATACTTTACACCCCCGATCCCCCCCCCGATCGCCCCCCGATCCCCCCCCAATCACCCCCCCCTGTCACAAACTGACACCAAGCAGGTTTTTTTTTTTTTTTTTTTTCCTGATTACTGCATAGTGTCAGTTTGTGACAGTTAGCAGTGGTGGGACAGTTAGTATTACCCCCCTTTAGGTCTAGGGTACCCCCCTTACCCCCCCTAATAAAGTTTTAACCCCTTGATCACCCCTCCTCACCAGTGTCGCTAAGCGATCATTTTTCTGATCGCTGTATTAGTGTCGCTGGTGACGGTAGTTAGGGACGTAAATATTTAGGTTCGCCGTCAGTGTTTTATAGCGACAGGGACCCCCATATACTACCTAATAAATGTTTTAACCCCTTGATGGCCCCCTAGTTAACCCTTTCACCACTGATCACCGTATAACCGTTACGGGTGACGCTGGTTAGTTCGTTTATTTTTTATAGTGTCAGGGCACCCGCCGTTTATTACCGAATAAAGGTTTAGCCCCCTGTAGGTCTAGGGTACCCCCCTTACCTCCCTAATAAAGTTTTAACCCCTTGATCACCCCCTGTCGCCAGTGTCGCTAAGCGATCATTTTTCTGATCGCTGTATTAGTGTCGCTGGTGACGCTAGTTAGGGACGTAAATATTTAGGTTCGCCGTCAGCGTTTTATAGCGACAGGGACCCCCATATACTATCTAATAAATGTTTTAACCCCTTGATGGCCCCCTAGTTAACCCTTTCACCACTGATCACCGTATAACCGTTACGGGTGACGCTGGTTAGTTCGTTTATTTTTTATAGTGTCAGGGCACCCGCCGTTTATTACCGAATAAAGGTTTAGCCCCCTGATCGCCCGGCGGTGATATGCGTCGCCCTAGGCAGCGTCAGATTAGCGCCAGTACCGCGAACACCCACGCACGCACCGTACACGCACCGTACACCTCCCTTAGTGGTATAGTATCTGAACGCATCAATATCTGATCCGATCAGATCTATACTAGCGTCCCCAGCAGTTTAGGGTTCCCAAAAACGCAGTGTTAGCGGGATCAGCCCAGATACCTGCTAGCACCTGCGTTTTGCCCCTCCGCCCGGCCCAGCCCAGTCCAGCCCACCCAAGTGCAGTATCGATCGATCACTGACACTTTTCTTTGTAGCGTTTTGGTGAACTGGCAAGCACCAGCGGCGTAGTACACCCCGGTCGTAGTCAAACCAGCACTGCAGTAACACTTGGTGAATGTTTTGAACGCTACCATGCACTAGTTGAGTATTAGCGTAGCGTACAGCATTGCACAGACTAGGCACACTTTCACAGGGTCTCCCAAGATGCCACCGCATTTTGAGAGACTCGAACCTGGAACCGGTTACAGTTATAAAAGTTACAGTTACAAAAAAAAAGTGTAAAAAAAAAAAAAAAACACAAACAAAAATTAAACGTTTTATTGTTCTCTCTCTCTCTATTCTCTCTCTATTGTTCTGCTCTTTTTTACTGTATTCTATTCTGCAATGTTTTATTGTTGTTGTTATTGTTATTATGTTTTATCATGTTTGTTTTTCAGGTATGTAATTATTTATACTTTACCGTTTACTGTGCTTTATTGTTAACCAATTTTTTGTCTTCAGGTACGCCATTCACGACTTTGAGTGGTTATACCAGAATGATGCCTGCAGGTTTAGGTATCATCTTGGTATCATTCTTTTTAGCCAGCGGTCGGCTTTCATGTAAAAGCAATCCTAGCGGCTAATTAGCCTCTAGACTGCTTTTACAAGCAGTGGGAGGGAATGCCCCCCCCCCTCCCACCGTCTTCCGTGTTTTTCTCTGGCTCTCCTGTCTCAACAGGGAACCTGAGAATGCAGCCGGTGATTCAGCCAGCTGACCATAGAGCTGATCAGAGACCAGAGTGGCTCCAAACATCTCTATGGCCTAAGAAACCGGAAGCTACGAGCATTTTATGACTTAGATTTCGCCGGATGTAAATAGCGCCATTGGGAAATTGGGGAAGCATTTTATCACACCGATCTTGGTGTGGTCAGATGCTTTGAGGGCAGAGGAGAGATCTAGGGTCTAATAGACCCCAATTTTTTCAAAAAAGAGTACCTGTCACTACCTATTGCTATCATAGGGGATATTTACATTCCCTGAGATAACAATAAAAATGATTTAAAAAAAAAAAAAAAATGAAAGGAACAGTTTAAAAATAAGATAAAAAAGCAAAAAAAAATAAAGAAAAAAATAAATAAAAAAAAGCACCCCTGTCGCCCCCTGCTCTCGCGCTAAGGCGAACGCAAGCGGCGGTCTGGCGTCAAACGTAAACAGCAATTGCACCATGCATGTGAGGTATCACCGCGAAGGTCAGATCGAGGGCAGTAATTTTAGCAGTAGACCTCCTCTGTAAATCTAAAGTGGTAACCTGTAAAGGCTTTTAAAGGCTTTTAAAAATGTAGTAATTTTGTTGCCACTGCACGTTTGTGCGCAATTTTAAAGCATGTCATGTTTGGTATCCATGTACTCGGCCTAAGATCATCTTTTTTATTTCATCAAACATTTGGGCAATATAGTGTGTTTTAGTGCATTAAAATTTAAAAAAGTGTGTTTTTTCCCCAAAAAATGCGTTTGAAAATCGCTGCGCAAATACTGTGTGAAAAAAAAAAATGAAACACCCACCATTTTAATCTGTAGGGCAATTGCTTTAAAATAATATATAATGTTTGGGGGTTCAAAGTAATTTTCTTGCAAAAAAAAATAATTTTTTCATGTAATCAAAAAGTGTCAGAAAGGGCTTTGTCTTCAAGTGGTTAGAAGAGTGGGTGATGTGTGACATAAGCTTCTAAATGTTGTGCATAAAATGCCAGGACAGTTCAAACCCCCCCCAAATGACCCCATTTTGGAAAGTAGACACCCCAAGCTATTTGCTGAGAGGCATGTCGAGTCCATGGAATATTTTATATTGTGACACAAGTTGCGGGAAAGAGACAATTTTTTTTTTTTTTTTTTTTTTTTTTGCACAAAGTTGTCACTAAATGTTATATTGCTCAAACATGCCATGGGAATATGTGAAATTACACCCCAAAATAAATTCTGTTGCTTCTCCTGAGTATGGGGATACCACATGTGTGGGACTTTTTGGGAGCCTAGCCGCGCACGGGACCCCGAAAACCCAGCACCGCCTTCAGGCTTTCTAAGGCCGTAAATTTTT
Source organism: Lithobates clamitans (assembly GCA_037952925.1). Lineage (NCBI taxonomy): Eukaryota > Metazoa > Chordata > Amphibia > Anura > Ranidae > Lithobates > Lithobates clamitans. The sequence goes on from JBBGZY010000081.1 coordinate 10,476,013, forward strand.
GATTTCACTCTTCACTGCCTATCACAGTTTCGGAGGCCATGGAATGCCCAGGTGGCACAAACCCCCCCCCAAATTACCCCATTTTGGAAAGTAGACACCCCAAGCTATTTGCTGAGAGGTATAGTGAGTATTTTGCAGACCTCACTTTTTGTCACAAAGTTTTGAAAATTGAAAAAAGAAAAAAAAAATTTTTTTTTCTGGTCTTTCTTCATTTTCAAAAACAAATGACAGCTGCAAAATACTCACCATGCCTCTCAGCAAATAGCTTGGGGTGTCTACTTTCCAAAATGGGGTCATTTGGGGGGGTTTTGTGCCATCTTGGCATTTTATGGCCTTCAAAACTGTGATAGGTAGTGAGGAGTAAAATCAAAAATGTATGCCCTTAGAAATCCTGAAGGTGGTGCTGGGTTTTCGGGGCCCCGTACGCGGCTAGGCTCCCAAAAAGTGCCACACATGTGGTATCCCCGTACTCAGGAGAAGCAGCTGAATGTATTTTGGGGTGCAATTCCACATATGCCCATGGCCTGTGTGAGCAATATATCATTTAGTGACAACTTTTTGTAATTTTTTTTTTTTTCTTTTTTTTGTCATTATTCAATCACTTGGGACAAAAAAAATAAATATTCAATGGGCTCAACATGCCTCTCAGCAATTTCCTTGGGGTGTCTACTTTCCAAAATGGGGTCATTTGGGGGGGTTTTGTACTGCCCTGCCATTTTAGCACCTCAAGAAATGACATAGGCAGTCAGAAACTAAAAGCTGTGTAAATTCCAGAAAATGTACCCTAGTTTGTAGACGCTATAACTTTTGCGCAAACCAATAAATATACGCTTATTGACATTTTTTTTACCAAAGACATGTGGCCGAATACATTTTAGCCTAAATGTATGACTAAAATTTAGTTTATTGGATTTTTTTTATAACAAAAAGTAGAAAATATCATTTTTTTTCAAAATTTTCAGTCTTTTTCCGTTTATAGCGCAAAAAATAAAAACGGCAGAGGTGATCAAATATCATCAAAAGAAAGCTCTATTTGTGGGAAGAAAAGGACGCAAATTTCGTTTGGGTAGAGCATTGCATGACCGCGCAATTAGCAGTTAAAGCGACGCAGTGCCGAATTGTAAAAAGTGCTCTGGTCAGGAAGGGGGTAAATCCTTCCGGGGCTGAAGTGGTTAAAATGAGGATGTAACATTTAAAACACACTCACACAAATCTTTGCTGAACCAACACCAGTGTCTTGTGTATTTCAAAGTTAACTATAGTAATTGGTTACCCCCCAACCCAGTACAAACCAGAAGGTAGAGACTCAGCTCCTTACACAGATAGGGAGGACTGGGACAAGGGAGATAATATGAGATTTTAACTACCCTGAAATTGACAAATAGATGACCATAATGGAACTGATAGAACTGAAAAGGGTGGAAATGTTAAACTTATTACAATACTAATTTATTGTACAGTTCATAGAAGCCCCTCTGACATTCTACTGGACCTTGTAGTTTAAAACAATGTGGAACTTAAAGTGGGGTTCCACTCAAATTTTTAACTTAATCTTACCCCCTTCAGTTAATTGCATAGATGTTCAAATGCCGCAGGAACATTTTTTTTATTGCTGTAATTACCTTTATATTGTACTTTATTGTGGCACTTCCTGTCTCTCCTCCCATGGGAGTAGGCGTGTTTATTGCCTTTCCCCGGCGCCGCACTGTCTCCTGGGAGCTTAGTGTTATGCCGCATACACATGGTCGGACTTTCTAGAAAGCTACGTCCGACGTACTTGCCGCCAGACTTCCGGCGGACTACCGCCGGACTTTCTGAACGGCTGGACTTGCCTACACACGGCCGGACTTTCCGGAATCCGGTCTTCCCGACGGACTTCCGCCGGACTTTCAGAATGAACGGACTTTCCCACACACGGACAAGTCCGTTCATTTTGAACGTGACTTGGGTACGACGGGACTAGAAAAGGAATTCAATCTCGCCGCTTTTTTTGGCGAGATTGAAACCTTGCGAGCCCCGTTGCAGGCCCTTAGGTCAGGTATGGAACTTTAAGGGGAATCCCCTACGCCGAAAAACCGGCGTGGGGGTCCCCCCAAAATCCATACCAGACCCCGATCCGAGCACGCAGCCTGGCCAGTCAGGAAAGGGGGTGGGGACGAACGAGCGCCCCCCCCCCTCCTGAACCGTACCAGGCCGCATGCCCTCAACATGGGGGGGGTGCTTTGGGGGAGGGGGCGCCTTGCGGTGCCCCCCCCACCACAAAGCACCTTGTCCCCATGTTGATGAGGACAAGGGCCTCTTCCCGACAACCCTGGCCGTTGGTTGTCGGGGTCTGCGGGCGGGGGGCTTATCGGAATCCGGGAGCCCCCTATAATAAGAGGGCCCCCAGATCCCGGCCCCCCCACCCTATGTGAATGAGTATGGGGTACATGGTACCCCTACCCATTCACCTAGGTAAAAAGTGTCAATAATAAAACACAACACAGGTTTTTAAAATAATTTATTAAACAGCTCCGGGAGGGGGGGGTCTTCTTCCGTCTTCGGGGGTCCCTCCGGTTCATCTTCTCCCGGCGTCCGGTTGGTTCTTCTCCGCTCTCCGGCCTCTTCTCCCGGTGTCCCAGGTCTTCGGCCGGCCCCTCCGCTATCTTCAGGTAGCTCTATTGCCAGCGGAGGTCCGGACTTCTGGGCTTCTTGGCTTCTTGGCTTCTTGTGTTCTCTTCTCTTCTCTTCCCCCAGATGTTGACACGACGCTCTCTCCGGCTGGACTGGTCTCTGAGGGCTGCGTTGTGACTTATATAGGCGAAGACCCCGCCCCCATATGATGTCACAGTCCCTGGGCATGCTGGGACTGTGACGTTTTAGGGGGCGTGGTCGACCTGGAAAATCCAGATAACAAAAAAATCAAAACTAATGACAGGTTGTGAAAGACAGTAAGACAACCCCCAAATAATAACAATGATAATAATAATAAAAATAATCGTAAAGGAAATCGGGTCTGAGCATGTAGGTCCCTTGCAAGATAACTGTTGATGGTTGGGGACAATAAGACTAAAATGTATTATTTATCTTTTTCAGCTCTGTGTATACTGAGGAAAGTGGTGGAGCTCCAGTCCATACTGAGGGTAGTATTGTCACAGCCTCAAATGAACCACAACGACTCAAAATTGATATGGTCCAGAAACAATCAAAATAAGTTTTCTGGGTAGTGTTCACTGTGTGAATGAAGTGTTATATAGTCCTAACATACCCACTGTTGTCACCTTTTAGACATGTTGTCAAATTAGGACAAGAAGTGAGTTAATGGCAGAATTACCAGCTTAAAATAAAGCAAAAGAAAATGAAAACAAATGCAGTCACTACAGCTAAGGACCGGTAATCTGCCACACTAACAATTTTCTTCTTGGGTTTTAATATACTTTAATGACTTGCATGGTACCAGTGGATTGGTGCAAGGCCCATATGTCACCTATTTTTAAAAAGGAACCAAGTTTTTACCAAGTTATTATAGACCTGTTCGTTTAATTTTTATATTCAGGAAGATACATAAAAAATTCATAGAAGAAGATGTAGATGAGTTTTTGTTGAGAAATAATATTTTAGTCAGCATGGATTCACGAAAGACTGAAGTTGTGAAGCAAATCTACTTTTTTATTAGGAAGTAAGCAGAAAATGTAGACAGTGGCTGTGGATATGGCATACTTGAACTATGTTTGGCACAGTTCTACACAAATGGCTAATGTGTAAGTTAAGGTCTATAGGCTTAGAAAATTCAGTCTGAAAATGGATGTAAAACTGGTTTAACCACTTGACCACTGGGCACCCTAAACCCCCTTAATAACCAGACCAATTTTTAGCTTTCAGTGCTCTCACATTTTGAATGACAATTACTTAGTCATGCAACACTGTAACTATATGAAGTTTTTGTCCTTTTTTTTCCACACAAATGGAGCTTTCTTTTGGTGGTATTTAACCACCGCTGGGTTCTTTATTTTTTGCGCTATAAAAGAAAAAAGACTGAAAATTCTGTAAAAAAATGCATTTTTCTCCGTTTCTGTTATACAATTTTGCAAATTAGTAATTTTTCTTCATATATTTTGGCCAAAATTTATACCGCTACATGTCTTTGGTAAAAATAACCCAAATCGGTGTATATTATTTGGTCTATGTAAAAGTTATAGAGTCCAAAAGCTATGGTGCCAATATCTGAAAATTGATCACACCTGAAGTACTGATGGCCTATCTAATTTCTTGAGACCCTAACATGCCAGAAAAGTACAAATATCCCCCAAATGACCTCTTTTTGGAAAGAAGACATTCCAAGGTATTTAGAAAGATGCATAATGAGTTTTTTGAAGTTGTCATTTTTTCCCACAATTCTTTAAGGAAATTGGGTTGAAAGAGCGAACAACAAGGACCTCTCCAATTGGATCCTAGCTCTTACAAGAATATTAGGACTATTGCGGTACCAACGGGATATAGACAAGGATTTTAAAAAATTATTTCATTTATTCAAAAATAGAATTTAAAAAGTCCCACAAGGGACACAGTGTTAATCATAACATACTAACACAAAGAAATGAATTGTTACAGCAATGTTAACAGTCAGGTTATAAAGATAATGCCCACACAGACATATAACAGCAGGTCATATGGTACTTGCAGACGTGACCTCTACAGTTTCGCGGTCAAAAGCCGCTTCTTCAGGAGGCGTCTTTTAGTACATATTCTACAAAATAACAAGAATAAAATATCAACATTGCAATATGTGAACACACATAAACAAAAAAACAATATTAATATTGGAGAAGATGATCATTATTGCACTCACCAACCTACACCCACAAGGGGTTTAGAGCGACACTGTGAGACGCCCACGACAAGCGTTCCCCCGGGGGCGGGCCAGGGGGGCACCTAAGATGCTACTATTGTAAAAAATAGAAAATAAGATATAAAAAGTGATGAACTGGGGTTTTAATAGGTAGGAGAACCACCCAAGTGTGTCGGGTCACAATGGAACGTGGTGGACAGGGGAATAGGAGAGAGAAGGAGAGAGAAAAGGGGGGAGGAGGAGGGGGAAAAAGGGAAAGGAAAAAGGGGAAAAAAGAAAGAAAAAGGGATAATAACTGGGAGGGGGAGTTATTATCCCTTTTTCTTTCTTTTTTCCCCTTTTTTCTTTCCCTTTTTCCCCCTCCTCCTCCCCCCTTTTCTCTCTCCTTCTCTCTCCTATTCCCCTGTCCACCACGTTCCATTGTGACCCGACACACTTGGCTGGTTCTCCTACCTATTAAAACCCCAGTTCATCACTTTGTATATCTTATTTTCTATTTTTTACAATAGTAGCATCTTAGGTGTCCCCCTGGCCCGCCCCCGGGGGAACGCCCGTCGTGGGCGTCTCACAGTGTCGCTCTAAACCCCTTGTGGGTGTAGGTTGGTGAGTGCAACATCTAATAATGATCATCTTCTCCAATATTAATATTGTTTTTTTGTTTATGTGTGTTCATATATTGCAATGTTGATATATAATTCTTGTTATTTTGTAGAATATGTACTAAAAGACGCCTCCTGAAGAAGCGGCTTTTGACTGCGAAACTGTAGAGGTCACGTCTGCAAGTACCATATGACCTGCTCTTATATGTCAGTGTGGTCATTATCTGTATAACCTGACTGTTAACATTGCTGTAACAATTCATTTCTTTGTGTTAGTATGTTATGGTTTACACTGTGTCCCTTGTGGGACTTTTTAAATTCTATTTTTGAATAAATGAAATAATTTTTTAAAATCCTTGTCTATATCCCGTTGGTACCGCAATAGTCCTAATATTCTTGTAAGAGCTAGGATCCAATTGGAGAGGTCCTTGTTGTTCGCTCTTTCAACCCAATTTCCTTATTCATGCAAAGGATGATGGTACCGGTTAATGATTGAATACCCTACTCTTCTAACCCTGTGGCAAACTTTTGAATCCCACAATTCTTTGCAAAATCCAGATTTTATTTTTCTTTTTTTTTTTTTCACAAAATTGTCATATTAGCAGGTTATTTCTCACACACAGCATATGCATACCACAAATTACACCCCCCCCCCCCCCCCAAAAAAATTCTGCTATTACTCCCGAGTATGGTGATACCACATGTGTGAGACTTTTACACAGCGTGGCCACATACAGAGGCCCAACATGCACGGAGCACCTTCAGGCATTCTGGAGCACCCAGGCCAATTCTGACATTTCTCTCCTACATGTAAAAATCATCATTTATTTGCTAGAAATTTACATAGAACCCCAAAACATTATATATGTTTTTTTAGCAAAGACCCTAGAGAATGCAATGGCGGTCGTTGCAACTTTTTATCACACACAGTATTTGCGCAGCAATTTTTCGAACGTGTTTTTTTTTGGAAAAAAACAGTTTTGTGCTTTAAAAAAAAACAAAACAGTAAAGTTAGCCCAATGTTTTTGCATAATGGGAAAGATGAAGTTATGCCGAGTAAATAGATACCTAACATGTCACCCTTCAAAATTGCACACGCTCGTGGAATGGTTACCTAACTTCTCTACTTAAAAATCCCCATAGGCGACACTTTAAAATTTTTTACTGGTTACATGTTTTGAGTTACAGATGAGGTCTAGGGCCAAAATTATTGCTCTCACTCTACCGATCGCAGCGATACCTCACATGTGTGATTTGAACACCGTTTTCATATGTGGGCGGGACATACGTATGCATGCGAGCACACGGGGACAGGGGCGCTTTAAAAAGACATTTTTTATTGTTCATTTTACTTTAATTATTTTAGTTTGATGCTTTTTTCCAAAAAATAAATTATTTGATCACTTTTATTCCTATTGCAAGGAATGTAAATATCCCTTGTAATAGGAATATGGCATGACAAGTCCTCTTTACAGTGAGATATGGGGTCAATAAGACTCCACATCTCACCTCTAGGCTGGGAAGCCTGAAATAAAAAAATAAAAAAAAGATCCTGGCATCGATCGTAGCAGTGAGTCGGTAGAAGCACCTGAGGGCGGCGGGAGGGTGTGACGTCCCCTCCCGCCTCCCGTAAGAATGATCAAGCAGTAGAACAGCCGCTATGATAGTTCTTATGGTGTAGGAAATCGCCGGCTGAAAAAGCTGATATCTAAATGATGCCTGTAGCTGCAGGCATCATTCAGATATCCCCGCACAACTCAAGGACGTCGTATGATGGCCGGCGGGCGGGAAGTGGTTAAAATGCATTTTTTTAACACAAAGTTGTCCATTTATACAATATTTTTAACACATAGCATGTACATACCAAAAATGACACCCCAAAATAGATTCCCCTCCTGAGTACGGCGATACCACATGTGTGAGACTTCCACAGCCTGGCCACATACAGTGGCCGAGTACAGCCGGGTATGGCTAAGCATGGCCGGGTATGGCTGAGCATGGCTGTGCATGGCTGAGTATGGCTGGGTATGGCAGAGTATGGCTGGGTATGGCAGAGTATGGGTGGGTATTGCAGAGTATGGCTGGGTATGACCGAGTATTGCAGAGTATGGCTGGGTATTGCAGAATATGGCTGGGTATTGCAGAGTATGGCTGGGTATTGCAGAGTATGGCAGGGTATTGCAGGGTATGGCAGAGTATGGCAGGGTATTGCAGAGTATGGCTGGGTCTTGCAGAGTATGGCTCGGTATTGCAGAGTATAGCTGGGCATTGCAGAGTATGGCTGGGCATTGCAGAGTATGGCTGGGCATTGCAGAGTATGGCTGGGTATTGCAGAGTATGGCAGGGTATTACAGGGTATGGCAAGGTATAGCAGGGTATTGCAAAGTATGGCAGGGTATTGCAGAGTATTGCAGAGTATTGCGGGTATTGCAGGGTATTGCAGAGTATTGTGGGGTATTGCGGGGTATTGCAGGGTATTGTGGGGTATTGCAGAGTATTGCAGGGTATTGCAGAGTATTGCGGAGTATTGCAGGGTATTGCAGAGTATTGCAGGGTATTGCAGGGTATTGCAGGGTATTTCAGAGTATTGCAGGGTATTGCAGAGTATTGCAGAGTATTGCAGGGTATTGCAGAGTATTGCAGAGTATTGCAGGGTATTGCAAGGTATTGCGGAGTATTGCGGGGTATTGTGGAGTATTGCAGGGTATTGCAGAGTATTGCAGGATATTGCAGGGTATTGCAGAGTATTGTGGGGTGTGGTGGAGTATTGTGGGGTATTGCAGAGTATGGCAGGGTATTGCAAAGTATTGCAGGGCATTGCAGAGTATTGCATAGTATTGCAGAGTATTGTGGGGTATTGCAGAGTATTGCAGAGTATTGTGGGGTATTGCAAAGTATTGCTGGGCATTGCAGAGTATGGCTGGGTATTGCAGAGTATGGCAGGGTATTACAGGGTATGGCAAGGTATAGCAGGGTATTGCAAAGTATGGCAGGGTATTGCAGAGTATTGCAGAGTATTGCGGGTATTGCAGGGTATTGCAGAGTATTGTGGGGTATTGCGGGGTATTGCAGGGTATTGTGGGGTATTGCAGAGTATTGCAGGGTATTGCAGAGTATTGCGGAGTATTGCAGGGTATTGCAGAGTATTGCAGGGTATTGCAGGGTATTTCAGAGTATTGCAAGGTATTGCAGAGTATTGCAGAGTATTGCAGGGTATTGCAGAGTATTGCAGAGTATTGCAGGGTATTGCAAGGTATTGCGGAGTATTGCGGGGTATTGTGGAGTATTGCAGGGTATTGCAGAGTATTGCAGGATATTGCAGGGTATTGCAGAGTATTGTGGGGTGTGGTGGAGTATTGTGGGGTATTGCAGAGTATGGCAGGGTATTGCAAAGTATTGCAGGGCATTGCAGAGTATTGCATAGTATTGCAGAGTATTGTGGGGTATTGCAGAGTATTGCAGAGTATTGTGGGGTATTGCAAAGTATTGCAGAGTATTGCGGGGTATTGCAGAGTATTGCAGAGTATTGCAGGGTATTGCAGAGTATTGCAGAGCATTGCGGGGTATTGCAGAGTATTGCAGAGTATTGCGGTGTATTGCATAGTTTTGCAGAGTATGGCTGGGTATTGCAGAGTATGGCACGGTATTGCAGAGTATGGCACTGTATTGCAGGGTATGGCTGGGTATTGCAGAGTATGGCTGGGTATTGCAGAGTATGGCAGGGTATTGCAGGGTATGGCAGGGTATGGCAGGGTATGGCAGGGTATTGCAGAGTATGGCAGGGTATTGCAGAGTATTGCAAAGTATTGCGGGGTATTGCAGGGTATTGCAGAGTATTGTGGGGTATCGCAGGGTATTGCAGAGTATTGCAGGGTATTGCAGGGTATTGCAGAGTATTGCAGGGTATTGCAGGGTATTGCAGAGTATTGCAAAGTATTGCGGGGTATTGCGGAGTATTGCGGGGTATTGTGGAGTATTACGGGGTATTGTGGAGTATTGCAGGGTATTGCAGGGTATTGCAGAGTATTGTGGGGTGTGGTGGAGTATTGTGGGGTATTGTGGGGTATTGCAGAGTATTGCAGGGTATTGCAGGGTATTGCAGAGTATTGCAGAGTATGGCAGGGTATTGCAGAGTATGGCAGGGTATTGCAAAGTATTGCAGGGCATTGCAGAGTATTGCAGAGTATTGCAGAGTATTGCGGGATATTGCAGAGTATTGTGGGGTATTGCAGAGTATTGCAGAGTATTGCGGGGTATTGTAGAGTATTGCAGAGTATTGCGGGGTATTGCAGAGTATTGCAGAGCATTGCAGAATATTGCGGGGTATTGCAGAGTATTGCGGTGTATTGCAGAGTATTGCAGAATATTGCGGGGTATTGCAGAGTATTGCGGTGTATTGCAGAGTATTGCAGAGTATTGCAGGGTATTGCAGAGTAGTGCAGGGTATTGCTGAGCATGGAGGGATGGCTGAGCATGGATGGTTGGATGGCTGGATGTGACTGCAATTGTCACAGAGCAGCACTGTGGGCACTACACATCCAGCCCACAGTGCTGCTGCCATCCGATCTCTCCCCCTCTGTACCGATCGGTACACAGAGGGGAGGGAGGAACCGGCGTCATGACATGACGCCGGTTTGTTTATATGTGATCGCTCCGTCATTGCAGAGCGATCACAGGGTAAACGCCCACGATCAGAGGACCCAGCGGTCTTCGATGTCCTCGGGTGCGCGCGAGAGCGGGATTCTGGGAGGACATCATAGTACACCCTCACAGAGTTAAGCAACCACCCTGTAGCCGTCATTCAGCTATGGGCCGGTTGCTAAGTGGTTAAAGCATACCTATGTCAAAATGTAAAATCATATAGAAATTTCCACATTGTGTTTAAATTATTTCTAGCCTACCCCCGTTACTATTAATGGTCTTGAAGTTTGTATCAAGCTATAGATAAAAAAACCCTCTATTTCAAAGTTTTTTGTTTAATCGAAAGATCACAGGACATGACTCACAGCATATAAATGTAAAATGTGCTGTACAACAAGACCTACAGAGCCTAAAAATAGGTTACATAGGAGCGACATCAAATACAAGACAGGGACAAACAGTGGTAAACAGGTTAGTCAGCATACTGAGGTACAATACAAGTCACAAAGCATTAAGCGAGAGAGATCCTTGTTAAGAATACACATTGGTTGGCTATCTACTACTACTCCTCCTTCCCAATTACAATTTTTTGTAACAAATTGTAGCAGAGATCAGGAGGATGGAATACCTTACAGCCACTGTTCATGACATGGTTTCCCAGTTCAACAAAATTTGGAAGCCCTGGGAATCTGAATATGGGGATCACATAGATTGATCCTATTATTGGAGTCTACAGTCTTTTTGTGGATCACATATGCCTTTCTTTATTATGTTCCCCTGTATGTCCTATTATAAGATGACACTCTAATATATATGCCCTATACTGTGTATTTCTGTCTTTATTACTCTTCGTCATTACTTCCATAGTATGTTTTAAATGTTCTGATATTGTTTCATGGCTTTTCGTTCTCATGCCCTGATATTTTATGATGTATGTTTTATACGCTGCAGTATATCTGTTTTTCTTTTCCCTTTTGAAATAATAAAAATACAATTATAAAAAAAAAAAAAAATACACATTGGTAGCCCAATGTTGACATGAATAAACAGATAACAGTCACCATGTCGCATCCACAGAAATGTGTTGCTCTTTAGCAGATACACAGCAGTGCCATTAATTGTTAATGACACCCTTACGCATCTGCTGACATGTGCTGTGCAACCGTGTGATTTTGAAAAAGCGTTAGGGACTTTCTTCTGCATTTCTAACACATAGAGCAGCCCATTGAAATAATTGAGATGCCCTACACGCGACCTACATCTTTATCCATTAGTGAATATGTGTGAGTGCGCTGCCCCCTTTTTATATAACACCACCTGTGTTCCTTATCAACTACCAATGATCAATATTACATGTGCATATATTTAAACTTTAGACCAGTAAATCATATACATAACAAATAAAAGAGTCCTTCAGACATGTTGCAAAATCTTGTATCCTTCAAAGTGACTGGCGTGCTCCTATGTTACTTCAATATGTGACTGAGTGGGACCCTCCACCATTCAGATTGGCCACTCACCAGATATTCCACTAGGGGTACGCCTTTGGTTCATTCAGGGATAACCATTCCACACAGGTACCACTTCTCACCAGTATACAACTTGTGTTCTAATACTCATTTGGAGGTGCCCTTTTGCCGGCACGAAGCTTTTCCAGCAGTTACGGACGAGTGTGTAATAGCATGGTTCGCCTGGTGTTATAAGCGGTCTCCACGCTTGGCTTGCACTCCAAGCCTCGTTTCCGTTTTTCGTCCGGTCACGTGGTGCATGAAAATCTCCCAGCAGCCTCTACGCGTTTCGCATCATCAAATGCGTCATCAGGAAGCTGCCGTTTGATTGGTGCCCTTTCTATTTATACTCTGTGTGGCCGGAAGTGTGCATTCCGCCATTTTAACTAAGGTACTGCTCCCATCTGTAACTTCCTTTCTGTTATCGCCATTTTGACTAAGGGTATTCCCTTTTTGTATAATACACGCTTATATCACTGATTCCCCTTTGCATTTTCTTAATTTTTATTCCAATTGATGGGGATATTTACCCATCTATATCTGCTGGAGAGGCTTCTACAATATCTTAAACACATTACACATTTGTTAAATTTTTAAAACCTTCTGCCCATTCCGCCCTCGCCGTTCGTTCATGTACAATATGGGACAGCAAAAAACCCATTCTTTGCCATAATCAGACATAGTTCAAACAGACATTCTAAGAACCGTATATAGTTTATATGTATAACCCCTATTTCTATACTTTTCTATATATAAGACTATTTTGTTGTGATAAAAAATAAAATGAAGTCAAAAAATAAAAATAAAAAATGTACAAATGAAAAAATGAAAAAAATGAAAAAATGAAAAAAATGAAAAAATGAAAAAAAGAAGTAAAAAAATATATAAAATAAAATAAATAAAAATTAAGAATAAGAAAAAAAAAAAAAAAAAAAAAAAAGGAAATAAAAATGAAAATAAAATTAAAATAAAAAATGAAAAATATATATTAATAAATAAAAATTGAAATAAAAAATAAAAAATAGAAAAAATATAAATTAGGTAAAATAAAAAAATATATAAATATGAAAATAATAATAAGAATAAATATAAAATATTTCCATGCTAATTAGTAATTTTCTAGATAGCAGTTGATGTCGAGTTCCACGTTCATCCCTTTTGGTTTCATAGTTTCCATTTTAAATATCCAATGGGTTTCATTTTTTGATACCTCCCTTCTCATATTAGTGTTTCTCCAATCTTTTTCTATTCTATCTATTCCATAGAATTTTAAATGTTGGGGGTTTCTACCATGTACATCCCTGAAGTGTTTAGATACACTATGGTGTTTAAATCCTTTTTTGATGTTTCTAACGTGTTCTCCTACTCTCACCGATAGGGCTCTAGTTGTTCTACCCACGTATTGCAGCCCACAACTGCACTCCAACACGTAGGTAACATGTGTGCTAGCACATGTTATGAGTTTATCAATTTTAAAGGTTTGCTTGTTGCTGCTTGATACAAAATTAGTTGTTTTTCTGTCACTTTTATTGGTAGACCTGCACGCTTTACATTTTCCACACCTAAAAAAACCCTCCTGCTCAAAGAAGGTTGTCATCCTTTTAGGGGGGTCTGGTACATTTTTTACTATTTTATCCCTAATCCTCCTAGCTCTCCTGTATACGAACGCTGGTTTGTTTGGCAGGACCTTGCTCAACTGTGGATCATTACTAATTATGGGCCAATGTTTTGTTATAATTTTTTCTAATGTTTTATATTGTTTATTGAATGCTGTTATAAATGGTACTTTATCCTTATGGTTCTGACTTCTAATTCTATTAGTTAGTGTTAGCTCTCTATCCATATTGGCTATTTTAAGACGCGTATCTTCCAGTGTGTTTTTGTGGTACCCCTTGTCTATAAATCTCTTAATTAATATATCTGTCTGTTGAAAATAATCCTCTATTTGGTCACAGTTTCGTCTTATCCTAATAAACTGGCTTTTTGGGATTGCTTTTTTCCAATGGGGGTGGTGACAACTCCCCATCGGGATGTAACCATTCCGGTCCGTATATTTGAAGTGTGTTCTAGTTCCCAGTTTGTTTTTGTTCTTATAAATTTCTAAGTCCAAAAAATTTATTTTTTGTTGGTGTACTGTAGCTGTAAATTTAATATCATATTTATTATGGCCAATATGTTGGATAAATGCTTCCAGTTGTTGTTGACTGCCCTTCCACACTATCAAAATGTCATCTATAAATCGTTTGTATAACAGCAGGTGTGGCCAGCATCTTCCAAAAATCTCTTCTTCCTCCCATTTACTGAGGAAGATGTTGGCCACACTTGGTGCATACTTGTTACCCATCCCTACTCCCTTTATCTGCCTATAATAGTTATGGTTGTGCCAGAAGAAATTATTCCCCATGGCCATCCTTAATCCCTCCAGTATAAACCTTCTTTGTTTCAATTTTAGGTCCGATAATTTCTTCATTCCCCATGCTACAGCTGCCAAAGCGTCCGTTTGTTTTATGTTGGTGTACAACGACTCCACATCCATTGTTACCAATAGTGTGGATTCGTCCACCTGTAAATTCTTTAGGTTGTTAATTACATCCTTGCTATCCTTGAGGAATGCCTTACCCTCTCCCGCTATGGGCTGGAGGAATATATCCAAATATTCCCCCAATCTTGAATAGACTGATTCTATGCCACTGATTATAGGCCTTCCTGGTGGTCTAGTTTTGTTCTTATGGATTTTAGGAACCTGGTATATTACTGGTATTCTTGGTGCTTCTGTCAACAAATATCTACCTTCTTTCTTATTTATAATATTGTCGGCTATGCCCTTATTCAAATACTCTTATAATTTCCTCTTTAATTCTCTATTGGGATTCTTTTTCAGGGGTTGGTATGTACTTATGTCTTTAACTAGTCTCTCCAATTCTGCATGGTAGTCCTGTTTGGTTAATATCACTACCCCTCCCCCTTTATCCGCTGGCCTAATTACTATGTTTTTTCTTTTTTCTAGTTTCTTCAGTCCTTGCCATATTCTGTCTTTATTACACTTTACTGGTTTAATGTTTCTCAATTCCTTCTCTACTATTCTCTTAAACACCTCGATGTGTTGATTGGTGTTCGACCTAGGGTTAAACGTGGACCTGTTCCTCAACTGACTATGTGTGTATTCCATTTCATTAGTATGATGTTGGGGTTCTCCTTTCTCTAAGTGGTATTTTTTTAAATTTAGTTTCCGAATAAACTTTTGCAAATCAATGAATGCTTCGAATTGGTTAAAGGTTGCACTGGGTGCATACTTGATGCCCCTATCTAATACCAACAGTTCCTCATGGGTGAATGTTATATCTGTTAGGTTGAAAATACCCTCTCCTAATTTGCTCTTTTTCTTTTTGCCTCCCCCTCTACAACCTCTTTTTCTCTTTGATTTACACTGCCTCCAGTTTCCTGGGGGTTCCTGTTCCAGCCCCCCCTGCTGGTTTGAAATACTGGCATGGGTGGTTTGTAAGAATACACATTGGTTGGCTATCTACTACTACTCCTCCTTCCCAATTACAATTTTTTGTAACAAATTGTAGCAGAGATCAGGAGGATGGAATACCTTGCAGCCACTGTTCATGACATGGTTTCCCAGTTCAACAAAATTTGGAAGCCCTGGGAATCTGAATATGGGGATCACATAGATTGATCCTATTATTGGAGTCTACAGTCTTTTTGTGGATCACATATGCCTTTCTTTATTATGTTCCCCTGTATGTCCTATTATAAGATGACACTCTAATATATATGCCCTATACTGTGTATTTCTGTCTTTATTACTCTTCGTCATTACTTCCATAGTATGTTTTAAATGTTCTGATATTGTTTCATGGCTTTTCGTTCTCATGCCCTGATATTTTATGATGTATGTTTTATACGCTGCAGTATATCTGTTTTTCTTTTCCCTTTTGAAATAATAAAAATACAATTATAAAAAAAAAAAAAGAATACACATTGGTAGCCCAATGTTGACATGAATAAACAGATAACAGTCACCATGTCGCATCCACAGAAATGTGTTGCTCTTTAGCAGATACACAGCAGTGCCATTAATTGTTAATGACACCCTTACGCATCTGCTGACATGTGCTGTGCAACCGTGTGATTTTGAAAAAGCGTTAGGGACTTTCTTCTGCATTTCTAACACATAGAGCAGCCCATTGAAATAATTGAGATGCCCTACACGCGACCTACATCTTTATCCACCCTGTCAGTACACCTTTGCATCCTAACACCCCTGCTAACCTCTGCACCCCAAACCTCCCCATCCTCTCCACTTCAACCCTGCAGCCCTTTAACGCTACCTGCCTTCTCTGCTCATCTTTGCACCCACCTTCCTTACCTCTATACATCCCCTCCTTACTTACCTGTGCACCCAAATTCCTTCTCTAACTACCTCTGCACACCCCACACTCCCCCCCCCCCCACACCAATTTGCTTACCTTTGCAGAACAGGCTGATGTTAGGCTGAATGACCACAGTTGCAGGTAGGACTTTCAAGCATGTCCCTTTATCCCCAGTGGACAGCAATCAGTATAGGTGATGGTAGATATGACCTCGGGGGGTATGATATACATATAAATGCAGCTTATATTTACATATGAATGCTGCCGCGCCCCCCCACCATTTACATATAAACGCCGTTACTATTTACATATCAATGCTGGTTATTTACATGTAAACACAGGGTCTGCAGGTGAGTCATCTGTACACAACAATAAAGCAGAGCTGAGCAGCATTAGTAGCAGAATTTCACACTGAGATATGGGGACACAGCACAGGACTAAAACTTCAGGGGACAAGGGAATTTAACCGAGATAGTTGGCAAGTATGAGGTAGCTGCTTTGGGCTCCACAACAATGACAGGACCCAGGGCAGCTGCCCCTTTTGCCCTGCCTTAAAGACGGCCCTGTAGGTGTTATTTGTAAAAGGAAGGCCGCTAGGGGGCGTGGCCATGGCATGCATGTGTGAGGACATGCTGAGAGAGAGCTCCGCTCAGCCCGCAGCATATACCGCACCTGCAGCAGCTTTCCGGGGGGGATTTCAACCCCACACTATGCCATCCAGACAGCGGACATCATCGCAGCCCCAGCGGACTCCGCAGAACCGATCGGGCTCCCTGGATTTGTACTTTACAGAGCCGCACCGTACCGCTCCAGGGACATCCAAGATGGTGCCGATCGGTAAACATCAGGCCGCTCGTGCTGCCTCCCCTATCCCCTCTCCAAAGCCACCTTCTCCCTCTCTACCTGCCTCTCCTGCCAGCTCAGCTAGCTCCACTCCTCCTGCAACACTGGGGGATGCACTAGGGGACTCAGATTTGCGGGCTCACATTCTTGCCCTTCCCACAAAGGCAGACATGGCACTGTTTGTTAACAGGGTGGAGAAGGCCTGTAGGCAAGACATTGAGGCCTTGCAGGCAGATACAGCACATATTGGGGGTAGAGTGGAAGATCTGGAAGCTCAACGGAAAGTTGTTACTCCTGCTCTGCAAGCTCTTCATGAACGCTGTAAGACACAGGACCACAGGATTAACTCCCTCATTGATCAAATGGATGACATTGAAAACAGAAGTCGCAGAGTTAACATCCGCATTAGGGGCATGCCTGAAGCTACTGGCCCCAAAGACATAGATCCATCCTTGCAAGGACTTTTCAAACAGATCCTAGGCCGCGCTGCACCTGACTACATTGAAATAGACAGGGCTCACAGGGCCCTTCATCTACCCTCAGAGGATCCAGATAGGCCACGGGACATTATTCCCCAACTACAAAAGTATTCCTTGAAGGAAAGCATAATGTTTAATGTCAGAGGTGTCCGCCAGGGACGAACTGTCACAGCCCTGGCGTACTTCTCGCCGCAGAGGTCGGAATAGGCGCAGATCTGGAGAAGATTCTCACCGGAATGTTATACATTCACGTGTTATTAATCAGGTAACAGTGATCACTATAAAGGAGTGTCAAATCCTAAAGTGTGTACTTGTTATATTAGTGGTAATTAGTTTACAAAATATCACAAAGAGATAAAAAAATAAAAAAATATGTCTAATAGCAGTAAATGCTAAAATGTGTGAAGGCAAATAAAAATAGTGAATACTAAATAATAACCTATATACCAATTGAGTGACAATTGTGCATAGGATAACATATTCCAAAAACCAATACAATAAAAAATAGGTATACAGAGTATCACAGTATACTAATGCCCCGTACACACGGTCGGACTTTGTTCGGACATTCTGACAACAAAATCCTAGGATTTTTTCCGACGGATGTTGGCTCAAACTTGTCTTGCATACACACGGTCACACAAAGTTGTCGGAAAATCCGAACGTTCTGAACGCGGTGACGTAAAACACGTACGTCGGGACTATAAACGGGGCAGTGGCCAATAGCTTTCATCCCTTTATTTATTCTGAGCATGCGTGGCACTTTGTCCGTCGGATGTGTGTACACACGATCGGAATTTCCGACAACGGATTTTGTTGTCGGAAAATTTTATATCCTGCTCTCAAACTTTGTGGGTCGGAAAATCCGATGGAAAATGTGTGATGGAGCCTACACACGGTCGGAATTTCCGACAACAGGGTCCTATCACACATTTTCCGTCGGAAAATCCGACCGTGTGTACGAGGCATAAGTGTATAGCTCAGCAAAGATAGTGTTCGTCTGGGCAAAAGTCAAAGTGTGAACGTTAGAGTCCCTAAAAAAGGTAGGTATATGTGAATACTGCAAGACTGTTGCTAGATAGTTGGAGTGCTCATAATTAACCCCACAATCATCTGGACATAGGCAGTCTTCATGTAAAGTGATTAGAGGCAGTTTTGAAGGGATCCTTAAATACAGATGGAATCTTCACTTATGTAGATGGTTTCAACATGGAGAAAGAAAAGCAAAAGGATGCCCTTACCAGATGGGGTGGACTCACAAGCCCTTGGCGGTGAGTCGAGCGAGCTTGTACCGTCAAGCGGTATGGGGCGACAATCCGTATGGAGATCTTGTATGGAGTCTCATCAGAAGTCATCGGATGGTATACCAAATCGGGATCAGGAACCTCCAGGATTCTGCTTCGGTCACCGAGTGGTCATTTCCTCAGTGGCCCATCGCATGAATGAGTAAACAGAGGAAAGAAAACTTCCACATAGTGTAAATCCTTTTTTTAAAAACGTTGTAGCGTTTTTTTAGGAGTACTTTCCAAAAAGTTACAAAATGGGGCAGTAAAAACTCAGCTCAAAATAACAAAGTAAATTAAAAAGATATAAAAAATTGTATAGAACAGCGCAGTGAGTGATGGTGGGGTATATTTCATAGAAACCCTTGCCTATGACCCTGCCTATGTCCAGACGATTGTGGAGTTAATTATGAGCACTCCAGCTATCTAGCAACAGTCATGCAGTATTCACATATACCTACCCTTTTTAGGGACTCTAACGTTCACACTTTGGCTTTTGCCCAGACGAACACCATCTTTGCTGAGCTATACACTTATGCTGGCCATACACTATACGAAAAATCGGCCGAAAAATCGTTCGTATGGACACTTCGTTCGTTTTTCGGCAAGTTAGTGGGTACAAATCGATAATCGTTTGTGACGTTTTTGTGGAAAAAAAACGAACGGCATGTTTGGAAAATTTCTGCCGAACGTACGATAAATTGCAAGGTTAATGTGTTTCCCGTCCGAACTGCCTGCACTAGGTATATGTAAAAAAACGAACACAAAATTATTTATTCATGTCCACTGAACAGATTATCGGTCATTATATGATGGCACGATCGTTTGCGGTCACGGTCGAACGTTCGTTTTTCGAAAAGGGGTTCGGCCGATTTTCTGTATAGTGTATGGCCAGCATTAGTATACTGTGATACTCTGTATACCTATTTTTTATTGTATTGGTTTTTGGAATATGTTATCCTATGCACAATTGTCACTCAATTGGTATATAGGTTATTATTTAGTATTCACTATTTTTATTTGCCTTCACACATTTTAGCATTTACTGCTATTAGACATATTTTTATATTTTTTTATCTCTTTGTGATATTTTGTAAACTAATTACCACTAATATAACAAGTACACACTTTAGGATTTGACACTCCTTTATAGTGATCACTGTTACCTGATTAATAACACGTGTCCTATCACTCTTTAGCGCCACACTCTTTTATTAGTTTTACATGTACAACGGTCAGATTGTTGTGTTGGCTGCTTCACTACATATGCTTTAGGAGTTGGCGCAATTTCTACACCTTACTTTTATATGTTATACATTCACCCCTCCATCCCCCTCTTCCGAGGAGATCCTAAAGGATTCTTGTGACTTTCTAACCTCTGTTCTTGTTGTGACTTTTATTGCAGCTGCTGCGGTTACAGAGCACCGCGCTGGCACACTGTAGTAGATGCTAGGCCCTTCTTGCTAACTGGGGATGACTTAGGCAAGCTCACACTTGGTGTTGCGCCATTTTCCCCCACGTAGGTCAACTTTTAGGAGTTCAGTCCCATATTTGGGATCTCTCACTGCTCGCTGACCTTCATCCCTTTTTTGGTCAGATGGCCGGATGGAGGTTCCCGACTAGTGATGGCTGGTTAGTTTGGAGGGCCCTTATGGCATCCTCCTTAGTGGTTGTTTTGACTGCTGTTTTGTTTTTTTGTTTTTTGAGTTCTTATGTTTGTCTTATGTTTTCTCAGCACTCATGGATTTATGAATCGACTTTCTGCAGATCTGCTGTTCCTCCTGCTCGGGGTTGGAGACCCTTCCTTGAAACCACCACCTTATGGCATCCCTGAAAGTGGTATCGTACAGCGTCCGAGGGTTGAGCTTGCCTAATAAACGCAGTAAGTTGTGGCTCGAGAACAAACGCATGGGGGCACAGATCCTTTTCCTACAGGTGACACACTTTTGCACTGACTCGGTCCCCCGCCTTCCCACTCACTTATATTCCCAATGGTTTCTTAGTAATTCCCCTCAAGCTAAATCGAGTGGTGTTGCAATAGCTATACCTAAACAATGCCCATTTATCCTGGTGGACCAGTTGTCTGACTCAAATGGCAGATATGTTTTTGTTAAAGGCACCATCCTAGGTCGTAAGTTTACGTTTGCAACCATGTACGCCCAAAACACCCACCAACTCACCTTTTTGGATTCTCTTCTAGAGTCCCTCTCCCATTTTAGGGAGGGACAATTGATCGAGGGGGGAAATTTCAACGTCAGCCCTGATTCTAAGCTAGACACTTCTGCAGGTCGTTCCAGCCACTCATTTGCCTTCCTCAAACATTTTTTTAAAAACCTTACATTCTCATCACCTTGTCGACTGCTGGAGATTGCTTCATCCCACTGACAAAGATTTCAGCTATTACTCGGCAACTCATGCTGTATGCACCCACATTGACATGTTGATTAAGGATCAATTTTCATTGGAGACGATAGCAGGGGCGTCGATAGGTTCATTTACCCTGTCGGATTACGCTCCAGTGTCCGTATCTATACATCCACTGTCCTCCGAGGCCAGGTCCTGGACCTGGCGTTTGAATGAGAACATTCTGGATGATACTATAGCATCTAAAAGCGTGTCGGATACTATCTCCCAATATTTTGCAGAAAATTCCACAGCATACGTTGGATGGTCTTCTATATGGGAGGGTCACAAGGTGGTGATTAGGGGGGAATTAATCTCCCAAGGTGCAAGATTAAAGAAAGCAAGGGAGGGAGACCTTCAATCCCTTTTGGGGAAGATCCACTTAGTGGAACTTAAGCATAAGCGCAGTGTGACTTCAGAATTGACGTCAGAACTCTAGTCCCTTCGTATAGAACTCGCCACTCTTTTGGATACTCGGATTCGTGCCTGACTTCACTACGTCTCCCATAAGTTTTTCGAATACAGGAATAAATGCGGGCGGTTGTTAGCTAGAGCTCTAAAAAGATAACATGCCTCTAACCACATACATAAACTTCAGTCTGGGAGTGGCCAGCCTGTGATCCACTCATCGAAGATAGCTGCTGCATTTAGAGATTATTATGCTCAACTATACCAACTTCCTGACACGCTACCCAATCTGACCAAAAACTAGCTCATATTATGGCGTACTTGACAGAGGCACGGGCCCCCCAACTCAATGCCCAAACCAGCAAGAATGTAGAAGCCCCTATCACTCAGACAGAACTAGAAACTGTATTTAAAGATCTGCCAAAAGGGAAGAGCCCAGGCCCTGACGGATACACAAATACATATTATCGCACTTTTCTCCCACTACTGTCTGGCCCAATGTGTACTTACATTAATGTGTAAGCCTCGGGCACTGCCTTTTCTAAAGAGGACCTACTGGCACATATTACGGTCCTACCCAAAGATGGGAAGGATCACAGGGTCCCTAGTAATTATAGACCTATCTCCAGGGCCGATCCTAGGGTCACCGGCGCCTGGGTGCAGAAATATTTCTGGCGCCCCCACATGGGCGTGGTCATCTTACCAACTCCACCCCTTTACAAATGATTCTATGGCAATGACTCAAATACAGAGCTGCTCCCCTAAGAAGTCTTTGTTACCCTGAAATCCTCCCATGATCTCTTAACAATAAAGAAAATACAGGAAGAGAGTACACTAATGAGACCTGGAGGGGAACCTCTCTGATGCACACAGAGAGGGCTTCTGTTAGAAAGATTCCCCAGACATAATACAGGATACGGTCAAAGACTGCAGACATGGTACAAGAGCTGGACAGAGACTGCAGACATGGTACAGGAGATGATCAGAGACTGCAGACATGGTACAGGAGATGATCAGAGACTGCAGACATGGTACAGGAGATGATCAGAGACTGCAGACATGGTACAGGAGATGATCAGAGACTGCAGACATAATACAGGAGATGATCAGAGACTGCAGACGTGGTACAGGAGATGATCAGAGACTGTAGACATAGTACAGGAGACGATCAGAGACTGCAGACATAGTACAGGAGATGGTCAGAGACTGCAGACATAGTACAGGAGATGATCAGAGACTGCAGACATGGTACAGGAGATGATCAGAGACTGCAGACATGGTACAGGAGATGATCAGAGACTGCAGACATGGTACAGGAGATGATCAGAGACTGCAGACATGGTACAGGAGATGATCAGAGAATGTAGACATAGTACAGGAGATGATCAGAGACTGCAGACATGGTACAGGAGATGATCAGAGACTGCAGACATAGTAGAGGACATGGTCAGAGACTGTAGACATGATACAAGAGACAGTCAGAGACTGCAGACATAGTACAGGAGATGGTCAGAGACTGCAGACATGGTACAGGAGATGATCAGAGACTGCAGATATGATACAAGAGAAGGTCAGAGACTGCAGACATGGTACAAGAGAAGGTCAGAGACTGCAGATATAATACAGGAGATGGTCAGAGACTGCAGACATAGTACAGGAGATGATCAGAGACTGCAGACATACTACAGGAGATGATCAGAGACTGCAGACATATTACAGGAGATGATCAGAGACTGCAGAGATGATACAGGAGATGGTCAGAGACTGCAGACATGATACAAGAGAAGGTCAGAGACTGCAGATATAATACAGGAGATGGTCAGAGACTGCAGTTCCTATGGACATTAGTAGATAATGGCCGATTGGCCCTCTCACCTGACCCAGCGATGGTTCCTCTGATCAGGAGTAAGCTCACTCTGAATTGCCCGTGGTGACTCCACTGGGTAGCACCCAGATCTGTATTCTGGCAATGACTCCATTCCTTTCTCCGCCAGGGATGGCACCAGGCTGTGTGGCTTTCCCTCTGGTGGCGCAGGGCAGTGGGGTTTCCTCTCTGATGGTGTTCCCTGAGCACTGCCCTCTCCCTCTGGAGTCCTGGGTGCACTTCCCTGAAAGCTTTCCCAGGCTCCTGTATCTCTCTCTCTCCCATTCAGCTGAGCCTGCTGTGTGGGCTGCAGTTTCCGTGTTACAGTGGGGCTGCCAGTCCTCGGGACTACATGTCCCACAATCCTCTTCTCCTTTTTCTATTCTATTTTTCCCTGGCTGATATGAAGGCGGGGGAAGAAACATAGTGGGAGTCTGTGCTGGCCAGCGCCGCTCACTAGTATAGCAGTGCACGTGCGGAGGAGAGGGAGAGGGAGGGGAAGGGGCGAAAGAAGAGCCTGCAGCTGCAGTGACGTCACTAGGGTTGGTGTCACCAGGTGCGGTATAACATGGTGTCACCCTCCTTCCACCAACTTTAGTCGCCCCTCAGTACAGACCTCCCTCCACTAAGTATAGACCCCCACTAAGTATAAACCCCTCTCTCAGTACAGACCCCCCTTCATCAGTATAGACCCCCCCAGGACAAACCACCCCCCCTCCATTAGTAGACCCCCACCAGGACAACCCTCCCTCCATTAGTACAGATCCCCCCCAGGACAAAGCCCCCCTTCATTAGTACAGACCCCCCCAGGACAACCCCCCTCCATTAGTACAGACCCCCAGGACAAACCCCCCCTCTATTAGTACAGACCCCCAGGACAAACCCCCTCCATTAGTACAGACCCCCTAGGAGAACCCCCCTCCACTAGTACAGACCCCCACAGGACAAATCCCCCCTTCATTAGTACAGACCCCCCAGGACAAACCCCCCCTCCATTAGTACAGACCCCCCCAGGACAACCCCCCCCTCCATTAGTACAGACCCCCCAGGACAAACCCCCTCCATTACTACAGACCCCCCAGGAGAACCCCTCCTCCACTAGTACAGACCCCCACAGGACAAATCCCCCCTTCATTAGTACAGACCCCCAACCAGGACAAACCCCCCTCCATTAGTACAGACCCCCCACCAGGACAAACCCCCCTCCATTAGTACAGACCCCCCAGGACCCCCCCTCCATTAGTGCAGACCCCCCGGACAAACACCCCCCCTCCATTAGTACAGACCCCCCAGAACAACCCCCCTCCATTAGTACAGACCCCCAGGACAAACCCCCCTCCATTAGTACAGACCCCCAGGACAAATCCCTCCATTAGTACAGACCCCCCAGGACAAATCCCCCCTCCATTAGTACAGACCCCCCAAGACAACTCCCCCTCCATTAGTACAGACCCCCAGGACAACCCCCCATTAGTACAGACCCCCAGGACAACCCCCCCCATTAGTACAGACCACCCAGGACAACCCCCCCATTAGTACAGACCCCCCCATTAGTATAGACCCCCCAGGACAACCCCCCATGACAACCCCCCATTAGTACAGACCCCCCAGGACAACCCCCCCCCATTAGTACAGACCCCCCAGGACAACCCCCCCATTAGTACAGACCCCCCAGGACAACCCCCCCATTAGTACAGACCCCCCAGGACAACCCCCCCATTAGTACAGACCCCCCAGGACAACCCCCCCATTAGTACAGACCCCCCCAGGACAACCCCCCCTAAGTACAGACCGCCCCACCCAGGACAACCCCCCCATTAGTACAGACCACCCCCCAGGACAACCCCCCCATTAGTACAGACCGCCCCCCCAGGACAACCCCCATTAGTACAGACCGCCCCCCCCAGGACAACCCCCCCATTAGTACAGACCGCCCCCCCAGGACAACCCCCCCATTAGTACAGACCGCCCCCCCAGGACAACCCCCCATTAGTACAGACCGCCCCAGGGACAAACCTCCCTCTATCAGTACAGACAGACACATTAACACCCGGGCAGCAGCTAGAGAGGACAGTGTGCAGCCGCGCCGCCCGGGTGAAGAACAGATCGAGCGGGAGTGAGAGACAGCGGAGGAGAGAGAGAACCTGTGTCAGGCTGCAGGCACGGGCCGCCCCCCCCTCCCCCCAGCGAAGTCACTGCGCGGCTGGTCTCTCTCAACACAGAGACCAGCCGCTCCGATCTCCGGCGCCTGCTCTCCTCTGACAGGAGGAGGAGGAGGGAGGGGGGACAGGCTCTAGCAATGTAAAGCACAGCGGCGCCGGCGCGGCCGCTCGGCGGCGGTGAGCTGCTGCGGACAGAGCTACTTCTGGACACGGAGGGGAGGAGGAGGAGGGAGGGGAGCACTCTGGCGCTTCAGCGCCCCCACCTCTCTGGCGCCCGGGTGCACTGCACCCCGTGCACCCGCCTGGGACCGGCCCTGCCTATCTCGCTCCTAAATACGGACATAAAAATCCTAGCAAAGGTCTTAGCAAATCGCCTACAACCTATTATGCCATCCGTCATCCATACAGATCAAACAGGGTTTATTACCAGCAGGGAAGCGAGGGATAATTCTAATAGGGCAATTCAACTGATCCATTGGGCGCAGACACAGGCTGACCATCCACCCTATCTCCTGCTCTCCACTGATGCGGAGAAGGCATTTGACAGGGTGGATTGGATATATCTTCGAGCCGTGCTGACTAAGCTGGGGCTGGGATCTAAAATGTTGTCCTGGATATTATCGTTATATAGCCACCCTGAGGCCCGATTCAAGGTGAATGGTGTTCTTTCTGATACCTTCTCTATTAGGAACGGGACCAGACAGGGGTGTCCGTTATCCCCTCTCATCTTTGCCCTCACCCTGGACCCATTGCTCAATAGGATACGAGCCAACCCTAGTATTAAGGGCTTTGACGTTGGACCTCAGGAGCATAAACTATCTGCTTACGCAGACGATGTCCTGTTTTATGTGGCTGACCCGTTGATCTCTCTCCCCAACATCATGGATGAGTTACAGACCTTTAGCTCTTTTGCTAACTTTAAAATAATTGATACTGAGTCGAGGATCTTACCCCTGAGTGTTTCCCCGAATTTGCGTACATGGCTGCAATCTTCCTTTTTCTTTTCAGTGGTGTTGTAACTGTCTGAAATACCTTGGAGTGTATCTCACTCCCCATTGCTCCCAGCATGGCTGGGACAGGGAAACATTTTCATGGATGGGCCGAGTCAGTGTGTTAAAGATGAATGTGCTTCCGTGCATTCTGTTCTATCTACAAATGATGCCTATCTCTCTACCCGGGTCTTTCTTCTTGAGCCTCAATAGTGTGTTTATAAAAAATATCTGGCAGGGGCGAGGTTCATGGTTGGCGCTTTGCACCTTACAGAGACCAAAACAGTGGGGAGGCCTGGGCGTCCCAGATCTCCGTATGTATTATGAGGTGATCGCCCTACAACGGATATTGGACTGGCACCATGGAGTGACCACTAAGGTTTGGGTATCATTAGAAAAATTTTTAGCAGGTCGCAATTTATCACATGCCCCCTGGTTACCCCAGGCTCATAGAGGCCTACCCTCTTACATTTCCCCTTTGACAGTCCATGCATTGAAGCTATGGAATGCCCTGTATAACTCAGGGCAGCTGTCACCCCCATTCTCCCCATTGACCCCCCTGAGTGGCTTTCCATGGTTTGCCCCGAGGGAACACCCATCTTTCTTTCGCACGTGGACGGCAGATGGGGAGGTGAGGTGCGGCCGTTTTTTTCTGGACCAGGGATTACTCTCGTTGGAATCTCTTAGATCTCCATATGGTAGTTTCCCATTGGATGGCTGGAGATATGGGCAGCTTCAGCATTTTGCACATGGTTTGCATCAAGCCATACTCTCCCCTACCACATCCACCCCTTTTGAGAATCTATGTATGGCCACTAATTTAATACCTCACTCTATATCTGTCCTCTACGATCTACTTTTAAGGCGGGTGCCTCTGGGGAAACCAAGTTAGATTTGAGAGTGGGAAAGGGACTTAAACCATAAGTTCTCTGACATGCAGTTATATTGCCGATACCATCTTACTCATACCAGTTCAGTAGACACAAAAATGCAAGAGAATGGGTTCAAGGTACTAACAAGATGGTATAGTGTACCCACTAAACTCGCTATAATATTTCCGACCTCCTCAGTCACTTGTTGGCGGGAGTGTGGAGAAAGGGGTTCCTTCCTACATATTTGGTGGGATCGCCCCAAGTTGAGACCTTAATGGCAGGATATCAGATCTCAGATAAACCACATTTTGGATATTGATCTGCCGAATTCTCCCTTGGGCTTTCTCTTGCATGTCCCATCAGTCCCTCTCATGCCACGTACACACAATCGGCTTTACGGAATACTTGGTCCGGCGTACCGGATTTCGTCGGACAATTCGATCGTGTGTGAGCTCCAGCGGACTTTGTTTTCTCAAAAGTTTGATGGACCTAGAAATTAAACATGTTTCAAATCTGTCTGACGGACTGGAGTCCGGTCGAAAAGTCCGCTCGTCTGTATGCTAGTCCGACGGACAAAAAACGACGCTAGGGCAGCTATTGGCTACTGGCTATCAACTTCCTTATTTTAGTCCGGTCGTACGTCATCATGTACGAATCCATCAGACTTTGGTTGATCGTGTGTAGGCAAGTCCGTTCATTCAGAAAGTCCATCGTAAAGTCAGTCGAAAAGTCCGCAGGACAAAGTGTGCCATAAAGTCTGCTCGTGTGTACGCGGCATCAGCCTTTATCGAAAATCAGTACTACCTCACCTTCTCAACGCAGCCAGAAGATTGATCCCCATTCACTGGAAAAGTAGTACGATCCCAAGCCGATCATATTGGATCTGCTTGGTGAATGAAATTATAACTGCAGAGGAGTGAATGGCGAGGTGCAAGGATAGATATAATAAATGGTATGGTGTTTGAGCTGCCTGGAAGCATTATGTTGAAAAGGCAAGCACTGACGATGGACCAAGGTACCTCACCCCGGCGGGAGGGGAACAGCTCTTAGTGTAGTTACTTGTAGTACTTTGATATGAATTGACCTCCGGAGAGGTGACCTGCAGAAATATTCCCTTAGATGTTATGGGTGCTTTTTTCTTTTTTTTCTTTATTGTTTTTGTTCTCAAGATCCGATTCTTAAGATTCACATCGGCAGATTCTGCATGCCAAATGGCTCTAATTATTTACTGGACTAAGTAGGGTGTGCCCATGAATACTGCCTTTGTCCTTTAATAGGATTAGAGACAAATTCATTATGGTATGACTCTTGGTATAAGTTTGGGCACTTTTGCAAATTGACACCTTTGTCTCTTAGTCCCTCTATGTTAGATGGCCAATCGGGCTTGTTCATTCTGTATGTTATGAAGACACATGAGCAAATGGCTATGATGTGCAGAATCTAAATATGCTTTGTCATGTCTGGCTTTTATTTGTTTTTATTTGAATGTTATGTCAAGGAAATGTATCAAAAATAAAGATTACATACAAAAAAAGGAAGGCTGCTGCTTCCATGGGTATCTGTATGTCTATAAGTTTAAAGATTCAATGACGAACCTGGTGGAGCAAGACCAAAAGGTGTGAAGCTCGGCGCCCTTTTCTTCTTAGCACTGCCATCAAATTGGAGAACTCTGCGGGAACAACCTGTGCAAGATCAATGGGACTCTATATCACTAACTGTTAATCAGTGAAAGTGGTTTGTAGATTTTGTTCCAACATTGTCATGTATTTCGGGGGGGGGGGGGGGTGAGAGCTTGGCCGGTGGGGTCAATGTGCGGTAAGATTGGGAAAGACCATGTGTCACTAGATCCTTCGAGAGACAATTGGGTTGATTTTGCTAGTCAATCAGCATCTAACTTCAGCTTGTTCAATTAAGCTTCGACAAAAAATCTGGAAGCTGATTGGTTTCTATGCATAGCTGCACCAGAATATGCACTCTCCAGTTTTAGTAAATCAACCCCAATGCTTTTTAAACATAGTAGGACTGGCAAGAGATCTTTCCTTGTCCCAGTGATGAGATAAAATGTGTCTCAACCGCATGGCTTTCCACAAGGGGAGTGGAGGGTCAAAATTGCTTTGGATACTTGAACAAACAGAATAAAAATAAAAAATTGGGGTTTGCTTTGGGACAAGTTTCCCAGCCAACCATGCCATTCATTTGACAATCCCTTGCCTATTAGCCTAGACGATGGCCATTACAATTTTTTTGTAAATGCAGCTCCTGTTGACTGTATTTGACTTCAGTCATATTCTGTGAACCCCCTGGAACCAGGAACATTTGGCTCATCTCTAGAAGTGATTAATGTTTTATACTCTGAATGGACAAGGGTTATTAGTGGTGAACCCCAAGCTTCAGTGTTGGGACCCTTACCTTTTAACCTATTTATAAATGATATAGAGTTTGAGATTAAAAGTAACTTTCTGTGTGCAGCAGAAGACAGCAAATGGTATATTTCAACTAACAGGCATGCCTGAATGCACTGTTTAACTGTTTAGCTATGTGGAAAATGAGGTTTAATGTTGACAAATGTAAAAGTTTGCACTTGGGGCTAAAAGCATGCATTCATCATACTGTCTATTATAGAAGGGTACTAATAAAACAAAATAAATTAAATCTGTGCCACAGGACTACTAGCAGCTGCTACCATTAAAGTGTAACAAAGGCACGTGAAATAAAAGAAAATATAATTGTGACAGTGCTCTACTATGTGTGTGCTAACCTCTAAATATTCCTATACTAACTGATATACCACTGGTATATCCTCTGCTCCCATTCAGTATTCCAGCGGAGAACCCAAGCAAATACAGAAAAGAAAGACTTCACGTAAAAACCCTTGGTGTCTGATGAGTGAACACAGCTGGGGGATGTTGCTAGGATCAGGTCAAAAGGGTGCACACCAGTTGCACCGGACAAGTTCCCTGGCCCAGCAGATGTGTAGGGTTCTCACTCAGCTGACGCTAAGACCCCTTTCACACTGAGGCAGTTTTCAGGCATTTTAGCGCTATAAATAGCGCCTGTAAAGCGCCTGAAAACTTCCTCCTATTCATTGCAGTGGGTGCTTTAACACCTGGGCGGTGCGCTTTCGGGACATTAGAAAAAGTTCTGCAAGCAGCATCTTTAGGGTGCTCCTGCCCATTGCCTGAAAAGCGATTCGGAAACGCAACACAGAGTTTTTAACCGCTTTTTTGGGGTTAAAAGCGCCCTGCTAGTGGCTGAAAAGTGGTGCAAAAGCAGAGCCTGAACAACGGTAAAGTGACGCTAAAATGAGCTGCACTTTACCACGAACGCGCAGGCAGCCCCAGTGTGAAAGGTGCTTAAGTGTTTTTATGCGACAGAAGCCTCTCTTTTCTGTTTTTGTTTGGGCTCTCTATTGGGATACTGAAAGGGAGCTGAGACTATATTGGTGGTAAAGGAGAGAAGTCCATAGAAGGCTGGAGGAGAGCAGATCAAGTGATAAATTAATAAAAGGCCAGTGATAGTTGTCTGTCTGGTGAGCTGCTAGAGTGGAAAGATGGTGGCCACAGGGTGTGCACATTGTAGTTGAAGATAGAAGATTGTTGAAGAAAAAAGATTTTTCACAAGGATTAAAGACACCACTTTTTAACTAGATTATTTTGTATTAAGAATAATCAGAGGTTAGCACACACATAGTAGCGCTCTCACAATTACATTTTATTATATTTTAGAAGGGGTACAACTGGGAAAGTCAATGATTGAGAAGGTTGTGGGTGTTCTGGTAAATCATTTTGCTGCCCCCTACCCTCCTGCTGATAATAAAACTATATTATAATAATACATCCCCCTGCATGTGTTTTATAAAAAATATGCCAATTTCTACCTGATTTCAGAGCTCCTCCCTGAGCTCACGTGACTGCTCGCCGCTCTCCTTCTCTCCTCCCTGCCTCTCGGCTGACGTCAGCAGGAGTTCTCAGCCCCGCCCACTGGAGATGTCAGTCCAGCAGAGAAGAGCTGCAAGCAGTCATGTGAGAGCCAGGAGGCACTCTGAAATTATGTAGAAATTGGCATATGTTTTATAAAACACATGCAGTGTGGCACATGTCCTTATTTAACCTCCCTGACGATATTCCCGAGTGTGGCTCGGGATTACATTTCAGCACCATTAGCGGTAACCCCGAGGCATTGCAGGATCCTGATGCGGTATACTTACCTTGTCCCCAGGATCCTGCAATGTCCCCCCGTGGTGTCTGCAGCCTCTGTCCTCCTCCCGAAGCCGAAGCCTCTCTGTGCCAGGCTCCGTTCCCCGTGAGCGGCACGACGCACGGGGGCGGAGCCTGGCGGCAAATTCAAAAAATGTACAGAACATAACACATAATACAACTCTTACAGATGACAGTACTGTATGAAATTATTTCACATCCCTTTTGTCCCCAAGGCTTCGTCCAATGCCCTGCATGCAATTTTATATTATATATACTGTTCTTTCTGCCAGGAAACTGGAGATTGTCTATAGCAACCAAAAAGTGTCCCTTTACGTCAAAAGTGGTTTTAGACCAGCTAGAAAACAGCGATAGTAAATTAGAACACTTGCAGAATTGAGTGATAGTGAATCGTAGGGAAATGTATTTTATTATTATTATATTATTATTTTTTTCATTATTTATATTTATTTATTATATTATAACTTATGATTTTGTGTTTCAAACTTCATCATACCCGGGATATCTACTAGACTCTTGTTTGGACAGATTTAAGTGTGTTATTGTTAAGAATTACAGGCCTACAATATAAAACGCCAAATTTCCATGCAAAATAATTGTACTGCTTTCAGCACCTAAAATCCGACATAATCATACCGCCAGGGAGGTTAACAGAGAGGAATGTACCATCATAATATAGTGGTTTTACAACCACTTTATGTAACTATAACTGGGTAGTAACATTTATAGGTAAAGTTGATCTAGGGAAAATCCGATTGCCTTTTGGGGGATCAGGAAGGAATTTTTCCCCCTGCTGTAGCAAATTCGAGCATGCTCTGCTGGGGTTTTTTGCCTTCCTCTGGATCAACTGAGGGTATAAAATATGGTATATTGGATTGTACGATATTTTTTTATTTTATTTATTTATTGTTTTAAGGTTGAACTGGATAGACTTGTGTCTTTTTTCAACCTGACTAACTATGTAACTATGTAACTGTATGTATAGCGTTGTGTATATGGAGGTTTTCACTTTATGTTACTTTATTTTATTTTTTAACTAGATGGTATTTTTTCAACCTGGCTAACTATGTAACTATGTCATCACTTCCAGGCTTCCTCAGGAACAGGTACAAATCCTATGATAAATTAAATTAAACATTAGATAATAGCTAAATTATGAAAATTTGTATGGCCCGTACAGGGTAAACAACTGCTATTAGTGAAGTGAAATTGTTCCCAGTGATTTTTGATTTCTCCTATGTTGCTCAAGTAGAGCTCCACCACCTTAAGGTTGCTACCCCTGCTCAATCCTAAGACACTCAGGCTCTCTCCTGGCCTATGCAAACTCTGTGTACAGGTATTCAAAAAAATGGAGAGGTATTAAAAAAATTGGAGAGGTATGTCAAAATCTTTTGAATTAACCTCTCAATATGTAAATAAAGACCTGAAATATCTCTTTAGGCACTTGGAGTGTCTTGGGATGCGGTGGGCGCATCTTGGTGCACAGTGGAAGCAGCAGGTGGTAGTGGGAGAACCCCAGGTAAACTTTTGCATTTGGGACCACTATCTTCAGGCCATTCCTCTGTGTGTATATACCGTTTCTATACTTTTTCTTTGTTATTGTGTGTGTGTCTTTATACAGTAACTTATACTTGAAACCTAAATTTAAATGTTAACTGGGCTGCAAACTGTTTTACTTTACTGTTGAATATAATTTATATGGCTTGATGATAATTGCTCACAATTACTGCTGTCAAGTCACAGTATGTGATCTTGTTTAAACATATTGAACTTTCAGCACCAAATTTCAATATCACTATACTATTTTCAATCAGCACAATGATAATTTCATCTAATGATGCTTTTATCGGAAACTAACTAGCAAGATAGCTTGACATGTTTACTAAAATCTGCTTCTTATGAAGTGAGAAAAGAAACCAACAACTTACATCTTTTATGTGCTAATTGGCTTCATTTGTGAATTTGAAACAAGCAATATATGTTGAATGGGTAAAGGAATAAGTGAAAATAAAAAAGATGCTCTGTTTTTTCACGATTGCAAAAATGTATTAAAAGTTGAAGACTGAATTGATTGTTTACAAGAGCTATCGAAGCAGACGAGGAAGGTAATTAGAGCTTGGCACAAACCTCCTGCTAAGAGGGCTCTTAAATCTTTGTGTTATATGCATCCACCCCTAAGGATATGAGAAAACATAGCCGTTTCATCCGGTAACCTTTAGAACAAATAACACCTAAGATCTCTCTAAGCTGCAGGGAAGCGCTGTGAGCTATGCATGCAATGCCATACCACGCACTGACTGCCAAATGACTTTTGTTGTCTGAGCATTTTCAGTAAGTTTTCTTTCAAAGTCCTGTTCCTCATTTCTGATCCTGTATGATACCAGGATAAGGACCACAGTCAGATTTCAGCTTTGTGTTCCCTAAGCCATATTTATTGTGCCTTTCTGTCCTTTCCCAACATACTGTATAAAGTAAATTGTATGGTAAATACACTTGAAGGAAATATACCTGTATATATGTATTCTATGGAAAAAGAATTATCATAACCTCAGTTTGTGCAAACAACTTCAAACCTAATCTACTCTCCAAACATTGGTCTGTCTGTACATTCCACTTGCCTGATTTATCTACCTCAAATCTAAGCTTACTGACAAAGAGAGCCAGTTCTGCCCACCCTAACTGTAAGCCAGCTCAATGACAATGTTTTCTTACAGGTGCTTATGCTACAAATTACTGCACGTACACTATTAGAAACCATTGTTTGTGACAATCATCAAAATGTATATTACAACTTGTTCTGTGGTTCCATGTTTATGTTAGAATGAAAAATGCTAATATAATGACACAAATTGTAGCTTATAACAGGCTTATAACAGCAATAACAGGCCAGTGCATTTTTTTACAGATCTGAGACCAAAGAATGCATTGCTTTAGTTGCGCATAGAGTATGCTACGGGGTACATTAAATAGAAGTCTTGCTTGCATCGAAAGTGTGTTTTAGCTAACCTATTATCCAACTGAAATGAAAACCAATCCCCAACAAGTCATATAAGTCAGTGAAATTCATAGATATCCAGGCAACATCTGCAGTTCTTAAAAAGACAGGTGTTCCCCTTAATATCCATAAAATAAAAGTCTAATTTGTTTTATAAATATAACTTCCTTTTTAAGTATTATGGGCTGAAAGATACATTTTTTGGGTCTCTGCTCTGGCCCTCTTGATTCTTTTCCTCATATGACCTGCCATTTTTAGTATGCTACAATTGTGTTCACTCAAACTGTATGCATGCCCAGTGCTCTCTCCTCTCCTCTAGCACACAGTTTTAAAGCCCAGGAGGCTCCTAGAGGGCACACAATTGTAGCATCCAGCCTGTCCTGCAAATGTGGGGGGTGAAGAGGCCAGTGTTTTTTTTTTTTAGCGGAGGGGCGCCCCACATCTGCATGTGTAATGGGAACAGGTGCAGCACTTGAAAAAGTACTTGAAAAAGCACTTGAAAAAGAGTGCTTGTATGTTTTATTCCAGGGATATGGAATTGCTAATGAAGGGCAAGGAAACAGCTTTAATGTAATACATACCACCAAGGACTCATATACATACCCACTTTACACTTCCCCATATCTCGACTGAGTTGCGAGGTATTAAAGCCTGGGTTCTACAGAACCTAGGTTGGGAAGCCCTGATGTAGGCAACCATTAAACCAAGTTGTGGTCCATGCTCTCTGTTATGAAAACAAACAATACCAGAAAAAAAAAATATTCAAGATCAACCAAACTATCAATGACGGGCAAACACTTTCCATTTCTGAAGGGATCTGTTGGAACTGTTAGAGGAAAATGAAAGGTTTTGTTTAATTCAATAAATCTATTAAAGGGCTGCTGAAATAAAAGTGAACATGTATATTTTTCATTATTTTCCCAGTAGAAAGTGTACAGTATATGGCTGCAGATTTTTTACTCCACCCCACCAGAGAAACCACCAGTAATAAAAAAATAAACAAACTACACACTTAAAAAACGTAGAATACCTTCGGCAACCAATATGCAGTGCTCCTAAAAAAATAAAAGTTTCTTCTTCAATTTTTTTTTTTTAGGCATTTTAGTAGTTTAGATGATTGCACTTTTTCCATTGCCATAATGCTTTGTTCTGTTGTGCATATGGCAAGCAAATATGAAGTTGTAAACCAAGTTGATACTTCCTGCACTTTGAAGAAAGTAAACCCAATTTTACATTGCTTGAAGCCATGTATTGTAATTCACAGAACTGCAAAAATAAAACATTTCTATGCTTACTCAAATGCCACTTTCTCTCTGTGAATTACTAAACACTTTCCAAGCACAGCTTTGATCTTTACCATACATGATTTCATTGCCTAACATTAACTCTGCTATAGTTTAATGCATGGATTCACTTACAAATATCAATGGCAATTTAAAATTGCAATAATTATTATTTGATTCTCTTATAAAATGTGACCAGTTAGGGTTAAGGGTTTGAATAGTGGTATTGTACTTATATTCTGTCTTTGTTTATTATGGTCAGGAATAAAAAAACATGTCGTTTTTATAAATAGTTTTCTTCTTTTTATAAAATAAAAACAAAATACTGTATATTAATATTACTGTATGTAGACTTCCATGCAGCCAGCAGGTGAAACATTGGTCTTTTTTCACAATATTTGCATGGGTGCTTTTTAGTAGTGCTTAACTGGTTCCCACCCGGCGTATGGCATAACGATGCTGGCTGGAACCTCTCGTTAATCTGGGCGGACATGATATGACGTCCTCCTGGATCAAGCCCCATGTGCGGACGCAGGGCCGTGCAGCGGCACAATCTGTCACTGGCTGTGTATACCGGACACAGCCAATGACTGATCACTGTACTGGCCTGCTGCTAGTACCATGTGACCGTTGTAACCAATCACAGCAGGACACATGGCAGTTGTACACAATGGATGGCTTCCTTTCAAGATTGGATGGCTTCCTTTCAACATTGTACAACTCTGGAGAAGTGATCAGGATATAGCAGTGCATTACATTGCTATGTGCAAGCATTTTACTGAATGAAAACGATTCATTCAGTTTCTTTTGTTGTGATTATCTCTGATTGGTCAGAGCTAATCACACGGTACAGATAGGCTGTGATTGGCCCAGTCTGTACCATGTGATCACACTGACCAATCACAGTTAGCAACACAATTGTATACAATGGATGGCTTGAAAGGAACCATATAGATTTCAAATGTGATGATGCATATCAGCATAGGAAGATTACCATAGCATGCAGGTAATTCTAATCTGTCACAAGTGTAACTAAGCTCCTGACGGCTTCAGTGTAATAATCAATGTACTCACAGACTTCACCGATCGCCATTCACAATCTCCTGCAGATGGATGGATTAGCAAGCCGCTCCGGATAGTCCCAGTACATACAGCTCTCCTGCAGGTGATATCCTCAGCTGGAGTACTCGTGTCTGTGTTGATCAGCTGATATACTCCTGTGCAATCAAAGGCGGCTGGTCTCTCCAATCCAAGTAGGTGGTCAGATGGAATTGCCGGCCAGTGCATCAAAAAATCGGGTTAGAGTCCCTGGAATTCATGGTGGCTAGGCCAATAAAGGGGGGTGCATCAGCGTGTACATGGTGGCTAGGCCAATAAAGGGTGGGTGCATCAGCGTCTACATGTTTCGTTCCTATATATCAGAACTTCATCAGGACATGTGGGATAGTCAGCTGTCACTCTCTTAAGTATAGGGCCACAACCCACCCCCAAGCATTCAAAAATAAAACCAGGTGCTATTAACCCTTCATATAAAAAAACAGTTATAGTGGCAATAATAAAAAGTGCACAACCCACCTAAAATGTTCAAGTGTGTCACATAAACATAGTGTTAACTCCCCACCCCATATGAGTGGGGCTTAGAGCCATTTGTTAATGGGTGTTTGTATTGGAGAGGGTGGGCTCAGCTCCCTGTAGGGGCTGTGTCCCCCACCCCTCTCTTGTTTACGAGGAGTGGTGAATTTCTATCCCATACAGGGTGAGGTATTAAGGATAACATAGGGGAGCGGGTGCTGTTGGCAGGTTTTGGGGATTGTGGGGGTTCGTTTACGTGCGAGCAATGTTTTGTATCATTTTCTGATGCAATAAATTATGTAGTTAACTCAGTTGGGTAGAATCCTCTGCTTTTTTGTTTTGAATTTTTGCTTATCATCACCAAACATCCTTTCAATTGATGGAATAAGAAAAGTGTCAAAAATCTCAAAATAAACTTGTGCATTTATTAAAGAGGAGTTCCATCCGAGGTCCATTAAAAAAAAAAATTAAAAATTAAAAGTCAGCAGCTAAAAATACTGCAGCTGCTGACTTTTAATTGGACACTTACCTGTCCCAGGGTCCAGCGATGGGGGGGATCGAAGCCCCGCTTGTCTCCCCCTCCGTTCAGTGGCGCCGGCATTGCAACTGTGCGCGCCGGGCTGTGGCTTCACAGCCTGGCACCCGCTGCGCATGCGCGAGCGGCGCCGCGCGCCATGTGATTGGTCGCTCAGTCACCTGGGACCTGTAATGGGTCCCAGATGATTGACAGGAGGGAGGGAGCAGAGCTGAGCCCTTCCTGTGCCGAGGGGGAAGTGATGTCACCAGCCCAGGCACTGGAAGAGGCAGACTACAAGGGACCACTTAGCAACAGGCATTTAGAGGTAAGTAAAAAAAAAAAATATCCAAATTTTTTTTGTATTTTTTTTTAGGATTTTTCATGTATTTTTTTTTTTTGGGTGGAACCCTACTTTAAAGATTTGATGACTGTCATCCCCCATACCTTTATCTGATTGTGGAAATTTGCATGTTTTCTTCAGGCAGTTGTCTTCACACATTTCATTGGAACGGCACCAACCAAAAGTTCCAGCATCATCAGTGACATGCTGCATTTTCCACACTGCACATCTCGGCTGTGTTATGATGTGAACAGGAAGCATAGAAATTGTTTTCTATATACCCTTGCAGTCATCTGCATTGATCAGGTGCAGAAACACCCCATCTGGTATGAACAAGCCCTTAAATATTTTGAGCAGACACTGACTAACATTGCATAAAAAAGTGGTGGGGTGTGGGAGGTTACAGTTTGGCATCTTTGCTCTGGGCACTGGATGGCCTTGTCCTGGTCCTGCTATCAACTGTTTTCTACAGTGGTTTCTTATTATCAATACTTGCAACAGATTTGTTTGATCAATAAAGTTTGGTCAAGGAACTACCCAAACCTGCGGATTGTGCAGTGAGGGAAGAATTAAAAAAAATTGTTTAATAAGCAAAGCAATAGTGTCCTGGTTGGCTAATGCCCTGTACACACGGTCCGATTTTCCAACGGAAAATGTGCGAGCGGAGCGTGTTGTCGGAAATTCCAACCGTGTGTGGGCTCCATCGGACATTTTCCATTGGATTTTCCGACACACAAAGTTTGAGAGCTTGCTATAAAATTTTGTTGTCGGAAATTCCGATCATGTGTACACAAATCCGAAGCACAAAGTGCCACGCATGCTCAGAATAAATTAAGAGACGAAAGCTATTGGCTACTGCCCCGTTTATAGTTCCAACGTATGTGTTTTACGTCACCGTGTTCAGAACGATCGGATTTTCCGACAACTTTGTGTGACCGTGTTATGCAAGACAAGTTTGAGCCAACATCCGTCGGAAAAAATCCATGGATTTTGTTGTCGGAATGTCCGATCAATGTCCGATCGTGTGTGCAGGGCATTAGAGTGCTGATCCTCTCTATATATACCTATAGTTAAGTAATATATGTGTAAATGACTACAAACGATACTAAATGATTTTTAATATGTGCCTAGTGTTTAGCTTTTGTTATAAAAGGGTAAAAATAAGGATTTTATATGTGGGTAGTTATCATTTTTATTTTTTGATAGACTTTTAAAAAAAATGCTCCAAATGAAAAATATACAATTCCTGTAAAGTTGCCATTGCAAAGTTTAGGCAGTTTATAGAAAAGGCCCTCATCCTGAGTTTCTCCAGAGGCACACAATATTGATTAATCCATGTCAAGTTGCATTAGTCAAGTAGATGGGACCAAAACATCACGGAATCTGAAACAGCATGGATCATACCACCCGGTGTGATATGTCACATTTAAGCCATTTACAACGTACAAACTATGAAAAATATCAAGTTGAGAAAGTTTTAACACCAGACAAGGCACGAATTGATGGGAAAGTTTAGAAAACAGTTTATATATTCATATGGCCTCTTTATCTTCTTAAATAGTTACTATTAATTCTGTAGATAGCACGGAAATCTATTTTACTGACTTTCTGACATTTCTTAAAGTCCCCTTGTAATGTGAAAAACATGGAGGCTGGCCTTCTTAAAATGCAAGTTGTCTAATACCTTTAAATCATATATCTCACACTCCTTGTAAAAGTATGTGAGAAATAGGTGTATGAAAAAAGTTGCTCCCTAAATCTATAATTGTTCCTTTTCAGTGACCCAATATTAATGCTTACAAATTAAAAATTACCATGGCGTCCAAACAACTAGTATTTTGCAGGTGAATAAATCAGCAATGCCTGCATATCTCCCATGCAGGTATTTCTAAATTAAGTTACTGCTTAGGACTCAAATGCATTTCCATATTTAGTTAAAGTGGTTGTAAACACCATTCATAAAATTTGACATATATCTGTATTGTTTACTCATCTATCTCCAAAGTTCTAAGCGCTGTTTCTTTTTGATGCTCCGTTCCTCTGTTATTAGCATGAGTCACTTCTGACAAGCTCTCCGACATATGAGATAACAATAGCTTAGAGTGAGATAAGGAGGGAGCTGGTCTGTTCAGACTACAGCTCTCCAAGTTCCTTTATTCCTCTGCCTATATGGAGGGGGTGCCTTTCCTCAAATCAGCTCTCACACAGTGTAAGCCCAGACTCCCCACCAACTGTAGAAAGAGGAAGAAAGATTTTTTTTTTTTAATTATTCTTTAATTATGTATAAATATATAAAGTAAAATCATCATTACTACATAACAGAACATTACTAATCCACCTACAAAAACAAACAAAATGTAGACAAATTGCAGATTTAAGTTATATTTAGCTAAACATTAAGAATAATATCTCACGCAACTCTATTATATAGCGTAATGTCTAACTATTATTCTCCTCAACTGCTGTATCCTAAAATTTTAAACCATGCCACAATAAGAGTACATATTTCTTATTCTATTTTCTCTGTCTCCCTCTTTAAAAATGAAAAAAAAAAAAAAAACTACACCCAAAAAATAAATAAATAAATAGATAAATAAAACTACAAAAAAAAAAAAAAAAAAAGAGGGAACTGATCCTTATACAAACAGTATGAATTCCAAGTTTTCCAATATTTTTCGCCCCGCTCTTTCATTGACATTGTGAGATTTTCCATTTCCTGGATTTCCGTAATTCTAGCCATCCATTGAGATTTAGTTGGCACAACAGTACTCTTCCAAAGTGCAGTTATACATGCTTTTGCAGCCTTTAAAAGGTGTTCCAACAGTGAGTTTTCATAATGTTTAGTGGATAAGGGTGTATCATGGAGTAAAAATGCTACAGGCTTCCTCTCAAGAGACACACCCTTTAGCTCTTTAACCGCCTGTTTAAAAATGTCGCAAAAGTCACCCAACTTCGGACACTCCCAAAAAGTATGAAATAGAGTACCCTCAAACTCCCAACAGTGCCAACAGCATCTGGGGTCTGAGGAAAGCTACGATGTAGTACTGATGGAGTTTGGTACCATCTTGTAAGGAGTTTATATCCTCCCTCTTGAAATCTGCTCGCCACGAAGCCTTATGAGCAAATAGTAAAATTCTATCTTTTTGAGTTTGCATTAAGTTAAGTTGTAGATTTCTTTCCCATCGTTGAAGAAAAGGAAGATCCTGTGGAGCATTGGCCATTATAAACAAGGGGTACAGATATGATAGTGAATGTCTAATTGGCTTCCCTGCAAGGCAGGTCTGTATGAATGTGGTCAGGTCTCTTATCTCAGAACACTT
Source organism: Lithobates clamitans (assembly GCA_037952925.1). Taxonomy (NCBI): domain Eukaryota; kingdom Metazoa; phylum Chordata; class Amphibia; order Anura; family Ranidae; genus Lithobates; species Lithobates clamitans. The sequence continues at coordinate 10,517,515 of JBBGZY010000081.1, forward strand.
CTCAAAGCACAAGGGAGGAAGTCCAAACTGTGGGAAAATGTACTACCAATTTCATGGTTTGTCATGAGCCAATTATCTTGACAAAAATGCAACAAATGTGAGGAGCCCTGCCGAATAAGTATATCAAATTGGATATCATTCAGTCCAGGTTGAAAAGATGGATTACCCAAAATTGGTATTAGGATAGGAGAACGCGAAAGGTCAGTATGTTTAAAAATTGATGTATATATAAAAGATCCTGTGAGCCTCCACTGATTATAAATTGCCTAAATGGCACCAAGAAACAGCTGCAAGCGTTAAACACGTCTCATAAAAACATGCAGATAAAAGCAGAAATAAATATATATGCTGCACTTTCAAATATACTCTTCGCATTATATATATGTGATAACCAAAGTGCAAATATGCATGTGAATCACACACTGTGATACATCCAGTAACTAGTGACTATAGAAAGTGACAATAGTGCAACAAATAGTTATAAATACTTAAAAATGAACATATAAATGAAAATAGATAATCACACTAGTAAAAAGTGCTATAACATGCATCCATATGGTGATTGGTTGTATCAAAAGTATTGTTCATAAAATCATATAGTGTTCATAAAATATATAGTGGACTCAATCCACTAAAACATATAGATGAATAAAAAGTGCTTCTATGTGCATATGTGTCATCCAATTTTTTCAATTTAAAAGTGCTTCTAAAGCCCATGCGATTTGGAAACTGCTGTGTAGATAATCCAAAACAAACCAGAGTGATCCAAGCGATTTGGAAACTGCTGTGTAGATAATCCAAAGCAAGCCACAGTGATCACACTCAGGTGCTCCCCCTAGGTATTAAACGCTCACCTCTGAGCGTCTGACTTTGCACTTAAGTTTAGTCAATACACGCCTGTGAACCACCTCTGGCACTCTGCAGTTTTAACCAGACTCCTGGACCCGTCAGCACTATACCTCGCTTGAGTAAAAAAGGACTGGATAGTGTAATAACGTTTTAACAGTTTATTAATCACATAAAACCCCTGTACGGCGGTACTCACATAGTATAGGCGCGTCAGTGCACCAATCTGCATCAGGCAAACAGCATGTTAAGATACCGGATCGATATTGGGATGGTATGGGGTTCTTTCCTGACAGGTCACCTGCTGAACAACCGTCCTGTCCCCTCCCCAATGCGTATCGATACAGGGAACTTCCGTATCTACTTCAGGGGGATGCCACCTTAAGGGTGGTTCCCACCAAGGGGTGTTGAATGGCCTCTATTGGAATGACATCCCCTAAAATCCATGGGAGTCCACCCAACAGTATGCCCACGGTCGCCTGTTCTAAATGTATCCATTGTTTTTTTTTTCCTGTTGGGCGCACCAGTGGAGTATTCTAGATAAAAGTACTGCCTCATGTTATTTTATTGGGTCTGGAAAACCAATACCACCTTTTGGCTTTGGAAGTGTCGAAATAGATCTACGACCCTCGCTGGTTTACCTGACCATGTGAACTTCAAAAACCTTGCACGCAAGTCCTTTAAGAAGACCTGGGCTAGTTTAATTGGTAGTGACTGCAACAAATAGATCAATTGGGGGAATAACATTAATTTTAATAACGTTAGTCCGCCCAAACCAGTTAACCAATTCTTTATCCCATTTATGGAGATCTAATTTAAGTGTGCGAATTAGTGGGGAAATATTAGGTTCAAAAACTTTACGCAAATAGTTAGAAATATTAGTACCTAGGTAATAGATATGTGAATCCATCCATTTAAAATTAAATTTATAGCCTATATGATGTTTTGCTATTGTGTCTATGCTCAGTTCCATCGCCTCTGATTTTAAATAATTTACTTTAAAGTTCGAGAGGGCACTATATCTACACAGTTCTACCAAAAGCGAGGGTAAAGAAATCAGTGGGTAAGTCAAAAAGAAAATCAAGTCGTCCACATATGCGGCTAATTTATGTACCATCCCCTCGTCTGAATACCCTTTATATCCTGATTGGCCCTAACCATGCATTTAAATGGTTCCAGGGTAAGTATAAAAATAAGAGGAGACAATGGGCAACCTTGTGGGGTGCCATTCCATATTGAAAACACTTCTGATATGGCATCATTGTTCCTCAATCTAGCCGAGGGAACCAAATAGAGTGCCGAGATCCAACTATACATCTCATCATCACCAAGACCTATATGTTCTAAAGTTGCCATTATAAATGTTCAATCTACCCCATCAAATGCTTTTTCAGTGTTGGCAGATAAAAGAACTAGGGGTAGTGTTTGGCTAATGGAATTATAAATTGCATTGATCACTCATTGTACATATTCCCTACCTTCCCTCCCTGGAACAAACCCTACCTGATCTGGATGGATTAAAGATGTTATATGCTCTGTTATTCTTGATGCCAGGATCTTAGTAAAAATTTTCAGGTCGGTATTTAGTAAAGATATGGGCTGGTAGCTTGAACAGACTGCTGGATCCTTCCCCTCCTTTGGTGTAATTGTTATGTTCGCCTGTACAATGTCTCCAGGCAGTGTTTGACCTACTTTAAGAGAATTATATGCTTGTACAAATCGGCATGCCAATTTGTCTGCAAAAGACCTATAGTAGAGCACAGTATATCAGTCTATTCCCTGGGCTTTCCCTGTCTTCATCGCATCTAATGCTCTTGTGAATTCTTCCTCCGCAATTGGTGTATTTAATTTTCTCGATAGCTACTTTAGGTAGCATCAGCATCCCTGAGTATTTTATATATGCCACCGTATGTTTATCTTCCTGTCTGTAAGTACTATTATGCTCTTCCAGATTATAAAGGGACTCATAATATTTTTGAACTCATATGCGATTTTCTTGGCTGATTTCACCAGGGAATCCTCACCCATTTTCATTTGCATGATATGATTTCTAACCTTCTTGGTTCACATGGTGTTCGCTAACATCCTACTTCCCTTATTCATAAACTATGCTTCGAAAGTGAGGAAGTTTTGCTTTTGCTTTTCCATTTAACAGGGAATTTCTTATGTATTGTTTCTAACTCTCGAATTTTTATTAACAAAGAGTCAATTTGGGAGGTAAGGAGTTTTTTGCGATGATATCAAAGCTTAATTAGGGTACCCCTAATGACGCATTTATGTGCCTCCCATAAACAGATAGGGGAGACATGCGTAGTATCATTATTCACAAAGAACAAATCAATGTGTTGTGCTAACTGACTTTTTTATGTCAGTTCTTGCAGAACTGTCTCATTTAATCTCCACCGCCATTCTCGTGACAAGTTTTCATCTAAATCCAGCGAACACGAGGTCGGAGCATGATCAGATAGAGTAAATGATCCAATGGAGGCAGTGGAGAGATAAAGGAGAGCATTCTGCGATACAAATAGATAGTCTATTCTAACATGATCTGCACTTTACAAATAGTGTAGAAAGGGTAAGACAACAGATATACAAGTAGAATTTATGTAGGGAGATTTGTTTAATCTCTGTGTATCATCTGAGGTTATTCACTTCACTGGCTATATGTGAGGGTTTACATCCACTGTAAGAACTCTAAATTATTCACTTTCTATACTTCCATAGTGCAGATTCGTCATATCTGGTGTTTGGTCTTAGCATACACTCCATTATGTGTTCACTTTCTGGAGAAACACATGATTGAAGACTAGAGGTGTTTGGGCATTGTCCACCAAGGCTTACAGATTAAATAGCACCTGTGGCAGGGATGCATAACTCAGGCAGGTAAAATGCAGGCCAACTATAAGCAACGAAAAGAAAAGCAAGACTAGATGAAAAATCTAAGAACATTATAAGAACAAGAGCGATAATGCAGGGAAAAAAATGAGTAAATGGGAAGAAGGTGACAACATGTCCAGCATGTCAGAACAGATAGCAATAACATTTAAAGCTGTAACCAAGAGAATTCTTTTTCCAAGAAAAGAATAGAAGAGAAAATACCCAAAGATCACATTACACCGTATGCACTAAGCTAGGAGAAAATTAATCTGAATAGTGAAAATTCCCTTGCAAAGTGAATAACCTTTTTGCCTGTAGTAAATCAGCCCAAATAAATCATAGAAATGCTGGTTTGTATCTGGACAGAAATTGGAGGTTGGTTGCTTTCTGCAGGGTTTCTATACAATCCATGGTCTGAGTGTTTAAAAATTCCTAACACTTAAAAATGCATATCATTTTAACTTCTCATAGCATTATCCAAATAATGTGGTACAGACATAAACATATGCTAGAACCTAAAATTATGCTCACCTGTTAGGAGCAATTTGGTCATGAAAAAAGTTGTTCTGGAAACCCTGTATAATTTCTGGCCATGTACTTAGACTACCTTATTTTTATTGCTGTTTTGAACAGTTGGTGCGGATATTACTAGACATAGTTCAGCAATCAGCATATTGCTAAATGATACGCAGTCTAACAAGTAATAAAAAACAACTTATCATGCTGTATTCATGGTGATACATGTATAAAGTACATTTTTTTTAGAATTAATCTCTACTATGTTTAACTCAATATATGAAATGAGATTAAATGTTACAAAGTTTGAACTTTAAAACTTTCAATATGTGTTGACTTATGTGAGTGATTATACTTAACTCAGCAGGCATACTCTACATTTGTAAAGTATTGCTAAATGTGACCTTTTTAATCTTAAGGATATCCTGGTATTGCTGCTGTTAAAAAGCAAAAAGTTGATTACTTTGTACTTTAATGAATGTAAGGAAAATTAACGGTGAGCATAATAAAATCTAAATATTGAGGAAAATGGCAATAGAGATTTTTTTTTATATATTAATTGACAATAAATAGTTGTATGTCACGTTATGTCAAGACAAACTATTACCATCCACATTACATATATGGAAAGGTAGTTCTCAACATCAAACTGCATTTCTTAACTTGAGTCATATTAACCTAAATAAATTGCCTAAATCCAGAATTCTGGGTGGCCCTACAACATCCCCAGGTTTTAATAAGTCAGAGAGCAGTAGAGAAGTGCAGCAGGACAAAAGTGTACAGTTTGAACAGCATTAGCTGGATACAGTAAGTTTAAATTATTTCTAATTTCTTTCAAATACCGGTATTTCTAATTGTTTTTCTTAAATTGTTTCCTTTTTAACCTTGATATTTTGGCTGTGTTGCTATTGTTGATAGTACTGGCGTAAATGTTATTGTGCTGCTTTGTTTTTCGTGGTACTTGGGACAAACATTGATCTATACACTAGAAAAAAAAGTTGACAAAAAAAAAAAAAGAAGAAACAATAAAAACCAAGGAAAAACCAACAAAATAAAAAATATACATGTAAAAAATAACAACAAAACAAAAACAGGCAGACTTGATGGACTACTTGTTTTTTTTTTATTTTTTTTTCCGCCACTTTACTTTACAATGATGAAAATAATGTCATCATAGTTTTCATCAGCTGCATGTTTTCAGTGACAAAAACTAAACAAAAATAAAATTTGAATTAAGTCAATTGACAAAAACTATGAATAAAATCAATTCCAATGTTCGTCAATCGTCAATGAACGAAAACAGAACAAATATGTGAGGGAGGGATGTTTACTCACCCGAACTTCTGCTTTCCTTGGATCTCTACCTGTCTGTTAAAACCCCAGCCCCCTGAATCTATTGGCAAGCTGTATAGGTTGAGAGACGAAGGCTCCCATCAATTTTCTGCCCTCACCTATGCAGTTCCACACATTACACGCATTCACACTATCTATCTATGGCGCCCTCTGCTGGTCTTTTCTAAATTACAAACACTATTCCATCCCCAGCCTATAATAATAGCACATTAACCACTTCAGCCCCGGAAGGATTTACCCTCTTCCTGACCAGAGCACTTTTTACAATTTGGCACTGCGTCGCTTTAACTACTAACTGCGCGGTCATGCAATGCTGTACCCAAACGAAATTTGCGTCCTTTTCTTCCCCCAAATGGAGCTTTCTTTTGATGGTATCTGATCACCTCTGCGGTTTTTATTTTGTGTGCTATAAATGGAAAATTTTGAAAAAAAACGATATTTTCTAATTTTTGTTATAAATAAAATCCAATAAACTAAATTATAATCATACATTTAGGCCAAAATGTATTCGGCCACATGTCTTTGGTAAAAAAAATGTCAATAAGCGTATATTTATTGGTTTGCGCAAAAGTTATAGCGTCCACAAACTAGGGTACATTTTCTGGATTTTACACAGCTTTTAGTTTATGACTGCCTATGTCATTTCTTGAGGTGCTAAAATGGCAGGGCAGTACAAAACCCCTCCCAAATTACCCCATTTTGGAAAGTAGACACCCCAAGGAAATGGTTGAGAGGCATGTTGAACCCATTGAATATACATTTTTTTTGTCCCAAGTGATTGAATAATGACAAAAAAAAATTTACAAAAAGTTGTCACTAAATGATATATTGCTCACACAGTCCATGGGCATATGTGGAGTTGCACCCCAAAATACATTCAGCTGCTTCTCCTGAGTACAGGAATACCACATGTGTGAGACCTTTTGGGAGCCTAGCCGCGTACGGGGCCCCGAAAACCAATCACTGCCTTCAGGATTTCTAAGGGCATAAATTTTTGATTTCACTCCTCACTACCTATCACAGTTTTAAAGGCCATAAAATGCCCAGATGGCACAACCCCCCCCCCCCCCCAAATGACCCATTTTGGAAAGTACACACCCCAAGCTATTTGCAGAGAGGCATGTTGAGTCCATGGAATATTTTTTATTTGCTACTTATTTGTCTACTTTCCAAAATGGGGTCATTTGGGGTGGTTTTGAACTGTCCTGGCACAACATTTAGAAGCTTATGTCACACATCACCCACTCTTCCACTTGAAGACAAAACCCTTTCTGACACTTTTTGTTTACATGAAATTTTTTTTTTTTTTTGCAAGAAAATTACTTTGAACCCCCAAACATTATATATTTTTTTAAAGCAAATGCCTACAGATTAAAATGGTGGGTGTTTAATTTTTTTTTTCACACAGTATTTGCGCAGCGATTTTTCAAACACATTTTTTGGGGAAAAAACACACTTTTTTAAATTTTAATGCACTAAAACGCACTATATTGCCCAAATGTTTGATGAAATAAAAAAGTTGATCTTAGGCCATACATTTTTAAAAGCCTTTAAAAGCCTTTACAGGTTACCACTTTAGATTTACAGAGGAGGTCTACTGCTAAAATTACTGCCCCCGATCTGACCTTCGCGGTGATACCTCACATGCATGGTGCAATTGCTGTTTACATTTGACACCAGACCGACGCTTTCATTTTTTCAGTTTTTAAACTGTTCCTTTAATTTTTTTTTTTAATCATTTTTATCGTTATCTCAGGGAATGTAAATATCCCCTATGATAGCAATAGGTAGTGACAGGTACTCTTTTTGGAAAAAGTTGGGGTCTATTAGACCCTAGATCTCTCCTCTGCCCTCAAAGCATCTGACCACACCAAGATCGGTGTGATAAAATGCTTTCCCAATTTCCCAATGGCGCTGTTTACATCCGGCGAAATTTAAGTCATGAAATGCTCGTAGCTTCCGGTTTCTTAGGCCATAGAGATGTTTGGAGCCACTCTCTGATCAGCTCTATGGTCAGCTGGCTGAATCACCGGCTGCATTCTCAGGTTCCCTGTTGAGACAGGAGAGCCAGAGAAAAGCACGGAAGACGGTGGGGGGCATTCCCTCCCACGGCTTGTAAAAGCAGTCTAGAGGCTAATTAGCTGCTAGGATTGCTTTTACATGAAAGCCGACCGCTGGCTGTTTTGTTTTGTAAGTGACAGTGATCGATCGATACTGCACTTGGGTGGGCTGGGCTGAGCTGGGCCGGGTGGAGGGGCAAAACGCAGGTGCTAGCAGGTATCTGGGCTGATCCCACTAACACAGCATTTTTGGGAACCCTAAACTGCTGGGGACGCTAGTATAGATCTGATCGAATCAGATATTGATCCGTTCAGATACTATACCATTAAGGTAGGTGTACGGTGCGTGCGTGGGTGTTATCAGTACTGGCACTAACCTGACGCTGCTTGGGGCTGGTGCTTGCCAGTTCACCAAAATGCTACCAAAAAAACTGTTAGCGATCGCAGGGATCGTGCCTGACTCTGCGAACACTGCAGTTATGTGTGTTTAGTGTTTTGTAAGTGACAGTGATCGATCGATTGATACTGCACTTGGGTGGGCTGGGCTGAGCTGGGCCGGGTGGAGGGGCAAAACGCAGGTTCTAGCAGGTATCTGGGCTGATCCCGCTAACACTGCATTTTCGGGAACCCTAAACTGCTGGGGACACTAGTATAGATCTGATCGGATCAGATATTGATCCGTTCAGATACTATACCACTAAGGGAGGTGTACGGGGCGTGCGTGGGTGTTAGTGGTACTGGCGCTAACCTGACGCTGCCTGGGGCTGGTGCTTGCCAGTTCACCAAAATGCTACCAAAAAAAACTGTTAGCGATCGCAGGGATCAGGTCTGACTCTGAACGCTGCAGTTATGCGTTTAGTGTTTTGTAAGTGACAGTGATCGATCGATACTGCACTTGGGTGGGCTGAGCTGGGCCGGGCGGAAGGGCAAAATGCAGGTGCTAGCAGGTATCTGGGCTGATCCCGCTAACACTGTGTTTTTGGGAACCCTAAACTGGTGGGGACGCTAGTATAGATCTGATCGGATCAGATATTGATCCGTTCAGATACTATACCACTAAGGGAGGCGTATGCTGCGTGTGTGGGTGTTAGCGGTACTGGCGCTAACCTGGCGCTGCCTGGGGCAACAATATCACCGCCGGGTGATCAGGGGGCTAAACCTTTATTTGGTAATAAACGGTGGGTGCCCTGACACTATAAAAAATAAGAACTAACTAACCAGCGTCACCCGTAACAGTTATACGGCGATCACTGGTGAAAGGGTTAACTAGGGGGCAATCAAGGGGTTAAAACATTTATTCGGTAGTATATGGGGTCCCTGATGCTATAAAATGCTGACGGCGAACCTATATATTTACCTCCCTAACCAGCGTCACCAGTGACACTAATACAGCGATCAGAAAAATGATCGCTTAGTGACACTGGCGATGGGGGGGTGATCAAGGGGTTAAAACTTTATTAGGGGGGTTAGGGGGGTATCCTAGACCTAAAGGGGGCTAACACTAACTGCCCTACCACACTAACTGTCACAAACTGACACCAATGTAGTAATCAGAAAAAAAAAACTGCTTGGTGTCAGTGTGACGGGGGGGGGGGAGGGGTGATTAGGGGGTGATCGGGGGGTGATCGGGGGGTGATCGGGGTTGTAATGTGTGCCTGGCATGTTGTACTGTGTGTGTGTTATGTTTTACACTCACATTGATGTCTTCTCTCCTCGGCGCCGGAATGGAAAACACCGAGCCGAGGAGAGATGACATAATTTCCTCTGCTGCTGTTTACTATACAGCAGCAGAGGAATGATCTCATTGGCCGGGAGCGATCCCGAGGGGGGGCAACGAATGGATGGCCTTCCCCTCACCTCCGATCGCTGGGGGAGAAATGCCGACCGCCTCGGCTACCGGGGGGGTCCGACCGCACACAGGTACAGGTACTTGATTCTGCCTGCCCGTGCCATTCTGCCGACGTATATCGTCGTGAGGCGGTCGGCAAGTGGTTAAAGTTTAAACGTGTGTTGCACTATTGCACTACCATACAAGAATAAGTATGGGGCATCTACTAAACAAAAAATAAATAAATAAGAAAAAGTATTTTCTTGGTTTTTTTTTTCTTAATATTTAATGTTGCTAATATATTCAGGTAATATGTGTAATCATGGCATTATAGCCAATAGAGTTTATAGTTTTTTTTTTTTTGTAATTTAAAGTTGCACTTCTGTTGGTCAAAAAGCAATATTATTATTTGTTTATGAAACTTGGTTTTATTTATAAAGACAATGTATATTACAATGGCTAAATCTGTGTTTGTAGAGCATGTTCAAACCTTATTACCATAAATAATAACATGTTTTTAAGTTTTCAATCCAGGAGTATATAATGAGTTTGGCAATACTAGAGAAATGCTTAAAAAATGCATTACAACGCAACCAAATGATGGCTACAGCGTGGTTGTCCAGTTCCCGGATCGCTCTTTAAACGCTGTGTCCTTAGGACACAGTTGATCACAGATCGGGGTAAAGAGCCAATCACAGCAGTTCTTTACCACTTGATCAACTGTGTCCAGTGCTGCCTATCAGTGCCAATCTGTGCTGCCTATCAGTGCACTTTAGTGCTGCTTAATGCTGCCTTTGCAAAAAGAGGGTTTTTTTGTGGGAATTTATTGAGGCAGAGACCTGGTAGAGTCTCATGCCTCCATCCCTATGTATATGAGTAACAAAAGAAGAGGAAGGTGGGACTTTAAATGAGGCTCTCAGTCATATAAAGAGTCAAAAAAGTGGGGGTATATATGTCCCAGAATAAAAATAGTAATACATGGTAAAGATTATCGCAATAATTAATCTATATACATACATAAAAAAACATAATGACACATGTCAATGTAGAAAGAATATGGGTGCAACACCTCTTGATTTCCCATCAATTGTAGAAATGAATACCATAATTTACAAAAAATTCATATATAATTACAAAAGATACATTATTCTGATAAAAGATGATAAACACACGATCGATATAAACATGATACGTACAAAAGCTTGACGCGTTTCATGGAATTTTATCCACTCTCCAGGAGCGAATTTGTGTACATCTATAATAAAATGTAAGCATTCTTAAATAACTATCTTTTGGAAGAGAAAGCCAAAAGGGGGGAAATACCCATTAGATATAGAATACTCACAAAATAGCTGTGTACAGTATAGAGTGCAGCACTGAGAACTGAAAGCCCCCTGAAAGGGCATCATGTCCGGGAGCTGTGGCTGCGTGCATCGCATGCCATTGCAAGGCAACATGCGGGGATCCAGATATCCCTGTAAGGGCAATTTCCTGCGTGTGACTGGAGGTGTTTCCCATAAATGTCTTGAGGCACTTCTATAAAATATGTGAATGTGTATATTAGCATGTATAACAAAGGTCCTTTACTCAATTTGAGAGCAGGATACATGAAAATATAAGTGAAGCCCAAACAAGAAGGACTGGGGAGTAGGGAAAAGTAGTAAAAATTGGCAAAGAAACGTCAAAAACAAACATCAGAATGGGAACCCAAATGGAACCAGTGTAAATGTGCAAAATGGGGCTAAAGGTGAATGATGAGATACCTGGTGCTGGAACCAGGGGAGCTATGATTGAAAGTGGTGAGGCTTGTCTGGAAAGGCCAACAGAATGGATCAGCCACGCCAGGTGGAACCTATAAGGGCGCACACGCTACACCACCAACGCCATGCTAAGCATGCAAAGGGAGGGGGAGGCGCCCAAATCCAAGTGACCAAGTCGCTTGGCGTTTGGCGCCAAACCCCCTCACACATGCTGTGGGTGGAAAACACTGTCACTGATGCACAGCGGGGATGTATCCGAGTATGCTGTGCCCTTTAGTGCCCATCAATGCTGCCTATCAGTGCCCATCAGTACCTCATCATCAGTGCCCACCAGTGCCCACCAGTGCTACCTATCATTGCCCACCAGTGCTGCATATCAGTGTAGCCTCATCAGTTCCTCCTCATCAGTGCCCATCAGTGCCAACTAATCAGTGCAACCTATCAGTGCCCATCAGTGTTGTCTATTAGTGCCCATCAGTGCAGCCTCATCAGTACACTTTAGTGAAGGAGAAAAATTACCTGTTTGCAAAATTTTATAACAAAAATTTTTTTTTTGGTCTTTTTTGTTTGTTTCGCAAAAAATAAAAAATAAACCCAGTGGTGATTAAATACCACCAAAAGAAAACTCTATTTGTGTGAAAAAAAGGATAAAAAATTTCATATAGGTACAGTGCAGCATGACCGTGCAATTGTCATTCAAAGTGCAACAGCTCTGAAAACTGAAAATTGACCTGGGCAGAAGGTGAAAGTGCCCAGTAGGCAAGTGCTTAACCAAACCCATTAGATTTTGGTCAACTAAAATATAGCTAAAATTAAAACAATTCAGATGATTAAAATACAACTAAAATGGCAATTTGGTCAAAAGCCTATTACTAAAATGAAATGGAAATTTGATGTAAAAATTAACACTGGTGTAAGAAAAAGATTATCATTATAAATGAATGTTAGTCAACATCAGTAATTATGAGAACAGATTTAAAAATCTCAATTTTCAACAATATAAGTGGTTGTATCTCTAAGGAGGTAATTGTTGCATTAAAAGCATAAATATAATAAAGCTACATGATAGTAATGGTGAACAAAAATAACAACATTTACCAGTCAACTTCTCTCTCATAGCAAAGCTATTGCCTAACTACGTTATTATACATTTAAGGTTATCAGTCATGGTTAAATTAAATTTTCCAATGCGTTGTTCTTGTTTGATATGCTATCATTCTGTCCATTACACATTGCATTCTCACACAATGTTCCACGACAGACATTTTACTGCATTGTAGAATGCCTGTCATCGCAAGGACACACAAGAAACTATTGTTTTTTACTGTATGTGTCCCATTCACACTGCAACACAGTCTAGGGCTGCAAGGCAGCATGTTGCAATAAAATTTTATTGCAGTGGCTCGTACAGAACCGCATGGCACTGTATGGCAGCGCAGCATACCACGCTGCTGTACAGCTCCATGAATGAAGTGTATGTTTTGTACACTTCAATTAAAGTTTGTACAAAACAAAGGAAAAAGGGGACCTTGTGATGCGCTGAATCGCGCACCACACTGCCCCCTACCACAGCCGGGAATGGACAGCTGCCAGAGCGGTAAATCGACAGCTGTGCATTCCAATGTGAACTCAGCTTAAAGTGTTACTAAACCCACAACAGTAAAATCAGTGTGTATATGCAGTAAAGCATGCTTGTTATACTTACTGTGGAATCTGAGGGGTTAATCCTCTGCATTGTGTAAAAAGGTTGTTTGATCCTGTCTTCTCTGATCCTCCCCTCCTTCCACTGTCCCCAAAACATGTCTGGAAAACAGAGTTAGTGGAGTCACTAGGCACATGCTCAGTTTGGTGTGTATTGCTAGAGAGTTTTCTATTTTTTTGGGAGAGTGCATGTGATCAGCACGGGGCCTGTCTGTCCACACAGAGGGCCAGGGGTCCTGCATCCTGATAGGACAGCCAGTGCAGTATGAAAATCTAGTCTATAGAGTCAGGCTGCATATGCTCAGTTTGGTGTATACTGCTATTGAGGTTTTTTTTTTCTTTTTCTTGAGAGGGTGCATGTGATCGCACAGGGCCAATCAGCACTGACAAGACAGAGGGTCCAGGGTCTTGCAGTCTCATAGGTCAGTCAAAAAAACTCATCCTACAAACTTTAACCAGTACTTGACTGGACACTGATAGAAGTCACAGGGCTGTTCTAACTGCTGATGAGAAAGGGTATTTAGTCATTTATATTTACTAAAATAATTGCATTTCCATGTTTTTGTACTGTGGGAGACCAGATATAGTGAATGCAGGGTCCTGGGTTTAGCAACCCTTTAAGTTTCTGGTCAATCAATGTTTTCAATCATTTTAAAAACTAAAGCTCTGCTTTAAGTTAAACTTTTTTTGACAGCTGACTTTTTCTGGATGATTCCAAAGTTAACAAGCCAATTAAATTACTTATTATATATATACTTATAATTACTCATTATTATGTATATTAATATACGCCTAAACATTATCACCCTACTAATAAAGATATTTCTAGATTTGCGTTCTCATATTCACTTTCATTAGAGATCTTTACAAGATTAGGCTTCATTGAAGCTTTTATGCTGGACCATGCAAAGCACATAATTGTTGCAGGTGAAACAGGCTTTTAAGTCAAAAATAGAATGCTTTCATTCCAATCTTTTGTCCCCCGTAAAGTGACTAAACAGCTGGAAGAACATTAAGGGGACAACGGGGAACATAACTAATCAAGAGCAATGGCCAGTGGTGAAGCTGCGATCCAATTTTGCCTCTTGCTCTGAAACCAAGAAACCTTTCATCTAATTCATACTAATGCATTAAAAAATATAAAAGTGTCCAGCTTTCTTAAGAATGCATACACTATCAATAACTGATAATGTACTGCGAGTCAGTAGGAATAAAAAGTATTTGAGAAATGCATATGGTTACACTTCCTCTGTAAGTAATTAGGAGCAGTGGTAGTGAATAACACTCATGTGTCATGATGTCACCAAGACACTGAGCTTATTAAAATGTGTTATAATACAGGAATACATTATATAAGTAAAATGTGAATGTCACATAATAAACCCGAAAATGCTAGTTAATTCAAAATAAATTCACAAAGATATTCTTACCCTTTTGGTTATCAAACGTTGAAAATCTAATGATGATGCAACATTAAGTCAGATTAACTCCATTATAAATTTCCCCTTATAGTGTACAGTTACAATTCAACATCCTGCTCCAAAGCAGTGATTCAATGATGTGTGTGCCCTTGTTAGAAATATTGCCAGTGAAATGTAATACAGTGGAACCTTAGTTTACAAGTAAAGCAGTTAACATTTTGAAAGACGAGCAACTTTTTTTTTTAAATCCTGACTCGGTTTGCTAGTGTTGTCCTGCAAAACAAGCAGGATTCACACCAATGGGGTGTGCAGTACCGCATTTGGCCAGAGGTGCAGGGGCGCCGGTGACACTCGGAATGGTTTGGAGCCGTTCAGAAATACTCGAAATCACTCGGAAATACTCGGAGACACTCGGAAATACTCTGTTCCTTAGTGTTTTCAAGCCTTTACGAGGGTTTCCGAGTTCAGCTGAGCTGTTCCCGAGTATTTCCGAGGCTTGCTCTAGAAGTCAATGCGGAACTAATTATCTTTGTTTCCATTGATTTCTATGGGGAAACTCACTTTGATATACGAGTGCTTTGGATTACAAGCATTCTCCTAGAATGGAATATGCTCGTAATCCAAGGTTCCACTGTACTCTGATAATTCTGAATCATTTCAAATTGGGGATCCCTTTAAATCACATCAGAATCTGGGAGCCCCCTTTAATAAGAGGGCCCCCATATCCTGGCCCCCCACCCTATGTGAATGAGTATGGGGTACATGGTACCCCTACCCATTCACCTAGGGAAAAAGTGACAATAAAAAAACACACTGCACAGGTTTTTAAAGTCATTTATTAGACAGCTCCGGGGGTCTTCTTCCAGCTTTGGGGGTCTTCTTCCGGCTTTGGGGGTCTTCTTCTGGCTTCGGGGGTCTCTCTGGTTCTTCTCCATGCTCTCCGGGTCTTCTGCTGGGCTCCTCTGCTATCTTCTGCTCTTTTGCCGCTCTTTTGCTAGAAGGGGCCCGGACTTCTGTCTTCTGCCCTTCTTCTCTTCTTCCGATGTTGACACGACGCTCTCTCTGGCTGGAATGATGTGACTTATATAGGCGGTGACCCCTCCCCCTTATGCCGTCACAGTCCCTGGGCATGCTGGGACTGTGACAGCATAAGGGGGCGGGGTCACTGGGTGATGTTGACCACGCCCCCCTAAAACATCACAGTCCCAGCATGCCCAGAGACTGTGACGGCATTAGGGGGCGGGGTCACCTCCTATATAAGTCACATCGGAGCACTCAGAGAGCATACCAGGCCTCTGCTAACAAAAGAGCGGCAAAAGAGCAGAAGATAGCAGAGGAGCCTGGCAGAAGACCCGGAGAGCGCGGAGAAGAACCAGAGAGACCCCCGAAGCCGGAAGAAGACCCCCGGAGCCAGAAGAAGACCCCCGAAGCTGGAAGAAGACTCCCGGAGCTGTCTAATAAATTACTTTAAAAACCTGTGCAGTGTGTTTTTTTATTGACACTTTTTCCCTAGGTGAATGGGTAGGGGTACCATGTATACCATGTCCTCATATAAATGGGGACAAGGTGCTTTGGGGTGGGGGGGCCGCAGGGCGCCCCCTCCCCCAAAGCACCCACCCCCATGTTGAGGACATGCGGTCTGGTACGGTTCAGGAGGGGGGGGGGCGCTTGCTCGTCCCCACCCCCTTCCTGACCGGCTGGGCTGCGTGCTCGGATAAGGGTCTGGTATGGATTTTGGGGGGACCCCACGCCAATTTTTCGGCGTAGGGGTTCTGCTTAAAATCCATACCAGACCTAAGGACCTTGGTATGCCCCGCGCTCGCCGCAATAGGAAAATTGTTTCTTCCTATTGCAGTGAGCGTGAGATGCAGTACCCTGCCCTTGCATCGTATCTGGTCCGTCGGACCAGCATACAGACGAACGGGCTTTCCGTCAGGAATTAAGTCCAGCGGACTTACGACGGAAATATTTGAAACATGTTTCATTTCTAGGTCCGGCGGACTTTTGGGAAAAAAAAGTCAGTGGGAGCCTACACACGATCGGATTGTGCGGCGGACTCCAGTCCGCCAAACCAAGTATGCCATAAAGTCCGGTCGTGTGTACGCGGCATTAACCATTGTGCAAGTTTGATCAATAGATAAACAACACGTTTGGGGTGGAGGCATAATGCTGCTATAATCATTTCTACTAGTTAACTAAGACACAACCTTTTATGTGTGTTCAATAACAAAATATGTATAGTGATTGTGAATAGTTATTGTAAGAAAATTGATTTTTTTTGTTCATTATTCAGACTTAGAAAAGGATAGGACCACATTGCAAAAGTCTTTTGCATAAAATTTCAGTAATTTAACTGCATCAACAAAGTTACATTTATCCTTTAGCAATTATAAGTATTTGTTCTGATTGTATACATCTTGTTTATGTCAGAGTCCAAGCAATTGCAAGAAGGCAATCATGAAATGATGAGCACATAGGACAAGATTTTTCAGCAATGGCAATTACAGATACTGTATAATAGATGCCTGTATCATTGTTAAACTATCTTCATAGTTCATGGTGTAATTTAGCATTTTGTACATAGTGGACATGAAGTAATATATAAGAACAAACTTATATATATTATTGAATATATATAAATATTAAAAAGATCAAAAATCTAGAGAAAAAAACATGCTTTTCTTTGATTCTTTTTTTGTAAATAATTAAACTTTCTTCATAAATTTAGGTCAAAATGTATTATGCTACATTTCCGTAGAGAAAATATCCCAAATCAGTGTTAATCATTTAGTCTGTAGAAAAGTTATAGAGTCCACAAACTATGGCATACATATCTGAAAATTGATCAATCCTAATGTACTGACATCCTATCTCATATCTTGAGGCCCAAAAAAGCCAGAACAGTACAAAATATCCCCCAAATGATCCCTTTTTGGAAAGTAGACAGTCCAAGGTATTTAATAAGAGGCATGGCGAGTTTTTTGACGTAATTTTTTGTCACGATTTTTTGAAAATTTTAGAAATTTAAAAAAAGGGATTCTTTTTACAATTTTTTTGTTACATACTGTCACCACTGCAGTACAGTGTTAACAACGTAATTATATACAATGGATGACATAAAAGGAAGCCGTCCATTGTTTACAATTGTCATTGATTGGTCACAGCGATCAGATGGTACTGGCAGCGGGTATAGTGATCAGTCATCGGCTGTGTACGGCGGACACAGCTGGTGACAGATCGTGCTGCTGCACGGCCCCACAAGAGGTGCGTTCTGGGAGGACGTCATATGATGTCCACCCAGTACAACGAAACTGGCTATATATATATATATATATATATATATATATATATATATATATATGTATTAGTTACCATTCTATGCTATCTCACTCTTTAACTTGATGCGCCATGATAATGGTGGAGTTTTAGAGGAAAGCACTGCCACATAGGTCCAAAGGATGGCTAAATTCCCTGATGAAGTCATGTGACGAAATGTGTTAGGTGGGGCTTATTGATGTTTTTGAGCACAGACCAGGAAGCAACTTGGATTCCCCGTTTTTCATGCTGATTTATGCTGTATGCCAAACAAAGCTTGGCATTGCAGGAGATGGTGCACTGTTGCGTGTGAGTGTTTTTTTAAAGGTATTTAATTAATTTTGATTTAAAAATGGAAAGTCTCTACTTGTCTTCAATGATCGTGAGGAAGTGTAAACTATCTGGGACACCTGGACCCCGGGAAGGGGGACTAAACAATAAAAAGGCTTTATATGACCTTTTTAACCACTTCCCACCTGGCCTATAACAGAATGACAGCCAGCAAGTGGTTCTGTTATCTTGACTGGGCATCATATGACGTCCAGCAGGATAACATGCTAATAAACGTGCTGATAATCAGCACACTGATTATCAGCACAGCCCCCATCAAATGCACCCATAAGCTGCCAATCAGTCCCCAGCAGTGCCCCAATAATAAAGTCTGCCAGTGCCCACCACAGTGCAAATCAGTGCCCATCACTGTGCCAATCAGTGTCCATCACAGTGCCAATCAGTGCCCAGCATTACCTGTCAGTACCTGCCCAACCTGTCAGTACCTGCCCAATCAGTGCTGCCCATCAGTGCCATCTATTAGTGTCCATCAATGTCACCTGTCAGTGCCAATTAGTGCCGCCTATCAGTGCCAATCAATGCCGCCGGTCAGTGCCCATCAATGCCACCTGTCAGTGCCCATCAGTGCCGCCTGTCAGTGCCCATCAGTGCTGCCTGTCAGTGCGCATTGGTGCTGCACATCAGTGTTGAATATCAGTGTCACCTATCAGTGCCCATCAATTCTACATATCAGTGCCAACTCATCAGTGGCCATCGGTGCCGCCTCATCAGTGCCCATCAGTGCCGACTCATCAGTGCCCATCAGTGAAGGAGAGCACAAAATTTTATAACAGAAACGAAGAAAAACTTTTTTTTTTTTACATGTTGGTCTTTTTTAGTTTGTTTAGCAAAAAATAAAAACCACAGAGGTGATCAAATACCACCAAAAGAAAGCTCTATATGTGGGAAGAAAATGATAAAAATGTAGTTTGGGTACAGTGTTGTATGACCGTTTGTCATTCAAAGTGCGACAGCTTTTCAGCTTTTAGCGCTGTCACTCTTTAAATGACAGATAAATTCAGGAAATGGGGTAAGTGGAGCTCCCTAATAGGGGGGGTAGGTTGTTCTATTTAGGCACCCACAATAACAAGGGACTACCCTAAACAGAGATAACAGAAACCACAAAACAAATTATAAAATATAAAAGTGAGCAAGTGATAATCCACTAGTATTAGTGTCCCCCTCTAAAAATGCAGATGTGTAATAAATAATATATATGAGTGATACTGTATTATCTAGCCACATCCATATGTATGACTAGACATAGTCATGAATGTATATTTGAAAATGCTGGATCATAAGTGTGTCATCTCAAAATTAATGATCCCGTGAAAAAAATAAAAATAAAAAATAATAACACCAATCATATAACAAAAAAACAAAAGAATAAAATAAATGAAAGTGCATGGATAATGTTCACCTATATATATTCTTATTGCCAAGTCCAGCAATGAAAAAATATGCCAAGTTCAACAAAAACCTTGAACAACAGTATACCAAGTCCAAAAACAGCAAAAAAACAAAACAAAAATGGTGATCCAGAAAAATATAATAATATTAGTGACGATCCAAATAGTAAAACATGTGCAAACAGTCTGGTGACTCTTGTGCTCAAAGCTGAGCTTGTGACTCTTGTGCTCCCCCTATAGGTCCCCACTCACTGACTGGATAATGAATGGTCCCCCTAGGTGGTTTACTCTTTGAATGACAATTGTGCGGTCATACAACACTGTACCCAAATGAAATTTTTATCATTTTTTTCCCACAAATAGAGCTTTCTTTTGGTGGTATTTGATCAACAAAAAATGAAAAAAGACAGAATTAAAAAAAAAATACAAAACCATTTTATATTTTGCTAATAAATTTTGCAAACAGGTATTTTTCTCCTTCATTTATGTACGCTGATGAGGCTACACTGATGGGCACTAATAGGCGGCACTGGTGGGCACTGATAGGTGGCATTGGTGGGCATTGAGAGGTGGCACTGATGGGCGGCACTGATGGGCGGCACCGAAAGGCATTGATAGGTGGCACTGATAGGTGGCACTGATGAGCACTGATGGGTGGCAGTGATAGGCACTGATGGGTGGCAGTCATGGGCACTGATCGGCACTGGTAGGTGACACTGATAGGCAGCACTGCTAGGTGGCATTGATGAGGCACTGCTTGGCACCACTGGTGGGCATTGATAGTTGGCATTTGTGGGAACTGATAGGTGGCACTGGTTACTGGCACTTAAGTAATGTGGGCACTGTGGGCATTGATTGGTGGGCACTGTGGGCACCGATTTTTGGCACTGATTTGCACTGAAGCCGGTAATTTATTTTCACACTGACAGCATGAGAAGAAAAAAAAAGATTACCGATCCTCTGTTTGCATCACGTGATCAGCTGTCATTGGCTGATAGCTGATCATGTGGTAAGGGCCGGGATCAACCCCCTTACTCGGATCTGTGATCACCCAAGTCTCATTGATTCGGGTGATCACAGAGCGCGCCGCATGCCCCCTTCAGGGGGCGTGGCGAAGCTGCAAAGGGGAGGATGTACTCCCGACAAAGCAGATCCGTGCTGTAGCTGTCATTCACCTATAGCGCAGATCCGAAGGAGTTAATTTGCAGATCATTCGTTTAGTTTAGGTTCACACAGTTGCGGGTTTGCTGACCATGTTTGCACGTGCAGGCAGCTCTTTCATTTAAATGGGCTGCTGTGCCTGCGTTTCCCACAGAAAAAAGGTGTCCCTGCGGTTCCCACACCCGCAAAAGCTCTGTGGTTTTAGATGTGTGAAGGTGCCATTAAGAATAAATGGCAGCCCCATGCATCTCTTTAGTGCATTTTGGCTGCAGGTGGTTGCGGGTGCGAGAACAACTGCGATTCCTACACCCGCAACAACCTGCAACAGTGTGAACCCAGCCTTAAAGGGGTTGTAAACTCTCATTTTTTAAATAAAAATAACAAACATGCCTATACTTACCTGCTCTGTGCAATCATTTAGCACAGAGCAGCCCTGATCCTCTTCTTCTGGAGCTGCACCACCGGCCCTCCAGGCCTCTCCTCTTCATCGTGTGCCCCCAAGGTAAGCCACTTTCCATGGGGGCACCCGTGTGGGCTCGCTTCTGAATACCGCTGCTGCGTCCATTAACACAGACAGTTGGATTCGGCCATGACCCCCACTCCCAAGTCACTTGATTTGATTGACAGCAGTGGGAGCCAATGGCTCCTGCTACTATCAATCTGTCCAATGAGGAGAGAGACAGTGGCCTGAGCTGCTGCGCTTGTGCACCTCGCTAAATCGGATCAAGCTCAGGTAAGAAAAAAGGGGGGTCTGGGGGGAGCTGGAGCACAGAAGGTTTTTCCCCTTAATGCATAGAATGCATTAAGGGGAGAAACCTTGAGGCTTTACAACCACTTTAAGGTGAGAGCACATCTTGAGTGAAGCACTGTGTTGGAGGAGTGGTGCAAATCACTGTAGTTATTTGCACAGACTGAAAAAAAAGTGTTTTTTATTATCTAGCACTTGGGGCTGATATCTTTCTATATTTTCGAATCTGTTTGTGTGGCACTGCACAAGTGAATAGGTTTTTATCAGTTCACAAGTATATATGTTTTAGTTCTTTCTTATTTTATGTATGTTTTATATATGATCATGGTAGGAGTAGCAGAGTAGCACTGTATATATATATATATATATATATATATATATATATATATATATATATATATATATATATATATATATATATATATATATATATATATTACCAAAGAGTATAGCTTTGACTTGTATTGGTTATCAATCATAATGGTCTAGAAATGTAGTTTTCAAGTCTTTCAGGAACTCTTGCTGCACAGCTATTCAAAGTCACCCCTTTCCCCCTTGAAATTTCATGGCACAAAGAAAGATGTCATTGCATGAAGTACCATGACTTTATCACCTGTTGGTTTGATATTGTCATTGCTATGACGGTCTCTGCAAATTTCTTCCACTTTAGCCTGTTGAATATTAAATTAGTTGTGAGTTAAAAATATACATTTTTAACTTTAGGCATGGCTTAATATACAGAGGCTCTATAGTTAGTAGCACTGCAGGTATGATTTGTTCTCAGACTATTTTTTATGAACAATTGTGTAGGAAAAATAGCTTGGTATATCTCTAACACTACTTAAACAACATGACTTTGATTTGGTCAGCCTGCATAAATATGTATAATTACTATCACATAGCAGAGCATAAATCTTCTCTCCAATAATTTACAGGCTATTTTGAATTAGTTGGGATGTATCTAGACCTATGTTTCAACTACGACAACCTGTAATTTTGTTCACTAATATGACACATTTACAACATATAACTTACACTTACTAATTTTTTCAATTACTGTTACAATTATTCACTATTATAAGAAAATCAGGCAGATGTCTCAGAATTGTCCGATGCAACTGCTGTATGTGTTGTTAATGCCTATAATCAGTTCCTGAAGGAAAGGATGACAGGTGGACAATATAATCAGTTCCTGAAAGAAAGGATGACAGGTGAACAATTTGAATTGTTTCCCTGGAGCCCCCAATGCATAATGCATAAAAAAGAATATTGATTTAAAAAAGTGATTCTAAAGAGCTTAATTATATTCATGTGTAAGACAACAGCTGTAGCAGAAAGAAAACCTCTTCCAATCACAAAACAAAATATAGGAACTTTTATAGATATTTATTCCCCACTGATAATATTGTATACTACATATTAAAATAACCATTGGATATAGAGCCAAAGGACATCTACTGTATCATTAAAGGAAATCGTAATGTGAAACTTCCATTCCGGACAAAGTAAAATGTTTACTTAGCCCTTACCCTACTGCTGCCTCCACCACCCCCTTCCTTGCATTTTCCCACCTTTTCTTTACCACTACACCATGTCCCGAAGCCACCAGGAGTGAAGATATTTATGGGTACGGGTTAGCATACAACTACCCCCACACACATAATATTGTACAGGAGTGGCAGTGCCTCATAAATGACATAGTTTGTGTTGGTATATATAAAACAATTGACAAGCTCAAGTAAATTATTTTTCAGTTACTTTGTTATTCTGCAAGAAAAATAAAACATTTATGTTAAAATGGCTTGGGAAACATTTTTTGGACCAAACTGACCAATTAGGAGTGTAAAAGGAATTCAATGAATAAGAGGGCAGATAAAGTTTGTATGCAGGCCTTACCTGCTGAAAAAGTGATAACTGAAAAGAATTTACCTGTGGGGCTGTTGCTTCAGAAATTGGGCTTCTATGCTGTGGTAGTCTGGATGTAGATTATCTGTGGTGGGTGCTGTGATTGGTAACACGTTGGGGTTGATTTACTAAAGGCAAATAGCTTGTGCACAGGGTTCAAATGCAGTTGCACTATGCAAGGGAATTCTCCATAGAACTTCATTTTTTTCTATTTTCTTTGCACGCAATTGGATTTTATTTGCCTCCAAATTCACTTGGCTCTTGGAAAATTTCACTTGCAGAATTCAACTTCACTTGCAAAGTTACCAGTGTACATGCCTGTAGTAAATCAACCCCATAGAGTACCTTCTATACATCTGTCATGAAAGGCCTACAAGAAGAAATGGTTCCTGTAGGCTAACTCCTGTTCCCCGAACTTGTCTTGGGAAAAGTGCAATACCGAGTGCTAAACGTACGTTTGCGCATGCGCAAAAGATGCACCAGAATGCAAACAGATCGAGGCCTTCCTCTACATAACAGGCTCTTCCTACCAGGTACGTGACAACATCATTCAACACCTTCCCTTCCCATATAAAGAATGGCTGCAGTGCTCAAAATGTAAGTTTCATTATTAATATTGTAAATACATTAATGTTCAGAACAAAATTATAACTACTGTAGGTACTAGTCTTAGAATTTTCAATTAAGGTGTGCACATTTCAGAAAGCAGAGAGTTTGCGTAGATTTTAGCAAATCAAAGCAACTAATCAGAACCAATCGCTTAACTTGCCTTTAGTAAATGCCATTCTGGTTGATATGGGGATGTCCATAATGGAGATGATACTGACACTGCCCCAAATGATCCACAATGGCTCAAAAGTGATATGCTCCAGAAATATTTAGACAGAAATATTTAGACAGAATAAAGGTAGATAAAGCACCAGGACCAGATGGCATCTACCCATGAATCCCTAAAAGAATTGAGCTCTGTCATTTCAAAGCCATTGTTTCTAATATTTAGGGACTCGTTAATGACTGGAATATTTACCACTGGATTGACATAGGGTCAATGTGGTGCCTATATTTAAACCGGAATCAAAGTCTTTACCAAGTAACTATAGACCTGTTGGCTTAACTCCTATAGTGGAACACACTGGCGAGTTTAATAAAAGACCACATAGATGACCACATCAGTGCTGATGAATGAGGCATGGCCTTGCCCCTGAAACACGTTCTGATTGGCCAACACAGTGATAGGCGGTACCTAGGTTGACAGCTCCAGAACATCTCCATGTGGAGAGAGACCCTGCTGGCATCTTTCTGAGTTTCCTCGAGGCTTCAGCTCCCGCTGACACACGGTGCCCGTGGCTGACATCCTAGGATTCCTTGGTGGTTTCTTCAATCGCTGCACCTGACATGCTATCACCTATCCAGCACTGTGAGTGCATTTTACTTTATTTTAAATTTTGATACTTTGTAATAGAACGATGCTGCACTAGGAATGGCTTGGTGCTTCTCTTTCCTTTTTTCCCTGCCCTCTTGTTTTTACAATCTCTGGTTCCCCAGCCCGCGCCTATACTTCCCTTCCCTCCCTTCTCGAATTTTAATTATATAGGACCATCTTTTTTGCCCAAACACTGGTTATTTATTTGATCCTGCTTTTATATTTTTTTTTAGACTTTCTTTGTTTTCTCAATACACTGCAAGTTGCCACTCAATCACTTTGATTGTCTATTATCAGATACTATCTTTTTAGATTTAGAAACCATTTTTTATGACACAACAGTGTACCTGACCGCTCCAATTCCTTCCTATACTGGTTCATTATTGTTTTCCTTCCGGACACAGTCAGGTAGCTTATGTGAATTTCACACATCAGTGAGAACATTCACCTATTTGTATCGCGTGAATACCTTTTCTCTCTAATACTTCATTCACAGACGCCATCCCCAACATGGAGTGGCTACAACAACTTGAATCGGCCAAATATGACATATTAGATCAACTTACGCATTAATTCCAACGTTGTTTTTTAAAAATCGTATTACCATCCCTGGTCATTCTCTTAAGAATTGTTGCACACATTTCAGGAAATTAGAGCATCTCATGATCTCTGCTAACCACCAATGGTTCTTTTTAGAACAATAGATATCCCACTCCATTTCCCCTCGGGGTTTAAGAATATTAAAAACATGCTCTTTTTTGACACCTGAACTGTCCAATGAATGGTCTCAGATTTCAGAATTTTGCACACAGAAGTGGATACGTATTATTATGCAGCAAAGAGAATTAAAATATTTAGATTTGGTTAAACAAATTAAATTGAATATCTCCCAACTCAGCACCTTATCTTCCAACCTACCCATTTCATGGTTAAACACTCTCAAACACCATAGCAAAAAAGATGAAGATACGTTAATACAGATGAAATTAGAAAAAATGAGGAGAGACCTCGACGATTTCAATTTAGGCAGGGTTTTCAACTGGAAAAAGAGTCACCGTGTACCTATCACCATTTTGACATCCAGCTCTAGAGCTGACCTCATGCCCCTCATGCAATGCACTGTAGGTCACCCAGGCCACAGACCGTGGCCTTCTCATAGGCCTCTGTTTCCACCTCACCCAGTGCATTCTACCAATAACACTTCTAGGGTCATGCCATGGATATGTCCACTTACCCCCAAACCTCAACAAATACCGACTAAAAGAGCCAGGAATCATGCTGCCACAAACAATAATAAGAATAAAAATAACAACAAACCAAACCACAACTCTGACAAAAACAGCAACATTAACACAAACCAAAATTCAACTACCAATAGTGGGCCCATACAGGACAAGAGTACCCACTCCAGTCCATTGTCCCGTTCTAAATCCCATGATGGAATTCCTGATCCTACACCATCCATCCTCACACTTTGTACCTCTGCTATTCCTGTTCCGGTCAGTCCCACTAGTTCCACTATTCCCATAGTTTTGTCTCCCTTTCACACTGGGCCGCAGGACCTTAACACACAGGCGTTTGGATCAGTCCATAGCTTGGATCTGGCAGTTCCAGACCACATTCAAAAAGATTCTGACCTTTTTTTAGTACTTACCCCCTCGCAAACCAACCGTCCAACCACAGGAAAAAGAAAACTAGAAGAAGAGGGAAGCGAGGGGGAAAGCAACGTCATAAACCACAGGGCCAAGTCCCAAAAACAGTAAAAATCTTCAATTTATCTTCCCACATTTTGTCCACAGGTGAAGCCTCCATTTTACAACGGGGTCTCAATTTTGCTCCATCATCATTTCCTAACTCATTTAGATTATTCAAAGATTTACATATGTTCATTCGCAATCTCACCCTAAAACGTCACTACAACATCAAATCACATAAGGCCCTTGATAGTCTTACGCACCCCAGTTCTGTAGGATCTACCTCCCTTCCAGGGATTAGTGATTCACCAGAATTGAGCATTCTAAAAGATCTATATAGTATAGAAAGTGAGGATGAAGATGAGGACTTGTTCCTCCTCATGCAGCATCTCTCAACTTCCCCTCCTGTACAACACAGTAAATTTAGGCCTAAATCTGTGTTCAATCCCACACGTTCCAAGGGACCCTATCTCCAAACCTTTTATCAGGTTGTTTTCTCTGACTTGCAAAAACATGTCAACACACACATGACAGCCATTCCAACCACTTCAACCTCACTCCCTCAGAAAAAACAGCCCTTAAACAACTCACCGACAATCAAGATATAGTAAAAAAAAAACTCAAAGGCGGAGGCATTGTTATTCAAAATTGCAGTGATTATTTGGCTGTAGCCCGCCGTCTTCTGTCTGATGACAACACATATCAAAAATTATGCTGTGACCCTTTGTCCAACTTCATTGCAGAAGTGGAAATGCTTACAGATAAGGCCAAAGACATTATTTCCAAGCATGAATATGCTTTTTCAATAAATCATACTTTTCCGCTCCATATTTTTACCAAATCCCCAAAATACACAAGAGCACCCATAACCCTCCAGGTTGACCTATAGTTGCAGCCAAAGACAGCATCACTAGTCCCTTTTCTCAGTATATAGATCAATTTTTGCAACCTCTTGCAACCAGCCTTCCCTCCTATATCTGTGATGGCACTCATCTTTTGGAATTATTAAAACATTATACATGGGAGCCCACCTACATGTGGGCTTCCCTTGACGTAAACTCACTTTATATCTCAATCCCACATGAAATAGGCCTCAGAGCCATTGCCAGTTTTCTTTCTTCTGATCCTTTAAATCCAGGCCAGGCAGAGTTCATTTTGGAGGCCACAGAATTCTGCCTGACCCATAATTATTTTGAGTTTGATGGAGAATTCTATCTCCAAATTAAGGGTACAGCAATGGGGGCTAATTTTGCCCCCAGTTACGTCAATTTGACCATGGAGTTCTGGTAGGCCAATTACATCTGGCACAACAATCCCTTTACCTCATATATAGTTTTTTTATGGGAGGTATATTGACGATATTATCATTTGGGATGGCCCAGAGCCCCTTTTTCTAGATTTCTTGACACATTGTAATAACAATGTTCATGGTCTTACATTCACTTCGGAGCATAATCCCCTACAACTTGCATTCTTAGCTCTCACACTATTTCACCAAGACGGCAAAAGTTTGGCTAAAAACTACACAAAACCCACAGCTGGCAACTCCTTCTTACACCATCAGAGCTGCCACCATCCTAGGTGGATCTCAAGCATCCCCAAAAGCTAATTTTGCCGCCTATGTAGGAATTGTACCAGAGAGTCAGATTACATCGCAGAATGGTCCCTTTTGAAACAGAAATTTATCGATAAAGCATTTCCATCTAAATTGATGGAAGTGATTGTTTTTTATTTATCGGAGCACCCCATATTCACCAGAGACACTGATCAGTCCATGGCACAACCTGTTAGATTTGTGACCCAGTTCCCCAACACAAAGCTATGGAATGTATTCTGAACAGACATTGGTCAATGTTACTTCAGGATCCTCAACTCAAATCCATTATCACACCCAAACCTAAATTTACATATCGGAAAACTAGAAATATCGTAAACCTAATAGCACCCAGTAAACTTAAATCCCAACAAGGTTCTAAGATTACATTTTCAAGTCTCATTTCCTTGGTTGGGATGTACCAATGTCGTAAAAAAACTATGCCTGACGTGTAATCATGTCACACACGGTCAAAAAGAGTTTACCAACAAAGGCAAGACCCACCAGATTAGTAATTTTTTCAATTGTTCTACAGAATTCGTAGTCTATTGTTTAACCTGTCCGTGTGGGCTTTACTATGTGGATAGAACCATACGCACTCTGAGGAAAAGATTTGGGGAACACCGTCGTCTTGTAGAAGCATGAGACGACACTCATAGTGTCCCCTTACATTTTCTTCAAAGACACGACCATTCATCTTCCGGTCTCAGATTCTGGATCATTGAGTCCATTTCTGGTACGTTCCCACTGGCAGAGCGTTTTAAATGTCTCTGTCAGAGGGAAACGTACTGGATATACACTCTGTACTCCCTTGCCCCTGGAGGTTTGAACGAGGAAATAGAGGTGACTGCTCCCCTCTTCCTCACCTCCCATATTGAATTGGTCCACCATTGGCCAATTTTCACTACGCTTTCCTTTCCTGGTTGTCTCCTCATCCTCTCACTACATTTTTAATATGCCCCGTACACACGGTCGGATTTTCACGGAAAATGTGTGACAGGATCTTGTTGTCAGAAATTCTGACCGTGTGTAGGCTCCATCACACATTTTCCATCGGATTTTCCGACACACAAAGTTTGAGAGCAGGCTATAAAATTTTCCAACAACAAAATCCGTTGTCGGAATTTCCGATCGTGTGTACACAAATCCGACGCACAAAGTGCCACGCATGCTCAGAATAAATAAAGAGATGAAAGCTATTGGCTACTGCCCCGTTTATAGTCCCGATGTACGTGTTTTACGTCACCGCGTTCAGAATGATCAGATTTTCTGACAACTTTGTGTGACCATGTGTATGCAAGACAAGTTTGAGCCAACATCCGTCGGAAAAAATCCTAGGATTTTGTTGTCGGAATGTCCAATCAATGTCCGACCGTGTGTACGGGGAATTAGAGTAGAGTCCAACATCATATTTATCGGTCACCCCAATGACTTGTTACACCAGGTGCTGTGATTCCCCATTTCATATTTACTATCATTCATCCTTATTATTATTTTTATTTTTATATTTATTTTTATTTTTATTTTTACTTTTATTTTTATTTTCATTTTTATTTTTACTTTTATTTTTATTTTCATTTTTATTTTTATTTTCATTTCAATTTTTATTATTTTTTATTTTTTATTTTAAATTATATTTTTATTTTTATTATTATTTTTATTTTCATTTTTAATATCCTCTTTTACATTTATCGTTTTCATTATCATCATTTTTTTCACATATTTTTTTCATATTCTATCATTATTATTATCATTATTTTTTCCATCACAATATCTTTATAATTTTTTCAACTATACATCACATTCTGTATTATTCTCGATCCCCCCTTTTTTTCGACCACCAGCAACGTGTTCAAGCAATGGATCCACACAGCACTATCCATGTTCCAAACATGTCCCCAAATCTGGTTCCCCTTTTTTTAGTGTTTTTATTATTTCCACATACACATATACAGTCTTCTGATTTTTGTTTATTTCATCGTTTGTTTTTAAATTTATATTGCAAACGCATTATGTATCTTAAAAGTAAGGGAAGGGTTTCCGCGCTCACGGACCTGAAGGCTTGCAGCCCCCCTTGCACTTACCCCCGAAGGGGTGAGTTAAATAATAAAGAGAAATGTAAAGAGAAAGGTACCAGTTTGCAGCAACTAATAACTTCCATGTGGGTCTTCATTACTAATGCCCCTGCATGTCATGTGCATGCTCTTTGGAGACATAGGGGATGATTTACTAAAGGCAAATAGGCTGCTCACTTTACAAGGATATACTGAAGGATACCTTACAGCTGGAGCGGTGGACCCTGAGGACCCATACACACCTTATTGCTGCCTACTACTACATGCCTACTACCCCTGCAGGGGTGCAGGGAGCTGGTGAGTGGGGATCTTTGAGGGGGAGCACCGCAAGTCACTGGATTTGATCAGCTGTGTTCACGAAAGTCACCTATCACAGACGTTTTTACTTCCCGTTTGGACTTTGATACACTATTTTTTACACTATTATATATATTTTTTTCTCATTAATTTTTTCCACTAAGTTGTTCAGCAACCTTTTCATTAATCTTCCACCAGTTTTATATTATCTAATGTGCAGTCCTGCACTATATGTCCAATGTTGGGACTATTTAAATCCACCTTTATGCTTATAAGCACATTTGGACACATTCGGGGATCTATATAATTTTGTACTGTGGTGTTTTATCTAATTTTATTTATTTACTTTATTTATGTTTGGATTGTCACCATTGATTTTTATAAACTGTCACCTAAATAATTTATGTTGATTAGCCACAGGGTGTACACCTGCATGTAGGTATGAGACTGACCTGCTAGTACAGCCCACTCAGGTAACGCAGGACATCTAGAACCACTACCTAATGAGGGCTAAAGGGGTGCATTTACTATTATATTTTTTCTGATTCCTTTGAGGTTTATTAAATCAAGGTACCCTGATAAGGTAGCGCCATCCAACCCTAATTAATTTCTCTTTCGCATTATGTATCTTAATCATTTAGTATCTGATATAACTTCACCAGTCATCATTTTATTGTCATTTTATTGTGATTGTAGTATCATCCAATGTACCGAGCTCGTTTCTAACCAATCAGCGCTGTCCACCAGCAGTATAAGCTTTGTCCAATTACAGTCCACGTTAGGCCTGAGGAAGGAGCGTAGCTCCGCAAACGCGTCGCCTACACGTTCCCGATTCCGGAAGTGACCACATCACTCTGGTTGTCAACGTGCATTCCAAGGACAGGAAGTGACGACATCCATCGGCGCAGCCTGTCCACCGGAGACCACCGCCATCCAGTGCTCGGATTGGATACACTTCCAGTACACCCGGCAATTACTTGCCAATATGCCTTTTTATATTGCACTTTTGTGAGTACCGCTTCTTACAGTTTCGATTAAACTTTATGTAATTTATTGCACTTAGAGTGGTGCCTAGTTTTCATCTCTATACGCCTAAAGCAGCCTCGCCATCATTAGCAGCTCAACACCAGAAACTTTGTGAACTGGTTTACCGTTTAGACTTTCACTAAGATTGACTCATATTCATCCCCTGGATTGATTTTTTTACAAATAATCAATATTTATGGGCTTTATACACTACTCTGCTATTCTTAGGTTTTAGCGCTGAGCTTCACACTGGTTTTGTGTGCATCTTTTCTTTATGTTACAAGCAAGCAGTATGCCTTATCCAACAGTAGTACAATGTTGCAAGCAATAGGGAAAAAGTAAAACCGAAATATCTGTTACCTATAAGATGCTTTGCACATGCTTGGAAAAAGACTGAAGCTATAAACAGGGCTATCTCAACAAAATATGTTTCCTAGTCAGATATGGAAAGTTATTTGTTAGAGGGATTTGTTAAAGGGAGAACCTGTCCCTTTGCATAATTCAGGTATATATTTAAATGTATGATTATGGACAAGCTTCAGCTTTGGGTTGACAAAGAGTTTGGAAGAAACTCTAGCTGTTCCAGGTTCACCAAATGAATGGGTTCAGCTGCCAGCCAAGGAACTCTCATTTACAGGGAGAGTCTGGTAGGAGAGGATGGTTGCGCATAGGTCATCCTGTTTGTGTCAGTGGCTCATTGCTGCATTGCTTATCTGAATTGATGATGAATCTTCATCATTGGATAATGTGATGGATTCACATTATGAGACTTTTTTTTTCAGTTTGGTGCAAGTGCCAGGCTTAGGGATGTGTCTCGGCAGCGATTCTGTGGGTGGAGGTGGACCAGCAGAAAATTTATTAGTCTTTCCTGCTAACAGTATTTGTGTAAGGAGATCCACAGATGGTTGGTCTGACAGAGAGAGAGGGAGAGTGAGTAAGAACACATTCTTTCCAGGTTGCATCACAGGCCTACATAGGGGTAGTAAATTAAGGTCAGAGGGTATTTAGTTAAAAGTAAAGGGGAACTAAACCCATTGACTTAATGATTTCAAAAAAGTAGTTACATTCCCAGCATGTCGTGATTGTTAACTGTCACATTTGCTTGTGCTCTCAACCAACCTGTCAAACTTTCAAATGGTTGGTGTCATAACTGATCACATGTGTAGCACCATGGCAGCTGCAGGTCAAACAGAGGCTAAGATGGGAGCTTCCTTGGGGTTAGTTCCACTTTAAGGCTAAATGCTGCATGCAGGCTAAGGGAAAACTAGTGACATATTTTGAGACCCTAGTGGACCCGAAGATAGAAAAATGATCATGATTATCTATGTACAGGAGATAAAGAAATAATTTTAAATTTTAAATAAAAAAGAAATAACCGCGCTAAATTATTAGTGAAACCCGTGAAATAATCTTGAAATCTTCCGTTAGGAAGTACATATATGATTGCAAAAACATAAAAGAATATAAAAAATTAAAATATAGAAAAATACATGGGTCTACACATGTATCTATGGATCAAACATGAGTGTCCATATATGATATCTGTGAATCAAAATAAGTGTCCATATATGGTAAATGGAAAATAGAATGTAAAATAATAATCTGAAATCAGTCCAAAAGAGACCCTTTGGGTGAATCCAACCAGAGTCAGTGGTGAAAAGTATGAGTGACACCTCATACAGTATCCTCAAACACACAATAATTGCGCTCACCACAAGGCAAGCGAACACCAGCCTGTATCTCTTCTTGGTATAGAGAATCCAGATGGTACACTTAGGATGCATACATCATGGCTGAAAGGATGTAATAAGGACACCAGACTTCCATCTCATAGACATGTAAATAAAAAGAAACTGGCCATAGTGTAATACTGTCAAACTAGTTAGAGCAGAAGAAGGTAGAAAACTTACACAAGTGCATAGGGATACAGAAAAAGAAAAAACCTAAAGTGAACGTTATCAAACTCCGTAGTGAAAATGAGACACCACACTCCGTGCAAATAATGCGCTTACCACAAGGCAAGCTAACAACAGCTTGTGTTCAGTATCAGTGTACCACACCACACTCCGTGATCCACCACCAGGCAAATAATGCGCTTACCGCAAGGCAAGCCCACAACAGCTTGTGTTCAATAACAGTATGAGAGATCCAACTGGCGTTCTGGACTGCTTACAGCATGGCCCAAAGGATATAGCTATGACATCTCACAAGCATGTAGATAAAAAGAAACTGGCCATGGTGTAATACTGATAAAAAATGATTTAATGGAATAAGGTAGAAAACTCACATGAGTAAATAAAAGTACAGCAAACAGCCAGCCGGCATAGCGAGCACCCGTCCACACTGAAAATGGCGATGACGTCAGAGCGTCAACCTCCCGACGTATGTTTCACCACAAATGGCGTCGTCTGGGGAACGGGCACCATAAAGTAAGCACCATAAAGACCCAAAAAACGGGACTGGCGACCCCCCAAAGGATATGTGCTATTATGCACTAAAAATTACAGGAAAGTCTGGCCGATTTAACCAGCCTGACCTGGACACAGTCACAGAACATGGCGATTCAGACATGGAGGACAGTGAGCGGGGGAGGGGTGCAGCGGCCACTCAACTACCGACAGACAGTCACATAGAGGAGATGGAGGAGGCAGAAGACCATGGGGAGGAGGAGGGGAAACAGCCAACCCTGGCAGCTATACTAAAGGCAGTAAACAAATGCACAGCTTCTGTGAACAACCTACAGGTCCGCTTTGGAAGCTTAAAAGAGGAGGTCAGCTTGGTCAGACAAGATATTCAAAAGATAAGAGAGAGAACAACGGCGGCTGAAAGCAGGATCAGTGACATGGAGGACAAGCTGCCTGCCATGATTAGAGAATCTTAAGCTACCACTCGTTTGGCTAAAGCAATTGACCTACGTGCCGAAGATTTTGAAAACCGTATGATGTGCGGATTGTAGGGCTGCCTGAGAAGACAGAGGGCCGCGACCCCACTCGATTTGTGAAGCAATGGCTCATAGACACATTCGGCAAAGAGGCATTCACGCACCTGTATGTGGTGGAGAGGGCTCATAGGGTCCCTACCAGACCACTACCTCCTGGCCATCCCCCGCGCCCGGTGTTAGCAAGGTTGCTTAATTACAGAGACAGAGAAATTATCCTACGGCTGGCAAGGGAATGCAGGAACATACAGTTTAATGGAGCGAGAATATCTTTCTACCCGGATTTCTCAGCTGAGGTGCAGAGAAATAGATCACGCTTCTCTGATGTTAAAAATCGCCTACAGAGGCTGCAGGCCACATATGCCATGCTATATCCAGCAAAGCTCCGCATCACCTGTGAGGTGAGAGCCCACTTTTTTGAGAATGCGGCGGATGCTTCAGCATGGTTGGATGCCAATGAGAACGCTCTCAGACAAGCCCAGAGACCAATAGAGGAGGAAGATTAAAACACCCCATCATCATACTAAGTGAAGAAATACATCTACCTACCCAGCCCTCACTCTTGCCTGGGAATACTGCAGGAAACATACATTGATTTACAGATTAATCAAAATGTGAGTTCAGAACTGTGTTTATGTATGGAACTTTCTATACCCCTCTTTTTTACTTGTATACTCATCGCCGCATGTGGCGGTCAAGTAGTCAAGGACTGGGACCTGTTGTCCCCTATTTAATTAATGTTTTTCAGGTCATCTCAGTGCCATGGTGTACAGGTGCAAGGGGCTCCGTTCTCTACCCGCCCTTACAGGTTAAGTTACTTCCCTGTCACACCGCACTGCAACAGGTAAAAGCACCGTTGTGCTTGTTGAGCATTCATTTTTTGTTGGGTTCATTCAGAGCATCAGAGAGATATTGTTATGCATACACTGACAGAACTTATATACATGGCCTGGACTAAGGGTAACTATGCTTCCTGAACTTCCGGGACAAAGATGCTCCTCATTAGCCTAGAATACCCAGAAATACCTTTTTAGGATCGCGGCAGTGTCCATAATTTCCTGGAATGTTAGGGGACTAAATGATCACTTAAAACGCACTATGGTGTCTTCTTTGCTACGTAAACACCTACCTGCCATTTGTGCCTTACAGGAAATACACCTCACTGCTGAGTCAGTGACCTGTCTGAATTTTAGATGGGTGGATGGGTGAGGAGGGCTTACCACTCCACTCACACCTCGTTTTCGAGAGGTGTGAGTGTACTGGTTCATAGCTCTTTAGACTATGAGGAGGTTGATTCAGAGATTGATAGTAAGGAAAGGTATATTTTTCTGATGTGTCGTTTATATATCATTAAATTTGGCTTTTGTGTATATACCTCCACCGTACGACAATCAGATTCTCAGAGAGTTACTAGAATTTCAAATTAAATTCCCGGAAGCACCATTGTATGTCTTAGGGGACTTTAATTGTTATACAGACCCAGTTCTAGATAAACATCCTCCTGTTATAAGGGGTAAGGGGAATAATCATACACCCCTGATAAAGTTTATAGATGAAGTAGGATGGAAAGATCCGTGGAGAGCAAAACACCCTGGGTTAAAAGTATTTTCTTGTTTTTCTAAGAGTTACTCTGCACTGTCACGTATAGATTTGTGTATATGTTCATATATAGCAGAATGTTATGTGTCAGATATTAAGTACGCGCCTCGAAGTGTATCAGATCACTCACCATTATTGGTACAGCTAGGCGTACGCATGCCATCTGAACTGGCTGGAGCTCCTTGGAAGTTGAATGCCTTCTGGCTCCATCTCTTCCCCTCACGTGAGCAAATTGAGACACAAATTCTAGAATTTTGGCGTAACCACACTGAGGAGACAAATACTAATATCACTTGGGAAGCCTTTATGGCGACCCTTAGAGGAATCTTTATTAGAGAGATTCAAGCGATTAAATGCAACACCAATGCTCAGAGGGAGGATATGGAACGGTTGGCAGGAGACTCTGAGAAGGCCTTTGCTGAAAACCCCACAGACAGTAATAAGAAAGCATGGTTGGATGCTCAGGAGGCCTTGAATCACTTGACTGTTTCTGTAGCAGAAAAAAAGAGATTTTTTAGCAGGTCAGCATTCTATGAGGAGGGGGAGCACACGGGTTGCCTACTGGCCAAAATAGCTCATGCACAGCAAATGTCTCCTTCCATTGGAGCACTGCGCACTGATATGGGGCAAGTAACAAATTCTCCTTCTAGGATAATGTCCACGTTAGTGAATTACTATTCCACTTTATATGAGTCTAAGCAAAATTATACTACAGACTCCCTTAAACTGTATCTAGAAAAGGTTCAACTTCCGTCCATGTCTTCCCCCCACAGGCAGCTATTGGACGCTCCATTGACTGCAGGTGGCGACTAGTGCGTTCCCCAATTATAAGGCCCCAGGGGATGATGGTATACCCATAGAGGTTTACAAACAATATACAGAGTGCATACTACCCAGATTGCTGAATGTGTTTAATGCAGCTAGGATAAAGGGGGAGCTCCCCCAGTCTATGTCTAGAGCTACAATTGTACTAATTCTGAAACCACATAAAGTTCCCCCGGACCCAGGTTCCTATCGACCCATTTCCCTTTTACAAAATGACGTTAAGATTTTAGCGAAAGTTTTGGCACTTCCCCTTAACAAAGTAATCTCCTTAATTATCCATTCGGATCAATCCGGTTTTATGCCCCAAAAATCAACCGCAATTAATTTGCGATGGCTTTTTCTCAATGTCCAGTCCCCGGCGGATAATGGTGGAGACCGCGCATTACTGTCTCTTGATGCTCATAAAGTGTTTGATAGCATTGAGTGGGATAATCTTTGGGCAGTCATGCGCAAATTCGGCTTCGGTGATGGATTCATCTCGTGGGTCCAGTTGCTGTACTCACAGCGGACAGCTCATATTAGAGAGGGAGGTCAGGTATCTCAGAGTTTCAAACTATACAGAGGTACAAGGCAGGGATGCCCCCTATCCCCTCTTCTGTTTTCCCTTGCCATAGAGCCTCTGGCTGCCTTGGTGCGCACCGAGTCCTCTGTTCAGGGCTTCAGATTTGGAGAACTACATGAAAAAATAATGATGTATGCTGACGATACAATGCTATTTCTGAGTGATATGTCAACTTCCTTGCGGCAAGGAAATGCTCCTGATAAGAGAGTTTGGGGAATATTCAGGTTTAATAATAAATTGGACAAAATCCTCCATTATGCTCCTAGATGTGACACCGGATTCGTCGGCGCGAAACATACAGGACATCCCACTTTCACAATCAATTAGATACTTGGGTGTACAGGTGACCCCCCACACGCTTGAATAAATCAAACTTAACTTATCCCCTTTACTGAATCATTGCAGAGATAAGGTAAAAATATGGAGTAAACTTAAAATACCCCTTGCAGGACTGGTAAACCTTATAAAGATGATCATGATGCCACAGTTACTCTATGTACTGCATAACACCCCAATGGTCATTCCTTTGAAAAAATTTCGTATTATAAACTTAATCTTCAGGTCACTCCTTTGGCAATCTAAACTGGCAAGAATGAAATTAGAGCAACTACAACGCCCCAAAGATGCTGGAGGACTGGCGTTGCCTAATCCCTTAGCTTCCCAGTTACAACATATAGCGAGGGCAGTGAGCCCCCAACAGGCATCATACCTGAATTTAGTGGACTCCTCTCACACACTGCTCACTTTCATGACAGGGTCGAGGGTAATAGATGGCCTCGAGGCCTTACACTTTAGCAAATCTAACAGACTCTACCCTACTTATGTACTTATGCAAAAAGTTTGGAACAAAGTGAGAACAATGCAAGGGGTGCAAGGATTTACTAAATACAGTCCTATATGGAATAACCACCATTTTTCTGAACTAGTAAAAGTACCTTATGGCACAAAAGTGGCTACAGTTTGGCATCTCACATTTATTGCACATTTTTCGGGAGGGTAAACTGAGGTCTTTTTTGGAGCTCAGAGAGGCCTTCGGGCTTCCAGACACTATGCGTTTTTATTATATGCAGCTTCAGCATGCGATTAGGGCACATGGGGATGGGGCCCAATGGTCTTTGGATCCCACACCCATATTTAACTGCTTATCGGATGTCACAACATTTAAAGGATTTATTTCTTGTAGCTATGCCATGCTTCTCGGCCTTTTCCATGGTGATGCCCCTCATGGAGTGGTATCACAGCGGGAACAGGATGTGGGTGCCTTCGAGGAAGAGCAGTGGGAGGAGGCCCTACAGGCAGTACCCCAGTGCTCCCTAAATGTAGCT
The DNA here is from genome assembly GCA_037952925.1 of Lithobates clamitans. NCBI lineage: Eukaryota > Metazoa > Chordata > Amphibia > Anura > Ranidae > Lithobates > Lithobates clamitans. The sequence continues at coordinate 10,556,103 of JBBGZY010000081.1, forward strand.
CAATGGTTATCACAGCTATACATTTTACTAAGAGTGCACTATACACCTGACAGATTGGCCGTTATGGGGGTAAGTTCAGATCCCAAATGCACTAGATGCAGCAGGGAGATTTGATACATCTCTTTTGGAGATGTCCAAAACTCCACAGATATTGGACACAGGTCCTAGCTATTATTAATAAGGTATTCCAGGTCATGTTATCTACTGACCCCAAGATATGTTTATTAGGTATACTAGACTCATTACCCCTGGAGGATATTCCCAGACAGGCGGTAGCTAGGGCCCTCTTCCAGGCGCGAAAGCTAATATTGAGACACTGGAAATCCACTGAACCCCCCACACTACAGGAGTGGATCAATCAAATGGGTGACACTGTTCGCCTGGAAAAGACCATATATCAGCATAGGGGTAAAAGAGGTAAATTCGACGAACTGTGTTTACAATGGTTGAATGTTCCTGGACTAGTCCAACTGGATCTGGTGTATGACAGATTGTTCCTATGATTGATTTGTTGTTTACCACTGTTTTTGCTTTATAATGGTAATATTTGAGGAAAATGTTTCCCTAAAGGTGCGCTACTGCGCTTTCTTTGCTGGATTTGGGCTGTCTCTTTGCTGGACTAGGCTGCTCTTTGCTGGATTGGGCTGTCTCTTTGCTGTATATGGGGCTGTCTTTTTGCTAGATAGGGCTTTCTCTTTGCTGGACTGGGCTGTCTCTTTGCTGGATTGGGCTGTCTTTTTGTTGGATTTTGGCTGTCTCTTTTCTGGATATTTTTTATTCAATAATGTAATCAAATCAAACACACTGAAATTTGTTCAAACAAGGGTGCCATAGTACTAATCACTGAAATACGAGACACTGCAAAAAAATTTTGAAACATGGGACTTCACAAAGTCCGACATCACAATCAGAACAATGGAAAGCAGCCCTCTACGTCAAAAGCAGTTTTAGACCAGCTAGAAAACAGCGATAGTAAATTAAAATAACTTGCAGAATTTAACAATATTGATTCGTGGGGAAACTCGTTATCAGACACTGAAAGGGACAACAGCGACAATTCTGTGACTGAGCTCAGTGATGTGCGAACTTGGTGCTCTATTGACTATGGTACGGATCACACAGCACTGAGCTCAGTCTCAGAATTGTCGCTGGTGTCACTTTCAGTGTCTGATGACAAATTTCCCCACGAATCACTATTGCTCAATTCTGCAAGTGATTCTAATTCACTATCGCTGTTTTCTAGATGGTCTAAAACCGCTTTTGACATAGAGGGACGCTTTTTGGATGCCATGGATGTTCTCAAGTTTCCAGGCAGAAAGAGTGACAGAAAGAATGGTATATAATATAAGAGTCCAGGCAGGGCACTGGGCAAAGCACTAGGGACAAAATGGATGTGAAAGGATTTGATACAGTAATGTAATCTACATATTACAGTGTATTATGTGTGTGTTATGATTTTTGTACTTTTTGAATTTGCCGCCGGGCTCCACCCCCATGCGTCGCGGCGCTCGCAGGGAACGAAGCCCAGCACAGTAATACATCAGGCGGAGAATCTGGCATGGGGCACAGTGGGAAGACACCTTAGGAGTACAGGGACAACATAAGTCACCTGTATCTGTATACTGAGATGCAATCCCAAGTGCGGCTCGGGGTTACCTCTCTTGGTACTGAAAGTTAACACTCGGGATTACCGCTAGGGAGGTTAAAAGATATAGTAATTTGATTAATTTACAAGGCTTTTTAATAGATAAATAACAATGTGTTACTGTATGTAAGATGATATGAGTTTTTATAGCTAACTATGTAAAAAAGTACTTTTAGTTTTTAGAATTAATGGGAACCTAATGAACTGAAAATGAGATTATACATGTGAAGGCACTGTGGTGAATTACATTGTTTAGAAATATAGAAATAGGCATTTGCATACTGTATATAGCTCTTCATTATATGAATAAAGTTCCATCTTTTGCCCTGTACACACGATAGGATTTTCCGACGGAAAATGTGTGATAGGACCTTGTTGTCGGAAATTCCGACCGTGTGTAGGCTCCATCACACATTTTCCATAGGAATTTCCGACACACAAAATTTGAGAGCTTGCTATAAAATTTTCCGACAACAAAATCCCTTGTCGGAAATTCCGATCGTGTGAACACAAATCCGACGCACAAAGTGCCAGGCATGCTCAGAATAAATTAAGAGACGAAAGCTATTGACTACTGCCCCGTTTATAGTCCCGACGTACGTGTTTTATCTCACCGCGTTCAGAACAATCGGATTTTCCGACAACTTTGTGCAATCGTGTGTATGCAAGACAAGTTTGAGCCAACATCCGTCGGAAAAAATCCGTTGTTGTCGGAATGTCCGATCAATGTCCGACTGTGTGTACAGGGCATTAGAAGAAAAAAAATATTTTAGGAATAAAAAGAATGTGACAAACCATTGCCATTTTATTAAGTATTAGTGAAAATAAAGAAGTTGCATATGATTAAGAATAAGTGAGAGTTTTAAACAGTTGAGTACCAGCCTGTGATAGCCCTTCATTTCCCGGCCATTTTTCAGTTTCCTGTGCTGTGATATATTTAGACAGAAAATTACTTTATAATGCGATACTGTATTTTTTGTACACATTTCCTTGTGATAATATTTGATAACCATGTAATTTTTTTTATATATATATATATATAGAAAAGTCCAAACATTATAAAAAGTAAACGGTTTCCCTTTCTCCCTGGTAAAATTTTTAAAATGCCAGGATAGTACAAGCACCCACAAAATGACCCTTTTTGGAAAGTAGAGACCCCAAGTTAATTTCATTTTTTGCCACTGTTATTTTGAAACTGAAGACAAATTCTTGCATTGAGAAGGTTAAAGCACAAAGCTTGGTAAGGAAGCACTAGATACAGGTCATATAAAGAGGGAGAAGTTGAAGTTATTAATGTACAGGACACATACAATGGAGGTCAGGACATGTGTAGGATAAGGAAGCTGAAGGGTTAGTATACAGATTACTGAAGTGGCAGGCTGGAGGTCATAAGTATAGGACAGAGGGGGGTGGAAGGGTTAAACTTTACTTGTTTCTACTGTGATCAGAAGCAAATGAATATTCATTTATTTTAAGTTTCACTATTTTGCTCTCTGTTGTAAGGGGAAGGGGAGGAACACAGATGTAAACATATACTTTTTATATCATGTGATCACTGTGGTCTCTCTATTACCAAGCACAGCGATCCTTAAATAGAAAGCCTTTCAGATTATATTTGTATTCTCTATCTGTGACTGATATTAAAAGACTCGCTTGCTGTCCAAGGGCTATTTCTGGATAAGCAACACTCCAGAACTAGACATCAACCATTCCGATGTTTTTTCTTTTATACATTACATCAGTAGTGTAGTGATTAATTTTTTACTGCCACGTTTGGCACTTTTTGGGCGGAGCGGGTACCTGGTTTTGACAGGTACCCGCTCCCACTTCTGGATAAGATCGCCATGGTGATCTACGAGTTTGTCTTGGTCCCTCTCCCTCCCCCAGCTCCAAGGGTGCTTGGCACTTAGCTGCAAGGGAAGCCCCCTTGTCACTTTGGCCTCTATCCAGGTATGTGACAGTCCAAAGCCTGACTACAGGTACACTTTAAGGTGTTATTTTATCGGCCAATAGGATCCCTGGTGTTCTTATTATACTTCAGCATATACTTTGTATAAATGGACATTTAGGAACACAGAACAGTTTTGGAGTGCACCTCAAGTACACATGGATATGCTAAGACATGATATGGAGTTTATTTAATTGAACGAAATTATGGTTTTATTTTTAATATGTGTCTTTTGCGCCCTTTATTATTATTTTCTGCTAAGACAGTTGTTGAAGGAAAAAAATTGGAACAGACTGTCAGTGATGTCTGATGAGTGTTCTCCATGCATTTTTCAACATGGTCTTGTTGTTCATTCTGCACTGAGGTGCACTTAATGAGCGCTGAGTGCAACAAACCACAAAGCACGCTACAGGAAATGTAGTTTGAATCTTATCACTACAACATTGTGCATAGCCTAAAAATAAAAAATCGCCAGTACAGCATAGTTTAAAATTTACTTTCCAGCAATTTTGGACTATATCCAAACATTTTTTCTTCTTAAAAAGAAAGTTCAATTCAGTATTTTGCTGATTTCTATTCATATCTATTTTATGAATCCCTACGCAACATTGCAATTTTTCCACGTTGTATTAATGGATGTCTTGGGTCTTCTGAAATTGGCCATAATATTTTTAAACGCTCTTTTTTTTACAACATCACATTGTAATTCTTTTAGCGCTCACCAAAAAGTGTTGATGAAATTAGTGCCGTGAGTGGAAATTAAGATTTGCTGGTACAGATGTGTTATATATCAGCTGCAGTAAACATTAATTAGTCACCAGTGACTCCAGCCTCCTAAAAAATGTCTGACAGAATTTCGGCAGCCACAAGTAGTCAATTGATTTCCTTGCTATTGAACTAATCCTGAACTGAAAGACTTCCTATGGGCCATATTCCAATCACCCTGGCTGTAATTAAATCTGACATGCAATTTGTGAAAAAGTTAAGCAGTTTGAATTAGGTTTTCTGTCTAAAAGTTAAACTGGAAAATAGCAAGGTGTTATATTTAACATTTTATGCAAGTTTTAACATTTCATCATTGAGGATTTCTATCTTATTGGGGTAATGATTTGAAAGAATTGTTTTGCATTTAGCTAATACAGAATAACAGATGTCTAAGTGATTAAGATGATATTTCTTAATAACATGAACATCATAATGAATACTTATTACATAAGACCTTGTATATTAAGATGTCAGTGCCAGGAAACACTTTAATACCCCCAAACCAACAATTTCAAGGTCATTTTCAAGACTTAATTTGATCTAACAAAACATTAGTACTGACACTTTGATATAAATAAGACCAATTGTGATGTAGCTGCATATTAAAATGTAACACTGTAAGAATTAACAATGTTTATTAAATTACACAGCAAAGAAAGCAAAACACCAAATGCAAAGTGAAGTATTCGTAGTAACAAATAGAGTTCCATCTTGCACATCTGTTCATAAAGTGTAAAATTGCGTTACATAAGCCTATCAATATCTAATTAATCCCCCTTCATTGAGAAAAGTTGTTTCATTGCTTTCACTACCTGATACATGTTCTGTGAATGGGGAAGAGTCTGATGATCACAAGATTTTTTCCCTCATTCATAGATCATCTTACAGGAAGGAAAGGCAATGAAAGAACTTTTCTCAATGAAAGAGGAGGAAGGCGAGGGCAGGGCCTCATCAGCGTTTTTTTTTCAGAGCAGTTCAGCCCAAAGTATGAAGCCAGTAACCTCCTGTGCACAGGAAGTTTAGCCAGAGAAAGAGGAAGCCCAGCAGTAAAGATTTCTCTATGATCCAATTGCCTGTACCATAGGGGACATCCTTCACTACAGGTAACCTAAACTTAAAGCGGAGTTCCACCCAAAAATGAAACTTCCGCTGTCCAGATTCCTCCCCTCCTCCGGTGTCACATTTAGCACCTTTCAGGGGGAGGGGGAAGCAGATACCTGTCTAATACAGGTGTTTGCTCCCACTTCCAGCGAAAGATCGCCGTAGGATCTGCGGCAATCTACGCCATGTCCGGCCCATGCTCTGCCCCCTCCCCCCGCTATTTTCTGGGAGATACATGGATCCCAGAAGACAGCAGGGACCACTCAGAACATGCAGCATGACTCACGCATGCTCATTAGGGAACCAGGCTGTGAAGGCTTAACTTCATAATTCCCTTACTAGCAATGCTGGCGCCGGCACCTCCACCCGGAGCTGAGGGATGGATTGGTTTCGGGTGAGGACATCGCGGGTGCCCTGGACAGGTAAGTGTCCTAAGTCAGCAACTGCAGTATTTGTAGCTGCTGACTTTTAATTATTTTTTTTAGGCGGAACTCTGCTTTAAAGTTAACCTTTCATGAAAATGCTTTACTGACAGCCCAAAACAGAATTAGCTTTAAATACCCCTCAAAGGTAAAGCTTTGACAAAAAAAAGGATGAAAAACATATCTCTGCTCCTGATTCTGACAACAAAGAGGTGAGGATGAAGTCACTGTGCTTTACTGCTTCCTCCTGGGAAAAAATGAGTGCTCAAAAACCCATGAGAATGCACTTCAGCCCAATGTAGAAGTAGATTGCTATGGGATTACCCAGCTTTTTTTAAGAGGCAGCGATGAGACACAGTGATATCACCAGCAACTTTCAAAAGTGTCAAAAGCCGAGCCAAGGTAAACGTTTTTTGTTAATGCTTAATTGTTATCTTTTGTTACGCTTAAAGAGGAGCTCCAGGCTCCCCCCCCCCCCAAAATATGAAAAGTCGGCAGCTACAAATACTTTGCTGACTTATAATATTAGGGCACCTACCTGTCCAGGCATCCAGTGTTGTCTTCAATCGAGCTGATTCTTCAATCGGCTATCGAGTGCTAGCGCCACTAAGGGAAACCGGCAGTGAAGCCTTCTGGCTTCACTGCCAGTTTCCTACAGCATGTGCTTCGCTTTGTGATTGGGCCACAGTCTTCTGGGACCTGTGAAGTTTCCCTGTTAAAACTCGGTACCTGCTCCACCCCCACCCCCCCAAAAGGTGCCAAATGTGGCAGCGGAGAAGGCAGACTACGGAGCTTCCCCTTTTGGGTGGAGCTCCGCTTTAATCTGTTTGGGGTGGGGGAACTGGCAGTGAATATGATTTTCTATTTTTCATGGAAAGTCCTTTTTAAGTGTTTGGGTTTAGATACACTTTAACCTTTGTGGACTACTTAGACTGTTCATTTGAGGTGGGCATATTACTTTAATGAGCATTTCACACTTATTCCTCAGTAGTGTACTATGTTTAAAGAGGGCACAGTACATACGCTTTATTTTTCATTTAGGCTAAGCAAAAATGACCCATGCCCATAAATGTGTTCTAGATCAGAGAACAAAGCTAGTTTTAGGATCAGTAGAGCGCTGCCTGCAAGTGCTTGATAAAAATATTAATTTTATACCATGCATGATCAGAAGTAAATGTATTTTTATTAATACAATTTAACTGAAATGTCATTTGCAAAATAGATATGGAATCCAAGTAAATTGTATCTTGTCATTTATTTGAAAAGTAGCAGCAAGGGTAGAAAGTATTTGCATCCTTTTCTCCTTTTGGATGTGCTATTTTACTATCAAACCCTTTGAGAAGTTATCTTCTGTGGAACAGAGCTGAAAGCGTTTGACACTTCACTGCTTTCATTTTGATCAGGGGATAGATAGCAGCACGTTAATAGCATTTAAAAACCTTTGTGACTTTTCAGCAACATATGTGACTTTTTCAAGGATCATAATACAATTCTGCATTAAAGCAATGAAATTTATTTAGTCATGTGCACAAGTAAGGTTTCAATTTCAGAAGTATGGTATGCTTGCTCTTTAACATTTTAATGGAAAGCCATATACGGCTACAAGAATTGTAATTTTATTTCTAATGCTTTTAAAAGAGCCAAGGTTGTGAATAGGTCTTAATTTGCTCTGACCGCGACAGAATTATTTAACAGAAGAATGGGCCTCCAGGAAAATGTACTGGCAAAAGACAAAAATCTTAAATAAAAGATCACAGATAACAGAAAAACAGAACTATTTCTATTATGAATATCATGATACCTCCTAGAGTAATGTACAATTGAATTTATATAAAATGGCAGAAGGATTACAAGTGGAAAATGCCACAAGGGAAAATCTACTGTTACTTAAACTTGGAAAATTTGAATTTGTGATGGTAAATGAAGGATGCTGTACACAATAACATTTTGTATTAATCAATATATTCAAGAATTGACCAAGTCAAAAAAATTGTGGACTTTGTGGGCACATAATGAGAGAGAGAATAAGTAAAAAAGTATAAATTTTATTAAACATAGTTAAAAAACATAAAAACAGCATACAAACAACACCCTGTATGGACACAGTTACCAGTTACCCAATAATGTAGTTATAGAGGACTGGACCTACAGTACAAAGATTAATTTAACACTGTATCAAGGTAAAAGAAAAATTTCTGATCCAGTAATGCCTCCAAAAACGTGCTCGTCGATGCGTTTCACTAAAATATTAGGACAGATACTGGGTAGGTGTTGGTAAACTTGTGGCTCAAGGTGTGGGAGAACTTGACCAAACTGACAAACAACTGAAAAAACGAAATTGCATATGTGTGTCTAAAGTAGTGGGATACACATATATCATGTGGTCGTACCACTGGTATATAGTAGTGTTGTATAGGTATCCCATTTATACAGGTTCCCCATTTGCAGTCAAATTTTTAGAAAATGCCACTTTATGTGTATTTGTTCCCATTCACACAGCATGCCTGGAAAAAAAATTGATGTTTCTTATGCCCCATACACACGGTCGAATTTTCCGAGCTTGCTGTCAGAAATTCCGACCGTGTGTAGGCTCCATTGGACATTTTCCATCGGAATTTCCATCACACAAAATTTGAGATCTGGATCTCAAATTTTCCGACAACAAAATCCGTTGTCGTAAATTCCGATTGTGTGTACACAATGTTCCATGCATGCTCGGAATCAAGCAGAAGAGCCGCACTGGCTATTGAACTTCATTTTTCTCGGCTCATCGTACGTAACCGCGTTCTTGATGTTCGGAATTTCCGACAAGATTTGTGTGACCGTGTGTATGCAAGACAAGTTTGAGCCAACATCCGTCGGAAAAAATCCATGGACTTTGTTGTGGGAATGTCCAATCGTGTGAACAGGGCAGTACGAGAAGGGTGTCATGGCTGATTGCAAGGTTTTATGAACAATGTTAGAGTTAGCCTGTTCCAAGTCTGTTCCAATGCCTCATTAGCATACAATGCAAGAAGCCCAGCCTCTACCCTATTAAACATTTTTTGGATAGACAGAGGTTGATTTATTATAACTGGAGCATGCAAAATCTGGTGGCTCAAGCTGAAGTTAGAAGCAGATTAGCTACCATGGACAGCTGCACCAGATTTTGCACTCTCCAATTTTAGTAAACCAACGCCACAGTGTTCAAATCTAGTTATACTTGATAATGAAGATGTACCTGCACAGAACAGACAGAATAAATGGCAAACACACCTGTCCAGCACCCTCACAAACAAAAGAAAACTACCTAGGATTTTTCTTTGCTGGAGGGTCCTCCATAGAACATCTAAAAAAGGTAAGCTGCAATTGTATTTTTTCTTTTAGGTCATGCTGCGTGAACAGGGACATGTAACAGATATAAAATATATGTTATCTCAGTTTGGCTGCAAACTTGGAAATACATTATAGGCATCCTGGAAGAGAAGAAATAGTGCAGTGTTAGACCCCTTTCACACTGGGGCGGTTTGCAGGCGTTATTGCGCTAAAAATAGCGCCTGCAAACCGACCCAAAACGGCCGCTGCTGTTTGTTCAGTGTGAAAGCCCGAAGGCTTTCACACTGAAGCGGTGCGCTGGCAGGAGCTGAAAAAAAAATCCTGCAAGCCGCATCTTTGGAGCGGTGAAGGAGCGGTGTATTCACCGCTCCTAAACCGCTCCTGCCCATTGAAATCAATGGGACAGTGCGGCTATACTGCTATAGCCACGCTATACGAGCAGTTTTAACCCTTTTTCGTCCGGCAGCGGGGGGTTAAAACCGCACCGCTAGCGGCCGAATACCGCGGTAAAGCAGCGCTAAAAATAGCGCTGTTTTACCGCCGACGCCCCCTACCGCCCCAGTGTGAAAGCAGTCTTAATGAGCACAACATAGCAGTAAGAAGGGTCGCTGGTTCAAATCCCAACCACGACACTACCTGCCTAGAGTTTGCATGTTCTCCCTGTGCCTGCGTGGGTTTCCTCCGGGTACTCCGGTTTCCTCCCACACTCCAAAGACATGCTGGTATGTTAATTGGATCCTGTCTAAATTGTCCCTAGTATGTAGGTATGTGAGTTAGGGACCTTCGGTTGTAAGCTCCTTGAGGGTAGGGACTGACGTAAATGTACAATATATATATGTAAAGTGCTGCGTAAATTGGCGGCGCTATATAAGTACCTGAAATAAATAAATAAATAAATAAATAAACATGATGTTTCCTGTTGGAAAAGCCACAAAATGGTAATAGAAAACTTTCCTCTTGTGTTAAAAAAAAAAAAAACTCTTAATGATAAAGAACTTCTGCTTTTTGTGGAAGCTTTCCAAGTATAGATACATTTGTTGGGGGAAAAAAAATCATTCTTTTAAAGGCTCTTCTTTCAGTATATATATATTCAATTGGTTAAAGTATATTTAAGCAAAAACATTTTTGGATATAATAGAGAAGGTTTAAAGTGGAGATCAGGTATAAAAGACACAAATTGATGTATTTACTAATACCATCAATCAATGGTGTTGATTTACTAAAGGCAATTAGGCTGTGCACTTTGCAGTTGTTCCAGAGCTTAGTAAATGAGGTAAAGCTCCACCTCACAAAAAATCACGTGTAAGGAAAAAAACAAAAAACAGCACATGCTTGCACATGATTGGATGATGGAAGTCAGCAGAGCTTTCTCTCTATGACTAAGCTCTGGAGCAACTGAACTTGCAAAGAGCTCAGACTATTTGCCCTTAGTTCTTAAACCCCAATGTGTTTTTAAATACAAACACTGTAAGCACTTGAATGTGACCTGGAATCAGCCTCTTGTATTCCCTGTACAGCAGAGCTGGAGTATGAGAGGAGAAAACAGAACAAAGAGTCAATCAGTTTGTGTTCCCACAAAAAGGAAGAGAAAGCAGAGTGATGGAGAGATGAGCTCAACACTGTACTGTCTCTCCTTTCATTGTCCAGTCACAGGCTTGGACGGGTGCAGGTCTGGCTCAGAGTAAGTGGGTTAATGATTCTGGCCACCAGACTGAGAACATTTGGTGGCAGAAAAAAGCAAATCTCTGAATTGAAAGTTATTTTTGCAGCAAAAGCTATTTTCCCTATTTTATGTTTTAATTGGCTATTCATTTATATATTGGTATTTTTGGAGTTCTTCCTGGTCATGTTTTCTTTTGCAGTCTTTGTCTAATCATAGATATTTTCCTTATTTACAGTTATACTGATTTCGTATGAAAAGAACTTTATAATATGTATTGCCATATCTCATATGCTTGTTAACAGTTATACATATCTGTTTTTTACCTCTTGCTAAATGTTTGCATTCATTCCTTTTTTCTTCATTCCTTTTTCTTTACTTATACAATAAAATTTATTGTGAAAAAAATATATATTTTCCATCACTTCCCGACCCATACAGATATCAGGAAGTTAAAAAAAAAAAAAACTTCTGTGAAGTGAGGGGAGTTCTCTGCTTGACAATTGTCACTGCAACAAGTGTACCATTGAAGACTTTCACTCTGTTCCTGCCCAAGCAAAAATTTTTGGATTTCCCCTCATGTTCAGTGTCAATGGTTACCAGAGATCGGAAATACACCTCCTTGTGAAGTATTAAGCAAGGAAGGGCTGATGTCAGAACCCCAGGAGGAGTCTTTGGCAGTGTAGTGTCACAGATTTCCCTTACTTTTCTTCTGCAGCAAGCAGTTACCTAAAATGCTTCTGGGTGTCTAAGCAATAGTCTGACATCCATCTCCTGCTTCCCAACTGGAAGTAGATTTATTTTTACCTTCAAGCCTCAAGTGCAACCTAGACTACCATATAGTCCTTAGTACTGTACCGTATATGCTATGTTGTGCAATACATAGTCCTAAATGCTGCTCTTTATACAATATGTTGTACATTACATATTCCTGATTGTTGTGTTTATTGCCTAGTGAATGGTTGCTATGTAGTCTCAAATTGTTAAAGTAGGGCTAGATAAAGTATTAGCTGGTAAATGTGCTGGGAAATTTGTATTTGTTTGTGATGTGCATTGTCCTTCCATGTACACCTTACTACAAAGGCTAGTTATCAATTGGGGTGGTTGCCATCTTTGTATAGCTTGTCCACTATTTTGGTGTGGGGTTCCTTGGATGCCTTTAGCTGCCATTGTGCTCTTGCTGGGCGTCCAATGTGTGCCTGTGCTTTTAAGGAGCAGTGGGTTCCCTCCAGACACACCTGCCCTTCATTTATCCACTGCTATATATGCTCCAACTTGGAGACCCTCAAAACTATAGAATTGGGACTGCACTATTCAGAGGAGCCTTGATGTGGGCACTGCAGTTAACACGTACACTATATTACCAAAAGCATTGGGCCTGCCTTTACATGCACATGAACTTTAATGGCATCCCAGTTTTAATCCGTAGGGTTCAATATAGAGTTAGCCCACCCTTTGCTGCTATAACAGCTTCAACTCTTCTGGGAAGGCTGTCCACAAGGTTTAGGACTGTGTCTATGGGAATGTTTGACCATTCTTCCAGAAGTGCATTTGTGAGGTCAGGCACTGATGTGGACGAGAAGGCTTGGTTCGCAGTCTCCGCTCTAATTCATCCCCAAGGTGTTCTATCGGGTTGAGGTCAGGACTCTGTGCAGGCCAGTCAAGTTCCTCCACCCCAAACTCACTCATCCATGTCTTTATGGACCTTGTTTTTGCACTGGTTCAAATCATTTGGTGGAGGGGGATTATGGTATGGAGTTGTTTTTCAGAGGTTGGGCTTGGCCCTCTGGAAGAATGGTCAAACATTCCCAAAGACACACTCCTAAACCTTGTGGACAGCCTTCCCAGAAGAGTTGAAGCTGTTATAGCTGCAAAGGGTGGGTCAACTCAATATTGAACCCTATGGACTAAGACTGGGTTGCTATTAAAGTTCATGTGCATGTAAAGGCAGGTGTCCCGATACTTTTGACAATATAGTGTATATTTGCAAACGTGTGCAATAAAACCTCTGTATTTAATGTGAATTGTTATTGTCAATTTGGTTTGTTTGCAGGCTAGCTGTTAAGTGTGCTGGGAAATATGTGTTTGTTCTGGATAAAGTATTAGTCTGCAGAAAAGCTTACTGTATGTAATAGAAGAATGCCATGTTGAAAGAATTATTCTTTGTCCTGAGGAATATGTGTGTCTATGGGACTGTTTACTGTGGCACTATAATTAAGGCATAATTAAGACATATTTTGCTGGTACAATGATAGTGCAGTGTTTACAGCAAGCATGCTATTTAAAGCTGAACTACAGCTTTACACACAGTCCTATAAAGTTGCACAGGCCTCTCTCATTACTGAAATAGCTTACTCTAATTTCAGTGAAGCTTACAGTGTGCATTAGAAGCTGCAGTAAGCCAGATTTCATTTCTTGGATAGAGGACCTCCAGCCACTTAATTTCTTGGATAGAGGACTTCCAGCAGCATCAAGCTCTTCCCTCCCCAGCCTGACCTGTCCCTGGCCTGCCTCTTTCATTCATTGGATTTATGTTCTTTAAATCATGGGGGTTCAGCATTAGGCTAGCAATACTTTATCCAATTTTCTTATTCAAATTCCTTTAGATTTACCTTCAACTGTGTAGGACAAGGGCCTGCCTGATTGCATACACATGAAAAGAGTTTAGGTCTGACCTCATATTACAGGCAGTCCCCGAGTTACGAACATCCGAGTTGTGAACGATGATGTCACTGCAGCTCGCTTGCGCTCCTCGCTGGTCCCAGATACCGCCAACCGGCCATCCCGTAGTGCCGGACACATCCCACACTGCAGTACTGCATGGCCACAAGAGCCTCAAATAACACGGCTGCATGCCAAGAAGCACCTGGAACATTCCACACCACTGTACAGGCTTGAGTTACACTTACAAATGTACTATTCGGACTTACAAACAAATACGACTTAAAAACAAACCTACAGTCCCTATCTTGTTCGTAACCTTGGGACCGCCTGTATATGGTTTTGGTGAATCTAAAGGAAAATTGTACAAGAAAATTGTACAATGTATGATCAGCCTTACACATGGGTGATGCCTTGTGCAGTCTAGGTACAATTGCAGGCTACCTAGGAACTTTCACTCCTCCAGATTGACATTCACCCATCAGGGAATATTGATATTTGCACTAATCATCTCAGGAACTCTTCCACTGCTTGTATCAGGGCTGAGGGTTCTTGAAAGAAGTACTGAGGCAGGGTACTGTGATGTTTTTAGAAAGCTATGTACAGAACCATGCTTGTCCTTACTGCCAACTAGAGATGGGCTTGGGCTCAGACGTGTTCGGGATCCCACCTGCCCGATCCCGCCAGGAAGCTGACACTGAACACAACTAATCTCACAGATAGTGAGACATTTCCTGGTCCGCAGCTGCACAGATCAGGAAATGTCTCCTTGCCTGTGATTAGCCGTGTGAAGTGTCGGCTTCCTGGCGGGATCGGGCATGTGGGATCCCAAACAAGCCCGAGCCCTCTCCTACCATGCTTTTGCCTGGAATTAATTTCGTTTTAATTTGATCATGACTGTATAGACGATAATACATCATTACAAAATCTGTTTCACTGTTTAGAAAACTATACCAAGATATTACAAATTGTATTGAATTTGTTGGCAGTGTTATATCTTTTTACCCCAGTATAATTATTGGTTGGTAAATCATTTCATAGGTATACAGGTCATTAACAGACATGAAAACCCTGGGACATTGCTATTTTGACAAACCTGTCACCTCTGTTTTAAAGTACAAAAAAATCTTTTATTTTGCCAATTTTTCTTTCACATAAACAATATATAATGTAACTGCCTGAGTCATTCAGGACATGTACTCCCAAGCTTTCTTCCCTACATCAAAGCAACATAGATTTAACAGGTCAATTTGTGATAATAGCTTTCACCTGGATCCACCTGGTCAGTCGATTTCGAGCGAACAGTATGTATCCCTAATTATCTTCTATGTTCAGTGAGGCTTGTTCACACAAACTATACACAGAGTATAGTACAAGTGCTGCCCATAGCAATCAGATTCAAGCTGTCATTTTTCTATTGACTGTTATTAAACCATACACCTTATTGACTGTTTTGAGAAAATCTTTTTTTTTGTAACTTCAAATTTTATTAATCCTACAAATTTATCATTTTTAAATTTAGGAAAACGACATGTACAAAAATCACCAGTGAAAATACATATCAGTTTGCGCTCATTTCGTGTTTACTTTCTGATTTGGCCTACAGTGGTACAAGAATTGGTTCAATTTCTCAGACTTTTATGATAACATAATTGGTTTGCTTTTCAATGGAACTGCATTGTGTAATAGCTAGTTGGCACTTAAAGTACAGATGTGAGTTGATGGTAAAGTCAGGCTTAATTCCCTGCTAAAACTTAAAATTTTGATGGAGCATTATTTTTTTTTCTTTAAAACTGTGCTTTTTTAATTTTTCCTTAGTATAAAAAAATCCACAAGTGCAAATGCAACCTTTAGTATCCACCCCCTTATGCCCCGTGCACACGATTGTACATTGATCGGGCATTCCGACAACAAAATCCATGGATTTTTTTCTGACGGATGTTGGCTCAAACTTGTCTTGCATACACACGGTCACACAAAGTTGACGGAATTTCCGAACGCCAAGAACGCGGTGACGTACAGCACGTACGACGAGCCAAGAAAAATGAAGTTCAATAGCCAGCTCTTCTGCTTGATTTCGAGCATGCGTGGAACTTTGTACGTCGGAATTGTGTACACACATCGTAATTTGCAAAAAAGGAATATTTGAGAACCAGATCTCAAATTTTGTGCAACGGGAATTCCAATGGAAACTGTCCAATGGAATTTCCGACAACAAGCTCCGATCGCACATTTTACATCGGAAAGTTCGACCGTGTGTACGCGGCATAAAACTGCATCCCAGATTCCCTTAAGCCTAGTACACATGGGCCAAATATTGGACGGTATCGGCTGGTCCATCCAGGGACAAATTGCTCCAAACATAATTGATCCACCCAAGAAAGTTTCCTTCTTTCAGGAATGCAAGGGTTATTACCCTTGCCGTAGATGCAAAGTGTGTTGCCATAATATTGGAGGGAGACGTAAAAGTACCACTTTCACATCCACTGTCACTTCCCGTATATATCACATGAAGCATTTCACCACTTGCTCGTCGCAATATATTGTTTATCTAGTGACTTGCCCCTGCCGTAAACAATATGTGGGTCACACCATCAGGACTTTTTCTATCTGGGTCAACGAGCATGTTGCAGGCATTAAGAAGGGCAAAAGTAAACACACAGTACCTCGGCACTATTTAGAGTGCCACAATAGAAACCCCACGGGGACTTTATTTCAAGTCATTGACAGGTTTGTCCCCCATTGGAGGGGAGAGTCACGGCTTCGGGGCGTCTCCCGCCTCAAGACTTACTGGATATATGAGTTGAGGTCCTACTTCCCCTTTGGGTTGAACGTGGAGTGGGACCTCAACTCTTTTATTAACCAATCTTGATAATCTAATATTTTTTTTCACTTTTGTTTTCCTCATTTATTTTTTCCCCATATCATTAGTCCTCAATCTTAGGGTCCGCCATTTCGGTAGGATCCTTGTCATTAAGAACGTACTACATATGTTTTGATTGCCCATAAGCCATACACTATGAAGTCACTCACTTAGGGAATCTATTAGCAACTTCTGCTAATGATTATTTTCAGTTCTTTCTCAAAATATGGATAGACGTATTTTATATTTACATTTCTTATTATTTGAACTGTGGTGCCCATTGTAGTAACATTTGGTCAACATTTGGGCATCTCCTCCATTGTGTCATGCTTGTCAGATGACCCTGATGTTTGCCTCCCTGTCCACATGCGCAGTGTATCCAGGGAGAACTGATTTCGCATTTTCGACTTCCGTTCTCCTTGGTCCGGCCAGGTTCCTGTAGCCGATCATGTGATGAGGGCTTGACGTTTGGCGCACTCTCAGGCACCACGTCACTTCCCTCAGGCTTATACGTGGACTGGCGGCTTGTCGAGCGGGATCTCTGGCCGTCTCTTCGATTGGGCGCCAGACCAATAGAGAGACACACGCCGGGCGCACTTCCCGGTGTGACGTCATTTCCTTTCATTTGACGTGCCATCAGATGCACGTCAGAGCGGAACTGCAGTCAGCCGTTTGATTGGCTGTCTATTCCGCCCATCAAACCATTCTCAGGCTTTTATTGGCCCCTTACATTGTCAATGTCAGAAGACGCTTTTTACTGTCAGCAGTGGTGTCTTCTGACATGACACTTTTATTGTGTTGCAAATCCATCACTAGTTATGAGACCCTAAGGTTAACCCTGGGCTCCTTTGCGATTTGCTCTAATTTATTTCCAACACATTTGATATATACATTTTATTAGAATTTCACATGAGTCCAACATGATTAGGCTATCACTTCCTGTTACTTCAAAGTCGATCAGGTGACCACACTCACCCAATGAAATGGCTCTGTTTTCACTCACTGTAATTGGTCCTTGTTAGATATTTTTAGTTATAAATATAGGAAACCTGGAGTGGATGGTTCATGCCCCTGTTGAAGACCCCTAGGTCGAAACGCGTCAGTCTCTACACAACCCTCCATGTTGCCCATTTATTTTAATGCATTGTGATCACGTTTTTTATTGTCAATGGTGTTTTTTTAGAAATAAAAATACCCCCCTTTTTTATCTGCACCATACGGAGGCATATTTTTTCTTTCCACATATCCTCCTAATGAGGTCAAGTGCCTACTTCAGCTTTACAAGTGACGTCTTTGTCCACCTGATTTGTATCCTGGTTGTTTGCTGTGAGGACCTACCTGGTGGCCCCCGGAGATCCATGCAGATTCCAGCCTAGAGGATTCCAACGATGGGACGTCCCTTTCCACACCCTGAGTGGCACACTGCTCATGCGATTTCCTGTCGCTGACATGGGAATCCACGGGATCCAGTAAGAGTTTTTCTACATACCATCCTTTCCACCATTGCCTCATCTCTTTGTTTACTGTCCGGTTTTTATGAAGTTCAATTTGGGACAATCATTTGTAACACCACAAGACTTCGGAGTATACTCACCTTCCTGTGTTGCGGGACATTATTGTTCACTTATTATCATTTATCATTGACTTTATGCTTATCACAGGCCATCAGGCTGATGTTCCTCTAATTGTATTTATATTTTCCTTTGAAACACAAATTAGAAATAATTTGTTTTCAATCACTTACACACACATTATGCGTTACATTTTTTAAATTATATATTTATTGTCTTTGTCAGATTGTATGTAGCTGCTTCCTTTTTGTTTTTTATTCAGTAGCACAGTGTTTTCCATGCACTCTTATGCAGTACAGCATGCTTGTTATACTCACTGTGGAACCTAAGGGGTTAATCCTCCTCATGGTGTAAAAAAGACTGCTTGATCCTGTCTTATCTGATCCACCCCTTCTTTTAATGTCCCCAATCCATCTGTTGCTAGTACAGAGCCTTGGGGCCACTCTGCACATGCTCAGTTTGGTGTGTATTGCTTGAGAGGTTTTTTTTGGGGGAGGGTGCATGTGATCGGCACAGGTCCAATCGGCCCTGTCCAGAGGGTCAGGGGTCATGCAGCCTCATAGGACAATCAGAGGAGAATGAAAACTCCTCCTATAAGCTTTAACCAGTGCTCGACTGGACACTGATAGAAGTCACAAGACTGCTATGCACTGCTGATGATAAAAGGTATTTAGCAGTTTATATTTACTAAAATAATTGCATTTCCATGTTCTGTGGGAGACCAGATATAGTGAATGCAGGGTCCCGGGTTTAGTAACGCTTTAAGATAGTGCAAGCATTCTGAATTGACTCTGTATATCTGTTTTAATAAATTTTGTGTTTTGCCTTTTTCTTTTATGGTGCTCATGCACATTTCTATCGAGATGGTCAATCATTTGATCTAATTAATGGCCCAATTGTGTCTGCAAAAAACATGTATGGGTATTTATTGATCAATTCCATTTTTTCTCAATTCAAAAATGAAACAATGAAAAACAATTATGTAAATAATTTAATTAAGCTCCCGTTCTACTATAGTGCGATTTCATCTGCGGCTTGCCAACATCTGTGCAATTTTGATGCACTGATGTGAATGCAAGTCACACATGAAATTGTGAACAATAGTGCCAGAACTATTTTTCAAATTGCGCTACTTGAAATCCATAGAAAGATGTTAGATGTGACTTCAGGTGCGACTTGTAAATCACACGTCACACCCGAAATCACACCAGTGCGAACAGGGGCTAAATTAACTTCTATATGAAAACAGATTTTATTCTATTGCAATTTTGCAATATACAACATATTAAAAAGGCAAAAGCTAAAACTAGATCAGTGTTGGTCAATTTTAAAAAATGTTAGATAAAGATGTTGCTTCTAAAATATTCATGTTAACTTATTGGAAGTTTAATGAATTCAATTTACATATAAAAGACTCCATCACATGTCAAAGGCGAGTCTAGTATCTATTCAGTTCTGCAATGAAAGCTACCTTATGTCTGACATTGCATCATTCATGACATTTGTGCAATGCTATGTCTATTTTTAGCAATCTCCAGCAGTGTTCAATAAGGCCCATCAGTTGATTTTTCTCTCTCGCTTTACACTTTACATCAAAGAAAATTAACAAGTTCTTTTTTTTTTTTACACAATATTTCATTCCTTTTTCATTCAATTCTACCTCTCACCATAAAAGAATACAAATTAGAATATTCAGATCTCTTACATCTGTTCACTACATTTTCACACTTTCTACACTTGTATCTGGGGATAGATCTAAAGCCCAAAGGGACCGTAGAAGGTAATTACATAAAGACTGAGATGTAAAAAATGATTTGGATCAAGTACAGTACAATATAATGCATGTTGTAGCCTTGAAAATTTCCTCTCATATTTGTATTTCTGAAGAATGGCTATAATGTTGTGATCAATTACATTTGAGGAAGAGTGTTCATTTTTTTTCTTTAGAAAACGATTATCTGTTTAAATACTCTTTTAATTCAATGCATGTGAATTCAATTAATAAGCAGCTAAATATAGGTAAGGTGATCATGCTGAAATTAAAAGATGAATATCATAAAGATGAATATTGCTCTGACTGCACTGTGAAGTCAATGAGAATCTGTACCAGGCTCCCAAAAAGTTTGTACAGAGCAGAACATTATGCATGATTGTACAGGATTGTGCAGCCATGCCTAATGATGATGTTGATGGTGCCAATAAGCAGCCTGAGCCAATTTTACCAAAATTCTACAAGGTATTCCTGGACCGGTGTAACTGACAGTCAAACTATGGGTGCTAAGGCAATAGCAAAAGCAAATAGACAAAAACAGCCATAGGAAAAGCTTTTGGTCCCTTTCTTCCAGAAGCCATTTGGGAATCCGAACTACTAAAAATAACACTAAAATTCACATTTGGCTAAGACCATCCTAATTTTTTAAATTTGGTAAAAACCTAATATCCACATTAAGGATCTGCTTTACAGGAAAACAATACAGTTCTATAAGTACATTATTGAGTGATTCACTTTCGAATAGGTCTAGTATTAGATATTGTATAGATGAGCTTCAAGGTGTTAGCAATCGGCCTGATTTACTAAAGAAAACAAACAAGATATTGTTTAGAAATTACTAAAGCTCATACAATATTTGTACACTGGTGTATTGACTGTGCATTGATAACCACATTGTTCATCCTCATTATATGCATCTGAGATGTGCTTCAGCACAATATATATATATATATATATATATATATATATATATATATATATATATATATATATATATATATATATATATAGAGAGAGAGAGAGAGAGAGAGAGAGAGAGAGAGAGAGAGAGAGAGAGAGAGAGAGAGAGAGAGGGGAAAAGGGTATTTGATCCTGTGCTGATTTTGTACATTTGCCCACTGACAAAGAAATGATCAGTCTATAATTTTAATGGTAGGTTTATTTTAACAGTGAGAGACAGAACAAAATAATCCAGAAAAATGCATTTCAGAAAAGTTATAAATTGATTTGCATTTTAATGAGTAAAATAAGTATTTGATCCCCTATCAGTCATCAAGATTTCTGGCTCCCAGGTGTCTTCTATAAAGGTAACAAGCTGAGATTAGGAGCACTCTCTTAAAGGGGGTGCTCCTAATCTCAGCTTATTACCTGTATAAAAGACACCTGTCCACAGAAGCAATCAATCAATCAGATTCAAATCTCTTCATCGTGGCCAAGACCAAAGAGCTATACAAGGATGTCAGGGACAATATTGTAGACCTACACGAGGCTGGAATGGACTACAAGACAATCACCGAGCAGCTTGGTGAGAGGGTGATAACAGTTGGTGCGTTTATTTGCAAATGGAAGAAACACAAAATAACTATCAATCTCCCTCAGTCTGCAGCTCCATGCAAGATCTCACCTTGTGGAGTTTCAATGATCATGAGAACGGTGAGGAATCAGCTCCGGAACTACACTGGAGGAACTTTTTAATGATCTCAATGCAGGTGGGACCATAGTCACCAAGAAAACAATTGGTAACACTCTACACCATGAAGGACTGAAATCCGGCATTGAGCAATGACCAATTCTTTGTCAGTGGGCAAACGTACAAAATCAGCAGGGCTTCAAATACTTTTTTCCCTCACTTATACTGTATATACTATGAAATGTAAATTAGCTTAATAGTAGCATGCCTAAAATAAAAATGTGAGGGGGCAGAGCTGGCGGCCGGAGCTGATGGAGCAGTGAGGAGAGAGCTCCGTCACACCGAGTGCTCAGAAGCTAATAACAGTGGCTAATATTGAGTTGAGAATGGCCACGCGAACGGTGGAAACAGCAGGGAACCGATCCGCACTGATGGCTAAAAGAAAGGAGAGAGAGGGACCTCGGAAGCTGACCGACTTCTATACGATGGTCCCAGCCAGCCTGTCTCAAGATGTGACATCTCCTCACAGCAGAGGAAGGCATATATTCTGAAGCCAGTGAGTCACCTGACATTGACACCTCTCTGAAACCTCCACACTCAGCCTCAAACAGCCCCATTAAACAAAAGACAAGACAAACTCTCCACATGACGCTGATGCTGGACAGGTCAATGAGGAAAGTGACATGGAACACACTAATGACTACAGCCAGAAGCTGAATGCTCTCTCCACATCAGGCCTGCCCATGATAGATATTACCATGAAAGAGATGATGCTCACCCTAAGGGGGGCCATATAACAAGACATCACTAATGTGATATGCTCCACACACAAGGAATCGACTGCACTAGGTAACAGGCTGGATTATGTAGAAACTAAAATGGACGATTTCTCTGCAGGACATAATGAGCTAGTGGATGTGCATGTGGACATGGAGGATGAACTTAAGGCCCTTAGGTTAAAGGTCGCTGACCTCAAGGACCGTTCACGAAGAAATAACGTGAAATTTAGGGGGATCCCCGAATCTGTGAAACCAGCTGACTTGAACTCATTCCTCCAACAACTTATGATGAAAGCTCTGCCATCCCTATAACCTGCAGATGTCATCATTAACAGAGCCCACAGGCTGCACAAGCCCCCGAACCTCCCGGAGAGAATTCCTAGAGATATCATTGCTAGGATTCACTTTTTCCATATAAAGGACCAACTCATGCGGTTCTCTAGGCAAAACAACGCCCTCCCGGACCCATACGCGGGGATCACCCTATATGCTGACCTCTCACAAGCCGCCATGTCAGCCAGGAACAACCAGATCCCGATTACTAAAACTCTGTGGAATCATAAGATACTATATCGATGGGGCTTCCCAGCCAAACTATTAATTACTCGGGGCAATGAATCTTATGCCAATTCATCCTTAGAAAAAGGCCTGGAATTGCTGCGCAAGTGGAGAATTCTCCCTACCGAGAACAACTCCGAAGGAAAGGGCCCTGGCTCTAGAGCAGGTCCTAACATGCACCGCGACTCCAGAGGAAAACACGAATGATGACCGTCTCTCACCACTACTATGCGATGAAATCTACCCGCCCAAACCTTTGGTGAACCTACCTTGCGGCACCACACTAACAAACTTCAGTAAAGCTAATACAAGTAGCACCGGATGTACGGCTGTACTGGTAGATAAATACATGACTTAACCCCACTCTGTTTTCTGGGACGATCGAAAATTCACCCAGTTATTGTTAACTGTTCTATTGTTTTCACTTCCAGTTATCACAGTTCTTTTACTTACTCCTCCATCTTACTGGAGCTTTCAACTCGCAGGTATGTCAAGCAGACAATCCCTTTCCACTATCCTAGAGGCTCTAACTCTCTTACTGCACATACCGACTTGCACAACTAAATGGCTCCTAAACACCACAAAAGAAATTAATGTCTCCTAGACTAATGTCTCTCAATACTAGAGGACTCAACAGTCCATTTAAATGCAGAACAATGTGAAACACAGCCCTGCAGAAAAACTGTGACATTCTTTGTGTGCAGGAAACACACAAGACACACATCTCAGAACTGAACGCTCCAAAATGCACCCACATCAGATTCCCGCACATTTTTACAGCAAATAACTCTTGCAGACGCAATGGGTTATTAATAGCCATTAAGGACTCTGTCAGATTTAAACTGCTAGGGCAATACATTGATGGCCTTGGTAAGTATATTATCTTGTTTGCTGAAATCAATAATGACATATATACATTGGTAAATATATATGTTCCCACGAAAAGACCAATGAGACTCATACGTAAAACCTTACAAAAAGGCTAAATGTTTGCGAAAAGGCAAATTATTGATCTGTGGAGATTTCAATGTAATCTTGAATGATGAAATGGACTCCTCCTCTGTGGGGAGGAGGCGCAGACCATCCCTGGGCCTTTATTGCCTATCAGAAGAGCTATACAACCCATGGCGATGCCTCCACACCACAGAGAGGGACTATACGTACTTCTCACCACTGCATAAAAGTTACTCCAGAATTTATTTCTTTCTCACAGATAAGTGCACCCTAAAAAGTGTGGTCAAAGTGAATATCCATAGTATCACATGGTCTGACCATGCCCCCATTACGATAGACATTATAGATACCCGAAAGCCAACCTCACACCCCTATGGCGTAACAATACCTACCTTCTTTCTCTACCCCAAATTAGGGAGGAAATGCAAACGAAACTAGAGGAATATTTTACATTAAATGAAAACCAGTGGACTCGCCCTAGCACAGTATGGTGTGCACACAAGGCCTTCTCTAGGGGGGTACTTATACAAATAGCTGCTAGAGAGAAAAGAAAAAAAATGCAGGATATATAGAACAACTACACAAACGCATCTCCGACCTGGAGACCAAACACAAACAATCGCCCGATCACTCATTACTCCTCCAACTAAACACCTGCAGAGAAGAACTAAAACAAACACTACAACATGATTATGATTTATACTTTAAAAGGCTTAAACTCTCATACTAATCCCAGGGTAACAAAATGAGCAAACTTATAGCTTCACAATTTAAAAAACATCAAACCAGGGCAAGTATTTCAGTGATTAAGAACAATTGATAAGAACAAGAAGAACAATTGATTATATACCAACCCCAAAGATATAGCAAATGCCTTCAAAGACTACTACGACTCTCGACTCTCTATACAACCTTAACCAGGATGAGAACTCTTACCAGTCCACAGATACAGATATCACCGATTTCCTCCAGAAAATGAATCTTCCCGCAATAGATGAGTACACACTACATACAAGTTCACTGCTGAAACTGAGGATGTGATCAAACGCATCCCAAAAAATAAATCCCCCAGGTCAGATGTTTTCTCAGCTGAGTATTATCAAGCATTCTCCCCCCTTCTGATTCCCAGATTAGTAGAGGTTTTTAATAAAGCAGCAGAAACAGGTAGCTTCCCGAGTGAAATGCCACAGGCCATAATAGTAACTATACCAAAAACAGGAAAAGACCCCTCCCATCCCCAAAACTTTAGACCCATCTCCCTATTAAATTTAGACCTCAAAATATATGCCAAAGCAATTGCCAATAGTTTACTGGATATCACCCCCACTCTAGTAGGCCTGGAACAGGTGGGATTTGTTAAAGGAAGACAGGCCCCTGATAGTACCAGAAGAATGATAAATCTAATAAGACACGTTGAAATAACATGCACTCCCAGTATATTTGTAGCCTTATGCCGCGTACACACGATCTGAAATTTGGCCAGCAAAAGACCGATGAGAGCTTTTGGTCGGAAAATGCGACCGTGTGTATGCTCCATCAGACTTTTGCTGGCCAAATTTCCGCCAGCAAAAGGTTGAAAGCATGTTCTCAATTTTTCTGACGGAAAAAGTTTCTATCGGAAATTCCGTTCGTGTGTATGCAATTCCGACACGCAAAAAAAAACGCATACTCAGAATCAAGTACAAGACGGAGCTGCTCAGTCTGGTAAAATGACCATTCGTAATGGAGATGGCACATTCGTCACACTGCAAATTTTTAAATCTTTCAATGCAGCACATTCTCTTCTTCTTTATAATGCTAGAAGAATGAAGTTGTTTTGCTGCTCATATTCACACAGAGTTATCACAAACTTATCTCTTTATTTTTTCTCGTGATCTCATGAATAATCTTTTTTGTTTTTAAAGCCAGATCACCATAATAATGTTTTTATTTTTTTTATAGTCATTTTTTTTTAATCAAGATCTCCAGTTTTTGTATTTTTTTTATTATTATTTTATAGTCATCTCCATATATTTTTTTTTGTATGTCACGTGTCCACAACACCATTATTATCTTGTATTTGTAAACCTCAAGGAGGTTGCTTGGTGTTGGTGTCCCTTGTTAATTTGACATTGCATGTTTGAAATGTACCTGCCTACTCACAAAAAAACTGCCCTATTTGAATAAAAACACATCGTTAAGTATTTTCATAACCAAATATCTCCCTTTATTCTGGCTCATAATAACAAAATAAAGAGGGAAGGCAACGCTGGAGAAACAGCTGGAATTTGCGAAGCCTTTGGCCTCCAGGGCAGACATCAACTCTGTGGATAAAAAAATTGGTAGCTTGAGAAGTCCATATAGAAGGGAGCACAATCTGGTCCAGGACTCCCAGAGATCAGGAACAGCAGCAGATAAAATATATGTCCCCAGGCTGTGGTACTACAACAGGCTGCGTCTTCTGTCAGACCAGACTGAACCCAGGCAATCACTTTCTTGTCTTCCGTGCAACCTTCCCTCTACGCTTTCCTGCAGCCTTCCCTGGAGGCTGTGGCTCTGGAGGTGGACTTGTGGCAGGAGGAGGAGGAGGATGGGTGAGCATACATAAGTGGACATCATCCGTCCATTTGTTGCAAATTTGAGGCTATATAGATTCCATAGGTCTCTACAGCATTGAGGGGGGCTTTCAGGGCCGCATTAGCCTCCTTAATGAGGGCAAGTGCTGCCTCATCCACGATCCTCCTCTTCCTGGGCCTTTTGGGTGGAAGGCGGAGGGGAGGGACCTGGGATTGGGTGAGGCTGGGCCCCGCCTCCTCCTGGCTAAAACCTACCCCCGCCTCCTCTTGTGTGCCACATTCCAGAGCCTCATCCTGGCTGAGGTCTTCCTGTGTATGAAAAAGGGACATAGTTTTAGTTTTTGGTTCATCAATAACACACAATTTTCAGCTCATGACTGTTGCATATTGAATGTTAATAAATAGAAAAGACTATCATTCTGATCCCACCATTTTTTATTCTTGTCACAATCATTTTTGGCCCTTACTGTCTATTGATATGTAAAACACTTGTTTGGTAAATCATTCATTTGTTAGCAATAATAACATCTAGTTAACAACAATCATTTTCCCACAAATAATATGTTTAAAAATACTATACCTGGCTCCATTTGGGTTCCTAAATTTCTTCCTGGATGCAAGGCCCAGGTTGGTCCTCGGAAGCCTCCGATGGGGTTGAGGGAAGGGTTGAGGGAAGGCTGGATGGAAGGGGGGCTGGAAGAGTCGAAAGTGATTCAATCTGGTCTTTGAGAAAACACATCCTGTTGTAGTACCACAGACTGGGTACATACACGTCTTCTGCTGTTGCTCCTGATCTCAGGGACTTCTGGACCTTCTGGAGCTCCTCCCTTTGCGTGCTTCTCAAGCTACCAATTTTCGTATCCACAAACTCGATGTCTACGTCAGGGACCCGAGTCTTTACAAATTCCAGCAGTTTCTTCAGCGATGCCTTCCTTGCTGGTTTGTTGAGATATAAGGGGTTTTTACCTCCCACAAATTGTGCATATCCCTGTATCTGTCTATGAATTTGCAGAGGAAATCTGGATCTTTAAATTGTTTGATTTTTGCTGCAAGACCAAACAAAAGACAAAAACACTAATATCAGGCTAAACTCTCCTAATCTTATCCCAATATAGGCCTCAATCTAGAATCAGTATAGGCCACTCATGTCCCCAGTTAAAATGTTACCTTCGTTATTACGTTCGTCTCTTCTGTTCCTCCTTCCTCCGCACACAGAACATAGGTACGACACACACGTGTTGGCCTTATATACACTGCACATGCGTGAAACTCCGCCCGCGTTGCCCACCCCTGACATACTTTCTAGAATATTCCCCGCCCCGTCTCTTTCGTCGCAGTGGGAGAGGAACATGGCGGAGACACAGCAGGTGCTTAATAGCAGTGACAAGGAGGAAAGCCTGGAGCAAGAAACGTCCCATTCCCGGAGGAGATTTAAGGCCTCAAATATGTCCTTTGAAGAGATGGCGGAGATGGTGGACATATTGAAGAGGGCCGACTATGATGAGAAGTATGGACCATACCTAAAGCCAAATGTGAGAAAGGCCAAGATCATGACTAAAGTTGTGAAGCGTCTGTGCCAGAATTTTTGGGTACGACCATCCAAGGAGCAATTGAGGAAACGCTGGTCGGACCTTAAATTAAGGGAGCAGGATCAGTACAGAAGGATCAAGAAAGTGCTTCTAAAAAGTAAGTAGTTGTGTGTTCCTATTCTTATTATTACTTGCATGCTGCTCCATGTGCTTTTCTTTTCCGTTGTACAGTTTAAAATGGCTACTTTCATGTTCGTGGGCACAATAATTAGTCGTAGTAAACATAATTCGTTGCCAACTAAATACGATGTTTTTGCCAGATACAGGGTTAACTACATTTGGTCATGATAATTTGTATAAAAAGAAGTTTAGGACATTTTTGTCTAGATATGTTTGAAACTAGAATGAATTTCAAACTTGATTCAGTGTAATGTAAGGAGAAGACACTCAGCAGCAGCTGTTTACACATCAGGACTCAGGAGCACTAGTGTGGGACACAAGAAAAAAATTTTTAGGGTGTCCCACACAGGTGCTCCAGTGGATACTTGGGGTGTCTACATGTGTGAAACGTATATATTTTAATTTATTTTTATCTTTATTTTTATTTTTTTTCTTGCTCTTATTTCCATTATCTAATTTTTTCTATTTAATTACCCCTTTTTTTCATCCCATCATCCATATATTTTTTCTTTCATCCCATGTCCTTCTCATCACATTGGTTCATCCCATCATTCTACTTCTCATCCCATCCTTTGTTTTTATCCACTTGTTCCTCAATATCACATATCCATGTGTTCCTTACCCCTGCCGCTCTCTCTCCTGTACACACATTGTCACCTCTTTTCACTATTCCTTCTTGTCTCCTTTTTCTTTCTTGTCACATACTTTTTATTGTGTCATCTACAAATATTACTATGGCCGATAGAGCCTCTCTAACACCCACCCAATCCCTCCCACGGCTCCCTGGAGCCTAACACTTCATCGAACACGAGATAGGCAGGGTTATGACCTGATTGGCCCACCCACCCTTCTTAAACCATCTCCAAAATGAAGGACTTCTATGCCTGATGAAAAATAAAAAAATAAAAAATAAACCCAAGCAGTAAATGAAAATCAAGATTTTATCTGATAAAAGAGAAAATGTATTACAAATTTGCTGGTGTCAGGGTTCTTACCTTGGCAGGCGGGGCGCCCGCGGTGGTGTGCGTCAGGGTGCGTCGGCGCGCGTTGGCGCGCGCGTTTCTGCGGACCTCGCCGTGCGGGCTCCTCGCGGCGCCGGCGTGTGTGTCCGGGATCGTTCCACTGTGCATGCCGGTGTGCGGGGGCGCGCGCGCGGGCGTTGGCGGGCGCGCGTGCCTGTGTGTGCCGGGGCGCGCGCGTGCACGTCGTTTGGCGCCAAAAGCCCTATTTAAGCCAGTGAGTCCTGGTGACCAGTGCTGCCTAATCAACAGCTAGTAGTTCCAGAGCCTGACCGTGTACCTTGTTTGTTCCTGTTATACCTACTGACCCGGCCTTGTCCCCCGACCACTCTCTGAACTCTGCCTGCACCGACCTTTGCTTGTTTGACCATCCGCTTGCCTGTTCCACTGTACCTCTGCTGTCTGCCTGTTGCCAAACCCGGCCTGTCTCCTGACCATCCATCTGCCTGCTCCCAGGGATCCAGTCAGCCTGTCTGCAGTCTTCCTGTCTGTTGTCCACACCAGCCTGCTCTGCTCAGTGAAGGTGTTCCAGTCTACTCAGTCTTTGCTACAGTTAACCCTGTGACACCCGGACAGCAATACCTGAACAGCCATACAGGCCTTCATACCACTCCGTACTGTTGTACCCCCTGTTTACTCTATCAGGGGGCCGATAGTCGGAGGGTAAGGGAGCCTACCCTCTGCCCGACAGGGCTCGCCGGTCTGGTAAGTAGGAGCCTGATAGTATTAGGCAGCCATGACCGAGTCCGGGCAGGGGGCCTCCCCCATGGATGAACTTTGCCGACATTTGGCGGGACTAACCCAGGCAGTGAAAAGCCTACAAGAGGGATATTCCAGCTTGGAAGAACGGGCGCAGGCTCTGTCCGCACCTTCCGGTCCACCAGGGTCCGCAGCAGCCACCTCAACACCTTCTGTGGTCATGTTACCTCCTGAGCCCAAAGTACCAGTACCCGAAAGATTTCTCGGAGACCGGAGTAAGTATCGTGCCTTCCGGAATGCTTGCAACCTGTACTTCGCCCTTCAGCCACGCACGTTCTCCCTGGAAGCCACTAAGGTGGGCTTTGTTATTTCCTTACTGTCTGGTGAACCACAAACATGGGCCCACCGGCTCCTGGAGCAAAAATCTGTCGTCTTGGATAGTCTGGAGCCTTCTTCGGAGCCATGTCCCAACTATACGAAGACCCCAGCTCACTGCCACCGCAGAAGCTTCCTTACAGGCCCTTCGTCAAGGCCGCAGAGCAGCTGAAGACTATGCTGTCGAGTTCAGACGCTGGAGTTCTGACACGGCTTGGAATGACGCTGCATTGCGCCATCAGTTCAGGATGGGGTTGTCAGAACCTCTCAAAGATGAGTTGGCACGAGTAGGGGTACCACAGACCCTGGAAGACCTTATCAATCTGTCTATCCAAATAGACCGTAGACTGCGAGAACGACGTACCGAAAGAACCACCAGTACCTTTCGCCCCACCTGGATGATTCCTCAAGTACCCTGTCCTCCCAGTAGATCTCCTGCTCCACCACCTGCCTCAACCTATGATGCACCTGAACCAATGCAGCTTGGTCTGTTCCGTCCTTCTTTGACCCCAGAGGAGAAGACACGTAGGCGGGCACACAACCTTTGCCTCTACTGCGGGGAATCGGGGCACTACGCCAGCGGTTGCCCCAACAAGATGCGTAAGTGTCGTTCTGATGTTCATACCTGTGCTACTACTGTACCCTCTTTGGGCACGCACCTAACCATTTCTGTCACTTTACAGCTTCCCGGAAAGGCCATCCAAGTCCCAGCTATCATTGATTCTGGAGCCTGCAGCTGTTTTATTGACCGGACCTTTGCCTTTCAACATGCCATTCCTCTCCAAACCAAAACTCAAAGCCTTGCTGTTCATCTTGCTGACGGTTCTGCTCTCCGCTCCGGCCCAGTCACTCAGGAGACTGTCCCTTTAGAAGCCATCATGGGCCAGCAACACCATGAATATCTCTGTCTGGACGCCATCTCGTCCCCCCTCTTTCCAGTTATTCTCGGAATACCTTGGCTACAAGCGCACAACCCCCAAATCAACTGGGCTTCAGGTAATGTCGAGTTCCTCTCTGGATACTGTCTTTAACACTGCTTGCAAGGGACAGGCCGTGAGGTTGCCCAACTCCTCTGTCTACATCCAGATGTTGATCTGCCTCAAGCTATTCCTGAGCCTTACCAAGACTTTGCGGATGTGTTTAGCAAGAAGGGGGCAGAATTACTACCACCACACAGGCCCTACGACTGCCCAATTGAATTGCTTCCTGGAACCGAGGTACCTTTTGGCCGGATCTTTCCCTTGACTGAGCAGGAACTGGGCACCTTGAAGCAGTACTTGGATGAAAATCTGAAAAAGAAATTTATCCGCCCGTCCACCTCTCCGGCCGGTGCGGGTTTATTTTTTGTGGAAAAGAAGGATCATTCCCTGCGGCCATGTATTGATTACCGCGAACTGAACAAGATCACGATTAAAAATCGCTACCCGCTCCCTCTGGTACCTGAATTATTCCAAAGGCTGGGCACTGCCAGAATCTTTACTAAACTGGATCTCCGGGGTGCTTATAACTTAATCCGCATCCGAAAGGGTGACGAGTGGAAGACTGCGTTTCGCACTCGTTTCGGGCATTTTGAGTACCAGGTCATGCCCTTCGGTCTTTGTAATGCCCCGGCTACGTTCCAGCACTTTGTGAACGACATCTTCAGAGATATCCTGGACCTTTATGTCATCGTTTATCTGGACGATATACTCATCTTCTCCTCTTCTTTGGCGGATCATCGCAGGCACGTCAGGAGTGTTCTCGTCCGGCTCAGGCAACATGGCTTATACGCTAAACTAGATAAATGTGAGTTCGAACGCCAGAGTATTCAGTTCTTGGGACTCATTATTTCTGTTGAAGGAATCAAGATGGATCCACAAAAAGTATCAGCCATCCTGGACTGGCCGGCTCCTACAGACAAAAAAGGAGTCCAACGTTTTGTAGGATTTTCCAACTTTTACAGGAAATTCATTAAAGACTTTTCTAAGATCATTGCACCAATAACGGAACTTACTAAACAGGGGGCACGATTCTGTTGGTCATCTCAAGCACAGGCAGCGTTCGAGAAATTAAAGGGACTGTTTACTTCTGCCTCTATTCTCAAGCACCCGGATCCTGCGTTACCGTTTGTACTGGAAGTGGATGCTTCGGAGATCGCAGTGGGGGCAGTACTTTCTCAACGTCAGGGCCCCAAGGCCCTCTTGTTTCCTGTAGCATTCTTTTCCCGTAAACTCTCACCATCTGAGAGAAATTATGATGTCGGAGACCGGGAACTGTTGGCCATCAAGGCGGCTTTGGAAGAATGGCGCTATCTACTAGAGGGTGCGGTACATCCGGTTCTCATCTTTACCGACCACAAGAACTTGGAATACTTAAGAGCAGCCAAGCGACTCAGACCACGACAGGCTAGATGGGCACTTTTTTTTTCCCGCTTCTCCTTTCATATCACGTACAGGCCCGGATCCAAGAATGGAAAACCTGATGCTCTATCACGGATGTTCCACGACTCCAAGGAAAGTACTCCTCCTGATACTATTCTGCCTGCAGGTAGTTTCTTACTTCTCCAGGGAGATTTAATTTCCAGGATTAAACAGGCCTCCTCTGAAATTCCTCTACCTACTGGAACCAGTTTAAATGATGGGTTGCTCTGGCATGAAGGCAAGATTTTCGTACCTGAAAGATGTAGGGTACTGGTACTGGAACTATGTCATGACCACAAGCTGGCGGGTCACTTCGGAGCCCAGAAAACCTCAGAATTGGTACTACGCACCTTTTGGTGGCCATGTCTTCTGGAAGACTGTAAGAGGTATGCGGGTTCTTGCCGCACTTGTGCCCGGAATAAATGCAACCGCTCAAAGGCCTGGGGTTTATTGAGACCCTTACCGATTCCTGACAGGCCTTGGAGAATGCTATCAATGGATTTCATTGTGGAGTTACCCCCCTCTGATGGTTTCTCAACCATCTTTGTGGTGATTGATAGGCTATCCAAGATGGCACACTTCATCCCTATGAAGGGTACTCCCACAGCCGTAGAAACGGCGAAGATATTCGTCAAGGAAGTAGTAAGATTACATGGGGTGCCCGCGAATATCGTATCCGACCGAGGTGTTTAATTTACCTCCCGGTTTTGGAGAGCACTGTGTGCAGCTTTGGAAATTGAATTGGCGTTCTCCTCGGCCTACCACCCTCAGACGAACGGCCAGACAGAAAGAACTAACCAGACGCTGGAGCAATACCTCCGTTGTTTTTCTGTATTTACTCAAGACGACTGGGTGTCCTTGTTACCAGTCGCCGAATTCTCATATAACAACTCCCTACACTCTGCCATCAACCAGACTCCTTTCTTTGCGAATTATGGATTCAATCCTTCTTTCCTCCCCAGTTCTATCCCGGAATGTTCTCTACCCGCAGTAACGGAAACAATGGAGTTCTTTTCTAGTAACTGTAAGATCCTGCAGGAAACCATGGCCCAATCCCAGGCTTCCTTCAAGAGGATGTTCGATAAGAAAAGGCGAGGAGAACTCGTCCTTGAACCTGGCAACCAAGTATGGCTCTCTACAACTAATCTAAAGTTGGCTTGTCCGTCCAAAAAGTTGGGACCTAAGTTTCTGGGCCCATTTCGGGTGAAGAGAAAGGTGAATGATGTTGCTTTCGAACTTAGTCTGCCAGAGTCCCTTAGAATCCACCCGGTCTTCCACGTTTCATTACTGAAACCAGTTGTCCACGATCCTTTTCCTGACCGTAAGGCCAAGCCACCGGAGGCTGTTTTGGTCAACAATGAGGAGGAGTTCGAAGTCGAGGCAATCTTGGACTGTAGGAAAAGGCAGAATCAGCTCCAGTACCTCATTAAATGGAAGGGGTATGGACCCGAGGATAATTCCTGGGAACCCGAAGGTAACCTGCATGCCAACGAATTGCTACAAACCTTCAAGAATTCCCATGCTCCCAGGCTGGCCCAGCTGGGCATCCGGAGGCTGCCCTTGAGGAGGGGGCACTGTCAGGGTTCTTACCTTGGCAGGCGGGGCGCCCGCGGTGGTGTGCGTCAGGGTGCGTCGGCGCGCGTTGGCGCGCGCGTTTCTGCGGACCTCGCCGTGCGGGCTCCTCGCGGCGCCGGCGTGTGTGTCCGGGATCGTTCCACTGTGCATGCCGGTGTGCGGGGGCGCGCGCGCGGGCGTTGGCGGGCGCGCGTGCCTGTGTGTGCCGGGGCGCGCGCGTGCACGTCGTTTGGCGCCAAAAGCCCTATTTAAGCCAGTGAGTCCTGGTGACCAGTGCTGCCTAATCAACAGCTAGTAGTTCCAGAGCCTGACCGTGTACCTTGTTTGTTCCTGTTATACCTACTGACCCGGCCTTGTCCCCCGACCACTCTCTGAACTCTGCCTGCACCGACCCTTGCTTGTTTGACCATCCGCTTGCCTGTTCCACTGTACCTCTGCTGTCTGCCTGTTGCCAAACCCGGCCTGTCTCCTGACCATCCATCTGCCTGCTCCCAGGGATCCAGTCAGCCTGTCTGCAGTCTTCCTGTCTGTTGTCCACACCAGCCTGCTCTGCTCAGTGAAGGTGTTCCAGTCTACTCAGTCTTTGCTACAGTTAACCCTGTGACACCCGGACAGCAATACCTGAACAGCCATACAGGCCTTCATACCACTCCGTACTGTTGTACCCCCTGTTTACTCTATCAGGGGGCCGATAGTCGGAGGGTAAGGGAGCCTACCCTCTGCCCGACAGGGCTCGCCGGTCTGGTAAGTAGGAGCCTGATAGCTGGCAAATATTCTACATATTTTTCACGCATTTCACGGGCACTTTAGGGGGGCAAGCCAGGATGGCCAGCTTCCAGGGCCATCATTGTTTCCTGAAGTCCAGCCACAGGCCCTTGCACTACATGCTTTGGTGAATTCATCCATAAATATGAACACAAAAGAGGTAGGTATAGTGTGTATGGGTTTGGCAAAGTCAGCAGAGGATTGTTATCAGCTAACTTAGCGGTTGGGGTGGAAGAAGGGTTCCAAATGAGTTTGGGCCCCCCAAAAAAACCTCTTGCACTATGCATGAATTTAAGGACACAAATAACATTTGTACACATTTTAGGGGTATTTAGGGTAAAGCACTGCAATGGAGCAGACAAAATACATTGTTAAGTGACTCGGCTGGGGGTATATGGGCCCAGGATAGCATGCTGGGGAGGTTAGTGAAGGCAAATATGCATGAAGGACAAAAAACAAACTTTTAAAGATTCCAGCATACATGAGGACAAAGGGGACATTCACAGCATATTCCAATCATGGTAATTAAGGAATGATGAAAGAAATACAATACATTAGCAAACATTAAATACATAGACTGTGATGTTAAAGGAGAAATCTTACCTTAATATAGTCCTTCTGCAGGACCTGAATGATGGAAGAACAGGTCTCTGGAATAATGATCCCCAGAGCCTGGGGGGAGATGCCTGTTGTGAACTTGAGGTCCTGCAGACTTCACCCAGTCGCCAAGTACCGCAACGTGGTGACTAGCCTCTGCTCGGGAGTGATGGCTTGCCGCATGCAGGTATCCTGCCTGCTGATATAAGGGGACAGCAAAGCCAACAAACAGTGAAAAACGCGGTCCGTTATCCGGAGAAAATTCCTGAAATCATCAGGGTTATTCTCCTGGATCTCCCGCAGCAAAGGCATGTGAGAGAATTGGTCACGCTGGAGCAACCAATTCTTGGTCCATGAACTCCTCCCCACCCTGTTCATGGACTGGGCTTGTGTCAAAGCTAGAAGCCCAACACCAAGCCCCCACACAGCACGAACTCTACGACAAGCACATATGGCTTCAAAACGGTCGGCTGGTCAGAACGAACTAAACAGAACGCACTGAAGAACAGCAAGGCCTATAAAGAGCGAGCTGAAAATCAGTAACGAGCGGACAAGAACGCACTGAAAAACAGATACGAACTGACTACATGCACTGAAAACCAGATAGAAACCCACAAGCACAGACTGAACAGCAGTAAAACGATCTGAAAAAGCACGAGTCTGAAAAGCGCGAATCGTCTCTCACCAAACTTCTACTAACACGAGATTAGCAGAAGGAGCCCAAGGGGTGGCGCAGTGGCTATTGAACTTCCCTTTTCTAGTCCCATCGTATGTGTTATACGTCACCGCGTTCTTGGAGGTCGCAATTTGGTGTGACCGTGTGTATGCAAGACAAGCTTGAGCAGAATTCTGTTGGAAAAACCATCATAGCTTTTTCCGACGAGAATTACGATCGTGTGTACGCGGCATTAGACGCAGAAAATCCCCAATTGTATTTTCTCTAGCCTTTGAACCGCTAGCAGAACTCATAAGGAACAACACTGACATCAATGGTCTCACAGCAGGACAGAAGATTCACAAAATCTGGCTTTTTGCCGACGATGTCTTACTAATACTATGTAATCCTGAATCTTCCTCACACACAGTTAAAAAAATCCTACATGAATTCAGAAAAAATGACTTACCATAAAATAAACACCACTAAATGCTACACTCTTCTGTTAAACCTCTCCATGAAAAATATATCCAAACTTCGAGAGATATTCCCCTGCACCTGGGATCTACCCTCTATCACATATCTGGGTATACAATTGACCCATCCTACCTCTAATCTGTACACCACCAATTATCTACCCCTCCTATCACAAATACAGAAGGAATTCATCCAACTATCCAAGATTCACTTAATATGGGTGGGACGCATTGCAGCTTACCAAATGCAAATACTACCCAAATTGTTCTACCTCTTCAGAACTCTCCCAATCCCCATCCCTCAAAAATTCTTAAAGAAGTTATTGCTAGAGTGAAATCACAAAGCCTTATGGAAAAAATGCTAGCGCATAAGGAAGGCAGGATACATACTTATCATAAGTATTGGGATAGTTGGTTAACCATCCAAGATAACCCCTAGTGTTGAGATTGATGATACTAACAACACTCAATTATTGAAAAATACAGCACATCTAAGGTGTTATAGCAGTAACAGTGCTAAGGGATTAACGGCTAGAGCTATAAACATGAAAACTTACTATGGTTACTATTAAAACTTAGTACAAGCAATTTGTATTTCAGCTAATACATACTAAGAAATTTTAGAGTTAGTATTACTTGGTTTCGAAACTAAGGTATTGGTTATATTGCATGATCTACTTAGAATGACCGCCTTCCGGGTCGTAAACACAGTTCCTCAGGGAATAACTGGCAAGCCTGCTCACAGAATGCTCCCAAACAGGGTGACAGGCTTCTTCCTCAAATGCCAAATGCTCAACCTGTTTTATGGGGAACCCTGACATACTATGTGGTCTCAACTGTTGATGTAACGAACCAAGGAAACTCAGCTTTACTTTTATTTTTTGCTCCATGTAATTTGTATTCCTTTCTTTTCTGTACAACTACTTTGTATTCAACTACTCTGTATATCTTGTATACCATAAAGATCTAATAAAAATTTCAAAGTTAAAAAAAAATACAAAAATAAAAATGTGACTCACTCAAATGCTTTTGAATACAACTATTGCTGTTAGGTATTTGGTCTTAAGTCTGAATGGCAGTGTGTACAGCAAACTTTTACAAAGCATTTATAAAGCTTTTAGTTATATCTGGTTTTAACATTCCCAAACTGGAGTAAAAGCTTGCTGTTCTCACGGCCCTTCAGACTTGAATTTATAAGCTAAAGCCTAGGTGAAAGCAACCTTATAGAACAATTCCAGCAGACAAGTGCAGTAGATGTACAAGTACAGCCATTGCCAAAAGATTTGAGAATTCCACAAATATTAATTTTCGCAAAGCCTGCTGCCTCAGTTTTAATGATGGCTATTTGCATGTACTCCAGAATGTTATGAAGAGTGATCAGATGAATTGCAATTATTTTAATCTCCCTCTTTGCCATGAAAATGAACCTAATCCCATAAAAACATTTCCACTGCATTTGTAAAGAAGGCTTCAGGGTGCTCAAGAAAGTCCAGCAAGCACCAGGACCATCTCCTACAGTTGATTCAGCTGGGGGATTGGGGTACCACCAGTGCAGAGCTTGCTCAGGAATGGTAGCAGGCAAGTGTGAGTGCATCTGCATGCAGAGTGAGGCGAAGACTTTTGGAGGATCGCCTGGTGTCAAGAAGGGCAGCAAAGAAGCCACTTCTTTCCAGGAAAAACATCAGGGACAGACCAGTATTCTGCAAAAGGTACGGGGATTGGACTGCTAAAGACTGGGGTAAAGTCATTTTCTCTGGGGGCGTGGCCAAGATGGCGATGGAGTAGGATGCTTAGTCAGGAAGCTCTGCAGCCATCGCAGGGAATAAATCCTTTTATCCCATCCTGTGAACCTCCTTGACCGCCTGGGACACCTCCTGATCTCCCCCTGCGGATGCGGATGAGGAACCAGCGGTGCCTTGAGCAACACAGCCTGAGGAACACTCAGATTAATCCCAGAGGCGCTGTCGCACACGTGGAAGCAGTGCACAGCATGGCGACTCAAACAGAAAGGGCCGGAGCCTGCTCCTACGGAACAGAGTAATTTCGCTGCCTTGATGTAGGCTATCACGGGCTGTCAGTCTTCCCTCTCTGCTCATACCACTAAGATTGACACCGTACAACTTGAGATCGGCCTCATACGGCAGGATTTTGAGAAGGTGAGACAGCGGGTCACTGAGGTGGAGTGCCGAGTGGGGGACACGGAGGACACGGTCAGAGATCACTCGGCCTCCCTCCATACCCTGCAAGTGAGAGTGAAGCATTTGGAGGCGAAAGCTGAGGATTCGGAAAACTGAAATAGGCGCAATAACTTGCGCATAATTGGACTGCCTGAGGGGTCTGAGGGCCCTGACACTTCTGCCTACATGGAGTGGTTACTCCGATCACTTTTCCCTCAGGTGGCATTCTCGCCATACTTTGCCATTGAGAGGGCCCACAGGATGCCGCCCGCCCGGAGTCCCCCAGGGGCTCCACCCCGCACATTTATATTCCGGTTAAACTTCAGGGGCTGTGACCTGATACTCCGCGAGTCTCACAAGATGGCGGACATCCGACACGAGGTGGCCTGCCTGATGTTCTTTCCTGACTTCTCGGTGGACACCCAGAAGCAGCGCAAGTCATTCAATGTGGTGAAACAGGCCCTGAGAGTCAAAGGAATGCGGTACAATATGCTACTCCCTGCCCGACTCCGTGTACAGGACGGTGAGAGTGTCCAGTTCTTTACTTCCCCTAATGAGGTCTCACAGTGGCTAAACACTCTGCCCCACCATTAGTGGTGCTGACAGCCTGCTGCTTGTTACTTGCTCCCTGAGGATACCTTACTCCCAGTCACTGTGGTTTGTCCGTTGCATGGATAATGTCACGTACTGCCTTATATTGACCCCTTTGAATATGAACATGGCCTGACATGGGAGCTTACATTTGGTGGGGTTCGTGCCTGATGTGGATACCCGGGGGTCCCTTGTTTGGTGACTCCCCCTTGCATGACCCTTACTCTAATTATGGATGGTGCACCCCCGTCTTTCACCCTGGAACTATATTGACTGCCCTGACTCCCAGCATCTGGCCATCTCCCTAGATTCAGGAGGTGCTGATATGGAGGCGGTTAACCTGGCGGGTCCGCCAGTCAGGGGCGACACCTACCGGACTATTGCAGCCCCAGGCTGCTGCTCCACTTGATGGCCACTTCTCTACTTCTGTTTACGTGACACTGTTGCACCTTTTTCTCCCCCCCTTTTTTTTCCTCTCTTCTTTTTCTTATTTTTTGGAGTGGGGGGCTTCGGGGGGGTGTCACTTTCTAGTTTAATTTTTAAGTGTGTGCCCCCGGTCTTAACTGGGAGAAAATAAAAGAATTCTATATTATCCCGCTTGATGGCAGCATCTTCTACAGACTTGGACCTCTGTGATTTGAGAGGGCGCTATCTGCTTCGGTCCTCTGGTTCATGTCTCCAAATGATCGTTGATCATGTTTGATTTTTGGGAACAAGCACGCTCTGGTTTGGGGGTGTGCGGGGAGGGGGGGTTTAAGTTTAAGGTTTAAGAGGAAAAGTTATCTTAGTTATATACAGGTATGTAAGCTGTACTGTTTTTGTGGTACGTATTGTTGGTCAATAATCTATGCAATGTTTCTTGCTGAGCTATGGAAGATGGGTTTGATTTCCCTACCTAGGGATTTGAGTGCACTCCTTCTGCAGATTGTCTCATATCACCCCAAATTAACATTGCCCCCGTAACAATCATATCATGGAACGTCCGAGGTCTGAACACCCGGGTAAAACGTTCATTCGTTTTTAATTTTCTTAAACTCCACCGTCCAGATATTTGTATATTACAGGAGACCCACCTCACCGGGGGTCGGGTCCTTAGTCTAAAGAAACCATGGGTGGGGCATTATTACCACGCTACCTTTTCCTCGTATGCCAGAGGGGTTAGTATACTAATTCACAAGAACCTATCCTTTACACTGCTGTACCTGCACTTAGATCCCGGGGGGAAGATATGTAGTACTGCATGCAGTTATAGCAAATGTGCCCGTGGTGGTAGTGGGCTCTATATACCCCCGCCGGCGTCGCTGCTGGTCTTAAATACATTTTTTTAATTTATAGCGGGCTGTTCTACTGACAATGTGGTC
This sequence comes from Lithobates clamitans, assembly GCA_037952925.1. NCBI lineage: Eukaryota > Metazoa > Chordata > Amphibia > Anura > Ranidae > Lithobates > Lithobates clamitans. The sequence goes on from JBBGZY010000081.1 coordinate 10,596,699, forward strand.
CTAGAGGGGGATTTTAATATGCCTCCCTGTCCTGCTGCAGACAGGTTAACTCTGGACAAGACTGTGGAATCCCCCCTTTCTAAGTGGGCGTCCACATTCGATCTCACGGATGTTTGGCGGTGGAAGAATCCCCTCTTGAGATCCTACACCTGCCAATCAGCCTCCTATAGGGCCATGTCCCGCATTACTTGGTGTTTGCCACTAGCTCTATTCTTACTAAGGTACAGGATATCTCCCATCTGCCTAGGGGGTATATCTGACCACTCCCCCATCCTGCTAAAACTAAACATGAACCCTGCTCCCACTAACTTCCTCTGGTGATTGTCCAGATATTGGTTCTCCGACGACTGTATAGTACCAGGGGCTGAGTCAGCTGTGCGGGAATTTTGGACTGCCAATCCACCTGCTACATCACTCGCTTCTACTTGGGAGAATTTTAAATATCATGCTAAAGATCATTATCAGAAAACCATAGGTTGCGCCCGGCGTCAGACTGGAGAGGCACTGCTCCCTAAGAGGCCCAATACACTGCCAGTAGAGATGAAACCTATAGAACGGACTTACAGTGTGCAATGCGCGAGGTGGCACTTCTTCGGATAATGGCCACAAAGAAGTTGATGCTGCATCAGGCACAGCGGATCTTTGAACAGGGCGAGCGGACCGGGCGACTCCTGGCATGGCTGTCTAGGGAGCAGACAGCGATGACCTCTGTAGCTAATATTAGAAAGGTGACGGGACGGTTGTTGTCTGACCCCAGAGACATAAACAATTGTTTTTCCTGGTTCTATGAGGACCTGTATTCGTCCAGGGTACAGTACTCTGCCGATGAACTACAGACGTACATAGAAGCCATTGAGTTGCCTTCCCTATCGGAGGTAACACGTCAGAGACTTGACGCTCCGCTTTCCCTCAAAGTGATCCAAACTGCCATTAGCTCCCTTCAGTCAGGAAAGACCCCGGGTGACGATGGATTCCCTGTGGAATTCTACAAGGAACATGCTGACATACTTGCCGTCAGATTACTTGAAGTTTTGTCTGCCTCCTTTGACTCTGCCTCCTTGTCCCCTTCTATGTCTAGAGCTGTTATTGTTGTGGTTTCCAAGCCTGTCAAGGACCTCGAACTTTGCTCCTCATACAGGCCCATATCACTCCTCTAATGTAGATGCAAAGATCCTTGCAAAATTTTGGCAACCAGGCTTAATACAGTTATCCTATCCCTAATCCACGGTGATCAGACTGGCTCTATGCCGGGCAAAGGAACAGACATCAATTTGCGTAGATTGCTTACCGTGATTGCGAGCCCCACTGCTAAAGGGGATGCTAGCGTGGTGGCCTCCCTGGATGCAGAGAAAGCCTTTGACTCCGTGGAGTGGGAATATCTATGGCTTATTTTGCATAGATTTGGAATAGGACCGAAATTTATAATGTGGGTGCGCCTTCTGTACTCAAACCCGACGGCCAGAGTTCGCACAAACGGTGTCCTATCAACCTCATTCCCCCTCCACTGAGGCACCAGGCAGGGCTGCCCACTCTCTCTCTTTTCGCCCTTGCGATTGAGCCGCTGGCGGTGCTTCTAAGGGCGGCGACGGCAGTGAGAGGCATTTCATTTCCTCCCCTAACTGAAAAAGTTTCGTTATATGCGGACGATATGCTCTTATGCCTCCATGATGACCAGCAATCGCTGGGAGCGGCCCTGTCCATTATTAACCAATTTGGTGTGTTCTCTGGGGTCTGGGTGAACTGGGAGAAATTGCTCCTGTTCTCCCTGACAGATGCCCCCACGCTGGCGGGCCCCCCCCCCACCCCTTTAAAAAGGGTTGCACGGTTCAAGTATCTGATTATTCAGGTACAAGCAGACCTACAGAAATACCTAGATGATAATGACCTTCCCATCCTGCAACACTTTATCTAGCGCTGCTCAGTATGGAAGACACTTCCACTGACCCCAGTGGGGAGAGTGAACCTAATTAAAATCCTTCCTTAAAGTCCTTCCTCCCTAAATTTTTATATGCCTTCCATCATACCCCAGTCCCCATTCCTAACTCTTTCTTTGTCAAATTTGACCAAGCTATTACATCTTTTGTCTGGGCGGGGGCGGCTCCCAGAATAGCTAAACACACATTGCAGCTATCACTTACGGAAGGAGGCCTCTACCTACCAAATTTTAAGAAATATTTCTGGGCAGCGGTGTTGGTGTCTGTACATTGGTGGTTTACTCAGGACAAAACTAACTCAGCAGTTAACTTGGAGGCTGCGATTCTTGGTTCGTACTCAGAGCTTAGTAACCTAGTATACAGAGGTCCGAGGTACAGCCCCAGGGTTACTACGCCGATGAAGGTGACGGTGAAGATCTGGTGTCAGGTATCCAGCTACCTTAATGCACGGAATGCTATCTCTCCATACACACCATTGTGGGGTAATCCTACACTGCCACACTTCCAATCTATCCCGGACCCGCAGGTCTGGGCCAGGTACGAGATCCGGACATTTTGTCATATTTTTAAAGAGGGTCACCTTATGTCGTTCACAGAATTAAAAAGTAAATATCAATTCCCCCCCTGGATGTTCATCAGGTTTGTGCAACTTAGACATGCGGCTCGGGCTCAGTTCCCCGACAGGATAGACCTCGCTACTCACTCAGTTGAGTCCCTACTTACAGCAACTGATATTTATCGTACACTGTCTTCTATATACCTTAGACTTACTTGTAAGGACACCTCAAAAATGCTCCCACTGTTCGCTAAATGGCAGCTGGATATCCCTGAATTGACTGAGGAGGATTGGTCAGAGGGTCTGCAGCAATGCATTACACTCATGATCTCGGCAAGGGACAGGTTCGTGCAGCTGAAGTTTCTGCATAGAGCATACTATACCCCACACAGGCTATCCACCATTTACCCAGGAGTGGAGGATGTTTGTCCCAAATGCAGGAAGTCGGTGGGAACTTTCTTTCATGTTGTTTGGACATGCCCAGTCCTTCAGAATTATTGGCCTGCAGTGGTGGCAGATATAAATGGAGTGGCGGGATTGCACCTGGATGTTGACCCACTTGTGTTACTTCTGGGTATTACAGATAACCTGGCAACTACTAAACACACCAAGCTGTTTGTGTTTTATGCAGCCTATTATGCCAGGAAAGAAATCCTGTTCAGATGAAAGCTATCTGACACTCCAACTGTAAAAGTGTGGCGGGCCCAGGTGAATGCGATACTGCCACTGTTCAAACTCACATACATGGGTAGGAACTGCTTTCAGAAGTTTGATAAAATATGGGCGGCTTGGGTGGAAGCTAGGCACCTAACACTATAAATTTTCCCAGGGAATAACTGATGGGTGGCAGATATATTGAACTCACTCCCTACTATAGGAAACCCAAAAAAACGGTGGAGTTAGATTCAGCAGACTGATCTTGGGCCCAACCCTTCCTATTTCCCTTGCCTTCCTCCTGAGTACCTCTCCTTCTTCCCTCCAATTTTTTCCCCTGATTCTGGCTGTCAATTGCCAGCTTGCTCTCCTGTGGGAACCCTCCCCCCCCTCTTCTTGTCTTCTTTATTGAGATAGGAACCTAGAGCTCGAGGTTGTAACTCCTACATGACTGGTTCCTTCGTACATGGACTACACTGATTCCCATAAAGTCTGCTGCCTAAGTTTGTCCATGGTTTAGCTCTTGTACTGAAGTAGAATACTAATACCTTATATTTGAAGATTGCCTACCAATGGTATATGTTTGATAATGTACCAATATAACTTGTACACCCTGCTTTACTGTTTTACTGTCTAAGATGTATGATTTGCATTTTCAAGTGTAATGTACAGTTCACTTAATAAACATTACCTGTGTTAAAAAAAAAAGTCATTTTCTCTGATGAATCCCTTTTCCGACTGTTTGGGGCATCTGGAAAAACCATTGTCTGGAAAAGAAAAGGTGAGAGCTACCATCAGTCCTGTGTCATGCCAACAGTAAAGCATCCTAAGACCATGGGCTCACTCACAATTTTGCCTAAGAACACAGCCATGAATAAAGAATGATACAAAAACATCCTCCAAGAGCAACTTCTCCCAACCATCCAAGAACATTTTGAACAATGCCTTTTCCAGCAAGATGGAAGTGGCTTGGGGAACAAAACATTGAAATTTTGGAGCCAGGAGATACCCCAGACTTTAATCCCATTGAGAACCTGTGGTCAATCCTCAAGAGGTGAGTGAACAAAAAAACCCCACAAATTCTGACAAACTCCAAGCATTGATTATCCAAGAATGGACTGTCATCAGTCAGGATGTGGCCCAGAAGCTGATTGACAGCATGCTAGGGAGAATTCCAGAGGTCTTGAAAAAGAAGGGTCAACACTCCAAATATAGACTCTTTGCATAAACTTAATGTAATTGTCAAAAAAAGCCTTTAAAACTTATGAAATGCTTGTAATTATACTTCAGTATACCATAGTAACATCTGACAAAAAAAGATCTAAAAACACTGAAGCAGCAGACTTTGTGAAAATTAATATTTGTGTAATTCTCAAAACTTTTGGCCATGGCTGTAGAGTGGGAAACAGTTAGGACATCAGCAGAGTTTTGATGCTAAAGGTTTTGCTCATATTCTCTTCTAGTGACTACTGACAGATGATCTAATCTGGGGGTCCTCAAAGTCCTTAAACAAAAGAGCAACGGCTCATAATAATCCTATAGGCTTTCGTTTGAGCACTGCCGATCCGCTTTCTCAACATTATTTTTAAAGTAAAATGTTACAATTAAAATGTAGGTCCAACCAATCTTTTTTTTTAAGGAAAGGACGGAAGAAATCTCTCTAAAGTGAGGGCAATCCCCTCTTAAGCCCCATACACACTATCAGATTTTCTGCTGATTTTTTCCTTCAGATATACCAAAACCCTATAATATGAGGTCAAACCTTTGGAGTTTCAATTTGTATGCAATCAGCAGGCCCTTGCACTACATGGTTTTGTTAAAGCTTTAGGCAGTTCACCACAAACATGTGTCCACACTGGAATATTTTTCCTTACCTCTTATGGTCACCAGGACAGATAAAGATGATGAATTTCCCAAGAAGAGACATTGTAAGCAATACACCTTAACTTATAATATTGTTTCTGCCAAGGAAGTTTGTATTTGGTAGGAAAGTTAGATACAGGACAACTGATACAGGTAGATGTATTTGAAATGGACCAAATCACAACTTACTTTAAACATATTAATGAACTCATATTAAAAGTATTACATTCTTTAAGAGTTGATAAAAGTGAATGCCGCAGCCATCACACCGTGTATGAAAAAATACTGCTTTTCCATTTCTTACACTTCTAAAATATAATTGGGGAAATATAGCATTCATAAAACCATTTTTAAAAATTGTCTTTCATCTAAAATGTCACTTCTTCTAATCTGTTTTTTAAAGTATTTGTAACTTTTAAGTAGTTTGGAGCTAGGGTGAAAGGATTCCAAAGATCAAAGTAATTTGACCAAAGATCTCTTGTTTCAGATTTGAGTCACAGGAGAGAGAAAGAGAACAATGGCTAAACTCACTGAATTTATGCAACAGCAAAAAATTAATCTTGAATCTGACTCCTTGATTAATGTCTTTGGCTCCATCTTCAAGTCGGCAATCAATATTTTTAGATATATGTTACAGACAGCAAGGTCTCTTCTAAATTTTTGTACAATTTTTTTTTCTAAACTATATGATGTAGTTTAACTGCTTGCTGACCAGCTGCCGCAGTTATACTGCAGCAGGTTGGCACAGCGGCACAAATCTTCGTAGCTGTATGTTGGCTCTTTAAGATGCTATACCGGGCATGGTTTCCACTGGGCACCCGTGATCACTCTTGACAGAATGAGAACGGGGATCTGTGTGTGTAAACACATAAATCCTGGTTCTGTCAGGGGAGAGGAGACAGATTGTGTTTCCTACTAAGTAGGAACAATGATATGTTTCTTCCTCCAGTCAGTCCTATCCCTTCACAGTTATAAACACACCTAGGGAACACAGTTAACTCCTTGATCGCTCCCTACTGTTAACCCCTTCCCTGCTAGTGACATTTATACAGTAATCAGTGGCTATTTTTAGCTCTGATCAATGTATAAATGTCAATGGTCCCGAAAAAGTGTCAAAAGTGTCCAATCTGTCCACCGCAATGTCACAGCCCCAATAAAAATTGCAGATCACTGCCATTACTAGTAAAAAAAAAAAAATAATAAAAATGATGTAAATCTAACCCCTATTTTGTAGACACTATAACTTTTGCGCAAACCAATCAATATACGCTTATTGCGATTTTTTTACCAAAAATATGTAGAAGAATACATATTGGCCTAAATTGATGAAGAAATTTGTTTTTCAACGCAGTGCAGTATCGCAAAAACAGGCCTGGTCAGGAAGGGGGCAAATCCTTCCGGGGCTGAAGTGGTTAAATTAAACAATGTTTTTCAACACAACCTTCTGAATTTTAGTTTTTTAGAAAAGTAATTACGCAGATTTTGCAATAGCACTGTTGGGAGAAAAGACACCAGAAAGGGGAATTTGTGTTTTGTGTTCTGGGCATGTAAGTACAGTATTCTCTGTTAGGTTGTATACTTTTGCTGAGTTTTTGAACATGTGTTGCATAGGGACACATACATGTAACTAATATGTATGCATATTCTCTATAAATTATGGCACTTCATAGATGAAAAATCATAGTAGTGGGTCACAGATTTAATGGTTAGGTGCACCTCTAGCAAACCTCCCTATATTCAGGGACAACACCAAAGTACACCTAAGTAGATGTCTACTCTAACTAAATGGCATTTAGTTATGCTAAAGCAATGAGTATCACAAACATTTTCCATGATTTTGCAGCTACTTCATGGTCTTCATACACTTGCCTCAGTAAAGGCTGCAAGTAGTTTGTCTGGTCAGTTTAGCACTTGGGGTGCTTTTTTGATGTCAGTTTATGTATTGAGGAGTGTTTTATATAACAGTTTTATACAGGGGGCACTACTTTTGGTTCCATTTGATTTTACATGTATACCTACCTGAGGTGGAGTAAAGATGGTGGTGAGTCAGAGGACCAGGAGTTTCATTACCTACAGCCAAAGTCCATGGTAGAGCAACGAGTGCATTAAGACCTTGATTCACATTGAGGTCAAATAAATAAGGTGAGCATATTGGATGCATATGGGGTGCATACATGTATCACCTAGAGTTTGCAGGAACTGAAGAGATTTCTATAACACCACATTGGTGGTGGATTTTTATGGATACTTAAGAGAAGATTGTAGATGGGACTTTATGTTTCTTTTATTACAATATTTTTGTATGCTATATGTATATATGTTAATTTATGTGAATGCACTGCATTTTATGTATTGCATAAGTACACACTAGAAACATATGCTTTGTTCATATTTCATGTCCGAGGTCCACTTTAAAGTGGTTCTAAAGCCTAAAAGTTTCCGTGCCTAAAAAAACTAAAGCATTCTGTGCATTGAAGTAAAAAAAAACTTCTGTGACACAGAACCTCCTCTCCCCCAGCCCTTCCATATACTTACCTGAGCCCATTCCTGATCCAGCACTGTGCATGGGCGTAGCATCTCTCTCCGCTCTCTTCCTCCTCACTGGGCAAATTGATAGCTGTCGCTTTCAGTTTTAGAAGTGTTGGCCACATGGTCTGTGTTTAAAATGTTGTGCTCACATGGCAATCACATTACTTTGTTTATAAACAAATGGTTAGTGTTAGCATTAGGGTTAGCTCTAACATTAGGGTCAGTAATAGAGCTAATGTGTAGGTAAACCCTAAAATTAACATTTCTTGTTTTCTTCCTTTTGGTCTGTTTAATATACATTTTGAAGCATTTTGTTACGTCTGCTTAATAAGTGCAAAAACAACCTGCTGATCTTGTTGGAAATTCAGAGCTGTCCTGTGTCCTTAAAGCTGTTGTAAACCGCTGGACTTTTTTTTTTTTTTTACACCCTGCAGGGTAAAGGCATAATGTGCTATTATGCATCGCACATTATGTTAAACTTACCTTAAAACAAAGCCCTCCCACGCCAAGATCTCAGAGCTGCAGCGGGCTTCCATCTTCAGCTGTTTTCTTCCAGGTTCGTGGACTCCAGCTCTATGACTGACTGGAGCTGCAATGACTTCACTACCATGCATGCGTGCGGGAGCCGCCATTTGTGGCAAGGGCTTGGAAGGAACAACGTAGCTGGCTGTTCCTTTAGAGCGGATGCGCCAGTGATGTTACTGGCTGCATGTAATGTAAATATCTCCTAAACAGTGCCCGTTTAGGAGATATTTACACTACCTATAGGTAAGTCTTATTATAGGCTTACCTATAGGTAAAAGTAATGTGTGGAACTTTACTTCCACTTTAACTGTGTTACCTTTGTAGCGCTACCACCCACAAAAGCTGCTTAGACCTAACAGGTTCTCTCCCCCAAAGGTGCAGATGCAGTTAGCCATGCAGCAACCGTCCATGCACTCTGGCTCATTGCTTAGTCTAGGGGTTTGTCTTTTCTGAAGGAAATCTTGAAGGAATTGGGGAGGGAGTGCGGGGTGATCTGGGATATTCAAAAATGAAGGACAACTCTCTCTTTGAACAGTAGCGACATTGACTTTTCACTCACAGCTGGGAACCATGAGATAGATGGTAGAACAGGTGTGGCTAGACTGGTACAGTCTAAAGATTCACAGTGGGGGACCATGAAGTACCTTGTAGAATGAATATAACTAGACTGGACCAGTCTATAGGTTCACATCTGGGGGCCATGAAGTAAGTGCAGCAAAAAAAAAAAAGGCTCTACTCACAGCATCCTGAAACAAGGCCAGTTCATAGGTGCAGCCTCTTGTACAATAGTCCATGATTTAGAACAAAAGACAACCAGGGCATGCACCCCTCCTCCTCCTCTCAGCTCACTGATCCATTCCCCTGGGGAGGAAAAAGACCATCTCCTTGGGTTTCAATACTATTTAACAGTATCCCAGCCACCAACTGGCACACCTCCCCAGGAATTGGCTGGGCACTGCTCAATATTCAGGCTGCTCACTTGAATGTTCTCATCCTAAACTCTAGAAACTTCTTCTAGAGGTAGGGGGAAGCAATCAAACTCCTAACCTGTGAAGCTCTGAACAGACCAGACTATCACTGCTCCTCTGACTACAGCAGGAACCGAAAACTAAATTTACTATCAGCCTAACTATCAAGGTCTTTCACTTTAAAGATCTCTTTAAAGAGCTTTTATGTTTTAGATACCTGAAAGTAGGAGTGTTCGAGTAGTTTAGTAAAAGCCCCCGAATAGGACTGACACCCTTCAGTCCACAAAAATACTGGGTGTTGTCAACCAACAAAAGGGCTTAGGAACTGAGTGCCTTTCTGACAAATAAACAGGTATTCTTCTGTACTTGCCAGGTTTTAAATGGATTAAATACAGGAAAATGTGCATGTGTTGCAGATACGGTATATGCTGCATATGTTTTTTTTTTGTTGTTGCCCTGCTTCGAGGTACATCTTTGTTCCCCAATATCTAACCCCATGTTCCCCAATTATGATAAGGTGACAGTTTCTCCCAAAAAGGCATCTACTGACTTCCATATACCGTATTTATCGGCGTATAACACGCACCGAAATTTAGGAGGGAATTTTAAGGAAAAAAAAACTTTTAGGAGGGAAGTTAAAGGGAAAAAAACTTACATTTAAATGCCCATCATTGCAGTCTTCTCAGTGCAGCCTTGCCCCAGTGCAGACATGTCAGTGCAGCCTTGTCAGTGCAGCTTTCCCCAGTGCAGCCTTGTCAGTGCAGCCTTGTCAGTGCAGCCATGTCAGTGCAGCCTTCTCAGTGCAGCCTTCTCAGTGCAGCCTTGCCCCAGTGCAGCCTTCCCCAGTGCAGCCTTGCCCCAGTGCAGCCTTCCCCAGTGCAGCCTTCCTCAGTGCAGCCTTCCTCAGTGCAGCCTTGTCCCAGTGCAGCCTTCGATCCCCTGTCCCTGCTTCCTGGGCTTCAAAATCGCCGACCGCGATTTGAAAATGGCGCCGCCGGCGCCGAAATACACAGAGCCGGTCCTCGGCTCTTTCCGGCGGCTCTCGTTCACTTTCGGCTCCATTCGTAGTCCCGAGCGGAGCTATCCGAGTAGGTTCGGATAGCTCCGCACGGGACTACGAGTGGAGCCGAAAGTAAATGAGAGCCATTTTCAAATCGCGGTCGGCGATTTTGACATTTTGACAGCTCGGGATCACAGGGGATCGGCGTATAACACGCACCTGCGACTTTCCCCTGATTTTAAGGGGAAAAAAGTGCGTGTTATACGCCGATAAATACGGTACTTACCTTGCCTGCGCTCACTCACAGCTCCTTGACAATGGTAGTTTAAGTATATTGAAAGGGGTTTAGTTTTTCATATGGTTCTAAGAACATTACTTATGTTTTTTTATAATCAACTTGATGGAAAGTACCATCCCATTTGAGTGCCCCAAGATTTGTTTCATTTCTCATAATACAGACTGATGACTTAATCATGAGAAAAAAAAGTTAGGTATTGATTTAGGAAGGATGTTAGAAAAGCACCTTTCTTAGTTTAGATTATGGAAATATTAAGTGGGTGTATAGAATAGTAGTGGAATGATTGATAATGCACAATATACTAATTAAAACTTTACTCTTATCAAGTATAACTTGACTCCTTTCAAATATCCCATGCAGCTATTTTTATATGAATATAATGGCACAAGTCATGCTAAAATCTGCTATTTTTTCCTCAAATATACCATCTGTTCGTTTTTGTTTCTAAGTTAAAAACAAAAATACTTAGTAAGTATGATGTTTCTAAATGCAAAGTCCACTTCATCATTGCAATGCAGTTAGGTACCAAGTATTTAAATATATTGAAAAATGTATGACTGCAAAAATGCATACTTTAAGTTGAAGGTATTGTCATTTTGGTAATTTTACCAAATACATTATGTTCTATTAAATACAATCCAAAGTCATGGGGCAAAGTGCAAAGGAAGTGATTTAAAGCACAAAGCATGTGCTTTTGCATTGTGAAATAATAGCAGATTGTTCTGGAAAAAAATGTAACAGATGTGGAGGGCTTACATTACAAGCTTTTCATTTATAGAACAGTAATAAACTACCTAGTAATCCTCCAAGCTATTGTTTGGCTTGACTATTAATTCAATTTCAGCGTATTACTTAAGCATTTTCGGTAGAATAAGTAGAGAATTCAGAAAGTAATAATTAAAATAGCAGTTTTCAAGCTGTTTTATATTCACTAGCAGCTTGGTAATTGCTTTAAAGCACCTACCATGCTCAGCACTGGCACACCTTGCTTGCAAGCTCCACGTGTGGTGTTGTTTACTGTGTATGCATGCCTAATATGACACTGGTTAATGCCAGGGGTATTATTAAAATGTTGAATTATGTTTGTCAATCTAACAAATTCATTGTGATATGCTGTTTTGTATTGTTTCATTATTGGCCACTTAGAATTTTGTCCCTACCTCCTAACTTAGCTCCACCCTTCCAGCAGTATATTTTAGCCTCTGATCCATCCACGTGTGTATTGCTAGGGGGAACTTTAAAGTTAGGAATAAACTTCTCAACACTCTCTAAGGTGTCATTCTGTCAAGTCAATTATCTACCAACACCAGCAAGGTATTGCTATCTTTCTACAATGACATAAGTTACAGAAATCACACTTTCAATGCTTAGACTGAAAAAGCGGAACATGTTTTGTGTTTTTATTATGTCTTTTCCTTTGACTGCTTATAAATGCACACTAACAAACGTGAATTAAGCTAATACTGGTAATATAATAAACAGAATACAGGCAATTGGAACTGACCACAACAAAAAATTAGGTATGTTTCATGAATATTACATTTACAGTGTTTGAATACCTTTTGTATTATTATGTGCTAATATTTAAAATATTATGGGAAACACTTCTGCCATTACAAGGCTGGAGAGAAATTCTTCTAGCTGCATTTACCACATTACTACACCTTTATCTATATCTAAAGCAAAACATTTTTAGATTTGGAGAGCGCGGTGAGGAAATAGGACACCGTTTTTTTTATTTCTGTCGCTGTTGGGGATATTCGCCCTTTCCATTTGTCTCATTTCACCAAGAGTGAAAATGAGAGAAAATCCCACATTTTGAGTTGCACCAGAACAGAGATTGAGGGGAAATTTTCCAATGGGGACACTAGTTTTGGTGGCTATGGGACAGGAAATGAAGGAACTCTCAACGGGACATGAATGATACTGCATTATCATCATTATAGCTGGCATTTACAGTTCAGCACAAACTCATTACTACTTGGATTTTCACATCTCCCGTTTTGTGTCAAAACTCCTTCAAAAATACCAGTGTCTACAGCTACAGTTGTCACACCAGTGTCTATGGTTGTTATTTTTTTAGACTGTAATTTACGACTGTAGTAATATGTGCATGGGCTTTTAAGGTGAATGGTGAAATAGTGACCAACCTCTTTAACGCTTATGGCCCATACACACGATCTGAATATCGTACAAAAACGGTCGTCCAAGGAAGGATCTTACGATATCCGTATCGTGTGTACACTACTTTCGACAGCCAATCACGACCGTTCATCTGATTTTATTCGAACAGACATACCCGAAAATTTTCCTCGTATGATTCCAGATCGTACGATTTTCGTTTAGTCAGTATAGTTGTCGTCCGAAAATACAATACAAATACATTACAACACATGACATCACTTCCGATTTTTTTGTCTGTTGTACGAGAATTTTCGTGACTTTATTTAGCTATTCAATTTCTACTTGCGACTATTAAGCGAGAACGGTCATACGATCAGTCGTACGATATTCGGATTGTGTGTACGGGCCATTAGACCCCTTTCACACCAAGGCGCTTCAAAAATGCCCTAAAACGCCTTAGCATTATTACCGCGTTTTTACAGCGTTTTAGGAGCGTTAGCGGTAAAATTATCGCAACGCTGCAGGCGTTTTAACAGCATTTTTCAAACTTTATTGAAGCATGGGCGTCAAAGAACAACCCCACCTCCCTACATCACTTCCTGTGTACTTCCTGGTATCTCGTTGAGGTGAAAGAGGGTAAATAAAGAAGATGGAGTTCATGGAGCTGTTTTTGTTAGGCAGCACCGTCGCTATTGGGTTCATCCCATCCTCCAAGCGCACACCTCAATTGGACAATTTGCATTGCTATACGAGGACTTGAGAGTGCACCCAGTCAAGTTCAAAAATTATACTCGGATGAGCATTGCAACGTAAGTATCTATATCCTAATCCCACTCCCACATCCCTAACCCTAACCCCGCTCCCACTTGTCCCAAATCCCTAACCCTAACCCCGCTCCCACTAGTCCCAAATCCCTAACCCCAATCCTACTTCCACTAGTCCCAAAACCAGAACCCTAACCCTAATCCCTCTCCCACTTGTCCCAAATCCCTAACCCTAATCCCAACCCTAATCCCGCTCCCACTAGTCCCAAATCCACAACCCTAATCCTGCTCCCACTAGTCCCAAATCCCTAACCCTAATCCCACTCCCACTAGTCCCAAATCCACAACCCTAATCCTGCTCCCACTAGTCCCAAATCCCTAACCCTAATCCTGCTCCCACTAGTCCCAAATCCCTAACCCTAACCCTAATCCCACTTCCACTAGTCCCAAAACCAGAACCCTAACCCTGCTCCCACTAGTCCCAAATCCCTAATTCCAACCCTAATCCCGCTCCCACTAGTCCCAAATCCCTAACCCTAATCCCAACCCTAATCCCGCTCCCACTAGTCTCAAATTGGGATTAGGATTAGGGTTCTGGTTTTGGGACTGGTGGAAGTGGTATAAGGGTTAGGGATTTGAGTCTAGTGGGAGCGGGATTAGGATTAGGGTTCTGGTTTTGGGACTACTGGGAGCGGGATTAGGGTTAGGGTTCTGGTTTTGAGACTAGTGGAAGTGGGATTAGGGTTAGGGATTTGGGACTAGTGGGACTGGGATTAGGATTAGGGTTCTTGTTTTGGGACTAGTGGGAGCAGGATTAGGGATTTGGGATTTGGGACTAGTGGGAGTGGGATTAGAATTGGTATTAGAGTTTGGGACTAGTGGGAGTGGGATTAGGGTTAGGGTTCTGGTTTTGGGACTAGTGGAAGTGGGATTAGGGTTAGGGATTTGGGACTAGTGGGAGTGAGATTAGGGTTAGGGTTCTGGTTTTGGGACTAGTAGAAGTGGGATTAGGGTTAGGGTTAGGGATTTGGGACTAGTGGGAGTGGGATTAGGGTTCTTGTTTTGGGACTAGTGGGAGCAGGATTAGGATTAGGGATTTGGGACTAGTGAGAGCGGGATTAGAGTTGGGATTAGGGTTTGGGACTAGTGGGAGCGGGATTAGGGTTCTGGTTTTGGGACTAGTGGAAGTGGGATTAGGGTTAGGGATTTGGGACTAGTAGGAGTGGGATTAGGGTTCTGGTTTTGGGACTAGTGGAAGTGGGATTAGGGTTAGGGTTAGATATTTGGGACTAGTGGGAGCCGGATTAGGGTTAGGGTTCTGGTTTTGGGACTAGTGGGAGCAGGATTAGGGTTAGGGTTCTGGTTTTGGGACTAGTGGGAGTGGGATTGGGGTTAGGGTTCTGGTTTTGGGACTAGTGGGAGCGGGATTAGGGTTAGGGTTCTGGTTTTGGGACTAGTGGGAGCGGGATTAGGGTTAGTGTTCTATATATAGTTTTAATGAACCACAGAAGGGAAAATACATCACCTTCAGTATGTTGCCAACATCCCAAATTATTGCAAAAAAATAAGAACCCTAAAAATAGGGAACTTATGTACCCCCCAGTACTGTGGGACTTTGTAGGCGAACAAAAATTATTACGTTTCAATAAAATTATTATTTATTAGAAAAAAAGAATAAAAATGAGACAGTCTGAACATAAATCTCTACAAAAGTGCTTATGCAGTGAATTTTCTTTCAAATTGATCATTATATCTATAGATACATGTTTCTCTGTAGGCCTGACATGTTTCAGGGCGGTGTCCCTTCTTCAGAGGCGTATTGCAGAGAGAAATTATATATATAGAAGACACATTCTGAAAAGACAGGTGAAAACCATTTACATTAAAATATTGTACAGGATAAACATTTACATTTCACAATATGACATCCGACAGTGTCCAACATACATACCAGAATCCAGTCCTCAAAACGAGGATAGAGTACATGAAATATGCAGAGGAGCAGACTTTTGTATCAAAAAAGGAAGAAAAAGGAGTGATTCGATAAAATAACAATGACCACCAATTAGCCAAATGGCGGGCGTGGTGGTTTTTCCCCTGGATTCGGGAATAGCTCCGCAAAGGCCCCCGAAAGGGAGGATGACCCTGCCACGTCCAAACAGTGGCCCTAGAAAGGGGGGGGGGGCTTAAAAAGTCGCATTGGCTTGCTGTAGGCATTTTAAATTGCTGTAAACTGCTTTCTCCATAGTTTCAAACAAAGTGTATGGCCTTGTATTGTGACTGCAGAATCTAACAGTCCTTTGGTTGCCTGTGCAGCTGCATCTTAGAAAAAGGGGGGGATTGTTTTTTATCCCTATTTTATTTTAGTTATCGTTCTTAATAACTCCAAGGCTTTTCCCCAGTGATTATATTGAAAAAAACATAGTGTTCCATGTATATTGATACACAAATAGGGAAGGAAGGGGACTATATGTGCAGCCACAAACTTAACCACATAAACACCGTTTAGATTGCAATGGAGGAGATGGTAAAGCATTAACTCTTCTTCATCACAGAATGCATACATAATATTTATCATAAAACTTATTTGTTACTTACTTGTTTGGGTTTTAGCCATGTTGGACAAATGACTGCAACGTGATGAGCATTGATAGGTAGATTTTTAACACTGGGCAGGATGCCAATTGCGGCTTTTAAATAGCCGCCTGCGCAGTGTGGATCAGGCTTTCGGTGTCAGCAAGGATGAATCTGTGACGTCGCATATGACGCATAAGATTCATAACAAAGCGATGAACATGGGCAATCTAAATGGATAGTGGCCTCGAGAGAATGAGGGACCATGTCACTGCTACAAGACCGCGTCACACGATGAGGGGGCGGTACACAAATCGTAAAAAAAAGTGCAGTATACTACTCACGGAGAGTCCAATCATCACCACGGCAACTCAGGGGGAGTCCAATCAACATACCGGCAATTAAAGGGGCGGAGCAAGGGACCAAAAAAACAGGCAACAAAGCCGTGCAATAGGCTAGTCGAAGGGGACCCACCCTGCACTATGGCAACCAAAAATACAAAGGCATACTAACAACCAATAGATGCCAATCAAATACTAATCAGCAAAGACAGAAAAGTCATGAGAAAATCAGGGGACTTAGGACTTGGGACATCCAATGAAGGGGCCCCAGGGACACATCTGCACGGCGCCCACCCAGAGCCTAAGCGCTGGGGGAGCGCCATGCAGATAAGCCCCACCGACGCACGAAACACTGCAGTGACATGCCCGAAATCAGACAGACTTGCAGTGTGAAAGGACGCCATGCCGCCTTTAGGAATGGAAACGACATGGCCCCTGTGCGCCGGGCAGACACTAAACCAAAGCCAAGGGTACAAAAAAAGAAAATAAAACAAAAGCAAGACCAAAATGTCTTATGGACATACATCTGTATATACAGACATATTGCTCCAATGATTAAATAATTTTATTGGTCTGGCTGCGAAGGACACAGTCGGATGTGCATGGTGAAAGAATGGCAGGAATCAATGAATCCAGGACAGCATATGGGACTGCAAACCATCTGGGGTAAAAATAAGGGGGAACATCACACCCAGAGACCAAAGATAACAGTCAGATGTACAAACATATTTGACACATTCCTCATATAGTGGTGTCAGCATCATACATAAATATGTTAAGTACAGTTTATGAACAATGTACATTTATGGATATATTAACAGCATTACATGATAGACAAAACTGCACTATGAAAAAAGGTATTTTACAGAATCAAAATCAATTATCACATTACCCACAGATTATTTAAATGTTTAGTCTAAACGCACATAACTCTGATATTTTAGGGTACGCAGATCATTTTAATGTGCTAAATTATTCTTTTTCGCATCCTCCTGATGCAAAGCCATCTAGGAATAGACGGAAACTCATTTGAGTATTTAGGCCTGGAAATTGCGTTGCATTGAGGCTTGCGATCCAATGGACCTCCCTCTGGAGCAAGATCTTATTCCAATCACCACCCCTCGTGTCCGGATGAATCCGGTCGAGAATGGTGAAATGGATAAGGGGAAATTTGCCTGTGTGGTGGTCTCGCACATGTCGTCCCAGAGGAAGGTCCAGGTCCGCCTGCCTCATGCTAGTGATATGTCGTGCCGCCCTTTTGTGAAATTTCAATTTTGTCTTTCCGACATAAAAACATTTACATTGACATGTTAGAAGGTAAATGACCCCAGAAGTCTTGCAGTTCGCAAAAGTGTCTAGGCCTATACATTCTGCCATTTGGTAATTTAAATTTGGTTTGTGTATTCATATAACGGCAGCACGAACAACCACCACAAGTAAAAGTTCCAAACCTTTTACATGTATCAGATCGGAAAGTACCCGTATATTCACTTTTTACAAGATGGTCCCTCAAAGAGCGTGCTTTTCTAAAGGTGATGGTAGGTGTTGTAGATACATATGGCTTTAGGTTGGGATCTATTTGTAATAGGTGCCAGTGTTTCTGTAAGATACTTTTGATAGTCCTATGTTGTTTGTTGTAGGTGGTGATTAATCTAATGGCTGATTGGGAATTAGAAGATGTTTTTTTAGAGAACAAGATATTATGCCTTAATTGTCCCCGGGACTCGTTTAAAGGCTTTTTTTGGACATGTGGGCGAATAGCCTCAATCTAGAAGTCTCTCTCTTAATTTTGCTTGCCTCCCGAACAAAGTAAGTATCAGTCGAACAGTTGCGTCTAAGTCTTAAATATTGCCCGTATGGGATAGATAAGACTAATGGTTTAGGATGTGAACTTGAGGGTTCTGGTTTTGGGACTAGTGGAAGTGGGATTAGGGTTAGGGATTTGAGACTAGTGGGAGCAGGATTAGGGTTGGGATTAGGGTTAGGGATTTGGGACTAGTGGGAGCGGGATTGGGGTTAGGGATTTGGGACTAGTGGGAGCAGGATTAAAGTTGGGATTAGGGTTAGGGAATTGGGACTAGTGGGAGCGGGATTAGGGTTAGGGTTCTGGTTGTGGGACTAGTGGAAGTGGGATTAGGGTTAGGGTTAGGGATTTGGGACCAGTGGGAGCAGGCTTAGGATTAGGGTTCTGGTTTTGGGAGTAGTGGGGGCGGGATTAGGATTAGGGATTTGGGACTAGTAGAAGCAGGATTAGAGTTGGGATTAGGGTTTGGGACTAGTGGGAGCGGGATTAGGGTTCTGGTTTTGAGACTAGTGGAAGTGGGATTAGGGTTAGGGATTTGGGACTAGTGGAAGTGGGATTAGGGTTAGGGATTTGGGACCAGTGGGAGCAGTATTAGGATTAGGGTTCTGGTTTTGGGACTAGTGGGAGCAGGATTAGGGATTTGGGACTAGTGGGAGTGGGATAAGAGTTGGGATTAGGGTTTGGGACTAGTGGGAGCTGGATTAGGGTTCTGGTTTTGGGACTAGTGGAAGTGGAATTAGGGTTAGGGTTAGGGAATTGGGACTAGTGGGAGAGGGATTAGGATTAGGGTTCTGGTTTTGGGACTAGTGGGAGTGGGATTAGGGTTAGGGTTCTGGTTTTGGGACTAGTGGGAGGGGGATTAGGGTTAGGGTTCTGGTTTTGGGACTAGTGGGAGTGGGATTAGGGTTAGGGTTCTCGTTTTGGGACAAGTGGAAGTGAGATTAGGGTTAGGGTTAGGGATTTGGGACTAGTGGGAGCGGGATTAGGATTAGGGTTCTGGTTTTGGGACTAGTGGGAGCAGGATTAGGATTAGGGATTTGGGACTACTGGGAGCGGGATTAGAGTTGGGATTGGGGATTTGGGACTAGTGGGAGCGGGATTAGGGATTTGGAACTAGTGGAAGTGGGATTAGGGTTAGGGATTTGGGACTAGTGGAAGTGGGATTAGGGTTAGGGATTTGGGACTAGTGGAAGTGGGGTTAGGGAATTGGGACTAGTGGGAGAGGGATTAGGATTAGGGTTCTGGTTTTGGGACTAGTGGGAGTGGGATTAGGGTTAGGGTTCTGGTTTTGGGACTAGTGGGAGGGGGATTAAGGTTAGGGTTCTGGTTTTGGGACTAGTGGGAGTGGGATTAGGGTTAGGGTTCTGGTTTTGGGACAAGTGGAAGTGGGATTAGGGTTAGGGTTAGGGATTGGGGACTAGTGGGAGCAGGATTAGAATTAGGGTTCTGGTTTTGGGACTAGTGGGAGCGGGATTAGGGATTTAGGACTACTGGGAGCGGGATTAGAGTTGGGATTAGGGATTTGGGACTAGTGGGAGCGGGATTAGGGATTTGGAACTAGTGGAAGTGGGATTAGGGTTAGGTTTAGGGATTTGGGACTAGTAGAAGTGGGATTAGGGTTAGGGATTTGGGACTAGTGGAAGTGGGATTAGGGTTAGGGATTCGGGACCAGTGGGAGCGGGATTAGGATTAGGGTTCTGGTTTTGGGACTAGTGGGAGCAGGATTAGGATTAGGGATTTGGGACAAGTGGGAGTGGGATTAGAGTTGGGATTAGGGTTTGGGACTAGTGGGAGCTGGATTAGGGTTCTGGTTTTGGGACTAGTGGAAGTGGGATTAGGGTTAGGGATTTGGGACTAGTGGAAGTGGGATTAGGGTTAGGGAATTGGGACTAGTGGGAGAGGGATTAGGATTAGGGTTCTGGTTTTGGGACTAGTGGGAGCGGGATTAGGGTTAGGGTTCTGGTTTTGGGACTAGTGGGAGCGGGATTAGGGATTTGGGACTAGTGGGAGTGGGATTAGAGTTGGGATTAGGGTTTGGGACTAGTGGGAGCTGGATTAGGGTTCTGGTTTTGGGACTAGTGGAAGTGGGATTAGGGTTAGGGATTTGGGACTAGTGGAAGTGGGGTTAGGGTTAGGGAATTGGGACTAGTGGGAGAGGGATTAGGATTAGGGTTCTGGTTTTGGGACTAGTGGGAGTGGGATTAGGGTTAGGGTTCTGGTTTTGGGACTAGTGGGAGGGGGATTAAGGTTAGGGTTCTGGTTTTGGGACTAGTGGGAGTGGGATTAGGGTTAGGGTTCTGGTTTTGGGACAAGTGGAAGTGGGATTAGGGTTAGGGTTAGGGATTGGGGACTAGTGGGAGCGGGATTAGGATTAGGGATTTGGGACTACTGGGAGCGGGATTAGAGTTGGGATTAGGGATTTGGGACTAGTGGGAGCGGGATTAGGGATTTGGAACTAGTGGAAGTGGGATTAGGGTTAGGGATTTGGGACTAATAGAAGTGGGATTAGGGTTAGGGATTTGGGACTAGTGGAAGTGGGATTAGGGTTAGGGATTCGGGACCAGTGGGAGCGGGATTAGGATTAGGGTTCTGGTTTTGGGACTAGTGGGAGCGGAATTAGGATTAGGGATTTGGGACTAGTGGGAGTGGGATTAGAGTTGGGATTAGGGTTTGGGACTAGTGGGAGCTGGAATAGGGTTCTGGTTTTGGGACTAGTGGGAGTGGGATTAGGGTTAGGGTTCTGGTTTTGGGACTAGTGGGAGGGGGATTAGGGTTAGGGTTCTGGTTTTGGGACTAGTGGGAGTGGGATTAGGGTTAGGGTTCTGGTTTTGGGACAAGTGGAAGTGGGATTAGGGTTAGGGTTTTGGGACTAGTGGGAGCGGGATTAGGATTAGGGATTTGGGACTACTGGGAGCGGGATTAGAGTTGGGATTAGGGATTTGGGACTAGTGGGAGCGGGATTAGGGATTTGGAACTATTGGAAGTGGGATTAGGGTTAGGGTTAGGGATTTGGGACTAGTGGAAGTGGGATTAGGGTTAGGGATTTGGGACTAGTGGAAGTGGGATTAGGGTTAGGGATTCGGGACCAGTGGGAGCGGGATTAGGATTAGGGTTCTGGTTTTGGGACTAGTGGAAGCGGGATTAGGATTAGGGATTTGGGACTAGTGGGAGTGGGATTAGAGTTGGGATTAGGGTTTGGGACTAGTGGGAGCTGGATTAGGGTTCTGGTTTTGGGACTAGTTTAAGTGGGATTAGGGTTAGGGATTTGGGACTAGTGGAAGTGGGTTTAGGGTTAGGGTTCTGGTTTTGGGACTAGTGGGAGCGGGATTAGGGTTAGGGTTCTGGTTTTGGGACTAGTGGGAGTGGGATTAGGGATTTGGGACTAGTGGGAGTGGGATTAGAGTTGGGATTAGGGTTTGGGACTAGTGGGAGCTGGATTAGGGTTCTGGTTTTGGGACTAGTGGAAGTGGGATTAGGGTTAGGGATTTGGGACTAGTGGAAGTGGGATTATGGTTAGGGAATTGGGACTAGTGGGAGAGGGATTAGGGTTCTGGTTTTGGGACTAGTGGGAGTGGGATTAGGGTTAGGCTTCTGGTTTTGGGACTAGTGGGAGGGGGATTAGAGTTAGGGATCTCGGACTAGTGGGAGTGGGATTAGGGTTAGGGTTCTGGTTTTGGGACAAGTGGAAGTGGGATTAGGGTTAGGGTTAGGGATTTGGGACTAGTGGGAGCGGGATTAGGATTAGGGTTCTGGCTTTGGGACTAGTGGGAGCGGGATTATTATTAGGGATTTGGGACTACTGGGAGCGGGATTAGAGTTGGGATTAGGGATTTGGGACTAGTGGGAGCGGGATTAGGGATTTGGAACTAGTGGAAGTGGGATTAGGGTTAGGGATTTGGGACTAATAGAAGTGGGATTAGGGTTAGGGATTTGGGACTAGTGGAAGTGGGATTAGGGTTAGGGATTCGGGACCAGTGGGAGCGGGATTAGGATTAGGGTTCTGGTTTTGGGACTAGTGGGAGCGGGATTAGGATTAGGGATTTGGGACTAGTGGGAGTGGGATTAGAGTTGGGATTAGGGTTTGGGACTAGTGGGAGCTGGAATAGGGTTCTGGTTTTGGGACTAGTGGGAGTGGGGTTAGGGTTAGGGAATTGGGACTAGTGGGAGAGGGATTAGGATTAGGGTTCTGGTTTTGGGACTAGTGGGAGCGGGATTAGGGTTAGGGTTCTGGTTTTGGGACAAGTGGAAGTGGGATTAGGGTTAGGGTTAGGGTTTTGGGACTAGTGGGAGCGGGATTAGGATTAGGGATTTGGGACTAGTGGGAGTGGGATTAGAGTTGGGATTAGGGTTTGGGACTAGTGGGAGCTGGAATAGGGTTAGGGATTTGGGACTAGTGGAAGTGGGTTTAGGGTTAGGGTTAGGGAATTGGGACTAGTGGGAGAGGGATTAGGATTAGGGTTCTGGTTTTGGGACTAGTGGGAGCGGGATTAGGGTTAGGGTTCTGGTTTTGGGACTAGTGGGAGTGGGATTAGGGATTTGGGACTAGTGGGAGTGGGATTAGAGTTGGGATTAGGGTTTGGGACTAGTGGGAGCTGGATTAGGGTTCTGGTTTTGGGACTAGTGGAAGTGGGATTAGGGTTAGGGATTTGGGACTAGTGGAAGTGGGATTATGGTTAGGGAATTGGGACTAGTGGGAGAGGGATTAGGGTTCTGGTTTTGGGACTAGTGGGAGTGGGATTAGGGTTAGGGTTCTGGTTTTGGGACTAGTGGGAGGGGGATTAGAGTTAGGGATCTCGGACTAGTGGGAGTGGGATTAGGGTTAGGGTTCTGGTTTTGGGACAAGTGGAAGTGGGATTAGGGTTAGGGTTAGGGATTTGGGACTAGTGGGAGCGGGATTAGGATTAGGGTTCTGGCTTTGGGACTAGTGGGAGCGGGATTATTATTAGGGATTTGGGACTACTGGGAGCGGGATTAGAGTTGGGATTAGGGATTTGGGACTAGTGGGAGCGGGATTAGGGATTTGGAACTAGTGGAAGTGGGATTAGGGTTAGGGATTTGGGACTAATAGAAGTGGGATTAGGGTTAGGGATTTGGGACTAGTGGAAGTGGGATTAGGGTTAGGGATTCGGGACCAGTGGGAGCGGGATTAGGATTAGGGTTCTGGTTTTGGGACTAGTGGGAGCGGGATTAGGATTAGGGATTTGGGACTAGTGGGAGTGGGATTAGAGTTGGGATTAGGGTTTGGGACTAGTGGGAGCTGGAATAGGGTTCTGGTTTTGGGACTAGTGGGAGTGGGATTAGGGTTAGGGTTCTGGTTTTGGGACTAGTGGGAGGGGGATTAGGGTTAGGGTTCTGGTTTTGGGACTAGTGGGAGTGGGATTAGGGTTAGGGTTCTTGTTTTGGGACAAGTGGAAGTGGGATTAGGGTTAGGGTTAGGGTTTTGGGACTAGTGGGAGCGGGATTAGGATTAGGGATTTGGGACTACTGGGAGCAGGATTAGAGTTGGGATTAGGGATTTGGGACTAGTGGGAGCGGGATTAGGGATTTGGAACTATTGGAAGTGGGATTAGGGATTTGGGACTAGTGGAAGTGGGATTAGGGTTAGGGATTTGGGACTAGTGGAAGTGGGATTAGGGTTAGGGATTCGGGACCAGTGGGAGCGGGATTAGGATTAGGGTTCTGGTTTTGGGACTAGTGGAAGCGGGATTAGAATTAGGGATTTGGGACTAGTGGGAGTGGGATTAGAGTTGGGATTAGGGTTTGGGACTAGTGGGAGCTGGATTAGGGTTCTGGTTTTGGGACTAGTTTAAGTGGGATTAGGGTTAGGGATTTGGGACTAGTGGAAGTGGGTTTAGGGTTAGGGTTAGGGAATTGGGACTAGTGGGAGAGGGATTAGGATTAGGGTTCTGGTTTTGGGACTAGTGGGAGCGGGATTAGGGTTAGGGTTCTGGTTTTGGGACTAGTGGGAGTGGGATTAGGGATTTGGGACTAGTGGGAGTGGGATTAGAGTTGGGATTAGGGTTTGGGACTAGTGGGAGCTGGATTAGGGTTCTGGTTTTGGGACTAGTGGAAGTGGGATTAGGGTTAGGGATTTGGGACTAGTGGAAGTGGGATTAGGGTTAGGGAATTGGGACTAGTGGGAGAGGGATTAGGGTTCTGGTTTTGGGACTAGTGGGAGTGGGATTAGGGTTAGGGTTCTGGTTTTGGGACTAGTGGGAGGGGGATTAGAGTTAGGGATCTCGGACTAGTGGGAGTGGGATTAGGGTTAGGGTTCTGGTTTTGGGACAAGTGGAAGTGGGATTAGGGTTAGGGTTAGGGATTTGGGACTAGTGGGAGCGGGATTAGGATTAGGGTTCTGGCTTTGGGACTAGTGGGAGCGGGATTATTATTAGGGATTTGGGACTACTGGGAGCGGGATTAGAGTTGGGATTAGGGATTTGGGACTAGTGGGAGCGGGATTAGGGATTTGGAACTATTGGAAGTGGGATTAGGGTTAGGGATTTGGGACTAGTGGAAGTGGGATTAGGGTTAGGGATTTGGGACTAGTGGAAGTGGGATTAGGGTTAGGGATTAGGATTAGGGTTCTGGTTTTGGGACTAGTGGGAGCGGGATTAGGATTAGGGATTTGGGACTAGTGGGAGTGGGATTAGAGTTGGGATTAGGGTTTGGGACTAGTGGGAGCTGGATTAGGGTTCTGGTTTTGGGACTAGTGGAAGTGGGATTAGGGTTAGGGATTTGGGACTAGTGGAAGTGGGATTAGGGTTAGGGTTAGGGAATTGGGACTAGTGGGAGAGGGATTAGGATTAGGGTTCTGGTTTTGGGACTAGTGGGAGCGGGATTAGGGTTAGGGTTCTGGTTTTGGGACTAGTGGGAGTGGGATTAGGGTTAGGGTTCTGGTTTTGGGACTAGTGGGAGTGGGATTAGGGTTAGGGTTCTGGTTTTGGGACAAGTGGAAGTGGGATTAGGGTCAGGGTTAGGGATTTGGGACTAGTGGGAGTGGGATTAGGATTAGGGTTCTGGTTTTGGGACTAGTGGGAGCGGGATTAGGATTAGGGATTTGGGACTACTGGGAGCGGGATTAGAGTTGGGATTAGGGATTTGGGACTAGTGGGAGCAGGATTAGGGATTTGGAACTAGTGGAAGTGGGATTAGGGTTAGGGATTTGGGACTAGTGGGAGCAGGATTCGGGTTAGGGATTTGGGACTAGTGGGAGCGGGATTAGGGTTAGGGATTTGGGACTAGTGGGAGCGGGATTAGGGTTAGGGATTTGGGACTAGTGGGAGCAGGATTAGGGTTAAGGTTTTGGAGTTGTGGTACTCACGTTTGCTGCTTTTTTGTTTCTTGTTCAGCTTTTCCCACTCTGGTATATGCCTCTGTGCCACAATGTTCCATGTCTTATTTTCCTGTTTCGCTTTGCATAATTTACATTTTTCAGATCCCATAGTTCTGGGAAGCCCCTCATGGTGCTGATGAATTCCTCTGGCTCATATACTCTGCTTTCTCTGGGCATATTTTCAAACATTGATTCTTGTTCTATCTGCTCTCTCACAACCTCCATCTTATCTTAGCTCCTATCCACCTCTACAAACAGGATTTCCTGATTTCCCAGCATCCTACACTTCAGTGAGATCATGTGACCTTCCCACAGCTAGTCCTGTTGTTGTGCATGCTATCTTTCTGCTTGCATGTTTATCCTTTTGAGATCATGTAAAACAAGCAGTGTCTTGTAAAGTAACAAGCAGTGCCTTGTAAAGTAAAGCAGTGTTCCTTTTTTACTTCAAATCTTCATTTTCTGGGATTAATTCTTTTTTTGGCACCTTAATTTTGTTTTTTTGGCACTTTGATGGTCTGTTTAATCATTCTGACCTTCCCACAATTTCAGTCCTGTTGTTGTAGATGCTCTCATTTCTGCTTGCATGTTTACCTTTTTGTGAGATCATGTGACTTTTCTACAGCTCAGGACGAATTAGAGGCATTTTTCAGGCGTTTTTACAGCGTTTTCAATTCATTTCAATGGAGAGGGGCGTTTTTGAAGCGCTTTTTTCAACGCCCAAAAGCTGCTCCAAAGATGCTGCTTGCAGGACTTTTCTCAACGTCCCGCCAGTGCAACGCCTCAGTGTGAAAGGGTCCATTGAGATGCATGGGGAGAGTTTTATGAGCGTTTTATGAGCGTTATTTTTAGCGATAAAACGCTGCAAAAACGCCTTGTTGTGAAAGGAGTCTTATATCTTATAAGCTCTGTATTTACATAGAAAAAATGCTATTGCCATGACATGCCTGCTCAACATCAGCCACTATTATAATCAAACTTCATTACAGTTTTCCAGCCACTGTTATAGTTGTCCAGCCATTATAATACAGTATCTCACAAAAGTGAGTACACCCCTCTCATTTTTGTAAATATTTTATTATGTCCTTTCATGTGACAACACTAAAGAAATGACATTTTGTTACAAAGCTGTATGCTTGTACAGCTGTACAGCTGTAATTATTTAGATATTTTTCACTACTTTACATTGTAGCAAAGTGACATTTCTTCAGTGTTGTCACTTGAAAAGATAGAATAAAATATTTACAAAAATGGGGGGTGTACTCACTTTTCTGAGATACTGTATATAGTTTTACAGCCACTAATGCAACCTCATCAGTCAGTAAAGTATTAATTCAGCCAGACCTGTATAATAATAAGACCAGCAGCAACAGCCAATCACCCTATCATGTATTTGGCACTGCTGGTAATTTATAAAATCAAATCAAAATATCTGTTTCAAATCAGGCAATAGCAGCTTTTAAAAAGCAGTGTTCCACTTTCTCTCTGAACTAAGTGATTGAATTAGCTAAAAAAATCCTACCTTATCCATATTAATCATATGCACAGAAGACTTCCCTTCAATATTCAGACCCATGGTCACGCATATCCTATTTGTGGCTTATTTACAACTGGTTAAAAAGTGAAAAGTTAGTGAGGTCCCCAATATCTGAGGTAAAAAGACATATTGATCTGAGATGTATCTATGAAATGATTCTGGCTTACTTTGCAAATTGCAGGTCATTCAGAGACGTTTCATAAACATTGGGACTTTTGGACAGTCTATACCAATAATCATATGTGATAGCTTCCACTATAGCAATTTATCACTATGAATGCTGAAAGAGAGTCTAAAGTGATTGTTACCTGTATGCAAAAGTTGCATAGCCATTTTTATCTTTCTGTATTTTTTTCCTTTATTAACTGGTTGATGTCAGTCCTTGAAGTCACTACTTTTTATCTGGGACTATAATGCAGTTACATGTATCATCACTGATACATTAATGTTTCATACCCCTGGAAATGTTATCTCTATTTTACCTCATCAGGTTGATGATGTTGGTGTTGCACCTTATGCTCCATCATTTTGTACTCCAGTTTCACATTGTTAATAAATGCATGATACAACTCAATAAAAATGATTGAACATAAAAATATCTATTTCCACACCTGTACAAAAGCTGGGACAGCCATTAATTTTTTTGTGCAAGCTATTGTGCTATGCTATCTGCAATACCAACCATGGCAATCAGTTTTCTCCTATAAGATTACATGAGAATAAGTAGGAGACGGGTATCCCCTATTATACCTCTATTTTTTGTAGTAACTCGTATTTTCAAAACTTAATGAAATATTACAAATTCAACCATAAGGTTTTACTAAAATATCTGTTTATGTAATCCTGCTCATATACTGAATAACATTTTGTTCATGTGTAGCGATCCTTTAAATAATTATGTTCTCTGCTGTTCTAGCAGCATGTAAATCTAGATGTAAATTGTTACATTTTATACAAACTGATGATTTTGGAAAATGGATATGGTGGTCCTGTCTTTTAAACAACTGCCATACCCCAAAAGTGTCCTGGGAGTTTAATTTCACATTCAGCAGAGGTGTTCCAGTCGTGAGGATTTTTTGCAGCAAATGCTACAAATTTTTCTGCTACCTATTACATATAAGAAGTAATTTGTTTATAGTTTTAAGGTTGAGCTTAAAAGTTAGGTGTACTCCATGTGATTCCTCCATCAAATAAGTATATACGTATACACTCAGTGATCATAGAGGATACTGACCCACCTCTCTTGCTGACTTAGCTGATTTATGCCATATTATTTGGATAAGAAAGCTTATAGTACATTATGTAAATTTAGCTGCAGGCTAAAAGCAAGCTTTCCAAGCATAACAGCCTAACAATCTGCTTTCTTTATGGAAAATGGCTGAAAAGTTTTGCTAAGTGTAAGCTATGCAATTAAATGCCTCTACTCAATTTAATCTAAGTGAAAATGTAAAAAGCACATGAACTTTATTAATATATTCTTATTTATAAGAATTAAAACTTTGATAAACTGTAAGAATTAAATGAAATAGAAAAATGCCACATTACAGATTATTACCAATATTATATTTTGTTCATTCAAATATGTACTGAATTCTATTGATTTAAAGGCTGCAAAGCTGATTCTGTTTATCATATGTATAAGTTTTTTCAATAAAAACTGGCATAATCAAGTCAAGAAATCCAGATTTGACTCTACGGGGACTTTATATTGATTCTAAAAGTAATTTATAAAACCTGAATTAACTTTCCTATTCTTACTTAAAGTGAACTTACCTATCAAAAATGTCTACTATTAGCAATTCAAATTGTTGTTAGCTTTGGTTTCCATATTGTATAGCTATACCTGCCTAGCTCGATAGTGATAAATAATGGAGAAATTCACTTTATAATGTATACTAGTATTTTATTAGTTTAGGATTAGCTATATGTCTGGAATTAGTGCTAATGTTGTATGTGTAATGCCGCGTACACACGAGCGGACTTTACGGCAGACTTGGTCCAGCGGACCGGAGTCCAGAGGATAATTCGTTCGTGTGTGGGCTCCAGCTGACATTTTTTTTACCCAAAAGTTTGACGGACCTAGAAATGAAACATGTTTCAAATCTTTCCTACGGACTCGAGTCTGGTCGAAAAGTCCGCTCATCTGTATGCTAGTCCGACAGACAAAAAACGACGCTAGGGAAGCTATTGGCTACTGGCTATGAATTTCCTTGTTTTAGTCCGGTCGTATGTCATCACGTACGAATCCGTCGGACTTTGATTGATCATGTGTAGGCAAGTCCGTTAGTTAGTAAAGTCCGTTGAAAAGTCGCCAGACCAAGTCTGTTGAAAAGTCTGCCCGTGTGTACGCGGCATAAGAAGCTACAAGCCCTTGACAAGCATGACAAAGAATGTCATTAAGTGCTCAGTCAAATGTAATTTAAAAAAATGAAATTAATAATTGTAGTTTACAAAAATTGAAATCCTTCATAAAAACATGTAGATCCACATAACTGATTTTTGAAGAACAATTGAAAAATTCTTTAGATATTTTTTCTTCTTTATGCATTGGGGTTTTTCTGATATTTGTCAAATTGATATTAAAATGGCAAAATTGTGTCCCATTTATGGCCACCTTGAAAAAGTATAGTAAGCAGATAACAGTGTATAAAATAATGATTTGTAATTATTATTGACTTTGATTGCTTGATCAGTTTTGTTTACAAAAATGTGATATGGGCAACGCCTAAGGATAGTATGTTATTAATGGTCAATTAATCCTCTAATAATTTCTATTCAGCTTGATTTATATTAATACCTTGATAGTAAAGTAATCGGAGGCTTGTATTGACACTGTGGGGGTCATTTATTATAGCGCCGGGAAGTACTGGGCACTATTACATATAAAAGCGCCCACTTTAGGCAATTAAGATTTCTACAGGTGAATGTGCAAATGAAAAAGAACGCTATTAGCGGCGAACATACATTAGTAAATTCGGAACTCAGCGCTAATTAGCGATTCCGCGTACCGTATATACTCGAGTATAAGCCAAGTTTTTCAGAACATTTTTTTGTGCTGAAAATACCCCTCTCGGCTTATACTCGAGTCTGTGTCCATCTGCAGCCTCGTGCACCTGATCTCCCGGCGCTGTGACGTCAGTCTCGTCGACGGCCGTGCAGTGTAGCGCCGCCTCCGCCTCCTCCTCGTCCTCGCCTGTGATAGGCAGGACACTAACTCACTGCTTTGAAGAACCAAATCAGTCACGGACGAGGGACAAGGAGGAGGCGGGGCAGGGCTTTGTTACACTGGCCGCCGACTAGACTGACTGCATGCATGTCACAGCGCTGGAAGATCGTAAGGCTGCAGATGGATACAGCACCGGAGATCAGGTAGGGAGAATGGGCACAGTGAGGCATGGGCACAATTACAGTGAGGCATGGGCTCAGTGTAACAATGCGAGAATGAGCATAGTGAGGCATGGGCACAGTGACAGTGAGGCATGGCCCGGCTGTGTAACAAAGCACCGCCTCTGCCTCCTCCTTGTCCTCGCCTGTGATAGGCGGGACACTGACTCCCTGCTTTGAAGAACTGAATCAGTGTTCTGTCACGGATGAGGGAGGAGGCAGAGGCGGGGCTTTGTTACACTGACCGTCCACTAGACTGACTGCATGCATGTCACAGCACCGGGAGATCATAAGGCTGCAGATGGACACAGCGCTGGAGATCAGGTAGGAAGAATGGGCACAGTGAGGCATGGGCACAGTGACAGTGAGGCATGGGCACAGTGACGATGAGGCATGGGCACAGTGACAGTGAGGCATGGGCACAGTGAGGCATGGGCACAGTGACAGTGAGGCATGGGCACAGTGAGGCATGTGAGGCATGGGAAAAGTGAGGCATGTGAGGCATGGGCACAGTGAGGCAAGGACACAGTGAGGCATGGACACAGTGAGGCATGGGCACAGTGAGGCATGGGTATAGTGAGGCATGGGCACAGTAAAGCATGGGCACAGTGAGGCATGGACACAGTGAGACACGCACATGGACACAGTAAGGCAAAGTGAGGCACAGTGAGGCATGCAGATGGGGCTTATACTCGAGTCAATACGTTTTCCCATTTTTTTGTGGTAAAATTAGGGGCCTCGGCTTATATTCGGGTCGGCTTATACTCGAGTATATACGGTATATGCAAATGCCAATTTCTACTAAGTTATTATATAGCACTGGACTGCAACCATGATCCATGTATGTGAAGAGTGAAGAGTTATTCTTCTTGATTTATTCTGTGACATTTTGTGAGTGAGTGTAGAATAGTGATATTACCCTCTTATTTTTGGGAATTACATTTTGATTTCTGATGTTGGTACACCTATCACATTTTTTGGAGTCAAATTATGATTATTTGAACATAATAAAAAACACACAAAATGTGACCCATTTTATATTTGCATCAGCAATGGTATTATTTGTGGTTTGTAAAGACACCTGTGTGAGTTTGGATTAAGATTTTTGTGAGATGGAGAGTAACAAGTGAAAGTGACAGTAAAAAATATATTTTACCAAAACATCAAAACATTCCACATTCTAGCATTCTTAAAAACAAAATAGATGAGAAAAAAACAGAATAGAAGCAGCAACATTGTTGCAAGGAACATTTACTTCAGAGAAAGATACATTTCATCTCAACATTAAAAGTATTTATTTGGGGAAGTTACAATTTTACTATTAGAATCAATGGCTGAAACTTGCATTGGACTATAATAGCGCCGATTTTCATTCTCAAAAATGCATTTTAGCCCAGCGCTAATTTTGGTATTTACTATAGCGCCTTGTAAAAAAGCCATGGAAGCTAAAATGAGAGCTGTTTGCAGGTCTGAGCATGCTCAGTTGTGTTGGCACCTAGTTATACAGAGACGGGAATGTATCTCTTTTTTAGACTTTTAAAGATATTTTAGTGTAGAAATAATTTTTTCACACAGTTTAAAAGCAGATTAACATTAAACAATATACCGCATATTTCAGTACCATTTAGGCAATTATATCATGCTCTAAACATTACTTCCATGTGCGCTACTCCAGGCTTTAGCAGAGTTATACCCCGTACACACGATCGGACATTAATCGAACATTCTGGCACCAAAATCCATGGATTTTTTCTGACGGATGTTGGCTCAAACTTGTTTTGCATACACATGGTCGCACAAAGTTGTCAGAATTTATGATCACCAAGAACGCGGTGACGTACACCACGTATGACGAGACTAGAAAAGGGCAAGTCCAAACCAAGCGCGGCACCCTTTGGGCTCCTTTTGCTAATCTCATGTTAGTAAAAGTTTGGTGAGAGACGATTTGCGCTTTTTCAGACTCATGGTTTTCAGATCGTTTTCTGCTGTTCAGTTTGTGCTTGTGGGTTTGTATCTGGTCTTCAGTGCGTGCAGTCAGTTCGTATTGGAGTTTTCTGTGCGATCTTGTCCGCTCGTTGCTCTTTTTCAGGTCTCTCTTCACAGGCCTTGCTGTTCTTCAGTGCGTTCTGTTACTTCGTTCTGAGCAGCCGACCGTTTTCTAGCCATGTTGCATATACATACTCCTCGTAGAGTTTGTGCTGTGCGGGGGCTTGGTGTTGGGGTCCTTACCTTGACACAAGTCCAGTCCATGAACTGGGTGGGGAGGAGTTCATGGACCAAGAACTGGTTGCTCCAGCGTGATCAGTTCTGTCATATGCCTTTGCTCTGCGAGATCCGTGAGAATAATCCTAAAGATTTCAGGAACTTTTTCCGGATGACGGACCCCGTATTTCACCGTTTGTTGGCTTTGCTGACCCCCTATATCAGCAGGCAGGATACCTGCATGAGGCAAGCCATCACTCCGGAGCAGAGGCTCGTCGCCACCCGGTGGTACTTGGCGATGGGGAGAAGCCTGCAGGACCTCAAGTTCTCGACAGTCATCTCCCCCCAGGCTCTGGGGATCATTATCCCAGAGACCTGTTCTGCCATCATCCAGGTCCTGCAGAAGGAGTATATTAAGGCAAGATTTTTATCCTTTAATATCACATTTTATTGTATTTAATGTTTGATAATATATTGTATTTCTTTCCTCATTCCCTAATTACCATGATTGTAATATGCAGTGAATGTCTCCTTTGTCCTCATGCATGCTGGATTTTTATGTAATTATTTTTTGTCCTTCATACATATTTGCCTTCACTTACCTCCCCAGCATGGACTTCTGGCCCTATATTCACCTCATGTAGTCACTTAACAATGTATTTTATCAGCTCCATAGTAGTGCTTTACCCCACACACCCCCTAAAATGTTTTAAAATATGATTTGTGCTTAAAATTCAGGCACAGTGCCAGAGGCTTTTTTTTGGGGTCCCCAAATCATTTTGAACCCTCCCTCCCCCAACTGCTAAGTCAGCTGATACCAATTCTCTATCTATCCTCAATCATCTATCTACTGACTTTGCCAAAC
Organism: Lithobates clamitans; assembly: GCA_037952925.1. Lineage (NCBI taxonomy): Eukaryota > Metazoa > Chordata > Amphibia > Anura > Ranidae > Lithobates > Lithobates clamitans. Next base: position 10,629,951 of record JBBGZY010000081.1, read on the forward strand.
CCATACACACTATACCCATCTCTTTTGTGGTCAGATGTATGGATGAATTACCCAAAGCATGTAGTGCAAGGGCCTGCCTGTATACTTTCAAATGGTACTGTTTAAAGTTTTTGTATCCTATTATTATCTTGATAGGTAATAGCAGAATTTCCAAATGTGCTCAAATGTGTACAGTGTGTATTTATAACTTTGTATTCTGACACATCTTACCTGTCCAGTGGGCTGTCAATAGTGTAACTAAGGAGGGGCTGGCCAAAGTAATACACATTATTTAGGCATTCATCTCTCAATGAAGTGGAGAGGGTTACCTGTCCAAGAGCTCCCCCCTATAATGTTATAAATGGCCCATGAGAGGGGGGAGGGGGAATCTGATAGGTGTACCTTATACTTTGGCCTCAAATAAATGTTATCTTGATGTTGGCCAAGAATGTTTGTGTCTAATCTGCTTTCCCTGTTTATGTGCAAAATGCCAATTTTTTTTTCTTGTTTGACTCCACAGTTTCCTTCCAACCCACAGGAATGGCAGACTGTGGCCTCCCACTTTGCCCAATGGTGGGACTTTCCTAACTGCGGAGGGGCAACTCGGGGTCATACTATTTCAACTATAAGGGGTTCAATAGTATTGTGATGTTGGCGGTGGTGTCGGCTACTTACGAGTTCCTGTATGTGGACGTGGGGAAGAATGGCCAGATGTCCGATGGTGGAGTCATCGCCCAGATGGAGTTCTACAGGCATCTCCAGAATGGCAGCTTGGACTTGCCACCTCCAAAAGTCAATGTGGAAGGACTCCCATTCGTCTTTGTTGCGGATGAAGCGTTTGCGCTGGGAGACCATCTTATGCGGACATTCCCGATGAGGACCCTCACACCGGACCAGGGAGTTATTAATTACCGGCTGGCCAGAGCCAGAAGAGTGGTAGAGAACACGTTTGGAATCATGGCCAGTCGGTTCCGCCTATTTCTTACACACATACACATGGTGGAGTATAAACTGAATCATATTATCCTGACGTGCTGTGTTCTACACAATGTTTTACGGCAACATTCCGCCAACTATGCTGGCTCAGTTGGGCCTGAGGCCGGAATTCCAAATGAACCAACCCTGACGGCGCTTGAAAGTGGCCGTCCTGGCTTGCCCCCCCTGTGTGCCCCTGAGGCCTGTCTAATATACCTTGAATACTTTGCGGGTAGGGGGGCCATCAATATGCCAGACAATGTCTGAAACCTTTTTCAAATAAACAAAACATTTTAACTACTAAAATTGTTGGTGACATTTACTGCTTGTGCTTCTTTTAGCTGACCCTGACAGAAATGTGGTGAGTCCTAAAAATGGCGTGATTGTGTAACATTACAAAGCATTGTTGGGTGTTATTTACTAAAGGCAAAGACACTTTGCACTACAAGTGCACTTGAAACTGCTCTTGTAGTGCAAAGTGGCTTTTCCCTTAGGAAATAACCCCCATTGTCACTGAAAACACCAATTAGAGCACAACCAAAGTTTTGGAGCGTTGAAACAATAATCCACACATTCTTGATTATCAATCTTTTTAATACCAGCACAATCACATGTGCATTTGTAAAAGGTTTTTAAAACAAACCAACATGTTTGTTGTATAACAATTTTTGGGGTCACATTAGAAAAAGTAGAAATGTCCATTTAGGATAAAACAGGCATGTTTAAAACCGACAAGAAAGACACAAATTTTGAACTTACAAAGTTCACATTTGGTAGAACTTAAAGGCAATATCAGACATGAGTGTTTACAAACTGTGTTTGATATTGCGTTCAGATGGGGTGAAGTCACCCCAGGAAAAGCCAAATTTTGAAGATGCACACAAATTGCCGAATATCAACATGTGCTATCTGCCATCACGGGGGATCAAGGGACGTGTTTTTTGGGGGCAACCCCTTCCTTACAGCTACTTTATTATTGAGGAAGGGGTTGCACCCCCAAAATGCCTACATTGATCTCCCGTGATGGCAGATAGCACATGTTGACACACTGTGTGCATCTTCAAAATTTAGCTTTTCATAAATATGTCAAAAAATGTTAGAAATTTTTAGATCCCAAAAAGCACAAAAAAACAGAGGGATTTTGAGGGGTTTTAAACTCTCCCTAAAACATCAATGATGTTCTTCATTTTTTTGAACATCATTGATGTTTTTCTGGATGTTTTCCAAGTCCCTATTATACCCCATGATCTCCCTGATCAGGATCTGTGCACTTTCAGAGGTGAAATGATCTCGATCCACAACATCACGATCACCTAAAAAGATAGAAACAAAAACACACCATGTATTATAAATATGCCGGCATCCATCTCTTACCTGAGCCTGTGGTCGCAGACACTCACCTGTTGTGGTGACTAGTTCCACCACGTCTCCTTCCTCCTCCTCCTACTGCTGTCTTTGTGGGATTTCCCCTTCTTTCAGAGGTGGGGGGTCTGTGGTCTCCTCGGATGAGGGGTGTCCTCCGAGTCTTTTATCCCCTATGTTAAAAAAAATAGGTATACTTAGCACACAGATATTTCATGTCAGAAATAGAAATATGAAACATTGCTTGGAAGTTGGGTACAATTGTCTCTTTTGACAGAGTTCCAAGATGAAGAAATATTTTTGTCCTTTGTCAAGCTTGAATACCTACCTGTTTTGTACAAGCTTCACAGATGGAGACAGCCCTATAGTATACACTGGAGCACCTGTGTAGGGCCCCTAATAAAAAGGGTGTTCTTGTGTCCCACACTAGTGCTCCAGTGTCCAGATGTGAAAACTGCCGCTGAGTGTACTCTCCTTACACAGAATCTAGTTTGCATTACATTCTAGTTACAAGCCAATCTACACAACCAAATTATTTTAAGACAAGTAGGCCATAAAAAATGTATTCAAATGCATATGGCCAAAACAATGGTGTTTTCTAGACCGAACGAACAATGTTTCATACGAACGAATAATGTGCTCATGAACATGAAAGTTGCCATTTTAAACTGGACAGCAGTTAAGAAAAGCACATGGAGCAGCACAAACGTAATAAACATAAAGAATAGGAACACAGGACAACTACTTACTTTTTTGCAGCACTCTCCGAATCCTTCTGTACTGCTCGTGCTCCAACCACTGCTTCCTGAGCTGATCTTTCGATCATCGTACCCCGAAATTCCGGTGCAGACTTTTGACCACTTTCGCCATGATCTTGGCCTTTCTGACATTGGGGTTGGGGTAAGGTCCATACTTCCCATCATAGTCGTCCCTCTTCATTATGTCGACCATCTCCACCATCTCCACAAAGGACATATTTGATGCCTTAAATCGTCTCCTTCTGGATTGGGACGTTTCAGGCTGTGGGCTTTCCTCCTCCTCGTTGCTATAATTAACAGACACCTGCTCTGTCTCCGCCATGTGCTCTTCCCCCATTGTGCCGAACGAGAAGGGGCGGGGAATAGACTAGAAAGAACGTCAGGGGCGGGCAGAGCTTCACGCATGCGCAGTGTCTATAAAGCGTAACATGCGTGCGTAGTACGTACGATCTGTGAGCAGAGGAAGGAGTAACAGAGGCGCCGATCGTGATAGGGAAGGTAAGATTTAACATTGGGCCTATACTGCTTCTAGATTGAGGCCTGTATTTGCACAAGTTTAGAAGACTTTAGGCTGACATTAGGGTTTATCTTTTGTTGTGTCTTGCAGTTAAAATGGATATCTTGAAGGACCATGACTTTATGCCAATCTTCATAGATATGTTCAGGGAGCTGCCCTGTCTGTGGCAGGTAAACCACCCTGATTATAAGAACCAAACAAAGAGGAAGGCAGCGCTGGATAAGTTGATGCAATTTGTGAAGTCAGTGATCCCCACGACAGACATCACCTATTTGAAGATCCTAATTGGTGGCCTGAGGAGCACTTATCTAAGGGAGCACAAGAAGGTCCAGGATTCCCAGAGATCAGGAGCTGCAGATGACATTTATCTCCCGAGGCTGTGGTACTATGACAGGCTGCATTTTCTGGCAGGTCAGACTGAACCCAGGCCAGCACTCTCCACTCTTCCTTCCACGCTTCCTTCACCCCCAGCTGAGGCTTCTGACGCCCAACCTGGGCCTTCCAGGCAGCAACATGTGGAGGAGCCCAGCTGGAGCCAGGTATAGCATTCTTCTAAATATTTCTGGTTGTCCAATCAATGATGTTAAATAGATGTTATTTTGGAGTACTAATTTATGATTGTGATTGATGAAGCAAAAACTAAAACCATGTCCCTTTTTCATACACAGGAAAGTCTCAGCCAGGAGGTGGCCTGGGCCAAGCAGGTTGCCCGATACCCAGGTCCCTACCCTCCGCCTTCAAAGACAAAGTGGCAGGAAGAGGAGTAACCTGGAGGAGGCTGCCATAGGCCTATTTTGGAAGGCTAATGAGGCCCTCAGAACACCCCGCAGTGTTATTAGCGCTAATTCATGCTAATTAGCACCGCAGCGCTATAGTAAATGACCCCTAGTTTGTTCAATTTTTATAATTTCAACATCTTACCACATCTCCCCATTGCATGGTATTTATATTATTATTTCAATATTATATTAATATTTAAAACTTTAGATGCATACTTTTCTTGGCAGGCTCCTCTCTTACCATTTCAAACTGTTGGATAATTTCTTAAGTACTTATCTTTTACTCTCCTATTTTACTGTTGTCTGTTTTACTAATTATAAAGTGTTATATGTAAAATATGTAATATGTCAGGAAATACATAGTGCCTGGACAGCTACTTCCTTCTCTATGTTACTGATCTTTGGTAATCAAGAGTTATCTCCGGTGGGATCACACATAAAGTGTGGTGACGGTCAGGCGCTGGCCAGTCGTCTACTCAGGTGGCTTCCTGTTAACACTAGATTGTGCATGGCTCAATGGGACCAGGAGATGGTGAGCCTACATTTACTTAGCTGTGGGGATATCTTTGCATCGGCTGTGGCTGTACCCAGTGACAGGTGGAGACAGTGGATATTGTTGGATGCATGGGTGGGGTGCTGTAGTCCTGTGTGTGGGAGGAGGCATCTGTATGGGGGGAGGATGTGGTTATGTGCACATGATTATGTGATGGGTACTGTGTGGAGGGGGGATTAATTGAGAGGGAGGAAGGGGATGTATGCATTGTGTAGGTTGATCTGCTTGCTATATGTGTAAGCCCCAATGGTGGTGAGTTGTTGGGTTGGATGGGATGCGTGGCTATGGCTGTTTGTGCATTGGTGGTAATCTGGGCTGACATGGTCGAGTATATGTGTATGTGGGTGGGGGAGGGGGATAGGATGGGTGGGGTCTTGTGGCGAGGTGTAGGTGGTTCCTTCTGGTGGTGACTGTGTGGTGGATGTTTATGTATATGTGGGGGTGCATTCTTACGGACATGAGCACACGGTCTCTCCCATCCTCTACTAATACTGTTTTAGGAAGATATCTAGTATGCCCCATATTGGAATAGGGAACAATTCCTGCTTATGGTCATTTATAAAAGCAGGTTTAGTTATGTTAGCTGGACACCTTGTGATTGCTGTCATACATATATTGGAACTTTTAAGTTCTCTTTCTCTTAATATTCTAGATATTAACATTGCTACCCGCCTAAATCCATCTAAGGTATGATCCAGTGTCTGTTAGACTAAGTCCTAGGTTCTGGCACCTTAGAACATAGCAAAATATAAAAGAATACAGCGCTGTCAGAAAATGTATAATGTGACATACATAGATTGATCCGATGTCTAAAATTTAGATTGAATAATGAGCTGCGGTTACAAAAATGCGAGATACCCACAATGTAAAATGTTAGAAAATATAAGAAACCGCGCTACATGAACTTAGATAATAAAGAGATAAATGCACATCAAACTAATAAGTCCATCAAGAAAAAATGGTATCGATAGTTGTCCGACAGCAGATCACCATGGGACACAGATCTTCATCACCAGCAATAGTGACATCACACTCAGTTCACCATGGAAAGTAGTGTTAGAGATAGGACAGTCCTTCACCTTTAAAACAACTGCCTCTTACCAGCTCCCTTGATCTCTGGTCAGGAGATCAAATGCGCCTTTTAGCTTATAACCCAGCCACAGTCTCAAATAGGGATGGATATGAAGTCAGATCAACTCCTCCTATTGTCCTAAATGACCCACAAATAACTTGTCCAGTGGCCATTCATAAAAAGAAAAAAGAATCTCCCATAGTGTAAAAACGTATAAGATTTTTATTAGTAAAAACAGTAATGCACTCACATGTAAACAAAATGCTTCAGGCAATAATGGATAAACGAGCCGGCCGGCTCTCTCTACAAACGCCCGTAGCTTCCGGGACTGCGTGTATGTGTTGTGGTGGCGTCAGCACGCCGCTCTACCTTAGAACATAGGGCTGGGGTCTGGTTCAGTCCCTTTCTATGCTGGAAATTGTGAACAGCCAGAATGTGATGAAATTGGTGAGCACAATATTCATGAAATATTTTGTGATTGTAATAATTTTGTCTGTTACTGTAAAATGATAACATTATATGTGGACTGTTGTGATTGTAACTATATCCCTTTAAATTCAATCTGCAGTCTAGATGCATATTGAGTTTCCCTGAAGAAGCGGAGATCTATTCCTGTGAAACGCGTTGGTATACTCTATGCTCAAGAATCTCTTCATATACTGGGACAAGTATTATTGGCTAGATGCCATATGTTACTCACACATCATGATTTTATCATGTTTTGTTTATATTTGTACAATAAAATGTTATATTTTTAAATCAACTTTGGTTTCTGTGCTTACCTCAGTGACAACCTCATATCCTTAAAAATCCTATCTTTCATATGGGAGGCAATATCTCCTCCCATTTCTTTCTTTTTTTACTGTATATTATATATTGGGATGTGGATATGATTGTTTGTCCCTAGAACTGGTCAAACCTGATACTACAAAACAAGAGCATAGTATAGACTTGGGCAACACAAAATCTCCTCAATGTTTGTGTCCATCCAGATGGTAATTTTTCACTTTGATAAGGTGCATTTTGATTCTGAAAACTAAGCCTACTATCTTAACCAAATACTCACCGGCCACTTTATTAGGTACATCTTTCTAGTACTGGGTTGGACCCCTTTTGCCTTCAGAACTGCCTTAATTCTTTGTGGCATAGATTCAACAAGGTGTTGGAAACATTCTTAGAGATTTTGGTTCATATTAACATGATAGCATCATGCAGTTGCTGCAGATTAGGGATGAGCCCGCGGTTCAAGATGAATGTAAGTTCGACTCGAACATTGGGTGTTCGTTTGCTTGTGGGAAATTAGAGCACCACGGAACGCCACATAATGCACTGCGAGATCGCAGTGCATTGATGTTTGACGATTTGCCAAAGCATGCACCTGACCTGCATGCATTGGCCGATGACAGTGTGCTCTGCTGCGAGAGCCACAATTGGCCAAAGGCAGAGTCCCCCCCCAAAATCCATACCAGACCCTTATCCGAGCATGCAACCTGGAAGGTTAGGATAGAGGTGGATGAGCGAGCACCCCCCCTCCTGAACCATACCAGGCCACTTTCCCTCAACATGGGGTGGGTGCTTTAGGGTCCCCATTGTACCCCTACCCATTCACCAAAAAATGTGTCAAAAAGTAAAAACCACAAAAGACAGTTTTTGAAAATTCCTTTATTAAAAAAGAAAAAAGTGTCCTGCGATGTCCATCCTTTTTCAATCACGGTGCTGATGGACCCGAAAGAGAGAAAAAAAAGCTCCGCCTTGATGGGAGGCGTCCTGCCGACTGCTGTCTTTTCGTGGTGAAAGCTGTTATATAGGCAAGGGCGAGGCCACCCAGTGAGATGACCCCGCCCCTTCTGACATCATGTGTCATCGGGGCGAGGTCATCAGGTTACATCAGCGGGTCCCGCCCTTTTAACAGCTGTCACCGCGAAAAAACAGTAGTCGGCTGGACGCCTCCCATTTGGGTGGAGCTTTTTTTTTAAAAATGTCGGGTCCGCTATGGATTTTGGGGGGACCCCTACGCCAATTATTACTTTTTTCCAAAAGATTTTTTATTGAGAAAGGTCTGTTGTTATACAGGGGAATAAAGCTTACAGTGGTGTACAGTAACATTGAGAATTGAGCTTAGGGAACGTAAGCATAAAGATAACCTTAAGAACGGTAAATGTGAGACACATAGCCAACTCGTGTCATGGTAGGAAGTCCAAGTACGATTATAGTTCTGCAATCTTAAATGTGTTGGGTGTTAATGTACCACCTCGTCACCCCTATTGGGGTCTCACTGTGACGGGGGGCAATAATCAGGTTGCAGACCACAGATCTCTTGGAGAACCTACTAGTATATTAGACTAAACAAATTCACTTTGCATATTTTTTTAACCAGACCAATTTTCAGCTTTCAGTGATGTCGCACTTTGAATGACAATTGCGCGGTCATGCTACACTGTACCCAAACTAATTTTTTATAATTTTGTTCCCACAAATAGAGCTTTCTTTTGGTGGTATTTGATCACCTCTAGAATTTTTTTTTCTGCTAAACAAATTTGGAAAAAAAATGTTTTTTTTTGTTTCAGTTACAAAACTTTGTAAATAAGTAAGTTTTCTCCTTCACTGATGGGCCCTGATGGGGCTGCCCTGATGGGCACTGATAAGGCAGCACTGATGGGCACCCATGAGGTGGCACCAATGAGGTGGCACTGATGAGGTGAATTGATGGGCACTAATTATGGGCACTAATATGTGGCACTAATGGGGCACTGATAGGTGGCACTGATGGGCACTGATAGGTGGCACTGATATGCAGCACAGATGGGCACTGATAGGCAGCATGGATGGGCACTGATAGGTGGCATGGATGGGCATGGATGGGCACTGATAGGTGGCACTGATGTACTGTAATGTATTGTACTGATGGATGCCAATCAGTGCCAAACAATAATGCCTGCCAATCAGTGATGCCCATTGTGGGCACTGATTGGCATCCATTGTGGGCACTGATTGGCATCCCTGGTGGTCTAGGGTGGCATACCTGGTGGTGGGCATACCTGGTGGTTTTGTGGCATCCCTGGTGGTCCAGTGTGGGCATCCTGATAATAGATCAGCACAGACCCCCCTGTCAGAGGAGCAGCCGATCGGCTCTCCTCTACTCGAGTCTGACAGATGCGAGTGAGGAAAAGCCGATCACCGGCTCTTCTTGTTTACATCGTGATCAGCAGTGATTGGACACGGCTGATCACGTGGTAAAGAGTCTCCGTCAGAGTCTCTTTACGTAGATCGATGCGATCGGCAATGATCGCCGCGATGCGCGCCCCGTGGGCGTGCAGCAGCTTAATATCCTGAAGACGTCATATGACGTCCGGTCAGGATATTGAAGCCACTTTGCCACCGTCATTTTGCTATATGGCGGACGGCAAGTGGTTAAGTTACAACTATCAGTATAATGTGTTATTAAGACTTAGCAGTAAGACACTATATCTGTATCTCACAGTGGAGTATGATGCCAAATTAACCAAAACCTGGGAAAAGTGGAGGGTTGATATTCCCTCTTTGAACGAAGAGGAGTGGAAGGAGTGTTTAATCTCCTACATTCCCTCCATGATAGCTGCAAAAGATAGGTTCATACAATTTAAGTTCCTACACAGAGCGTACTTCACCCCACAGAGACTGGCGCGCATTTACCATCAAAGAGATCCCAACTGTCAGAGATGTAGACGGGAGGAGGGTACTTTCTGGCACATGGTCTGGTCCTGTCCCAAACTTCACCCCTTCTGGTCAGCAGTGGCCTCCACAATGAGCAGGGTCATAGGCTCATACTTGCCGGTTGACCCTCAGGTACTAATGCTTAGTCATTTGGAGGAAGTGGAGGGAGATAGATATAGTAAACTGTGTCTAACCTTTGCACTATACTATGCCAGGCGTGAAATCTTATTGCGATGGAAACTAGTGGAGCCTCCTACTCTGGCCTCGTGGAGAAGGTCGGTGAATATGGCACTTCCTCTTTATAGACTGACATATGAAAGTAGACAATGCCCACGAAAGTTTGATAAAATCTGGTCCTCTTGGGTTGATGCCTCCGGGGACTCTGAACCCCCTTCCCCATAACTAAGAAGTGAAACATTTTAGAGGACATCCTACATCTTATGGTCATTTTTCAGATGCTCGCCCCCCCCCCCTCATCCCCTTCATTCCCCCTCCCTCTGTCCCCTTCCCCCCCCTCTCTTCCCCCGTTCCCCCCCCCCCCGCCCCGCCATCCCTACTAGGTTTGACTGCATGTTGGTTGCCTACTTTACTCCACCTGAAGAGGTTATTACGCTTTAATGTCATAAGAAGTATTACTACGTTTGCATAACTGACATGTCTGCTAAATAGTGGCTTTTGATTGAAGGCAGATCCCGTTGTCACTTTTCTCATTGTATTGACTGTACTAATTTATTGTATTGTAATGCTGATTTGTTCAATAAAATCTTCTGTTAAAAAAAAAAAAGACTTAGCAGTAAGGCATTAAGTCCGAAAGTAATAGTCATGTTACTGTTTGCTATTTGTTCAGTATAACAGCTGGATAGTGTGTTTTCCCTTTAGTGTGTAATAGGGTATAAAAAATTTCAGAATAACTTCGGAAACCATGTCGGTCATACTCCTTGTACTGTAATTATAGAGTCATGTCATATCTATTACTTAGCGTTTGTAATGATAAATGGCCTAGTGTCTTAGGAGATGTCAATTTCACGTAGGGTTGCGGTCACCGGACCCCTAGCAACCTATACGAGATATGAAGTTTTTGGTAGGGCTAGGCATTGGTCAAATCAGGCAGATGAACTGGTAGGGATTGGTTATTGGGTTTAGGGGTGAGGGGCCTAAAAGTTGTTATTCTAGGGGTATTAGCATGCTGGGTGTATCCGTATAGTGTAGAAAAAAGGGGGGTGGAAGGGTGGGAGTCAAAGGGAGTGATGAGGAGATGGGGGAGGTGCATCATTTCTCCTCTCCCGACTCAGCATCATGTGCTAACAGTCTCCATTGAGATAGCATTTGAGAATATTCACTTGTTTTTTGAAAGTGGTGCCATCATAACCAGGTGTTCTGAAACTTGGATAATGTGTGTCTTTGGCTTGGTGTACAAGATCCTCCATCTCTGTCACTTTGTTTATTTGTCTGATCCAATCTCCCAATGTAAGTGGGATGGCCGATTTCCATTGGGTTGGTATACACATCTTAGCTGCATTTAGAAGGTGTAAAGTTAAGGAGCGATGGTATTCTTTTTTAGGGATGGAGGAGTGATGTAAAAGCATTTTGGCCAGGGAGAAGTATATCAGGTAAGGTGTAATTTGAGTAGTGAGGCAACATACTTCTTTCCAGAAAGGTTGAACCAAAGAGCAGGACCACCATATATGTAAGAGCGATCCTTCCTTATCAGAGCATCTCCAGCAGTTGGGGAGGATAATAGGGGAAATTGTATGTAGTCTAGGAGGGGTTTTGTACCATCTTGAGAATACTTTGAAGCTATTTTCCTGTGCAGAGATGTTAATTGCCCCTTTGTGAATATAAGAGTATATGTTTTCCCATTCTTCTTCTGAAAGGTCTAAGGAGAATTCCCTTTCCCAACTATGACTGGCTATGCTGGATTTGAAACTGTGGTCAGAGAACAGGATAGAGTTTATGAAACAAAACAAAAAAAAAAAAAGGATAGAGAACGAAATCAGGTGTCTTTGCGGGTCTTTCCTGGTACAAAGTGCTTCGATGTGTGTTGTCTGGAGTAGTCTGGGCGTGAGTGGGGGTCATTTAGAAAATTTCTTAACTGAATATATGTCCAGAATGGGAAAGATTGGCCTGGCATCTGTGCAGAAAGTGTGTAGTGTCAGGAAGTTGCCCTTAGCAAAGAAGTGTTGAGCTCGGACATCGGTAGGGGACCAAATTTCTGAAAGGAAGGTGTCAGATAGGCCTGGCAAGAAGTCTGGGTTGTAACGGATAGGAGTTAGTGGACCCTGTGAGGATGATATTGTAGATTTGTGGCATGCCTTCCTGAAGATTTTTAGCGTGTTGTCAATTAAGGTGTCGTTTACACTCTAGAGGTATGTGAGTTGAAGCGATCCATGGGAGTTGGCGTAATGGTAATGGAGGGAACGAGTGTTCTAGATGTACCCATGCTTTCATCCTAGAGTGTAGGTTCCAGTCTAATATCCTCGTTAATTGACAGGCCCAGTGATATTTAACATGGTCTGGAAGACCTATGCCCCCTTTCAGCTTGGGTAAAATCAGTCTCTCAAAACTCAGTCTGGGGTGTGATTTACCCCAAATAAATTCAGTGTAGATTCTTCGGTAGGATGTGAAGAAGGTCTGCAGAATTTTTATGGGTAACGCTTGCATTAAATATAATATCCTTGGCAGAATATTAATTTTGATTATGATGCACTGCCAAACCATGAAAAGAGGCCGTAGACCAAGATTTCAGGTCAGGTTAAATGTTTTGAAGGATCGGGAGGTAGTTTTTGGTGTATAGGTCATCTAGTTTGAAAGGCAGTTGAAATCCAAGATACGTAATTGAGTCACGGCCCCAGCTGAATGGGAAGTTAGTTTAGCATTGAAGTTGTGTTTTGATTGCTCATAATGCTTTATATGGCATTTTAGATGAAGCTGTGGAAGTGTAAAGAAGGGTGTTCAGGGGGACCTTAAAGTCTCCACCTAAAATTAGTATGCCTTCTTAGAAGGCTGAGAATAGTTGTATTGTTGATCGAAAGAAAAGGACTTGTTTTGCGTTTGGTGCGTAAATATTTGCTAATGTCATAGGTTTCCCATGAATTGTACCCTTAACAAAAATGTAGCGACCTTCCTTGTCTACGCAGGTAGCCAATATTTGAAATAAACAATGTTTAGCGAAGAGTATGGAGACCCCTTTGGACTTTGAATCGTGATTGGTCACATGTAGGGAGGTTGGGTAGTGAGCGTTTGAGAGTTTTGGGGATAGCGTCTGACTTAATGTATTTCCTGTAAAAAAGATAATGTCGGCTTTATTTTTGTGCATTGAGAGAAGTAGTCGGGAGCGTTTTTCTGGGATATTGAGACCGTGTGCATTTAGGGAGATGATCTTAAGGGAGGATTTAGTGTTTTTGGGAGATGGAAGTGTCATTGTAGAGGAAGACCAATCCACTGCTCTTCTAGCTGAGAAGTTTATTTACTGTGCTTGGATATCTTGATATCGGAGGAGGAGAAAGTAGACCGGTGGTAGGTAAAAAAAAGGAGGTTGGGGTAAGGGAGGGGATGGCAGGAGAGAAGGAGGGGTAGGATACAGGTGGGTGGTAAGGGGAGTGTGTTTGGGTGTAGACGTTATCTATTAAGGAATGAGAAACAAGGGTGGGAAAGGGGTAAGCACAGGGGAGAGTCCGGCGACTGGCGAGAACCTGCTCGCTCGTCCGGGTGGATCAAACACATAATAGAAGGTGCGGCCGGAAAGGTCCAGTGGTTAGGCTTAAAAGGATGAATGGGATCTTGTAAAGGTTGTTTTACTTACCACTGAGGGGATGAGGGCTTGTAGATGGTGGGGATTAGTGTACTAAATCTATAGGAAGTATCCTGCCGAGCTAATGAGGTATTAGAGCTTAATGGAGGAGGTTATGCAGGTGATGGGCATAGTTGTATGAGAGGTGGCTACTGGCTGGTTGTCAGGAAGGGTTGGGAGCTCTAGATGAGTGTAAGTGCTTCAGAGTCTGGCATGTGTAGTTTGGAAGTGAGTGTTGTATAGACCTGTGTCACCCAATTTTGTATGTCGACAGCTACTGTAAAACTGTATGCATTATCTTTACGGAACAGTAGAACAGATTAACAGTTTAACAAATATATGAACTATTGAATCTCTAAGCCCAGTACTCAGGAGTGTAATCTATTAGTATGTCAAACAATCATGCACAACTTATTGTTCTAAGAGCAATGTATCTGTCTGTTAGGCAAAAACAGAACCATGTCCCTGTGTGCGTTCTCTATTTACTGGGGTAGTCGGAGGAGGATGTATTATCACCCTTCTGAGAATTTCCTCCAACTACTCCAGTCAGTTTCTACTTATCTGGAAGTTTCGCCACAGCTTGAAAAAAAAATTTGCATGAGCCAGATGTGTGCATATCATGTTAGTATAGTAAGGATCTGGCTGGGTTATACCATCTGGATGGACTGAAAGAGTGGTATACTAGATATACCTTGCACAATTATCATGAGTAAAGGGTAACGAATTTCTCAGCTAGTGATTAGAGGGAACTGTCATAGTTAGAGAGCATTCCAATAGGGATCCACAGTAGGCATGACGTTCCTCCAAAATGCGTAGACTGTTCGATCAGAGTGCTTTTTCGGAGAATAGAAGTTAGGGGTATATGTAATTTAAGAACATTGGGAGACAGTGGAGGTCATTCACTATAGCGTCGCTAATTAGCACTAATCGCGCTAATTAGCGCAATTAATGCTAATTACCATTTTACTGCTAATTAGTGTGATTAGTGCTAATTAGCGCTAAAATGGTATTCACTATAGCGCCGGTAAAAAAAATACTCCCAAAATCTAATTTACTATAGTTCCCTGAAACCAAATAGCGCCCAAACCCTTACTATGCGAAAACCTGGAGAATTGCACATGGAAATATTGTTTAGAACATGATATAATTGCCTAAATGGTAGTGAAATATATATATAATTCCCCATTTTTTGTACAACTAGGTGCCAACACAACTGAGCATGCTCAGACCTGCAAATAGCTCTCATTTTAGCTCAGGTGTCTTTTTTTACAAGGCATTTTTTGGAAGTGAAAATTGGCCCTATTATAGTCCAATGCAAGTTTTAGCCATTGATTCTAATGATACAATTGTAACTTTCCCAATTAAATCCTTTTAAAGTGTTTGTAAACCCACATGAAAAAAAGACCTGCAAGACAAAGGCATAATGAGCTAGTATGCATAGCATATGTAATGTTTTGTAATACTCATTATGTAATACTCACCTGAGATCGAAGCCCCTGCTGCAGTGCACGTACACAGCACCGGGCGGCTACATTTCTTGCCGGAGTTACTTCTAGGTATCGCGGCTCCGACACTGTGATTGGCCGGAGCCACGATGACATCACTCCCGCGCTTACGGTAACAGCACACTCACTGAAGCAAACAGCACATTGCTTCAGTGCATATGTGCTGATGACCTTGGCATATGCAGATACCTTTTTATAGGCTTGCCTGTAGCAAAAAGTGGATTTTAAGGGTTTACAAGCACTTTAATGTTGAGATGAAATGTATCTTTCTCTGAAATAAATTTTCTTTTGCAACATTGTTGCTTCTACTAGGGATGAGCCCAATGTTCGAGTTGAACAATTTGGGGTGTTTGCGGCAAATTCGAAAGCCGCGGAATATCCTTTAAAAGTCTATGGAAGAAATCAAAAGTGCTAATTTGAAAGGCTTATATGCATAGTATTGTCATAAAAAGTGTTTGGGGACCTGGGTCCTGCCCCAGGGGACATGTATCAATGCAAAAAGTTTTAAAAACGGCTGTTTTTTCGGAAGCAGTGATTTTAATAATGCTTAAAGTGAAACAATAAAAGTGAAATATTCCTTTAAATTTCGTACCTGGGGGGGTGTCTATAGTATGCCTGTAAAGTGGCGCATGTTTCCCGTGTTTAGAACAATCTGAGAGCAAAATGACATTTCTAAAGGAAAAAAAGTCATTTAAAACTACTCATGGCTATAATGAATTGTTGTCCCCGGAAATACAGATATTGAAAAAAAACAACGACATGGGATCCCCCCAGTCCATTACCAGTCCCTTTGGGTCTGGTATGAATATTAAGGGGAACCCTGAACCAAAATTTAAAAAAAAATTGTGTGGGGGTCCCCCAAATTCCGTACCAGGCCCTTCAGGTCTGGTATGGATATTGAAGGGAACCCCGCGCCAAAATGTAAAAAAAAATGGCATTGGGATCCCGCCAAAAATCCATACCAGACCCTTAACCGAGCACGCAACCTGGCAGGGAGCAGGAAAAGAGGGGGGAATGAGAGAGCGCCCCCCTCCTGAACCCTACAAGGCCACATGCCTTCAACATGGGAAGGGTGCTTTGGGATAGCCCCCCAAAGCACCTTGTCTGGTGGTTGTGGGGGTCTGCGGGCGGGTGGCTTATCAGAATCTGGAAGCCCCCTTTAACAAGGGGACCCCCAGATCTCGGCCTCCTCCCCTGTGAGACACGGCTTGGGAAAAGTCCCTTATTAAAAAATAAAAAAATAAAAATGTCCCACGAAGTCTTCTTCTTCTCTTGCTCTGCCGACAGACCTAAAAAGAAGAAAAAAAATGCGACCGGCCCACCTCTATGGGAGGCTCCTGCCGTATGACGCATCTTCGCTTTGACAGTTCTTTTATAACTGAGGGCGGGGCCATACAGTGATGTTCCCAGGTGACCCCGCCCCATCAGACGTACAGGGACTTCCCTATGGCTTTCCCGGGGTGTCAGAGGGGGGCAGGGCCACCCGGTTACGTAAACTTTTTTGGTCCGTCAGCGGAGCAAGAGAAGAAGAAGAAGACTTTGTGGGACATTTTTATTTTTTTATTTTTTAGAAGGACTTGCCACAAGCCGTGTCTTGTCATTTTTACCATTTTGACACTTTTTTTGTGAAATGGTAGGGGTACATTTGTACCCCGTTCCATTTCACACAGGGGGAGGCCTGGGATCTGGGGGTCCCCTTGTTAAAGGGGGCTTCTAGATTCTGATAAGCCCCCTGCCCACAGACCCCACAACCACCGGACAAGGGTTGTTTGGATGGGGCCCTTGTCCCCATCAACATGGGGACAAGGTGCTTTGTGGGGCTACCCCAAAGCACCCTTCCCATGTTGAGGGCATGTGGCCTGGTACGGTTCAGATAGGGGGGGTGCTCCCTCATCCTCCCTCTGTTCCTACGGCCTGCCAGGTTGCGTGCTTGGATAAGGGTCTGGTATAGATTTTTGGGGGGACCCCCACGCCATTTTTTTTTAAAATTTTGGCATGGGGTTCCCCTTAAAATCCATACCAGACCTGAAGGGTATGGTATGGATTTTGAGGGGGACCCCCACGCCATTTTTTTTCAATTTTGGTATGGGGTTCCCCTTAATATTCATACCAGACCCAAAGGGACTGGTAATGGACTGGGAGGATGCCATGCCATTTTTTTCAATGACTTCTTTTATCTGTATTGCCGGGACCGACAATTCATTATAGCCGCGAGTAGTTTTAAATGACTTTTTTCCTTTAGAAATGTAATTTTGCTCTCAGACTGTTCTAAACATGGGAAACATGCGCCACTTTACAGGCATACTATAGACACCCCCCATGTACGCAATTTAAAGGAATATTTCACTTTTATTGTTTCACTTTAAGCATTAATAAAATCACTGCTCCCGAAAAAACAGCCGTTTTTAAAAAAAATGTTTGCATTGATACATGTCCTCTGGGGCAGGACCCAGGTCCCCAAACACTTTTTATGACAATAACTTGCATATAAGCCTTTAAAATGAGCACTTTTGATTATTCATGTTTGTGTCCCATAGACTTTAATGGTGTTCACGTGTTTGAACAAATTTTTTGCCTGTTCGCATGTTATGCTGCGAACCGAATCGGGGGGTGTTCGGCTCATCCCTAGCTTCTACTTCAAATATTTTGTTTTTAAGAATGCTAGAATGTGGAATGTTTTGATGTTTTGGTAAAATATATTTTTCTCTGTCACTTTCACTTGTTACTCGCCATCTCACAACAATCTTTACCCAAACTCACACAGGTGTCTTTACAAAGCACAAATACCATTGCTGATGCAAATATAAAATGAGTCACAATTTTTTGTGCTTTTTATTATTTCCAAATAATCATGATTTGAGCCCAAAAAATGTGATATGTGTACCAACATCTGAAATCAAAATGTGATTCCCATTTGAGGGTAATATCACATTCTACACTCACCCACAAAGAACCAGCAAATATCACAGAATAAATCAATAAGAATAACTCTTGAGTAATGTAATTCCATCACCTGTATGTCCAAAGAAATGCAGTATATATGTGTATTTATGTGTAGGAGGTTCTTACGTGTGGTAGCTCCATGGCTTAGGGGTTAGAACTTCTGCTTAGCATCCCCGAGAATCTGGGTTCTGAATCCCAAACATGCTGCTTCATGTAGAGACATTGGCTCATCTCTCAGGTCCTAAAACTATGTCTAAATGTAGTGTTTATGTGTAGGAGGGTTCCACCACCATTGTAAATCTTGACAGATACACTATCTAGTCAAAAGTATTGGGACACCCACCTTTACACACATGAACTTTATTGTCAGCCCAGTCTTAGTCTGTAGGGTTAAAAATTGATTTGGCCCACCTTTTGCAGCTATAACAGCTTCTGGGAAGACTAGGAAGGCTGTCCATAAGGTTTAATGTGTCTATGGGAATGTTTGACCATTCTTCCAGAAGTGCATTTGTGAGGCCACGCACTGATGTTGGATGAGAAGGCCTGGCTCGCAGTCTCTTCTCTAATTCAGGCCAAAAGGTGTTCTATCAGATAGAGGTCAGGACTCTGTTCAGTCAGTCAAGTTCCTCCACCCCAAACTCACTCATCCATGTCTTTTGGACCTTGCTTTGTGCAGTCATGTTGGAACAGGAAAGGGCTATACCCAAACTGTTCCCACAAAGTTGGGAGCATGAAATTGTCCAAAAAGTCTTGGTATGCTGTTGCCTTAACTTAACTTCCCTTCACTGGAACTAAGAGGCCAAGCCCAACCCCTGAAAAACAACCCCACATCATAATCCCCCCTCCACCAAATTATTTGGACCAGTGCACAAAGCAGAGTCCTGACCTCAACACAACAGGATGAAATAGAGCGGAGACTGTAAGCCAGGCCTTCTTGTCCAACATCAGTTCCTGACATTACAAAGGCACTTGAAAGAATGGTCAAACATTCCCATAGACACACTCGTAAACCTTGTGGATAGCCTTCCCAGAATAGTTGAAGCTGTTATAACTGCAAAGGGTGGGCCAAATTAATTTTGAACCCTACGGACTAAGACTGGGATGCCATTACAGTTCATGTGCATTGAAAGGCAGGTGTCCCAATACTTAGGCCAATATATTGTATATTGCTTGTGACACTGAGCATGGCTATGGACTTAGGGCTGGTTCACACCACAGAAATGCAGAGAACATGTGTGAGGCTGTCTGCTGGTGGGCAGCCTCACACATGCTCTGTCTAGCAGCAATTCTGACTAGCAGCACTGGGGTTGCTGGTTCAATTCCCCAACATGCGAATGCTTGTGTTGAAGTTTATATGTTCTCCCTGTGTGGGTTTCTCACCACAATCTAAAGACATGCTGGCATTTTATTTGTCTCCTGTTGAAATAGTCTCTAATGTAAGAAAGTTAGTTTTGGACTTTAGATTGGAAGCTCATTGCAGCCAGGGACTGATGTTAATGTTTGTTAGCACTAATCATGCCCAGGGACATTTAAAATTGTAGGGTTTACACTGTACAGGTATATATGCTTAGAAAACTGTTGCTTTGTTTATGTGCATGCAAATGGACTTTGATCTTTGGCCTGTAGTTGGAGATTTGATGCACATAGCCAAGGGCTAGCATAGTTCCAAATAGTATTATGTGTTCCTGTCCATCAGGTGTACTTCTATTGAGCGTGTGTCAGTGTGCTAACAGTACAACCTACCTTATATAAGGGGGTGAAGTGGGGGGGTTGTTTGGCCTGAGAAGGCCAGGTTTTTTGCTGTGATTTGTGGGGGGGAGAAGGAATTATATTGTGCCTATTGACAAACGCCCAACTAGGGCTGTTTGTTTGATGAAATTCTTTCAATCAAAAGTAGGTTTATGTGGCCATGCTGTCAATGTTGTGTGTGTAATGTTCCTGTCTGACTCTGACCATGCAAACATGGTTTGGTAGCATGTGCTGACCTTCTACTCTTTGATCTCATTGCTTAATCATGTACACAGAAATGCAGCTTCCAGCAGAACATGGTCACCAATGTATGTATGTGTGTGGATTTGTGGGGTGGTGGTGGGTGTTATATTTTGAACATGTGCTTTTTTAATATTATGTTGGAATGCTTTGTAAGAATGACTGTTAAGTATGTTTCTATAATCTTGCAGATAAAAATGTGATGCATTGCCGTTATACACTGAAAGTAAAGCTGTGTCCACTCTAAGGTTTAGACAAATTTTAGACTGTAAGCTCCTATGAGCAGGGCCCTTAAAACCCAATTGCTAACTGTTTTGCTAAATGTAGCACCATATATCCTGTAGAAATTTTTTTGAAGCTATTAAATTAACGTACATAATTTTGTTTCTGCTGGCAAAATAAAAGTACATTATTGAGCTTGTTTGTTTTTTTTTCTCTTTTCTTTCTTCTTTTTAATTAGTTTTGGGGGTGGTGGTTTTGGGGAATTGCAATATCTTTTATATCTTATCATTTCTATATGTATTTGTGCACCAAAAAAGAATCTCTTCGGCACACCTGCAAGTAAATGATAAAGCTGGAGTCTTTATATATAACAGCTGTGGAGAATTGCAGGTAGGGATGAGCTTCGCGTTCGAGTCAAACCCATGTTCGACTCGAACATCGGCTGTTCAATCGTTCGCCGAATTGCAAACGTTATGGACCGTTCGCGCCAAATTCGGGTGCCGCATCATGGCCCATAATTTACTGTGGCATCACAGTGCATTGCTGGCTGATGATTGGCCAAGCATGCACTATGGCCAATCACAGCGCCGTCTGTAGAGAGAGAGCTGTAATTGGCCAAAGCCAGGGTGGCTTTGGCCAATTATGGCTCAGGGGGTTTAGAACACGCCCCACACTATTTAAGGCCGCCTGCACGGCGGCCCTGTGTAGTGTGTTCCGGCGTGCTGAGAGATAGAGAGAGAGACAGTGTCATTTCATTTGAGTTAGCTAGATTAGGCAGGACAGTCAGTGAGTTAGCTGCACTTACAGTGTATTGTGGATATATATGCGCCTCAGGTGTTGCATATATATATATATATATATATATATATATATATATATATACACTGTATTCAGTTTAGCTAGATCCGTTCCTGTTATCTTCCTACTGACAGGCAGGCTTGTCTTGTTACAGTATTTACAGCTACCTGAAGAAAATTGCTGGTGTTCTTTTGATCCTATTAGTACCACAGTCAGGCAGCTAGACTATTTACAGTTAGTGTAGTACGTCCTCCTCACAGTGTTCAGCTTAAACTACAAGTTAGTGTAGTGAGACCTCTGCACAGTGTTCAGCTAAAGCTACAAGTTAGTGTAGTGCATCCTGCTCACAGTGTTCAGCTAAAACTACAAGTTAGTGTAGTGTGACCTCTGCGCAGTGTTCAGCTAAAGCTACAAGTTAGTGTAGTGCGTCCTGCTCACAGTGTTCAGCTAAAACTACAAGTTAGTGTAGTGCGACCTCTGCACAGTGTTCAGCTAAAACTACAAGTTAGTGTAGTGAGACCTCTGCACAGTGTTTAGCTAAAGCTACAAGTTAGTGTAGTGCGTCCTCCTCACAGTGTTCATCTAAAGCTACAAGTTAGTTTAGTGTGACCTCTGCACAGTGTTCAGCTAAAGCTACAAGTTAGGGTAGTGCGTCCTCCTCACAGTGTTCAGTTAAAACTACAAGTTAGTGTAGTGCGACCTCTGCACAGTGTTCAGCTAAAGCTACAAGTTAGTGTAATGTGTCCTCCTCACAGTGTTTAGCTAAAACTACAAGTTAGTGTAGTGAGATCTCTGCACAGTGTTCAGCTAAAGCTACAAGTTAGTGTAGTGCGTCCTCCTCACAGTGTTCAGCTAAAGCTACAAGTTAGTTTAGTGTGACCTCTTCACAGTGTTCAGCTAAAGCTACAAGTTGGGGTAGTGCGTCCTCCTCACAGTGTTCAGCTAAAACTACAAGTTAGTGTAGTGCGACCTCTGCACAGTGTTCAGCTAAAGCTACAAGTTAGTGTAGTGAGACCTCTGCACAGTGTTCAGCTAAACCTACAAGTTATTTTTTTGGAAGCTCTGCACAGTGTTCAGCTAAAGCTACCTGTAGAAGGTTGGTGGTGTTTTCCTGATCCTATCACTACCGCAGGCAGCTAAATAAGCTACAAGTTATTTTTTGGCGAGCTCTGCACAGTGTTCACCTAAAGCTACCTGTCGAAGGTTTGTGGTGTTTTCCTGATCCTATCACTACCGCAGGCAGCTAAATAAGCTACAAGTTTTTTTTTGGCGAGCTCTGCACAGTGTTCACCTAAAGTTACCTGTAGAAGGTTGGTGGTGTTTTCCTGATCCTATCACTACCACAGGCAGCTAAATAAGCTACAAGTTATTTTTTTGCGAGCTCTGCACAGTGTTCAGCTAAAGCTACCTATAGAAGGTTGGTGGTGTTCTCATACTACAGGCAGGCAGTTGATTTTGCTAGCTGCAGTATCAGTATATATATATATATATATATATATATATATATATATCCCAGCTTAGTTCAGCTACAGGCCATTAGTATGTCTGGAAGGCCAACAAGGAGAGGCAGACAGTCACAAGCCAATAAAAGAGGGCAAGCAGGCTCTGTGTCTAGAGGCAACAGTGTTGGTCATGGAGACGGTGCATCCTCATCAGCACGTGGCCGTGGGACACGCTTGGCCTTTTTTTCAGCAGCTGGTCGTGTTGAGCCGCAACATGTGGAAGACTTGGTCGAGTGGATGACCAAGCCGTCCTCATCCTCCTCATCCTCTCTCACCCATGCTCAGGGTACTTTGTCTGGCAAAGCAGCGGCCTCTTCCCTCGGCTCAATGTCATCAGTGACTCCTTCCCTAGCCCCACCATGTCCTCCTGAGGAGTCCCTCGAACTGTTTGACCACAGTGTTGGGTACATGCTCCAGGAGGATGTCCAGCGTTTGGAAGGCTCTGATGATGATACTGAGTTAGATAAAGGCAGTAACGTGAGCACGGACAGAGGGGGTGCCCAAGAAGGACAGCAATCTGGCAGTCATGCTCCCCCGGCTGCAGCATACTGACAGGTTTGCTCCAGTGATGAGGAGGGAGGGGATGATGAGGTCACTGACTCAACGTGGGTGCCTGATAGGAGAGAGGAGGAGGAGGCGGCACATCACAGAGGCAGAATGCCCTACAGGGGACAGCCTAAGGGCAGCACACTGACTGCATCACACCCCAAAGCTCCACATGTGCAGGGCGCTGCAGTCTCTGCGCGTTATTCAAAAAGTTCTTTGGTGTGGGCCTTTTTTGAGACGAGTGCATCAGATCGCACCGCTGCTATTTGCAACATATGTTTCAAGTGTATCTCTTGCGGCCAAAACATCTCCCGCTTGGGCACCACATGCTTGACCAGACATATGTTGACCTGCCATGCAGTTTGTTGGCAAGCGTATTTAAAAGACCCACACCAAAGAACAAAGAGGACCTCTCCTTGCTCCTCATCAGCTAAGATCTCCAACCCCACTATACCTTCAGTCCTCTCTGAGACCTGCACTGAGAGGAATGAAGGTGTAGAATTAGGTGTGTCACAGCCAAATACTTGTGGGCAATCTGCTTTCGGTACACCGATGTCAGATTGTACCAGGCAAATTTCCCTGCCCCAGCTGCTGCACCACCGAAAGAAGTTCACTCCCAGCCATCCACATGCCCAGCGGTTGAATGCTAGCTTGGCAAAATTGCTAGCACTTCAACTGCTGCCTTTTCAGTTGGTAGACTCTGTCCCCTTCCCTGAGTTTGTGGAATGTGCGGTTCCTCAGTGGCAGGTACCCAAACAACACTTTTTCTCACGGAAGGCGATTCCGGCTCTCTACCGGCATGTGGAAGGCAATGTCTTGGCCTCGCTGGACAGGGCGGTCAGCGGTAAGGTGCATATTACCGCTGACTCATGGTCCAACAGGCATGGACAGGGACATTACCTAAGTTTCACCGCGCATTGGGTGACTCTGCTGGCAGCTGGGAAGGATGCAGGACAAGGTGCAGTAGTGTTGGAGGTTGTTCCACCACCATTCCTCCAAAATGCCACTACTAATGATTGTGACACACCTCTCTCCTCCACCCCCTCCTCTTCTTCTTCCTCCATGGCCTCTTCCTGTGCTTTGTCCTCGGAACCAGCGGTGCTCCGTAGCCGTTCAAGGGGCTACGCAAGTATGCAGGCCAAAAGATGCCATGCGGTGCTTGAGCTGCTGTGCTTGGGGGACAGGAGCCACACTGGGGCAGAGGTTCTGTCAGCTCTGCAGGGGCAGGTTCAGAGGTGGTGGACGCCACGCCAACTTAAGGCAGGAATGGTGGTTTGCGACAATGGCACCAACCTCCTCTCTGCCCTCCGACAGGGACAAATGACCCATGTGTCCTGTTTGGCTCACGTCCTTAACATGGTGGTGCAGCGGTTCTTGGGCAGGTACCCGGGCTTACAGGATGTCCTGAGGCAGGCCAGGAAAGTCTGTATGCATTTCCGCCGTTCATATAATGCCAGTGCTCGGCTGGCAGACCTCCAAAAGGAGTTTAACCTGCCCAAGAATCGCCTAATCTGTGACATGCCCACCAGGTGGTATTCAACGTTGGCCATGCTGCAGCGGCTGCACACGCAGCAGAGGGCCATCAATGAGTACCTGTGTGACTATGGCACCAGGACAGGGTCAGGGGAGCTTTTTTTTTTTCCCCACGCCAGTGGGCCATGATCAGGGATGCATGCACTGTCCTGTCACCATTTGAGGAGGCCACGAGGATGATGAGCAGTGACAGTGTATGCATCAGTGACACTGTCCCCCTTGTACACCTGTTGGAGCACACGCTGCGTGGAATAATGGACAGGGCACTTGAGCAGAACAGAGGCAGGAAGAGGAGGACTTCCTTAGCTCTCAAGGCCCTCTTTATCCAGACAGTGTTCGTGCGTGCCTGCCGATCACACAGGAAGAGGACAAGGAGGAGGATTGTGTCAGTATGGAGGTGGAGCCTGGCACTCAGCATCAGCAGCAGTCTTTAAGGGATCAGTCCCAAGAAACACATGGACTTGTACGTGGCTGGGAGGAGGTGGCTGAGGAGTGACCCAGAGGACTCCGGACCGAATGACTCAGCAAACCTACGCTGAATGGCCTCCCTGATCCTGCAAAGCCTGCGTAAGGATCCTCGTATTCGTGGTATCAAGGAGAAGGACCAATACTGGCTGGCAACCCTCCTTGATCCAGGTTACAAGGGTAAGGTTGCGGACCTTATCTTGCCATCACAGAGGGAGCAGAGGATGAAACATTTTCGGGAAGCCTTGCAGAAAGGTCTGTGCAATGCGTTCCCAGAGACTGGGAGGTTACAAACTCCTGTTTCTGGACAACGTGTTGCTAAAGCTTTGGTTAGTCAAAGAAGGAGCGGTGGAGAAGGTGGCCGTCTGACCGATGCGTTCAGACAATATTTTGGTCCGCAGCCCCAAGGTATGATCAGTTCCAGCAACCATCGCCAGCGTCTGTTTTACATGGTGCAGGAATACCTAGGGGCAAGATCTGACTTGGACACCTTTCCCACCGCAATTCCTCTGGGTTACTGGGTCTTGAGGATGGATCACTGGTCAGAGCTTGCACAGTATGCAATTGAGCTACTGGCCTGTCCAGGATCCAGCGTTTTTTCGGAACGCACATTCAGTGCTGCTGGAGGCTTTGTAACCGATCACAGGGTGCATCTGTCCACCGACTCGGTCGATCGACTGACCTTCATAAAAATGAATCAGTCTTGGATCACCACCAGCTACCAAGCACCTGATGCTGATGTAACCAAATATTTTTTTTTGAAATCTCAGATCCCTTCAATGACTGCCTATGCTGATGCTTAGTGACTATCCTGAGTAATTATCCTCTTCCTCCTCAATGATCACGCTGATAGCTTGTAAGAACAATTTTGGTTCTGGGCGCCAGCACCAGTGCCTAAGGCCCAATTTTTCAGCCCCTGTTTAACAGGGGTGTGTAATTACAATTTTTGATGCAATACTTTGCAGCAAGGCTCGTTTCTGTGTTCCAACTAGAGTATCTGTGAGGGGTTGCAGTGTTGTGGCACCAGTGCCTAAGGCCCAATTTTTCAGCCCCTGTTTAACAGGGGCGTTTAATTACAATTTTTGATGCAATACTTTGCAGCAGGACTCGTTCCTGCGTTCCAACTACAGTATCTGTGAGGGGTTGCAGTGTTGTGGCACCAGCACCAGTGCCTAAGGCCCAATTTTTCAGCCCCTGTTCAACAGGGGCGTGTAATTACAATTTTTGATGCAATACCTTGCAGCAGGGCACGTTTCTGCGTTCCAACTAGAGTATCTGTGAGGGGTTGCAGTGTTGTGGCACCAGCACCAGTGCCTAAGGCCCAATTTTTCAGCCCATGTTCAACAGGGGTGTGTAATTACAATTCTTGATCTAATATTTCACAGCAGGGCCCGTTTCTGCGCCCACCTAGAGCGAGTGAGGACTTATGCCCCGTACACACGGTCGGACATTGATCGGACATTCCGACAACAAAATCCTCTGATTTTTTCCTACGGATCTTGGCTCAAACTTGTTTTGCCTACACACGGTCGCACAAAGTTGTCGGAATTTCCGATCGCCAACAACGCGGTGACGTCAAGCACGTACGACGAGACTAGAAAAGGCCAGTTCAGAACCAAGCGAGGCACCCTTTGTGCTCCTTTTGCTAATCTCGTGTTAGTAAAAGTTTGGTGAGAGACGATTCGCGCTTTTTCAGACTCGTGGCTTTCAGATCGTTTTCTGCCGTTCAGTTTGTGCTTGTGGGTTTGTATTTGCTCTTCAGTGCGTGCAGTCAGTTCGTATCGGAGTTTTCTGTGCGATCTTGTCCGCTCGTTGCTGTTTTTCAGGTCGCTCTTCACAGGCCTTGCTGTTCTTCAGTGCGTTCTGTTACTTCGTTCTGAGCAGCCGACCGTTTTTTAGCCATGTTTCGTATGCGTACTCCTCGTACAGTTCGTGCTGTGCGGGGGCTTGGTGTTGGGGTCCTGACCTTGACACAAGTCCAGTCCATGAACAGGGTGGGGAGGAGTTCATGGACCAAGAATTGGTTGCTTCAGCGTGACCAGTTCTGTCATATGCCTTTGCTCCGTGAGATCCGTGAGAATAATCCTGATGATTTCAGGAACTTTCTCAGGATGACGGACCCCGTATTTCACCATTTGTTGGCTTCGCTGACACCCTATATCAGCAGGCAGGATACCTGCATGAGGCAAGCCATCACTCCGGAGCAGAGGTTGGTCGCTACCTTGCGGTATTTGGCGACAGGGAGAAGCCTGCAGGACCTCAAGTTCTCGACAGGCATCTCCTCCCAGGCTCTTCTTTGTGGACATTTACTGCTTGTGTTTGTTTGAGCTGACCCTGACAGAAATGTGTGGAGTCCAGAAAATGGCGTGATTGTGTAACGTTATACAAAGCACTGTTGGCTGTTATTTACTAAATGCAAAGACACATTTCACTACAAGTGCACTTGCAACTGCACTGAAACTGCACTTGTAGTGCAAAGTGGATTTGCCCTTAGGAAATTACCCCCATTTTCTCATCAAACAACAATTACATCACCCCAAAAGTGTTGTAGCATTGAGACAATAATCCACACATTCTTGATGAACAATCTTTTTAATACCTGCACAATCACATGTGCATTTACCAAAGGTTTTTCTGACAAACCGACATGTTTGTTGTATAACAATTTTTGTGGTGTCATTATCCAAAGTCAAAATGTGCATTTTATAGAAAACAGGCCTGTGTAAAACCCACAAGAAAGACACAAATCTTGATCTTACAAAGTTCACATTTGGTAGAACTTGAAGGCAATATCAGACATGAGTATTTAGGAACTGTGTTTGATATTGCGTTCAGATGGGGGGAAATCACCCCTGGAAAAGCCAAATTTGGAAGATGCACACAAATTTCACAATGTCAACATGTGCTATCTGCCATCAGGGGGGATCAAGGGATGTGTTTTGGGGGAGAAAGCCCTTCCTCACCGCTACTTTATTATTGAGGAAGCAGTTGCACCCCCAAAACGCGTCCATTGATCTCCTGTGATGGCAGATAGCACATGTTGACACACTGTGTGCATCCTCCAAATTTGGCTTTGTGAAAAATCACAAAAACATTTCGCACATTGTAGCACACAAAAGAAGAAAGTGATTTTGAGGGGCTTTAAACTCGCCCCAAAACATCAATGATGTTTTTATATTTTGGAATAACATCATTGATGTTTTGCTTGATGTTTTCCAATTGTAAATTACACCCCATGATCTCCCCGATCAGGATCTGGGCACTTTCGGATGTGAAAGGATCTTCATCCACAACCTCACGATCACCTAAAAAGAGAGGAACCCCAAAATAAATTAGGTCTAAAAAAAATGCCGCCATCCATCTCTTATCTGAGCCTGTGGTCGCAGACACTCACCTGTTGTGGTGACTACTTCCACCACGTCTTCTTCCTCCTGCTTATCTTGTGTTGGGGGGATTTTCCCTTCTTCCAGAGGGGGGGGGCTCTGGTCTCCTCGGATGAGGGGTGTCCCCCGAGTCTTTTCTCCCCTATGTAAAACAAAAATGGTATAATTAGCACACAGATATTTGATGGCAGAACTCTAAAGATGAAACATTGCTTGGAAGTGGGGTACAATTGTCTATTTTAGCCGAGTTCCAAGATGTAGCTTTTTTAGTGTCCTTTGTCAAGCTGCAATACTTTACCTGTTTTGTACAAGCTTCACAGATGGAGACCCCCCTATAGTATACACTGGAGCACCTGTGTGGCCCCCCTAATAAAAAGGGTGTTCTGGGGTCCCACACTAGTGCTCCAGTGTCCAGATGTGAAAACAGCTGCTCAGTGTCCTCTCCTTACACACAATCTAGTTTGCATTTCATTCTAGTAACAAAGCCATCTACACAACCCAATTCTTTGAAGACAAGTATAGGGCCTCAAAATGGTGGCCAAATGCATATGGGCTAAACAATGGTATTTTATAGTCCGAAAAAAAAAGGTGTGATCCGAACGAATAATGTGCCCATGAACATGAAAGTTGTCATTTTAAACTGTACAACAGTTCCTAAAAGCACATGGAGCAACACGAACGTAATAAACACAAGAACAATAGGAACACAGCACAACTACTTACTTTTTTGCAGCACTCTCCGGATCTTTCTGTACTGCTCATGTTCTCGTAATTTCAGGTCCGACCACCACTTCCTGAGCTGATCTTTCGATCGTCGTACCCCGAATTTCCGGTGCAGACTCCTGACCACTTTCGCCATGATCTTGGCCTTTCGGACATTGTGGTTGGGGTAAGGCCCATACTTTCCATCATAGTCGGCCTTCTTCAGGATGTCCACCATTTCCAACATCTCCCCAAAGGACATATTTGAGTCCTTTAATCTCCTTCTGGATCGGGACGTTTCAGGCACCGGCCTTTCCTCCTCCTCCTCCTCCTCGTTGCTGTAATTAGCACGATCCTGCTGTCTCTCCGCCATGTGCTCTTCCTCCACTGCGCCGAACGAAAAGGGGCGGGGAACAGAATAGAAAGAACGTCAGGGGCGGGCGGAGTTATACGCATGCGCAGTGTGTATAAATCGTAACGCGCGCGTCTTACGTACGATCTGTGAGCGGAGGAAGGAGCATCGGAGACGCCGATCGTGCTAACGAAGGTAGGATCTAAACTTGGGCCTATACTGTCTAAACTATCGAAATTGAAGCCTATATTGTAACAAGATTAGGGGAGTTTGGCCTGACATTAGGGTTTGTCTTGTGTTGTGTCTTGCAGAGAAAATGGATGGGTTCAACGACCACAATTTCCTGCCCCTGTTTATTGACAAGTACAGAGAGCTGCCCTGTCTGTGGCAGGTCAGACACCCCCACTATAATCACAAACAGAAGAGGCAGGCAGTGCTGGAGAAACTGCTGGAGTTGGTGAAGCCGGTGGTCCCCACAGCAACCATCCCTTATTTAAAAGCTAAAATTGGTGGCCTGAGGAGCACTTATCTTAGGGAGCGCAAGAAGGTCACAGATTCCCAGAGGTCCGGAGCTGCAGCAGATGACGTTTATGTCCCCAGGCTGTGGTACTATGAGAGACTGCGATTTCTGTCAGACCACACTGAAGTCAGGGAATCCCTCTCCACTCTTCCTTCCACGCTTCCTTCCATCCCAGCTGAGGCTTCCGATGTCCAACCTGAGCCTTCCAGCCAGGAAGAAGTGGAGGAGCCCAGCTGGAGTCAGGTATAGCATTCTTCTACAGATTTCTGGGCAATAAAGAAATGATGTTTACTAGATGTTATTATTGATCACTAATTGCTGCTTGAAAGTGTTTTACATATCAATACACAGTAGTGGGCACCCAAAATTGGGACAAGAATGCAAAATGCTGGGCTCAGAAGGATAGTCTGTTATATTTGTTAACATTGAATTTGCAGCAGTCAGGAGGTGAAAATTGTGTGTGATTGATGAAAACAATACTAAAACTATGTCCCTTTTTCATACACAGGAAGACCTCAGCCAGGAGGAGGCTGTGGAATGTGGCAGTCAGGAGGAGGCGGGGATTAGTGTCAGTCAGAAGGAGACGGGGATTAGTGGCAGCCAGGAGGAGGCGGGGCTAAGTAGCAGCCAAGAGAAGCCTGAGACAAGTCGCAGCCTGACTGAGTCTCAGGTCCCTCCCCTCCGCCTGCCATATAAAAGGGCCAGGAAGGCCACTCCCAGTCCTGTGCAGGATTCAGTGTACAGGCTGATCCAGGAGGCTTCGGCGTCCCTCAGAGCCTTCCCCAGTCCTGCAGAGGCCTTTGCCTGCATGGCTGCCACAAAATTGCTGGGCATGCAGGAGGGCCAACGCAAGATTTCTGAGGACCTGATTTATAAAGTCCTTCGTAAGGGGGAGAGTGGGGAACTGACACACAAGACGGATGTCATGGAGAGGGACGATCCTCCTCCTCCTCCTGCCACAACTCAACCACCGCAGCCAAAGCCTGGAAGGAAGCGTGGAAGGAAGACCACAGAGTGATTGCCCTGGGTTCAGTCTGGTCTGACAGAAGCTGCAGTCTCTCGTATGACCACAGCCTGGGGACACAGATGTCATCTGCTGCTTTCCGGATCTCTGGGACTTCTGGACCAGACTGCCCTCCCTTAGATATGGACTCCTCAGGCCACCAAGTTTTCTTTTAAATAATTGATGTCTGCCCTGGGGGTCCAAGGCTTCGCCCACTTCTGCAGTTTCTCCAGCGTTGCCTCCCCCTTTGTTTTTTTTATAGTTGTGACCCCTTAATAAAATATTTTAAGGTAAATTCTACTCTCCTGTGTGTGTTTTCATCCAAAAAGGACAGTTTGTTGGTGAGTATTCAGGTACATTTCTAAAGTACAATGTGAAATTAACAAGGGACAACAACACCAAACAATCTCCTACAGATTAAATAGAACAACATATCAATGGTGTTGTGGGAACTTGTCACAAAAAACACACAAACATTTTCGGGAATCCAAATCAAAGAGAAACACAAAAAAAGATTCTACATTAAAGTAAAAAAAAAAAAATATGTTGTCAGATGTGAGAAATCAAAATATATTGAGGGAATCCCGATAAATAGTAACGAAAGAAGTTTGTGAGAAGTGTGTGTGAATATGAGCATCAAAACGACTTAATTCTTGTCACATTATAAAGAAGAAGAGAGTGCGCTGTATTAAACCATTTTTTACATTGCAGCGTGACGAAAGTGCTTTATCCATTACGAACGCTAAGTTTACCAGAACGAGCTGTCCCGTGTCGGAATTTCTTCTGAGCATGCGTGGCACTTTGTGCGTCGGAACAGGCCACACACGGTCGGAATTGACGTGATCGGATTTTGTGGTCGGAAAAGTTTATCTCCTGCTGTCCAACTTTGTGTGTCGGAAAATCCGATGGAAAATGTCCGATGGCGCCCACACGCGGTCGGAATTTCCGACAACACGCTCCGATCGGACATTTTCCATCGGAAAATCCGACCGTGTGTACGGGGCATAACAGTGTTGTGGCACTAGCACTACCACCACCAAAGGCCCAATTTTTCTGCCCCTGTTTAATAGGGGCATGTAATTACAATTATTGATCTAATATTTCACAGCAGGGCCCTGTGAGGGCTTACAGTGTTGTGGCCACAACAACACCTAAGGCCCAAATTTCTGCTGAGTATATAGGGCAGGCCCCTACTTTCAAACATCCAACTTACAAACGAGTTCTACTTGCAAACGGAAGGAGACAACAGGAAGTGAAATGAAATCTACCCCTAGGATGGGAAATTCTCTCCTGTAAGAGTTAATATGGGAAAAACGTTTCTCCTTTCCACTGATGCTTTATCACCAATCCTTGTTTCACAAAAACCCCCAAATTTTCAAAAAAACATTTGTCATTGGGACAAAAAATTAGGTGAAAACTTCTGAAGAGGAGCACAGACAGCAAAACAAATGTCACAGGGGTGATAACCCTTCCCTATGTTTTCCAAAAAGCTTAAAATAGATTTTTTGGCTGGAGCTAAACACGTTAAAAATGTACCAATTCATAA
This sequence comes from Lithobates clamitans, assembly GCA_037952925.1. Taxonomy (NCBI): domain Eukaryota; kingdom Metazoa; phylum Chordata; class Amphibia; order Anura; family Ranidae; genus Lithobates; species Lithobates clamitans. Next base: position 10,662,438 of record JBBGZY010000081.1, read on the forward strand.
TTACAAACAGATTCTACTTAACAACAAACCTACAGTCCCTGTCTTGTTTGCACCGCCTGTATACTGCTGTTCAGAGTATATAGGGCCTGGTGGCCCCACACCTTTCCTTTTTTTAATTTAGGTGCGGGGTTCCCCTTAATATCCATACAAGACCCAAAGGGCCTGGTAATGGACTGGGGGGTACCCATGCTGTTTGTCTCACTGATTTTCATCCATATTGCCAGGACCCGACATTACATTAAAGCCGCAAGCAGTTTTAAATGACTTTTTTCCTTTAAAAATGACATTTTGTGCAGGGACTGTTCTAAGCACGGGAAACACGTGCCACTTTACAGGCATACTATAGACACCCCCCAGGTATGATATTTAAAGGAATGTTTCACTTTTTTTTTACTTTAAGCATCATTAAAATCACTGCTCCCTAAAAAAACGGCCGTTTTTAAAAGTTTTTTTTGCATTGATACATGTCCCCAGGGGCAGGACCTTGGTCCCCAAACCCTTTTTAGGACAATACCATGCAAATTAGCCTTTAAAATGAGCACTTTTGATTTCGAACGTTCGAGTCCCATAGACGTCAATGGGGTTCTAACGTTCGTGCAAATTTTCGGTCCGTTCGCAGGTTCTGGTGCGAAACGAACCGGGGGGTGTTCGGCTCATCCCTAATTGCAGGTAATGAATTCAGCTGGTGGATAGTCAGTGTTATATATGTCAGCCCTGGTTTACATTGGTGCGATTTGACATGTCAAAACAGTGGCAATTGCACAGTTCTAATTGTTGCGGCACCCCAATTTCCAAAAGTAGTTTCTGTACTACTTTTTGGCGACTTCGGGTGCATTTTATATTGACATCAGTGCAGAAACCTGCACAGATGTCTCTGAAATTCCCCCCGAAGTCGGGACTGACATGCGGGAATGAAAGTGTGTGTGTTCAGCTGAACTCATACGATTTCCTCCCGCTGTCAGTGTGAACCAGGGCTCAAACTGAGCCTTTTTCCTTGTGATTCACCTGCTGCTATCCCAGGGACACCATTTCTTATCGAACTCCCTTAAGTTTACCTTCAAATATCATATGTAGAATTACAGATTTGCATTTCTGCAAATAAACAAATTCTAATCGTTTTTACAGTCAAATATTGGCAGCTGCGATCAAAAGAGTGTGGTTTCACCTTCTGACCCAGAAATTAGTCATTGTAATCACCCGGAAGTCCTGTGCTGGTCAGGAGCTCCATCTAGGTGAACATGGCTAGGTCCCTCTTTAGTAAAGAGGAGGTGCTGCTCCTTTGCCAGGTAAGTGTAGGATATGTACTTGTGCTTACTCATTGTGGGGGTGGATGTGGTAGTTAGATTTGGTGTAGGTGGGGTTCATTGATTTGTTTGGCATCACCACACATTTGCTTCTGGCCCATGTGCACACATCGCTTCCTGCATTTGTTCTGCTGATGTAAATCAGTAAGGACTATGCAGATATAAATGAGAGCTCCTTTCTATTAAAATATGTATGACTTGTTTCATAGTTGGGTGACTTTTTCAGCAAATTTGGACCTCCAAGTTGCATAACAAGTTGTGCCCCATTATTCTTAATGATAACCATTCATATCTGTGCTACTTCATGTTGTAACAACTTCAAAGTAGTCCCTGTACTACTTTGGTGTGACTTTCATGTGACTTGAGGTACATAGGGTGCAATATTACACAGGCATTCCCAGAAGTTGGGGCCAAGTTGCAGCAGCAAAGTGGCAGCAAAATAGTGTGACTTTCAGGTCGCAGCAGTGTGAATGAGATTCATAGATAATACCTTTGAATTAGGCACTATTCACACTTGTGCATCCTGCAAGTGGGTCAAATTCATCCCTGCACTACTTTGGTTTGACTTTGATGCGACTTAAGGTCCATATACAGCAAGATTACACAGGCATTGGTCGCACAAGTGCAAATGGGGCCTAATTCAAAGGTTCCTTTCACACTTGGCCAACTTTTCATACAACTTGAGGTCCATATAGATCCTTTCACACTTGTGTGACCTGAAAGTCCTGCAATTTTGATGTGATTTGAAGCAATGCCAGTGTAATCTTGAGGTCTATGGATGCAGGAGTCACATGACAAGTCGCACAAGTGTGAAAGGGGCCATAGGGCCTTGCGGCCGGTTCACACTGCTCTGCTATCCAACATCAGATGTGGTTTGCTCCACACTGCAAATCACATGCAATGTCTGTGTGATGCAAACTTAGCCATTCTGATTGTATGGTTGAATTTGCATCGCATTTGGACCAAACTCGCACAGGACCCTTTTTTTGGCCCACAGCAGAATCAGAACCCCACGCCATTTTTGTTAAATTTTGGCATGGGGGGGTCCCCTCCGAATCCATACTAGACCCGAAGGGCCTGATATAGACCTGGGGGGGGGGGTGCATGCAGTCTTTTTTCATTTTTTTGGCTGGAATTTTTTTTGACTTGCAGTGGGGAAGCCGCTGACAGCTGAAGATTCATTGGTTGTTAAGGGCAGATGGCTTCCCGGCCCCCTGGTTAGCAACCAGCTATATACAGTGTTAAAATAAGAACCGCAGAACACATTAAAAATCACATCACAAATGCAACAGTTGCGTTTCTGGTGCAGTTCCACTGAAATCTATTACATGAAAAACTTTGCACCAAGTTTACTATTTATACAATTTATGTATTTATAGAAGGAAATGAGAAACAATATTTTAATTTGTGAAAATAACATGCTTTAAGTATTATTTCAGTTAAAAAAGAATGTGTCATAAATGAATTTAAGTATATCTGGAAATCCTACAATTTTCCCACATGTGGTGTATTGTAATAATGCTTCTAAATATAGTTTATTCTTCTGCTTCTAGAATTTGTAAAACCAATATTGCCAAAACAATGTCATTTTTTCACATTTTTGTAATTGCTGTATTCTTGTCATAGAACTCTCGCCATTACAAAAAAAGTTAACTGAATAATTAAACTTCCAAAGTTCACATCAGCTTCCTACCTATGTAATAGGTGTTGGAGGTTTTGCCATTTTCCATCTAAATAAATTGATTGCTGCAGGGAATTTTTTTCCATTTAGTTGTTAAAGATCCCCATTGGATGTGACAGCAGATAAATTGCTCTGTGCTAGCCTTCTGGTCAGACTTTTAGTGTTTGCTGGAATGGTACCTCACGATGAGCCATAAGTGATGTGGAGACCATTAAATGTTGTAAGATTCCATGAAAAGATTTGAAGGGATTGGAACTGAGAGTGTTTTAAACATGGAAGCCTTACATAACGATAAATATTAAATGCCAATAGGTGGAGAAAATAATTATTTTAATTTTGAGTCTAGCTTTGCAGCAGATAGAAAATTATATGAATAAAATGTGACTACCACATAGTTTTTAACACTTGATGGGCAGTTCAATTTCTGGCCAGGTTACCGCTCATACAAATGAAAAGTAATATTATCCATTTAGTATTTCCACTTAGCGCGCAGCTGCCACAGAAAAAAAAAGAAATAGTTAAGATATGACTCCTCTAAATTTAGTCATTTGTAAAATGGGTGGAGTGCTTAGAATCAGGGGAATATTAGGAGGGGAAATGTTATCAAGTTTTTATCTTCAAAAAGGTCACCTGACAGACTAGATTATCACAACTGCCTGCTGGTTTAAATGTAATAGAAGTGAACTGTTAAATACCCTAAGTAAATAATTAACAGACTGCTAAAAATGTATTTTGGTGTACACAAGAGTTCTATCTATCTATCTATCTATCTATCTATCTATCTATCTATCTATCTATCTATCTATCTATCTATCTATCTATCTATCTATCTATCTATCTATCTAGAAATCCATTATGACCCAAAACCATATCTTCTTGGACATGGTTACCCTGGCGCTCAGACTCTCATGCTTCAAAAGATTTTTCACAGTGTGAGACAAACTATGAAAGTGACCTGAAATTTTATCTAGTTAAGGCACAAGGTCTAGACAGGGAAAGAAAATTTGGGTTTCTTGGCCACCACTTTGTGCTAGGTTTTCACATTGTAGTAGCTTGTAAAAGGAGGAACACAATACACAGACATATAGTGGCACTCCTAATAAAAAAAATGCAGCTGCTAATTAAGGAATTTATTCTAATATGACCGTCAGAGAAGGGCAGTATAAAAAACATTTCCGTCCAAAAGTGAATGAATAAGTCAAAGAATGCACTTGGCTAGGCAGACGCCCAACTAGGAGAAATACCAATATCTTGGGCTCTAAGGGCCAATGCCTCCTGCAGCTTCTTACAGGCCTAAATCAACTTTCTATCCAACGCATGTAAAACAATCCTTTGTTGACACCTTCTATGATGTCATATATGAGGAATTACTCAAATTTTGTACCTCAACTACTGGTAACAGGGTTACCACTATAATAATCTCAGCAAATGAGAATCTAAAGCTCTTAAGGTCCTAGGGGAAAATCATGATTTGATTATAGGGATACTTTATAAATGTCAGTCCACTTATCTTCTTGCTCTGCCTGCCTTTTGGCAGGTTAAAGCTACATTTAACAAACAGCTATTGATACATCAATTTCCTGTAACAGACCTGCGTGGCTTTCTTTTGTTTATCCGCAGAGCCATAGACTCTCTGTGCAAGCCATAGTCTGGCATTAATCAACACGCCCTCGATAGTGTCTTTTACCAACATCACCATTAAGGTACATTTAGGTAAATTTAGGTTAGGTATATGCAGAGTATTGGGGCATTAAGGTCTGCATTAATGGATACTAATATAGCCCTATGCATCCACATACAACAATTGTTTAAACACCATCTTGAACCATGTAAAATCAAATTAACACATTATCTTTCACATCTAAACTTCTCACTCATCTAAAATTATCTGTTTACCATCAGTCTTCCTTTTTCTCTCATCCTCACTTGTTTTGGTTCATTTTTATTTATTTTTGTTTTTGTCCTCTTCATTGTTTTTGTTCTTTTTGGTTCTGTTTTTGTTTTTGATTCATTTCTTCCCATTGCACTCCCCCTATCATACAAACCATATTCATTCACACAGAATGCGTATTCACCCTCATAACCACTCACATCCTTTCACTTTGGTTTACACAAATCACACATTCAGGTCACCACACAACAATTTTTCACTTCTTAGTGCTTCAGCCAACACTACCATTCACACCCCTAAGGCCTCTTTCACACGGGGCGGATCAGTCATGATCCGCCCCGTGAACATCCGCTTGCTCAGCGGGGATAGCTCCGCCGATCCCCGCTGAGCAGGAAGATGACAGGTGCATCGCTGCACACTGTGCAGCGACGGACCTGTCAGAGCGCCGCTCTCCCCTATGGGGGGATCGGATGATGACGGTCCGTAGTGTCCGTCGTCATCCGATCCGATCCGAAAACGGAGGAAAAAGTAGGTTTTTCCTCCGTTACACTTTTCGGATCGGAGCGGGGCGGATGTCAGCGGACATGTCACCGCTGACATCCGCCGCTCCATAGGGATACATGTATGTCCGTTTTGCATCCGAAAACGGAAGGATGAAAAACGGACATACGGATGCCTCGTGTGAAAGAGGCCTAATTCGACACTTCAAACAAGACACACACACTAAGAATTGATTTGTTTATTTGTTATTAACAATTAATACTATGATAACACTATTATAATGCAGATATATATTTACAGTGGGCACTGGAAATTACTCTGACCATTTAATAAAATCTCAGAATTAAACTAGTATCTCCTAACATATGATATATGATATCTTTGGGGTTTTGCTGCAGGTGTGGACCTCCCACCCACACATGCCCTCGAGGGTGTCTTACAGTGTGACTCCTTGTAAGCCATACAGAGTGGAACGATATCCCTCCTTGGAGTGTGAGTGGCCAAATGATACATGGGATCATCAAATTGATTTGAAAGGATTTCTGGTCAGGAGATCCCCCATCTATACCTTCCATTGGTAACTATACCTTATGCCTACAATAACTGTCCATTAACTATCTGTTGACATTTTAAATGCTAAATATAATTTTCTAACAGCAAACCAACCCCTTGAAGAAGACCTTGACTGTATGGATCGAAACGCGTTGAAACTTTATACAACAGACATTCTGATATGTGATGCTGTGTATAAATTTGTGTTTGCACCCAGAGCTCATATTTTAACTGCTATGTGTCTATGCTATGTTAATTTTCTAATAAAGAATTAACTTTTAATTAACTATTTTTTTAATTTACTAACCTTGCTGCTAAAAAAAAACCCTGGGGGGAACTCTCCCATATTATACTTTATTTGGGGTGTGCAGCACCAATATCTCTCATACCATGTGTCTTCCCTGTGCTGAAAATTTCGGCCTTGGGTGGTGGTGGTGGTGCCACAATACTGTAAGCCCTTACAGATACTCTTGATGGGTGCAGGAATGGGTCATGCTGTCAAATATTATATCAAACATTGTAATTATATGCCCCTGTTAAACAGGGGCAGAAAAAATGGGCCTTGGGTGGTGGTGGTGGTACCACAACACTGTAACCCCTCACAGATACTCTTGTTGGGTGCAGGAATGGGCCCTGCTGTGAAATATTATAGCTGCACTGTATTGTGTACTGTATACACCACCAGAAGTGTAGTAGAAACTGTACACACTGTATTAGATACTGTGTACACCGCCTGCACTGTATTCGAGTCTGTACTACAGCTGCACTGTATTGTGTATTGTGTACATCACCAAAAGTATAGTAAGAACTGTACACACTGTATTAGATACTGTGTACACCACCAAAAGTATAGTAGGAACTGTACACACTGTATTAGATACTGTGTACACCACCAGAAAAGTAGTAGAAACTTTACTACGGCTGCACTGTATTGTGTACTGTGTACACCACCAGAAGTGTAGTAGAAACTGTACACACTGTATTAGATACTGTGTACACCGCCTGCACTGTATTAGAAACTGTACTACAGCTGCACTGTATTGTGTACTGTGTACACCACCAAAAGTGTAGTATGAACTGTACACGCTGTATTAGAAACTGTGTACACCGCCTGCACTATATTAGAAACTGTACACACTGTATTAGATACTGTTTACACCACCTGAAGTGTATTAGAAACAGTACACCACCGAATGCACTGTAGATATAGGCTGCATTGGATGCAGAATATATATATATATATATATATATATATATATATATATATATATATACGAGACTGTATATATATATATATATATATACACAAGATATATATATACACAAGATATATATATATATATATATATATATATATATATATATATATATATATATATATATATATATATATGTGTATTTTAATACACTGCCTGAAGTATATTAGAAACAGTACACCACAGAATGCACTGTAGATATAGGCTACACTGGATGCAGAGTATATATATATACATATATACATATATATACATATATATATATATATATATATATAGATGTATATATATATATATATATATTAATACACTGCCTGCAGTGACTGAATATTGAGTAAAATCTGAATATATAGTCTATGCTAAATGCAGAGTAAGTATATATATATATATATATATATATATATATATATATATATATATATATGTTCACGCCAACAACACTACACACGGCCACCGTGTAAGCAGCCTTATATAGTGTGGGGCGTGGACTTAGTCCCCCTGAGCCATGATTGCCCAAAGGGACCCTGCCTTTGCCCAATTATGGCTCTCTCAGCAGAGCGCGCTGTGATTGGTCAAAGTATGCAGCAATGCACTGTGATCTTGCAGTGCATTATGGGGCAATGCACGGCGTTCAAATTTTCCACGAACGCCCCATAATGTTTGCTGTTCGGCGAACACCCGATGTTCAAGTCGAACTTATGTTCGACCAGAACATCGAGATCATCCCTATTTGATTAAAAAACAGGCTGATAAGGGAGGCAGTTTGGTGGTGTATGAGTGGACCAATTACATAAAGGAAACCTATAGGTTACTTATGGACAGATCCGCTTATGCAAAATTACCTAAGGACCCTTTGCCTGAGTATAAGGTGGAACTCAAAGAGCTGATGGACATTGCCCTTGCAGAGGGAATAATAAATAAAATGTATTAGTTAGCTTTCTTATATCAGGATCTGTATCAAGCACTGTATTGTTACCATATTCCAAAGATGAACAGAATCTCTCAGGGAGACCTTTAACATCTGCCATGGGCAGTATTACCTATAGGCTTTGTGTATACATAGACCATTATTTACAGCCCAATTTTAGTTCCCTGCCTTCTTATGTTCATGACCCTGGTGTCTGATTATCTTGACAGTTGCAGATCATGCAGGAAAATATAGTACAGTGGTAGACCCCTTTTTCATCGGGAGGGGAGTAGTAAAGATTTGAACAGTCAGATGGGAACTGTCAAGCAATTGTCTCACAAACCAGGAAGAGAGTTGGGGGGGAGTTAAAAAAAATAAATGTTTAAAAGAAAAATATGCCGGAACACCATGACAAAAACTGGGCATGGCCAATTGCATCCCTAGATTTTCCCACAATACTCCTCACATTAATAATTTAAAGAAAATATATTCTAAGTGCATAAAAACAAAAGGCGTTCCATATCTTACAGTTCATTTTCTTTCTAAAGCAACCACGGTCTATGTAGAACAGTGTTCTGTGTGGGATCTTTGCTCTAGGGAAGCAGTAGTTTCTCTGTTTCTCTATGAAAAGCAAATATAAACCTCAAGTTGGGATTTTAACCGCTTCTGACACTTTGCTCCTACATGTTAAAATCATCATTTTTTTGCTAGAAAATTACATAGAACCCCCAAACATTATATATGTTTTTTTTAGCAAAGACCCTAGAGAATACAATGGCGGTTGTTGCAACTTTTTATCTCATACAGTATTTGCGCAGGAATTTTTCGAACACGTTTTTTTGGGGAAAAAAACTGTTTGTGTTTAAAAAAAAACAAAACAGTAAAGTTAGCCCAATGTTTTTGCATTTTGTGAAAGATGAAGTTACGCCGAGTAAATAGATACCTAACATGTCACGCTTCAAAATTGCACACGCTCGTGGAATGGCGCCAATGTTCGGTACTTAAAAATCCCCATAGGCGACGCTTGAAATTTTTTTACTGGTTACATGTTTTGAGTTAAAGAGGAGGTCTAGGGCCAAAATTATTGCTCTCGCTCCAACGTTCGCGGCAATACCTCACATGTGTGGTTTGAACACCGTTTTCATATGTGGGCGGGACTTACGTATGCCTTCGCTTCTGCGTGCGAGCACACGGGGACAACGGCGCTTTAAAAAATTTTTTTTTTTTATTGTTAATTATATTTTTTTGTGACAATCTCAATTCAATGTGTGAAAAGCAGTTCACCAAGGATTTCCTGTGCCACCATTTAGCCAATCTCCAATTGTGAAAAATGTGGTCCCCCCAGCCTCTCACCTCCAGGCAGAGCGGAATAAGCCCTGCTGACAGGTAGAATAAATCCAATCCATTCGGCAGCCCCCTCAGTGGCACCTTAAGGGGAGGCATTAGGATGCCCTTTGAGAAAGTCACGTGATCAGTGACGCAACGCTGCTTACGTATATTACTTTTTTCTTTTTACTTTTTTCCTCTCTGTTTCTCTATTTCTCTGCAGAGGCATGAGTCGTCCCCTGCTGAGTAAGACCTGTAGGTTATGCGCCCTGCTGATTGGAGAGCTCTTGCTCTGATTTAGCAGGGGGCATGTTGGGCCACGGCAAAGAGATAACTGCTTACGCTCATAGAATAAGGTTGTCACTCTAAAAAGCATGCTTGCAGGGGACAGGCTTTTCCACTAAGGCTGCGTCTGCCTTTAAAGAAAACAAACTGTAACTTTGAATATATTTTGTTTTGATGCACATGAAATTTGTAAGCTGACTTAAACTGAAAGTTCACTTGGGCCTAAAGGCATAGGTGAATTAAGTTAGAGCAGTAACCCCCTCTCCTTCTCATTCGATGTGGTAAATTAAAGTTGAATTAAATAAAAATCACAAACTTTGCAAGTAAAGCATTGGTGTTAGTAACACAGGTTGCTTTATACATTGAATAGCTATTACATCTTTAGTAAGAGAGAGACAGAAAGAAATAATATAAAATATTGGTTTAAAAATCGATATATGCTATAAAATTAAGTAAAAAAATAGACCTAAAACCATTGTGGTTTCATACTCATGCATATTGGAAGACCTTGCAACCACATCCTAATCCCATATAGTAAGATACAACACAGTACCTCATCTTGTATACAAATAATGTGACATTGTTCCTATCCACTTCATAACAATGAACTGCAAGAGACTGCTCCTGTTGTTGTTTTTTTAATGTTTCTTTTCCTCACTTACTTTTACCTGCACATCATGAAATTGACTCTGATTTAAAGTTTAAAGGCTTTTTTATATTTTAGAATATATTTATGTGCATTTAAAACCCTTACCTTTTTATAGTACCTTGTCTAAAATTTACTTGAATGCATAAAACATATTTATTGTGGTAATAGACGACAGTTCTTTTCTTGTTAAATGTTAAGGCACAATCTCAAGCATAACTCTAAAGAAAAAAATTATAGCATAACACACCCAGATATGTTTCGCTCCTAAAATCACAGAATAGGAAAACAGTTAATATCTGTGCATTCTTATCAAAGTTTACAGGGTTAAACAGTTTCAATAAGTGGTTAAAGTGTATCTATGGTATATGGAGTATCTATGGTATACAGGACCAGGACTGGGGGGCAAAAAGGGGCACCTGCCCCGGGTGCTGGCTGTATATGCAGTGGGGGGAGGGGGCCACTGGGAGCTCCCCTCTCTCTGCCTCTCACTGATTGCAGTGACACCCCTGTCAGCAGTGATTTTTCCTTCCAGAGCGTGTTGGGATCATAGTTTCCCACCTTTGCCCTAGGCACCGATTGACCTTGTCCCAGCACTCATGGTATATGTGTAATATATACAGTATATTTACTTTCCACACAGAGTTCCTGTTTCAATGTATGTATTGGTTTTAAGCCACAATGTAAGAAATCAAAGCAAGCATATAGGTCGCTCTCACAGGGGCTAAAGAATGATCAGGTATTCCAGAAGTATCCAAGAGAAATACAAACATAACAATCATAGTTTGCAATTGGGATGATATTGAAGGATTATTAAGGTGAAATGGAAAGGGAAAAAGGCCATACACCACAACCTACTCACAGTCCTCCCAGGGATGGTCCCATTCTTGATTCCTACCCCAAAGGATGGAGTCTGTAAGAACAAGAAGAAAGAAGAACCAGAAAGAAGGTAGGAGGGAGTAAGAAAGGATGGAGTCTAGAGAAGGAAGGATAAAAAGGAAGGAAATATAACTCAAACTCAGATATGCCGCTGGGAGCATTTAGAGGAGAACCGAACAAGCCAGTTGGAGTGAGGGAAACTCATAGGAAAACCAAGGTTCCCAGACTTTGAGATATTTAGGGTGTGTGTCGTTCACCATGCTAGATATCTGCTCATGAAGCATCAAGGGACTTCACCCCTTGAAAGGCAACGCAAGGGGTCTTTCAGGCCTGGGCTATTGTCCTTTTAGAAGATACAAAATGATAAGTAGCCAGCTTCTGCTGGGATGCAAATAGGCCAGGAATCGGCAATGCAATAGGGCCAACTTAGCACCCCTGTGTACCATTATATGGAAGAGGGTCTGGAGCAGGCCGAAAACTCTGGACCGGAATTCCACCAATCTCAAGCAGGACCACCAGGTATGCAGGACATCTCCTCTTTGCCCACAGTTACGAAAACATCTGTCACTACTCTCTGGGTAAGCATGGGCGACCCAAGCAGGGACCCAGTACCACCTAAAAAGAATCTTATACGCGGCTTTGAGCATATTTGTATTAAAAGAACATTTTGCAACTGTTTTCCAAGCCTTACTCCAATCCTCTAAATCTATTGGGGACTGGAGGTCCTGCACCCATTAAGACATGTAGGAGAGGGATGCTGATGACGGGCGTCCGTTCAAAGATGCATAGATGGCTGAGAAAGGCCAGGGGCCCCGCGGCATGCTTTCACTCATGTTCAAAGAAAGTTTTTTGATATGGGTAGGTGGACATGTGTAGCAAGGCAGCTATCCAATGTTTTAGTTGAAGAAAGTGAAAATGCTCCCCGGCTGGAGCCTCAAGTGTTTCACTCCCAAGATGGAAAGGAGCGGGAGGAAAGAAAATCTTGGGCCCGTGTGAAGCCCTGGGAGAACCACCAGGAGAACGCCCGGGGTTCTATCAAACCTGGGGGAAAGAGGGGGCCAAACAGAGTTTCAATCATTTCTAGCTCCTCCTGTTAATCTGAATGATCTTAAAGTTTGTAAACTTACTTTGTGAAGATCCCCACACATGTCAAAGAATTTAAAAAGACTGGCTGCTAAACTACACCACAGCAAGGTACTATGGGATATGTAGTCATCAAAAATTGAAACTAAATAGCAGAGGAGAAGCTGTAAAGCATGGAGAAAGCTGTGGAAAAAGTTGGCCAGCAGATAGGCATAAGCACAACATGAAAGGAAAATTTTCAAGTACGCTTCTATTAGATTATCAGTAATAAGTATTGTTTGTAATGCTATTACCCTGCTTATGTTAGAAAATGAGAAAAATTGCTGTGACCATCCTTTAACTCCTACAAAATGCTAAAAATTCTCTAGCCGGTTTTATTGACTTGCTATAATATGACATTCCTTGTTTGTGAAGCACTCTAAATTGTTGAAATAAGAAGAAATATGGAAAAAAATGTGAACTGGTGACCTACTAGGAGAAACATTTTAATTCTTTGGGCTGCTCAGAGTAGCTGTTATGCAACACTTTTGCCTTAATGCAGTTAAGTGGGCAATGAGTATGGTGAAGTGGATCCTGCATCATAGCTTTTTTTTCATTGAGTAAGTATCAGATAAGAATGCAGCCTTTTGCTGTCCAAGTAAGTGTTTACATGGATGAGAATTGATAAAAAGCAAAGCTATGACAATGTTAATTTTTAAATATAGCTTAGACTAAAACCTTCTACTAGTTTTGAATAGAGTATAGAAAGGTTAGAAAGCCCTATCAAGTTTTATTGCTGTGACAGCTGAGACAATTTCCCTCACTTTAGAATGATCTTTTCTTGCTTGCTGTTGCATCTACAGAACAGGAAGTGGGGGAAATTTTCCCAATAGGACACAGATTGCAAAAAAAAAACAACTAAGGGATTTTTACCTTCCAAAATTATAAAACATTTTGGCTTTAGAGATACTTTAACTCCTGAAAATTCACAAACCACTGTTACACATTTGATTTCATGAGATTTGTAGAGTCTTATATAGAGAACATGCTGTTCTTGCCAAATGTGATGCCATTTGCACGTGCTCTAGCGTTTTCCCCCTAGCCATGCTACATGATTATTTTTTCTAAGTTGAAAACAGAATCTGCTGTTGATGGTATCATCATGTTGTAGACTTTATATTCAGAGTCACCATTGGACTGCATAACCCACCAATTATTAAACTAAAAAGATGATTGTATGGTACCTGAGCTATATAGAGTTCTTTCATTCTGCTCAATAGCTCCTGCAGCACTCAGGCTCCTACTAAATTTACTCAATGCCTAGGTGGGCAGTCTAGACAAAGATGCCATTGTTGATTTTTTGCTATTTATTTTCACCCTGATCCTCTAAACACAGTCCAACAAGTGTACTATTGTAAGCACAGGGCCATTGCAAGGATTTTAGGCGAAGGTGCATTTTACCACACCCTTCCCCTCCATCCAGGTGCCCTAGGTGGCTGCCTAAGCAGTCTTAAGCTTCCTGGATACCTGGATATGTTCTCAACCACTGTGAACTGTCTCCACTTCTAATAAAAGTCTGTGGTCGAGCATTGGTGCAAAGTCCTTTGGCTGATCCCTGCGGCCAAATCCATTCTGCAAAAAAAAAACCCTCTTCCCCCTTCCTTTTGAGATATTGTGTTAAAGTTCCTATTGTGTGGGATTCTGATTCCCTTGGGTGCAGAGGAGGGTTGGAAAAGAAGGGAGGAGCACTGGTAAATCCCCATTCATCTGCTCTCTGGTGATATGTAGGGATGGGCCGATCGACCCCCTGTTCAGTTCGCACCAGAACTTTCGAACATCGTGAAAGTTCGGAACCGAATAATGAACCCTGTTGAAGTCTATGGGACCCGAACATGAAAAATCAAAAGTGCCCATTTTGAAGGTTTACTTACTTTCATTGACATGTATCAATGAAAAAAAAAGTTTGTAAAAAATTATAATTTTTAAATGAGCAGTGATTTATTGATGCTTAAAGTGAAAGTATAAAAATGAAAAATTCCTTTCAATATAGTGCCTGGGAGGGGGGGGGGGGTCCCGGTAGTCAACCTGTAAAGTGGCAAATCTGTACTGTGTATAGAAGCTGCTGCAAGCAATAATTGCATTTTTAAAGCCCAAAAAATGTAATTTTCTTTGAAAGCTTTCTTTATGGATATTTTTTGGATTTTTACTTCTGTAACTGGTGTGCAAAAATGGTTCTTTGTGTGTTGGTGGCACCTTCACACCATAACCCTTAGAGGTACTCTTGATGAAAACAAGAATTGACCTTGCTGTCAAAAATTTAAATTATATGCACCTGTCAAACAGGTGCGGAAAGATTGTTCTTTGGGTACCGGTGGCACCTTCACACCGTAACCCTATACAGGTACTCTTGATGAAAGCAAGAATTGGCCTTGCTGTCAAAAACTGTAATGATATGCACCTGTCATACAGGTGCGGAAAAATTGGTCTTTGGGTGTTAATTGTGCCCATGAAACTTACACCAAAACATTCTTCCAGATGAAATCAACACCCACAACACTAGACAGCCTAGAAGTCCTGCAGAGATTCCACAACCCAAAAACACTTAATTGGCGACATCGGCATCAGGGGCTTCATAGCTGCTGGTAATCCAGGACTAATTCATTTTGATAAAAGTCAGAGGGTCCACGAAGTCTGTGGACAGACGCATTCTATGATCAGTAACACAATCTCCAGCAGCACTGAATGCCCGTTCGAAAAGCACACTGAATGCAGGGCAGCCCAGCAGCTCAATAACCTACTGGGCAAGTTCTGGCCAGTGGTCTATTCTCATAACCCAGTAAGCCAGTGGATCATCGACTGGAAAGCTCTCCACCTCTGGTAATAGTCCACCATGTGATGCAGACGCTGCTGATGGGATGTGGAAGCTGACAGCCCTGGGCGACAAGGACTAAAAAAATTGAGAAATGCATCACTTATGCGGCCGCCTTCTCCACCGCTCCTCTCTTGACCAACAGAACCCTTAAAACTATGTTTTCCATGTCACTGTAACCTACCAGAGTCAGGAAAAATGTTCGGTAAACTCCTCTTTAAGATGTCCTCAAGAGATTTCTTCTTCTTTACTCTCTGTGGGGACGGGATGAGTTCTGAGAATTTACCATTATAACGGTGGTCAAGGAGGGTTGCCAACCAATAGTGATCCTTTTCATTTACTCCACGTATTCCTGATCCTTTCGCAGGCTTTGAAGCATAAGGGAGCCCATGCACAGCAAATTTGCAGAGGCTTGAGAAGCAGACTCTGTGGGGTAATTAAGGATTTTAGTATCTGGAACTGCCATGTACTACTCCCAAGGGTTTTGCGGATGGAAAACCATCTCTTACTGTTTGACTTATGTCTTCCTCTGCTTCAATTCTTTTGCAAAACTTTCAAAATCCTCCTCCTCTCTCTCCTCTTGTGTGTTCTGTGGCATAGGAACAAGGGTGTCTGCATAAAGTGGGCCTTGAGAGGAAGTCCTCCTCTTCGTCCTGCTGCTCTGCCTAGGCTGCCCTGTCCATAATGCCATGCAGCGTCTACTCCAGCAGGAACACAACAGGGATTTTGTCACTGATGCATGCATTGTCATGGCTCACCATCCTTGTGGCTTCCTCAAATGGTGTCAGTACAGTGCATGCATCCTTTATGAGCAGCCATTGGCGTGAGGAAAAAAAGCAGAGGCCGCCTGAGCCTGTCATTGTGTCATACTCACACAGGTACTCGTTGACCACCCTCTTCTGCATGTGCAACCGCTGCAGCATTGCCAAAGTCGAGTTCCACTTGGTGGGCATGTCACAAATCAAGCGGTTTACGGGCAGGTGGAATTCCCACTGAATTTCAGCCAACCAAGTACTGGCTGTATATGACCGCCTAAAATGTTAACAGACTCTTTTGGCCTGCTTTACTAGATCTTCCAACCCTGGGTACCTATTTAGGAAATACTGCACCACAAAATTGAGGACATGTGCCAGGCATGGCACATGTGTCAACTTTACCTGTCTAAGGGCAGACAGGAGGTTTGTGCCAATATCACACACCACCATTCCTGGCTCCAGCTGGTGTGGCATGAACCACCTGTGGGCCTGTCCCTGCAAGAATCTCTGCTCCGGTGTGGTTCCTGTCCCCTAGACACACCAGCTAAAGCACTGCATGGCACCTTTTAGCCTGACTCATTGAATAGCCCTTTGAACACTTAGGGGGTACTTGAGGTTCATAGGACAATTCAGCAGATGAGGGCATGGAGAAGGAGGGGGTAGAGGTGACAAACCTGGCATCATCACCAGCTGTATGGAGACGTGGGGGCACAACAAGCTGCAGCAGCCCTGTCCTGCATCCTTCTGAGTTGCAAGCAGAGTTACCCAGTGTGCTGTGAACAAAATATATCGTCCCTGCCCATGCTTGCTGGACCACGTGTCAGCAGGAACGTGGACTGCCTTGCCCAACGATGCCACAACATTGCCTTCCACATGATGGTAGAGAGCTGGAATGGCATTACGTGAAAAGAAATAGCGACTGGGAACCTGCCATTGTGGTACAGCACTTTCTGCAAATTCAAGGGGGCAGAATCCACTAGGCGGAAAGCCAGAAGTTGTAGAGCCAGCAGCTTTGACAAACTTGTATTTGAATTCCAGGCATGTGGGTGGCGGAGACTGTATTTTTTTTCTGCTGCAGCAGATGGGGCAGAGGAGTTGGCCGGCTATAGTCTACAGCTGGTGGTGTGCTGCTGACAGATGTGCTGCAAGGACCTGGAACACCCTGTGCTATCCCATCATCCCTTTCAGTGAAGGCTGCTGAGAGGTCATGAGGTATAGCAGGAATAGACTGAGATGAGTAAGGAGGAGGGACAGATTTGTGCCCCTTTTGTGTGGCTTTTAGGTGCTCTTGCCAATGGGCGGAGTGGTGGGAGTTTAAATGCCTTGTCAAGCATGTGATACCCAAATGGTTGGTGTTTTTGCCATGCTTGATGTGCTTGGGACAAATTTTGCAAATAGCAACAGTGCGATCGGCTGCACATATACTAAAAAACACCCAGACAGCTGAGCTGTGGGAAGTAGGCCTGCTCTACCCGGCACTCAAGTTGAGTCAGTGACCTCATCATCATCAACTCCTCCATTCTCATTACCACTGAAGACAACTTGGCATAATGCTGCTGCTGGGGGAACATGTATGTCATTTTGTGTACCAGTGTTCTCCCCTCTCTGTAGGCTCATGTTCCTGCCTTCATCAACCTCAGAACCAACATCTGAATCAAGTAATGGCTGTGCATCGTCAAGGAGAAAGTGGCTGATGTCGTGTTCAAATAACTCCGCTGGCTCCTCCATGCCTGATGCTGGGGCTATGGCAGGAATAAGAAGGGGTGGGCTCCCTTCAGTCCACCTGCCCTCATTTATCCATCGGAATGTATGTGCCTCCACTGTGGGGACACTCATATTTTAGCGTTAGAACCACAGATATCAGGGTGCCGTGACAAGGCTCTGTGGCTTATGCATGCATTTGCAAATGCGTGTGGACTAAACCCCTGTTTTTAACGCATACTGTTAGACAGGTTAATTGGTTGTCTGCGAGCTGGTGGTAAGTAGGCTTGGATTTTTTCCTGGGCATTCCCCAGGTTTTGTTGGTATCTGTTTGTAGCCTTCCAATGCCACTTACTGCGATAGCCAGCTATAAATAAGGGTGGTGGCAAGTTTTTTGTGATCACGTTGGTGTGTGTATTGGTCCAGCAACACACCAGCACCTTTGCAGCCATTGTGCTACCTGCTGGGTGTTTGGTGTGCTCCTGTACCTTTAAGAAGTGGTGGGCTCCCTTCAGTCCACCTGCCCTCATTTATCCATCAGAATGTATGTGCCCCCACTGTGGGGACACTCATATTTTAGCGTTAGGACCACAGATATCAGGGTGCCGTGACAAGGCTCTGTGGCTTACGCATGCATTTGCAAATGCGTGTGGACTAAACCCCTGTTTTTAACGTATACTGTTAGACAGGTTAATTGGTTGTCTGCGAGCTGGTGGTAAGTAGGCTTAGATTTTTTCCTGGGCATTCCCCAGGTTTTGTTGGTATCTATGGCAGGAATAGCTGTGGAAAAGGAGGCAGGTTTAGCCACTCTGGCAGCTGCAGGGGACTGCGCACGAGTCTCTGCTTGGGTGATGGGGGATGAGGAGGATGAGGATGGTTTAGTAAGCCAGTCCACCACCCCCTCTGCATGCTGTGGCTGGATAGCACGGGCAACATCACTAAACAGAGGAAATGATGCCCTGCCTGAGGACTGATCACGTCCATCTTTGCCCGTGGACACATACGCTGGCCCCCTTACAGTGTCATGGAAATGTCTGCCTCTCCTTGCTGTCCTCCCAGACATGATGGGGGAAGTGGGGGTGGTTATTAACAAAATGTAATAAAGATGTGTAAATGTGTACGTGGATGCACTTTAATCATGGAAAGTGGTGTTTGGTGCACTTTAATTTGAGTATTCACTACACAGACACACTCCATGGATACACTAAAATATATTGCAATATACTGTGTCAAACGTGCAGTAATGCACAGAACTATATGGCGTTAAACTTGCAATAACGCAATGAAATATACGGCGTTAAACTTGCAGTAATGCAATGAAATATACAACGTTAAACTTGCAGTAACGCAATGAAATATATGGCGTTAAACTTGCAGTAATGCACAGAACTATATGGCGTTAAACTTGCAGTAACGCAATGAAATATATGGCGTTAAACTTGCAGTAATGCACAGAACTATATGGCGTTAAACTTGCAGTAACGAAATGAAATATACAGTGTTAAACTTGCACTAACACAATGAAATATACGGCATTAAACTTGCAGTAACGCAATGAAATATACAGAGTTAAACTTGCAGTAACGCACAGAACTATATGGTGTTAAACTTGCAATAACGCAATTAAATATACAGCGTTAAACTTGCAGTAACGCAATGAAATATACAGCATTAAACTTGCAGTAACGCAATGAAATATACGGCGTTAAGCTTGTAGTAACACACAGAACTATACGTCGTTAAACTTGCAGTAATGCACTGAACTGTACAGCATTAAACTTGCAGAAACGCAACTGAAATATACTGCATTAGGCGTGCAGTAATGCCCAGAAATGTACTGCGTTCAACGGCACGTAATGCACTGAAATTTATGGCATTAAACTTGCAGTAAACGCATTAAAATTTTCTGTGATAAACTGTCACTACACTCACACTGACTGAACTATCCCTACATTCACACTAATGTAAAGATAAATGTAAAGATAAATGGTCGCACTACACTCACAATGACCAAACTACAGTATCCTTACATTCACACTAATGTAAAGATGAATGGTCGCACTACACTCACGCTGAACTATGCACTGAGATGCACACTAAACTGATATTTTACATCGACAATGGAATCAGAATAGCAAACTATGGCACACTAAATGTCTAATAGCACTGAACAGAGCCCTGTTCTATCTCTCTCCACGCCTCTTTTACACTACAAATGGCTGCTATGGAAAGAATACTTTTATAGTGTGGGGCGGGATTAAGAGCAATGAGCCATGATTGGATACAGTCATCATGATAGCGTCCAATCATGGCTGTGACAGGGCTCTGTGCCCTGATTGGGTGTAGCTTTCATTCCTTCAGCCAATCAGGGCTTTCAATGCACTGAGCGGTGATTCAGTGCATTGTGGACGTTCGGCGGGTCAAACAACCGGTCGAACGACTCTATAATTTGGTTGTTTGGAGAGCATCCAAACAGCCAATGTTCAGCCCAAACTCATGCTCGTGCCGAACTGTTCGCCCATCCCTAGTGGTATGGATGAATAGTGTGGGATCAGCCTTCCTAGGCAGAATGTGTGGATCTCAGTGCCTACTCTACCGAGGATAGATGGTGTATGTTGTCCCCTCTGTCCCCTAATGTGTCCCCGATGTGTCCCCATTTGATCCTCTCCTGCTCTCCACCTATGTTGTGTGTGCCTGTGGTGCGGTCCCCTGTCTGCCCAGTGTAAAGCTCCCTGGTATAGACTCCTCAGAGATAGTTATGAAAGAGTTGCCATCATCCCTAAACAGCATAGAGTAGGAACCTCAAAAACGGGGATTTTTAAGGCAACAAAGGCAAAAGTATTTAAAAATAGAATAAATTTATTGATACAAAAATAGTATTAAAATATAAATTAAATTGATCACATGGACATGTACATTAGAAAAAAGAGACAATATGATATATTACAGATGTGGCAAAAAAATCCAACGCGTTTCAAAATAATTAAATTTCTTCTTCAGGGATAAACTTTGCCATCATCTGGAAGGCATAAAGGTAACATAAGTATACATACATACATATTTACAGTACCAAAAATAATAATGTGTGAAGAAAGCTTACAGTAATCATGATTGACCCAACGTGTTCCTATTTGGAGGTTCCCACTACCTCCAGGTACAGGGCGTTGCTATGGGGACCTGTTGTGCCCCCTCCTATGCAAACCTGTACCTGGGGGAGTGGGAAAAAGGTTTTTTGACCAACGATGAGCTAACCATGTATACAGAACACGTTGTCTTATGGCAAAGATACATAGACGACATTTTCCTGATATGGAACGGCCCAGAGGATAGTTTGAAAAGTTGTCTCAAGGCAATGAATCAGAACAATATGAACCTATTTTTCACCATGTCCTATGACCGCCAACAAATCAACTTTCTAGATGTTACCATTTACAAGAACAAAAATGGGCAAGTAGCCAGTACACTGTTTAGGAAGGAGACTGCCGGCAATACCCTCTTGCACGCTGACAGTTTCCATCCGGAACCCTTGAAAAAATCAATACCCTTTAGTCAGTTCCTAAGATTGAAGCGTAACTGCACCACGATGGAAACTTTCCAGAGTGAGGCGGATAAGCTCAGCAAAAGATTACTTTCAAGGGGATACACCAAATCCTCCTTGAAAAAAGCTTTTAATCGTGTCAAAATCCTGGATAGACACAATTTAATCTTTGGGACCAAACTTCGCAAATCTGATGACACCACAAGGATCATCTTACGCTACTCCAACGAGCACAGCACCATAAGAAAAATTCTCACGAAATACTGGCCAATTTTGACCGATGACCCAATCCTAGGAAGTCTGCTAACCTCAAAACCTCAAATCACCTTCCGGAAGGCAGGTTCTCTGGCCGATCTACTCACTCAAAGCGAATATAAGGGGAACCAAAGAAGGGACCCCTGCAAAACATGGGGGACTTTTCCGTGCGGCAACTGCTCTTTTTGCAGTGTGATAGGGAAGAGGACCTCATTTTTGCTACCTAATGGTGAGCATTTCCAACTAAAACACTTTGCTAATTGCCAGACCCAAGGGGTTGTTTACATGGTACAATGTCAATGCCTTTTACATTGGCAAAACCCGACAAGAATTCAGACAGCGCGTCAGCAAACACCTGCTGAGTATGCAGATTGGAAACCTGTATGTTCCCCTCGGCAGACATGTAGCCAGGGGACATGGATACAGGATGCCATCTGTGAATTTCACGGTGGTTGATCGTGTCCATGTTCCCCTGCGAGGGGGTGACTGGAATAAGACTCTTCTGCAACGCGAAATGCGTTGGATTAGACATCTAGATGCCACCACCCCGCCAGGCCTAAACGAGGCAGAAAGTTTCAGACCTTTTCTTGAAGGCTTTAGCTCTGGCAAAACAGACTGAATTTAATCTTCCCTGCCTCTCTTGTATTTTCATGGCTTGAACTTCCTCTCTCTTTTCTTCCCTCCTTCCTCTTCTCCCCATTTCCCCACTTCCTATCTCTATATTTCCACACTTATGTAGCCCAAGGATTAATATATGAAATGTTAATGTCTATTGGGGTATTTTCTAATATATATATATGATTTATAAATATTCTATTGTTGTTCTTTACATATTGATAGCTCATGGACTGGTGGGGAGAGCCTTTTGTCTTGCTCTCCCTTCTTTTGTCCATGACACTATCTCTTATGATTTTGTTTTCACAAAAATGTTTTTGCTTCAGCTTTCATGATGGGACAGTTTTTCTTAGATGGCGGTCCTATTCCTCTCCCCATTCGGATTTGTGGTCGTATCGTGCACCCGGCACAGTGGGGGGGCCCAGACTTTTGTTTAAAGGCCCCCTTTTTTCCATTGCCATCCATGGGCGCCTTTTGGATGCCACTGGTTGGCTCATAATGGATTTTTCTGTGTCGGGGGCTTTTTATTCTCCTTTTGGAGGATTTATCTCCCTTTTGAGGTTTTCTTTTCCTCCTATAAATGAGTCTCTGCCCTAATACTGGACATGTGGTAATTTTTTCCTTCCCACTTGTCCATCTATATACAATAATCTTTTAGTGATTGAATTTCCATGTATTATTTACACTTATATTTTTTATTTTGAGACTAGGATACTTATTGTACAGTAAATCTTTCCGCTCGATCCACAATGGGTTGGGAGCTGCCTTCTGACATGCTCCCGTGCACATGTGGATCGGATTGAGGATGTTTCCGCATCCCCTGGAATCTGCTGCGGTTGTTCTGTGCAGCAGTACTGTCCCGCCCCTGTCCTTACATGTGTCTTTGACCATGGAGGTTAAGTGGTGAGCGGAGCGTAAGTATTAGCCTGTCTCTATTTCCGGACACGTGAGTGTCTTTTTCTCAGTGTCCGCAATACATGTCTCCTCCACAGCACCCTTCCGGTCATTGACGCCCGGGGGGGGCGGGGTGGAGGATCGGCCTGTCTTTCCCTATGTTCCGACAATAGGAATCAATAATGAAACGAGGGAAGTGACGCCACTTCCGCTCTGACGGAGTGACGTCAGTGTCCCGCGTTTGTCAAACGTAACATGCGCACTGACTCTTAAGGAGAAAGCCGGGAGCCCCTGAGCCGCCAGCGTCATTTCTCTGCTACCTGTTGAGGAGAACGGACAGTCCTTGGGCCGGTGCTCTAATCTAGAACTGATTCCTGTCCTCTCTGGACCTGCGTGCGCATCCTATACTCGGTAAGCTTTAATCTTTACCGCATTTTGTCTTCCTGCTTGAATGACATACTCTACCTTTTTACCACTCTTTGTTTTTTGGATTCCTTTCCCATATTGTGGATACAACTTGGAAAAGGAGATATCTCTCCACATTTTTCATATTTTTTTTTTTTTTTTCCCACTTATAATTGTTATATTTTATATTATCTTTTTTTAGGAAGGAAAACTTTCCTTCTCTATTACATACGGAAAATAAACTTCTTATACTCGAAGACATACTCAAATCATTTTTTATACAAGGTTGGTTTTGATCTCCGCAGATGTGATATTTTCACACAGAGGATACACAAATTTACACATATATATATATATTTTTTCAGATTGCACACACCCCCCTCCCCCCAAGTGTTTTTCTTTCACTTGGGGGAATTTGGCGTCTCTCCTTGGATTTTGATATCTGGGGGCTCTTCTGCACGATAAAAGACGGTTCACTAACCGGATGGGGAGATGTTTGGAGCGCTATGCTGAGAATTCGTTGGGTCAATCATGATTACTGTAAGCTTTCTTCACACATTATTATTTTTGGTACTGTAAATATGTATGTATGTATACTTATGTTACCTTTATGCCTTCCAGATGATGGCAAAGTTTATCCCTGAAGAAGAAATTTAATTATTTTGAAACGCGTTGGATTTTTTTGCCACATCTGTAATATATCATATTGTCTCTTTTTTCTAATGTACATGTCCATGTGATCAATTTAATTTATATTTTAATACTATTTTTGTATCAATAAATTTATTCTATTTTTAAATACTTTTGCCTTTGTTGCCTTAAAAATCCCCGTTTTTGAGGTTCCTACTCTACAGTGTAAAGCTCCCTAGCCCCAGTCGGGCGGAACATTCAGTATCAGGTGTCCCATTCTCAGCCCTGCAGCTTCCTATCTCATGCAGCATACTGATGCTAGGACTGCACTGCAGACAAACATAATGAATCCAGGCTGGGCTCTGCTGAGGATGAAGTGGAGTCCCAGGGGAGATATGTGAGGAGTGGAGTCCTGGCAGGGGAGCGCTCTGATCCTGCAGGGAGTCCCCACACAGCCAGTGCTCAGAGCAGGGCTGGGAAAAAATACATCTAGCACCCAGTGCAAATATGTCAAACAATCAGGAACCCTCCTTTAACATTAGAGTCCCTTTTGCCTGGGGCACATGCTCCCCCTAGTTTTGGCCCTAGCTCAGATAGTGAAAGACCTGAACAGAGCATGTGACGGCGCTGACCAATCTGAAGCTGTCTAGCCCATACTGTCACAACTGGAAGGAGAGGAGGGAAAGCCGTGGGGATTTCAAATCCCTGAACTTGTGAATTAGCTTTTTGTTGTCTGACAGTGGGGGATCGGCAATCTGGTAAGCAGGACTGGGGGGGGGATAGGGAGGGGGTACAATGGATGGCTGGAACCTCTGGAGGCTGGGGCAGAGAGCCATGGGAAAGGCAGGAGGAGTCCAAGCCACATCCACCGATGTCCACAGTGGGATCGGGAGCTGGAGATGGTGGAACTCATCATGCAGGGAGGTTTGCCTCACCGCTCTTGTGTGAACTCACTATGACAAGCCTGGGTTCAAACAGGAGCTGTGCGGGAAACCGCATGCAATTCAGACAGAAATGGCACCACATTCCTGTTCAAATCACATGCAATTCTTTGAAGTGCGATTTGAGCCCATTAATTTTGTATGGGCTCAAATCACAAAGGTATCGGTTTTGGTATCGGGAGCATTTGCATGAGTATGAGTACTTGTGCAAGTACTCGATATCGGCACCAATACCGGTATCGGTGTAACCCTTGCTGAGATGATCAGGGGAGAACAGTTTAATGAACCACTAATAATCATCAGGATCGCAGCTCTTCTTAGTTTCATAAACAGACACCTTAAAGCATTTTTTAACAAAAAATATATATTGATCGTGCTACTTTAAAGCGTGTTATACAGCACAGTGCTTGTGCTGTGTAACTTGGCCCCCTGTATCACCTGAAATACCTGGCTGATCCTGCCTGCTATGCCCTCCCATGTAAACAACCTCACCGTAACCAATCAGCTTCCAGGTTTGTTTGTCAAAGCTTAAAGTGTAAGTTCACCTTTAAAGAAAAATCTGTAAGACCCCCTCCCCAGTCCCGCCTCCACTGTGGGGACACTTATAAGTTAGTGTTAGGTACCACAGATACCAGGGTGCCTTGACGAGGCTCTGTGGCTTATGCATGCATTTGCAAATGTGTGCAGACTAAACCCTGTTTTTAACGCATACTGTTAGACAGGTTTACTTGATTGTCTGCGGGCTGGTCGGTAAGTTAAGCTTGTTTTTTTCCTTGGAGTTATCCTTGGCCTTGTTTATAACTGTTGTTAGCCTTCCAATGCTTCTTACCGTGATAGCCAGCTATAGATGGGGGCAAGTGGCGTTCCCTTTTTGTAACACACACATACATTCACCTGTATACAGTGGCAGCTGGTGCTCAAAATTGTTTTGGGGGGCGCAAACCAACTTAAAAATTCAGAAAAAAATCAGCAGGTGACATCAGCGAACTGTGTCCTCCATGCGTCTCCTCTCCTCCTCCTAGGCATCCAATCCCAGCGCCTGTCATTTTAGCCAATCAGGTGACAGGTAACACACCCGCGCTTCTTGATTGGCGGAGAGGCGGTTCAGTGTTAGGAAACTGAATATTCATTCGCTGTTCTAATACAGCTGGGTGAGCTGCGAGTGCAATGCTCTGCGCTCGCAGTTCACCTGTGTAATGCATGAAACTATTCATGATACATAGAGGGGGGTTGCTGGAGAGAGGGAGCGGCGCCCGTGCGCCCTTAATGGGTGCATTGCCACTGCCTGTATATATGTCAGCCCAGCCCCCCCCACACACCTGTATGTATATATATATATATATATATATATATATATATATATATATATATATATATATATATATATATATATATATATGTCAGCCCCACACATACACAAATCTGTAAACACACAAGGCTCTGGCCCCTCCCTGTACACAAACATCCCCCTCACTTTCCTTCACAGCCCGCAAAGAATTTCTTCCTACCTGTTCCCAGCCCAGCTGTGAGATTCTGTAATGCACAGCACGGCCCCCCTTCACCCGTCCTGCCTTCTTCTGGTCCGGGCAGGCCCCAGGGCCACTTACAGTTGTAACGGCTGTACCCCTCTTATGGCGGCCCTGGACACTGTTACCAATAAGCAGACCTGATACAGATGATTGACAACCAGGTAAGAAACATACCCAGAGCAACTTTTATCCTGTGGATTATTTTGTGTTCTCTCACGTGTGATAATCTAATTGAATCTGTTGTATTTTGTCATAAGGCAGAACAGTATTAATGTTTTAAACTGTCTAGTCTTTTAAAAAATGTTGTCAGTAAAGTTTTTGCCCCCATTCTGCCCTGAGTTGTCCTTGTCTCCTGGTGGCCTCCCAACAGAGGAACACACTCCTTTAAACATGGCACTGATGCACACTCATGAGGACCCTAGGGTCCCTCCTGGTAAGGGCAAAATGTCCTATGTTTTCACAATATGTGAGTCAAGCTGATATTGCTGTACCATAGATGCTCACAACAACATGCTTTACAGCACATGATGATGATAATTTGTTTGATTATTCTAAATATTTGCAACATAGTTACCGTATATACTCGAGTATAAGTCGAGTTTTTAAGCACATTTTTTGTGCTGAAAGTGCCCCCCTCGACTTATACTGGAGTCAAGCACTTTTCTGCAGCAAAAAAATTAATTTTCCGAACCGATTTGGGGCCCTGTATCTCAGGGCCACTTGGGGCTAGGAACCCCAAATTTGGTGTGCAAACCCAGTGGTCCCATAACATATCCAAAGCTGGAGTTCCTAGCACCAAGTGGTCCCGAGATAGGAAAAGAAAAGGTTCAGAAAATGTCATTCTCTGCTGCAGAAAAGTGCTTGACATTTTCTGAACCGATTTTTGGGGCCCTGTATCTCGGGGCCACTTGGTGCTAGAAATCCCAGCTTTGGATATGTTATGGTACCAGTACTGGGTTTGCACACCAAATTTGGGGTTCCTAGCACTAAGTGGCCCCGAGATACGGGGCCCCAAATTCGGTCAACTGTGTCCATCTGCAGCAATGTCATTTTGGAACACTTTGGGTTCAGAGACCCCAAATTTTGGCTACCGAGTTTGAAGTTCGGGGGACCTATGGCTGCAAATGGGCACAGTGAGGCATGCAAATGGGCACAGTGAGGCTGCAAATGGGTATTGTTGACCCTCTTTTCCACTTACAGTAGCTGTGCATTTCTCACCCTCGTCTTATACTCGGGTCAATAAGTTTTTCCCATTTTTTTGTGGTAAATTAGGGCCTCGACTTATACTCGGAACGACTTATACTCGAGTATATACGGTACATTGAGTAATGTACTCCTTCCTAAATGTGCAGAAGATCAACTCCCCCTAAATCCTGCTGTGGGAGCCATGCCTGCCTCTACATTCAATGTAGATATATATATAATATATCATTTCACTTTAAATTACACATTTCCTGATTTGGCTTGGACAATGATGCTCCATCAGTTTACACAGAACCGCAAAATAAATCACTTGGCAGGTATATTGGCAATATTCAATGAGGATCACAATGATGTCATGCTCACATTCAGCAGCACAAAAAGAAAAAATATTGAAAAAAGGAGGGGTGTGGAGGCGCCAACTGTGGTAGCTTGTTTATGCAAAAATAAAAGTTAGTGTAACAATTACACTTACTGGTTCGCAGGGTGGAGGTGTACTGGCCAGAAGAAGGAGCTGTGAGCCCCGAGCGCGTAGCCTGTACTATCCCTGCATTATCCCCAACACCAGCCTGGACGTTTGAGCCTGTGTACAGACTCCACAACCAGACGCCTGAAGGAATGAAATCCGAGCCGGAAACAAGATCACAGCACTTCCCAGGACACTTTTAAATCTCAAAGAAACACCTCCACCCTGCGAACCAGTAAGTGTAATTGTTACACTAACTTTTATTTTTGCATAAACAAGCTACCACAGTTGGCGCCTCCACACCCCTCCTTTTTTCAACATTGATTATCAACAGAGGTAATGGACACCCTCTGAGGATGGCTGCCTCCTCATTCTAGAATTTACCTGCCTTATTATAATGTGCTATTATAGCTACCATTGTACTATTTACCTTAGACATCACATGTTGCGGAGCGCCGGAAAAACCCCCCCTTTTGTTTCTCTACAAAAAGAAAAAAGATGGGAGCTTATTAGGGAACCCACCATCAAAAAAATGGGTTCCACAAGAGAACAGCTGCAATTTTGAGCCAAAATGAATAAACTTTATTAATTACACAAAATATACTCTCTCTCTCTCTCTCTTTCTCTCTCTCTCTCTCTCTCTCTCTCTCTCCTGTGCCCTGCCCATCAAACGCAGCCACTGTGCCCATTAAACGCAGCCACTGTGCCCATCCATTGCTGCCACTGTGCCCCATCAAACGCAGCCACTGTACCCATCAAACACAGCCACTGTACCCATTAAACGCTGCCACTGTACACATTAAATGCTGCCACTGTGCCCATTAAACGTTGCCACTATACCATTAAACGCTGCCACTGTACCATCAAATGCAGCCACTGTAACATCAAACGCAGCCACTGTACCCATAAATTGCCACCACTGTGCCCCATCAAACGCAGCCACTGTAACCATCAATTGCAGCCACTGTGCCCATTAAACACTGCCACTGTACCAATCAATTGCTGCCACTGTGCCCCATCAAACGCAGCCACTGTACCCATCAATTGCAGCCACTGTACCCATTAAACGCTGCCACTGTACCCATTAATTGCTGCCATTGTGCCCCATCAAACGCAGCCACTGTACCAATCAATTGCAGCCACTGTGCCCATTAAACGCTGCCACTGTACCATCAAACACAGCCACTGTACCATCAAACGCAGCCACTGTGCCCATAGATGGCCAACACTGTGCCCTGCCCATCAAACGCAGCCACTGTAACCATAAATTGCTGCCACTGTGCCCCATCAAACGCAGCCACTGTACCCATCAAACACAGCCACTGTGCCCATTAAACGCTGCCACTGTACCCATAATTTGCTGCCACTGTGCCCATTAAACGTTGCCACTGTACCATCAAACGCTGCCACTGTACCATCAAACGCAGCCACTGTACCATCAAACGCAGCCACTGTACCCATAAATTGTCACCACTGTGCCCCATCAAACACAGCCACTGTACCCATCAATTGCAGCCACTGTGCCCATTAAACGCTGCCACTGTACCCATCAATTGCTGCCACTGTGCCCCATCAAACGCAGCCACTGTACCCATCAATTGCAGCCACTGTGCCCATTAAACGCTGCCACTGTACCCATTAAACGCTGCCACTGTACCCATTAATTGCTACCACTGTGCCCCATCAAACGCAGCCACTGTACCAATCAATTGCAGCCACTGTGCCCATTAAACGCTGCCACTGTACCATCAAACGCAGCCACTGTGCCCATAGATGGCCAACACTGTGCCCTGCCCATCAAACGCAGCCACTGTAGCCATAAATTGCTGCCACTGTGCCCCATCAAACACAGCCACTGTACCCATCAAACACAGCCACTGTGCCCATTAAACGCTGCCACTGTACTCATAATTTGCTGCCACTGCGCCCATTAAACGTTGCCACTGTACCATTAAACGCTGCCACTGTACCATCAAACGCAGCCACTGTACCATCAAACGCAGCCACTATACCCATAAATTGCCACCCCTGTGCCCATTAAACACAGCCACTGTGCCCATCAAACGCAGCCACTATACCATCAAACGCAGCCACTGTACCCATAAATTGCCACCACTGTGCCCCATCAAACGCAGCCACTGTACCCATCAATTGCAGCCACTGTGCCCATTAAACGCTGCCACTGTACCCATTAAACGCTGCCACTGTACCCATAAATTGCTGCCACTGTGCCCCATCAAACGCAGCCACTGTACCAATCAATTGCAGCCACTGTGCCCATTAAACGCTGCCACTGTACCATCAAACACAGCCACTGTACCATCAAACGCAGCCACTGTGCCCATAGATTGCCAACACTGTGCCCTGTCCATCAAACTTAGCCACTGTAGCCATAAATTGCTGCCACTGTGCCCCATCAAATGCAGCCACTGTACCCATCAATTGCAGCCACTGTGCCCATTAAACGCTGCCACTATACCCATAATTTGCTGCCACTGTGCCCCATCAAACGCAGGCACTGTACCCATCAATTGCAGCCACTGTGCCCATTAAATGCTGCCACTGTACCATCAAACACAGCCACTATACCATCAAACGTAGCCACTGTACCCATAAATTGCCACCACTGTGCCCATTAAACACAGCCACTGTGCCCATCAAATGCAGCCACTGTACCATCAAACGCAGCCACTGTACCCATAAATTGCCACCACTGTGCCCATCAAACGCAGCCACTGTACCAAACGCAGCCACTGTACCCATAAATTGCCACCACTGTGCCCATCAAATGCAGCCACTGTACCCATAAATTGCCGCCACTGTGCTCATTAAGCGCTGCCACTGTGCCCATCAAACGCAGCCACTGTAACCATCAATTGCCGCCAGTTTGCCCCATCAATTGCCACCAGTTTGCCCATTAAATCCTGCCAGTGTCCCCCCCCGCCCGGCACTTACCTGTCTCAGGTCAGCGCGTTGCTCCACGCTCCCTCCGATAGGCATCCAATCACAGCGCCTGTCGCTTCAGCCAATCAGGTGACAGGTAACCAGACCCAGTGCACCTGATTGGCTGAGAGGCGTGTCAGTGTTAGGGAAGTGATTTATTTGATTTCCTAACACAGCACTGTGTAATCAGCGAACGCACAGCAGTGTGCCCGCTGTTTACCAATTTGGAAGCCTATTAGAGCCGACGGCTCTAATCAGGCACTTCTAAAAACACCCCCGCCGCTGTAATTCAGATGCCCGATGCCCTTTATATATATTTAAAGCCCTATGTGCTTTTATATGTGTCTTATCTATATATAATGCACTCTTTAAATGTGCTTTAAAATGCATGGTTTTCCATTTTATGAACAAGAAATAATGACTTGATGCTGTTGGGCTGGTATAATAATGCTATGGGGCTGGTATGACATTTTTTCCAGGGCTGGTTTTCATTCCCAGTCTGGCCCTGATGACTAGTCCTCTACACTAAGTGTATGATATCCAAACTGTCCCTCAACTAATGCCGAGGTGGATTGTCTACAGCACAGCTGATTCCTCCATACAGTATAGCCAGCAATAGAGGTGAGTATGCAGCAGCAATAAAAGAGCAGCAAGGGGCAGTGGTATGCCAAGCAGATGGAAGCTTACAAGATGCCTGCAGCAATAGGCAGCAGGTA
Source organism: Lithobates clamitans (assembly GCA_037952925.1). NCBI lineage: Eukaryota > Metazoa > Chordata > Amphibia > Anura > Ranidae > Lithobates > Lithobates clamitans. The sequence continues at coordinate 10,694,185 of JBBGZY010000081.1, forward strand.
GCATCAAGCAAGTACATAGAGCCCTACTGACAGGCCAGAATGTTGTATACAGTTTAGTCAAGCCAAGTTCACTCTTCCAAAAAGCAGCTCAGTCAAGGCTCCTTTGTATGCAAAGTTGCAATCTTGGATGTGAGTGTCCATTGCGGACCAAGGCTGATCAGTGCTTGTAAAGGCTCACCACTCCGGCAGACATCCACCCTCCTTGTAGACCATCAGCTGTCATGCCTCTCTTGTATATTGCGCTTTCTCCCCGCTTGCCAATGGATCAAGTAATAAAACTGCCCAGCCGCGGCGGTCAGCACGGGGCGGCTGATGGAGAGCAGCCAACCCTGACCTCAAGTGTGGGAGTGGAGGAGTGGAGGTGTAACCATGTGTACACATTTCACTCACAAGGTCACGTGAACTGCTTAAGGTCTCCATCATCCACCCCATGCTGAGTTTCACCTCCTCCATTCATAGTATAACTTCTATGAATGGAGGGGGGGCGCAAAGGACAGCCATAATCGACACTCTTGACGAGTGCATATGACAAGTTCCTTGGCTCTATAAACATCTGTGGTACCAGAACCAAATGATTACATAACCCAGAGAAGGGGAAATCAGATGATGGAAGATTTTAACTAAATCTGTATCCAGCAGCACAAAGGGACACATCACATAATGTCCCTTGTGCTGATTTTTTTTAAAAATATATATTTTTTCATTAAACTTAGGGTTTTGTTCTAAAAGCATTTTATTTTTGTCTGTGCAGCTGGAAATCTCTGTAACGGAGTCCCGCACAGCAGCTAAACCTTACAGGGGGTCTAACCCTTCCCAATTCAATACATATTTAGTCTACAGATACACTTTAACCAAAACATATATTACTTGTCACAGTGTTATGTTTTTCTTTATGTTTTCACTTTTCTTCTTCCTCTGGGGAGGACACTGAAGCCTGTGCTCCCCCTTTACCCTCAGAGAAAGAGTTGGCTTAGAGGAAGCCTCAAAAAGATTCAGATCAAATGGATGAACTGCAAACAGAAAATAAAATAATGAAAAAAATAAATAAACCCTAATGTAATACACTAACTATAGAGAAAAAGAAGAACAGTAAGAAATAACAACGTCTAAAAGGTGTACACCTCTCCCTACTCTATCCCAAAGTAATACATAAGTTTGCCTCATAAATACCTAAAAAGGGAATGTTTTAATAATGGAGTAAAGCATCTTCACTTTTCAAAAGAAATTTCAGTTTGAAAGGAATTATTCACTAAGCTTAGTAACTGTTGTAAATATTCACCTTTGACAAAAAACACAGTTACGTAGAAGGAACATTTGCAGATTAAATCATCTAAATAATTAAGCTAAGTGCAATTTTCCTTGAAAGTGAAAATTTACTTTGCAAAATGAATATATGCTAAGATTCAAGTCAAAATATGGTTTAAAATGTGTTTAGACCTATATTCCAATATATACAGTGCCTTGAAAAAGTATTCATACCCCTTGAAATTTTCCACATTTTGTCATGTTACAACCAAAAACGTAAATATATTTTATTGGGATTTTATGTGATAGACCAACACAAAATGGTGCATAATTGTGAAGTGGAAGTAAAATGATAAATGTTTTTTAATATTTTTTACAAATAAACCATAAACCATATTTATCGGTGTATAACACGCACTTTTTTCCCCTGATATCAGTATATCAGTATAACTCGCTGATCCTGTGTCTTGTCTATTTTCAGGTCGCGGTCACTGGAGTTATGCTGATATCACGGAGTGGGACAAGGCCTATCCTGCTTGTGGGGAGAAGGAGCAATCCCCCATTAATGTGGACACCCGGGACACCAGATTTGACCCAACGCTGAATCCCATCGAAGTCTCTGGGTACGACGTGTCACCTGAAGAGAGCCTGAAACTGAAGAACAATGGACACACAGGTGACACCAAGCGCCACCTTAGGGGACTGTGTCATGTGACCAGATATTTATGAAATATACAGATTCTGGGGCAATTGGATCCAATCAGCTCTTCACTTTTTTGTCAGGGTGACCGAATTCCTGTGACCGGTCTTATAAAGAGGTGACACCACTACATGGAACAGATGCAGAACTTCTTTACTGGACCTGCCATATTATCCAGGCCTCTCCTCTCTCCATAAAAAACAAAGGTGTTCCACATGTGATGCTATACAAAGCTTGTGACATATGCATCTATCTTCATCCTTTTTGTTGTATGTAAATTGCATACTATTGGGGACTATTTTAGTTTTCTCTTTGGAAGAACTTGATCTTTATTTAAACAGATATCTGCCAAGGTGTTCCACATGTGATGCTATACAAAGCTTGTGACATATGCATCTATCTTCATCCTTTTTGTTGTATGTAAATTGTATACAGGGTCATTATTAGTAGCGCTACACTATATATACAAGTGTGCTCTGTACAAATTTCCTTTTTGTCGTGTGAGCTGCTATCTAAACTGAGTAAGCGCAGTGTTTTTTTGTTTTTTATTGAGAAGAGCCGAGGACCGGCTCTGTATATTTCGGCGCCGGCTGCACTGGGGCAAGGCTGCACTGGGGCAAGGCTGCACTGGGGAAGGCTGCACTGACAAGGCTGCACTGGGGAAGGCTGCACTGACAAGGCTGCACTAACAAGGCTGCACTGACAAGGCTGCACTGACAAGGCTGCACTGACAAGCCTGCACTGACATGGCTGCACTGGGGCAAGGCTGCACTGAGAAGGCTGCAATGATGGGCATTTAAATGTAAGTTTTTTTTCCCTTCAACTTCCCTCCTAAAAGTTTTTTTTCCTTAAAATTCCCTCCTAAACTTGGGGTGCGTGTTATACGCCGGTGCGTGTTATATGCCGATAAATACGGTATCTGAAAAGTGTGGTGTGCATTTGTATTCACCCTCCCAGTGTCAATACTTTGTAGAACCAGATTTTGCTGCAATTACAGCTGCAAGTCTTTTTGTATATGTCTCTACCAGCTTTGCACATCTAGAGAGTGACATTTTTGCCCATTCTTCTATGCAAAATAGCTCAAGCTCTGTCAGACTGGGTGGAGAGTGTCTGTAAACAGCAATTTTCAAGTCTTGCCACAGATTCTCAATTGGATTCAGGTCTGGACTTTGATTGGGCCATTCTAACATATGAATATGCTTTGATTTAAACCATTCCATTGTAGCTCTGGCAGTATGTTTAGGGTCGTTGTCCTGCTGGAAGGTAAACCTCTGCCCCAGTCTCAAGTCTTTTGCAGACTCTATCATATTTTCTTCTAATGCCCCGTACACACGGTCGGATTTTCCGATGGAAAATGTCCGATCGGAGCATGTTGTCGGAAATTCCGACTGTGTGTGGGCTCCATCGGACATTTTCCATCGGATTTTCCGACACACAAAGTTGGAGAGCAGGAGATAAAATTTTCCGACAACAAAATCCGATCGTGTCAATTCCGACCGTGTGTGGCCTGTTCTAACGCACAAAGTGCCACGCATGCTCAGAAGAAATTCCAAGACGGAACAGCTCGTTCTGGTAAACTTAGCGTTCGCAATGGATACAGCACTTTCGTCACGCTGCAATGTTAAAAATGGTTTAATACAGCGCACTCTCTTCTTCTTTATAATGTGACAAGAATTAAGTAGTTTTGCTGCTCATATTCACACACTCACAAAGTTTTCTTTTTGTTTTTTTATTGGGATTCCCTGAATATATTGTTATTAGTTGTCACATCTGACATAATTTTTTTTTTATTATTTAATTTTTTGGGGGATATTAAGCCTTTTTTTTATTTACTGTTTGTATTTTTTCAAAGGCTGATCTTTGTTCAATGTTATTTTTATTTTTACTCCAGAATATTTTTGTGTGTGTTTTGTGTGTCAAGTTACCCCAACACCATTGATATCTTTTATTATTTAATCTCCAGGAGATTGTTTGGTGTTGGTGTCCCTTGTTCATTTCACATTGTATATTTGAAATGTACCTGAATCCTCACAAACAAACTGTCCTTTTTGAAGTAAAACACATAGGAGAGTATAATTCAAAACAAAAATCCTTTATTAAGGGATCAGAACCAAACAAAGAGGAAGGCAACACTAGATCAACATGAGAAATTAGTGAAGCCTGGGACCCCCACGGCAGACATCAATTCTTGAACATCAAAATTGGTGGCCTGAGGAGTCCTTATCTAAGGGAGGGCAGTCTGGTCCAGAATTCGCAGGCATCCGGATAGCAGCAGATGACATCTGTGTCCCCAGGCTGTGGTACCACAAGAGGCTGCATTTTTTGGCCGACCAGACTGGATCCAGGGTCCTCACTTTCTGGTCTTCCTTTCACGCTTCCTTCCCGGCTGTGGCTGTGCAGTTGGAGATGTGGCAGGAGGAGGAGTAGGACCTGGAGGAGGACTGGGAGGACCTGGAGGAGAGGGAGGACGAGGAGGAGGACCTGAAGGAGGAGGAGGAGGACCATCACAAAGGTGTGTCTGAGCTGTAATTTGGCCCCTCATACCTTTGTTAAGAGCCTCCAATATGAGGGACTCACACATGACTTGTTGGCCCTCCTCCATCCTCTGCATTTTATGTGCAATGACGGCAGCAATGTCCTCCTCCACGGTCTGTGGTGCTCCCAGGACCTCTGTAGCCCTCCAAAAGAGTCCTCTGGTAGCCTCCTCTAGGGCACTCCTCCTACTGCCACTTTCTCTTTTCAGGGGGAGTGGAGGGACCTGCAGATCAGCCAGCCGGCTCGGCCCGGCCACCTCCTGGCTGTGACTTCCCTGTGTATGAAAAAGGGACATGGTTTTAGTTGTTGCATCATCAATCACAATCCTAAATTAGTACTCCCAACTAACATCTAGTTAACATCATTGATTGTACAAGCAGAAATATTTAGAGGAATGCTATACCTGGCTCAATCTGGGCTCCTCCACATGTGGCCTGGAAGGCCCAGGTTGGGCGTCAGAAGCCTCAGCCGGGGGGGAAGGAAGCGTTGAAGGAAGACTGGAGAGTGCTGGCCTGGGTTCAGTCTGGCCTGCCAGAAAATGCAGCCTGTCGTAGTACAACATCCTGGGGACATAGATGTCATCTGCTGCTCCGGATCTCTGTGAATCCAGGACCTTCTTGCGCTCCCTTAGATATGTACTCCTCAGGCCACCAATTAATTTCTTTAAATAGGTGATGTCTGCCGTGGGGATCACCTGCTTCACAATTTCACACAATTGCTCCAGTGCTGCCTTCCTCTTTGCTTGGTTCTTGAAATGGGGGTGTTTAATCTCCCACAGACAGGGCAGCTCCCTTAACATATCTACGAATACTGACATGAAGTCATTGTCTTTCAGTAGCATATCCATGTTCACTGCAAGATACAACACAAGACAAAGCCTAATGTCAGACAAAACTCTCCTAATCTTCTTACAATATAGGCCTCAATGTAGAAGCAGTATAGGCACAAGTTTGTCTCTTACCTTCGTTCTTACGATCGTCGCGTCCAATGTTCCTTCCTCCTCTCACAGATCGTACGTAATACGCACGCGTGTTACGCTTTATACACACTGCGCGTGCGTGTAACTCCGCCCGCCCCTGACGTTCTTTCTAGTCTATTCCCCGCCCCTTTTCGTTCGGCGCAGTGGGGGAAGAGCACATGGCGGCCTCTAAAACACCATTGTTTAGGCCATATGCATTTTCCCACATTTTTTTGGGGCCTACTTGGATGCCAAATATTTGTTTGTGTAGATGGGTTTGTTACTCGAATGAAATGCAAACTAGATTGTGTGTAAGGAGAGGACACTGAGCAGCTGTTTTCACATCTGGACACTGGAGCACTAGTGTGGGACACCAGAACACCATTTTTATTAGGGGGGGCACACAGGTGCTCCAGTGTATACTATAGAGGGGGCTACATCTGTGAAGCTTGTACCAAACAGGTAAAGTATTGCAGCTTGACAAAGGCCAATAAAAAAAATACATCTTGGAACTCTGCCAAAATAGACAATTGCACCCCACTTCCAAACAATGTTTCCTATTTCTAGTTCTGCCATCAAATATCTGTGTGCTAATTATACCATTTTTGTTTTACATAGGGGAGAAAAGACTCGGAGGACACCCCTCATCCGAGGAGACCACAGACCCCCCACCTCTGGAAGAAGGGGAACTAACACCAACCCAAGAAGAGCAGGAGGAAGAAAATGTGGTGGAGATTGGCACCACAACAGGTGAGTGTCTGCGACCACAGGCTCAGGTAAAAGAGATGGATGGTGGCAGATTTTTAATACCTGTTTTTGTTTTCTCTCTTTTTAGGTGATCGTGATGTGTGGGATCCAGATCCTTTCACATCAGAAAGTGCCCAGATCCTGATCGGGGAGATCATGGGGTGTAATGTAGAACTGCAAAACATACAGCAAAAAATCAATGATGTGATTAAAAAAAATAATAACATCATTGATGTTTTGGGGCGAATTGTGGTCCAATCTTTTAAAACTTTTTGCAATGTTTTGAAAAGCCAAGTTTGGAGGATGCACACAGTGTGCCAACATGTGCTATCTGCCATCACGGGAGATCAATGGACGCGTTTTGGGGGTGCAACCCCTTCCTCAAATATAAAGTAGCATTGAGGAAGGGCTTGCTCCCCCAAAACACGTCCCTTGATCCCCCCTGATGGCAGATAGCACATGTTGACATTCGTAAATTGGTGTGCATCTTCCAAATTTGGCTTTTCCAGGGGTGATTTCCCCCCATCTGAACGCTATATCAAACCCAGTTCCTAAATACTGATGTCTGATATAGCCTTCAGGTTTTACCTAATGTGACTTTGTAAGTTCAAGTTTTTTGGCTTTCTTGTTGGTTTTACACAGGCCTGTTTTATCTTAAATGGACATTTCGATTTTTGATAATGCTACTCCAAAAATTGTTATACAACAAACATGTTGGTTTGTTTTAAAAACCTTTGGTAAATGCACATGTGATTGTGCAGGTATAAAAAAGTTGCTTACTCAAGAATGTGTGGATTATTGTCTCAACACTACAACACTTTTGGGGTGATGTAATTGTTGTTTTCAGCAAAAATGGGGGTTATTTCCTAAGGGCAAATCCTCTTTGCACTACAAGTGCAGTTTCAGTGCAGTTGCAAGTGCACTTGTAGTGAAATGTGTTTTTGCATTTAGGAAATAACAGCCAACAGTGCTTTGTATAATAAGGTTACACAATCACGACATTTTCTGGACTCAACACATTTCTGTCAGGGTCAGCTAAAAGAAACACAAGCAGTAAATGTCCACAAAGAATTTCTTTGATTTTTTTATTATAAAAAAGCTTCACAGATTGTCTGGCATATTGATAGCCCCCCTACCCGCAAAGAACTCCAGGTATCGTAACCGGACATCACGGGCACTCAGGGAGGGCAAGCCAGGACGGCCGCTTTCAAGCGCTGTCAGTGTGGTTTGATGTATGATTCCGGCCTCAGGCCCAACTGAGCCAGCATAGTTGGCCGAATGTTTCCTTAAAAAGTTATGGAGAACACAGCACGCAAGTATAATATGGTTCAGTTTATACTCCGCCATATGGATGGGTGTCATAAATAGGCGGAACCGGCTGGCCAGGATTCCAAATGTGTTCTCCACCACTCTTCGGGCTCTGGCCAGCCGGTAATTAAAAACCCTCTGTTCCGGGGTGACGGTCCTCATTGGGAATGGCCGCATCAGGTGGTCCCCCAGCGCAAATGCTTCATCAGCAACGAACACAAATGGGAGTCCTTCAACATTGTCCTCTAGAGCTGGCAAGTCCAAGCTGCCATTCTGGAGATGCCTGTAGAACTCTGTCTGGGCCATGACTCCACCATCGGACATCCAGCCATTCTTCCCCACGTCCACATACAAGAATTCGTAATTAGCCGACACCACCGCCAACATCACTATACTATTGAACCCCTTGTAATTATAATAGTATGACCCCGAGTTGGGTGGTGGGATGATGTGGACGTGTTTCCCATCAATTGCCCCTCCGCAGCAAAGTGGGAGGCCACAGTCTACCATTCCTGTGGCATGGAAGGAAACTGTTGAGGAAAAAACAATAAACATTACTATTTTTACTCTGAAACATGGCAAGCAGATTAGACACAAACATTATGGGGCAACCTCCAGATAGCATTTATTAAGGGGAATTTAACAACGCCAAAGTATAGGGTACACCTATAATATTCCCCCCCCCTCTCATGGGCCATTTCTAACATTATAGGGGGTGTGTGGAAATCTTGGACAGGTAACCCTCTTCACTTCATTGAGAGATGAATGCCTAAATAATGGGTATTACTTTGAACAGACCCTCCTTAGTTACACTATTGGCAGTCCACTGGACAGGTAAGAAGTGTCATAATACAAAGATATACGGTAAATACACATTTGAGGACATTTAGACATTCTGCTATTACCTATCAAGATAATAATAGGATCCCAAAAATTTAAACAGTACCATTTGAAAGTATACAGGCAGGCCCTTGCACTACATGCTTTGGGGAATTCATCCATAAATCTGAGCACTCAAGAGGTGGGTTTGGCAAAGTCAGCAGATAGATGATTGAGGATAGAGAATTGGGATCAGCTGACTTAGCAGTTGGGGGAGGGAGGGTTACTAAAAATTATTTGGGGACACCACCAAAAAAAAAAGCCTCTGGCACTCTGCCTGAATTTAAAGCAAAAATAACATTTCTAAACATTTTAGGGGGTGTTTGAGGTAAAGCACTACTATGGAGCTGATAAAATACATTGTTAAGTGACTACATGAGGTGAATATAGGCCAGGAGACACCATGCTGGGGAGGTTAGTGAAGGGCAAATATGTATGAAGGACCTAAAATAATAATTACATAAAAATCCAGCATGCATGAGGACAAAGGGGACATTCACAGCATATTACAATCATGGTAATTAGGGAATGAGGAAAGAAATACAATATATTAGCAAGCATTCAATACAATAAAATGTGATATAAAAGGATAAAAATCTTACCTTCATATACTCCTTCTGTAGGACCTGTATGATGGCAGAACAGGTCTCTGGGATAATGATCCCCAGAGCCTGGGGGGAGATGCCTGTCGAGAACTTTAAGTCCTGCAGACTTTTCCCTGTCGCCAAATACCGCAGGGTAGTGACCAACCTCTGCTCTGGAGTGATGGCTTGCCTCATGCAGGTATCCTGCCTGCTGATATAGGGGGTCAGCGAAGCAAACAGACGGTGAAACACGAGGTCCGTCATCCTGAGAAAGTTCCTGAAATCATCAGGATTATTCTCACGGATCTCACGGAGCAAAGGCATATGAGAGAACTGGTCACGCTGAAGCAACCAATTCTTGGTCCATGAACTCCTCCCCACCCTGTTCATGGACTGGACTTGTGTCAAGGTCAGGACCCCAACACCAAGCCCCCACACAGCACGAACTCTACGAGGAGTACGCATACGAAACATGGCTAGAAAACGGTCGGCTGCTCAGAACGAAGAACAACGCACTGAAGAGCAGATACAAACCCACAAGCACAAACTGAACGGCAGAAAACTATCTGAAAGGCACGAGTCTGAAAAAGCGCGAATCGTCTCTCACCAAACTTTTACTAACACGAGATTAGCAAAAGGAGCCCAAAGGGTGCCGCACTTGGTTCTGAACCGGCCTTTTCTAGTCTCGTCGTACGTGGTGTACGTGACCGCGTGGTTGGCGATCGGATATTCCGACAACTTTGTGCGACCGTGTGTAGACAAAAAAAGTTTGAGCCAACATCCGTCGGAAAAAATTCTAGGATTTTGTTGTCGGAATGTCCAAACAAAGTCTGACCGTGTGTACGCCCTATAAGAGTGACCAGCTTCCCTGTTGCTCCTGAAGAAAAGCATCCCCACAACATGCTGCCACCACTATGTTTCACAGTGGTGTTTAGGGTGATGTGTGGTGTTAGTTTTCTGCCACACATAGCATTTTGCTTTTAGGCCAAAAAGTTCAATTTTGGTCTCATCTGACCAGAGAACCTTCTTCAACATGTTTGCTGTGTCCCCCACATGGCTTCTCGCAAACTGCAAATGGGATTTCTTATGGCTTTCTTTCAACAATGGCTTTTTTCTTGCCACTCTTCCATAAATGCCAGATTTGTGAAGTGTCCTGTGGACAGATTCTCCCACCTGAGCTGTGGATCTCTGCAGCTCCTCCAGAGTTACCATGGGACCCTTGGCTGCTTCTCTGATTAATGCTCTCCTTGCCCGGACTGCCAGTTTAGGTGAATGGCCATGTCTTTGTAGGTTTGCAGTTGTACCATACTCTTTCCATTTTCGGATGATGGATTGAACAGTGCTCCATGAGATGTCCAAAGCTTGGGATATTTTTATTACCTAACCCTGCTTTAAACTTCTCCACAACTTTATCCCTGACCTCTCTGGTGTGTTCCTTGGCCTTTAAGATGCTGTTTGTTCACTAGGGTTCTCTAACAAACCTCTGAAGGCTTTCCCCAAACAGATGCATTTATACTGAGATTAAATTACACACAGGTGGACTGGAGTTACTAATTAGGTGACTCCTGAAGGCAATTGGTTCCACTAGATTTTAGTTAGGGGTATCGGAGTAAAGGGGGCTGAATACAAATTCACGCCACACTTTTCAGATATTTATTTCAATGGGTATGAATAATTTTTCAGGGCACTGTTTGTTATTTTTGTAAAGAATATGGAAAATTTAAATTCCCCATTAGGTTTTCATGTTATCCAGGCTCCGTTATACAGTATCTCACAAAAGTGAGTACACCCCTTACATTTTTGTAAATATTTTGTTATATCTTTTCATGTGACAGCACTGAAGAAATGACACGTAATGTAGTGAGTGCACAGCTTGTATAACAGTGTAAATTTGCTGTCCCTTCAAAATAACTCAACACACAGCCATTAATGTCTAAACTGCTGGCAACAAAAGTGTGTACACCACTAAGTGAAAATGTCCAAATTGGGCCCAATTAGCCATTTTCCCTCCCCATTGTCATGTGACTCGTTAGTGTTACAAGGTTTCAAGTGTGAATGGGGAGCAGGTGTGTTATCGCTCTCACTCTGTCATACTGGTCACTAGAAGTTCAACATGGCACCTCATGGCAAAGAATTCTCTAAAGATCTGAAAAAAAGAATTGTTGCTCTACATAAGAATAGCCTAGGCTATAAGAAAATTGCAAAGACCCTGAAACTGAGCTGCAGCATGGTGGCCAAGTTCATAGACCGGTTTACCAGGACAGGTTCCACTCAGAACAGGCCTCGCCACTGTCGACCAAAGAAGTTGCACATGCTCAGCGTCATATCCAGAGATTGTCTTTGGGAAATAGATGTATGAGTGCTGTCAGCATTGCTGCAGAGGTTAAAGGGATAGGGGGTCAGCCTGTCAGTGCTCAGACCATACGCCGCACAGTGCATCAAATTGGCCTGCATGGCTGTCATTCCAGAAGGAAGCCTCTTCTAAAGGTGACGCACAAGAAAGCCCGCAGTTTGCTGAAGGCAAGCATACTAAGGACATGGATTACTGGAACCATGTCCTGTGGTTTGTTGAGACCAAGATAAATGTCAAAAAAGAATTTATACTCAGCGCTGCCTCTATGAACCATTAATATAAATATACACGCATCAAATATGTGTCATAAACCATGTATAATAAAGTGCTCAATGTCAATATAGTGCAAATAAAGTGCAATCAATACAGTTCAACAGGTGTGCAAAATAAAGTGCAATCAATGTAGTTCATCAAGTGTAGGGTACAGGGCTGGTGACACGTTGATATAATCTTGGTGACTTCCTGTGCTCCCCTCCTGGGTCCCCACTCACCAGATTGAGATGACAAATGCGCCTGTGTATATCAAGATGGTGCCTCCTGTCCAATGAATAGGTAGATAGATCATGCCTCAGAGAATGTGATCTCCTCTCCTCCACCACATGATGTAAGTCCTACACACTTTACTCAGTCAAAGGACGGTCAGGATAGTAAAGTTCGGGTAAATGAAGGAAAGGGGACATATAGTGTAATACTGTAAGATTTATTAAAAGGTTTAAAATCATTACACTTACATCAGAATCTTGAAAAACGTGCAAAATTGCCGCCTTGGCATCCAAACATCCTTCACAGATTATCCTTAGCTTGACATGTTTTGACCCTCCCACTGGGCTTCATCAGAAGCTTGTGGAGTCTGTGATTGGCTGTCTTATATTCTTTAAGTACCACCTACTACACCCAATGACTCCCACTACTCTCATTGATGGTGCAGTATAAAATTGGCCTCACTACCGATTTCCGCCGGAACCGGAAGTGACGTATCTGCCCAGACCGGAAGTGGTCAGCGGCGCCGGAAGTGATGTAATCCTTGTTGATGAAAGGTAAACACCAGTATCCTGCTTCCTGAATTGACAGGAAATGACCAGGAGCCATCTAGTGTTAGTAATTAGGTATTGCTTTAAAAACAGACCATGATATATTACATTATATAAACCATTCTCACAATAACAGTATACTCCATATGAAAAAAAAAATACACAAACAAATGATAATCCAATAGTTGGGAATGACATAATGACGGAACAACTGGTGTTACTAAAACAAATAATGAAAGAAAAAATAAATAAATAAAATAAAAATTAAATTAAATTTAAAAAAATAATAAAAATAAAAATAAAAAAATATAAAAAATAAAAATAAAAAAATATAAAAAATAAAAATAAAAATAAAAGTAAAATAAAAATAAACAAAATAAACAATCAAAAATTGCTAATAAAACAATGTATGTCCAGGTCCACATTTAACCCTTTCGGCGTTAAGGACTGTAATTTATATATCCATTGAGTCTCGTTTTGGGAGATAGCCTGTTTAAGATTGGTGCATCTCCAATGTTTTTCCACCCTATCAATACCACAAAAAATAAGTTTACATGGATCTCTATTGTGGAATCTCCTAAAATGACATGATAGACTATGTTTGCGGAAACTCTTTTTAATATTATTGATATGTTCCCTCGGTCTGAGTTTAAGTTCTCTTGTGGTTCTCCCCCTACATATTGGAGACCACATTTACATTCCAAAAGGTATGTGACGTGTAGTGCCACAAGTTATGAATTTGGGGATTTCATATGTTTTTCCTGTTGCCCTAGATTTAAAGTGTGTAGTCTTTTTCTTTCCACCCTTGCATGTTCTTCAGATTAAACATCTGCCACATTTAAAGAAACTTGTTTGGTCGAGAAAGGTTACCAACTTCTTGGGGAGGTCAGGGATGCTTTTAATAATCTTGTCCTTCAATATAGGAGGACAGTTATAGATGAACTTCGGGTGTGAAGGTAAGGTTTTCAATAAAACTGGATCTCTAAGTAAAATGGGCCAATGTGTTTTAATAATCTTTTCTATTTGTTTATACTGTTGATTAAATTCTGTACAGAAGGTTAGGTCATGACTTTCACTCTTTTAAGGTTTGGGGACAAGTAATTGTTCTCTATCCATTAGTCCTACTTCTTGTTGTATTTTTAAAAGTTGTTGTCGTTTGTACCCTTTTTGCTCAAATCTGTCCATCAACATATTGGACTGGGTTGTATAATCCTCCTGCAGGTTGCAGTTTCTTTTAATCCTTATCATCTGTCCTTTGGGTATCCCCGAAATCCATCTTGGGTGGAGGACGCTGGTTGTGGGGATATAGCTATTCCTATCTGTTTGTTTTTTTTTAAATGTTTGTGTGTGTAAACTGTTGTTTGAATGGAATCACACGAGTGCAGGAGTTCTCACACTGTCAGAATTTCTGGTCTTCATTCCGGTCCCTCCGCAGCAGATTCTCATCCTGACCTCAACACAACAGAACACCTTGGGGATGAATTAGAGCGGAGACTGTAAGCCAGGCCTTCTCGTCAAACATCAGTGCCTGACCTCACCAATGCCTTCTAGAAGAATGGTCAAACATTCCCATAGACATACTCCTAAACCATAAGGACAGCCTTCCCAGAATAGTTGAAGCAGTTGAGGTGGACAGCACTGAGGGGGGGCGGCAGAGAGCATGGGGGAGGTGGAGAGTACGGGGGCAGCAGAGAGCATGGGGGGAGGTGGACAGCACTGGGGGGCGGCAGAGAGCATGGGGGGAGGTGAAAAGCACTGGGGGGTGGCAGACAGGATGGGGGAGGTGGAGAGTATGGTGGGGGTGGCAGAGAGCATGGGGGAGGTGGACAGCACTGGGGGGCGGCAGAGAGCATTGGGGGAGGTGGAGAGCATGGGGGGGCATCAGAGAGCATGGGGGGATGTGGACAGCACTTGGGGGCAACAGAGAGTATGGAGGGATGTGGAGAGCATGGGGGGTGGCAGAGAGCATGGGGGGAGGTGAACAGCACTGGGGGGGGTGGCAGAGAGCATGGGGGGAGGTGGAGAGCACAGGGAATGGCAGAGAGCGTGGGGGGAGGTGGAGAGCACGGGGGCAGCGGAGAGCACGGGGGGAGGTGGAGAGCATGGGGGGCAGAGATCATGGGGGGAGGTGGACAGCACTGGGGGAGTGGCAGAGAGCATGGGGGGAGGTGGACAGCACTGGGGGGCAGAGAGCATGGGGGGAGGTGGAGAGCATGGGGAAGCGGCAGAGAGCATGGAGAAGGTGGACAGCACTGGGGGGGCGGCAGAGAGCATAGGGGAAGGTGGAGAGCATCAGGGGGCAGCAGAGAGCATGGTGGGAGGTGGACAGCACTGGGGGGGGCAGAGAGCATGGGGGGAGGTGGAGAGCATGGGGGGGCAGAGAGCATGGGGCATGTGGACAGCACTGGGGGGGCAGCAGAGAGCATGGGGGAGGTGAAGAGCACTGGGGGTCGGCAGAGAGCATGGGGGGAGGTGGAGAGCATGAGGAGGCAAAGAGTATGGGTGGGGTGGAGTGCCCAGGGAGGGCAGAAGAGAGAAGGAAGATAGGAGGAGCAATGCCTGCTTCTCCTCTACCTCTCTCAGGCATTCCGATACTGCAGGAGGAAGATGAAGAAAATGATTGTTCTATATGCAGCCTCCACCACTGCTCCTCCTATCCAGGTAACAGGGGGGCCACACTCACGTTTTCTGTTATCCGGCCCCAAGGTGTCTGCAGCAGGTCACAGGTGTCTGCTCTGGCTCCTTCCCCCTTCACAGTCACGCCCCCCGGCACACACGGCTGACTTATACGGGTGCTGTGCAGCCGCGGAGAGGCCGAAGGCATCTCATCTAGCTCTCCCCCCGGCGCCGATGGCTGAGCTGAACTGGCAGCCAGGCGGCCGTGGAGAGGCTGAATGAGCGGCGTGGGCTCAAAGAGCAGCCCAGCTGCCTTGGGCCCCGCAAGGACTTGCAGCCTGGCGGCCCCGGTGGCCGCGGCTCACCGGGTAAGTGTCTGGTTTGTCCTATGGCCAATCTGGGCCTGCACTCTTGTAAAGAACCCCTTCCTACAATAATAACATTTCCATACCTTTATATGCAGTTAATGTCCTCTTGTATTCTCTACTGTTGGAATGCAGTTTACATGCATTAAATTCAACATTCAGTTTTGTGAATTTACTTTACTATAAGCTTGGCATATGTTTTAGCTGCAAACAGATGTATTTTCCCTTTTATATAATAATGATCATAATACAGTAATGGACTATTTATTTTAGCACTGATGGCTGTTCAGTTAATATTCTGAAAATAGCTTCTTTCTTAACACAGAACAGGGAAAGTAGTAAATTTATTTCTATTGCCCATATGTGTGTCGAAGGCCAGTGTGCTTTATTTATGTACACCATATAGCTGTGAATGTAATAAAATGATAAACATTCATTCTTCCTTGTGGCATCCAGCCACATTTCAAAAATCTGTTTTTAATTTCAACCAAATCATAAATAAAGATAAACTTTCTCATCATGGTTCTAATAAAAAAAAACATACAGAAATGTGTGACCCATCTAGAAAATGGATGACATTTCTGTACTATGTGAACTTCTAGATATATATTATTGCTTTATACAGTGGTAGCTGTGCTTGGAAATTAAGAAAAAAAGTATTTGCCATTGAAATATGCAACAAAAAGCATGAAATACAGAGGAGGCTATGACATAATGTTATGTGTGCCATTTGACCAAGTTGCAGGCAACATTTGCAATACAGATGTGCAAGGATCACCAAGTCTACTGACGACAGTGCATCTAGTTGTATCTTGGTTCATATTATAGCGCAGATTTAGAATAAGCCTAGATAATGTAATTGTATTTCTACTCAACTTAGGTGAAAATATGTAAGAGGGGGGAGGTTAGATGAGGCTTGCATAGTGGGACCAATCAAGTTTGCATAAGTCAAAACATATGTATGTTTTATTGAGACCAATGATTGACATGGCATAAAATACATAGTAGAAAAATGGTCAATCACAATATAATAGTAACACACATAACAACAGGGCATAAACAAGTAAATAGTACATCCTAATCCTCCACTGACCAGGGTACACCAAACAATAAAAATAATTATAAATGAAGAAAAAAGGGGATAAGACCATCTAAAATCGATCGATGTATGTAGGATGCATTGTGGTGGGCTCTACGCGTTTCGTGGACTCCTATCCACTTGTCAGGAGCCAGGTGCATCCACGTTCTATGGAAAAATGTGGGTAACCCATATGGTCTGGTTAGTATACCCTTGTATGGAAGGGCGGAAAATTGAGTATAAAAAGAGTGGCCATGCCAAGTTGTACTCACATAAAACCACAGCTGGAACCATGCAAGACCACATGCCAGGGGTCCATCATTATGCCCGGCCCGGGAGCTGAGGAGGGAAAACAGCCGGAAATCAGGGGAGCACAAACCATCACCCATATGCATAAAGAACTTCTGGGGTATATAAAGTAAAACTGTTATGTGTCTGTAACAATATAGGTCAATGAAAAGGTCTTGAAGTAAACAGGGCCATGACCCTGATAGTGGGGTAAGTACCATAGGTTTACCTTGATGGATCCAAAAGGGATGGAAAGCCAGATGGAAGGCGAACAGGGATCTAGAAGTATAAACTCTATACTGGGTCAGAGGTGTAAGAATGGTGAAACAGGTGATGGAATGCGACCACATCATGCCAGTTTTCCCCCAGCGTCACGCTGGTGCAGCACAGAGGGAAGGGCATCACGGCGGAAAGCCGGACTGACTCCCCACGTGTCAACCCGGTGTTGTAGCAGGCGCGTGCATTACAGACCGCCCATAGGACGTTATACACACAGCATCAAAGGCGTGGCGCCGATGCGCAGTGGGGACGCCCACCCAGACCCCTGCATCCAATAGGTGCAGAAGGAAAGGGGGAGAGGGAGGGGCCACAGCGCGCATCGCAGCTCCCGAGTACCGGACACACGCTGGACCACCGGCCGCAGATAGAGCGGATGCAGCTGGGCTATAGTGAGAGAAATAAAAGGGTAAATGACTGAGTAATAAAAACAATTAAAAAATAATAAATGCACACTGAGTTTCATGTCTAACATGTTGAATTATGGTCTGATCAAGTGAAGATCAGCCTTAAGAACATGATGGGTCCCAGCCATATGACAAGCCTCCATCCCTAAATCTGAGCGGAAAAGTGGGAGAAAGGTCGAACCTGGGACTTTAATTGGAATGTGAGGAAAAGTTCACGCCCCCATCCCTATTGCGTATGTAAGAGGGGGGAGGTTGGGACTTTAGATGAGGCTTGCATAGTGGGACCAATCAAGTTCGCATAAGTCAAAACATATATATGTTTTATTGAGACCAATGATCAACTTGGCATAAAATAAAAGTGTTGCATACATAGATAGTAGAAAAATGGTCAATCACAATATAATAGTAACACACATAACAACAGGGCATAAACAAGTAAATAGTACATCCTAATCCTCCACTGACCAGGGTTCACCAAACAATAAAAATAATTATAAATGAAGAAAAAAGTGGATAAGACCATCTAAAAATCGATCGATGTGTGTAGGATGCATTGTGGTGGGCTCTACGCGTTTCGTGGACTCCTATCCACTCATCAGGAGCCAGGTGCATCCACGTTCTATGGAAAAATGTGGGTAACCCACATGGTCTGGTTAATATACCCTTGTATGGAAGGGCGGAAAATTGAGTATAAAAAGAGTGGCCATGCCAAGTTGTACTCACATAAAACCACAGCTGTAACTGTGCAAGACCACATGCCAGGGGTCCATCATTAAGCCCGGCCAGGGAGCTGAGGAGGGAAAACAACCTGAAATCAGGGGAGAGCAAACCATCACCCATATGCATAAAGGACTTCTGGGGTATATAAAGTAAAACTGTTATGTGTCTGTAACAATATAGGTCTCCATCCCTAAATCTGAGCGGAAAAGTGGGGGAAAGGATGAACCTGGGAATTTAATTGGAACGTGAGGAAAACTTCACGCCCCCATCCCTATGCGAACTTGATTGGTCCCACTATGCAAGCCTCATCTAAAGTCCAAACCTCCCCCCTCTTACATACGCAATAGTGATGGGGGCGTGAACATTTCCTCACGTTCCAATTAAAGTCCCAGGTTCGCAGGCCTTTGCCTGCATGCCCTGCAGTTTAGTGGCAGCCATGCAGGCAAAGGCCTCTTCACAAGTGGGGAAGGCTCTCAGGGACGCCAAAGCCTCCTGAATCAGCCTGAGTGCTGAATCCTCCACGTTACTCCCCTTCCTTGGTCTTTTGTTTGGAAGGCGGAGGGGAGAGACCTGCAATTCTGTCAGGCTCCTACTGGGCCCTGCCTCCTCCTGGCTGCCACTTACCTCCACCTCCTCCTGGCTGCCACATTCCACAGCCTCCTCCTGGCTGAGGTCTTCCTGTATATGAAAAAGAGACATCATTTTAGTTTTTTCTTCATCAATCACACACAATTTTCACCTCATGACTGTTGCTAATTGAATGTTAACAAATATAACAGACTATCATTCTGAGCCCAGCATTTTTCATTCTTGTCCCAATTATTTTTGCCCACTACTGTCTATTGATACGTAAAACACTTTATTAAATCAAAAGCAATAAGTGATCAATAATAACATCTAGTAAACATAATTTATTTATTGACCAGAAATCTGTAGAACAATGCTATACCTGACTCCAGCTGAGATCCTCCACTTCTTCCTGGCTGGAAATCCCAGGTTGGACATCGGAAGCCTCAGATGGGGTGGAAGATAGGGTGGAAGGAAGAGTGGAAGGAAAAGTGGAGAGGGATTCCCTGACTTCAGTCTGGTCTGACAGAAAACAAAGTCTCTCATAGTACCACAGCCTAGGGACATAAACATCATCTGCTGCAGCTCCTGATCTCTGGGAATCCTGGACCTTCTTGCGCTCCCTAAGATAAGTGCTCCTCAGGCCACCAATTTTGGCTTTTAAATAGGGGATGGTTGCCGTGGGGACCACCGGCTTCACCAACTCCAGCAGTTTCTCCAGCGCTGCCTGCCTCTTTTGTTTATGATTATAATGCGGGTGTCTGATCTGCCACAGACAGGGCAGCTCCCTGTACTTGTCTATGAACAGGGGGAGGAAGTTGTGCTCATTGAAGCCATCCATTTTTTCTGCAATATACAAGACAAACCCTAATGTCAGGCTAAAGTCTCCTAATCTTGTCCCAATATAGGCCTTAATCTAGACGCAGTATAGGGCCAAGTTTAAATGTTACCTTCGTTATCACGATCTGCGCCTCCGATACTCCTTCCTCCGCTCACAGATCGTACGTACTACGCACGCATGTTATGCTTTATATACACTGTGCATGCATGAAACTCCGCCCGCCCCTGGCGTTCTTTCTAGTCTATTCCCCACCCCTTCTCAATCGGTGCAGTGGGGGAAGAGGACATGGCGGAGACACAACAGGTGCATGCTAATTACAGCAACGAGGAGGAGGAGGAAAGCCCCGGAGCCAGAAATGTCCCGATCCCAGAGGAGACGATTTAGGGCCTCAAATATGTCCTTTGTGGAGATGGTGGAGATGGTCGACATACTGAAGAGGGCTGACTCTGACGGGAAGTATGGACCTTACCCCAACCCCAATGTCACAAAGGCCAAGATCATGGCGAAAGTTGTGAAGAGTCTGAAATTTTGGGGTACAGTGATCCAAGGATCAACTCATGAAGCGGTGGTCGGACCTCAAATTAAGGGAGCACGATCAGTATAGGATCAGGAGAGTGCTGCAAAAAAGTAAGTAGTTGTGCTGTGTTCCTATTCATTATTTTTATAACGTTCGTGCTGCTCCATGTGCTTTTCTTTACTGTTGTACAGTTTAAAATGGCAACTTTCATGTTCATGGGCACATTATTCGTTCGTAGGAAACATTGTTTGTTCGGCCAATAAAACACCATGTTTTTCCCAGATGCATTTCAATACATTTTTTATGGCCTACTTCTCTTAAAATAATTTTGTTGTCTAGATGGGTTAGTAACTAGAATGAACTGCAAACTAAATTTTGTGTAAGGAGAGGACACTCAGCAGCTGTTTACACATCTGGATGCTGGAGCACTAGTGTGGAACACAAGAACACCCTTTTTATTAGGTGAGCCCACACAGGTGCTCCAGTGTATACTATAGGGGTGACTCCATCTGTGAAGCTTGTACAAAACAGGTAAGTATTCAAGCTTGACAAAGGAAAACAATATTTCTTCATCTTGAAACTCTGCCAAAAACAGACAATTGTACCCCACTTCCAAGCAATGTTTCATATTCCTATTTCTGCCATCAAATATCTGTGTGCTAAGTATACCTATTTTTTTTTTACATAGGGGAGAAAAGACTCAGAGCACACCACTCATCAGAGGAGACAACAGACCCCCCACCTCATGAAGAAGTGGAAATGCCACAAACACAACAAGAGGAGGAGGAGGAGGGAGACGTGGTGGAAATTGTCACCACAACAGGTGAGTGTCTGCGACCACAGGCTCACATAAGAAATGGATGCTGGCATATTTATAATACATGGTGTGTTTTTGTTTCAATTTTTTTAGGTGATCTTGATGTTGTGGATGAAGGTCATTTCATCAGTGAAAGTGCCCAGATCCTGATCGGGGATATCATGGGGTTTAATAGGGACTTGGAAAACATCAAGCAAAACATCAATGATGTTCAAAACAAAATGAAGAACATCATTGATGTTTTAGGGAGAGTTTAAAACCCCTCGAAATCCCTAATTTTGTTGGCTTTTTTTCCTGAAAATTTTTTTTACATTTTTTAATATATTCTCGAAAAGGAAAATTTTGAAGATGCACACAGTGTGTCAACATGTGCTATCTGCCATCACGGGAGATCAATGTATGCATTTCGGGGGTGCAACCTCTTCCTCAATAATAAAGTAGCTGAGAGGAAGGGGTTGCACTCACAAAACACGTCCCTTGATCCCCCGTGATGGCAGCTGGCACATGTTGACATTCGGCAATTTGTGTGCATCTTAAAAATTTGGCTTTTCCAGGGGTGACTTCACCCCATCTGAACGCAATATCAACACACAGTTTATAAATACCCATGTCTGATATTGCCTTCACTTTCTACAAAAGTTGAACTTTGTAAGTTCCAGATTTTTGTATTTCTTGTTGGTTTTAAACATGCCTGTTTTACCTTAAAAGGACATTTCTACTTTTATTATTAATGTCACCTAAAAATATTTTATACAACAAACATGTTGGTTTGTTTTAAAAACCTTTTATAAATGCACATGTGATTGTGCTTGTATTAAAAATCTTGATAATCAACAATGGGTGGCTTCTTCTTTTATTGCTCCTAAACTTTTTTTGTGTTAAAATTTGTGTTTTCTGAGACAATAGGGGTTATTTCCTAAGGGCTAATCTACTTTGCACTACAAGTGTAGTTTCAGTGCAGTCTCAAGTGCACTTGGAGTGCAAAGTGTCTTTGCCTTTAGTAAATAACACCCAACACTGCTTTCGCATTTTACTGAATCACGCCATTTTCAGGACTCCTCAAATTTCAGTCATGGTCAGCTAAAAGAAGCACAAGCAGTAAATGTAAGCAAATAATTTTTCTGTTAAAATTTTTTTTTTATTTAAAAAATGTCTCAGACATTGTCTGGCATTTTGATGGCCCCCCTACCCGCAAAGTATTCCATGTATCTTAGACGGACCTCTCGGGCACTCAGGGGGGGCAAGCCAGGACGGCCAGCTTCAAGCGCCGTCAGGGTTGGTTCATTGAGATTAATAATTCCGGCTTCAGGCCCAACTGAGCCAGCATAGTTCACAGAATTTCTCCTTAAAAAGTTGTGGAGAAGACAGCAAGCCAGGATGATGTGATTAAGTTTATACTCTGCCATGTGTATGGGTGTAAGAAATAGGCGGAACCGGCTGGCTATTTTTCCAAACGTGTTCTCCACCACTCTTCTGGCTCTGGCCAGCCGGCAATTAAAAACCCTCTGGTCCGGGGTGAGGGTCCTCATAGGGAATGGCCGCATAAGATGGTCCCCCAGCGCAAACGCTTCATCCGCAACGAAGATGAATGGGAGTCCTTCCGCATTGTCTTCTGGAGGTGGCAAGTCCAAGCTGCCATTCTGGAGATGCCTGTAGAACTCCGTCTGGGCGATGACTCCACCATCTGACATCCGGTCATTCTTCCCCACGTCCACATACAGGAACTCATAAGTAGCCGACACCACCACCAACATCACAATACTATTGAATCCCTTGTAATTGTAATATTATGACCCCGAGTTGGGTGGTGGGACGATGTGGACATGTTTCCCATCAATTGCCCCTCCACAGTTAGGAAAGTCCCACCGCTGGGCAAAGTGGGAGGCCACAGTCTGCCAATCCTGTGCGTTGGAAGGAAACTGTGGAGTCAAACATGAAAAAAATATTAATCATTTTGCACATAAACATGGAAAGCAGATTAGACACAAACATTCTTGGCAAACATCAGTATAACATTTATTTTAGGGAGTATTTAAAGACAAAGGTCTAAGGTCCACCTATCAGATTCCCCCCCCCCTCATGGGCCATTTTATAAATTTTATGGGGGGGGATGTTTTGGACAGGTAACCCTCTCCACTTCATTGAAAGATGAATGCTTAAATAATGTGTATTACTTTGGCCAGCCCCTTTCTTACTTACACTATTGGCAGTCCACTGGACAGGTAAGTACCATTTGAAAGTATTCAGGCAGGCCCTTGCACTACATGCTTTGGGGAATTCATCCATAAATATGACCACAAAAGAGGTGGGTATAGTGTGTATGGGTTTGGCAAAGTCAACAGATAGAGGATTGAGGATAGATAGAGGATTTGGAACAGCTGATGTAGCAGTTGGGGGGAGGGAGGGTTCCAAATGATTTTGCCTCTGGCACTCTGCCTGAATTTCAAACACACATCACAATTTTCAACATTTTAGGGTAAAGCACTACTATGGAGCTGACAAAATACATAGTTAATTGAGTAGATGAGGTGTATATAGGGCCAGGAGAGCATGCTGGGGAGGTAACTGAAGGCAAATATGTATGAAGGACAAAAAAAAAATACCTAAAATTCCAGCATGCATGAGGACAAAGGGGACATTCACAGCATATTACAATCATGGTAAATAGGGAATGAGGAAAGAAATACAATACATTAGTAAACATTAAATACAATAAAATGTGATGTTAAAGGATAAAAATCTTACCTTAATATAGTCCCTCTGCAGGACCTGGATGATGGCAGAACAGGTCTCTGAGATAATGATCCCCAGAGCCTGGGGGGAGATGCCTGTCGAGAACTTGAGGTCCTGCAGGCTTCTCCCCGTCGCAAAGTACCGCAGGGTGACGACTAGCCTCTGTTCCGGAGTAATGGCTTGCCTCATGCAGGTATCCTGCCTGCTGATATAGGGGGTCAGCAAAGCCAACAAACGGTGAAATACGGGGTCCGTCATTCAGAGAAAGTTCCTGAAATCATCAGGATTATTCTCACGGATCTCACGGAACAAAGGCATGTGACAGAACTGGTCACGCTGGAGCAACCAATTCTTGGTCCATGGACTCCTCCTCGCCCTGTTCATGGACTGGGCTTGTGTCAAAGTACGAACCCCAACACCAAGCCCCCGCACAGCATGAACTCTATGATGAGTATGTACACGCAACATGGCTAGAAAACGGTCGGCTTTTTAGAATGAAGTAACAGAACGCACTGAAGAACAGCAAGGCCTGTGAAGAGCGACCTGAAAATCAGTAACGAACGAACAAGAACACAATGACAAGTCAATGGGAACTCGCTGCACGCACTGAAGAACAGATACAAACCCACAAGCACAAACTGAACAGCAGAAATACGATCTGAAAACCACGAGTCTGAAAAACTGTGAATCGTCTCTCACCAAACTTTTACTAACACGAGATTAGCAAAAGGAGCCCAAAGGGTGCCGCGCTTAATACTGAACTGCCCTTTTATAGTCTTGTCATACGTGGTGTACGTGACCGAGTTCTTGGCTTTCGGAAATTCTGACAACTTTGTGCAACCGTGTGTATGCAAAACAAGTTTGAGCCAACATCCGTCTGAAAAAAATCCATGGATTTTGTTGTCGGAATGTCCGATCAATGTCTGACCGTGTGTACGGGGCAGAAGACTAAGGCTTCCCATATTCATCTCAATAAAAGCAAATGATGCTTATGATTTCAAGCACTGATTATAATAACTGACTATTCCTGATTTGTGTAAAGTAGAAGTAGTCAGAAGTGTTCTTTATTGCATAAGGAAAAAAAAATAGTTTCTTCAACTAGACTACAATCACTTTTTTAGTTTTGGATAGCACATTGAAATATTAAACCTACTGTCAGGATTTCATTGCTGTCTGGTTCCTCTGTTTATCCTAATGACCAGGTTTAGTCTGGACAACCAGAGGACCGGAGGATGCTCCGGTGGGCCATAATTTCCTAGGCTCATACTGTCTTTGGTAAATGGCCACTTGGAAGCTTGATCTGCTAGTAAAGCTCAACCACAGCAACCTGTCCCTTCTTTGATTCACCCCCATCAGCGTGCAATGAGCTCATTTGTTGCACTCATTGCTGCTGTGACAAATGCCTGCAAAATGCATACTGGCTGCCCAGGCCACTGTGTTTAAAAAAAAAATTGCACTTTTCTTCTATAGAAGAATTCCAGGTATGGATATTTGATACAAAGTTACATTGGTCAAGCTTGGACAAACGTAACTATGCATATACCATACTTGGCAGATGCCCCTGGAAGCTGGAAGTCACTGAAGTATACATTGCTACTCCAGTGATTTTTCCTTACTTCAGATTCCTGCATCATGAGGCTGCCCTGCTGTCCTGTGAATACAGGAGGTCAACCACATGACATTGCCTCAATAAATGTAAAGTGTTCTCTAAATGGAAGAGATGGAGAGGTGGAATGGTGATGTCATAATTTCCACCTTGTCCAATCAGAGAACGCTTCGGATTGATTTGGAAAATGCAAAGAATTCCCTGAATGGCACCTGTGCCAAATGGCTGAACTCCTACATTGCCAAGGCAACAGAGCAACCTCTCATGGAGGGACCCTGAAGCAAGTAAAGATCACTGGATTAGCCGTTTGAAACTCAGTGATTTCCAGCTTTCAGGGGTATCGGCAGTGATGTGTTTTGGCCTAGGCCGACAAGGCCCAGCCCTAGTGCGGCACTTTGCGGGGTGGTGGCAAAAAAGCCACCCCCCCATGAAAAAGGCCCCGCACCCTCCTCCCGCATGCAGGGCCACCATCAGAGGAGTACAGCTGAAGAGTGCAGTGGTGTCGCAGTTGAGGAGGGGGCCAGGAAGCAGTTTTAGTAGGAGCCGTCAAGCTGTCCTCCGTAAAGCCGTTATTCTCTCTCTGATTGGCCCTCTGTTGTGGCCAATCATGGGAGGGAAACAGCAGGCAGGAAGCTGGGCCTCTTCCCCGTTGGCTGACAGAAAGAGGAGGGGGGAAACACAGACAGCCCACAGCTCTCCTCTCCCTGTCACATCGCTGCTGCCGAGTTCTCTGGTAAATGGAGCAGCAGCGCTGAAATAAAATGCTAAAATAAATATTATCCGAGGGTGGTTACGGATTTCCTCTATTTATTGCACATATGTATTAACTTGTCTATTCCTATAGTTAGCTGGTCTATTAAAGCTCTAATAATGTTACTGTTGATAAGCATAATGGTATAAGGTTAGCTATGAAAACAAACACACTGCTTAATAAAACAACGTCTTATTTATTTCCCAAGAAAATTGGAAAATGTTAACATGAAAACACTAAAAGAAAATATTATAGAGCATATAACAAAAGAACATCAAATATACTTATCGCAAGGCTGTCCTCTAGATGTTGTATCATCAGCTGGGCTCAAAAATGATAACAGAGAGCCATGAGGTTCAGCAAACCATCAGGCAAGAGTCAAGAGTGGAAAAGGGGAACGACTTCCCTTCTGTGTGCACTTTTTAAACTTCATCCATATACCGTCCAGACCCAACCCCATTGCCAGCCCATTTAGGTTTCTAATGAATGAAAGTAGTTATGGGGCAGTCCTTCTCAAAATATTATATTTCTGTCCGTCCTGCGGTATTGGCATTCGTCCATGTATCATTGCTATGTGACATGGGTCCTTCAGTCTTAGCTGGCCCTTTGATCTTCTGTAGCAGGACATTCATCAATGATCTTGTCAGCCATGGTCCTTTTTGAAGCTTGCTTGCAGAGTGCTAATCAAAGATTTCCATTTTATCACACCAGTTGGATAGGAGCCAAGCTTTTGTTCTACAAAGCTTTGATGTGCAACTTGTTGCATTCCAACTTGGTTGTATGAACCAGAAAGAAACTCCAGAAATATGATAATAAACCATGTTGCCTTCCAACATATTCCGCTTTGTGCATATCACCCTTCTTCAGACACGGCACCTATGGAAAAGTTCATAACTGTCTTAACGTGTTGCCCTTCCCAACATGTGTTTCCGAACCAGTTCCTATAGACCTGTTACTTCTGCCCCTGTCAGAATGCCATTGGTCCGCACGCACCCTGTGGCAGCTTTTGGTGCCCAAACAGGCTATTTAAGCTCTACAGCGTTCCTGTTGCCTTGTATCTGATACCTGTTCCTGTTAACCGACCCGGCTTGCCTCTGACATTCCTGCTTCCTGCCTGTAACTGACCCGGCTTTAATTCCGCATCTGCCTGCTCCCTCTGCAACCTTGCTGCCAGCCCATCACCAATCCAGGCCTGTATCCTGTCTACGCTTCTGCCTTTGCATCTGCTCCTGACGTGCCCTCCAGTGTATGACTCGGCCTGCCTGTACCTGCCTTCTCTTCTGCTTGAAGAATCCTACTGAACTACCATCTCTCCTGCAGCTGTCCCGGCTTCACTGTCTGTGATCCACCTGGCACTCATGCGACTCTGCACTCCTGCGCCTCCTGTCTGCTCTACCAGGGGGCCTAGAGTCAGAGGTGTAAGAGAGGCCGTCCTCTGCATACCAGGCTCTACCATCACATACGTGACAGCGGTATTTCAGGGCCTTACCATCAATTCGTCCCTCAACTTGCATAGATAAATGCAAGACCCTTCCTATACATATTTTGAGTCTAACAACACAAATAAACCTGAAACAATGACAAAACACAAAATTCCATCCCTGTACCTGGATTTCAGAGACCATGCCCAGGGTATACCATGCACCTCTACCTATTGTTAGGTTCAAGGAACACCCCAGTTCCATGACTAACGTTACATTGGTATCCTTTAGGACAAATAAACAAACTTGTCTATGTCCCTAATAATACCCAGGTGCTTCCTTCCAAGCAATGATCTCTCCATTCAGAACCCAGAATGAAATATCTTCCCAACATTTCTCGTTCACCACCGTGTATTGACCTGGCATACAAAGGACATTATGGTCATGCCTCCGACAGAGGGAAATATCAACCTGCCTCCAGCTTCCATCCTCTCTGATCACATGTGGGTAACATAGGCTCAGAAGCAACAATGTAGAATCCCCAGTCAGCAAGCCCATTGATACCACCGAATATACAGACTGAGTCTGCACTTCTGTATATGGGACCAATGAGGCAGCATAACAACTTTCACAATCCAAACTAGCACAGCCCATCCAGGCATTCGACCACCACTTTGGATTAGTGTAAGCAACTTGTTTTGGCAAAATCTTACTGAGCTGTGATGTTAACCCATAAGGCCACTGCCCCTCATGCAGAGACTGTACAATCAGCTTGAAGTTGGTTGATACCTCTGCCTGTCCCTGCGTGCATGCAAGAGCCCATGACAGATTTCTGTCCTGTACCATCACACTCTCTACCAACCTCTCAATATGGTGGACACAATCCTATGCCACTTTAACCTGGGTATTTATGTGACTTTGTTAAATGTTATTAAGGATGCCACCAATCTCTCTGAGTAACAAAGCCCCGCTTACTGTCTTAAGTTATGGCTGAGAGTTTGTTCCACAGGAGACCAATGTCCTCTCCATTAATAACACCCATCTCAGCTCCTGTTCCCACCAATATAGCGCTGAATACACCCCTCCTCTTTCGGTTACTCCTCAGAAATAAGCGTCCTGAACAAATCTCATTCTGTGTCCGCACATCTCTGGGAGTAAGCCATTGGTACAATGACTGCACTTGATTCAGTGTATACTCAGCACATATAGGGTAATAGGTTTTTATCAACCACTGCAAGATGTTGAAACGCCATGTGGTAAAGGCATACTGTACCCTGGTAGCCAGCATTTGTTTCCCTTTTTCTAACGGAGCATGCTTCTGTGTGTATTCACTGACCTTACCTGTGCAAGGTTTCAACCTCTCAGGTGAGACATGAACCAGGCGTATCTCCCCCATATCCAGCTCTGGTGTCCCACATGTCCAGTAACTGAGAGCCTCTCTATAGGACTGATAAGACTGATATACCACCCCTACAAGAAAATTTTCACCCCATTGATGTGTCACCTGGCCAACAGACATCTTACTTATGCGTAAGTGTCAGTCTCCTGGGTACCTGCATCATATTACTTCATATGATGCATTACTGCATCATATTACTTCAGTTATGTCAATACATGTCCCACATTAAAAACATGATTTCCTTCTTTCAATTCCTCCCTCCAACGAAAAAAACATACCGTATTTATCAGTGTATAACACACGCCGGCGTATAACAAAGCACCCCAAGTTTAGGAGGGAAGTTTAAGGAAAAAAACTTTTAGGAGGGAAGTTTAAGGAAAAAAACTTACACCTGCAGCCTTGTCCAGTGTCCACCTGCAGCCTTGTCCAGTCTCCAGCTGCAGCCTTGTCCAGTGTCCACCTGCAGCCTCCATCTGCAGTCTTCCCCAGTGTCCATCTGCAGCCTTGCCCAGTGTCCACCTGCAGCCTTGCCCAGTGTCCACCTGCAGCCTTGCCCAGTGTCCATCTGCAGCCTTGCCCAGTGTCCGTCTGCAGCCTTGCCCAGTGTCCACCTGCAGCCTTCCCCATAGTCCATCTGCAGCCTTGCCCAAAATTGCAGCATGTTTGGATTTTAAATTTGTCACCGTCGCTGCCGAGATATTCGGCTCCTCTTGCCGCCGACATAGAGCGACCTGAGCCGAGTGTACTGTGTACTCGGCTACTCGGCTCAGCTCGCAGTCATGCCCCCGTCCCGCCCCTTGGCCTGGCTCCTATTATGGAAACAACACCGGTCCAATGGTGGGACGTAAAGGCTAGGAGGCGGGACTGGGCGTGACTGCGAGCGGAGCCAAGTAGCCGATTACACGAGTACACAGTACACTCGGCTCGGTCAATGATGGTGGCGCTCCTTTTGCCCACAGACAGCGGGGGATCAGAGTTTAACATGCACCCTTGATTTTCCCCTGATTTTAAGGGGAGAAAAGTGCGTGTTATACGCCGATAAATACAGTATTTTACATTTCTTGTTCTTAAGGATTGGATAGGTTATATTCCTTCCCCAACCTCCAACCCATTGCACTTGTAATCACAGTACGTTTGCATTCATAAATGAAAGGAGAGACTCCGGCAAAATGTTTCACAAGTCTTGTTGCTGGGCAAAGTCTTTCAGATTCAGCATTAGCACTAAATTGTTCATAAGAAAAAGAAACCTAATATTGCAAGTATTAATCTGAATCTTTTTTGTTTGTCCCTTCTCTCCTGAATGTTTATCATAACAAATTTGTGGTGTGGTATGGCACAGACAAACTGCCAACCAGATGAACATCTTTTACCTCTGTTCCAGAAACCTCTCCAATCTTACTCCACCAGGACTCTGGAAGTGAAAAACAAGAAAAAACTTAAGACCTATGCACTCCCCTTTCAGGTGGACAAAGCCTAAACCTTTTAGAACTTTTTTCACCTGAATGAAAATAAAAACAAAAAAAAAAAACTACAATAACTCCAGCGGCTGAAATGGCTCCCTACCAATTCTTGTCTTGAACAAAATGTGTTCAGCTGCTAATTGACGGCATAGCCAATGACCCCCCTTTCAGGTGGACTAAACCTAACAATTTTTCCACCTGAACAAAACAAAAATAAAATAAATGAATAAACAAATAACAAAAATTGTAATATTTTTTTTTAAACTAAATATAAGAGGAGAAAAAAATAATAATCATAAAAGATTAAAAAAAAAATAACAATCCAGAGGCTTATCCTTGAAAATACTAAAAATATATCAAGGTCCTCTATAATAATCCAAACATGAAGGCCACATTTCTGAAACTCACATCTAAACCTTATTCATAGCAAAGAAATATTAAGCAGAAAATTCTTACCATCCATGCAGCTCACTGAGGGCTGCTAATATTTTTCCCCCCAGTGCTATATTCGAATGAACATGCGGCTACCTCCATTTTGAGTGATGCCTTTCCTGTCTTAATTGACTATTTTAAGTTTGTAGTCTCCACATTTGGGTCTTAAAAGGGAAACGGGTGTGTTTACTATGGTCTCTATGCTTTGGATTGCCCCCACATCTCGCAGAATAAACTTCATAACGCCTTGGTGTAGTTTTAGAGTAGTGCAATTTCCTTTGCATATCATTATTAGCCACCAAACAATACTTAGCTATGTGACCCCCCTTTTTACAAACAAAGCACTTGAGAGCTGGTCTCCCTGCATAGGCCCTTCTCTGAGCATATGGCGATGGAGACTCACATTGCTGCATAACATTATTATGATCAGAATCAACAGACTTTACACTTTCGATGTCTAAGGAGTCACTAGCAATGGACTCGTCAGAAGTCTCCACTGTTTCAACTCCTGAATCAATTTCAAGCACAGTTACCGCACTTTTATTTAAATATTCCTCATTCAGATCTCCAACACTAATTCCCACCATAGCAACATCACTTGCAGCAACACTAGCATTTGGCTTTTCTACATGTCGTTCCAAAGCCTCTATCTTTGCTGAGCCCTGAGACTGTTCAGCTTTTGCATGTGTGGAGGATAACTCCATAATGGCAGACTGAACTTCATATAATTCCTTCCTAAGCAGTATTATAATACGCTCACTTTCAGCCCCTCTCTGATTCAAAGAGGTGAAACAACTTTCTCTTTGCTTACATGTTTCTTCTTATTCATTCATTTTCTGTTCCAATACACATTTCTCAGTCACTAATTGTTCAATGTGATCACCAACATTTGCATCTGCCTTTGCAAACATTGCTAATTTATTCTTTTTATATATATATATATATATATATATATATATATATATATATATATATATATATATATATATATATTTATATATATATATATATATATACTGTGTATATATATATATATACTGTATATATATATAAGAAAGATTTATTTGTAGCATTTAACCTGAATATACAAAGTAGTGGTCAAGCATCAACTAATGAGGTATATAATGGTTATATAATGACAAGAAGACTGTCTATCCTCAGAAATCTCAGAAAAGGATACAGAGAAAAAAACTTTACATAAAGAACCTTAAAATTTTTTTGCCCAAACTTCTGCTTTTTTTTTTTGCACCACAAACTATATACTGAACAGCAACATAATCTGAGAATCCAAAGATCTATACAGAATGCCCAGTGTTCCCTTCTGGTGATCTCTGAAGAACGTTCTATTCTAAACACCTTTATATTAAAAGAAGGCAGCTTCACTCCCAACGCACGCGGCGTGCCTCCGTCCGCCGCTTCATAGATGGACAGAGAAATCAAGCAAAGCTATAACAACCACCGAAAACAAAACATTATGTTCTTTTTTTATTGTAGCAATCAAGCAGTACAAACAAAGCACCAATAAATAACATTTTACAAAAAAAAACCTTAGCGCTATCTTGGCTGTGATGATGGTAAAGGTCCTCTAGTGCATGTGGGTTTACAGTATATAAAAAGTGATCATCCTGTAAAATGTACAGATATAAAGCACGTCCTCTACAAGTTAAAGTCAACCATGTCACTTAAGCTATAAAATGTCGAGGAGGGGGTGGAATTAAGCGGACTCTTTCACTTCTGTGGAATCTCCATATTCTGTCTTCTGTTTTTTAGGTTCGATTGTGTTCTCTTCTTCTGCTGCACATTTTACCGGGTGTCCATCAGATTCAGTCTTCTTATCACCTTTATCTTCAGTTTTCTTATCACCTTTACCTTCCTCCTCATCATCATCATCTTCCTCCTCATCTTCACCCTCGCCCTCTCCTTCTACTTCATCCTCCTCTTCAGCATCCTTGGGGTCCTCTTCCTTGACTTCTGCACCGTTCTCCTCGGTTCCGTTCTTGGCTTTGTCGCTCCCGTTCTCTTTTTTCTCTTTCTTCTCCGGCTCCTCTACTTCTTTCTTCTCCACTATTTCATTCTTCTCCTTCTTCTCCACTACTTCCACTACTTCCTTCTTCTGCCATCCTTGGTGGCGAAGACCTCCTTGGTGGGGACGTCGGTGGTGTCTACCTCGGTATCGGCCATGATAATTCTGGGTGGAGAGAAGAATAGAGCGGAGAATACGGAGGACAGAGATCTGGCAGAGTGTGAAGAGAGGAATGCTAATTTATTCTTAGTTACACTTTGTACCTGCTCCAATAATTGCTTTCTCTCAGTATACCATTGGCCTTCTTTCGCTATAGCAATATCTTTCATTTTCAATAACATGCATACAACATTGGCCATCTTCTCTTTCCTGCCTTTTATCGAAGACTTTTTATGTTTTGTCTCATCATTATGAATATTACATTGCTTCAAAAGATCATTAAATTGGTGTGTTAAAGCGTTTTCTGGCATAGTATTGAATTTAACACAGGCATGTTTTTTAAGAAAATTTTTAATGACCTCCATTGATGTGCTAAATAGTCTACACTGAAGGTTGCTCAACCAGTCTATACACAGCAGCTGCTTAGACAATGCACACAGACAAAACACACAGATAAAAGCTTTTTAAAAGCTAACTTTTACTTGTAGTCCCACACCAGGAGACATGCAGTATTATTACCACTGACTTTAGCCCTATTATGTCAGAATGCAGGTCACATTGAACTTCTATTGGAACAGAGAACTATCTCACTCTCACCTTGGAAAAATAAATAAATAAATAAACTAATAAGAATAACAATAATAATACTAAAAAAATTAAAAAAATAAAAATCTATATTTCTCCCACTTTCTCCTAAAAGATGTCTGGTTTATGGTTTATCCTGTCAATCTGCAGGCTACATCAGATGACCAAGGGTGATCAGCCCCTCATTCGCCGGGACATTTGACCGGCTACACAGGCCTAAAACAATTTGCACTAGCAATACAATAAACGTTAACACATACACATATACCAGCCCAAAAAAATCTTTACCAGGTTTTGCGCGTCCGATTCACCAATGAAATATTTCATAGAACTTTCAGGACCAATCAAGCAGGGTTTCAGAGTTCACAAACCAGTGCGAATCTTGTCCACAGTAGAGAAGGCTTTCAGTTCTAGGTGTAGTTGATTCCTTAACTTATAGGGACTCAAGACAGAAATACATTAGGGTTTGGGTTCTGTGCAGAAATAAATTCCACATGCCTTCTGGGCTGCCAATTGAAATAAAATGCTAAAATAAATATTATCCGAGGGTGGTTATGGATTCCCTTTATTTATGGCATATATGTATTAACTTGTCTATTCCTATAGTTAGCTAGTCTATTAAAACTCTAATAATGTTACTGTTAATAAACATAATGATATAAGGTTAGCTATGAAATCAAACACACTGCTTAACAAAACAATGTCTTATTTATTTCCCAACAAAAATGGAAAAGGTTAACATGAAAACACTAAAGGAAAATATTTTAGAGCTTATAACAAAAAACATCACATATACCTATTGCAAGGCTGTCCTCTAGATATTGTCTCGTCAGCTGGGCTCAAAAATGGTAACAGAGAGCCATGAGGCTCAGAGAACCATCAGGCAGGAGCGGAAAAGGGGGGCGACTTCCCTTCTGTGTGCACTTTCTAAACTTCATCCATACACCGTCCAGACCCAACCCCATTGCTAGCCCATTTAGGTTTCTAACGAATGAAAGTAGTTACGGGGCAGTCCTACTCAATATATTATATGTCTGTCCCTCCTGCTGTATTGGCCTCTAGGGGCAGCATTTGTCCATGTATCATAGCTCTGTGACCTGGGTCCTTCAGTCTTAGCTGGCCCTTTGATCTTCTGTAGCAGGACATTCATCAATCATCCTGTCAGCCATGGTCCTTTTTGAAGCTTGCTTGCAGAGTGCTAATCAAGGATTTCCATCATATCACACCAGTTGGACAGGAGCCAAGCTTTTGTTCTACAAAGCTTTGATGTGCAACTTGTTGCATTCCAACTTGGTTGTATCAACAAGAAAGAAACTCCAGAAATATAATATTAACCCATGTTGCCTTCCAACAAGCGCTGTGACAGGGAGAGATGAGCTGCGGGCTGTCTGTGTATCTCCCCTCGCTCGCCCCCTCCCCTTCCTCTTGTCAGCTGAAGGGAAAAGAGAGAGCTGATCTAATTGGGTTTGCCACGCCGCCATGATTGGTGACAGCAGAGGGTGAATCAAAAGAAATTGGGGGGCATCATGGGAAATGTAGTCCCTGAAGATTGGCGGCCCCAGTGTGTCCACAGACACCATGCTACAGCCCCCACCATGCATGCACTCTGCTGGGGAGGGGGGAGAGCCTGGAACCCAGAAAAAAGCAGAGGAATTGAGTGTTACAGGAGGAGAAAAAGAGAATACTGTGCTGGGGGAAGCCAGAGAGGGAGCCACACTGTACCCCTGTACCCGCACTCCCAGAGAGCCAAGATGTACCCGCACCACCAGAGAGCCACGCTGTACCCACACCAGAGAGCCACGTTGTACCCGCACCACCAGAGAGAGAGCCATGCTGTACCCGCACCACCAGAGAGGGAACCACGCTGTACCCGCACCACCAGAGAGGGAGCCACGCTGTACCCGCACCACCAGAGAGGGAACCACACTGTACCCGCATCACCAGAGGGGGAGAACGATGGAGCCACTGCCAGGGTACAGACATGCTACACTACTGACTAGAGTCAGCCTTGGCAACCCAGAGTGAGTGAACGTCCAGCCAGGGGAATCACTGTTGCGGTTTCACCGGGTCTGGTAAGAGGGCCTGTTGGCCATTATCCATTACTGTTCCAAGGGACTGAGCCATTAGGAAGCGCCTAACCTGATGTCCTCTAGGCCTTATTGACTGCCACAACGAGTTCCAATGCTGGGCCTCCGGTCCAAAAAAAGGGGGGGTGACAATTTTTACCGCACCAGGGTGACACAAACCCTAGTGACACCACTGTCCCAGAGCCCAGTGCCACAACAAGATCCGGCACTGAGCTCCGGTAACTGGCCAGACAGGGGTGCACTAGTGTGGGCATCCAGGACATCTGCCGCCTGGGTCCCACAAGTGGCTATGTAGCAGCCGACACCTCTGCCCCCCCTGTCAGCCACACACACTCCTCGGTTCCTCCTCCTCCTTGGCTCCAATGTTCTAGTGTACACAGCCAGAAGGAGGAGGAGCCACAGAGGAGGGACACGACTTCAGTGCAAGAGCCGCGCTGCTGGTCTGAGGTTTGTGTATAGTTTACAGTGGAGGGGGACACAGTAACCGGGAAGGGGGGCAGTTAACAGATGCTCACAGGGAGTCATGGGAGGGGGTTAAGGGGATATGTGCTAGTGGGGGGTCTGATCCCCCCCCACCACTAGCACATGTTCTCTCCCCTCCCAAGGCACCCAGCACATATCCCCTTACCCCCGAAATGTAAAGATGCCGCATCCCTCTCTGTCCTCCTCCTGCGGTGTCCCTCTCTGTCCTCTTCTGGCGCCGTGCCTCTGTCCTCTTCCTGCCATGTCCCTCTGTCCTCTTCCTGTGGCATCCCTCTGTCCTTCTCCTATGAAGATGACAGGGCTGATCTTTAAAAGGAAGGGGTGAGGCCTTGACAGGAAGGGATAGGTCATATTTAAATTAGGGGGTGCGCGAGTTTAGTCAAGCTTAGAGCAGCACAAAACCTAAATACACCACTGGGTATCGGCTAAGTATGGTAAATAAATAGATATATTCATCCAAGCTGGACCAATGTAATTATGTATAAAATATCTATACCTACAATTATTCTCTAAAAATCAATAGTGTAATGAGTCTAACACACTTATTAAATCAGAAATATAAACGCTATACCTTTTTTCATGTAGATTTTGCCATGGCCTGTCTAACTTGGAAAGTGGTGTCCCCCAGGGTTCTGTGCTGGGACCAATCCTATTTAATTTGTTCATAAATGATCTGGAGGATGGAATAAACAGTTCAATCTCTGTATTTGTGGACGATACTAAGCTAAGCAGGGCAATAACTTCTCCGCAGGATGTGGAAACCTTGCAAGAAGATATGAACAAATTAACAAATTAATGGAGTGGGCAACTACATGGCAAATGAGGTTTAATATGGAAAAATGTAAAATGTTGCATTTGGGTGGCAAAAATATGAATGCAATCTACTCACTGGGGGAGAACCTCTGGGAGAATCAAGGATGGATGGGCCTGGGGGTCCTAGTAGATGATAGACTCAACAATGGCATGCAATGCCAAGCTGCTGCTAACAAAGCAAACAGAATATTGGCATGCATTAAAAGGGGATTAACTCAAGAGATAAAGTGATAATTCTCCCACTCTACAAGACTCTGGTCCGGCCTCACCTGGAGTATGCTGTCCAGTTCTGGGCACCAGTCTTCAGGAAGGATGTACTGGAAATGGAGCAAGTACAGAGAAGGGCAACAAAGCTAATAAAGGGACTGGAGGATATTAGTTATGAAGAAAGGTTGCGAGCACTGAACTTATTCTCTCTGGAGAAGAGACGCTTGAGA
Source organism: Lithobates clamitans (assembly GCA_037952925.1). Classification (NCBI taxonomy): domain Eukaryota; kingdom Metazoa; phylum Chordata; class Amphibia; order Anura; family Ranidae; genus Lithobates; species Lithobates clamitans. Next base: position 10,731,406 of record JBBGZY010000081.1, read on the forward strand.
GGGGATATGATTTCAGTTTACAAATACCATACTGGTGACCCCACAATAGGGATCAAACTTTTCAGTGGAAGGGAGTTTAACAAAGACACTTGGCCACTTATTAAAATGAGAAGAAAAGAGGTTTAACCTTAAACTGCGTAGAGGGTTCTTTACTGTAAGAGCGGCAAGGATGTGGAATTCCCTTCCACAGGCAGTGCTTTCAATGGGGAGAATCAATAGTTTCAAAAAACTATTAGCACCTGAATGACCACAACATACAGGGATATACAATGTAATACTGACATATAATCACACACATAGGTTGGACTTGATAGACTTGTGTCTTTTTTTCAACCTCACCTACTACTGTATATGTAACTTAACTCTCTGTTGTTAAAATTAACCAAAATGGTGACTGATTACGATAGTTGCTAACATTTGTAAATAATTATTGGGGATACAATGAAAGGCTTGAGAACAAAATTACAGAATCACGGTGGGCATAGCCAAAAAGTGGGTGTGGCTTACAACATGGGTTAGACCTCACAGAGTATGACTTTTTTCTGTTTTAGACACATATGGCCTGGGAAAAAGCTGAAGAGAAATTAAGAGTAAAAATAAACCCAAATGTGGTGTCATTGGGAGCAAAATAAGCCTCATTGTTTGGCTTATGTGGGATAACAGAGGGGCCAAAGACTAGTGTCAGTGGGATATGTGCCAATTGTTGGTGTCAGTAGACATAGGGTTCACCTTAACGTCCTCACTGGATTGTTTGCAGTTTAGCAAACCTATGGCTGCATTCAGAAGTTATTATTTTAGTATTATTTTTTGGTATTTCTACTGTATAGTGCACCACAGAAACCCATGACAGTTTTGAAAAAGAAAAAACTACATAGGGTTCCCCCAAACTTCATATCAGTCCTTTATCCTAGCCAGAAAGAAAGAAAAAGCCTTGCCTCCCCAAAATCCATACCAGACCCTTATCTGAGCATGCAGCCTGGCTGCCCAGGAAAGGAGTGGCAGGGAGAATGTGTTCACTTTGCCCTCATGAGCCATACCAGACCACATGCCTCAACACAAGGAGGGTAACTTGCCAGGGGCAATCCCCTGGCAGAGCATCTTGTCCCCTTGTTGATGAGGACAAGGCCATTTTCCCTACAGCCCTGGCTCGGCAGTTGTAGGGGTCTGTGGGGGGGGGGGACTTTTCAGAATCTGAAATCTCCCCTTAAAATAAGGGGGCTTCCAGATGCAGCCCCTCATATGAAAGAGTAACCCTTTTGAAAAAGTCCTTAAAAAAAATGCTCCACACCGACCTGCCAACATGTCCACTTCTGAGGGACTGCCCACTGTGAATAACAGCTCCCAGCTCTGCAGCTGAATGTCCCCTCATCCAGGATAAGTATCTGGTATGGATGTGGCGTGGAATCACGACTACTTTGTTTACAAACATCACCAAGAATCTGGGAAATGTCATTTAGTGGCTGGCAATTTACTTTTGCAGTTTTTTCTTTGTAAATGTCACTTTTGCTTGTGTATATCATACAGATGTGCCATTTCACTGGCCATTGACAAGCATGTTGCTTAAAGGATTTGTGTATTTTTAATGTTGCCCTTTCAGCCTTATTAAAAGAGCTGCTCCCCAGTACATTTTTTTCTTTTCATTTTTTATTCATTGGTACATGTCCCCTACATGCCCTATGCCATTTTTTACAACAAGAAACCAAGCCAGGGGGTAAATGTCATTTAGTGGTCGAAACATAAAATATAATCTTTTTGCCTTCTACAGGTACACCACTTCACAGGTAGGTTTAAGGCATTCCACAAGCATGATATTTAAAGGAATTGTGCACTGGTAATGTTGTCCTTTAGGCATTTTGAAAGAGCAGTACCTGCCAAACCTTTTTTTTTATATTGGTGCACGTCTCCCTGGCAGTGACCAGCTTCCCATGCCTCTTGTTTTACAAGCCCTTGTCTATGAGACTTGAACATTTAAAGAATACATTTTCAAGATTAGCCTACTATTGACTTCAGTGGGGTTTGGATTAAAATTTAAAAAATGTGGATTTTTGGATGTGTTTACTGAATATGCCCTTGAATCAAATCCAAGCAGATTCACTCATTACTAGGTGTCAGTGGGGTAAAAAAAAAAAGCTCCATCATTGGTGTCCTTGGGTTACATTTAGCCCCATCATTGGTGTCAGTAAGACAACATAAATACCATCATTGGTTCCAGTTTTGAAAAAATTCCCATTGTTGGTTTAAGGGTGATAAAGTAAACCCAGACTTTAGTGCTAGTATAATAAAAGAAAATGCCCTGTATCGTTGCTGTCAGAGGAACTTATATGAATGCAGACCCACATGCTGCCATACTGCCTCTGCTGCTGGGACTATACTGTACCTGTCAGGCAGGTGATTCCTCAGCCTGACAATCACAACTGCAGTACCAGAAGCTGAAATGCACCCGTACCCACCCAGAACTACCCATAGTACTATCATGTGCTCTACAACTTTATTTAGTACAAAATATAATACAGATGCTAGACATATTTTCAGACATACATTATAGTATAATGTACCTTAACCTTCATATTACCTTAATAAGTGATGACATGCTTTTAATGTAGCTGAATGGTCATCATGTGTGTAATGACAATTTCAGTAAATTTTCCTATAGATGCGAAGATCAAACGCTAAATTAATTCAAGGCAACAAGCAGGACATGTACTCTTCTCACAGCAAATAGATAATTAGCCTCATATTTTCCCAAAAATTAGACAGATGAGTGGCTTAGTGCAGTAACTGTAAATGTTAAATGTAAATATGTAATGATTCAGATTTACCTTTTATGATTTATTAACTATATCAAATTAAATATGCATGTGGTATGACTTTCAGCCCTGACTTTTTTTTACCTCTGAACCATTGAGACAGCTTGGTTAAACTTTCTAAAATACTTTCTTTAAACTGTTTTGCATTTTTGCATTCATAAATAATGCAGTGTAGAAAAATATAAAAACCATATATATCCAAAGGCTTTATCCCACAGCAGATTCTATCTGTGTGCATTTGTGACTGCCTTGTGGGAGAAAGTCTACTCTCATTTATCTTAAGAAGTAGATAAAACAAAAAACACATATAGTTTAGAAGATAATCTTTTCAGGGCAGAGGCTTAGCTTGAAGCTTGTGGACCTTGATGCAAAAATGTACCTGCCCCCCGCTACCACCCGCCACTTCCACCACGTGTCAAGATACTCCCAGTGAGCTTGTATCTAAAAGAGGAAACTCAGAGTTCCAGCCTGGGTGGACTCACTGACTTCCAGATTCTCATATAAGCCCACGGCTTAGCCTACCTTAAAAATGGACAGTGTCAGAGCAGTGGACAATGTCAGTAGGGCAGTGAAGGGTGTGTGGACAGTGTCAGTAGAGCAGTGGAGGGTGTGTGGACAGTGTCATTAGGGCAGTGGATGGTGTCAGCAGGGCAGTGGACGATGTCAGTAGGGCAGTGGACAGTGTCAGTAGAGCAGTGGACGTGTCAGTAGGGCAGTGGACAGTGTCAGTAGAGCAGTGGATGTGTCAGTAGAGCAGAGAGCAATGTCTGTGGAAAGGTGAATGGTGTCATTAGGGCATAGCTTGGTATCAGTAGGGCAGTGGATGGTGTCAGTAGTTTGTTGTGGTTATTATTTTCTATTTAATAATTTTTTTACAATTTTTTTATTCTTAGTTTTTTACCAGCCCTGATGTCTCACTTTTGAGACAGAGAAAGGAGATTGAGGGCTCAGTCCTCACTCTCTAACTCTGCAGCCTCATCTACATAGATTGGAAATACAGGAATAGTTCTGTACAGAACTTCCTGTTTATTCACAAACTGAGGCATAGTAAACACAGTTTACTATGTTTCATTTATGAATAAACACAGTAAAGGTGTAGTTTCAGTGGACTGCTTTTACCACATAAGAAAGGTTTATAGAAGGATTATCTTTCCAATTGCGAAGTAGTAAGATACGGGTATTTTGGCATTATGCGGTGTGACCGTTACAGCTTGGAGTTAAGTAGTCCTTTAAAATTATCCCTCGTCATGTTGCGGAGTAGTGTTGTCTATTGGCATGTTAAATCACACTACTAGCAATAGCATCCGCCATGCCGAAGCCTGGACTAACCAAAAATGGCAGCGGTCACATGGCCATCAATTTAGGACACACCTCATACCATATAAAAACTGGAAGGTGTAGCAGGATGGCACTGCTCCAGATGACGTCCCATTGACAATTTGAAACAAGAAAAGGGCGGGACTATACAGCGTCATAGCATCACTTCCGGTTTCGAGCCGTGGAGCATAGATCGCTCCAGTTTTCTGTTTTTTTTTTTTAATCAAAAAGGTGTTTATTGAACAAAATTCAAACAGTTTCCAATGTACAAAGTGTATGTAGACAATAAAGAAGTAAAATGTACAATCTTCATAACGTTCAGTACAGTTATTCCTTCCTCTTAACCAACCATTCTACAATTTGATGGGACATTTATATTAATACCGTGCATTTGGTATGATTTACCTCTAGCCCTTTAAGATCCAACCGCCGGGCATTGCAATAGTCTGGACATCACCAGCTCTCTGGGGCTTAATCCAGGGGTGTCCAGCCAAGGTGCCCATATTCTTTCAAATCTGTTCAGACTGCCTCTATGTTGATATATATTTTTCCATGACCAAAGTGTTTCCCATATGTGATTTCCATGAGGACACCATGGGTGGGGAGACCGATTTCCAGCCCATCAGTATGAGCTTGCGGGCCTGAAACAGGGCTTTAGAGAATGCTATTCTAGCCATTTCCTCAGGGACAATGTCCTCCAACACCCCTAAAATACAGTGAATCGGGTCTAGAGGGACAGTCGTCTGGAACACTCTATTAAGTGTCTCCAGCACCACACTCCAGTACTGGTGAAGCTTTGGGCACTTCCAGAGCAAGTGAATTATATCTCCTTGGTGTCGCCCGCATCTGCCACATAGGGGGTCTGGTCTCCTGCCCATCCTATGCAGTCTAAGTGGAGTGTAGTGCACCCGGAGTACTATATAGAGTTGGGAAACATTTTGGGCCACATTAAGGGAACAGATCGTAACGGACTGCAGGACTTCCTCCCATTGTTCTCCTGTGAGTGGACCTACATCCTTTTCCCATAGGGATACTGCCTTAGTGCGGTGTGCTTTTAAGTGCTGTGTCAATAGCATCTGGTAACATTGTGAGATGATCCCTTTGGTTTCAGTGCTAGATTGAAGAAAGTGAAAAATGGGGGTAGGCGACAGAACCCATTGGCTAGCGTCCCCCTGCACGGCCACAGCGTGGCCGAGCTGGAGGTATGAGTAGTACATGGTAGAGGGCAAGTTATATCTGTTCCGCAGCTCAGGGAAGGACAGTAACTTGGCGTTTTGAAATAACGTTATTGAAATATTTGTGATAACAAGGTCACTCCAAAGGAGCGCCACCTTGGGCCCTGTTGTAATTTTGCTAGTTCGACATATGAATGATTCCCCCATATTGGACTGTATTCCGTGAAGCCCATCACCTCTTGAATCTGCCTGCCCTTGTTCCATATTTTCTGAATCAGATTAAAAGTGGGTGTCTGCTTATTTGATTTGTGAAACAGTTAAGCCTCCAAACCCATTGAAACAGTCTTTGCTCCTGAGCCAATCAGCATCAGTCGTGCCCAGGAGCCCACCGGGTCTTGTTCCATGGATCCCACCAGATGCTGCATTTGGTCCAAAATGTAGTACAGCCAAGGATTGGGCACTGACAATCCTCCACTGTCCTTGGGGTGTTGCAATTGTTCTAATTTAATTCTGGGGGGGCCTGTGTTCCATAATAGGCGTCTAAAGAGGGTGTTTACCACCCTGAATATTTTCAGGTGTATCACAACTGGGGAGTTGTGAAGGAAGTATAATAGCTGTGGCATTAGTATCATTTTAATTAAGTTGGCCATGCCTGCCAGTGAAACATGTCACCCTTACTTCCTCAGCATCCTAAATTCCTTGCGGGGGTTAACCTGCTCCGTTCTCTCGTCCGCGGCAGCGGAGGTCATGTTCATTATGGTCCAGCCTGGCAGCTGCGTCTTGTGCGTTTTCAAAGAACTGGTTCTGGCCTCCTGCAGTCACCCTCAATTTGGTCGGGAACAGCATAGCATATGACAACTGCAGCCTCTGGAGTCTTTTATTGACGTCTGCAAATTTTGATCGTCTGCGTTGCACTTCAGGGGAAAAGTCCAGATAGAATGAGATTTTAGTGCCATTGTGGTGGATGGTCCCCTTCTCTCTAGCCAGGTGCAACACCACCTCCCTGTCCATGTAATTCAAAAGTCTGGCCAGTAGGGATGAGCTTCGTGTTCGAGTCGAACCCATGTTCGACTCGAACATCGGCTGTTCGACCGTCCGTCGAATTGCGAACGATATGGGCCGTTCGCGCCAAATTCGTGTGGCGCGTCACGGCCCATAATTCACTGCGGCATCGCAGTGCATTGCTGGCTGATGATTGGCCAAGCATGCACTATGACCCGCATGCTTGGCCAATCACAGCGCCGTCAGTAGAGAGAGCTGTAATTGGCCAAAGCCAGGGTGGCTTTGGCCAATTATGGCTCAGGGGATTTAGTACACACCCCACACTATATAAGGCCGCCTGCACGGCGGCCCTGTGTAGTGTGTGTTCCGGTGTGCTGAGCGATAGAGAGAGAGAGAGACAGTGTCATTTGATTTGAGTTAGATAGATTAGGCAGAACAGTCAGTCAGTTAGCTGCACTTACAGTGTATTGTGTATATATATGCATCCCAGGTGTTGCATATATATATATACACTGTATTCAGTTTAGCTAGATCCGTTCCTGTTATCTTCTATCTAGACTATTTACATTCAGTGCAGTGTGTCCTGCTCACAGTGTTCAGCTAGATCCGTTCCTGCTATTTACATTCAGTACAGTGCTTCCTGCTCACAGTGTTCAGCTAGATCCGTTCCTGCTATTTACATTCAGTGCAGTGCGTGCTGCTCACAGTGTTCAGCTAGATCCGTTCCTGCTATTTACATTCAGTGCAGTGCGTCCTGCTCACAGTGTTCAGCTAGATCCGTTCCTGCTATTTACATTCAGTGCAGTGCGTCCTGCTCACAGTGTTCAGCTAGATCCGTTCCTGCTATTTACATTCAGTGCAGTGCGTCCTGCTCACAGTGTTCAGCTAGATCCGTTCCTGCTATTTACATTCAGTGCAGTGCGTCCTGCTCACAGTGTTCAGCTAGATCCGTTCCTGCTATTTACATTCAGTGCAGTGCGTCCTGCTCACAGTGTTCAGCTAGATCCGTTCCTGCTATTTACATTCAGTGCAGTGCGTCCTGCTCACAGTGTTCAGCTAGATCCGTTCCTGCTATTTACATTCAGTGCAGTGCGTCCTGCTCACAGTGTTCAGCTAGATCCGTTCCTGGTATTTACATTTAGTGCAGTGCGTCCTGCTCACAGTGTTCAGCTACATCCGTTCCTGCTATTTACATTCAGTGCAGTGCGTCCTGCTCACAGTGTTCAGCTAGATCCGTTCCTGCTATTTACATTCAGTGCAGTGCGTCCTGCTCACAGTGTTCAGCTACATCCGTTCCTGCTGTTTACATTCAGTGCAGTGCGTCCTGCTCACAGTGTTCAGCTAGATCCGTTCCTGCTATTTACATTCAGTGCAGTGCGTCCTGCTCACAGTGTTCAGCTAGATCCGTTCCTGCTATTTACATTCAGTGCAGTGCGTCCTGCTCACAGTGTTCAGCTAGATCCGTTCCTGCTATTTACATTCAGTGCAGTGCGTCCTGCTCACAGTGTTCAGCTAGATCCGTTCCTGCTATTTACATTCAGTGCAGTGCGTCCTGCTCACAGTGTTCAGCTAGATCCGTTCCTGCTATTTACATTCAGTGCAGTGCGTCCTGCTCACAGTGTTCAGCTAGATCCGTTGCTGCTATTTACATTCAGTGCAGTGCGTCCTGCTCACAGTGTTCAGCTAGATCCGTTCCTGCTATATACATTTAGTGCAGTACGTCCTGCTCACAGTGTTCAGCTAGATCCGTTCCTGTTATCTTCCTACTGACAGGCAGGCTTGTCTGGTTACAGTATATAAAGCTACCTGAAGAAAATTACAGGTGTTCTTTTTGATCCTATTAGTACCACGGTCAGGCAGCTAGACTATTTACATTTAGTACAGTGTGTCCTGCTCACAGTGTTCAGCTAGATCCGTTCCTGTTATTTACATTCAGTGCAGTGCGTCCTGCTCACAGTGTTCAGCTAGATCCGTTCCTGCTATTTACATTCAGTGCAGTGCGTCCTGCTCACAGTGTTCAGCTAGATCCGTTCCTGCTATTTACATTCAGTGCAGTGCGTCCTGCTCACAGTGTTCAGCTAGATCCGTTCCTGCTATTTACATTCAGTGCAGTGCGTGCTGCTCACAGTGTTCAGCTAGATCCGTTCCTGCTATTTACATTCAGTGCAGTGCGTCCTGCTCACAGTGTTCAGCTAGATCCGTTCCTGCTATTTACATTCAGTGCAGTGCGTCCTGCTCACAGTGTTTAGCTACATCCGTTCCTGCTGTTTACATTCAGTGCAGTGCGTCCTGCTCACAGTGTTCAGCTAGATCCGTTCCTGCTATTTACATTCAGTGCAGTGCGTCCTGCTCACAGTGTTCAGCTAGATCCGTTCCTGCTATTTACATTCAGTGCAGTGCGTGCTGCTCACAGTGTTCAGCTAGATCCGTTCCTGCTATTTACATTCAGTGCAGTGCGTCCTGCTCACAGTGTTCAGCTAGATCCGTTCCTGCTATTTACATTCAGTGCAGTGCGTCCTGCTCACAGTGTTTAGCTACATCCGTTCCTGCTGTTTACATTCAGTGCAGTGCGTCCTGCTCACAGTGTTCAGCTAGATCCGTTCCTGCTATTTACATTCAGTGCAGTGCGTCCTGCTCACAGTGTTCAGCTAGATCCGTTCCTGCTATTTACATTCAGTGCAGTGCGTCCTGCTCACAGTGTTTAGCTACATCCGTTCCTGCTGTTTACATTCAGTGCAGTGCGTCCTGCTCACAGTGTTCAGCTAGATCCGTTCCTGCTATTTACATTCAGTGCAGTGCGTCCTGCTCACAGTGTTCAGCTAGATCCGTTCCTGCTATTTACATTCAGTGCAGTGCGTGCTGCTCACAGTGTTCAGCTAGATCCGTTCCTGCTATTTACATTCAGTGCAGTGCGTCCTGCTCACAGTGTTCAGCTAGATCCGTTCCTGCTATTTACATTCAGTGCAGTGCGTCCTGCTCACAGTGTTTAGCTACATCCGTTCCTGCTGTTTACATTCAGTGCAGTGCGTCCTGCTCACAGTGTTCAGCTAGATCCGTTCCTGCTATTTACATTCAGTGCAGTGCGTCCTGCTCACAGTGTTCAGCTAGATCCGTTCCTGCTATATACATTTAGTGCAGTACGTCCTGCTCACAGTGTTCAGCTAGATCCGTTCCTGTTATCTTCCTACTGACAGGCAGGCTTGTCTGGTTACAGTATATAAAGCTACCTGAAGAAAATTACAGGTGTTCTATCCCAGCTTAGTGCAGCTACAGGCCATTAGTATGTCTGGAAGGCCAAGAAGGAGAGGCAGACAGTCACAAGCCAATAAGAGAGGGCAAGCAGGCTCTGTGTCTAGTGCTGGTCGTGGAGACGGTGCATCCTCATCAGCACGTGGCCATGGGACACGCTTGGCCTTTTTTTCGGCAGCTGGCCGTGTTGAGCCGCAACATGCGGAAGACTTGGTCGAGTGGATGACCAAGCCGTCCTCATCCTCCTCATCCTCTCTCACCCATGCCCAGGGTGCTTTGTCTGGCAAAGCAGCGGCCTCTTCCCTCAGCTCAATGTCATCAGTGACTCCTTCCCTAGCCCCACCATGTCCTCCTGAGGATTCCCTCGAACTGTTTGACCACAGTGTTGGGTACATGCTCCAGGAGGATGCCCAGCGTTTGGAAGGCTCTGATGATGATACTGAGCTCAATGAAGGCAGTAACATGAGCACGGACAGAGGGGGTGCCCAAGAAGGACAGCAATCTGGCAGTCATGCTCCCCCTGCTGCAGCATACTGCCAGGTTTGCTCCAGTGATGAGGAGGGAGGGGATGATGAGGTCACTGACTCAACGTGGGTGCCTGATAGGAGAGAGGAGGAGGAGGAGGAGGAGGAGGAGGAGGAGGTGGCACATCACCAACTAGGCAGGATGCCCTCCAGGGGCCAGCCTAAGGGCAGCACATTGACTGCATCACACCCCAAAGCTCCACATGTGCAGGGCGCTGCAGTCTCTGCGCGTTATTCAAAAAGTTCTTTGGTGTGGGCCTTTTTTGAGACGAGTGCATCAGATCGCACCGCTGCTATTTGCAATATATGTCTCAAGCGTATCTCGCGTGGCCAAAACATCTCCCGCTTGGGTACCACATGCTTGACCAGACATATGTTGACCTGCCATGCAGTTCGTTGGCAAGCGTATCTAAAAGACCCACACCAAAGAACAAAGACGATCTCTCCTTGCTCCTCATCAGCTGAGATTTCCAACCCCACTAGACCTTCAGTCCTCTCTGCGACCTGCAGTGAGAGGAATGAAGGTGTAGAATTAGGTGTGTCACAGCCAAGTACTTATGGGCAATCTGCTTTTGGTACACCGACGTCAGATTGTACCAGGCAAATTTCCCTGCCCCAGCTGCTGCACCGCCGAAAGAAGTTTGCTCCCAGCCATCCACATGCCCAGCGGTTGAATGCTAGCTTGGCAAAATTGCTAGCACTTCAACTGCTGCCTTTTCAGTTGGTAGACTCTGCCCCCTTCCGTGAGTTTGTGGAATGTGCGGTTCCTCAGTGGCAGGTACCCAAACGCCACTTTTTCTCACGGAAGGCGATTCCGGCTCTCTACCGGCATGTGGAAGGCAATGTCCATGCCTCGCTGGACAGGGCGGTCAGCGGTAAGGTGCATATTACCGCTGACTCATGGTCCAGCAGGCATGGACAGGGACGTTACTTAAGTTTCACGGCGCATTGGGTGACTCTGCTGGCAGCTGGGAAGGATGCAGGACAAGGTGCAGTAGTGTTGGAGGTTGTTCCGCCACCACGCCTCCAAAATGCTGATTGTGACACACCTCTCTCCTCCACCCCCTCCTCTTCTTCTTCCTCCATGGCCTCTTCCTCGGAACCAGCGGTGCTCCGTAGGCGTTCAAGGGGCTACGCAAGTACGCAGGCCAAAAGATGCCATGCGGTGCTTGAGCTGGTGTGCTTGGGGGACAGGAGCCACACTGGGGCAGAGGTTCTGTCAGCTCTGCAGGGGCAGGTTCAGAGGTGGTTGACGCCACGCCAACTTAAGGCAGGAATGGTGGTTTGCGACAATGGCACCAACCTCCTCTCTGCCCTCCGACAGGGACAACTGACCCATGTGCCCTGTTTGGCTCACGTCCTTAACTTGGTGGTGCAGCGGTTCTTGGGCAGGTACCCGGGCTTACAGGATGTCCTGAGGCAGGCCAGGAAAGTCTGTGTGCATTTCCGCCGGTCATATAATGCCAGTGCTCGGCTGACGGACCTCCAAAAGGAGTTTAACCTGCCCAAGAACCGCCTAATCTGTGACATGCCCACCAGGTGGAACTCGACGTTGGCCATGCTGCAGCGGCTGCACACGCAGCAGAGGGCCATCAATGAGTACCTGTGCGACTATGGCACCAGGACAGGGTCAGGGGACCTTGGTTTTTTTTCCCCACGCCAGTGGGCCATGATCAGGGATGCATGCACTGTCCTGTCACCATTCGAGGAGGCCACGAGGATGGTGAGCACTGACAGTGCATGCATCAGTGACACTGTCCCCCTTGTCCACCTGTTGGAGCACACGCTGCGTGGAATAATGGACAGGGCACTTGAGGCAGAACAGAGGCAGGAAGAGGAGGACTTCCTTAGCTCTCAAGGCCCCCTTTATCCAGACAGTGTTCCTGCGTGCCCGCCGATCACACAGGAAGAGGACGAGGAGGAGGAGGAGGAGGAGGAGGAAGATTGTGTCAGTATGGAGGTGGAGCCTGGCACTCAGCATCAGCAGTCTTTAAGGGATCAGTCCCAAGGAACACATGGACTTGTACGTGGCTGGGAGGAGGTGGCTGCGGACGTTGTTGTCCTTAGTGACCCAGAGGACTCCGGACCGAATGCCTCAGCAAACCTACGCTGCATGGCCTCCCTGATCCTGCAAAGCCTGCGTAAGGATCCTCGTATTCGTGGTATCAAGGAGAAGGACCAATACTGGCTGGCAACCCTCCTTGATCCACGTTACAAGGGTAAGGTTGCGGACCTTATCTTGCCATCGCAGAGGGAGCAGAGGATGAAACATCTTCGGGAGGCCTTGCAGAAAGGTCTGTGCAACGCGTTCCCAGAGACTGGGAGGTTACAAACTCCTGTTTCTGGACAACGTGTTGCTGAGGCTTCGGTCAGTCAAAGAAGGAGCGGTGGAGAAGGTGGCCGTCTGACCGATGCGTTCAGACAATTTTTTGGTCCGCAGCCCCAAGGTATGATCGGTTCCAGCAACCATCGCCAGCGTCTGTTTTACATGGTGCAGGAATACCTAGGGGCAAGATCAGACTTGGACACCTTTCCCACCGAAAATCCTCTGGGTTACTGGGTCTTGAGGATGGATCACTGGCCAGAGCTTGCACAGTATGCAATTGAGCTACTGGCCTGTCCTGCATCCAGCGTTCTTTCGGAACGCACATTCAGTGCTGCTGGAGGCGTGGTAACCGATCACAGGGTGCGTCTGTCCACCGACTCGGTCGATCGGCTGACCTTCATAAAAATGAATCAGTCTTGGATCACCACCAGCTACCAAGCACCTGATGCAGATGTAACCGAATAATTTTTTTTGAAATCTCAGATCCCTTCAAAGACTGCCTATGCTGATGCTGAGTGACTATCCCTGAGTAATTATCCTCTTCCTCCTCAATCATCACGCTGATAGCTTGTAAGAACATTTTTGGTTCTGGGCGCCACCACCAGTGCCTAAGGCACAATTTTTCAGCCCCTGTTTAACAGGGGCGTGTAATTACAATTTTTGATGTAATACTTTGCAGCAGGGCTCGTTCCTGCATTCCAACTAGAGTGTCTGTGAGGGGTTGCAGTGTTGTGGCACCAGCACCAGTGCCTAAGACCCAATTTTTCAGCCCCTGTCTAACAGGGGCGTGTAATTACAATTTTTGATGCAATACTTTGCAGCAGGGCTTGTTCCTGCGTTTCAACTAGAGTGTCTGTGAGGGGTTGCAGTGTTGTGGCACCAGCACCAGTGCCTAAGACCCAATTTTTCTGCCCCTGTCTAACAGGGGCGTGTAATTACAATTTTTGATGCAATACTTTGCAGCAGGGCTCGTTCCTGCGTTCCAACTAGAGTGTCTGTGAGGGGTTGCAGTGTTGTGGCACCAGCACCAGTGCCTAAGGCCTAATTTTTCAGCTCCTGTTCAACAGGGGCATGTAATTACAATTCTTGATCTAATATTTCACAGCAGGGCCCTGTGAGGGCTTACAGTGTTTTGGCCACAGCAACACCTAAGGCCCAAATTTCTGCTGAGTATATAGGGCAGGACCCTACTTTCAAACATCTAACTTACAAACGACTCCTACTTGCAAACGGAAGGAGACAACAGGAAGTGAGATGAAATCTACCCCTAAGGAAGGGAAATTCTCTCCTGTAAGAGTTAATATGGGAAAACAATTTTTCCTTTCCACTGATGCTTTCCAATCCTTGTTCCACAAAAAAACACAAATTTTCAAAAAACATTTTTCATTGGGACAAAAAAGTGAGGTGAAATCTTCTGAAGAGGAGGAAAGACGCAAAACAAATGTCACAGGGGTGATAACCCTTCCCTATGTTTTCCAAAAAGCTTAGAAAAGATTTTTTGGCTGGAGCTAAACACATTAAAAATGTTCAAAATTACAAACAGATTCTACTTAACAACAAACCTACAGTCCCTGTCTTGTTTGCACCGCCTGTATACTGCTGTTCAGAGTATATAGGGACCTTTCCTTATTTTAATTTGGGTGCGGGGTTCCCCTTAATATCCATACAAGACCCAAAGGGCCTGGTAATGGACTGGGGGGTACCCATGCCGTTTGTCTCACTGATTTTCATCCATATTGCCATGACCCGACATGACATTAAACCCGCAAGCAGTTTTAAATGAGATTTTTTCCTTTAAAAATGACATTTGGTGCAGGGACTGTTCTAAACATGGGAAACACGCGTCACTTTACAGGCATACTATAGACACCCCCCAGGTACGATATTTAAAGGAATATTTCACTTTTTTTTTTTTACTTTAAGCATCATTAAAATCACTGCTCCCGAAAAAACGGCCGTTTTTAAAAGTTTTTTTTGCATTGATACATGTCCCCTGGGGTAGGACCCGGGTCCCCAAACCCTTTTTAGGACAATACCATGCAAATTAGCCTTTAAAATGAGCACTTTTGATTTCGAACGTTCGAGTCCCATAGACGTCAATGGGGTTCTAACGTTCGTGCGAACTTGCGGTCCGTTCGCGGGTTCTGGTGCGAACCGAACCGGGGGGTGTTCGGCTCATCCCTACTGGCCAGGATCGAACGGGGGGGTTACCTGGTGGAAGGGGCCTCGGTGGTACCCTGTGTGGCCTCTCCACAGTATAGATGGGAGAGAAGGCTTCCTTCCCGAACACCTCCTGCAGCCATCCTTCCACAAATGCTGTGGGGTCTCTACCTTCCACCTTTTCTGGGAGCCCCACTATGCGCACGTTGTTGCGTCGTAAGCGATTCTCGATGTTGTCAGTTTTGTTAAGTTCTTGAAATGCATTTTGAGTAGCCACTCTAACATCTCTAGTCAAGGGGGGTAGCTGGTCTTCGATATCACTCACCTGTCCCTCCGCTGCTGTGGTTCTCTCCCTGATCTTTATGAGGTCCTGCCGTATGAGAGACACTGTTTCCCTCAGCCCAACAAACTTCTCCTTTAGGTCTTCCACAGAGGCAGTGCATTTGTGGACTTCATGCAGGATCTCACTAAGGGATGCTTGAGCACAATCCTCTGAGGTGTGGTCAAGCAGCTCGGACATAGGATCATTCTGTGTGTCTAATGGCACAGTATCATCAAGCATGCCTGTGTCCTCTCTGCTATCCTGCTCAGGGGAACATGGCAGCTGCTGTGAGGCAGGCAGGGATTGAGTCTGCTAGCCCAGAGAGCTTTTGGGTATGGTACAGCATGTCCCTGGGGTTGCTCTCTGGGCTTCAGGTGCTTGTTGGACTTACTCCCCTGTTCAGCAGGTTTCTTCTCTAGGCCGCGCTGTGCTTTGGGATGCTGTGAGTGTCTGGCGCCATCTTGGCCAGCTTGGGGCTCTATGGCCGCGGCTTCTCCATGGTTCCCCCGGGTCAGTATCTGTTGGGTTTTGGTATCCAGCGGTACCAGACGTCTTAGGGATGCATCGGGCAGCGATACCGGGCAAAAAGGGACAGAATCGTGTGCGAGGATATGTGAAATATGCAGCAGGTCCGCTCACATGCCTTGTTAGGCCACGCCCCCAGTTTCCTGTTTATAAACACTGTTTTTGCTTTTAATGATTTTTATTAAATGTGAGTACCCATCAGTACTATTGATACATTTTTGGATATTTGTAACGTATTACACTATGGATTCTCTTTCCTCCCTACATGTGGGCAACCTCTAAGAGGTTAACAGTGAGGAGACCACTTACATCGCAGACAAAGAGGAACTTGGAGAACACAGGACAGGAAGTTTCCTCCCACCCCACAGGCTACACAGTGGCTCATACTGTAAAGGTGAAATATCTCCTTGTGGGGTGAATAATAGCGGTGCGTGCGTTTCTTATGGGGCACTGTTTTACAAGAAGCACAGAACAATTTGAAGGAGCACATTGTCACTTTATTGGACTTTTTTTTTTATATACAGTCAGGTCCATAAATATTGGGACATCAACACAATTCTAATCTTTTTGGCTCTATACACCACCACAATGGATTTGAATATAAATGAACAAGATGTGCTTTAACTGCAGATATTCAGCTTTAATTTGCGGGTATTTATATCCAAATCAGGTGAACGGTGTAGGAATTACAACAGTTTGTATACGTGCCTCCCACTTTTTAGGGGCCAAAAGTAATGGGACAGATTAACAATCATCCATCAAACTTTCACTTTTTAATACTTGGTTGCAAATCCTTTGCAGTCAATTACAGCATAAAGTCTGGAACGCATAGACATCACCAGATGCTGGGTTTCATCCTTGGTGGTGCTCTGCCAGGCCTCTACTGCAACTGTCTTCAGTTCCTGCTTGTTCTTGGGCAATTTTCCCTTCAGTTTTGTCTTTAGCAAGTGCAAAGCAAGTGAAATGCATGCTCAATCGGATTCAGGTCAGGTGATTGACTTGGCCATTGCATAACATTCCACTTCTTTCCCTTAAAAAACTCTTTGGTTGCTCTTGCAGTATGCTTCGGGTCATTGTCCATCTGCACTGTGAAGCGCTGTCCAATGAGTTCTGAAGCATTTGCTTTGCAGATAATATTGCCCAAAACACTTCAGAATTCATAAATAGGTGGTGGGTGGTGTGTCCTACTAGATACAGCACCTCATCCAGATTGAAAAGGATCTCAAGATGGGGGAAAGGGGAGGATGGGATTAATACGGTGCCACCAATAAGATAGAACAATTTTTTTTATAAAAACATCTTATTTATTTTATTTGATATCAAAAACATCTAAAATGTTACATGAAAAAATACAAAAACACAAAACAAAAACAGAAGTGCAGTTCAAATAATTGACCGTCACCAATGATGTTGAAGGGTGATCGTAGTCTTTTGTTCCCAACTAGTTTCGCCAAAACATTGGCTTCATCAGGGGAATGTATAAATATACTGCAGAGAGTAAAACCACTAAAACAAAAAAAATGCATTATTAGATCAACATAAACTTGTAACGCTGAAGGCAGACCGTCGCTTTGCAGAGCAGTCAAATTGCCGCTCACCCATATCCCCCAGTCTTCCCCCCCCCCCACACCCAGAACATACCATGCAAAGGTTCCAGAACGCAAGGGAGACACCACCAAAACACTGGGAATGGAAGTTACACTCAGCCCAGCATTTGGCTACAGGGGAATTAGAGGGCGCCTAAAAAAGAGAAGTTGAGCATATAAATATTGAGAGATTCTTTTAATCTTATTTAACAAAGGGAACTCAGCCTCAGTTACATACCCTAATAATATGCAAAAACAAGGCGCTCGATGTTGCATGGAAGAAATTCACAGCGCAGTCAAGGCACGTAAAAAAAAATTGCATGAATGCAGTCAGAAAGACTGGAAAACAGAATTAAGGAGAGTAGTGTGAGTAGGATGATCTTGACAAAATATGAATAAATCAAATAGTATCTATTGATGTCAAATTAGGGGACATGGTAGATATGTTAAACATGCTAAGAGAGGCTTACCGGAAAGGCATAAAGTTGAAGATAAGAATGCATCCTATAGATGAGGTTCCGCCAGTATATTGGCTAAACGTTGGAACCTCCACAGTAAGTCCTTCTGATAACACCGGCTATTATAGATGATCTAAAAGTCAATACATATGACAAAAAGCTATCAGCGAAAAAGTTCAGCCAATATAGCCATATGTAGCAATATAGTAACAAATGCCTGCTGTGATAAGGAGATTTTTAAAATCTATTACCTTTCACATATGTAGCCAGTTCCCCATGATGGTCCCGCAGCAAAGGGATGAAAGTTTGTGAAATAAGACTGCCTTTTAAAACCCCCACCTGATCAGCATGATGAAAATCAGCTGGTCAGGAGTGGACGAAAGGCGGACGGGGCACATGCGCAATGGCCAGAGTCATCTGCCTACATATCCCATAAGTCTGATCGTCGGTCAGGTCACATGGCTACTGTTGCCAGTGACGCGATCGATAGATGTAGAAGTGTAACGGGGTAATCCAGAGGAAGGGGGAGGAGAGAAAACCTTGCATCCATTCAAAGGAAAAGGGGAGGAGGCGATGAGTGTGGCGTTGGAATATTGCGATGGTCCCGACCGAAGGGGCAGGCTGACAATAAAGTCAGCCCTTGGGCGTCCATGCAGCCAAAGGTTGTAGTGGAACAGATTCCCAAACGAATGGGAGGTGAATCCAACCAGTGCACTAGACCCCCATGGCAGATCCCGGGAGGGGGGGGGAGGGAAGGGGGAAAGTCTGAAAAATCAAACTGACCGGGGACACAGGTAGAGCGGCCCTGACAGTGGGCAGTTGGTATCGCCACAATGGCCGCAACGCGATAATAACGGCAGAATGCCTGCAACAATACAGGTATAAATTAGGTATCAGAATTGCATTGATTAAAACAGGTATAGTGGTTCAGCAATAAGTAATACAATACATCTAACTTCAATATGTCTCTACATGGATATTGGTCATCATAATAACAATTTTAATTACTACTTCATAATGATCCAAATATTTCGATGCACATACAATAAAAACAGACAGTTAAAATTACAATACATGCAGTTATAGTTACACATAATGACTACTATGAATAATCATTTCAACATACAGATTTAGAGTCAACCAGCAGTGGGTACAGGGTGGGGGCAGGGAATAAGGGGAGATGGATCACTGAACCAAAGGGGCCCAATTAAACATAAGACCAGCCAGCCAATAAGGAGACAATTGATGGATAGACCAGCTAGGTAACAGAAAATATAAGTGCCATTCTAAAGAAAAGATTTAAAGCTGATGTATTCATTAAGGCCAGGGTATTTAACTGCGTTCAATAAATATATCCATCTAGTCTCCATCTGAAGCAGGGAGTTGTCAATGTTGCCTCCCCTGGCATGAGAAAGAATATGCCCAAGGGCCGCAAACTTGACAACATAGGGGTCAAAATTATGTTCTGTGGCCACATAACTATTTAAAGCTGTAGTGGTTAAATTTTTGTATTTGTATATGGTCCTTAATACGTTTGAGAAATGGACGCTTAGTTTTCCCCACATAAAAACAACCACATTGGCACAGAGCCAGATATACAACACCAATTGTTTTACATGTGACTCTGTGTCTCAAGCGGTGTATCCTACCATTTGGAAGGGGAATGTCTTTAGAGTTGAAATTAAAAGGACAAAAATCGCATGTGCCACATGAAAAAGTACCAGCATTTGAGTGGTCAAAAGGACCTCATATCTCATGGTGACTGTGAACTAGTAAATCTCTCATGGATGGAGCATGTCTGTAGGTAATTTCTGGGTATGATTTAAGAAATTTTTTGATGGTATTATCAGCCGTCAAAAGTGGCCAGTATTTTTGAAAGATCCCTCTCATTTGGCCATGCTGTTTTGAAAATTGGGTAATAATCCTAACAGAGCAAGTCATTTTGGGGGATTTGGTTGAATGGATAAGGTCATGTCTATTCTGTTTAATGACTCTGTTGAAGGACGTCTTCAGGAAGGAACGACTGTATCCACGCCAACGAAGTCTCTCATACAGGTCAACAAAAATTCCAAAATTAAGACCCCGTGGACACCTCCCACCATCCTCGGACAGACCATCGCTCCAAGCATCAAAGCCAAGAGTCTCGGAGTCATCTTTGACTCAGGAATGACAATGGATGCACAAATAGGATCAGTGGTGAGCGGATCCCACCATCTCCTCCGCCTCCTACGCAGACTCATCCCCTTCATCCCAGAAGAAGACAAAGCGGCAGTTGTGGGAACAATCATCAATTCCTGACTCGACTACGCAAATTCGCTCTACATAGGACTACCCCAATATCAGCTTGCGCGCTTACAACTTATTCAAAACACGGCGGCAAGACTGTTAACAGGAAAAAAACCCTGGGAATCTATTTCACCATCCCTAAAGTACCTACACTGGCTAACCGTAAAGAATCCGATCAAATTCAAGACCCTCTGCCTCACCCACAAATGCATACAAGGAAACGCTCCGCTATATCTCCAGGAGAAAATAAAACACTACACACCGAATCGCAGCCTTCGATCAGCTAACCAAAACCTCCTCATCATTCCCAAATATCGCTAAAAAGCAAAGGGAGAACGAAGATTCGCAGTCCAAGGACCTCGACTATGGAACGCTCTTCTGACCCACATCCGCATGGAAGAAAACCATCAGGCCTTCAGGAAAAAACTAAAGACCTTCCTTTTCTAAGAAGCTGGCAACAGAGAACGCATTCTAGCGCCTTGAGGCGATTCAGTTCGCATTTGCAGCGCTCTACAAATCCTTCATTCATTCATTCATTCAGGTCACTGGCTGCCAGATGAAAATCTGAATCCAGGGTACAATTCCTTCTGAGTCTAAGAAATTGACTATAGGGTATGCTGTCTAGTAAGGGCTGAGGATGTGCACTAGCTGCATGTAGAATCGAATTACCCGATGAGGGCTTGTGATATAGCGATGAATGTAGAATCCCATCATGGCCTAAATGTATTTGTAAATCCAGAGAATTTATCTTAGTTTGGCTACATTCCATTGTAAAACTCAGGTTAAAGGTATTTACAGCCAGCAAATCCATCAGCTGAGAAAGATCTTCTCGACCTCCCGACCATAAAATAAAAACATCATCAATATACCTGTACCAGGCTATGATGTGAGAAAGCAAATCTGACATAGATTCTTGAGAAAACAGATCCCTCTCCCACCCCCCCAGGTACAAGTTGGCGTAGGAGGGGGCACATTTAGTCCCCATAGCCACGCCCTGCACCTGGAGGAAGTGGGAGGAACCAAACATAAAAACATTTCTAGTCAAGATAAACTCAAGCAACCGAAGGATAAACTGGCTGTAACCATCAAAAGATGATCCTCGCTCCAAAAGGTGGGTAGGAATCACATCCATACCTTTGACGTGTGGAATTGAGTTATATAAACATTCTACGTCTAGGGCAACCAGCCAAGTATTGGGAGGGACCTGTTTTCCATCAATATGACGTAACATGGGGCGTGGCCTGGACCGGCATGGTGTGAGGAGTGTGGGCGTGGCCTGGACCGGCATGGTGTGAGGAGTGTTGAACGGGAGCTCCGCTTGCCCTATATCCGTCTCCGCAAATCCTGGGGTCTAAATCGCCCTTAAAAACTATCTACAACATCCACTAAAGAGGAGAACATACAGGGAGAATGTCTCCGCCGAAGAAAGCCACGGACGCGGCTTCTAAACTTGCCAAGTATCGTCTACAGGACAAGGCGGCCGCAGAGGAAAATGGCGCCGATCAGCCTACCCCGCTCGATCCAAGTACAGACGACACTGCACGTGTACTTGAGGCTATCTCGGATTGTAAAAGTACCCTCACATGCAAGATAGAGGAGGTAAAGGTGGATGTCTCCCTGATCTGTCAGGACCTTCAGAAGCTGAGGGAGCGGGTCACTGAGACGGAGACCCGTATCAGCCAGGTGGAGGACAGCGTACCGCCATTACAATCTCAACCGAAAGAATGCAACATCAACTGAATGCGGTGCTCGCGAAACAGGATGATTTGGAAAATAGATTACGGAGGTGCAACCTAAGATTTGTGGGACTGCCTGAGGGTGCGGAGGGTTCTGACCCCCCTACGTTTCTGGAAAATCTACTTACCACTACTTTTGGGCGAGCTGAATTCTCCTCTTCATTCGTGGTGGAGAGAGCACACAGATTGGCATCCAGACCTCCCCCTCAAGGTGCACCTCCCAGAACCTTCATTGCCAAAATGCTCAACTTTCGGGACCGGGATGCCGTCCTCCGCCTTACCAGGATTAAAGGCAATATCCCATACAAAAATGGAGAAATCAAAGTCTTCCCGGACTTCTCTGCGGAGGTCCAGAAAAAGAGGGCGCACTTCGCAGAAGCCAAGCGGCAGCTAAGAATCCGCCACTACGCATATGCAATGCTCTTCCCCGCCAGGCTTCGTGTGGTTGGCGGGGACAGAGCTCACTTTTTCGATACGCCCGAGGCTGTTTTCGCGTGGCTGGAGGATCAGGCGGCGCCGGATAGAGCGCCCGCTTGAGACACCAGACGGCTTCGGAACTGCTATGTGACACCTCCGAGTTCAACACGGAGCACCTCCGACTACACTCACTCCGAACTCTACTAAGGTACTGTACCCCCCAAACCCCAGTAGATATCCCTTTCGCCTCTCGGGACACTACAAGAATAGACAATATAATATCGGCGGATCGCCGCGTCCTCCCTTTTCTTCTCATCCTCCCCCCGATGTTCCTCATCTGATGCTTAACCCTTCCCCCATCACTCAACAGACCCCACATAACCAGCTTGTGACAGTGGCTGGCTGAGACCCGCTGGGACTCCCGGAAACCAACCCCAAATCATCCCTCTTTTATTTTTTATACAAATATGCTATCCTGAAGGTTACAATCTGGGAACCACACTACTCATGCTAATGTTCGCTCTTCAGCGAGTTATTGCCCCCATAGATGCAGGTTCCACAACGAACCCTGTCTTTACAAGTTATAACTGTAACGTTCGCCATTTGGAGCAAGTTTTGTTTCCCTGGAATATCCGGCAGCCATGCCCTTCCCCTGTGCTAGGATGTGTGTCTGGATGGCCCAGAGTGTTGAAGTTCAAGGTGCATAGGTTATCACGTTGTTGTAAAAATGTACATGCTACTAATGATGGAAAGAGTTTTATTCACAGGCGTATATTTGATTTACTACCACATTTGTATTGTCTCATGCCACATGTTTGAAATCCATGGCTGCAAAGTAAAGGGCTTGAAGGTATACACGTTGACCTCGCTGTTCCGGGTGCACCGTGCGGAACCACGCATCACCCCGTTGGGTGGGGCGGGGCACCTGATGGGCCGCCAGGCCAACGGATTAATATTGGGCTGACTTTGTTAATATGTCTAAGTTGAAGTGTGTTACATGGAACGTGCGGGGTATTAGAGCCAGGCCAAAAAGGAGTGCAGTCCTATCTGTTCTTAAAAGTATGCTTGCAGAAATGATGGTTTTGGTGGAGACCCATCTCACAGGGCAACTAATGCTTTCACTTAAAAAGCCCTGGGTAGGTTGGCTGTACCAAGCCCCTTATACTGCCAACTCCAGGGGAATAGCGATCATTGTAGCCAAAACGGTACAATTCACCTTACTGACCCTCCAATCTGACCCTCTGGGCAGATTCTTATTTCTGCACGCCAGAGTAAATGGACTGGAACTCCTGATACTGGCAATTTATATACCCCCCCGTTCCACTTCGATGTGTTGAATGAGGGTTTGGTATTTATGTCTCAATATCCCAGTACCCCGGCGATTTGGTTGGGAGACTTTAATAATGTCATAGATAGGGAGCTCGACAGACTGACAATGCACTCTTCTAACACGACTCCCCCACAACACACAAGATTTGGCAGATTCTTTGAAGAATTAGCACTGATAGACACATGGCGGCACCACCACCCTCAAGATAAGGTATTTTCTTGTTTCTCAGCGGCGCACAACTCCATGTCCCGAATAGACATGATCTTTATATCTCGCCCCCTTCTCCCTATGTTAGAGGAGGAGGGATTCCACCCTCGTACACTTTCAGACCACGCCCCATATTGGGTTGTAATTAAATTCGACTCCCCACCCAGTACATACACATGGAAACTAAATCCCTTTTGGCTGTCGGTAGTTCCAGGAATAGATGAATTGGGGATTGAATGGGACATATTTTTTCAGAATAATAAGACCTCAGCACCCTTTGATGTCGTATGGGACTCATTTAAATCGCATGCCCGTATGACACTTGCTCGTTGTATTACCAAATACAGGAGGACTTCCTCTCAAGTGGTCAGACGGGCGGAACAGGCCCTGTCGGACCTGGAGAGGGAGTTCTCTTCGAATCCAAATCCTACCACAGCAGATCAGCTAAAACAACAAAACCGGCTAGTCTCGGGTCTGCACTTTGAAAGAGCAGAGCGAAAAATATTCTACGCTAAACAAAGGACATACGAGTGCGGGGAGCGGGCGGGTCGCCTCCTGGCATACCTAGCTCACATGGATATGAGACCACCCACAGTTGTGTCCCTTAGAGGTACCAATGGGGAGCTGCTATCTGAGCCCGACAAAGTGGCAAGCGAGTTTCGTTCCTTTTTCCTTTACCTCTATACCTCTACGGCCAATACTACCAATGAGGAAACAAAAACCTTACTAAGTGACATAGATTTGCCCACACTTTCTCAAACCCACTTTGATATGCTAGAGGCCCCCATTTCCACCGACGATATTTTAGAGGCGCTGGCCACACTCAAAACTTCCAAAGCACCTGGATCAGACGGGCTCCCCCTTGAATTTTATAAAACATACACGGAACACATTGTCCCTAGACTTCACGAGCTCTTCTCCCACATATTTAAATCCGGTACACTACCTCAATCTATGGCTGAAGCTTATATAGTACTCATACCCAAACCCGGTAAAAATTTAGAACTCCCCGAATCCTATCGCCCAATATTCCTTCTTTAGCTTGATATAAAAATTTTGGCCAAGGTCCTGGCGCTGCGCTTGAACAAAGTTATCCTCACCCTGATACACCCGGATCAAACCGGATTCATGCCCGCAAAAAACACGGCCTATAACCTTCGTAGACTACATATGAATCTGCAAGCCGAACATGATCAGATGGGCTCCAGAGTCATAGTATCCCTCGACGCCGCAAAGGCGTTCGACTCTGTAGAGTGGAACTACCTTTGGCAGTGTTTGGCAAAATTTGGCTTCGGCCCAAAATTTATCAGATGGCTCCAACTGATGTACCGGGGCCCCAGCGCCAGGATCTTGGTCAACGGGAGGGTCTCCGACTCCTTCCCTTTATCTAGGGGTACACGTCAAGGCTGCCCGCTATCCCCCATACTCTATGCCCTTGCGGTGGAACCCTTGGCAGCGCTGCTGAGGTCACACCCGGGAATCATAGGCTTGAGGAGAGGTGGCCTGACAGAAAAACTCAGCCTGTACGCTGACGACATGTTGTTGTATTTATCTGACTCCGGCTCCTCTCTGACAACAGCGCTAGAAACAATACAAACTTTCGGAACACACTCAGGCTTAAAAATAAATTGGGATAAATCCCAAATTCTCCCTATAGACGTAGGCGCGCCCCCTCAGAACCAGGCCTCCTCTCCTCTCACAACCGTTAGTTCCATAAAATATCTGGGAATTACCATCACTCGAACCCCTGAGGAATACACCAAATTGAACATAGAACCCCTGATTACAAACCTGAAACATAAGACCCAAGTATGGGCTAAGCTTCCCCTGGGAGTCATGGGTCGGGTTAACCTTATAAAAATGATTCTACTCCCCAAGTTCCTATATGTCTTTTGGCATGCCCCACTTTATTTACCGCTCAGAATCTTTAAATCAATCGAAAAAATTCTCAACTCATTTCTATGGGGGAAGGCCCGACATAAATTACCATGGCAAGTACTAAAAAATCCCACAGATCTGGGCGGCGCCGCGCTCCCGGATTTTAATTACTACTATCTGGCGGCGCAGCTGTCACATTTTTATTATCTGGATAAATGCGATAAGGAAAGATATATGGCCCTGCTATGCTCCCAACAAACTCATTTGTACACTCACCCCTTTCAAATCATCTTCAGAGACCCCCCAGCCCCTGGGGCATTGGGTAACCTCAAGGGCCTAGTATATGCTCACTGCAAAATATGGGCAGTGGTGAGACGTAGATTGGCCTTGCCAGCCACGCACTCACACACACCGCTATGGGACAACCCGGGTCTAAAGGAACTATTACTTCTACCAGGACGCCATATGTGGCTCGCTCGAGGAGTGAGGATACTTTCGGATGTGTACCAAGACAACAATCTGAAATCCTTCCAACAGCTTAAGGAGGACTTTGCCCTTCCCAATTCCATGCATTTTAGATACCTCCAGCTCCGCCATGCCTTGCAGACCCAGTTTCAAGATGGCTGTCCCAATCTAGAACAACTAGATATCCTCCATATTATTGTAGGGCAAGACTCCTCCAAACTTATTTCAGTTTTTTACAACTCTTTGATCCGCCCTGCAGCAGTGATCCTTGCCTACGGGGGGTTGAGGAGTCGGTGGGCTGGTGACGTGGGGGAGCTGGAGGATGACGAGTGGGAGGACGCGCTGGACAACTGTAAAGCGGTGTCTACTAGACTGGCAGACAGACTTACCCAACTGTATATACTGCATAGATCATACCTAACTCCCATAAGATTAGCTAGATTTAAACCTCAACACAGCCCTCTCTGCCGAAGATGTGACAGCCCGTCCAGTTCCTTCTACCACCTAATATGGGCGTGCCCAGCTATACAAGATTACTGGTCTCACGTGGTACAATTCATACATGATGAAATGGGATCTCCCCTCAGGCTATGCCCCAAGCAGTGCCTGCTGGGAATCTTCCCAGATCCTGACTCTGATAAATTCCATACCATCTTCCTTAGAGAGTCACTGTTCATAGCTAGGCTACTCATAGCTAGAAAGTGGTTGAGGGTGGAAACACCTACATTACAGGAATGGATCGCTGCTATCAACAATGTACTGCCCTATAAAAAAGAAATATACGCCCACAGAGGATGCCCATCCAAATATGAAAAAATATGGAGCTCCTGGTTAGGTAACTCAGCTACCTGCAATTCCATGAGCGATAGCAATCTATGAGTCTAATAAATGTGCCTCAAAGTATAATCCACCGATGCATTGTGTATAACGAAGCCCTGAATGCATGACAAAGCCTGATAGAGGATACTAATTTATAATACCTGTAACTGGAATGTATAATCTGTACAAAATGCACTGTTTACCCTGTCATTCATTACATTCTTGTAGATATGTCAATGCAATGTTTGCCAATCACCTGTGTACTCTTTGCAACAATAAACAACGTTTTATTTGTAAAAAAAAAAATATGACGTAACATGTCTATGGTATCCTGCACATAAGAAAATAAGGCTGTTACATGGGGTATTAAGTATTTATCCACCAAGGCACTGGCATTCTCTGTTAAACTTTGACATCCCAAGACAATCGGTCGTCCAGGGGGTTTCTTCACTGATTTATGCACTTTAGGCAGTGAATAAAAAGTAGGAATTTTGGGATCCTGACTTTGACACACATACACCTACCTCCTGGAGAGTGTTCTTGATCTGGCCAACTGTTGTGAAAGGTGTTTTCTTCACCAGGGAAAGAATTCTTCGGTCATCCACCACAGTTGTTTTCTGTGGTCTTCCGAGTCTTTTGGTGTTTCTGAGCTCACCGGTGCGTTCTTTCTTTTTAAGGATGTTCCAAACATTCACACCTAATATGGCCACATCTAATGTTTTTGCTATCTCTCTGATGGGTTTCTTTTGTTTTTTCAGCCTAATGATGGCTTACTTCACTGATAGTGACAGCTCTTTGGATCTCATATTGAGAGTTGACAGCAACCGATTCCAAATGCAAATAGCACACTTGAAATGAACTCTGGATCTTTTATCTGCTCCTTTTAAATGGAATAATGAGGGAATAACACACACCTGGCCATGGAACAGCTGAGCAGCTAATTGTCCCATTACTTTTGGTCCCTTAAAAAGTGGGAGGCACATATACAAACTGTTGTAATTCCTACATCGTTCACCTGATTTGGATGTAAATACCCTCAAATTACAGCTGAAAGTCTGCAGTTAAAGCACATCTTGTTCTTTTCATTTCAAAACCATTGTGGTGGTGTATAGAGCCAAAAAGATTAGAATGTGTCGATGTCCCAATATTTATGGACCTGACTGTACACCAGGGTTTAAGGACGGTATATGCATATTTCTGAAGCCAGTTTCACAGCAACAATATATACCAGTCATATATGTTGGATGTTTTTGCACAGAAACACTTTGAATTGCAGGGTTTTGCACAGGATTGTGTTTATTTTATTTTATTTTTGTTTGAACATAACAATATATATTTTTATATATGTGGTTAGGAAGTTTACACAGTAGGATTTTTTTGTGGATTTTTGTGAATATACAAATATTTATTTTCTGCACTTTTATTTGCACTTTTTGCAATAAATGCACCTGTGACACACACCCCTCAAGTATTTAGAAGTTGTAGTTCACCTCTTAATAAGAGCAGTGCTATACCTATCCCCTCTTTTTCACATTTCTCCTAGATTTACCTTAGGGTGAATTTATTGATAGAGGCTGCAACTCCTCATTTTTCATAATTTCACCATAAGCGTGGGGGTCTAACAATTTTTTTCACTCTAAAAGGATATGGGTGATAACTGGCCTGAAGTTTGGTGGGAATTTCTTGCTAGTGCTGGTTTAGGAGGTGTTAAAATTCCTGTGACCGGGGGGGGGCGTGTCCGGCCCTGATCCAAGATGGCCGCGTAAGGTTTTCTCTCCTGATACACCAAGGGTGTAATTGGCACGCATCGTCTCTTCAGCGCCACAATTAGCCCACTCCTTGAGCAATCAGCATCCCCAAACCACTGGGAACATGACGGGGAAGAGGAAAGGAGACGGAGGGCCAAAAAACGAACGGCCTTCTTCACACAGCAGCCACATGGTGACAGCTAAAATGGCGCCGGATCCTCTCCGCCTGCGGCCGCCCACACTTTGCTCCAGTCTACACACACAGGCTCACCAGGGAACAGTAACCCCACTAAGACAAGACTCCAGCAACTGCATAGCTCCACACCAGCATCAGGCAGTCCAGAGAAAGCAGAAATTCAGGATGGATGGCGAGCACAGCACCAAGGAGGTGAGTCTTAATGGGGACACAGGGGATGAAACCAGAGTTCTACCTGATACCATAGAGGAATTCCCTGCTAACAATCAGCCAGTGATTGACACTGTCATTAAGGACATGATCATGTCCCTCAGATCCTCATTACAAGTTGACCTAGCCTCATATATGCACAGATTCAACACTGACCTCCAGGCTGTTGAACACAGAGTGGAACATGTAGAAACAAAAATGGAGGAACTTGCTACTACTATAAATGATCTGATTGATGTAAATAAAAGGCAAAGATGAAGATATGGAGTGGGTCAAGCCAAGCTATCTGATATAGAAGACAGATCGAGACGTAACAACCTCAAAATTAGAGTGGGCCTTCGAGAGCAATCAGCAGGATAACCTCCATTCATATGCCACAAATCTGTTCAAGTCCATCCTTCCTGATGCCACGGATTTGGATGTGATGATAGATAGAATGCATCGCCTGCCCAAACCCTCATATTTACTTGACAAAACTCCCAGAGATGTCATTCTACGCCTGAATTTTTTCCACATAAAAGAAAAAATCATGGCAGCTGCCCGCAATAAATCACAGATTCTGCCTCAATATTCAGATTTGCAATTTTTTTGCAGATCTATCGCAGTATACGCTTCAAAAAAGAAGAAATCTCAACACCATACCGAAATCTCTTCGTAATCATCAAATCCATTACAGATGGGGTTACCCAACAAAAATCACCATCACCCGTGAAGGATCCACCCAGGTGGTTGACTGCTTGGAAAAAGACCTATCCCTCCTAAAGGCCTGGAATATAATTCCTGATCCACAAGGCCAAGCAGCACCTGGGAGAATCACTCAACATGTTACCTCAGACTGGCACCTGGTTACTTCAAAAAAGTCACGCAACCACAAATAGCCTCTGGATGAACTCTCAGCCTTCAATATTTCACCTAGAGTAGCATAAGTTCCTTACAGAGCTAATTCTGTTCAGTTGTTTACCCCCCATTTTCTCTGAGCAGCATAAAAGCTGCACCTAGGTTTACAAAAACCCACCTTTCTCCTGAAAGTTATAGGAGACTTGTAACCTGTTCACCATTTCCTATTGTTGTGTTTTTTTCTTTTTCTTGTTTCATATTTTCTTTCCCCTTGTGTACATCCTCTTTTGTGCCACAGACTCCAAACTAACTTGAAGTGGGAGCCCAAAAGACTCTACAAATGGTTACCTTCACACAGAGAAGAATTCTGTCAGGGAATACCAAAGTCAGCCACTAGAGGTCAACCTCTGTTTACTGTGAGTAAAATGGAACACTATCACAATATAGTCAAATTCCTTAGAACATCAAAATGGGCATAACCTTTTTATCGATTAACACCAAGGGTCTTAACCACCCTGTCAAGCGCAAATCTCTCTGGCAAGAAGCAGTACAATACAGATGCAATATCCTTTGCGCTCAGGAGACGAATTTCAGCTCCCCCAAAATGTTCTTATATAAATTTTCCCTATGTTTTTACAGCCAATGCTGATGTCAAAAGGAGGGGAGTATTAACATCTATTAAAGATACTTTTTCCTTTAACATCCTAAAAGAAATCAAGGACCAAAAGGGTCGGTACCTCATCCTAGTCTATGTACTTAATCTGACTACATATACACTAGTGAACGTATAGACACCTAATGTTCATCAAATACGCTTTCTAAATAGGCTACTGTGTATAGTCCACAAGGAACAAAAAGGATCATTTATATTATGTGGGGACTTTTATTTAACTCCGGACCCCAATGTTGACACCACTTCTTCTCCAAAAAGAAATCCACCTGCATTCAATCTCTTTATTCAATGCCACAAGCTCTATGACGGATGGAGATTCTTAAACGCAAACTAAAGGGATTATAGTTTTTTCTCTGTACCTCACCACAGCTTTAGTAGGATTGACTTATTCCTTGTGGATCGCGGAACATTGCTGAAGGCAAAATAATCAGTAATAATACTCCTTAACCATTGAAGACTCACTATCTTTCGATACCACTTATATGTGGCAAATGAATTTTAGGATTCTTCAACCACCAGAATTCAAAACAGAAATTGAACAATGTTTAACTGATTATTTCACTGATAATGCTCCCTCTGTAGACGACCCTTTTCTATTGTGGAAGACACACAAGGCAGTCCTCAGAGGAACCTTTATCAAATTGGGGGCCAGAATGAAGAGGCAGTGACTTAAACATATAGATGATCTAAAGAAATTCAAGCATTTGAATCCCAAAACAAAATTAATCCCTCCCCCAGTATAACACAAAAACTGAATTACGCAAGACAGGAATTCCGCTCACTTCTCTTAGATAGTTTTGAAAAATCCTCTAAAAAATTAAAAATGTCCTACTATGCTAACGGTAATAGAGCCGGTAAACTCCTAGCAGATTGCTTAAAAGGGATAAGATATAAGACCAGGATCCCTTTTATCCTACATCCCAAAACTAACGTTAAACTCTTTCATCCAAAAGCTGTAGCTAACGCTTTCAACGATTATTACGAATCACTGTACAATCTCAACTTAGATGTTGGCACATCACAGCCTACTCCAAAACTTATCAATAATTTCCTCAACAACCTAAAAATCCCTCAACTAATTCCTGAAAACTTATGATCTCTAAATTCTCCTTTTACAACTAACAATATTTCCAAAGTTATAGACTCGCTACCCAACAATAAATCCCCAAGCCCAGATGGATTTATGGAAGAACACTATCAAACATTCAAACATATCTTAGCCAATCACATGGAGAACATCTACAATGCTGCTGCTGCCTCGTCTGCCTTCCCTCCTGAGATGCAATTATAGGGACTCTACCCAAACCGGGGAAAGACCCTATTACCCCCCAAAACTTTTGTCCAATATCATTATTAAATAACGACTTGAAAATATATGCTAAGCTACTTGCCACGAGAATAGCTGATAACCTGCCTCAAGGTAACAATCCAGACCAATACGGTTTTACTAAAAGTCAACAAACTACAGATGCCACATGTAGACTTATCAACATTATTATCCACATTGCAAATCAGGAAAAAACGCCTTCTCTGCTACTGGCGTTGGATGCAGAGAAGGCGTTTGATAGAATACACTGGACATACCTGTCCCATACACTTTCTGCCTTTGGATTCCAAGGCTCAATTTTCTCGGTCATAATGGCATTTTACACCCAACCATCTGCTGAGGTGTTCACATCTGGGACATTGTTTAACCCGTTTCCGATAACGTATGGCACGCAACAAGGCTGCCCTCTCTCACCAATCATTTTTAATCTACTGATGGAACCATTGGCAATTTATATCCATTCCCACCCTAGCATCTCTGAATACAATTCACACTATCAGTCTCTTCGCAGATGACATCATATTGATGCTGACTCATGTGGAAAGATCCCTGGCCTCAGTACACAATGCCTTAACGTTATTCAACAGAGTATCCTACTACAAAATTAATGACTCCAAATCTCATATCCTAGACCTGGGCGTCCCCAAATCTATCAAAAGAAATGGATCTCCTCCTTTCCATATGTGTGGAAACTAACGGGTATAAAATACTTAGGTATTACTCTCATCTTCCACACAAAAGACCTGGCCACAGCCAACTACCTTCCCTTCCTTGTTACCCTAAAATCAAAACGCCAAAACCTGGAAAAAGTGGAGCTAACTTGGTCTGGCAGGTTAGCATCATTTAAAATGCTCCTGCCTCCCCAATTTATTTACTTATTTAGAACCCTTCCGATTATTGTGCCCAACAACTTTTTTCTAAACCGTTCCCTCTGGAAAGGGAAGAAAGCAAGATGCACTTTCAGTAAACTTATCCTCACAAGAAACGCAGGAGGAATAAGACATGTGGTAATCAAGGATTATCACAAAGTCGCAATTCTCACCCAATAAAAAGGAGGGTTCCCACCCACCAATAATACACTATGGACAGATCTAGAATGCTCTCAAATATCAGGAGATAACCTGTACAACTTTATACTAACGAACCATTTTAATAAACTCCCTCAACCTTACCTCTCACCCACTATTAAAGCATCAATAGCAACATGGCAACAACACTTACAGTATCTCACAAAAGTGAGTACACCCCTCATATTTTTGTAAATTGTTTTATATCTTTTCATGTGACAACACTGAAGAAGTGACACTTTGCTACAATGAAAAGTAGTGAGTGTACAGCTTGTATAACAGTGTATATTTGCTGTCCCCTCAAAATAACTCAACACACAGCCATTAATGTCTAAACCGCTGGCAACAAAAGTGAGTACACCCCTAAGTAAATATGTCCAAATTTGGCCCAAAGTGTCAATATTTTGTGTGGCCACCATTATTTTCCAGCACTGCCTTAACCCCCTTGGGCATGGAGTTCACGAGAGCTTCACAGGTTGCCATTGAAGTCCTCTTCCACTCCTCCATGACGACAACACGAAGCTGGTGGATGTTAGACACATTGCTCTCCTCCACCTTCTGTTTGAGGATGCCCCACAGATGCTCAATAGGGTTTAGGTCTGGAGACATGCTTGGCCAGTCCATCACCTTTACCCTCAACTTCTTTAGCAAAGCAATGGTCATCTTGGAGATGTGTTTGGGGTCGTTATCATGTTGGAATACTGCCCTGCAGCACAGTCTCCAAAGGGAGGGGATCATGCTCTAATTCAGTACGTCAATGTACATGTTGGCCTTCATGGTTCCCTCAAGGAACTGTAGCTCCCCAGTGCCGGCAGCACTCATGCAGCCCCAGACCATGACACCCCCACTACCATGCTTGACTGTAGGCAAGACACATTTGTCTTTGTAGTCCTCACCTGGTCGCCGCCACACACACTTGACACCATCTAAACCAAATAAGTTTATCTTGATCTCATCAGACCATAGGCCATGGTTCCAGTAATCCATGTCCTTAGTCTGCTTGTCTTCAGCAAACTGTTTGCAGGCTTACTTGTGCATCATCTTTAGAAGAGGCTTCCTTCTGGGATGACACCTATGCAGACCAATTTGGTGCAGTGTGCGGCGTATGGTCTGAGCAATGACAGGCTGACCCCCCACCCCTTCAACCTCTGCAGCAATGCTGACAGCACTCATACGTCTATTTCCCAAAGACAACCTCTGGATATGACGCTGAGCACGCGCACTCAATTTCTTTGGTTAACCATGGCGAGGCCTGTTCTGAGTGGAACCCGTCCTGTTAAACCGCTGTATGGTCTTGACCACTTCAGCTCAGTTTCAGTGTCTTAGCAATCTTCTTATAGCCTAGGCCATATTTATGTAGAGCAACAATTTTTTTTTGTCAGATCCTCAGAGAGTTCTATGCCATAAGGTGCCATGTTGAACTTCCAGTGACCAGCATGAGAGAGTGAGAGCGATAACACCAAATTTAACACACCTGCTCCCCATTCACACCTGAGACCTTGTAACACTAACGAGTTACATGACATCGGGGAGGGAAAATGGCTAATTGGGCCCAATTTGGACATTTTTACTTAGGGGTGTACTCACTTTTGTTGCCAACGGTATATGCATTAATGGCTGTGTGTTGCGTTATTTTGAGGGGACAGCAAATTTGCACTGTTATACAAGCTGTACACTACTTTACATTGTAGCAAAGTGTAATTTCTTCAGTGTTGTTACATGAAAAGATATAATAAAATATTTACAAAAATGTGAGGGATGTGCTCACTTTTGTGAGATACTGTAGATACTGTATATTAAAATCTCATTACTGTATATGAGATACTGTATAATAATACACTGCCTGCACTGACTATCGAGTAAACACTGAATATTAGTCATGCTAAATGCAGAGTATATATATATATATATATATATATATATATATATATATATATATACATACATGAGACTGACTGCTAACATATCAAATACACTGCCAATAACTGAATAATCTGCCTGCTTAATCTAACTCAGGCTATCTCTCTGTCCACGCAAACAACACTACACAAGGCTGCTGTGTAAGCAGCCTTATATAGTGTGGGGTGTGGACTTAGTCCCCCTGAGCCATGATTGGCCAAAGGCACCCTGCCTTTGGGCAATTATGGCTCTCTCAGCAGAGCGCGATCATCATACAGCAATGCACCGCGATCTCACAGTGCATTATGGGGCGTTCTGCGGCGCTCAAATTTCCCACAAGCGCCCCATATGTTCGGTTTGTTTTAGAACAAACGAACACCTGATGTTCGACTTGAACCGCTGGCTCATCCCTAGAGGTGAGGTTGTTTTGGGGGCATCTAGCTTTTTTGCCACCCCAAGAATATTTCCATATGAGATTAGACAGGGTTTTGAGATAATGGTGAGGTATATGGATTGGTAAGGTACGGACTATTTATAAGATTTGTGGTAAGATTGACATTTTGAAGGCCCTTATTTTGCTCAACCAGGATAGTTCCTTTCTTGACATTTCTTTTATTTGGGTTTCCAGTTTGGTTGTTAGCAGTTTGATGTTAGCATCTGCTAGTGAAGAGGTTGTATTTGTCAGCGTGATTCCTAGGTACATGATGCCTTTTTTACTCCATGTATAGGGAAACTTTTTTTGAAATATGTTTTGGATGTGTGGCGGTAATCCTACAGTGTGTTTAAAATTAGAGATTTGGCAAAGTTTACTTTGTAATAAGAGATATCACCGAAATTTTGTGGCCTTGTTCTAGAGAAGTGAGCAGGATAGTATCACACTATCTGTCTATCCAACATCCTGACCCTCTCTATCTCTCCATTAACCAACTGGGCACTTAAACCCCCAGACCAGACCAATTTTCAGCTTTCAGTGCTCTCACACTTTGACACCCCAAATGACCGCTTTTTTGAAAGTAGACATTCCAAGGTATTTAGTAAGATGCATGGTGAGGTTTTTGATGTTGTAATTTTTTTCCCACAATTCTTTGCAAAATTAAGTTTGTTTTTTTTTTTTTGCTTTGTTTTTTCCACAAAATTGTCATTGTAATAGGTTATTTCTCTCATATGGCATGTGTATACCACAAATGACACCCCAAAATACATTCTGCTACTCCTCCTGAGTATTATGATACCACATGTGTGGGACTTTTTCACAGCCTAGCAACATAGAGA
The DNA here is from genome assembly GCA_037952925.1 of Lithobates clamitans. Taxonomy (NCBI): domain Eukaryota; kingdom Metazoa; phylum Chordata; class Amphibia; order Anura; family Ranidae; genus Lithobates; species Lithobates clamitans. The sequence continues at coordinate 10,767,224 of JBBGZY010000081.1, forward strand.
GGCCCAACATGCAGGAAGCACCATCACGTGTTCTAGGAGCATAAATGACACATCTAACTTGTTGACTACCTATTACACTTTTGAAGGCCCTGGAGCACCAGGACAATGACACGTGACACTGATATTGGCACTGATGACAGATGGTACTGATATGTGGCACTGATGGCACGTGACACTGATGTGGCACTGATGACAGATGGCACTAATACGTGGCACTGATGACACCTGACACTGATGACAGATGGCACTAATATGTGGCACTGATGACACGTGGCACTGATGACAGATGGCACTAATACATGGCACTGATGACAGATGGCACTAATACGTGGCACTGATGACAGATGGCAGTAATACATGGCACTGATGACACGTGACATTGATGACAGGTGGCACTGATGACAAGTGGCACTGATGACAGGTGGCACTGATGACAAGTGGCACTGATGAAAGATGGCACTAATACGTGGCACTGATGACAGATGGCACTAATACGTGGCACTGATGACAGATGGCACTGATGACACATGACACCAATAACAGATGGCACGTGACACTGACAGGTGGCACTGATGACAGATGGCACTGATACATGGCACTGATGACATGTGACACTGACAGGTGGCACTGGGGGCAGGTGGCACTGGAGGCAGGTGGCACTGATAGGTGGCACTGGGAAAATATGGCACTGACAGGTGGCACTGGGGACAGATGGCACTGACAGGTGGCACTGGGGACAGATGGCACTGGGGACAGATGGCGATGGGGACAGATGGCACTGATAAGTGGCACTGGGGACAGATGGCACTGTGTTGTGTTAGTATAAGTAACTGATTTTTTTCACTCTGGCTGCAGCACAGAAGCTCTCCCTCCTCACACACTGTCTCTGTGTGAGGAGGGAGAGCCGGCGATGAGAGATAATCTCATATGTTTACATATGAGATCATCTCTCATTGGATACTCCAATCGAGTGCTAAATGGCCCCTGTGATTGGCCATTTAGCACGATCTGTGATTGGCTGTGTCCAAGGGACATGGCCAACACAGATTTCCCCCCACTGCGCGCCTGCAGTGGCGCGCACGGGGAATGTAAACAGGAGGACGCCCAGAGGCACCCTCCCAGCAATTGAGCGCCTCACTGTGGCCATCTTTCGGCTATAGCACGGGCGCAAGGTGGTTAAGGATGTGTTTGTCATACCCTTTTTGTTCAAATTTAGACACTTTCAGGGGTGCAATTTCATTGCAGTCTAATAAATTGCCCCTGGGGATGTTGCACAACCATGATAGATGGTAGCAACTCTCCACGGGAATATATACGTTTCAGTCATTAGGTTTAAAATGAGTACACATCCTAAAATTATCAATGTCCTTGGATATCTCCAAGTCCAAAAAAAAAATCTTATCAAGACTGATGTTCCATGTAAGAGAGATATCTTTTGTATTGGTATTCATCGTCTGAATGAACACATCCAAACTGGGCATAGTTCGGCAGGCGTTTTCAGCTTATTTGGATATTTGGGGACACTCCCAGGGTATTTCAGGGTGAGTGTAGCTCCGCCTTGGTGTTGAATCATGTGATGCGGCTTCCTGTCATCATAGTAAAGGGCTGTCACTATATAAATCATGTGTCAATGTGATTTCTGTATCCGCTGACAAAGTCCCGCCCCCTGGGACGTAACACATAAGGACGGGTAGAAGTCATGTGACATCACCCGCAGCCATCACTGATCTACTGTGTACATGCATGTTTACCAGGCACTGGGTCCCAGTGCCTCACTTGTAAGTTTTATTCTGTTATTTTAATAAAGCCCATTCTTCCAGAAAGCACTATATATGTTTTTATTTGCAAGAATACTGTGGCTCCGGAGACTGGTTCCCTCTTTTTTGGTGTATAAGTGTTCATCCATCACGCCGGGAGGACCTTCTATGCTTACATCGGGATCTGTTCCTCTCAGCTTCATTGTTGCCCACTGCCGATACATCTTGATACCCTGTAAGGGAATGCGTGTGTGACCCTTAGTAACCAAGGGTCCACATTGGGAGGTGAATGGCCACTTTTGGTGGAGGTTTTTCTCACGGAGTCACCTGCATGATTGTTTTATTTGACACCATTGAGAACACTATACATTGGTGTTTTTGTTCTGATATATGGACTTATCAGCATTTTTATCACAATAGCGCTGCACCGTCTATTTATAATTTTTCTGTATGGGATTTGATTGATTGACCGTTAATGTTCAGAAGCTTAAAGGTCGACTGGGTTTGATTGCGCTGGTTGGTTTTCTCTATACATTAAACAGTTGTACCTGTGTAGCTTTCAGTAAAAAACGAATACATTCTTTTCTGAGAAAAAAAAGCTGCAGATGGGCTTTAGACCTAGCTTTCTAGCTTCTAACACCACCTAACCTTCTTAGTTGAATTTTACCTTACACCAAACCCTAAACCTGAAAACTGTAACCAGCAACAATGCTTAAATTGTTCAAGTCCCAGGATAATTAAAACCTTCATGATCAGCCCAAGTTCTGAAGTTATGGTATGTACTGGTTTACTCAACAACTTTTTAACAACCATTTTTAAACACATGTAGGGCTAGGGTTGCCACCTCATCCCTTTAAAACTGAATATATATTAATTACACAGGTTCTGTGGCTGATTAATGTGGTAATTAAATTCACTTGGTGCCTTACCTGCATTAAATTTGCCACAGAACCTGTGTAATTAGTATGTGTTTGGTTTTAAAAGGATGAGGTGGCAACCCTATGTAGGGCCTTCATTTGGTAATTTGTTTGTTAAGTAACTTGAATATATTTTTAAAATTAAACAGAGAAATGGACAAAAAATGGAAACAATTTCTCTAATTTATCTTTAGTTCAGGGACACCAAATACATACGTTTCTATGCATACATCAGCGTTGTATGGTTGGTAAACAAGTGCATATATTTTAGATTCCAAAATATCAGCCATTTTTCAGTGCTGTGCTTGTAAGCAGGTTGCCTACAGTTTGAGTTTTTTCGTATTAGTTAGGTAGTTTATTTGCCCAGGATGGGGAAAAAGTTAACTGTTCAGCACCGCAGTTCTCTGGCTGTTTGGTTTTGAGCTGGCCTTCCTCCCTATGTGATGCAAAAATAGGAGGCTGGTGCAATTTGAGGGGGCTTGGAGAGTCCTGGAGCTTGTGGGAGAGGTAACGCCACAGTTCACGGAACACGGAAGCCCAAAAACAGCATGTAATCAGCAAAGGATGCCAGTGTTCTGGTGTACACCACCAGCCATTGGAGATCACCAGCTTTGGACTAACGCCTGTAAAGGTATGCATGGGAAGCCACCTCCATTAGTCAGATTCTGGACTTTCTTATGCGCGTTGTCTGTTCTGCCATGAAAAGTACAGTAATGCCAAGTACACACGATCGGAATTCTCGTCGGAAAAAGCTATGATGGTTTTTGTGACGGAATTAGGCTCAAGCTTGTCTTGCATACACACGGTCACACCAAAGTCCGACCGTCCAGAACACGGTGACGTACAACACGTACGACGGGACTAGAAAAGAGAAGTTCAATAGCCAGCGCGCCACCCATTGGGCTCCTTCTGCTAATCTCTTGTTTATCTCGTGTTACTAGAAGTTTGGTGAGAGACGATTCGTGCTTTTCAGACTCCTGCTTTTTCAGATCGTTTTACTGATGTTCAGTTTGTGCTTGTGGGTTTGTATCTGGTTTTCAGTGTGTGAAGTCAGTTTGTATCTGTTTTTCAGTGCGTTCTTGTCCGCTCATTACTGATTTTCAGCTCGTTCTTCACAGGCCTTGCTGTTCTTCAGTGCATTCTGTGTAGTTCGTTCTGACCAGCCAACCATTTTGAAGCCATGTTGCGGCTAAGTGCTCATCGTAGAGTTCGTGCTGTGCAGGGGCTTGGTGTAATAATCCTAATTATGTTACCTCAGTTGGGCCTGAGGCCGGACTTTCAGAAACTCCAATGATGGCCCTGGAAGATGGCCGTCCTGGCTTGCCCCCCCAAAGGGCCTGTGAATTGCGAGAAAAATATGTCGAGTATTTTACGGGTAGGGGGGGCATTGCTATTCCAGCACATTTTGAATAAACTTGACACCCTAAGTATCTGGTGCACCTGTGTGGGACACCCTAAAAAGTTTGTTCTTGTGTCCCACTCTAGTGCTCCAGAGTCCAGATGTGTAAACAGCTGCTAAGTGTCCTCTCCTTACATTACACTGAATCAAGTTTGCAATTCATTCTAGTTTGAAACACATCTAGACAATAATGTCCTAAACTTCTTTGAATACAAATTATCATGACCAAATGTACTTAACCCTGTAACTGGCAAAAACAGCGTATTTATTTGCACAATGTTTACTACAACTGATTACTGTGCCCACGAACATGAAAGTAGCCATTTTAAACTGTCCAACAGTAAAGAAAAAGCACATGGTGCAGCATGCAAATAATAATAAAAATAGGAACACACAACAACTACTTACTTTTTAGAAGCACTTTCTTCCTTCTGTACTGATCATGCTCACTTAATTTGAGGTCCGACCAGCGTCTCCTCAATTGCTCCTTGGATCGTCGTACCCCAAAATTCCGGCGCAGACTCTTCACAACTTTAGTCATGATCTTGGCCTTTCTCACATTTGGGTTTAGGTACGGTCCATACTTCCCATCATAGTCGGCCCTACTCAATATGTGGACCATCTCCACCATCTCTTCAAAGGACATATTCGAGGCCTTAAATCTTCTCCTCCTGGATCGGGACGTTTCTTGCTCCAGGCTTTCCTCCTCGTTATGGCTATTAAGCACCTGCTGTGTCTTCGGCCATGTCATTTCCTACTGCGACAAAAGAGACGGGGCAGGGAATATTCTAGAAAGAACGTCAGGGGTGGGCGATGCGGGCGTAGTTTCACGCATGCACAGTGTATATAAAGCAAATATAAATCTGTGAGCGGAGGAAGGTGTAGCGGAAGCGCCGATCGTTATAACGAAGTTACAATTTTAAGCTGGTGCATTAATGGCCTATACTGCTTATAGATTGAGGCATATATTGGGTCAGGATTAGGAGAGTTTTGCCTGACATTAGGGTTTGTCTTGTGTTGTGTCTTGCAGAGAAAATGGATCCATTCAATGACGACGACTTTATGCCCATATTCATTGATATGTACAGGGAGCTGCCTTGTCTGTGGCAGGTAAACCACCCCTATTATAACAATCAAACAAAGAGGAAGGCAGCGCTGGATCAATTGGTGGAATTTGTGAAGCCGGTGATCCCTGCGGCAGACATCCCCTATTTGAAGGCCATAATTGGTGGCATGAGGAGCACTTATAATAGGGAGCTCAAGAAGGTCCAGGATTCCCTGAGATCAGAAGCTGCAGCAGATGACATTTATGTCCCCAGGCTGTGGTACTATGACAGACTGTATTTTCTGGCAGGCCAGACTGAACCCAAACCAGCACTCTCCAATCTTCTTTCCACACTTACTTCTCCCCCAGCTGAGGCTTCCGACGACCAACCTGGGCCTTCCAGGCAGCAACATGTGGGGGAGCCCAGCTTGAGCCAGGTATAGCATTCTTCAAAATATTTCTGGTTGTCAAATTAATGATGTTAAATATATGCTAATTTTGATCACTAATTTCTGATTTCACAAAGTGGTTTACATATCAATAGACAGTAGTGGCCAGAAATGATTGGGACAAGAATGAAAAATGCTGGGGTCAAAATTATGGTCTTTTCTATTTATTAACATTAAATTTGCAACAGTCATGAGTTGAAAATTGTGTGTGATTGATGAACCAAAAGCTAAAACGATGTCCCTTTTCCATACACAGGAAAGCCTCAGCCAGGCCCCGGAAAGTCGCAGCCAGAAGGTGGCCGGGCCCAGTAGCCTGCCAGAATCGCAGGTCCCTCCCCTCCGTCTTCCACCAAAAAGTGGTAGGAAGAGGAGTAATGTGAAGGAGGCAGCAATTGGCCTATTTATGAAGGCTACTGAGGGCCTCAGAACCCCCCCCCCCCACAGTGTTCAAGAGGACTTTGCATACATTACAGCATGCAAAATGCTGGAAATGGAGGAGGGCCAACGCCTCTTATGTGAGGAAGTGATGTTACAAGCCCTAAACATGGGCTTGAGGGGCCAACTCAAAAGTCAAAGCCACATTTGTGAGTTGAACCATGGTCCTCCTCCTCCTCCTCCAGGTCCTACTCCTCCTCCTCCACCCCCTGCCACACCTCCAACACCACAGCCACAGCCTGGAAGGAAGCGTCTAAGGAAGACCAGAGAGTGATGGCCTGGGTTCAGTCTAGTCTGCCAAAAGATGCAAACTGTTGTATGACCACAGCCTGGGGACAGATATGTCATCTACTGCTGTTACTGATCTCTTGTAGTCTTGGACCGGATTGTGCTCACTATTATAAGGACTCCTTTGGGCCACCAATTTAGATTGTAAAATTATTGATGTCTGCCCTGGGGTACAAAGGCTTTGCAAATTTCACCAGTTTCTCCAGCGCTGCCTTCCTCTTTATTTTGTTATGACCCAGAATAAATGGATATTTTGTTTTCAGAAATACTTGCCTATGTATTTTACTTCAAAAAGGACAGTTTTTTTGGAGTAGGCAGGTACATTTAAAAAATACAATGTCAAATTAACAAGGGACACCAACCAACCTCATTGAGATTTACAAAGACAAGATAATAATGGTGTTGTGGAAACGTGACATACAAAAAAAATGGAGATCACTATAAAATAATTAAAAAAAACAAAAAAAAAACAAAATTTTAAACTAATTTAAAAAAAAACAACAGGAGATCTTCATTCCAAAAAAAAATAAAAAATGACTATAAAAATTAATTCTAAACATTATTAGGGAGATCTGGCTTTAAAAACCAAAAAGATTATTCAGGAGATCACGAGAAATAATAAAGGAATAAGTTTGTGAGAAGTTTGTGTGAACATGAGCAGCAAAACAAATTCATTCTTCTAGCATTATAAAGAAGAAGAGAATGCACTGCATTTAAAGATTTAAAAATTTGCAGTGTGACGAATGTGCCATCTCCATTACGAACGGTCATTTTACCAGACTGAGCGGCCCTGTCTCGTACTTGATTCTGAGCATGCGTGTTTTTTTGCGCGTCAGAATTGTATACACACAAACGGAATTTCTGATAGAAACTTTTTCCATCGGGAAAATTAAGAACATGCTCGCAATCTTTTGATGGCGGAAATTCGGCCAGCAAAAGTCAGATGGAGCATACACACGGTCGCTCATACAAAAGCTCTCATCGGTCTTTTGCTGGCTGAATTTCCGATCGTGTTTCGTGGCATAAAAATTGTCTGTTCTAAGCCTGGTCTGAAGTCATTTAAAGGGGTGCATGATGGTTTCTGGCCTATGAAAGAACAGGGTCAGTAAAGCAGATCTTGGGTATGAAGCAAAGCCACAACCAAAAAGTCAAGGTAACCAGTAACTAGCGTAAGGTATATTGCAGTCTGCCATGAAGAATGATACCTGGTGTAGATGACAGGTCCTCCAGTAACTAGGGTATGGGTGTTCTGGTTCCCCCCCTACCAGTCAGTTTCCCAAAAGTAACCGAAATTGAACCCGTGATATGAAGATCTCCTGGCTGCAGGGTACGGGAGAGTGGAAAGAGTTAATTAAGTGCACACATAAGGTCAATGCTACTGTAGGTGCAGGATGTTATGTTATTTATTATGACTGGTGGAGGGGGCATTGGCTCAGCTGTGTTCCTCTTAAGTGCAACATACACAAGGAAGGTGTGTAGTGACATGGCAAAGCACTCTTACAGAAGGACTCTGTACTTTTATTGCTGCACACTGCCTACGGCTCATCTCTAAGCCAGGGAACCACCATAATGTTTGCTTCTCACATAAAAGTGGTCCCTGCCTGGTCCCAGGCATTGATGAGCATGCTATAGCACATAAGGAACCCGCTCATGCAGGGCGAGTGGCCATGCCCACGTGCAGTTCAAAAGCTGTCATTTATGGAAGTTTCATAAAAAGAAAACATTTTTTTTCCACGCTTTGCAATGTCTGTCACAGAGCGTTCCATCTCTGCTCACAGCTGAGTCTGTTGCAAGCAAAGAGAAACTGCAAAAATGTAACAGGCAGCAGGAAAGTTTGTTGCTGGGCATGAACTTTCCTTTTATCATCATGATTCATTATTCATGCTGATCACATTATCTGTCACTACTTAGAGTGGTTACAGATTGATCAGGCAGGGTACTGTGATATGTACTATGATAGAATGGCATGGTTGTTATATTGACTTTAGAATTTTCTATGCTGCTAGAAAATGGTGATTAGGTGTCAGAGTTGTCAAGTGTTAGAATGATTGCACGTATTTTTTTTTTTTTTTGCATTTCATCTGTATGTATAGTGTATATTATACTGTAACATTCAAATAATTAAAAATGTGATTTTCAGGTCAGTAAAAAATTGCCTCCATTAGGGTTATGGTTACCTACCTCTGGATTACCACAATAATTATAAAGCCTGAGCTTCAATGATCCAATGCTCTGAAGGCTTAAAGCCCAACTCCAGGAAACTATAAAAATATCCTATGCAGTGGGGCTGTGTCTACACTGAAAGGGTTATTTGCTCTTTTAGGTCTAGGAGCCACAGAAAATCAGATTTATCTTACCCTATCCTCCATTCTTCCCCACTGCAAGACCAGTCTCTGCAGCATCTTCTTCCCTATGCTCCACCAGTCCAAGGTCCTGACCTCATCAAGACCTATGCAGGGCCTATAGCCCTGGACTTGCCGTGAGGGCACAGAAGGACAGTGCACCACTGGAGCACAGGGGAGCACTAATCTGCTGGAAGAGCAGAGGATCCAGTACACAAAGGGGCTTCTTCTCTCACCTAGACAAAACAAGCAGTTAACCCTTGGAGTGTGGGAGCAACCACACTGCAAGGGATAATTTTATCGTTTTAGAGTTAACTTTAATTAATATTTTGGTAGGCTTTTTTTCAATCTTAATTTAAATTAATGAATTATACATTCTTAGTGCAGGATCCAATAAAGTGATCAGATATATTACATGTAAATTAATGAGTTTTTTAGCACATTATTTTGCCAACAAGTCTGAATAAATTCTACCAATAAAATAAAATCAAACAATTTAAACTGTTATGCAGCCTTTAAACATGAACACTACATAAATCAAGAGACTGGAAATATTCAGCAGACATGCAACATAATGTAAGGTACAGAGATGAATTCAGTGATTAGTTGATCCTAGTTTGGAAAAAAAAAGCTATCATATTTAAACTCCAACCAGCAACCCACATGTAACAAGCTATTGAATTTTGATTACATACAATTTAAGCATAGGTCAAAACAATTTCACCTAAAGAATGCAGACCTACAATTAAGGATGAATTAAGGCTCAGCTGCATGGCTATAAAACAAAAAAAACTGCATATAAATTATAAAAGTCAAATTGAATTTGAGTTTAATTAACTTTTCATCTAGTCTGGCTCGTTTGCATTTTTAAGACTCAAATTCACTTGTTTTGTCAGGATATTCTATTGATTAAGAAGAGAAATGAGAATCCCAATGTTTTACTTCCAGGTTTGCCATTATCATTTCTTGTTTATTTAGTTCAGTCGCATTACCAAGTGTGAAATGGTGTAATAGGATTATTTTTTCCAAGGTAGTTTACTAGTATTAGTCATCATCAGTGCAATTATCTTGACAAGATGGCAAGGATGACCTTGGCAGGTGAGACATCAATTATATACCATGTATCATGTGCTGTCTACACCTGGATGAGTATTAATTCCTCCTTTCACTACTTGTGCCGAATTCAGCTGCATACAAGCTGACACCTGCAGGCTTACATTAACATTTCCATTACTCCAGAATAAGTTACATGGCCTGCTAACACAATTTTTACATTTTTTTTACTTTAGATGTGTTTACATTGTGTTTAGATGTATTTTTTCATTTAAATGCAAATAGGATGGAACATTGCTTGATAACCACTCATTTATGCCTTTCTCCTTTGACACTTAACACATTTTGTCTGTTTTTTACTTCTCATATTTATCAAGCAACCATTTTGCCCTTCAACGTGCTTTGAATATGCATTTCTGCTCTGCATTTCACCAAAGCACGATAAAATGTGAAAAGCCATATACACGTTGTATAAATGGAGTGATTATTACTGACTTGCTTTGTATTCCAGTAGTGGTAGTTTACTGAAAGATTTGCCCTTTAGGTGAGTTCATGTAAAAGAAATGATTATGCCAGTGGCTGCCCATAAATGTTCTGCAAAATGAATGCAGATGCAATGTTTTTAGCTCCCAAGAAATGTAGAGCACATGCTTTATACTTTCAGGCATTGTCACCATGGAAGTACTAAGACAATAAAAAAAAAGTTTAGCTTTTGAATCGGTTTATGAAGTTTGGCTGTTCATGAACCAAGTGAAGATTGGGGCATGTGGGGTATGTTATGTGTGGAGCATTTAAAGTAAGAGTAAAGTGGTCAATACAAATCAGTTAACCTCTTCAGCCCCGAGCCTCTTTTTTACACTTGTTTTTTTCAAGTTAAAATATTTTTTTTTTTTCGCTAGAAAATTACTTAGAACCAAACCATTATATATATATATATATATATATATATATATATATATATATATATATATATATTCTAACACCCTAGAGAATAAAATGGCGGTCATTGCAATACTTTCTGCCACACCGCATTTGCGCAGCCGTCTTACATGCGCACCTTTTTTGAGTAAAAAAAAAGACAACAGTAAAGTTAGCCCAATTTTTTTTATATTGTGAAAGATAATGTTACGCCGAGTAAATTGATACCAAACATGTCACGCTTCAAAATTGCGCCCGCTCGTGGAATGGCGACAAACTTTTACCTTTAAAAATCTCCATATGCGACGTTTAAAAAACACCTCACGTGTGCTGTTTGAACACCGTTTTCATATGCGGACGCTACTCACGTATGCATTCGCTTCTGCGCGTGAGCTCGGCGGGATGGGGCACGTTTAAAAATTAAAAAATCGCATTTATTTTACCTTTTATTTTTATATTGTTCTTTTAAAAAAATAATTCTGTCACTTTTTTTCCTATTACAAGGAATGTAAACATCCCTTGTAATAGAAAAAAAAGCATGACAGGACCCCCTAAATATGAGATCTGGGGTCAAAAAGACCTCAGATCTCATATTTACATAAAAAATGTTGCTTTAAGAGCTATGGGCGGAAGAGACGTCTTGACGTCGCTTCTGCTCTACATTGGTATGGAGCCGGGTGGGGGTCATCTTCCTCTCACTCAGCTCCATACCACAGAGGACACAGGATCCGATCACCTCTGCCGCTGCTAGCGGCTCCGGTAAGCGGCGGAGGGCACGGCGGAAGGGGGGGCCGCTGATAAAAGCGATATCGTGGAGAATCCGCTGCTGCCATAACAACGATACACCTCTTCAAAGTACCGACGTATAACAATGGCGGGCGGTCCATAAGTGGTTAACTAGTAAATGGGAGCAGGTTATGAGCTGGTTAACTAAAACAGGATTTAAAGTGACACTAAACACACACTGTTTAACTTTGTCCCTTCTATTTTTGTATGTGGATAATGGCACTGTAATTATTTTAATAAAAAAAAAATCCTGATCGATATACAGTTGTCACATGACCCAGATCTTTCCCAGCCTGTCTGCAGGAAAACACAAGCAGGAGGAGCTTCTAGTCCTCTGGTGCTGGTCACATTTAAAAAAAAAAACAAACTGAATTTGGAATACAGAGTAAAATAAATAAATAAATAATATTAATAAACTGTTTTAACCACTTCACACACACGCTATAGCTGAAAGACTTTGCCGGGAGGGTGTACATGGACATCCTCCTGTGATAGCACTGTCCTGATTATCAGTGCAGTCCCAACAGTGCCCACCAATGCTGTCAATTTGTGCCCACCAGTGCTGGCAATCAGTGCTCATCAGTGCTGTCAATCAGTGCCTATCAGTGCCTCATCATCAGTGTGACCTATCAGTGCTGCCTACCAGTGTCTATCAGTGCCCATCTATTAGTGCCCATCAGTGTCGCCTATCAGTGCAGCCTCATCAGTGCCCAGCAGTCCAGCCTCATCAGTGCCCATCAGTGCCACCTATCAGTGCCCATCAGTGTCGCCTATCAGTGCAGCCTCATCAGTGCTGCCTCAATAGAGCTCAACAGTGCAGCCTCATCAGCGCACATCAGTGAAGGAGAAAAATTACCTGTTTGAAAAATGTTTTGATTGAAGCACTTTATCATGAAGGATTGATGGACAATATATTATTTATTTTTAATAATTTTTTAATACTTAGCTTTGATACCCACATTAACAAATTATTTAGAATGAGCACCATTCAGAACAGCGCACCATTCATTTATCAAATTGTATCCTTTTTTTTCAAGTGTTTGAGTGCTTGTTTTGTGGTGGTAGCAGCAGTTTATTAATTACCTCACGTTATATCATTTTTTAGACGTGCACGAGTTATTCAAAATACCATTTATTGATAGTTTTGTTATGACGTGGGTTTAGTGAGACTTTAGGTATATACATATAAAGAGTGGAAACACTTGAGTGTACCATGGAGATACAGTATAACAAAGAGGGTAGGGGTCCATATATCTGGAAGTATTAGGCAAAAAGGAATGCTTTGCAAAGATAGATGGAAAGGAGGGAGGTCATTACAGCAGGATGAAAACAAAGATGTGAAGGGAGTATGCAAGCACTTTAAATTTCCAGGTGAGTATTGCATGAAGGTAGACAGAGCACAGAGAAGTAATAGAGTCTGAAGTTGGATCATTATAGATATGGAAATGAAGTAATTAGTTGGATGGATGATGAAAAGACTTCAATAATGCAGAACAAATTCATTTAAATGTGACTTACTACTACTAACTATACCGGACCTGGATAAATGAGAACCTTCACAGACCTTACTTGATACCCCATCTTCATGGATTTAGAGGGTCAGTATTGTAGTATTAGCAGGCACTGAACTTTTATTCTGCCCACTACTTCTTATGGAGTGCTGGTTCTTGGCTAGCACTAGCAAGTGTGTAACCCCCTGGCCTAAGCAGGAGTGAATTATCAAAATTTAGCCCTAGCTAATTGATAGTGTTGTACTCGTTTGATTTCCCCTAAGCCCCATGTTTCTGTTGCTTTTGATGGCCACTGGGATGTGACCCTGGCAGAGTGACAGACTAGAGCAATAATGATTTATGGCTAGGGAGGCTCTCTTCCCCCTGGGCTTCGGCCGGGAGAGGGTATGTGTGACTTGCTCTCCAGCTAGGCCCCTGGCCAGCTTGGGGTGCCTGCCTGTCCAGGAGGTGGTGTCTGCTGATGGAGGGTCCTGGGGACAAGGAACCTCACAAAGGAGAAGTTTCTGGAAGGAGGAAAGTGATGCCCAAAAACAGAGTACCAGAGGGGACTTAGTAAATTGTGTGATAGGAAGGTTAAAAGTTCGCCTCTGTTCCAGCTTGGCTGACGTTGTGGGTGTTTCCGTGCTGTCCGGTGGGTGTCGCTGTTACTACTGGTCAGGGTTGGAAAGGCAACGTGTTGAAGCGTATGGATGCTCCTCTGTCCCAGAGGCACGCTCGGTGGAGGTGGTCCTCTGAGTTGCATTCATGGGCGAGGGTATTTATGGGACAGACGCCCTATTTTGGGGTTCGTTTTACAGCCACCTGCTGGCCCTCCTGGCCTACAGGTATGCGTAAAGGAGCTACCTCGTGGTCCTCCATCCGGGAGGCCCACGATACAGTGGCGCAGGGGTGGGTCCAGAGGCTTGTCTGGGGCCTGCCACCGCAGCCGAGGAATGGTCCTGAGCTGTCGGTCCTGTGTGACGAAGCTGGACAACCGAGGAGATCCCGGGGGGGACCCGTCTTGGAGAGATCACGCCACATGCTGGTCTATAGAGGGGCCTGGTGACTCGGTTGGAGGACGTATCCAAAAGTAACTATACAGCATAGTGTTGCTGGCTCTGCTTAAAGGTTCAAGCACTGTGACTGACTTTCACTACAGCAAATCTATACATTCTGTGGCAGAGGATCGTACGGATTTTATTCCCAAACAAGTCTGTGGCAGAGACTTTGATTCGTGCTGCGTACTGGCTGCTAGACCAGTGAGAGAGGCCTATCCAGACGAGCAAGGAGTGTGTCCCATGAGGGGAGCGCATTTCACATAGTATTTGAATTATACCAAGACCTTTTGCCAAGAGAACCCTTTCAGAGAATATTTGAGTTTCTTCTGCGAGTTTCCTTTCTATCTCTTTCCTGCTACTTCCTAATGTTTAATAAAGCATTGAAAACGTACTCCGGTGTTGGTGCGTGTGTCGTCCAGAAGTAAACTCAACGGAACCCTAGACCCAGTGCCGGTGAAACAGAGGGAAGCAGAGTGAAGGTAACAGACCCGCTTAAACCAGCAGCTCCACCGTGAGTTAGTGCTACATAAGAAACAACTTTCAAACTGTATACACAATATATAACTCCTGTTAGGGCTAACATTTCTTTTGAGTATATCAAATAGCATGCATTTGCCATTTCTTCATCAGATGTACGCCAGCAAAGTAATAAATGAAAGCTAAAATGATTATGGATTAATAATATTTAGAGGTTTAAGTTTGTACAGTTTAATCATGTTTTATATATTGTTTTTAGTATTAAATCTAAAGAAATCACAGTGGAAGCTGTTTGCCTTCAGACATTCTCTCTCCTGTTGTAACTTACAATGAATTCTCTGCATAGCTCCCAACTGTCCCTGATTTGGAACAAAGTCCCTCTGTCACTCTTTCCCCCTCATTTGTCCCTCATTTTGGTCTGATCTATATAATTGTATATAAAATGTATTATTTAAAAAAGCGTTTCTCGGTGCTAACCCTTTCATCCAAATTCTAAATTGCTGAATTTGTAAATTCCAAAAGCCAGTATAAAGGAATAGTTGTGGTAAAAAAAAGAACTTGTGGGTTTAACTAATCATTTTTTTTGTAGAATTCTCCTTTAAGGGGGTGTGGCATTGGGTGTGTCCTATGGTCACATACTTTTGCTAATAGGTGTCCCTCATTCCAATCTCAAAAAGTTGGGAGGTATGTCTCTGTACTCAGCAGAAGTGAATGGAAGGGACAGGGAGTGAGTTCTGACTCATAATGTACATCTCAGTTAGAATTACTAAAGTATTTTAATAACATACCTATTTTCTGCAAAGCAAATCCATATTTCTTACTAAATGAATATGCATTTCGAACAGAAGTCTTTTAATAGACAATTTGAATTACCTATAATAAATCCCAATCTTTGAAACTGTGATATGGGAAGGTGTCATAAAGAATTATTGCAGCGTGTGCTCATCCACTGCTATTTGTGAATCAGTACACAAACTGTACAGATAACATATTGAAATATTTGAAACATAAAACTGCACTTTTCCTCCTAATTCTATTTTTAGACATGTAAAAGAGACTTTGATTGCAAACATCTGTTGTTGCTTTGCTGAGTAGAATAACTAAGGAAAAAAACAGATTGGCAGAATCGTTTAAAATGCTGGAGAAAAGAAACTATTTTTGAGAAAATGAGATTCATGTTACTCTTAGATAATTTGCAAAATGTTCACATTTGAAAAAAAGGGAGTCAGAGAAAAGAGCACCATGAATCATAGATTTGACATCCTCTATGCTCACGGCATAACCCAGTCACAGTCAAGCAGGTCACCAGCATAGTGAATACACTTTTAAGGTAATAAAATATTTATTATAAGTTATATTTTAATATGGCCTCTTAACCAGTTAAGGACCAGGCCTTTTTCTGACATTTGTTGTTTACAAGTTTAAATTAGTATTTTTTACTAGAAAATCACTTAGAACCACCAAACATTATATAATATTTTTTAGCAGAGACCCTAGAGAATAAAACGGCAGTCGTTGCAATATTTTATGTCACATTTTATTTGCGCAGCGGTATTTCAAATGCATATATAGACATAGTTACATAGTAGGTGAGGTTGAAAAAAGACACAAGTCCATCAAGTCCAACCTATGTGTGTGATTATGTGTCAATATTACATTACATATCCCTGTATGTTGCGGTCATTCAGGTGATTATCTAATAGTTTCTTGAAGCTATCAATGCTCCCCGCTGAGACCACCGCCTGTGGAAGGGAATTCCACATCCTTGTCGCTATTACAGTAAAGAACCCTCTACGTAGTTTAAGGTTAAACCTCTTTTCTTCTAATTGTAATGAGTGGCCACGAGTCTTATTAAACTCTCTTCTGCGAAAAAGTTTTATCCCTATTGTGGGGTCACCAGTACAGTATTTGTAAATTGAAATCATATCCCCTCTCAAGCGTCTCTTCTCCAGAGAGAATAAGTTCAGTGCTCGCAACCTTTCCTCATAACTAAGATCCTCCAGACCCTTTATTAGCTTTGTTGCCCTTCTTTGTACTCGCTCCATTTTCAGTACATCTCTCCTGAGGACTGATGCCCAGAACTGGACAGCATACTCCAGGTGCGGCCGGACCAGAGTCTTGTAGAGCGGGAGAATTATCGTTTTATCTCTGGAGTTGATCCCCCTTTTAATGCATGCCAATATTCTGTTTGCTTTATTAGCAGCAGCTTGGCATTGCATGCCATTGCTGAGCCTATCATCTACTAGGACCCCCAGGTCCTTTTCCACCCTAGATTCCCCCAGAGGTTCTCCCCCCAGTGTATAGATTGCATTCATATTTTTGCCACCCAAATGCATTATTTTGCATTTTTCTACATTGAACCTCATTTGCCATGTAGTCGCCCACCCCATTAATTTGTTCAGGTCTTTTTGCAAGATTTCCACATCCTGCGGAGAAGTTATTGCCCTGCTTAGCTTAGTATCGTCTGCAAATACAGAGATTGAACTGTTTATCCCATCCTCCAGATCGTTTATGAACAAATTAAATAGGATTGGTCCCAGCACAGAACCCTGGGGAACCCCACTACCCACCCCTGACCATTCTGAGTACTCCCCATTTATCACCACCCTCTGAACACTCCCTTGTAGCCAGTTTTCAACCCTATGGTCCATGCTAACAAACCTCATTTTTTACAGTAAACGTTTATGGGGAACTGTGTCAAATGCTTTTGCAAAATCCAGATACACCACGTCTACGGGCCTTCCTTTATCTAGATGGCAACTCACCTCCTCATAGAAGGTTAATAGATTGGTTTGACAAGAACAATTCTTCATGAATCCATGCTGATTACTGCTAATGATATCATTCTTATTACTAAAATCTTGTATATAGTCCCTTATCATCCCCTCCAAGAGTTTACATACTATTGATGTTAGGCTAACTGGTCTGTAATTCCCAGGGATGTTTTTTGGGCCCTTTTTAAGTATTGGTGCTACATTGGCTTTTCTCCAATCAGCTGGTACCATTCCAGTCAATAGACTGTCTGTAAAAATTAGGAACAACGGTCTGGCAATCACCTGATTGAGTTCCCTAAGTACCCTCGGATGCAAGCCATCTGGTCCCGGTGATTTATTAATGTTAAGTTTCTCAAGTCTAATTTTAATTCCGTCCTCTGTTAACCATGGAGGTGCTTCCTGTGTTGTGTCATGAGGATAAACACTGCAGTTTTGGTTACTGAAGCCCCCCGATTCACTCGTGAAGACTGAGGAGAAGAATAAATTCAATACCTTTGCCATCTCCCCATCCTTTGTAACCAGATGTCCTTCCTCATTCTTTATGGGGCCAATATTGTCTGTCCTCCCTTTTTTACTGTTTACATACTTAAAGAATTTCTTGGGATTTTTTTTGCTCTCCTCCGCTATGTGTCTTTCATGTTCTATCTTAGGCATCCTAATTGCACCCTTACATTTCTTATTGCATTCTTTATAAAGTCTGAATGCTGAGGATGATCCCTCAACCTTGTATTTTTTGAAGGCCTTCTCCTTTGCTTTTATATGCATTTTTACATTGGAATTAAGCCATCCAGGATTTTTGTTCGCTCTTTTAAATTTATTACCCAATGGGATACATTGGCTAATGCCCTTATTTAATATGCTCTTTAAGCAAACCCATCTCTCCTCCGTATTCTTTGTTCCTAATATTTTATCCCAATTTATGCCTTTTAGCAAGGTTTGTAGTTTAGGGAAGTTGGCTCTTTTGAAATTCAATGTCTTTGTGTTCCCTTCATGTTTCCTACTTGTGTGATTTATACTGAAACTAATTGACCTGTGATCGCTGTTACCTAAATTGCCCCGTATTTCCACATCTGTGATCAGGTCTGTATTGTTGGTAATCAGTAGATCCAGTAATGTTTTATTTCTAGTTGGTGCGTCTACCATCTGACCCATAAAATTGTCCTGCAAGACATTAAGGAACTGGCGAGCCTTAAATGAATGTGCGGTTCCCTCCGCCCAGTCTATGTCTGGATAATTAAAATCCCCCATTATGATAACACTTCCCATCCTTGCTGCTAATCCAATTTGTGATAGGAGATCCATCTCCACTTCCTCCCTCAGGTTAGGGGGCCTATAGCATACTCCCAGTATTATTTTCCCCTTAGCTTCATCCCTTTGGAGCTCTACCCATAAAGATTCCACCTCCTCCCTAGCTCCCTCAGTGATGTCATCTCTCACATTCACTTGTACATTATTCTTGATATATAGGCATACCCCTCCCCCTTTTTTACCCTCTCTATCCTTGCGGTATAGGGTATACCCTTGAATGTTTGCCAGCCAATCATGAGAGCTGTTGAACCAGGTCTCTGAAATTCCCACAAAATCCAAATCCTCCTTGTACAACAGTATCTCTAGTTCACCCATCTTGTCTGCCATGCTCCTGGCATTAGTGAACATGCCAAATAGTTTAGACCGGTCGCATATTGTCCTCGTATTGGGTGTTTCAAGATTGCAACTAGGACTTGCTACTATACTCTCCTTGTGTTTTTGTGCTTTGGTTAACCTACCACTAATGCCCCCAATACTACCCTCTGGAATATCTTCCGCGCTGGCTATCACTGTCTCTGGACCCTCCCCCCCATCGCCTAGTTTAAAAACCCCTCTAACTTTTTGGCCATCTTCATTCCCAGCAGATCTGCACCCTCCTCATTTAGGTGCAGTCCGTCCCTTCTATAGTACCGGTTACCGACTGAAGAGTCGGCCCAGTCCTCCAGGAACCCAAACCCCTCCTTACTACACCAGCTCTTCAGCCACTTGTTTACTTCCCTAATCTCCCTCTGCCTTTCTGGTGTGGCTCGATGTACCGGTAGTATTCCTGAGAACACTACCTTGGAGGTCCTTTTCCTCAATTTAGCACCTAAATCCCTAAAATCGTTCTTTAGGACACTCCATCTGCCTCTGACTTTGTCATTGGTGCCAACGTGCACCATGACAGCCGGGTCTTCCCCAGCCCCTCCCAGTAATCTGTCCACAAGATCCGTGATGTGCCGAACCCTCCCAGTCATCCTCCCAGTCATAAATGCAATTTTTTTGGAAAAAAGACACTTTCATGAATTAAAAAAAAACAGTAAAGTAAGCCCAATTTTTTTATATAATGTGAAAGATGATGTCACATCGAGTAAATAGATGCCTAACATGTCATGCTTCAAAACTGTGCACCCTTGTGGAATGGCAGCAAAGTACGGTACTTAAAAATCTCCATAGGGAGCGCTTTAAAAAGTTTTACAGGTTACCTGTTTAGAGTTACAGAGGTGGATTAGTACTAGAATTATTTCTCTTACTCTAATGATTGCGGCGATACCTAACATGTGTGGTTTTAACACCGTTTACATATGTTGGCGTGACTTATGTATGCGTTCACTTCTGCGCACGACCTCGGAGGGACGGGGCGCTCTAAAAAAAAATTTTTTTTTATTTGTTTTACTTTTTAAATATTTTATTTTTACACTGTCCCTTTAAAAAAAAATGGATCACTTTTATTCCTATTACAAGGAATGTAAACTGTCCCTCCTCGAATGAAAGAAGACCCCAAGGGTCTAAAGTGACCATCAGGTCAAGTCTATCAGGTTGTACATCCTCCCAGTCATAAAGTATTAAGATTATGCAGAAGTGGTTTCACAAACAAAAAATCTTGTAAGAAATCCAGGTCTTATGGGGGCTTGTAGCTTTCTCTCACCTGAGTTGAAAAAAAAGCATCATCCTAATAAATTTATGAAATGAGAGAGCCTGAAAATATTTTTTACAGTGCACAGAGAAAGTTCAGTCACTTATTGGAATATTTCACGCCTACATTTTAATACCTCATATTAGATTCACTTTATTACCCACAGGGATGTCATTTATATTGACATTTCATAGTTAAATTGAGCCTATCCACAAGGATACACATTAGCTGTCTGGCACTCTGCCACTAATACAGCTTTTCGACGGGTATGAAATATCACATTAGGTTCATTATAGGCAGAAAGTTTTTTTTTATTTTTTTTTTTAATTTAACAATACTACAAGTTGTCTGTTCTACTAGGGGCTGGAGAAAAGCATATGCAAGACATATAACTGGGTATCAAAACTTAAGCCAATGAAATTTGTATGTGTGCTAAAGCTAAACTCCAGGCAAATAGCAAACTACACAGATGAAATGTGTGTATAGGAGATGTTTTAAGTGATCTGTATTTCTGTCCATTTATTCCTGAGGTTTACACAGCCCTGACAATACTGTACAGTCAACCAATCTCTACTACAGTTAAAGTGTATGTAAAGTCAAAACCTTTTTTTTTTTAATTTTAAGATATATAGCTAGATGGTCCAGTATCGCAATATAACAAAAACAGTCCAGTAAATAGGGCTCAATTGCCCTGGCTATAAAATACCCTGGTGGAATCCTACTGGTCTTAGAGTCCAAAAAGAACATCTTTTAATTCATAATCAGGATGAAATGAAAAATAAAATGAACCAATGCGTTTTAGGGTCTAGGAACAGTCCCTGTTCATCAGGGCTTTAAAACTAAATTGAAAATGTAGACTCTGGACTCTTTCACTTTGTAATTCCAGACGAGAGCATCTGCTGGATATGGATATTAAAATAGGAGGGCCTGTAGCCCATAATTAGAGCGAAAACCAGATTTATCCAGATTATAAATTAAACAATGCACTTTGCATTCTCGAAGAACATCGGTGTGGCACTGTCCTCCTCTTCACTGTAGGTTTTTTTTGCTTTTCTGTCCCTGGGAGATTAATTTGATCTATTTTCCTTAAAATATATGTAAAGGCAAAACTTTTTTTTTAGTTTTGGATAGAGTGGAGAAGGTTTAGAATTCTTGTCAGTTTGTTTTGCTGTCTGTGTCCCTGTTTACCATTATTATCGAAAGATAAATTGAAAAACATCCTAAACTTTGGGTTGCCGCCAGAAAAGTAATAAAGGGGAAATCATCCAATGGGGACACTAGTTCTGGTGACATTAGGGTCCCCAAGGAATTTTTCTAATTTGCAGGGATTTTCTCTTACTTCCTGTTTGGCTATGGGACAGGAAGTTAAGGTAAATCTCCACAATGGAACATAGATGACAAAAAAATCTGACAGGGGTTTTATCCCTCCCTTGCTCTATCCAAAATGAAAAAAAAGTCTATAGTTCTACTTTAATGACCAATGTCTCCGGGGCTGGAAATGAAGGAAATTTGTATATTTTGAGCTGTCCCCAAAACAGGAACAGAGAGGAAATTTTCCTCTCCTGGTAACAGCTGTCTGCAAGAGAAGATTTTTTTCTTATTTCCTATGGGGTCTACAAAACAGGAGCTTAAGGGAAATCTCCCAAATTGGACAAAGAGGGCAAAAAATACCCCTTGAAGTGTAATGTGTTATATTAGGCTACATTCACGCAGGAGTCGGTGTGCAGCCAGGCAAGAGTCAGTAGATTCTTGGTATCAGATGTAAATTCTGTTGCACAAATGCGTGGGAACAGCTGCTGCTGTCAGATTTGTACTTTGTACAAATCAATGGCAGGTGTCACTGCTGCTCGCATGTAACCGCTCA
The DNA here is from genome assembly GCA_037952925.1 of Lithobates clamitans. Lineage (NCBI taxonomy): Eukaryota > Metazoa > Chordata > Amphibia > Anura > Ranidae > Lithobates > Lithobates clamitans. Next base: position 10,789,199 of record JBBGZY010000081.1, read on the forward strand.
TCCAGTTACATGCGAATACCATCCCTGGACATAGCCAGTTTGTTTCCAGGATCCGTGTTTCAACTGAGTTTTGGCCACACATAAATTGGCCACTGGCAATCGGTCAGTTTGTATGCGGCCATAGCACAAAGTGTAGCTGCATCCAGAGGTAGCGATTATCCACATCTGAATGCAGTAAACTAACGGTACACAAGTTCCTTTGTGAAAGTAGCCTTATATCCTTTGTGTCCTTTGTGTCTACCACTCTGATCAATATGCAATAAAAGTTTTTACATCTAATCTTTTCATTTTTACTATATTATTATCACTGGGTCTATCTGATGATCTTTGCTCGCAGCAAGAACATGTCTGCGAGATTGGGTCAACAGGTTGCTGTAGTATTTTCTCTATAAACTTCACAGTACCCTATCTTCTAGAGCCTTCTCAAGTAAGCTGGATCTTGTGAGGGTTTATGTGCTGGCTGCCTTGATAGGTCTTGATAGGTGGGTTTGTGGGCAGCTACACAGGTACTGGAAGTTCTCTGCTCCCTTGTCTTTGTTGAAGCAATTCAGCATTAGCCTAGTAAATAGTTCTGAGATGTAACAGCTCTGGCACACTGTTTTGTAAAGGTTGGCACAGCACATGTCTAAGAAATAAATATGCATAATTCCTTGTATGTTTTCGCCTTTTTTTTCAACTTTCAACTTTGGAGGGGGAAGTGCCTCTTCAAACCTTGTACGCTGTTGTATTATGTACTATACTACAGCCCAGTGCAGTGTGTAAGTTTGACTTACACATTCAATGGAGCTTCTGTGTCATTGGTTAGAGGGAGGTATGGTTCCACTGTGTCAGTGGGAGAAATGAAGCTCCTGTGTTAGTAGATAGTGGGAGGTATGATGCCCCCGTGTCAGTGGTCAGTAGGAAGAATGGCACCCCTATGTCAATGATTTGTAGGAAGAATGATAATCCTCTTTCAGCGGTCAGTTGAAGAAATGGTGCTCCTGTGTCAATGGTAGGGTTTGGTGCACCTGTGTTAGTGGTCAGTGGGGGCAATGGAGAGTGTGTGTCAGTGGTTAGTGAGAGGATTGGTGCCTCTGTGTCAGTGGGAGGAATGGTGCTTCTGCGTGTCAGTGGAAGAATGGTATTACTGGGACTCCTTTGTTCTGGTTTGCATTGTTAAAACTCTGCATGTAGGGCCTTCCTATTGCAGGGGCTAGTATATGGCAACAAGAAGACTCTGTAGCTTCCCAAACATCATACAGAGAACATGGCTTGTGAGTATAAAAGGTACAAATGAGTGTGCGCAATGCAAGAAGCAGGAGTGTGTCATATATAACAATGCATAAGGAATGCTGGGGGGGGGGGGTTGGGGGGGTTAAGAATATGAAACTTATCAAACAGAACTTTATATAATAAGTAATGACAAAATAATGTAAGAAATAGCACAGAGAGTGTATGGAGCAAGAGTAAGTAATATACTATGATCTGGGATGTTCTAGTGGTGGGCGTAGATGCGTTTTTCTATCTACGAGTTCTCATCACTTTGAACTGTGTGTTAACTAAGGGCCCGTTAACCCACTTTTATTAAAAGGTAAATTACATTTCTTCCAACACAAGGTTTCCCACTCTCACTCCTCCAAGACTCTGAGTTCCTCTGGTCCCCTGGACTCTCTCCCAGTTGCCTCCCCTCTAGTCTCCCAGACTCTCACAGTCTCCCGGACTCTCTCAGCTGGCTCAACTAACCTGGAACCTCTCCCACATTGAGTTTTGTCTTGAGTGGTTTGCCTTGGTCTCTAGACAGAAGCACCCCTACCTGGCTGCAGCAACTGCAACTCCACCTGCAACTGCTCTCACCAACCCATCATTTTAAGGGCTATGTGAACCCTGCTGGTTATCCACAAAACCCAAACACTGGGTTGGAGATATCTTCACTCCCAAGGCACTTTGAAATCTCCAAACTACAGAGCCCTATCCAGAAATACCAAAATCTGGAGAAAGCTGCAAAAGCAGTTTTCTCCTCTAAAAATCAATGCTCCATAGTCCTTTTCCTGATAATTTCCATAGTGACTGAGCTTCACACTGTTACAATACATATTAGTACAACATCAAGCCTAAGTAAAATACATACCTGAGTTTGAATCCACACGCAAGACTAATCAGCTGCATATATTACCATAGTGTATAAAGTATAGTACATCTGAAGTATATAATATACAGAATAGTATTAATAGAGAATAGTTAGTGAAATTCTCACATAATAATTAGCAAGTATAAAGTAGGGGTAAGAATTAGGTAATCAAATATATTGCATATAGGGTATTGTTTCAAGAATATACAGTATAACATATAAATGATAAAGTATGAGTATGGAGTGTAGGTTTATTAAGTATACAACTTAAAAATAGCATAAAAAGCAAAGAGGTCTTTATTATGAAATGTCTACAGAATACTGGTAATAAAAAATAACCAACAGGGAATAAGTGTCATGGTAAAATGTAGTCATTTCTTTTTTTTAATCAGAAATTGAAAAGAGGTTGTTTTGCATTATACCAATGGTATACATATATGTATTCACAATTATTTGTATACTAAATTATTTACTCATATTTTATATATATATATATATATATATATATATATATATATATATATATATATATATATATTGCTGACATATATATTGCTAAGCTTGCATACTTACTGCTATGCTCACATAAATATTGTTATGCCTACATACATATCAATATGCTAACACAAACTACATGCAGAAATTAGCAAGTAATGCTGCAAAAGCTCCCCAAATATAAAGATATAATATGCTCTAGATTATAAAAATAGAGGAAAAAAAAATTCAAATAAGGTGCCCGCATGAAAAATTACATTTTATCTGTCCTAACAGAATTCACAGCATGACTGTAGCATCGTCTGTGCACTGCTAAGACCGAGGTTTTAGGCTTGAGGAGTGGGTAATCCTGAACAGATTGCATTTGCATGCAGACCCTAGGTAACACCCACACTTGATGCTTAGACTAAATGATTGATAGCACAGAAAGCAAATAGCTAACAAGGGCGGGCCAGAGAAAGTGATGATCAGGAGAAGAGGGCTTTATGACGCTTGAAGTTGTCCAGCACAGAAATGAGGCAGACTAAAGATACCTGCTTCAGGTTCTAATTCTTGTTCTGTAAAAGTCACAGAGTGCATGACAATGAAACAAGTTGCTATTAGCACAGTAGAGAGGAATCCCTACAAGTGTGCAAGAAGAAAAATAAGACTGGAGTTCAGCTTTAAGCACTCCCTCATCTATCCAAAATGAGAAAAAAAAACATTGTCTTTAGAAATACAAAAGTAACACAGAGTTTGTCCATCCCCAGCCTGTGACTGGACAGTGAAAGGAGAAGCAGCACACTGATAAGATCATATCTCTGTCACACTGATTTCTGCTCTTATAAGAACGCTCTTTGTTAGCACATGAGCATTGCAGCACAACATATTGTCTCTTTATGTTGCTTCTCCCTGCCTCCAGTCTGAGCTCTGCTGTACAGGTGGTTTCAAAAGGCCGATACCAAGTGGGGGGCTGATACCAAGTGGGAAGTGCAGGTATTTTCACTACTTGCATTAAATAAATATTTCAGGGTGCATCAATTAATACTTAGCTGCACTAATGTGTGTAATTTAGGCTGAGTTCACACTGGTGCGACACGACAGCTGTTCTACTTTGAATCCGACTTTGCCCTGCGACATGAAGCCAGCATGCGTCCGACTTTCAATGAACGGGGATCCAACTTGGATCTCCGCCAATGCTCGGCACTGTTTTTGGTATGAATCTTGAGGGGGAACTCCACGCCAAATTTTAAATAAAAAACCGGCATGAGTTCCCCCCTCCAAGAGCATATCAGGCCCTTGGGTCTGGTATGGAACTTAAGGGGAACCCCCTACGCCAAAAAAATGGCGTGGGGGTTCCCCCCAAATCCATACCAGACCCTTATCCGAGCACGCAGCTCGGCCAGTCAGGATAGGGGTGGGGACGAGCGAGCGCCCCCCCCCGTTCCTGAACCGTACTAGGCCGCATGCCCTCAACATGGGGGGTGGGTGCTTTTGGGCAGGGGGCGCCCCAAAGCACCTTGTCCCCATGTTGATGAAGACAAGTGCCTCTTCCCGACAACCCTGGCCATTGGTTGTCGGGGTCTGCGACTCCGAATAGTTGAGGCAATAGTTGAGGCAATTTTAGGCTTATGGATTAATTAAGTAGGTAAATGTATAACTAAGGCTCGGTTCACACTGGTGCGATGCGGGAAACCCTGCAAATCCTGTGCGGGTTCCCGCATCACACCTGAAAATTTTTATCATACAATACCAGATTGTATGATTTTTGCTCTATCAGTACAGTATTCGTCCGAAAAAAATTTGGAAAAGCAAGACTCGGGAAACTAAAGAATACATTACTATACAATACAACACATTATGTTACTTCCGAAGTTGTATTCTGTCGCACAAGAATTTTTGTAACTTTAGTAACCTATTGGTTTTCGATATGGAGACTACCATGCAAAAAAAATGGATGGTCATCCGTCCGATATTCTAATTTTGATTTTCTAATTTTGCGTACGAGGCTTTAGCCTTGAAACCCAAATCTGGGCAGAAAGCAGCCTACCTCCCATTTCTCCCTCCTGCTACATGCTAACTGATTTCTTGAATGCAATAAAAAAAAAACCTTTTTAAAGAGCCTTTCTATCCAAACCTGCATTCATGTGACTTTTGGGTCCTGATTTTTCACTCCTCTTTTGTTTTCTTCCTGCCGGGTCCTTCTTCGGGTGTCCATATTACTGTTTGCATGATTTGGGCACTTCCTATTGGCTGTCCAGCAATGGGGTCTTCTTAGGAATTTGAGGGGATTGTAAGGGACTGGATGACAAGGGATAGCCTGTACATCTGGATTGTGGTCCCCACAGCAGGAAACAGCAGTAACAAGGGCCCTGGACAATTGACTTAGGGTTAGAGGGACTGATGGGTTAGAGGGGTTTGGGAGGTAGGCATGGGAACATTTCAGTTTTTGGCTGGCATTGGGCTTTTTTAAAGCCAATATTTCTGTGAAGTCCAATGTAAATATTTAGATTTTGACACTGCTGGAATATGTATTTAGAAAACCTAAATCATTAAGATTTAAAAGGAGAACTGAATCTGCTAGGGCCTACTGGCCTTTGTGATGTAATTTGTATAACACATTAGCTTATGCTCTGTAGTGCCTCATTAAAGTCATACTGCCAGAAAGAGAATGTAAATATTTAACTAAGATTTGACTTTGGGAAATTAAAACACAGACACTGAATTTTTAAGCTTATGTGCAACTAATGATATAGATTGAACATAATTATTTTGCGTTTTTTCTATTTTAATGTTTGTCTAAAATAAACTTATGAACTTTCTTTTATAATTATGTTGGGACTGGGAGTCACTTACATATCTGTGATGACCTTTAGAAAGGTGATAAAAATAAAACAGAACCTTATTGCAAATGCTACAAAAATCTCTCTTGTATTATTTTGCAGTGCCTTCTTAAAAAATTCCAAGCTAATTGCATTTTTCGATAATTAACAATTAACCAACCACATATTCCCATTGGTGATAATTTGTCTAGAAATATAAGGAAAATACCAAAATAATCAAACATACTGTAAGTGGGTTTAGTGGAAGATGTTTACACCTGTCTGCATTTTGTTTTTACATTGTTTAAAAAAAAAAGGTCCATTAAGCCCTCTGCCTTTAGACGGAATTAGGTTTCGATTCAATGGGTTCTGTATAAGATTTCAATAATTGCACACATTCAGTTTAATTTATAGTTACATAGTTACATAGTTAGTAAAGTTGAATAAAGACACCAGTCCATCCAGTTAAACCTGAGTGAGTGTGGGTGCGTGTCTACAATTATCCCTATCCCTGTACATTGCATTTCATTAAGATGCTCATCTATTATATTATTATTTTATTTAAGGTACCCATATAGCACCGTCAATTTACACATACATCACACACTCACATCAGTCCCTACCCTCAAGGAGCCCACAATCCAAGGTCCCCAAATCACATTCATATACTAGGGCCAATTTTGGACAGTAGCCAATTAACCTACCAGCATGTCTTTGAAGTGTGGGAGGAAACTGGAGTACCCGGAGGAAACCCACACATGCACAGGGAGAACATGCAAACTCCAGGCAGGTAGTGTCATGGTTTGGATTCGAACCAGCGACCCTTTTTACTGCTAGGTGAGAGTGCTACCCACTACACCACTGTGCTTCCTCTGCTGGGTGCTCCCACACTGCAGACTTCCACATGCCCTTTGCAGGCAGAGCTGGCCATAAACTATTTTTTTTTTACCTTTCACCCTGACTTATACAGTGCAGATGGGCAAACCCCTCTGCTGGGCTATCGCATTCCAAAAGCCGGTGGCGGCAGGGGCAGCTGTCAAAATACCCAAACGGTGGCTGCGTATGATTGTTGTTTGGCCAACAATGTTCAACTTGAGTTCTTTTTCAAAGGGTGTTAGGAGGGGGGGTTTGACAAGGTGACCACTAATCAATTATGTCTGCTTCATTAGTTGACCATTGCAAATTTGAACAGCACCAGAAAATGCAACGCCTGCAACCTGGATAGGTGTGAACCAGGCTTAATGCTGGCTTCTGGGAGAGTATTTAGGTCCTCTCCTACTAGTGCCTCTTGATCCTGATCTTGCTCCTGCCCTGTACTCTGTGCCCTGCTGAATGGTACCTGTTTCCCCTTGTTCCTGATCCTGGTTTTTTGTTCCCCTTTCCCATCTGCTCCCTGCAACTCCAGTTTTCCCCCGCTTTTCTGTTCTCCCTATTGTGTATATATTGTTAGTTGCTAGTTAGGTTTTCTGTTTTTTAGGCTGCTTAGTTAGGTATTCTGTCATGGGTTTTGGTTCACTTATACCTTTAGGTTTGCTATGTGCTGGTGTTTGGATGGATTTTGGTTTAATGTAAATAAATATTACTTTAAGTATACAATGCCTTGAAAAAGTATTAATACCCCTTGACATTTTCCACATTTTGTCATCTTACAACTAAAAAACATAAATGTATGTTATTGGGATTTTATGTGCTAGACCAACACAAAGTGGCATATAATTGTAAAGTAGAAGGAAAATGATAAATGTTTTTTGATATTTTTTACAAAAAAAATCTGAAAAGTGTGGCGTGCATTTGTATCCAGCCCCCTTTACTCTGATACCCCTAACAAAAATCTAGTGGAACCAATTGCCTTCAGAAGTCACCTAATTAGTAAATAGAGTCCACCTGTGTGTAATTTAATCTCAGTATGAATACAGCTGTTCTGTGAAGCCCTCAGAGGTTTGTTAGAGAACCTTAGTAAACAAGCTGCATTATGAAGGCCAAGTAACACACCAGACAGGTCAGGGATAAAGTTGTGGAGAAGTTTAAAGCAGGGTTAGGTTATAAAAAAAAATATCCAAAGCTTTGAACATCTCACAGAGCACTGTTCAATCCATCATCCGAAAATGGAAAGAGTATGGCACAACTGCAAACCTACCAAGACATGACCGTCCACCTAAACTGGCAAGGAGAGCATTAATCAGAGAAGCAGCCAAGAGGCCCATAGTAACTCTGGAGGAGCTGCAGAGATCCCCAGCTCAGGTGGGAGAATCTGTCCACAGGACAACTATTAGTCCTGCACTCCACAAATCTGGCCTTTATGGAAGAGTGAAAAGAAGAAAATCATTGTTAAAAGAAAGCCATAAGAAGTTGTGTATGTGGTTTGCGAGAAGCCATGTGGGGGACACAGCAAACATGCGGAAGAAGGTGCTTTGGTCAGATGAGACCATAATTGAACTTTTTAGCCTAAAAGCGAAATGCTTTGTGTGCCCAAAAACTAACACTGCACATCACCCTGAAAACACAATCCTCACCGTGAAACATGGTGGTGGCAGCATCATGTTGTCGGGATGTTTTCTTCAGCAGGGACAGGGAAGCTGGTCAGAGTTGATGGGAAGATAGATGGAGCCAAATACAGGGCAATCTTCGAAGAAAACCTGTTAGAGTCTGCAAAAGACCTGAGACTGGGATGGAGGTTCACCTTCCAGCAGGACAACGACCCTAAATATACAGCCAGAGCTACAATGGAATGGTTTAGATCAAGGCATATTCATGTGTTATGCCCTGTACACACGGTCGGATTTTCCGACGGAAAATGTGTGATAGGACCTTGTTGTCAGAAATTCCGACCGTGTGTAGGCTCCATCACACACTTTCCATCGGATTTTCCGACACACAAAGTTTGAGCGCAGGCTATAAAATTTTCCGACAACAAAATCCGTTGTCGGAAATTCCGATCGTGTGTACACAAATCCGACGGACAAAGTGCCACGCATGCTCAGAATAAATAAAGAGATGAAAGCTATTGGCCACTGCCCCGTTTATAGTCCCGACGTACGTGTTTTACGTCACCGCGTTCAGGATGATCAGATTTTCTGACAACTTTGTGTGTCCGTGTGTATGCAAGACAAGTTTGAGCCAACATCCGTCTGAAAAAATCCTAGGATGTTGTTGTCGGAATGTCCGAACAAAGTCCGACCGTGTGTACGGGGCATTAGAGTGGCCCAGGCAAAGTCCAGACCTATATCCAATTGAGAATCTGTGGCAAGACTTGAAAATTACAGTTCAAAGACGCTCTCCATCCAAACTGACAGAGCTTGAGCTATTTTGCAAAGAAGAGTGGGCAAAAAGTTCACTCTCTCAATGTGCAAAGCTGGTAGAGACATCCCCAAAAAGACTTGCAGCTGTAATTGCAGCGAAAAGTGGTTCTACAAAGTATTGACTCAGGGGGGCTGAATACAAATACACACCACACTTTTCACATATTTATTTGTAAAAAACATCGAATGAAAACCATTTATCACTTTATTTCCACTACACAATTATGTGCCACTTTGTGTCTATCACATAAAATCCCAATAAAATACATTTAGGTTTTGGTTGTAACATGACAAAATGAGGAAAATGTCAAGGGGTATGAATACTATTTCAAGGCAGTGTATATGGTCTGGTCCCAGATTCCTATGTGTAACTATGCAGATTAGGCCATCCTGCTGCTGATTACTGACAATGACTTAATATTAGATTCTTGTAATACTCTGTACAGCAACAATCAGCCCGGGTTAACACTGTAATGCGCATAGAAATTGCAGCACTTCCTATGTGAATTACATGCGGTGTCTCTGGGTTCGATTTGAGCCATGGGTTTGTATGGCTCAAATCACACTGCATTCACACCATACTGGTGCAGGACCCTTTTCTTTGTCTGCGCCAGAATCGGATCGCATGGGCGCTCAAATCCATGAGATCCTATTCTGTAGATCGCTCTGCGTTTTGCAAAACGATTGCTGGGTGCCGTTAACTTAACATATTTCCGCATTCGTGCTGTCCCAGTGCGACTTTCACCATCCAGAGAGAAAGAAGACCACCACTTGTGGGTGAAAAAATATACCGCTCTCACCGACTCCAACAGCTCACAGTGCAGCAAATTGTGTGTTTTAAGCAACAGAGATCAACATCCCTCTATGGCCATCCAGCTCCATCCATCCACCCTTGGTCTTCCCACTGTAGCGGTGGCTCTGCATCACTAGGGGAGAAGGAATACCAATGTAAATAAAGAAAAATTATTGCGCAAGTAGAAAACTAAAAAATGAATAAAGTATCTGAAAGCTGCTGGCAACAACACAACAGAACAGTTTGTGTTAAACCATATATACAACATAAGTTGGTTTGCTAAATGATCAAGAAGTGAAACAAGTAAAAATTCAATATGAAAACAGTTCATGTAATGCTCCAAAAAAGTTGCAATAGTGATAATAAGCAAAAAGTCTTTTGTTGGGTGTCCAAATGAGTGAATGCAAAACTGTATAAAACCGTGGATTACACAAAATGCTTGCTTACCAGAACACTAAATTCCAAATTAAGAGAGTCTAGACATGCAGTGGTTGGCAAACCAACTATCAGAACAATTCTCTCTGCTTTAGGCTGATGAGGATTGTGTTATGGCTGACAGTGTAAATCACTCCAATTCACAGCTATGACTGGTAAGACAGACCTCCACACCAATATCACTTTCAATGACTGTATTTATAAGAGAAGAGCATAAGGGTCCGCTTTTTTATATATGACACAATTGAAAATGCTTTCATAAAAAACATTTTCAGCAGCATGGTTCACAGACCTGCCTTGATACCTTTATTGCCACCTAGCCCCTTCAGGTTTTAGGAGGACTCCACCACATTTTATCTACTCTTTGACATCAAGGGTTACCAATAATTTGTATACAAACAGAGTTCTAAAAGTTTCCCCTTTCTCTGATTAAGGAATTGGTGACAGTCCCTGCGGTTCTGATCTGGATGACCCCCAGTGGGCTTGGGAGTTTCTTTGGGCCCCAGCACGCATAATAAACACCTCCACCCCCCCTTCACACAACAACTAGAACAGCAAGTCTTTTTGTGCCATGTTTTTATGAAAGCGGTTTAAATTGTGTCATATATAAAAAGGTGGACCTTTATGGTCTCCTCTTATACATAACTGAAAGTGGTATTGGTGTGAGGGTCTGTCTTACCAGTCATAGCGATGAATTGGAGCGATTTACACTGTTAACCATGACACCATCCTCTTCAGCCTAAAGCAGGGGGAATTGTTCTGATTGTTGGTTTACCATCCACTGCATGTCTAGACTCTTATAATTTGGAGTCTAGTGTTCTGGTAAGCAGGCATTTTGTATAATCCATGGTGGAGGTGCACTCGGGTGAAGTTTTATACAGTATCCCCTCATTTAGCTTGGCAACTTATGTTGTGTATATGGAGTAAGAATACCACCGGAGGTAAAGTGCTCTCCAAAAGGAGGTTAGATAGCCGTCAGATTCAAGACCGGAGGTGGCGGAGTAACTTCAGCGCATAGCCCCGCTCCAATGTGTTTTGTGCCAACACACGTCCTCAGGGACCACTAATTATTATACGCTGTCCCGCTACCACCTCTGGTCTCGGATCTGACGTCTATCTAAGCTTCTTAAATACACAGTTTCAATCTCCTGTTTAAAGCCAAAATCCAGTTTTCACCTTCACCTAAAACTGCACCTTGACTAAAGCCTATCTTGTACCTCTGAGTATCCTCCACAATTCATTCAGAAAAAATGTGTTGAGTGTGCTTGGCCTGTTATTACATAACTTAATTTGTTGATGATTTTGGAGTGGACTAATTCTGTTCAACCTTAGATATTCATTGTTCCCTTTTCCTTTCTTTTTAGTTTTAGCTTGGTTCCCTATATGCCCCCTGCAACTACTTATTGTATCCCCTCCATTGCCCTGGACGGCCCAGATATGTACTTCGATCAGTGGGGGGCGCTTGAGGTAGGTGGGGTGCTGGATCATTAGGGGGATGAGTTATGAAGTTATGAGCCATGCCGCACAACCAATGTAGTACTTAATGTATGGTTAGGTATATTTGTGTTATTATTTGCTATATTAATTGTTGTTTTCTGTATTCATTATTATTAGAGCCATTATCGCATTTGGCAATTACTTACTCCCCTGAAGAAGCCATTGTTTGGCGAAACATGTAGGGATCGCTATCAGTAATTGCTGTTATATGGATATCTTGGCCAGTATTGACCATGTGTATTTTATGCACCTTTTTATTATTATTATTATTATTATACAGGATTTATATAGCACCAACAGTTTGCGCAGCACTTTATAACATGAGGGCAGACAGTACACTTACAATACAAATCAGTACAGGAGGGATCAGAGGGCCTTGCTTGTTAGAGCTTAAAATCTAGAAGGGAGGGTCAAGTGCAAGCAAAAGGTAATAACTGTGGGGGATGAGCTGATGGAGAAAATAAAAATACAGTTGTTAGGTGTGGGTAGGGTAGGCTTCTCTGAAGAGAAGGGTTTTCAGGGATCTTCTAAAAGCTAATAAAGTAGGAGATAAGCGGACAGATTGGGGTAGGGCATTCCATAGGATTGGAGAGGCTTTGGAAAAGTCCTAGAGGCGAGCATGGGAGGAGGTGATGAGGGAGCTAGAAAGCAGGAGGTCTTGAGAGGAACGAAGAGAATGAGTAGGTTGGTATTTAGAGACTAAGCTAGTGATGTAGCTGGGGGCCAAATTGTGGATGGCTTTGTATGTAGTTGCTAGTATTTTGAATTTAATTCTTTGGCCGAGCGGAAGCCAGTGGAGGGATTGACAGAGAGGAGTGGCAGACACAGAGCGATTGGTAAAGTGGATGAGTCTGGCAGCAGTATTCATGATGGATTGAAGAGGTGATAGACTATGTAGAGGTAAGCCAATGAGAAGGGAGTTGCAGTAGTTGAGGCGAGAGATGACCAGCGAGTGATTTAAGAGCTTTGTTGTGTCATTGCTTAGAAAGAGGCATATTTTCAAGATGTTGCGGAGGTTGAGGCGGCAGGATTTGGACAGTGATTGGATGTGTTGCTTGAAGGAGAGTTCAGAGTCCAGGACTACACCTAGAACTTTGGCATGTGGGGATGGGTTTATAGTTGTGCCATCGATTTTGACAGAGAGATCGGGGAAGGGGAGGGGGCATATGGGGGAGGAAAAATTATAAGTTCGGTTTTGGATAGATTGAGTTTGAGGAAGTGGTGTGGCATCCAGACTGATATATCTGATAGTAAATTAGTGATTCTTGAGGAGACAGAGGGAGTGGGGTGAGGGGTAGAGAAATAGATTTGGGTGTCGTCAGCGTAGAGGTGGTATTGGAAGCCATGGGAGGCTATCAGTTGACCCAGGGAGGAGGTGTAGATTTAAAATAGGAGAGGTCCAGGAACTGAACCTTGGAGGACCCCAACAGAGAAAGGAAGAGGAGAGGAGGAAGTAGAGTTGTAAGAAACGCTAAAGGTGCGGTCCAGGAGTAGGAGTACAGAATAGTGTCATTTGGTTTTAGCCGTTAATAGATTGTTTGTTTTAGGAGAGCAGTTTCTGTGGAGAGTTGAGGATGAAATCCAGACTGAAGGGGATCAAGAAGGCTATTATCAGCGAGGTGGACGCTCAGTCGGTTGTAGACCAGACATTCAAGGAGTTTGGATAAAAAGGGGAGCAAGGAGTTGTTAAGATTGGATGAATCCAGTGAGGGCTTTTTAAGTATGGGTCTGACAAGTGCATGTTTTAGAGAGTTGGGGAAGATGCCAGAAGATAGGGAGATATTGAAGATGTGGGTTAGAGAGTGTAGCATAGAGCCAGAGGGTGAACGTAGCATTTGTTAGGGAACAGGATCCAGAAGGCAGGTGGTAAGGTGGACATTACCAAGTAGTTTAGCAACTTCGTCTATAGTGGTGGGGTTGAAAGAGGGAAGTAATGATTGTGCCAGTGGGCATGAAGTGTAAAGCGTGGAGGGTATCAGAACAGTAGAGATCTCTGCGTGAATTGTATCAATCTTCTGTTTGAAGTAATTGGCGATCTCCTGGGCAGTGAGTAAGTTGGCGGATGGGGCCGGGGGAGGACGAAGTAGAGAGTTGAAGGTAGAGAAGAGTTGATGGGGACGGGCTGATAAGTTGCTAATGAGAGTGATAAAGGTCTGCTTGGCAGAGAGGAGGCTGGAATTGTATTTTTGGAGGGCAGATTTATATTGGTTGAAATCTCTCTGAGACTGGCCCGGCGGCCGGGGTAGGAGAAAGGCAGTGGAAGGAGCCCCGCAGTGACGTCAATACCCGCAACTGAGGCTCCCAGAAGTGGGGATAGCATACCTGTTAAAGACAGGTATCCTGCCCCCCTCCCCCCCGAAAGGTGGCAAATGTGGCGCCGGAGGGGGGAAGGAGTACACGAGCGGAAGTTCATCTTTTGGGGGGAACTCCGCTTTAAAAAGTATGCTTAATCATGTAAGTAACTTAAAGTGGATGTAAACCCACTCTCATCCTTTCTAAACTACTGCCACAGTGGTTATTCATAAGGATATACAGTCAGGTCCATAAATATTGGGACATCGACACAATTCTAATCTTTTTGGCTCTATATACCACAACAATGGATTTGAAATTAAACAAACAAGATGTGCTTTAACTGCGGACTTTCAGCTTTAATTTGAGGATATTTACATCCAAATCAGGTGAACGGTGTAGTAATTACAACAGTTTATATATGTGCCTCCCACTTTTTAAGGGACCAAAAGTAATTGGACAATTGGCTGCTCAGCTGTTCCATGGCCAGGTGTGTGTTATTCCCTCATTATCCCATTTACAAGGAGCAGATAAAAGGTCCAGAGTTCATTTCAAGTGTGCTATTTGCATTTGGAATCTGTTGCTGTCAACTCTCAATATGAGTTTCAAAGAGCTGTCACTATCAATGAAGCAAGCCATCATTAGGCTGAAAAAACAAAACAAACCCATCAGAGAGATAGCAAAAACATTAGGTGTGGCAAAATCAACTGTTTGGAACATCCTTAAAAAGAAAGAACGCACCTGTGAGCTCAGCAACACCAAAAGACCTGGAAGACCACGGAAAATAACTGAGGTGGATGACCGAAGAATTCTTTCCCTGGTGAAGAATACACCCTTCACAACAGTTGGCCAGATCAAGAACACTCTCCAGGAGGTAGGTGTATGTGTGTCAAAGTCAACAATCAAGAGAAGACTTCACCAGAGTGAATACAGAGGGTTCACCAAAAGATGTAAACCATTGGTGAGCCTCAAAAACAGGAAGACCAGATTAGAGTTTGCCAAACAACATCTAAAAAAGCCTTCACAGTTCTGGAACAACATCCTATGGACAGATGAGACCAAGATCAACTTGTACCAGAGTGATGGGAAGAGAAGAGTATGGAGAAGGAAAGGAACTGCTCATGATCCAAAGCATACCACCTCATCAGTGAAGCATGATGGTGGTAGTGTCATGGCGTGGGCATGTATGGCTGCCAATGGAACTGGTTCCCTTGTATTTATTGATGATGTGACTGCTGACAAAAGCAGCAGGATGAATTCTGAAGTGTTTCGGGCAATATTATCTGCTCATATTCAGCAAAATGCTTCAGAACTCATTGGACGACGCTTCACAGTGCAGATGGACAATGACCCGAAGAATACTGCGAAAGCAACCAAAGAGTTTTTTAAGGGAAAGAAGTGGAATGTTATGCAATGGCCAAGTCAATCACCTGACCTGAATCCGATTGAGCATGCCATTGCATGCGCGCCGCCCGGGAGCTCCGTGAGTCGGGTCGTGGGTCCCGCGGACTCGATCGCCACGGGGATACCAGCGATCGCCTCACGGAGAGGACGAACGGGGAGATGCTGATGTAAACAGCATCTCCACGTTCTGCCTAGTGACAGTGTCACTGATCTCTGCTCCCTGTCATCGGGAGCAGAGATCAGTGACGTGTCACAGCTAGCCCTTCCCCCCTACAGTTAGAAAACACTCCCTAGTACTGACTTAACCCCTTCTCGCCCCCTAGTGGTTAACCCCTTCACTGCCAGTGTCATTTACACAGGAATCAGTGCATTTTTATAGCACTGATTGCTGTATAAATGACAATGGTCCCAAAAATGTGTCAAAAATGTCCGACGTGTCCGCCATAATGTCGCAGTCACAATAAAAATTGCTGATCTCCGCCATTACTAGTAAATAGAAATTATTAATAAAAATGCCATAAAACTATCCCCTATTTATGAAAAATGCTATAACTTTTGCGCAAACCAATCAATAAACGCTTATTGCGATTTTTTTTAACCAAAAATATGTAGAAGAATACGTATCGGCCTAAACGGAGGAAAGAAAATGTTTTTTTAATTATTTTCTAGTGATATTTAATATAACAAAAAGTAAAAAATAATGCGTTTTTTTAAAAATTGACGCTATTTTTTTGTTTATAGCGCAAAAAATAAAAAACGCAGAGGTGATCAAATACCAAGAAAAGAAAGCTCTATTTGTGGGAAAAAAAAGGACGTCAATTTTGTTTGGGAGCCACGTCGCACGACCACGCAATTGTGAGTTAAAGCGACGCATTGCCGAATCGCAAAAAACGCTCTGGTCAGGAAGGGGGTAAATTCTTCCGGGGCTGAAGTGGTTAAAACACATCTTGTTAGTTTCATTTCAAATCCATTGTGGTGGTGTATAGAGCCAAAAAGATTAGAATTGTGTCAATGTCCCAATATTTATGGACCTGACTGTACATGCCTCCTACATATTTCTTTACCTGTCAAATGTCTCCCCTCTGTCTGTTATGATACCCGAAAAACTGCAGATTCTCTGGGTGAGTGTGTCTGTTGTCCAGGGCTCGGTGGGTGGAGCCGTAATGTCAGTAGACTCCCTGCCCACCTCTACACTCCCCTTGTCAACATTAATTTTCTCCTGTGTATTTCTTACACTGAACTTCTGCTATGATCACTAATAGGGATGAGCCGAACACCCCCCGGTTCGGTTCGCACCAGAACCCGCGAACGGACCGCAAGTTCGCACGAACGTTAGAACCCCATTGACGTCTATGGGACTCGAACGTTCGAAATCAAAAGTGCTCATTTTAAAGGCTAATTTGCATGGTATTGTCCTAAAAAGGGTTTGGGGACCCGGGTCCTACCCCAGGGGACATGTATCAATGCAAAAAAAACTTTTAAAAACGGCCGTTTTTTCGGGAGCAGTGATTTTAATGATGCTTAAAGTAAAAAAAAAAAAGTGAAATATTCCTTTAAATATCGTACCTGGGGGGTGTCTATAGTATGCCTGTAAAGTGACGCGTGTTTCCCATGTTTAGAACAGTCCCTGCACCAAATGTCATTTTTAAAGGAAAAAATCTCATTTAAAACTGCTTGCGGGTTTAATGTCATGTCGGGTCATGGCAATATGGATGAAAATCAGTGAGACAAACGGCATGGGTACCCCCCAGTCCATTACCAGGCCCTTTGGGTCTTGTATGGATATTAAGGGGAACCCCGCACCCAAATTAAAATAAGGAAAGGTCCCTATATACTCTGAACAGCAGTATACAGGCGGTGCAAACAAGACAGGGACTGTAGGTTTGTTGTTAAGTAGAATCTGTTTGTAATTTTGAACATTTTTAATGTGTTTAGCTCCAGCCAAAAAATCTTTTCTAAGCTTTTTGGAAAACATAGGGAAGGGTTATCACCCCTGTGACATTTGTTTTGCGTCTTTCCTCCTCTTCAGAAGATTTCACCTCACTTTTTTGTCCCAATGAAAAATGTTTTTTGAAAATTTGGGTTTTTTTGTGGAACAAGGATTGGAAAGCATCAGTGGAAAGGAAAAATTGTTTTCCCATATTAACTCTTACAGGAGAGAATTTCCCTTCCTTAGGGGTAGATTTCATCTCACTTCCTGTTGTCTCCTTCCGTTTGCAAGTAGGAGTCGTTTGTAAGTTAGATGTTTGAAAGTAGGGTCCTGCCCTATATACTCAGCAGAAATTTGGGCCTTAGGTGTTGCTGTGGCCAAAACACTGTAAGCCCTCACAGGGCCCTGCTGTGAAATATTAGATCAAGAATTGTAATTACATGCCCCTGTTGAACAGGAGCTGAAAAATTAGGCCTTAGGCACTGGTGCTGGTGCCACAACACTGCAACCCCTCACAGACACTCTAGTTGAAACGCAGGAACAAGCCCAGCTGCAAAGTATTGCATCAAAAATTGTAATTACACGCCCCTGTTAGACAGGGGCTGAAAAATTGGGTCTTAGGCACTGGTGCTGGTGCCACAACACTGCAACCCCTCACAGACACTCTAGTTGAAACGCAGGAACAAGCCCTGCTGCAAAGTATTGCATCAAAAATTGTAATTACACGCCCCTGTTAGACAGGGGCTGAAAAATTGGGTCTTAGGCACTGGTGCTGGTGCCACAACACTGCAACCCCTCACAGACACTCTAGTTGGAATGCAGGAACAAGCCCTGCTGCAAAGTATTGCATCAAAAATTGTAATTACACGCCCCTGTTAGACAGGGGCAGAAAAATTGGGTCTTAGGCACTGGTGCTGGTGCCACAACACTGCAACCCCTCACAGACACTCTAGTTGGAATGCAGGAACGAGCCCTGCTGCAAAGTATTACATCAAAAATTGTAATTACACGCCCCTGTTAAACAGGGGCTGAAAAATTGTGCCTTAGGCACTGGTGGTGGCGCCCAGAACCAAAAATGTTCTTACAAGCTATCAGCGTGATGATTGAGGAGGAAGAGGATAATTACTCAGGGATAGTCACTCAGCATCAGCATAGGCAGTCTTTGAAGGGATCTGAGATTTCAAAAAAAATTATTCGGTTACATCTGCATCAGGTGCTTGGTA
The DNA here is from genome assembly GCA_037952925.1 of Lithobates clamitans. NCBI lineage: Eukaryota > Metazoa > Chordata > Amphibia > Anura > Ranidae > Lithobates > Lithobates clamitans. The sequence continues at coordinate 10,807,475 of JBBGZY010000081.1, forward strand.
GCTGGTGGTGATCCAAGACTGATTCATTTTTATGAAGGTCAGCCGATCGACCGAGTCGGTGGACAGACGCACCCTGTGATCGGTTACCACGCCTCCAGCAGCACTGAATGTGCGTTCCGAAAGAACGCTGGATGCAGGACAGGCCAGTAGCTCAATTGCATACTGTGCAAGCTCTGGCCAGTGATCCATCCTCAAGACCCAGTAACCCAGAGGATTTTCGGTGGGAAAGGTGTCCAAGTCTGATCTTGCCCCTAGGTATTCCTGCACCATGTAAAACAGACGCTGGCGATGGTTGCTGGAACCGATCATACCTTGGGGCTGCGGACCAAAAAATTGTCTGAACGCATCGGTCAGACGGCCACCTTCTCCACCGCTCCTTCTTTGACTGACCGAAGCCTCAGCAACACGTTGTCCAGAAACAGGAGTTTGTAACCTCCCAGTCTCTGGGAACGCGTTGCACAGACCTTTCTGCAAGGCCTCCCGAAGATGTTTCATCCTCTGCTCCCTCTGCGATGGCAAGATAAGGTCCGCAACCTTACCCTTGTAACGTGGATCAAGGAGGGTTGCCAGCCAGTATTGGTCCTTCTCCTTGATACCACGAATACGAGGATCCTTACGCAGGCTTTGCAGGATCAGGGAGGCCATGCAGCGTAGGTTTGCTGAGGCATTCGGTCCGGAGTCCTCTGGGTCACTAAGGACAACAACGTCCGCAGCCACCTCCTCCCAGCCACGTACAAGTCCATGTGTTCCTTGGGACTGATCCCTTAAAGACTGCTGATGCTGAGTGCCAGGCTCCACCTCCATACTGACACAATCTTCCTCCTCCTCCTCCTCCTCCTCCTCGTCCTCTTCCTGTGTGATCGGCGGGCACGCAGGAACACTGTCTGGATAAAGGGGGCCTTGAGAGCTAAGGAAGTCCTCCTCTTCCTGCCTCTGTTCTGCCTCAAGTGCCCTGTCCATTATCCCACGCAGCGTGTGCTCCAACAGGTGGACAAGGGGGACAGTGTCACTGATGCATGCACTGTCAGTGCTCACCATCCTCGTGGCCTCCTCGAATGGTGACAGGACAGTGCATGCATCCCTGATCATGGCCCACTGGCGTGGGGAAAAAAAACCAAGGTCCCCTGACCCTGTCCTGGTGCCATAGTCGCACAGGTACTCATTGATGGCCCTCTGCTGCGTGTGCAGCCGCTGCAGCATGGCCAACGTCGAGTTCCACCTGGTGGGCATGTCACAGATTAGGCGGTTCTTGGGCAGGTTAAACTCCTTTTGGAGGTCCGTCAGCCGAGCACTGGCATTATATGACCGGCGGAAATGCACACAGACTTTCCTGGCCTGCCTCAGGACATCCTGTAAGCCCGGGTACCTGCCCAAGAACCGCTGCACCACCAAGTTAAGGACGTGAGCCAAACAGGGCACATGGGTCAGTTGTCCCTGTCGGAGGGCAGAGAGGAGGTTGGTGCCATTGTCGCAAACCACCATTCCTGCCTTAAGTTGGCGTGGCGTCAACCACCTCTGAACCTGCCCCTGCAGAGCTGACAGAACCTCTGCCCCAGTGTGGCTCCTGTCCCCCAAGCACACCAGCTCAAGCACCGCATGGCATCTTTTGGCCTGCGTACTTGCGTAGCCCCTTGAACGCCTACGGAGCACCGCTGGTTCCGAGGAAGAGGCCATGGAGGAAGAAGAAGAGGAGGGGGTGGAGGAGAGAGGTGTGTCACAATCAGCATTTTGGAGGCGTGGTGGCGGAACAACCTCCAACACTACTGCACCTTGTCCTGCATCCTTCCCAGCTGCCAGCAGAGTCACCCAATGCGCCGTGAAACTTAAGTAACGTCCCTGTCCATGCCTGCTGGACCATGAGTCAGCGGTAATATGCACCTTACCGCTGACCGCCCTGTCCAGCGAGGCATGGACATTGCCTTCCACATGCCGGTAGAGAGCCGGAATCGCCTTCCGTGAGAAAAAGTGGCGTTTGGGTACCTGCCACTGAGGAACCGCACATTCCACAAACTCACGGAAGGGGGCAGAGTCTACCAACTGAAAAGGCAGCAGTTGAAGTGCTAGCAATTTTGCCAAGCTAGCATTCAACCGCTGGGCATGTGGATGGCTGGGAGCAAACTTCTTTCGGCGGTGCAGCAGCTGGGGCAGGGAAATTTGCCTGGTACAATCTGACGTCGGTGTACCAAAAGCAGATTGCCCATAAGTACTTGGCTGTGACACACCTAATTCTACACCTTCATTCCTCTCACTGCAGGTCGCAGAGAGGACTGAAGGTCTAGTGGGGTTGGAAATCTCAGCTGATGAGGAGCAAGGAGAGATCGTCTTTGTTCTTTGGTGTGGGTCTTTTAGATACGCTTGCCAACGAACTGCATGGCAGGTCAACATATGTCTGGTCAAGCATGTGGTACCCAAGCGGGAGATGTTTTGGCCACGCGAGATACGCTTGAGACATATATTGCAAATAGCAGCGGTGCGATCTGATGCACTCGTCTCAAAAAAGGCCCACACCAAAGAACTTTTTGAATAACGCGCAGAGACTGCAGCGCCCTGCACATGTGGAGCTTTGGGGTGTGATGCAGTCAATGTGCTGCCCTTAGGCTGGCCCCTGGAGGGCATCCTGCCTAGTTGGTGATGTGCCACCTCCTCCTCCTCCTCCTCCTCCTCCTCCTCCTCCTCCTCTCTCCTATCAGGCACCCACGTTGAGTCAGTGACCTCATCATCCCCTCCCTCCTCATCACTGGAGCAAACCTGGCAGTATGCTGCAGCAGGGGGAGCATGACTGCCAGATTGCTGTCCTTCTTGGGCACCCCCTCTGTCCGTGCTCATGTTACTGCCTTCATTGAGCTCAGTATCATCATCAGAGCCTTCCAAACGCTGGGCATCCTCCTGGAGCATGTACCCAACACTGTGGTCAAACAGTTCGAGGGAATCCTCAGGAGGACATGGTGGGGCTAGGGAAGGAGTCACTGATGACATTGAGCTGAGGGAAGAGGCCGCTGCTTTGCCAGACAAAGCACCCTGGGCATGGGTGAGAGAGGATGAGGAGGATGAGGACGGCTTGGTCATCCACTCGACCAAGTCTTCCGCATGTTGCGGCTCAACACGGCCAGCTGCCGAAAAAAAGGCCAAGCGTGTCCCATGGCCACGTGCTGATGAGGATGCACCGTCTCCACGACCAGCACTAGACACAGAGCCTGCTTGCCCTCTCTTATTGGCTTGTGACTGTCTGCCTCTCCTTCTTGGCCTTCCAGACATACTAATGGCCTGTAGCTGCACTAAGCTGGGATAGAACACCTGTAATTTTCTTCAGGTAGCTTTATATACTGTAACCAGACAAGCCTGCCTGTCAGTAGGAAGATAACAGGAACGGATCTAGCTGAACACTGTGAGCAGGACGTACTGCACTAAATGTATATAGCAGGAACGGATCTAGCTGAACACTGTGAGCAGCACGCACTGCACTGAATGTAAATAGCAGGAACGGATCTAGCTGAACACTGTGAGCAGGACGCACTGTACTGAATGTAAATAGCAGGAACGGATCTAGCTGAACACTGTGAGCAGGACACACTGCACTGAATGTAAATAACAGGAACGGATCTAGCTGAACACTGTGAGCAGGACACACTGTACTAAATGTAAATAGTCTAGCTGCCTGACCGTGGTACTAATAGGATCAAAAAGAACACCTGTAATTTTCTTTAGGTAGCTTTATATACTGTAACCAGACAAGCCTGCCTGTCAGTAGAAAGATAACAGGAACGGATCTAGCTGAACACTGTGAGCAGGACGCACTGCACTGAATGTAAATAGCAGGAACGGATCTAGCTGAACACTGTGAGCAGCACGCACTGCACTGAATGTAAATAGCAGGAACGGATCTAGCTGAACACTGTGAGCAGGACGCACTGCACTGAATGTAAATAGCAGGAACGGATCTAGCTGAACACTGTGAGCAGGACGCACTGCACTGAATGTAAATAACAGGAACGGATCTAGCTGAACACTGTGAGCAGGACACACTGTACTAAATGTAAATAGTCTAGCTGCCTGACCGTGGTACTAATAGGATCAAAAAGAACACCTGTAATTTTCTTCAGGTAGCTTTATATACTGTAACCAGACAAGCCTGCCTGTCAGTAGGAAGATAACAGGAACGGATCTAGCTGAACACTGTGAGCAGGACGTACTGCACTAAATGTATATAGCAGGAACGGATCTAGCTGAACACTGTGAGCAGCACGCACTGCACTGAATGTAAATAGCAGGAACGGATCTAGCTGAACACTGTGAGCAGGACGCACTGTACTGAATGTAAATAGCAGGAACGGATCTAGCTGAACACTGTGAGCAGGACACACTGCACTGAATGTAAATAACAGGAACGGATCTAGCTGAACACTGTGAGCAGGACACACTGTACTAAATGTAAATAGTCTAGCTGCCTGACCGTGGTACTAATAGGATCAAAAAGAACACCTGTAATTTTCTTTAGGTAGCTTTATATACTGTAACCAGACAAGCCTGCCTGTCAGTAGAAAGATAACAGGAACGGATCTAGCTGAACACTGTGAGCAGGACGCACTGCACTGAATGTAAATAGCAGGAACGGATCTAGCTGAACACTGTGAGCAGCACGCACTGCACTGAATGTAAATAGCAGGAACGGATCTAGCTGAACACTGTGAGCAGGACGCACTGCACTGAATGTAAATAGCAGGAACGGATCTAGCTGAACACTGTGAGCAGGACGCACTGCACTGAATGTAAATAACAGGAACGGATCTAGCTGAACACTGTGAGCAGGACACACTGTACTAAATGTAAATAGTCTAGCTGCCTGACCGTGGTACTAATAGGATCAAAAAGAACACCTGTAATTTTCTTCAGGTAGCTTTATATACTGTAACCAGACAAGCCTGCCTGTCAGTAGGAAGATAACAGGAACGGATCTAGCTGAACACTGTGAGCAGGACGTACTGCACTAAATGTATATAGCAGGAACGGATCTAGCTGAACACTGTGAGCAGCACGCACTGTACTGAATGTAAATAGCAGGAACGGATCTAGCTGAACACTGTGAGCAGGACACACTGCACTGAATGTAAATAACAGGAACGGATCTAGCTGAACACTGTGAGCAGGACACACTGTACTAAATGTAAATAGTCTAGCTGCCTGACCGTGGTACTAATAGGATCAAAAAGAACACCTGTAATTTTCTTCAGGTAGCTTTATATACTGTAACCAGACAAGCCTGCCTGTCAGTAGGAAGATAACAGGAACGGATCTAGCTGAACACTGTGAGCAGGACGCACTGCACTGAATGTAAATAGCAGGAACGGATCTAGCTGAACACTGTGAGCAGCACGCACTGCACTGAATGTAAATAGCAGGAACGGATCTAGCTGAACACTGTGAGCAGGACGCACTGCACTGAATGTAAATAGCAGGAACGGATCTAGCTGAACACTGTGAGCAGGACGCACTGCACTGAATGTAAATAGCAGGAACGGATCTAGCTGAACACTGTGAGCAGCACGCACTGCACTGAATGTAAATAGCAGGAACGGATCTAGCTGAACACTGTGAGCAGCACGCACTGCACTGAATGTAAATAGCAGGAACGGATCTAGCTGAACACTGTGAGCAGGAAGCACTGTACTGAATGTAAATAGCAGGAACGGATCTAGCTGAACACTGTGAGCAGGACACACTGCACTGAATGTAAATAGTCTAGATAGAAGATAACAGGAACGGATCTAGCTAAACTGAATACAGTGTATATATATATATGCAACACCTGGGATGCATATATATACACAATACACTGTAAGTGCAGCTAACTGACTGACTGTTCTGCCTAATCTATCTAACTCAAATCAAACACTGTCTCTCTGTCTATCTCTTTCAACGCCGGAACACACACTACACAGGGCCGCCGTGCAGGCGGCCTTATATAGTGTGGGGCGTGTACTAAATCCCCTGAGCCATAATTGGCCAAAGCCTCCTTGGCTTTGGCCAATTACGGCTCTCTGTTCAGGCGGCGCTGTGATTGGCCAAGCATGCGGGTCATAGTGCATGCTTGGCCAATCATCAGCCAGCAATGCACTGCGATGCCGCAGTGAATTATGGGCCGTGACGCGCCACACGAATTTGGCGCGAACGGCCCATATCGTTCGCAATTCGACGGACGGTCGAACAGCCGATGTTCGAGTCGAACATGGGTTCGACTCGAACACGAAGCTCATCCCTAATCACTAACATCCAGTCAAAACCCAGAAAGGTTACCACATGACTTCAGCATGCCCACTCATGATGAGGTGTGGAGCAGCCAATCCTGGAAGAGCTGAAGAAGAAAGGAGGAAGAAGTCTGAAGTACACAGAATGTCTTTCTCAGGCTCGTGCATGAGTGTCAGGGGAATATTTCCTCCAGACGTTTTGGCCGTGTTTGGCGCGACAGAACGGCGCTCCGGCGCATGCGCATTCACGCTCCGGCACTCCGGCGCACGCGCATGTGCACTGGCGCACGCCCAACGTGACCCTTTCAGCTGGCCTATATAAAGGGCCCTGGTACTCAAATTGCTTGTTCGTCTTCAGCTTCCTGTTTGAAAACTTGATCTTGTCTCCTGTACCTGTTTACCAGTTGTGACCCAGATTGCTACCTGACTACTCTGCTTTTCTCCTGGACCTGACCTCGGCTAGTTTAAACGAATCTCCAACTATCTCCTGTGTTTGACCCTCTGCGTGTGACAGGGATTTGTCTCCTGTCTCCTTGTCTTGACCTCAGGCCTGTAACCTGGACTTGCCTTGTGTCTTCCTGACACCATCCCTCTGCCTGCAGTTGTATTGCTAAACCTGGTTTTTGACCCTCAGCCTGGTTCTGTACTTTCTGTTTGTTCACTTCCAGCTAGGAACTCCTGTTACTAGTTCCTGCACAGCGGCTCCTCCCTTCAAGGACCTTCACTCAAGTCTTCTACAGTCCACTGGGTAGCCTGTGCCTCTTTGTGCCATTCACCCCCTGTATCACCTCCAGGGGGCGGACTGCGCTTAGTTGCAAGGGTGAACTGCTCTCGGCATCTCGGCCTCTCGGCCCTAAGTACTTTCCTGACAATGAGATATGTAAATCACCTGTCACTCACAGCAAGGGGGAAGAACTGACTCCTATTTCTCTGTGTGTCAGTTTTCATCTTATTGAAAAAAGATAAGAGGATTGCTCAGAGCTTGATTAACTCTTCGTGGCAAGACTGGGCACAGATGATATGAAATCCTATACTGTGCAAGCCTTAATTAAAAAATAGTTTTTGGGGTTTACATCCACTTTAAAGAAGTGTATGAGGGAGTAGATTTGCAATGAGAAGGAGAAATTAATATGAAAACAGGTATCAAGATTCAGCACTTGCATAGAAAGGACCTAAACAAAGTTAATGTGATTTCCAAGCGCAGAGGCTGCTTATGCAAATAACACTATCCATTCCATATTTACTGAGAGACTATCATTTCAGGCAATATGTTTTTGTTGAGTCTGAAAAATCTGCCAAATGAGCTATTCTACACTTTAATTTTCCATAACTGATTACCCACATAAGCATCATCAAAGGTAATTGTCCATGCAAATGAGCATGCATGTACACCACACTCATGTACAGGTTCAGCATACAACTGAAAAAGACCTTACCAAGATTCCAAGCGTAGTAAATCTGGTCCAATGTATAATAAAACACAACATAGCTGATCTATAAGTAACAAAAAATTATATTCATATAGCTTATATTTTTGTACTTATCTCGGTCTGATATTTTTTTCACAGCAGTCAACATTTCCATACAGAAAGTCAATTACCTACCCATTTGTATTACAGATCCACAGGTAGAATTTCGCAAAATATTCTTGTTAGATACTATATCAAGCTTGGCTGTGTGTATTTCCTTTGTGCTGTGGAAAGATAATCCCAAAAGCTTTTCCAAGTATCAAATAAGGCTTTTACTTATTGTTCTTTGAATGCTTTATTGTTTTTGTTGTATTTCTGTAGAAATATGGATAACTTTTGCTAGATGAATTGTTACTATGTCGATCATAAAGCAATTTAGTAAATATTGCAGCTATGCAGTCTGGCAAAAGCAAACTTTAGAATAAATAATATATAGTTCAGACTGTGGAAAAAACGGTAGTATAAATCAATGCCCTGTTACAAATGCAATTGCCTAATTAGATTTTAAAAAAAGATCTCCCCAGTGAACTGTAAATGTAAAGGGGCTGGGAAGGGAGCAAATAGGTGTCATTACCCCCTTCCTGACCAGAGCACTTTTTACAATTTGGCACTGCGTCGCTTTAACTGCTAATTGCGCGGTCATGCAATGTTGTACCCAAACGAAATTTGAGTCCTTTTCTTCCCACAAATAGAGCTTTCTTTTGATGGTATTTGATCACCTCTGTGTTTTTTATTTTTTGCGCTATAAATGGAAAAAGAAAATTTTGAAAAAAAGTGATATTTTCTACTTTTTGTTATAAAAAAAATCCAATAAACTCAATTTTAGTCATACATTTAGGCCAAAATGTATTCAGCCGCATGTCTTTGGTAAAAAAAAAGTCAATAAGTGTATATTTATTGGTTTGCGCAAAAGTTATAGCGTCTACAAACTAGGGTACATTTTCTGGAATTTACACAGCTTTTAGTTTATGACTGCCTATCTCATTTCTTGAGGTGCTAAAATGGCAGGGCAGTACAACCCCCCCCCCCCCCCCAAATGCCCCAATTTTGGAAAGTAGACGCCCCAAGGAAATTGCTGAGAGACATGTTGAACCCATTAAATATTTTATTTTTTTGTCCCAAGTGATTGAATAATGACAAAAAATATATATATATTTTACAAAAAGTTGTCACTAAATGATATATTGCTCACATATGCCATGGTTATATGTGGAATTGTACCCCAAAATACATTTTGCTGCTTCTCCTGAGTACGGGGATACCACATATGTGGGACTTTTTGGGAACCTAGCCGCATATGGGGCCCCGAAAACCAATCACCGCCTTCAGGATTTCTAATGCCCCGTACACACGGTCGGACTTTGTTCGGACATTCCGACAACAAATTCCTAGGATTTTTTCCGACGGATGTTGGCTCAAACTTGTCTTGCATACACACGGTCACACAAAGTTGTCGGAAAATCCGATCGTTCTGAACGCGGTGACGTAAAACACGTACGTCGGGACTATGAACGGGGCAGTAGCCAATAGCTTTCATCTCTTTATTTATTCTGAACATGCGTGGCTCTTGTCTGTCGGATTTGTGTACACACGATCGGAATTTCCGACAATTGATTTTGTTGTCGGAAAATTTTATATCCTGCTCTCGAACTTTGTGTGTCGGAAAATCTGATGGAAAATGTGTGATGGAGCCTACACACGGTCGGAATTTCCAACAACAAGGTCCTATCACACATTTTCCGTCGGAAAATCCGACCGTGTGTACGGGGCATAAGGGTGTAAATTTTTTATTTCACTCCTCACTACCTATCACAGTTTTGAAGGCCATAAAATGCCAAGATGACACAACCCCTTGCCCCCATTTTGGAAAGTAGACACCCCAAGCTATTTGCTGAGAGGCATGTTGGGTCCATGGAATATTTTATATTTTGCCACAAGTTGCGGGAAAATGACAAACTTTTTTTTTTGCACAAAGTTGTCACTAAATGATATATTGCTCAAACATGCCATGGGCATATGTGGAATTGCACCCCAAAATACATTCTGCTGCTTCTCCTGAGTATGGGGATACCACATGTGTGGGACTTCTTGGGAGCCTAGCCGCGAACAGGGCCCCGAAAACCAAGCACCGCCAATTTACGATAAGGGCGTAAATTTTTGATTTCACTCCTCACTACCTATCACAGTTTTGAAGGCCATAAAATGCTAAGATGGCACAAAACCCCCACAAATCAGTATAATCAAACACAGCTGGACTCAAATCAAGGTGTAGAACCATCTCAAGGATGACCAGAAGAAATGGACAGTACCTCAGTTAAATATATGTGTGTCACAGCAAAGGGTCTGAATACTTAGGACAATGTGATATTTCAGTTTTTCTTTTTAATAAATCTGCAAAAATGTCAACAATTCTGTGTTTTTCTGTCAATATGGGGTGCTGTGTATACATTCATGAGGAAAAAAATTAACTTAAATGATTTTAAATGATTTTAGCCAATGGCTGCAATATAACAAAGAGTGGAAAATTTAAGGGGGTCTGAATACTTTCCATCCCCACTGTATATGCTGGAATGTCCCTGTCATAAACTGTATATAGGCAAAACAAAGTGTCCCTTAAAGGTCCCTATAGGGGAACATCTCTCAAGTATTCGTTCCCTAGACGACGATACCCCCATAGGAGAACATTTTTCAAAATATCACAATAGGGAACCAAACGGACTCAAAATTAAGGGGTTCTGTGCCTTAAAACTCCCAGTAAGAAGAGGTGACTTTGACCTGGTACTTCTTCAAAAAGAAAAGGAGTGGATTTTTCGGCTGGGGACACTCGCGCAAAATGGATTAAACACTGAGCTGGATTTACAGGTATTCCTGACTCCGTAAGTTGATTACGACCAAATTGATCAATTGTCAAAATATCATACTAAGCCTCAGTTAGTACAAATGTATCTATCTGTATATAGCTTTACATTCACATCTTAATACAACTACTATTGAATTTAATAGATGTGATTAAAAGCATATAATGTCAACTTGTGAATGGCGATTTTACCTTATACATCAATGATTATATACTATGAACTGCAATAGTCATATACTGCCACAAGATGGCAGCAGTGTAAAAACACAGTCTGAATTCCCCTATGGGGTTACCATGACCATGTCTAGGCAGGACAGGACAGGACATGTAACAGGAAGTAATTCCCTGAGTGTCACTCTGAATGTCTACAAAAGGATCCTGTCCATGCAAACACTTCACCCTGAAGAAACCCACATCACAAGTGGGTGAAACATGTCAGTGTGTGCGCCTACACATGCCCTCTGCTAATAGCCAACCTGGGCTTTTCATCACTCTTTAGCCCTCATCCTATCTCCGCAAACTGGAAATCCATGAACAACCGAAAACTGGAAGTAAATGGCGAGGCGGCCCCATGCTGGTTTTGAGTGGATAACATCCTGCACACCTGTGGACCCCTGCAAAGGACTCTGGATTCACCACCTTGTCGCTGCAATTGAGGACCAATTTAATATTGTCTAAACAGTGAGTCTCTTTTCAACTGGTATATCCAGCAAGCGATCACAGCCTGAACATTTTTTTGAGGCTCTGTGTTTTGACTCAGCTGACTATATTTTCCTATCCAAACTATATGCGGTGCTATCTTTACTGTTTCATGGAAACATGGTTCTGAATGACTAACAGGCTTGTTGTGGATCTATTGTTTCTCCTTGACTCAAGTCGCATGCTTGCATCACAACATGCTGCATTTTGTTTTTTGTTTTTACTATCTATGATTGACAGTGCTACATCCAGAAATCAAACCCGTCTTGTTCACTAACTAGCAGGGATACTTTCTAGCCAGAATTGCATTTATTTGTCTGAGATTACAATGTTGAAAAAAATCATTGGTTAAGACTTAATGCAGCAGCTCTATAGGCATATAGGGAGTCTGGAGGTCCATGGTTAAGCACAATACGGGTACTGACTTGTGCTACCAAGGTTTCCCGGAACTCACCTCACCTAAACACATGTAAGCATTATATATTAAGTCACACTTAATGACTTTAGATGATTGACACGTGTGGATGACTGAGATATGGCTGAGCTCATGGGCATGCGTTTTTAAGTGACAACGTTGTCAGCTTTTACCATGTGCAATCTCCTATTGTTTATGCTTTCCTTTCAATGATAAATAATTTCTTTCTACTAATTGTTCTAATAAAGTTATCAGGTTAAACCACAGTTTGTTCCTTTTCCTTCACTGAAGATAAGGACACCTCGGGTCCTTTTCCCACTCACGTGATATTATTACAATGGTTTCTAAAATGCAAAATGTCAGTAAAAAATACACTAATGTTAATTTCAGGGCACACAAATCCAATATTCCAATTTTTCTTTTTTGGAAAAATCTAAAAGATGAGGTTGCACTGAGTAAATAAATGCCCAACATGTCAAGCCTTAAAATTGCATGTACCTGTGAAATAGCATCACACTTCAGTGCCCTATATATTCCATAGAAATAAACTATACCTGTGAACAAATCTAAATAGCTTATACATATTCTGTATAGAACCAGATACTGTAGGGGTGTGACCACGTTAAGACAAAAAATTCTGAATAAACCCTCTGCACACTGCTATATACTCTTCTAACTTTGCAAATAAAAAGGGATTTTTAGTTCACATGCATTGCAATGCATGTTTAAGCTGGCCAACTGCGTCAAAGTAATCCCTTTCTGGCCAGGCCCTAACTACATTATTCTAATCTACACTAAACTACATTACTCTCTAATCTAATCTACTCTGCTCTAATTCGCTCCACTTTGTCCTAATCCACTCCACTCTACCCTAACCCCCCAAATTGATACCAGGATCATGGCTGCTGCTGCACCCATAATCCTAGTATAATTGCTTGCCATTCAGAATATATTTATACGTATGCTGAATTGCAAGTGGTTGAACATATACCGTATATACTCGAGTATAAGTCGATCCGAGTATAAGTCGAGGCCCTAATTTACCACAAAAAAAAATGGGAAAAACTTATTGACCCGAGTATAAGACGAGGGTGAGAAATGCACAGCTACTGTAAGTGGAAAAGAGGGTCAACAATGCCCATTTGCAACTTCACTATGTCCATTTGCATGCCTCACTGTGCCCATTTGCATCCATAGGTCCCCCGAACTTCAAACTCAGTAGTTAAGGGTTCCTAGATGCCCCCTAGCTGCAGCCAAAATTTGGGGTCTCTGAACCCAAAGGGTCCCAAAATGACATTGCTGCAGCTGGGCACAGTTGACTGATTTTGTGGCCCCGTATCTCAGGGCCACTTAGTGCTAGGAACCCCATATTTGGTGTGCAAACGCAGTGGAACTAGCACCATAAAACATCCAAAGCTGGGGTTTCTAACCCTAAGTGGCCCCGAGATACAGGTCCCCAAAAATAAGTTCAGAAAATGTCAAGCACTTTTCTGCAGCAGAGAATGACATTACTTTACATTGTAGCAAAAGTGTCATTTCTTCAGTGTTGTCACATGAAAAGATATAATAAAATATTTACAAAAATGTGAGGGGTGTACTCACTTTTGTGAGAAACTGTATGTATGTGTGTATGTTTATACATACATACATACATACAGCCTACTCATATATACCTACCTGTATACTGTGTATATATCCAGTTCTGATGCTCACATGCCCATTGTAGACACTTTTAGCTGTGGACACAGGTCAGTATGGGCACCCTGCCAGTCTGCAGCTACACAGCTCTATATGCGATGCACTGTGTGTTCTGACACAACATAGAAGTATACCAGTTTAATATTTTAATGAAAAAACAAACCTTTACAACCTCTTTAAGGTTTACAGCAATTTGAGCTACAGTAGCTCTTCTTTTGGATCAGACAACATTGGCCAGAATTTGCACCCCACGTGCATCAATGAGCCTTTGCTGTCCATCACCATACCTCCCAACATTTTGAGATGGGAAAGAGGGACACCTACTTGCAAATGTATGTAGGCATAGGACACGCCCCCTGGCACACCCCCTTTAAGAAGAATTAATCAAAAAAAATGTTATTTAAATCCATAAGGACGTTTTTTTACCACTACTATTCCTTTATATTAGCTTTTAAAATTGACAAATGCAGCAATTTAGAATTTGATGAAAGGTTTAGCACTGGGGAAACACAAGTGCATGTTATATACATCTATATAGATCAGACCAAAATGAGGGACAAATGAGGAGGAAAGAGGGACAAAGGGACATTGCTCCAAATCAGGGACAGTCCCTCGAAAGCAGGGAAAGTTTGGAGCTATGTATCACCCTGTTGCCAGTTCACCGCTTTTCCCTCCTTGGATGATTTTTGGTCGGTCCTGACCACTGCAGACCGGGAACATCCTACAAGATCTGCAGTTCTGGAGTCACTCTGACCCAGGAGCCATTACAATTTGTCCCTTGTCAAAGTCCTTCAAATCCCTATGCTAGCCCAGACTTGCTGTCTGATATATTTCATCCATTTCCACATGCCATTGGAACAGGATAATCAATTTTTTTCACTTTACCTCTCTGTGGTCATGATGTTATGGCAGATTTGTGTTGTAAAGATATGTTATGGCTGATTGGTGTATAATATATACAATATGTATATATATATATATATATATATATATATATATATATTATCACTTTCAGTATATTAAATGATTCCTGTCTATCAGTTTAATCACCCTGTCTGTTGAGGAGTTTAATCATTTGCTCAGGTTATGTCCTCTTGCTGTTTCTTCTTCATCATAAGTATTATTGTCCGATTTGTCCACCACAATGTTGCAGTCCCGCTATAAGTCGCTGATCGCCACCATTACTAGTAACAAAACATAAATAAAATTTCCATTAAAATATCCTATAGTTTGTAGACGCTATAACTTTTGCACAAACCAATCAATATACACTTATTGGGATTTTTTTTTAACAAAAATATGTAGCAGAATACATATTGGCCTAAATTGATTTTTTACATTTTTTTTTTTAGATGTGTTTTATAACAGAAAGTAAAAATATATATCTTTTTTTCAAAATTCTCTGTCTTTTTGTGTTTGTAGCACAAAAGATAAAAACCGCAGAGGTGATCAAATGCCACCAAAAAAAAAAGCTCTATTTGTGGGAAAGAAAATACATCAATTTTATTTGTGTATAGCCTCGCAGGACTGCGCAATTGTCAGTTAAAGTAACGCAGTGCCGTATCGCAAAAAATGGCCTGGTCATAAAGGGGGGTAAACCTTCCGGGGCTGAAGTGGATAAAAAAACAAGCCTTCACTGATCTCTGTAGCTGCATATACTGTAAAAGAATGAATCCCCACAGATCACATCAAAGACTTTTGTTTGTTTACAGGCTATCAAAGAAAAAGTGGAAAGGAGCTTAATTTTCAGTGTCTCAGTGGAATTCGAACATTAAAGAGGAAGTAAACCCTCTGGAAAAAATAAAAAAACACCCTGCAAGACAAAGGCATAATGGCTAGTATGCATAGCATACTAGCTCATTATAATTACTTACCTGAGATCGAAACCCCAGAAGCGGTCCTCGTTCCCCTCCTCCATCGCCGCCATATATCTTGGAGTGACTTCCGGGTTTCGCGGCTCCAGCGCTTTGACTGGCCAGAGTCGCAATGACGTCACTCCCGTCATGCGCGCGGGAAGCGCCACTAACAATGTGCCTGCGTGCCGCTGTCTACGGCGCATGTGCCGTAGATATTGGTGCCTGTCTTTTGCAAATATCTCCTAAACCCTGTAGGTTTAGGAGATATTTCTTGCACCTAAAGGTAAGCCTTAAAGTGGTGTTCCGGCCGAAATTACACTTTTTAAATAAAAATACCCCTATAATACACAAGCTTAAAGTGTTCTAGTAAAGTTACCGTAGTCTGTAAACTAAGGTCTGTTTTGTTATCCTGCGTACACACGAGCGGACTTTATGGCAGACTTTGCCCAGCGGACTTTTCGAGGGACTTTACGACGGACTTTCCGAATGAACGGACTTGCCTACACACAATCAACCAAAGTCCGTTGAATGCGTACGTGATGACGTACGACTGGACTAAAACAAGGAAGTTCATAGCCAGTAGCCAATAGCTGCCCTAGCGTGGCATTTTGTCTGTCGAACTAGCATACAGACGAACTGACTTTTCGACCGGACTCGAGTCCGTCGGATAGATTTGAAGGAGCAAGGTTGGGACTTTAAATGAGACGTGGGTCTCCATCCCTGTGCATACTGGAAACGGGAGAAGTGGGACTTTAAATGAGGTGTGCAAGAAAGGCCAAAGGATCAGTCGCCATATAACAAACCATTTATTGATAAACAATAGCCTAGTGGCACAGTGTTATTCCAAAATGTGCATAATACAATCAGGTGTCATACATATACATCCTTATATATACACATAGTAAATAGAAATTACAAAACCCAAATGATGCAGGGCAAGAGATAATTAAAAAGTTATAACATCCATGAAATGCACACAATCACAGCATTGGTATGAGGAAACCTGTGGGTGTGTAACCCTGGTAAAAAATATGTTGATATGGTGCATGTTGTAAGACCGACGCGTTTCGTGTATCAAACACTCTTCAGGGGCAATTAAGCACCAACATCTAAAAATAAAAAAGAAAGAAAAAAGTCCAATAAGTAAAAATTTATGTTGCATAAGGAAATAAAAGGTATGTATATAGGGGAGGCAGAGAGCCATACCTCCCCAATATGTACTCACTTGGCCGAGGAGTGCAAACTCCATGGGTTCCACAGTCACAGGCCACCGACTGAGTTAGGTCCGGGGGCTGAGGGAGGAGCACTCAGACAGGGGGAGAGAGAGAGCACACCAAGTGCACACAGAGGTTCCCCATGGAATAATATGTCCGCACTGGTATGTAGGGAGGGGAGTAAGTCTGTAGTGATGATAAAGATAATGTGTATAAGGTATGCTCCTAGGCTAGCCAGAGCCCCCAAATCACAAAGTAAATGTGATAAGACATATGAGCATGCAATAACATGTTTCAAATCTAAGTCTGTCCAACTTTTGAGAAAACAAAGTCCGCTGGAGCCCACACACGATCAAATTGTACAACGAAATCCTGTCCGCCGCAAAGTCTGCTGTAAAGTCCACTCGTGTGCACGCAGCATTAGGTTATTACAACATTTTGAAAGTTTATAAACTAGCAGCAGACTGTGGCCATCTTAAGTTTGGGCATCTGAAGCCAGACTGTATTTCTTCCTGGATCTCAATCGATCTATATCTATCTATACACACACACACAAAACACATATATATATATATATATATATATATATATATATATATATATATATATATATATACACATAAACAAAAGACAGCAAGAGTATTAATATACAATATCAATTTTATTAAACATACGAAAAAATGAAATCAATAATATACAAAAAAATATATATATTTTATAAATTAGTATATATAAAGCATAATGAGAGAGAGAGAATAGTGAACAAGGGAACAGCGAGTGAGAGAAGAGCAAACGAGAGAGAGATATAGAAAGACAAGAGCGACCAAGTGAAGAGCGAGAGAGAGAGAGAAAGAAATAGAGAAGAGTGAGCGAGTGAAGAGCGAGCGAGTGAAAAAGTAAGAGGAGAGAGAGAGAGAAATGGAGAAGAGTGAGCTAGTGAGAAAGAAAGAAAGAAGAGTGAGCTAGTGAAGAGCGAGCGAGAGAAGAACAAGCGAGGAGAGAGAGGCAGGAATAGAAAAAGAGAAGAGTGAGCAAGTGAAGAGCAAGAGAGAGAGAGAAATAGAGAAGAGTGAGCAAGTGAAGAGTGAGCGAGAGAAAGAGAAATGGGGGGAGAGAGAGAAGAGAGAGAGAAGAGAGAGAGAAGAAAGAGAGCAATAGAAAGAGAAGATAGAGCAAGTGAAGAGCGAGAAATAAAAAGAGAAGAGTGAGCGAGTGAAGAGCGAGTGAGAAAAATAGAAAGAAGAGTGAGCGAGTGAAGAGCAAGCGAGGAGAGAGAGAGGCAGAAATAGAAAAAGAGAAAAGTGAGCGAGTGAAGAGTAAGAGAGAGAAAGAGAAACAGAGAAGAGTGAACGAGTGAGGAGCGAGCGAAGAGAGAGCGAGTGAAATAGAAAGAGAAGAGTGAGAGAAGAGAGAGAAATGGAGACGAGTGAGCTAGTGAAGAGCGTGAGAAAGAGAAAAAGAAGAGAGAGAAATAAAGAGTGAGCAAGAGAAGAGCAAGCGAGAGAAGAGCAAGAGAGAAATAGAGAAGAGTGAGCTAGTGAAGAATGAGAGAAGAGCAAGCGTGAGAAGAGAGAGAGAGAGAGAGAGAGAGAGACAGAAATAGAAAAAGAGAAGAGTGAGCAAGTGAAGAGTGAGCGAGTGAAGCGCAAGCGAGAGAAATAGAAACAGAAGAGCGAGAGAAGAGAGAGAAAAAAATCAGAAAAGTGAGCTAGTGAAGAGTGAGCAAGTGAAGGGGAGATTGAGAGAAAAGCAAGCGAGGAGAGAGATTAGCATATGTACAATAGAGGTGGAGAACGATGAAAGATAGTGGATGAAGGAGGAGGGAGAGGAGGAAAATGAAAGATGAAGGATAGAGAATTTGATGGTGCATAAAGGATGAATTCGGTGGAAGATAGTGGAGAATAGAGGTAGAGGAATACAGTGGAGAATAGAGGTAGAGGAATACAGTGGAGGGTAGAGGAATACAGTGGGGAATAGAGGTAGAGGAATACAGTGGAGAATAGAGGTAGAGGAATACAGTGGAGGGTAGAGGAATACAGTGGGGAATAGAGGTAGGGGAATACAGTGGAGAATAGAGCAGGTGGAAGAGGAGGATAGATGGAAGAAAAAAGAGAAAAGGAGGGCGCACCGACCTAATGCATCACCACTGGTAAAGCTTTATTAAAGCATAAAACAGCAAAATGTATACTCACAAATGAGCATGGATAACAGGCATTAGCAATGTTACAGGTTCGCAGTTCTGAACATCGACAAATCAGGAACCTGACGTCAAGTGGGTATAGCGATGACTGACGCGTTTCAGGGGAGAACCCCCTTCCTCAGAGCCTAGGCTCCATGCTCGTTTGTGAGTATGCATTTTGCTGTTTCATGCTTTAATAAAGCTTTACCAGTGGTGACGCATTAGGTCGGTGAGCCCTCCTTTTCTCTTTTTTCTTTAGCCTGTGAATATCCATTATTCTGAGGAGTACTGCAAGACACCAGATACTACTGTATGAAGTTGGTCACACCACATATTGAGGAACGAGACACCTGAGCGCAGGAGAGATTTCTATTGTGGATAGATGGAAGATACATGATTAAAAGGGGAGTAGGAAAACTACAGGAGAAATGGTGAAGAGGAGATGATGAAAAAAAAATTGTTCAATATTATTAATCATAATTATTAATCAATAATAATAATGCCACAGGGAAGTCCCCGTCAAGTCCCCGTGTGTCAGAGGGGGGCGGGGTCACCGGGTGGCCCTGCCCTCCATTATTTAAGAAGTGTCAGAAGACGAGAAGCGTTACACAGCGGGAGCCTCCCATCATGGATGCGGAACGGCCCAAGAACGAAGAAGGGAAGAAGACGCCGCAGAGGAAGATGCCAGACGAGAACACCGGAGCAAGAAGCAGAGGATTGGAGGAAGAAGAAGATGGAGGAAGAAACCGAAGGAAAATAGAAGAAAGAAGATAGAAGAAAGATGGAAAAGAAGAAGACTTTAAATAAAGTCATTGTCAAAAACTGTCTGTCATTTTTAACATTTTTGACCTTTTTTTTGTGAAATGGTAGGGGTACTTTTGTACCCCCTTACAATTTCATGCAGGGGGGCCAGGATCTGGGGGTCCCTTTGTTAAAGGGGGCTTCCAGATTCTGATAAGCCCCCCGCCCGCAGACCCCCACAACCACCGGGCAAGGGTTGTGAGGATGAGGCCCCTGTCCCCATCAACATGGGGACAAGGTGCTTTGGGGGGGACCCCAAAGCACACTCCCAATGTTGAGGGCATGTGCCTGGTACGGTTCAGGAGGGGGGCACTCTCTCATCCCCCCTCTTTTCCTGCGGCCTGCCAGGTTGCATGCTCGGATAAGGGTCTGGTATGGATTTCTAGGGAGACCCCATGCCATTTTTTTTAAAATTTTGGTGCAGGGTTCCCCTTAAAATCCATACCAGACCTGAAGGGTCTGGTATGGATTTTGAGGGGGACCCCTACGCCATTTTTTTTTTTCATTTTGGCGCAGGGTTCCCCTTAATATCCATACCAGACCTGAAGGGCCTAGTATGGAATTTAGGGGGACCCCCACGCCATTTTTTTAAAATTTTGGTTCGGGGTTCCCCTGTGGGGAAATACCATGCCGCTTTTATCAATGAACTGTTATGTGTATTGTCTGACCGACAATTCATTAATAGCCGCGAGTAGTTTTAAATGACTTTTTTTCCTTTGAAATGTCATTTTGCTGTCAGACTGTTCTAAACACGGGAAACATGCGCCCCTTTACAGGCATACTATAGACACCCCCCAGGTACAAAATTTTAGGAATATTACACTTTTATTGTTTCACTTTAAGCATTATTAAAATCATTGCTCCCGAAAAAACGGCCGTTTTTAAAACTTTTTTTTGCATTGATCCATGTCCCCTGGGGCAGGACCCAGGGCCCAAACACTTTTTATGACAATGCCATGCATATAAGCCTTTAAAATTAGCACTTTTGATTTCTTCCGTAGACTTTTAAAGGGTGTTCCGCGGCTTTCGAATTTACTGCGAACACCCCAAATTGTTCGCTGTTCAGCGAACTGGCGAACAGCCGATGTTCGAGTGGAACATGAGTTTGACTCGAACTCGAAGCTCATCCCTACTGAAGACAATTGCTGTTGTTCTGATCCTATTAATACCACAGGCAGGCAGCTGCAGTATTTACAGTTAGTGTACTGTGTCCTCTGCACAGTGTGCACCTAAAGCTACCTGAAGACAATTGCTGTTGTTCTGATCCTATTAATACCACAGGCAGGCAGCTGCAGTATTTACAGTTAGTGTACTGTGTCCTCTGCACAGGGTGCACCCAAAGCTACCTGAAGACAATTGCTGTTGTTCTGATCCTAATAATACCACAGGCAGGCAGCTGCAGTATTTACAGTTAGTGTACTGTGTCCTCTGCACAGTGTGCACCTAAAGCTGCCTGAAGACAATTGCTGGTGTTCTTCTGATCCTATTAATATCACAGGCAGCTGCAGTATTTACAGTTAGTGTACTGTGTCCTCTGCACTGTGTGCACCTAAAGCTACCTAAAGACAATTGCTGGTGTTCTTCTGGTCCTATTAGTACCACAGGCAGGCAGCTGCAGTATTTGCAGTTAGTGTACTTTGTCCTCTGCACAGTGTGCACCTACAGCTACCTGAAGACAATTGCTGTTGTTCCGATCCTATTAATACCACAGGCAGGCAGCTGCAGTATTTACAGTTATGCCCTGTACACACGGTCAGACTTTCCGACAGAAAATGTGCGATCGGAGCTTGTTGTCGGAAATTCTGACTGTGTGTGGGCTCCATCGGACTTTTTCCATCGGAATTTCCAACACACAAAGTTTGAGAGCTGGCTATAAAATTTTCCAACAACAAAATCCGTTTGCGTAAATCCTGACTGTGTGTGGACAATTCCGACGCACAAAGTGCTACGCATGCTTAGAATAAATTCCGAGACGGAACTGCTCGGTCTGGTAAAATTAGCGTTCGTAATGGATATAGCACTTTCGTTACGCTGCAATGTTTTAAATTGTTTAATGCAGCGCACTTTCTTCTTCTTTATAATGCTAGAAGAATGAAGTTGTTTTGCTGCTCATATTTGCACAGACTTCTCACAAACTTCTTTCTTTATTATTTCTCGTGATTTCATGAGCATAATATTTTTATTTGTCACATCTACCAAAATTTTTTTTTTTATTTATTAATTTATTTTGTATTATTTGTTGTTGTTGTTTTTTTTAATCCAGATCTCCTGTTTTTTTTGTTTTTGTTTTTTTGGTGATCTCCAGAATTGTTTTGGGTGTGTTTTGTGTGTCAAGTTACCACAACACCATTATTATCTTGTCTTTTTTAATCTCAAGGAGGCTGGTTGTTGTTGGTGTCCCTTGTTAATTTCACATTGTATTTTGAAAATGTACTTGCCTCCTCACAAACAAACTGTCCTTTTTGAAGGAAAACACACATAGGCAAGTATTAGTTCAAAAAAATACCTTTATTAAGGGGTCCTAACCAAATAAAGAGGGAGGCAACGCTGGAGAAACAGCAGAAATCGGCGAAGCTTTTGGCCCCCAGGGCACATATCAACTATTTTCTGGCAAAATTGGTGGCCTGAAGAGTCCATATATAAGGGAGTACAATCTGGTCCAGAAGACCAAGAGATCATGAACAGCAGCAGATGACATCTATGTCCCCAGGCTGTGGTCATACAAGAGCCTGCATCTTTTGTGAGACCAGACTGAACCCAGTCCATCACCTTCTTGTTTTCCTTCCACTCTTCCTTCCAGGCTGTGGCTGTGGTGTTGGAGGAGTGGCAGGAGGAGGAGGATGATGCAACTCACACAGGTGGGTATTGGGTGTGATTTGGGCCCTCAACCCCTTATTTAATGTTTTATAAATGATTTCCTCACACATGAGGCGTTGGCCCTCCTCCATGTTATGCAGTTTGGTGGCAGCCATGGAGGCAAAGGCCTCTTCACGGTGGCTCTGAGGGATGCAGAAGCCTCCTGAATCAGCCTGATCGCTGACTCCTCCACGTTACTCCTCTTCCTAGGTCTTTTGTTTGGAAGGCGGAGGGGGGGGACCTGGGATTCTGTGAGGCTTCTACTGGGCCGGGCCTCCTCCGGGCTGCCACTAACCCCTGCCTCCTCCTGGCTTCCACATTCCACAGCCTCCTCCTGTGTGCCACATTCCATAGCCTCCTCCTGGCTGAGGTCTTCCTGTGTATGAAAAAGGGACATAGTTTTAGTTTTTTCTTCATCAATCACACACAATTTTCACCTTTAATGACTGTTGCAAATTGAATGTTAATAAATAGAAAAGACTATCATTCTGAGCCCAGCATTTTTCATTCTTGTCCCAATTATTTTTGCCCACTACTGTCTATTGATATGTAAACGCCTTTATTAAATCAGCAATTAGTGATCAATAATAACATCTAGGAAACATAATTTATATTTTGCCAAGAAATATGTAGAACAATGCTATACCTGACTCAAGCTGGGCTCCTCCACTTCTTCCTGGCTGGAAGTCCCAGGTTGGACATCGGAAGCTGAGGTAGAAGATAGGGTGGAAGGAAGAGTGGAAGGTAGGGTTGAGAGGGATTCCCTGACTTCAGTCTAGTCTGACAGAAAACAAAGTCTCTCATAGTACCACAGTCTGGGTACATAAACGTCATCTGCTGCTGCTACTGACCTCTGGGAATCCTGGACCTTCTTGCGCTCCCTAAGATAAGTGCTCCTCAGGCCGCCAATTTTGGCTTTTTAATAGGGGATGGTTGCCGTGGGGACCACCGGCTTCACCAACTCCAGCAGTTTCTCCAGCGCTGCCTGCCTCTTTTGTTTATGATTATAATGCGGGTGTTTGACCTGCCACTGACAGGGCAGCTCCCTGTATTTGTCTATAAACAGGGGGGGGAAGTTGTGATCACTGAAATCATCCATTTTCTCTGCAAGACACAACACAAGACAAACCCTAATGTTAGGCTAAACTCCCCTAATCTTGTCCCAACATAGGCCTCAATCTATAAGCAGTATAGGCCCAAGTTAAAATTGTACCTTCGTTATCACAATCGGCGTTTCTGATACGCCTTCCTCCGCTCACAGATCGTATGTACGACGCATGCGTGTTACACTTTATATACACTGCGCATGCGTGAAACTCCACCCGCCCCTGACATTCTTTCTAGTCTATTCTGCGCCCTTTCTCTTTCGGTGCAGTGGAGGAGAGCACATGGCGGAGACAGAGCAGGTGCATGATAATAGCAGCAACAAGGAGGAGGTAAGCCTGGAGCCAGAAACATCATGATCCCGGAGAAGATTTAAGGCCTCAAATATGGCCTTTGTAGAGATGGTGGAGATGGTGGACATATTGAAGAGGGCCAACAATGACGGCAAGTATGGACCTTACCCCAAACCAAATGTCAGAAAGGCCAAGATCATGGCTAAAGTTGTGAAGAGTCTGCATAGGAATTTTGGGGTATGACAATCCAAGGATCAACTGAGCTGTCAGAGAGAGCAGACGCCTGTGTTAGCAGCTCCAGCCATCTGGCCTCCCAGCCATCCAGGACTCATCCCTGACTCCCCAGTGGAACTGCACAGGGACCCCCACATGTGCACCGAGCGGCCACTGACATCTGGAAGCCGCGTTCCAGCCTGCCAGCTCCATAGGCCCTCCCCGCAGGACACTCCGTGGCTTCGGCCTGCACCTTCAGGACACTCTGCGGCTTCAGCCTAGCTCCGGCCAGTGCCGACCTGCCACTTCTCTTCCCACAGCCCGATTGGCAGTCCGACCGGCAAGCCCGCGCACCACCTCCTACCGGATCCATCCTCCTCCATCACCATCCTCGGACGGACCGGTAGCCGCACCGAGATCCAAGCAGCCGGGCACCCTGCAGCTCGGGCCTAGCCGGCGGCCATCTTGGTCCTCTCTCCCGAGGCCACAATACTCCGCCGGCCGCCGCAGACCATTCCCGCACTTACCAGCAGGACCTACCGGGACCTCGGTCCTAGCTGACCCCCCCTAGCTGACCCCCACCCTAGTCCAGCTCACCAGTACACCCAACGCCACAGTACACCCACCGCGCCGTTGGCCATCTTGGTCCACACACTTCGGCATCTACCACCACCTCCACCCGGAGCTCATCCCCGGACCCCCTCAGCAGGTAGTACCAGGACCTACCCCACTATCCACCAACAGGACACAGCCACCTCCGAGGTCGAGCATCAGGACAGCCCGTGACTCGGGCTTAGCACGTCGGCCATCTTGGTCCACCCAGTGCGGCCGCAACCACTACCTCCACCCAGAGCTCATTCCCCCAGCAGGTTAGTACCAGGACCCGGCCCCCCCCAGGCCTGCACCGGCCCACCTCCAGACAGTACCGCCACAGCCGCCGTCCAATCACCCCACTCTCTAGCTGTTAGACTCAGGGGACAGACCACGGCTGCGACCTAGCTCCAGCCACCCAGCACCCACTCATGTCCACGGGCCCCCGTGCCCCTACACCTGCTCCTCTACACTGGACCTCACTGCGTGGGCACAGGCTACCACCAGAGACTTTGGACCTGACCAGCGCCCATCTTAGATTCTCCGAGACCCAGCCGCAGCACCATTCCAAACAGTAAGTAGCGACCAGATCCCCCATACCCCTCACCCCCCCACCGTCATCCTCTGGACCATCCTGTACAGGTAAGCCACCAGGGTAGCCTAGTATTTGATCCAGGGTCCTTGGATCCGATTGCCCCTCGGGGGGTCAGGAAGGAATTTTTCCTCTGCTGGAGCAATTGGCCAGCTCAGCTAGGGGTTTTTTCGCCTTCCTCTGTATCAACGGGAGGGTGGTAGGTAGCCCTCCAGGTAGCCCTCCATCTCCTCCATCATCTTCCTTCAGCAACTTTTTGCTCTCACCATGTGCAATTTCAAGTACACAGCGGACGCCCCCCGCAGGCTAAGAAACATCGATTCAACTCTACCAACCGCCACTCAAAAAAGACTAAAAAAAGAAAAATTACTAATGACCAACCTACAAGCAACCATCAAATACAGGGAGACACCAATCCAACTACAACAACTAGCATGCGCCCTGATAAACACCAGATCTGCAGTCAAGCACAGACTGGAAATCCACGATTTCATCATCGAAAACAACATAGATTGCCTCTTCATTACGGAAAGTTGGCTAACATCCGACTGCAATATCATCCTAACTGAATTGGTGCCTGAGAACTACAGCATCCTAACCGAGCATAGAATAGGAAAAAAAGGAGGAGGCCTAGCAGTGATCTTCAAATCGCACCTTGCCTTCACCAAACCAACTTCACAGAACTCAGTGCCTTTAATGGAGACGCTCCCCCTGCATCTTCAAACAACACCCAAGACACCATTCACATATTACTATGCTACAGACCACCAGGACCAAAGACCAATCTCCTTACACCACTCACTGAACTCATTTCAATGCACACCCTGAAAACCAAAAACCTTCTGGTACTTGGACTTCAACCTTTGGGCAAACTCTACCCAAGACCCTATTGCGACAGCCTGCATCAACCAACTGGAATAACTAGGTCTTCAACAGCTGATAAATACTCCCACCCATGTTTCAGGACACACTCTAGACCTCATCTTCGAACAGAATATGGACATCAACATATTCAACAACACACCACTACCATGGACGGACCACCACGCTATCAAATTTAAAATCACCTTTAACACCACCCTCCAAAAACAGAAACATGCAAAAAACAACACACTGGAACAGATCTCAGAAGAGACTGCACTCTAAACTCTTCAAAACCACATTATCAAACAAAATACAATCGTTAAACTTAAACCTCTCAACGGAACAAACACTCAACTCCCTAAACAAGGCACTACTACAAACAGCAGACTCAGTAGCGCCAAAACGCAGAACACTCATCCACAAAAAAAACTCGAGATGGTTTAATGGCACTCTCACCCTACTCAAGCAGGAACGTAGAAGAGCTAAAAGAGCATGGAGAAGAAATCCTACCAAGGAAAACCATACAAACTACAAAGTACTCACTGTGAAATACCACAAAGCAATCTTCACAGCCAAAAAAGAAAATTTCTCGAATACCATCTCAACTGCCTTAAACCGGCCGCGGGAACTTTTCAAAATAGTCGCCCAAATCAATGAACCCGACCTGCTTAGAGCCCCCAGCAAACAATACTCAAGAATTCTGCAATGAGTTATCAAATTTCTTCATCGACAAAATCGACAACATCCGGAAATCAATCCAACAGAAAAAAACAACCAACCTTACCCAACCAAAGCAAAAAGAGGACATCAACACGAACATCACACAACCGCCAGACTTCTTCTTGACCCCGATCACCACTGACACGACTAAAAGCATTATGAGAAACCTTCGAGACAGCACATCACCAAATGACATCATTCCCACGAAACTCCTGAAAGAATGCGCCGACATCCTGGCTCCCACTATAACACACCTCATAAATCAGTCATTCAAAGAAGGAATTGTGCCAACCACCCTTAAGCAAGGCACCGTCAAACCCCTGCTAAAGAAACCCAATCTCGACCCTAAGGATCCTAACCACCGCAGACCGATAACAAGCCTTAACACCATCTCCAAGATTATGGAGAAAGCGGTAGTACAACAGCTACAACGCCACCTGTACACACATCAACTTCTGGACACTCTACAATCAGGCTTCCGCCCTGGCCATGGCACAGAAACGGCACTTCTAAAAATATGGGATGATGCCCTTGAAGCAGCAGATGACTGAGTGCAGCATTTGATACAGTGGACCACAATACTCTACTTGTCCACCTCACAGAAGTTGCAGGAGCCACAGATTCTAGTCTAAAATGGTTTGCATCCTTCTTAGAGAATCCCTCTCAGACAGTGAAACTTGGAGCATTCACCTCTGATACCCAGACAATCTCCTGTGGAGTACCTCAGTATTCACCCTTGTCGCCAGTGCTATTCAACATCTACATCCGCCCACTCCTCAAAATCATCAAAAAATCAGACCTCTGCTTCCACTCATACGCTGAAGATACCCAAATCTACTTTTGCATCACCGGACAAAAAGACCACCATCAGCAACTAGAGAAATGCCTCACTTTGATAGATGACTGGCTGACCAATAGTTCCCTCAAACTCAGCGGGTCAAAAACAGATCTTCTCTTCCTACACGCTAACCAAAATCCCAAAACCAAGACTCCATGGACACCTCCCACCATCTTTGGACAGACCATCTCTCCGAGCACCAAAGCCAAGAGTGTTGGAGTTATCTTTGACTCAGAAATGACAATAGACGCACAAATAGGATCAGTAGTTAGCGGATCTCACCATCTCCTGCGCCTGCTATGCAGACTCATTCCCTTTATCCCAGAAGAGGACAAAGCAGCAGTAGTTGGAACAATCAATTCCTGTCTCGACTACGCAAACTCACTCTACATAGGTTTACCCCAATATCAGCTTACGCGCCTACAGGCCATTCAAAACGCAGCGGCAAGACTGCTAACACGAAAAAAACCCTGGGAGTCCATCTCCCCATCCCTGAGGAGCCTACATTGGCTAACGGTAAAGAATCAGATTACATTCAAGACCCTCTGCCTCACCCGCAAATGCATACAAGGTAACGCCCCTCAATACCTCTGAGAGAAAATAAAACACTACACACCCAATCACAATCTGCGATCATCCAACCAAAACCTCCTCCTCGTTCCCAAATACCGCTACAAAGCAAGGGGAGAACGCAGATTCGCAGTCCAGGGACCTCGGCTATGGAAAACACTCTTCTGACTCACATCCGCATGGAAGAAAACCATCTGGCCTTCAGGAAAAAACTCAAAACCTTCCTCTTC
Organism: Lithobates clamitans; assembly: GCA_037952925.1. NCBI lineage: Eukaryota > Metazoa > Chordata > Amphibia > Anura > Ranidae > Lithobates > Lithobates clamitans. Next base: position 10,835,776 of record JBBGZY010000081.1, read on the forward strand.
TAAGAAGCTGTTCAACACAAAACGCATTTAGCGCCTTGAGGCGATTCAGTTCGCATTTGCAGCGCTTTACAATTCATTCATTCATTCATTCATTCATTTAACTGAGGAAACGGTGGTCGGACCTCAAATTAAGGGAGCACTTACTTACTTCTATTAAAAAAAGTTTGTTGTCTAGATGGGTTTGTAACTAGAATGAAATGCAAACTAGATTCTGTGTAAGGAGAGGACACTCAGCAGCTGTTTACACATCTGGACACTGGAGCACTAGTGTGGGACACCAGAACACCCTTTTTATTAGGGGGGCACACACAGGTGCTCCAGTGGATACTAGGGGTGTCTCCATCTGTGAAGCTTGCATAAAACAGGTAAGTATTTAAGCTTTACAAAGGACAAAAAAAATTCTTCAGCTTGGAACTCTGCCAAAACAGACAATCTCACCCCACTTCCAAGCAATATTTCATATTCCTATTTCTGCCATCAAATGTTTGCTAAGTATACCTATTTTTTCACATAGGGGAGAAAAGACTCGGAGGACACCACTCATCTGAGGAGACCAGGGACCTCCACACCTCAGGAAGAAGGGGAAAACACCCAAACCCAAACAGAGGAGGAGGAGGGAGACGTTGTAAAAATTGTCACCACACAGGTGAGTGTCTGCGACCACAGCCTCAGGTAATAGATGTATGCCTGCATATTTATAATACATGGTTTTTGTTTTTTTTTGTAGGTGATCGGGATGTTGTGGAAGAGGAATGTCATTTCACCAGTGAAAGTGCCCAGATCCTAATCGGGGAGATAATGTGGTGTAATAGAGATTTAGAAAACCTAAAGGAAAACATCAATGATGTTCAAAGCAAAATGGAAGATAGATAGATAGTCAATAGTTTTGCTGTGGACCCAAACTCTCTGCAAATAATATATATTTGCAGCTCTTACACAACATAACGTAGGGTGGCAATCACCTTTGCTCCAGACTAATGGTTTCACGCATTGCAGTGTCCTGTTTTTGGATATGTGGCGTAACAGCAGGTAGCAGTTCCTGAAAAGCACTCATCACTCATTCTCAAAACATTTCTAAAATCATTTGGGTTGATTTCCTGGAGTTCTTGAAGCAGAGACATTTGAGTTATTTCCACGGTTGAGGGACCATTCCTTACACCATGTTCTTCGCCGTTTCTTTTTTTTTTTTATCAGGACATTTTAAATAGCCACAATATCAAGAACAGCTACTGGAATGCTGGAGTCTTGCATTTCTGCTATAGAGAAATCCATTTTGTCAGAACAAACATGGACAACGACCCGAAAATTCCACAGAACTACGATTGTGCACGCTCAAGGCATAGCTAGAAGAGGGGTCATGCTTTACATCACTGCCAATTACACTCTAGTCCATGGGTATGCACACGGGAAGTTGCATTGTGTTGTACAAGCATTTTCATATCTCTAGTAAGCTATTGGTTTTTGATATGAGACTAGCAAGCAAAAAAACGGAGGATCTTTCGTCTGATTTTCTCATCATGTATACTAGCCATAAGAAGTTACATGCAAAGGTTTGCAACTTTTTATCTTTACTGAATTAAAACATTTAAATAAAGTTGCTTTTTAAAGGAGGTGTCTGGACCCTGCAGGACTAACTGTGGCATGGCATATGTTTGTCAGAGCAATCAATCTTTCCACACCAAGGTATTGTAATTCCTATCCTTAGCACCTGGACTCCCCCAGTCACCATCTAAACCTGGATGGGCTGCTTGCAATCAAACTACCGGTATTTTACATGCTGTGTTCTTAAGCAGTTTAAACTGGAACGGATCTGAGGAGACTGGCATCTTGTTTACTTCACAGCCATAAATAACAGTTCCCAGCTGTCACCTTAGATGTTTCTGGCTCTCAGATGCTTTACTGTGATTGGCTGAGAAGCTGGCTACATTCTCCCCACAGGTACCAATCTCAGCACACGGGATCTTTCTGAATTCACTGAGCAGAACCTGTCTCCCCTCTCTACTCAGGCATCCTTACATTTACATTTACACAAGTAGCATAAAATAGATTCAATGTTATTTCAGAAGAAGCATAGCAATTTTGTAAAAAATGTTTATAAAGTTCACATGCCTTTAACGGTCCTATGCATTTAAAAGGATTGTAAAATAAATTAGGAGCTAGACCACTTGATCTCCCTTATACTAACTTCTGACAATCTTAAAGCAGACTGGGCCCTTACAACAAATAATTCTGTCTGTCTATTTTAGTAGATCCGCCAATTTGTATATTAGCAGCAGGGTGATATAACACCCTCCTGTACAAACTCCACCCATTGTGCAATGTAATAATGTAATGTAATATTTATAAATTTAAAAATATATATATACGTTTAAATTGTACAGATCACTAAACAAGAGAAATAAGAGATGGTTTCATGTTTCCTGGACCATGAAGAGCCCTTTAACTGCTCATCCCTTCCCCTTACAGTTCTCTAGCTACATTTAGACACAAATGTCATGAGCTTGCTAGCAGAGGGAAACAAAATAAGAAACAGGTTATCACAATTTCTACATTTTGTGACTTGGTGCTGCACCTTCTAAGCTGCTGCCCTAGGCGATGATCTGTGAGTGCCCTTATGGGAAATACAGCTCTAATTAAGAGCCCTCACAGCTTTGGAATATGGTTGACAAGTTATATCTGCTGATCTAAACAGCTTTGCCCTTAGAAGCCACACAGATGCTGTTTGTGTTTAAAGAACATACAGTACACATTGCACAATTAAAAAAAAAAAAAAATAGAAAGAAAATATGTTTTATGTGAAACACAAGAACCAATTCTGAAGTAAAGCTATGGGATTGCTCATTATATGTGTATATTGGTGTACCAAGTTCCAGTCCACGGCAACCTCAACATGGAAACTACCAAACACTCATTTTATGTAATCAAAACATATACCACCCTATTATATACATAATCTAAACCCTATTTAATGTGTTACTAAACCTAGGACCCTGCATTTACTATATCTGGTCTCCCACAGTACATAGACTATGGAAATGCAATAGTTTTAGTAAATATAAACTGCTAAATACCTTTTCTCATCAGCAGTATATAGCAGTATTGTGACTTCTATCAGTGTGGTTATAGCTTGTAGGATGAGTTGTCATTCTCCTCTGACTGTCCTATGAGGCTACAGGATCCCTAACCCTCTGTCTGGACAGTGCTGGTCACATGCACCCTCCCAAGAAAAAAAAAAACTCTCTAGCAACACACACCAAATGGAGCATATGCAGAATGACTCCAAGGCTCTGTTCTGTCAGGAGATGGTTAGGGACAGTGGAAGGAGGAGAGGATCAGAATAGACAGGATCAAACAGCCTTTTTACACAATGCAGAGGATTAACTCCTTAGGTTCCACAGTGAATATTACAAGCATGTTGTGACTTTAGTAACACTTTAAGGTGATTGTCAAGATAAACATTTGTGAAGAAATATACTTTATTAATAAAATTAATAGAAAAACTATTTATACTTATGTAAAGTAGCCCTCAGAGATCACTAGTCGTGTAAATACTTACATATACAAAGATAAATCTATATGAAAAAATTTTAGACGTTGCGCAAAAGTCTTAAATACTGCTTTCATCGCCAGGATCTAAAAGGTACTATGTTTCTTTAAATTCACTTGTGCGTAGCAAAGTAATAACCAAACATGTGGGCAGTTCCCACTCTGATAATATACAGAATTAAATTATTTATAAGGCCCCTTTCACAGGATCGGACCGTTCAGGTCCGCCTGTCAGTTTTGACGGCGGACCTGAACGGGTGCTCCATGTTAGCCTATGGAGCGACGGATGTCAGCGGAGACATGTCCGCTGACATCCGACCCCGTCCGATCCGCTAAAAGCAGATGGATGGCCCTACGTCCAGATCCGTCGCTGGCGGATCGGTTGAGATCTGACGAAAACTGACATCCTGTCCGTTTTCGTCCGATCTCTCCATAGGCAGCAGCGGCGCCTGACAAGCCCCTTCCCGCTCAGTTTGCAGAGAGGGACCTGTCATCCGCCGCCTCAGCGGAGATCAACAGACTGATCTCCCGCTGAGCCGGCGGACCGAGTCGGGCTCCATGGAAACGGAGTCCTCCTCGTATGAATGAGGCCTAAGTCAAAAGTGGGACGCATTTTATGTAAACTTGACCAGCACTAATTAAAGGATAAGTTCAACCTTCATGTTACATGTTACATCCATACTCAGGCCAGACAGTTACACACAGAGTCTGCATGAGCCCTGCATTGCACCCATAATCTGCTGATCGTGGGTGCAATGCTTTCCAGGCTTCCAATAAAAAAATAATAAATGCACATTTTTTTACCTGCAAAAAAGATGTGCATTTATTTATTTTTCTTTAAAAAGGTGAACTTATCCTTTAAGCCTTCACCATCATCCATTAGCAATGTAGCAAACTAGTGCCAATGACGTTCTATTCTTTAATTCTTTTAAGATTGACTGCAATCTCAGCACATTCTGAACATATAGTTCCATAGGGTTGAGAGTGAACTTCTGCCTTTTTTTATAGTATATGTCTATAAATAAAAATAAAGCTGTGTGTGGCAGTAATGAGCATGTAATGAGCAGGATCTTCTATGTCTGTTCCTTGAGATGGAGATGGAAGATAGCTAGCTGGATCCAGAGGGTAGAAGACATTAGTAAAATGGAAGATTTAGTTCTCACGACGAGGCAACAGCAAGAAAAATACAAAGAGACATGGGCACTATGGCATCAATTCATCGTCTCTTCAGAAGGTATTGACCTAAGGGCTTCCTGATGAAGCTAATACCCCAAATAAGATTAGACCCAGAGGCCGTCCTGAATCAACCAGGGCCCCCCCTCCCAATCTCCTTCCATTCCTATTCCACCCCCCCTCACCTCCCCCTCCCCTCTTGTCTTCCACACCCCTGGCCCCCTCCCCTCCTCATCCCCCTGCCTCCGAAGTTGGAATCCACTTGGATGGGGCGAGAGGCGGCTGGATGTTGGGAGGGAGGAGAGGAGGGACGAGGAGGGTCCAGGGTCTTCCAACCTGCATCACCTTTGAATAAGAAAATTACTGCTGAAGAGGGCCTCCTGCCCTGCAATATAAATTTCAGAGGTATCTGTTACTTGAAGAATAGCTATGATTTGGAGGATGTATATGGACCCTGTTTTATCTCTCCCTCCATGTGTTGATATTGACTATGTTAAACCCCCTCCCTCTTGAAAGTTATATGTATGTCTATGCCTATTGTTTTAGCCCATGTTGGGCATTAATAAAACTTATATTTGAAAAAGAAAAGAAGCTTCTGGAAATAGTATTAATCAGGAAGGAGGAAGGGAGGCCACATGTGTGCTGGTGTGAATATTGCTGGTCCCAGCATGTAAGTCTTTGGAAGGGAAGCCTCTGGAAACCTTTCTATTCATGAAGGAGGTGAGGAGGAGTAGCCCCAAGTCACTGGATATACAGTATGACATGTCCTAAGGAAGGAGCAAGAAAAACTACAGCTGCGCTGGACAGAAGAATGCTGCTATTGTTAGAATTAGAAAATTTGCTGCAGGATTGGCTGGTCATGATCCCACAAGGAGCAAATAGTTTAGACTGCATAGTACATTAAAAAAGGCCAGAATTGCTGTAGTCCATGGCCATATTATTGTTACTGCTTCTGATATTACAGCTAATGTAAGTGACTTGGGTACACTGGAACTTTGGAATGTTAAAACCCTAGGTTGTTGGCACTTATTTATATCCAACAAACTTGGAGGACTGCTGAACTGTAAGTGTGGACAAGGTGGATCCCGGTAGTCGTGGCGTAGTTGGCAGGATAGCTTCACCTGTTTAAAATGGATTTTGCAAAATGCAACTGCTACTCTATTATGGTGACCCTGAGAGGCATTCTTTTTCTTGTCGCAAAATTTGAGGGCCCCAACCTGTTACTAGAGGACTGGCCCAAGAGACTAGAAAGCATGTATATTGTGCCCTGGGAGTTTTAAGCAAAGCCAGTCCTTAATGAAAGAAAGGAAGATGCCCAATGGTCAGTGTTTCTCTGACCTTTAGAGAAAAGCGTAACCCTGAATGACACGTATGTTGAGTAAGTTATATGGCGACACCTCATCTGCTGCTGTAGTACACAAACACTTCTTTTCCCAGTTCCAGAGGTAAGGGGTACCGCTCACTCAGTTTGACAATGCCTTGCGGGAGATTATGGTGATGCTGCAAAGGAAGAGCACAAACTACATGGAGACTGACTGGTTACTACATGATCAGTGTCTATTTGGACTGAGAAATGTTGACCTTGACCTTGCTATGACCTTCCACCAGCTGTAAAAAGAGACAGAGAAATGGGATAAGGAAGAGAGATTTAAGCCCCATACCAGCATACCTGTAACACTGCATGTTTATCACGCACCTGGTAGCAGAGCCTAAAATGATGAGGAAGGCCTCTCTTACACCTCTGACTCTGGGCACCTGGTAGTGTGAACAGAAGGCGCAGGAGTGCAGAGTGGCACGTATACCTGTAGGTCTTGCCAGTAGCAGAGCGAGTATCCACACCAGGCAGGAGAGGCTGTCAGTAGTCTTCAGTGAAGCAGGTGGGCTGGTAGACAGCTGGTGAATGTCAGACTGAACCAGGCTGGTACTGGCGACAGTGGGCAGGTGAGGCATGAACTGGTGCCAGATACAAGAACATATTTGGGGGGCACACCATACAATGCGTTTAAATTCTAGATGGTGCTGCTATAAGACCTACAAACAGTACAAAATATTTTACAGCGCACACATACAAGAATTTCATTTCCTGCAGGGCTAGTTAAAAACACCTGAACATATTCAAAAAATACGGGTGTTTGGTCAAACTATATGGTCATATATTGCTAAGCCCACTCACTGCGACAAAGTACCCCGAATTAGTGGGTCCTACTCTAGTAATAGAAAGGAAGATCCTTTGTCTCAACCATGGGAGCTAAACTCCTCTATGTGGGAGAACTGAAGGGGATACATCCTATACACCGGTGGCCACTAAATAAGAGGTAATGAGGAGGGGGAGGGGTGCTCCAGCCCAAAAGACCTGGTCAGGGCCTATTACAATATACAAGAACATATTTGGGGGGCACACCATACAATGCGTTTAAATTCTAGATGGTGCTGCTATAAGACCTACAAACAGTACAAAATATTTTACAGCGCACACATACAAGAATGACATTTCCTGCAGGGCTAGTTAAAAACACCGGAACATATTAAAAAAATACGGGGGTTTGGTCAAACTATATGGTCATATAGTGCTAAGCCCACTTACTGCGACAAAGTACCCCGAATTAGTGGGTCCTACTCTAGTAATAGAAAGGAAGATCCTTTGTCTCAACCATGGGAGCTAAACTCCTCTATGTGGGAGAACTGAAGGGGATACATCCTATACACCGGTGGCCACTAAATAAGTGGTAATGAGGAGGGGGAGGGGTGCTCCAGCCCAAAAGACCTGGTCAGGGCCTATTAAAATATACAAGAACATATTTGGGGGGCACACCATACAATGCGTTTAAATTCAAGATGGTGCTGCTATAAGACCTACAAACAGTACAAAATATTTTACAGCGCACACATACAAGAATGACATTTCCTGCAAGGCTTGTTAAAAATACCTGAACATATTCAAAAAATACGGGGGGGTTTTGTCACACTATATAGTCATATAGTGCTAAGCCCACTTACTGCGACAAAGTACCCTGAATTAGTGGGTCCTACTCTAGTAATAGAATGGAAGATCCTTTGTCTCAACCATGGGAGCTAACCTCCTCTATGTGGGCGAACTGAAGGGGATACATCCTATACACTGGTGGCCACTAAATAAGAGGTAATGAGGAGGGGGAGGGGTGATCCAGCCCAAAAGACCTAGTCAGGGCCTATTACAATATACAAGAACATATTTGGGGGGCACACCATACAATGCGTTTAAATTCAAGATGGTGCTGCTATAAGACCTACAAACAGTACAAAATATTTCACAGCGCACACATACAAGAATGACATTTCCTGCAAGGCTTGTTAAAAATACCTGAACATATTCAAAAAATACGGGGGGGTTTTGTCACACTATATAGTCATATAGTGCTAAGCCCACTTACTGCGACAAAGTACCCTGAATTAGTGGGTCCTACTCTAGTAATAGAATGGAAGATCCTTTGTCTCAACCATGGGAGCTAACCTCCTCTATGTGGGCGAACTGAAGGGGATACATCCTATACACTGGTGGCCACTAAATAAGAGGTAATGAGGAGGGGGAGGGGTGATCCAGCCCAAAAGACCTAGTCAGGGCCTATTACAATATACAAGAACATATTTGGGGGGGCACACCATACAATGCGTTTAAATTCAAGATGGTGCTGCTATAAGACCTACAAACAGTACAAAATATTTTACAGCGCACACATAAAAGAATGACATTTCCTGCAGGGCTAGTTAAAAACACCTGAACATATTCCAAAAATTTTTGTCATGAATGCTGCTGCCAAACTCATCCACCTTACTAACCGCTCAGTGTCTGCCACCCCTCTCTGCCAACCCCTCCACTGGGATCCACTCACCCAACGAATAAAGTACTAACAACAACTTACAAAGCCATACAAAGCCCCCAGCTTCATCACTAACCTGGTCTCAAAATATCAACCAAACTACTCTCTTCTGTCCTCCCAAGATCTCCTGCTCTCTAGCTCCCTTGTCACCTCCTCCCATGCTCACCTCCAGGACTTCTCCCGAGCTTCTCCCCTCCTTTGGAACTCCCTACTCCAATCTGTCAGAATCTATCCATCTTTAAACGATCCCTGAAAATCCTTTTCTTTAAAGAAGCCTTTACCTGTTGTATCACTTGACCCTCCCTCTTAGATTGTAAGCTGTACTGAGCATGGCCCTCTTGTTCCTCTTGTTTCAAATTGTATTGGAATTGTAATGTCTGCCTTCATTTTATAAAGCGCTGCGCAAACTGTTGGTGCTATATAAATCCTGTATAATAATAACAATAAAGTTGCCAGAGAGTGCCTAAATCTTGCACCCAAGGCTCAGTATGGTAGGATATAGGCCTGGTACTCTGGTTGGCAAAGCACAGTAGCAGTTAGATTTTTTAAGGAAAGGGGCCTGAAGAGGGCTGGGTTTTCTAAACACATTATGGAGTGTGTTTTAACTTACCATGTCACTCTGTGTCAGATTTCAAGCATAGCTCAGTATATGAAAGCCTTACAGAGGGTGATAAAATCAGCACAGAAAATTATAGGTGTAGACCTGTCCAGTATTTTGGAGCTTGGGAATAGGAGGTGTCTTTGGAGAGTTCACATTATTGTTGGGGAGAGTTTTCATTCAAGCTCTGATTTGTTTAAATTCTCATGTATTTGGTAGTAGACTAGTAGAGTTTTGAGGAGTATTGCCTCCTATACTTTTAGTATTTAAATTCCTTAAGAATGTTTTTAGTCTGTTGAATGTATGCATAGTATAGGATATGATGGCCGTATTATACAAAGTTGTACAGCAATCCAGACCACTGTCTTGTGCGGTGAAAATATAATCCCAAGTTTAATGAACGTACTGTATATACAGTATGTGGCAGTTTAACAGCAGAAGAGGAAAGTGCAAAATTGTTTACATTTCACCATATACTTATACAATTATTATCAACCAAACACACATGTAAACCTTTGGATCTCCAAGAATGTGAATTTCCAGAGGACAGTCTAATTGCTTAGCTATAACAAGCTCACTTATAGGAAGAAAACCTCCCAGAGGCTATCTTGCTTGTCCCTACATAACAAACTATAGCTTTCACATATCTAAAAATACAAACAGAAAAAATACCACCCTTGTGCATATCAATAAAGTTATAAAAATAGTGAAAGCTGCAAGCACCCACGTGAGAGATATTTATCACAGTCAAAAATCTTATGAACAATGTGCTGTGCTACACCAACAGAATGAATGTCTTTCATAAAAGTCCAAGTACAAAATTAATCCCAAGTGAAAGATGAAATGCAAAAATTCTTCTTTAAAACAAATGAAACCAAGCAAACCGAAACCAAGCAGAAGAACAGAAGAGCCTTCACCACATAGCGCAGACCACCACCAAATGAGTCAGATGTATGCTTACCATGTGGCAAGGGCCTTCCACCTAAAGAAAGGTGAAACAGGCAATTTGTCAGAAACCATGAACCAGACTGAGACAGAAGTACAGTAAAATCACACTGTTTATTAATAAAAATAAAAAGGTAAATAGAGTAAGCGTAGTCAAAGCATAGCCAAAGTCCAGTAACCAGCGCACGTAGATCTGCGGGCACGCGTGGGTCTGCGAGCGCACGTAGGTCTGCGAGTGCACGTAGGTCTGTGGGTGCACGTAGTTCTGCGAGTGGTCTGCAAATACACGTAGGTCTGCGAGTGCACGTAGTTCTGCGAGTGGTCTGCGAGTGCACGTAGGTCTGCGAGTGCACGTAGTTCTGCGACTGTTCTGCGAGTACACGTAGGTCTGCGAGTGCATGTAGGTCTGCGACTGTTCTGCGAGTGCACGTAGGTCTGCGACTGTACCTGTGTATTGTCTTGAGTATTAATGTCAGGAAGCTAGTTGTTAGGTCATTTGGACAGGGTATAATCCCCAATCCTCATTAAATTTAATAGGTAAGATGCCCGGCGGTGGGGAGAGGCGACATCTTGCGGCATGTATGTATTTCTTGATCATCCGATGGAGGGCGAATACTGCTGTGCAAAATGTAAGCACATTGTTTCCCTGGAAGCCCAGGTTCTGAATCTGGGGAAGCAACTGTCAGCACTGAGAAATCCCTCTATACTAAAGGAGAGCCAGGAATGTACACGGCAGGTGCTGGCCGGGGCCAGCACAGAAGTGGGTGGAGACAAAGAGGTGCAGGCACTAGCAAAGAGTAGATGGGTGACAGTCAGGAAGGGTAGAGGGGGAAGTGCCAGGGAGGCCGATTCAGGACTGGAGCATCCCAATAAGTACACTCCATTGAGTGACATTGGTGAAACCAGTCAGGGACCAGCACTGCTGGAGCTGAGGAACTCTCCTAGCTGCCGGGGGAAGAACTCCTCCAGTGAGAGTGGGGGGGGCAGCGAAGGGAAAGGAAAGACAGATTCTGGTGGTAGGGGACTCAATTCTTAAAAGGACAGAGAGGACAATCTGTAACAAAGACCTGAAGCACCGAACAGTATGTTGTCTACCGGGCGCTCGGGTTCGGCACATCACGGATCTGGTGGACAGATTACTGGGAGGGGCTGGGGAAGGCCCAGCTGTCATGGTGCCTGTTTGCACCAATGACAAAGTCAGAGGCAGATGGAGTGTCCTAAAGAACGATTTTAGGGACTTAGGAGCTAAATTGCGAAAAAAGGACCTCCAAGTTAGTATTCTCAGGAATACTACCGGTACATCGAGCCACACCAGAAAGGCAGAGGGAGATTAGGGAAGTAAACAAGTGGCTGAAGAGCTGGTGTAGTAAGGAGGGGTTTGGGTTCCTGGAGGACTGGGCCGACTTCTCAGTCGATAACTGGTACTATAGAAGGGACGGACTGCACCTAAATGATGAGGGTGAAGATCAGCTGGAAATGAAGGTGGCCAAAAAGTTAGAGGGGTTTTTAAACTAGGTGATGGGGGGGGGGGGTACAGAGGTAGAGATAGTCAGCACCGAACATATTCCAGAGGGTAGTATTGGGGGTATTAGTGGTAGGTTGACCAAAGCACAAAAACCCAAGGTAAGTATAGTAGCAAGTCCTAGTTGCAATCTCGGAACACCCAATATGAGGACAATATGTGACCGGTCTAAACTATGTGGCATGTTCACCGATGCCAGTAGCATAGCAGACAAGATGGGTGAACTAGAGATACTGTTGTACGAGGAGGATTTGGATTTTGTGGGAATTTCAGAGACCTGGTTCAACAGCTTTCATGATTGTCTGGCAAACATTCAAGGGTATACCCTTTACCGCAAGGATAGAGAGGGTAAAAAAGTAGGAGGGGTATGCCTATATATCAAGAATAATGTACAAGTGAATGTGAGAGATGACATCACTGAGGGAGCTAGGGAGGAGGTGGAATCCTTATGGGTAGAGCTTCAAAGGAAGGAAGCTAAGGGGAAAATAATACTGGGAGTATGCTATAGGCCCCCTAACCTGGGGGAGGAAGTGGAGACAGATCCCCTTTCACAATTTGGATTAGCAGCAAGGATGGGAAGTGTTATCATAAAGGGGGATTTTAATTATCCAGACATAGACTGGGCGGAGGGAACCGCCCATTCATTTAAGGCTCGCCAGTTCCTTAATGTCTTGCAGGACAATTTTATGGGTCAGATGGTAGACGCTCCAACTAGAAATAAAGCATTACTGGATCTACTGATTACCAACAATACAGACCTGATCACGGATGTGGAAATACAGGGCAATTTAGGTAACAGCGATCACAGGTCAATTTGTTTCAGTATGAATCACACAAATAGGAAACATAAAGGGAATACAAAGACACTGAATTTCAAAAGAGCCAACTTTCCTAAACTACAAACTTTGCTAAAAGGCATAAATTGGGATAAAATATTAGGAACAAAGAACACGGAGGAGAGATGGGTTTGCTTGAAGAGCATATTAAATAAGGGCATTAGCCAATGCATCCCATTGGGTAATAAATTTAAAAGAACGAACAAAAGTCCTGGATGGCTTAACTCCAATGTAAAAATGCATATAAAAGCAGAGGAGAAGGCCTTCAAAAAATACAAGGTTGAGGGATCATCATCAGCATTCAGACTTTATGCAGAATGCAACAACAAATGTAAGGGTGGAATTAGAACGGCTAAGATAGAACATGAAAGACACATAGCGGAGGAGAGCAAAAAAAATCCCAAGAAATTCTTTAAGTTTGTAAACAGTAAAAAAGGGAGGACAGACCCATAAAGAATGAGGAAGGACATCTGGTTACAAAGGATGGGGAGATGGCGAAGGTATTGAATTTATTCTTCTCCTCAGTCTTCACGAGTGAATCGGGGGCTTCAGTAACCAAAACTGCAGTGTTTATCCTCATGACACAACACAGGAAGGACCTCCATGGTTAACAGAGGACAGAATTAAAATTAGACTTGAGAAACTTAACATTAATAAATCAGCGGGACCAGATGGCTTGCATCCGAGGGTACTTAGGGAACTCAGTCAAGTGATTGCCAGACCGTTGTTCCTAATTTTTACAGACAGTCTACTGGCTGGAATAGTACCAGCAAATTGGAGAAAAGCCAATGTAGCACCAATATTTAAAAAGGGCCCAAAATACATCCCTGGGAATTACAGACCAGTTAGCCTAACATCAATACTATGTAAACTCTTGGAGGGTATGATAAGGGACTATATACAAGATTTTAGTAAAGAGAACGGTATCATTAGCAGTAATCAGCATGGATTCTTGAAGAATCGTTCTTGCCAAACCAATCTACTAACCTTCTATGAGGAGGTGAGTTGCCATCTAGATCAAGGAAGGCCCGTAGATGTGGTGTATCTGGATTTTGCAAAAGCATTTGACACAACTGGCTACAAGGGCAAGTTTAGAGGGTGGTGATAAATGGGGAGTACTCGGAATGGTCAGGGGTGGGTAGTGGGGTTTCCCAGGGTTCTGTGCTGGGACCAATCCTATTTAATTTGTTATAAACGACCTGGAGGATGGGATAAAGAGTTCAATCTTTGTATTTGCAGACGATACTAAGCTAAGCAGGGCAATAACTTCTCTGCAGGATGTGGAAACCTTGCAAGTAGATCTGAACAAATGAATGCGGTGGGCAACTACATGGCAAATGAGGTTCAATGTAGAAAAATGTAAAATAATGCATTTGGGTGGTGAAAATATGAATGCAATCTATACACTGGGGGGAGAACCTCTGGAGGAATCTAGGATGGAAAAGGATCTGGGGGTCCTAGTAGATGATAGCATGCAATGCCAAGCTGCTGCTAACAAAGCAAATGGAATATTGGCATGCATTAAAAAGGGGATCAACTCCAGAGATAAAACAATAATTCTCCCACTCTACAAGAATCTGGTCAGGCCGCACCTAGAGTATGCTGTCCAGTTCTGGGCACCAGTCCTCAGGAAGGATGTACTGAAAATGGAGCGAGTACAAAGAAGGGCAACAAAGCTAATAAAGGGTCTGGAGGATCTTAGTTATGAGGAAAGGTTGCGAGCACTGAATTTATTCTCTCTGGAGAAGAGACGCTTGAGAGGGGATATGATTTCAATATACAAATACCATACTGGTGACCCCATAATAGAAATAAAACTTTTTTGCAGAAGAGAATTTAACAAGACTTGTGGCCACTCATTAAAATTAGAAAAAAAGAGATTTAACCTTAAACTACGTAGAGGGTTCTTTACTGTAAGAGCGGCAAGGATGTTGAATTCCCTTCCACGGGTGGTGGTCTCAGCGGGGAGCATCGATAGCTTCAAGAAACTATTAGATAAGCACCTGAATGACTGCAACATACAGGGATATACAATGTAATACTGACACATAATCACACATAGGTTGGACTTGATGGACTTGTGTCTTTTTTCAACCTCACCTACTATATATCTACATACAATATCCGCATTCTTTCAGGAAGCTTTTGACTAGATGGCCAATGCTCCCACACATACATATAGAGAAGAAAGCACTGTTTTAATATAATAAAATGTCACTCACGTGAAATACAGGAACAATCTCAGCGGGTAACAATGGCGTTTGCCGTCACTTCAGGTATACGTGATGACGTAAGCACGCCACTCCGCCCAAAGCACCCGATGGAGCCAACACTGACTAAACATGTTGGACGGAGTCTAGTGATCACTGTAAGAGAAAGGTACACTGTGTTGTGCGGGCTGGAGGAGATCTAGGATTACCAGTGGCTTTGAAGAATCAGACACAGGCAGTGCGGCTTCTTCCCCTATGCCTTGCACTTTAAATGGTGATTTTGCCTTGTTCTCATGTGAGCGTATTAGCTTTATCTTTGTGATATAATAAATATTTTCTACAAAGAGCACAAAGTGTTTCCTTTTGTCTTTCTGAGCCTATATGCCTGTTATATTACTTAAAAATGGGATCCATTATGGAATGCTAAAGCCTGACCCTAGTATTTAGGCTAGGTTCACACTGCTGCAGTAAGATTTTGATCCCACTTTCAGTGTGATTATGTAGTGCTTCTTGGATGCAACTTGGACCCAACTTTGATGCATCTTTGATAAGACACGGACACCATTGAAAACACCACTGAAAACAATGTGTTTTCCCTTACAATTTGGTTGGTCTCTAGTCATATCTAAAATCACACCTGTGTGAACCAGGCCTTCAGGGTGATGTTGACCACGCCCCCTAAAACCTCACAGTCCCAGCATGCCCAAGGACTGTGACATCATAAGGGGTGGGGTCTCTGCCTATATAAGTCACAACGGAGCCCTCAGAGAGCAGTCCAGCCGGAGAGAGCGTTGTGTCAACATCTGGAGAAGAGAAGAGGGAAGAAGCCAAGAAGCCCAGAAGTCCGAACTTCCGCTGGCAAGAGAGCGGCCTGAAGACAGCGGAGGAGCCGGCCGAAGAACTGGAACACCGGGAGAAGAGGCCGGAGAGAGCGGAGAAGAACCAACCGGACGCCAGGAGAAGAGGAACCGGAGGGACCCCCAAAGCCGGAAGAAGACCCCCGAAGCCGGAGGAAGACCCCCCCGGAGCTGTTTAATAAACTATTTTAAAAAACCTGTGTAGTGTGATTTATTATTGACACTTATTCTCTATGTGAATGGGTAGGGGTACCATGTACCCCATACTCATTCACAAAGGGTGGGGGGCCGGGATCTGGGGGCACTCTTATTATAGGGGGCTCCCGGATTCCGATAAGCCCCCCGCCCGCAGACCCCGACAACCAACGGCCAGGGTTGTCGGGAAGAAGCCCTTGTCCTCATCAACATGGGGACAAGGTGCTTTGGGGTGGGGGGGCCCCGCAGGGGGCCCCGCAGGGCGCCCCCTCCCCCAAAGCACCCACCCCCATGTTGAGGGCATGCAGCCTGGTACGGTTCAGGAGGGGGCGCTCGTCCCCACTCCCTTTCCTGACCGGCCGGGCTGCGTGCTCGGATCGGGGTCTGGTATGGATTTTAGGGGGGACCCCACGCCCTTTTTTCGGCATAGGGGGGCTTCCCTTTAAAATCCATACTAGACCTAAGGGCCTGGTATGCCCCGCAACAGGGCTCGCAAGGTGTCAATCTCACCAATAAAAGCGGCAAGATTGACTTCCTTTTCTAGTCCCGTCGCATCTGAGTCACGTTCAAAATGAACGGACTTGTCCATGTGTGGGCAAGTCCGTTCATTCTGAAAGTCTGCCGTAACTCCGGCGAAAGTCCGTCGGAAAGACGGGCGGACTTAGCCCGCCGGAAAGTCCGCTCGTGTGTGGGCAAGTCCGTCCGTTTTAAAATCCGGCACACCTGGCGGACAAAGTCCGTCAGAAAGTGTGCCGGACCAAGTATGCCAGAAAGTCCGATCGTGTATACCTTGCATTAGATGGAAGGCAAAAACAGCCAAGCTGATAACATAATCAAACAGAAGCAAAAACAGCTCCCCTTTGAACTCTGATTTCCTTTAATTTAGAAAGAGAGCTCCCCTAATAAAGAGTACAAGTGGCTGTACCAACACACAGGTCCACTGTTGTATCAAGAACCAAAGCAATGTGAAGCCAATACAGGAGCAACTACAAAGACAAGGAGATTAGAAGTACAGAGATGCAAAGTAGAATGAAAAAAAGGTGAAAACAGTATTTTATTAAAAAAAAAAAAAAGTCACAGCAACTGTTTATGATATGCAGTTAAATATCATTCAGTTTGGGTTTACATATGCTTTAAGCTAAAAATAAGAAACAAAAAAAAAGACTAGCAAAATGCAAATAGGAGCACAAATGGGCTGGATTATTTCACCCTTGTTTTCCTATTTGCTTTCAGCTCTCAACCCAGGCTGATTACAATCACTTGCCTTGATCGCCAAGAGGTATCCCTAGTGGATAATCACACTGGAGTGGAACCAAGCTGCTAGGATTCTTACAATCTATAAAATCTTTAATCAGCAGAAGTGTAACAGGGATGAAAAGACAAGACAAACACAAAAGAAAAAAAAAGTGAAAGAACCGAAGGGGCAGCGAGTGAAATCTAAGAAACAAAGGTTATGATGTAAGATGCTTCAAGGGTTGCAACTGAATATCACATCTTTTCTTTTCCTTTTTTGTATGTTTGCCCTGCTATATGACATGCACCACTTTTATGGAATATATATATATATATATATATATATATATATATACACACACACATACACATGACACTTTGCTACAATGTAAAGTAGTGAGTATACAGCTTGTATAACATTGTAAATTTGCTGTCCCCTCAAAATAACACCCAGCCATTAATGTCTAAACTGTTGGCAACAAAAGTGAGTACACCCCTAAGTGAAAATGTCCAAATTGGGCCCAAAGTATCAATATTTTCTGTGGCCACCATTATTTTTCAGCACTGCCTTAACCATCTTGGGCATGGATTTCACCAGAGCTTCACAGGTTGCCACTGGTGTCCTCTTCCACTGCTCCATGATGATATCACGAAGTTGGTGGATGTTAGAGACCTTGCACTCCTCCACCTTCCATTTGAGGATGCCCCACAGATGCTCAATAGGGTTTAGGTCAGGAGACATGCTTGGCCAGTCCATCACCTTTACCCTCAGCATCCTTAACAAGGCAGTGGTCCTCTTTGAGGTGTGTTTGGAATCCTTATCATGTTGTAATACTGCCCTGTGGCCCAGTCTCGGAAGGGAGGGGATCATGTTCTGCTTCAGTATGTCACAGTTCATGTTGGTATTCATGGTTCCCTCAATGAACTCTAACTCCCAAGTGCCGGCAGCACTCATGCAGCCCCTGACCATGACACTCCCAAAACCATGCTTGACTGTAGGCAAGACCACACTTGTCTTTGTACATCTCACCTGGTTGCCGCCATACATGCTTGACACCATCTGAACCAAATAAGTTTATCTTGGTCTCATCAGACCACAGGACATGGTTCCAGTAATCCATGTCCTTAGTCTGCTTGCCTTCAGCAAACTGTTTGCGGGCTTTCTTGTGCTTCATTTTTAGCAGAGGCTTCCTTCTGGGATGACAGCCATGCAGACCATTTTGATGCAGTGTGCGGCCTATGGTCTGAGCACTGACAGGCTGACCCCCCATCCCTTCAACCTCTGCAGCAATGCTGGCAGCACTCATACGTCTATTTCCCAAAGACAACCTCTTGATATGACGCTGAGCATGTGCACTCAACTTTTGGTCGACCATGGCGAGGCCTGTTCTGAGTGGAACCTATGCTGTTAAACAGCTGTATGGTCTTGGCCATCATGCTGCAGCTCAGTTTTAGGGTATAGGAAATCTTCTTATAGCCTGGGCCATCTTTATGTAGAACAACAATTCTTTTTATCAGATCCTCAGAGAGTTCTTTGCCATGAGGTGCCATGTTAAACTTCCAGTGACCAGTATGAGAGAGTGAGAGCGATAACTCCAAATTTAACACACCTGCTCCCCATTCACACTTGAGACCTTGTAATACTAACGAGTCAGATGACACCGGGGAGGGAAAATGGCTAATTGGGCCCAATTTGTACATTTTCACTTAGGGTTGTACTGACTTTTGTTGCCAGTGGTTTAGACATTAATGGCTGTGTGTTGAGTTATTTTGAGGGGACAGCAAATTTACACTGTTATATAAGCTGTATACTCACTACTTTACATTGTAGCAAAGTGTCATTTCTTCGGTGTTGTCACATGAAAAGATATAATAAAATATTTACAAAAATGTGAGGGGTGTACTCACTTTTGTGAGATACTGTATATATATATATATATATATATATATATATATATATATATATATATATATATACACACACACACACACAGGAAAACCTAAATGTAATAATATGCACTTTTGCTGTCATTTTATGCTGTCTGTTTAGCAATTTAAAGCTTGATAGATGCGGAAAGTTCAAATATGTACTGTTTCTTTTCCTTTTCTAAAATGGAAAATAGCTTGAAGCTCAGCACAGAATGTGTGCAGTATAAACTGGAAAAGTAATCACAGTCACCAGGATAATTAACGCCGCCTGCCTATGTAACTGTGTCAAATGCCACCAGATTTAAGACCATGAAAGAAACATCTGCTGTTGACTTCTGGATTAGAGAGCACAGAGGATGGAGGGCAGATGGTTCCCTTCTTGTTCTCTGGGTCTCATTAGCTATGACACAATGCCCCATACCTTAGTATCTAAAAACTAAGTGCACTGAACTTGTTATTTTTCTATAAACACACAGGTGAGATCCAGAATGCTTACTTACATAAAAGCATGCTGTTACCTTTGGTGAGAGTATAGTCTCAGTTGGATATCATGGCTTCATGTTGTTCTGATGCTACATTAGATTCATAATATATTTACTTTTTCAAGTTTTAAAGTCCATAATCCAGACTGTTTAGAGCTAGCTATACCATAAAAAGTTATTTTATGTTTATGTGCCAAAATTAATTTTTAGTTTTTGATAGAATGTGGACTGCTGTGTCCTCGCTGGGGAGTTTTACCCTCTTTATTGTTCCTGAAGACCAAATATTGATATAAAAAGGTTTATGGAAAGTCACTTGGGCACCACATCCCTAATATGATAAACATAGAGATAACTTATTATAAGTAAAGGGATTTTATAGGTGCCAGCTAAATGGAACACATAGTGAAATGCTTATCACAATATGTATCAATCATTAAAAATGTTCTAAAAATAATTGTTAGGGTACACAGCTGCCTGTAACAATTCCCTTGTACATAGGTTTGTGACATAAATTATACTGTCAAATAAACATATTTAATTTAACTTTTCTGTGACAAAATGATCTTTGATGAAATTGTAACAAGTAGTCTCCTCAGCATGTTTCACAGTGGAAAACGCATTTTAGGAATAAATACTACATGACAAGACTCTAATGTACAAAAACAGACTTACTATATGTAAGGTAAAACATCAATCTGTCAGGGCTGGGCTCAGCCCTTCCTTCTCTGAGCTGGCCACTCAGCTGTCAGCTAACTGCCAGCTCCTATCTCTCCACAGTTACTCAGCTGTTGATGATATCCTGCTCGTCAGTCCTGCCTACTTAAGCCGTCCAGTCAAGAGGAGCTCTGCCTTCGCCTTGGTTAACATCACAGAAATTATCTCCTGTGATCCTGTTCAAGACTTGCTTTGCTGCCATCCTTTCTGGCTCCAGATCCTGCTTGCTGTTCCACTAGATTGATCCCTGACGTTTGGCTTGTCTGACTATCTGTTCCGAACTTTGGCTATGTTTTGACTACGTTTGTTCTTTTTAACTTTTATTATTAAATAAGTGTGATTTAACTGTACTTCTGTCTCACCCTGATTTCATGGTTGTCTTGAGCTACCATGAGTTTGTGGCTTTGTTTAAAAGGGTATTTGACGTTCCCGCATGCTCCACTTCTGCTGTCAAGTGCCTCATTTCCATCAAACAGAGTAGGAAAACTGTTGCTGACAATGCCATTGAATACGGTACTCTGGCAGCAGAGGTTGCGTGGAACAATTAGGCCCTCGTGACTGCTTTTTCTCATGGTCTCTCAGATACCATCAAGGATGAGATAGCAGCCCGAGATATACCCACTGAGCTGGAGAAGTTGATCATGTTTGCCATCCTCATTGACTCCAGACTCAGAGAAAGACTGTACATTTGTCTCTGAGCTTTGCAGTCCCACCCGTGCCTCCCTCACCTCCCACGCCTCCTGGTACCGAGTCGGTCAGTGAAGGTGAACCCATGCACTTGGGCTTCACGCTCTCTGCAGATGAGAGAACCTTCAGGAGGAGGGAGAGATTGTGCCTTTTTTGTGGCCAGGCAGGTCACTTTTTGAAGGCTTGTCCTACCCATCCAGGGAACGCCTGAACCTTGAGGTCCTGTCACAGACAGACCTTAGTTGGTGTTGTTTCCTCCCCAGTTATCCAGAAGGATAAGCCCCTGGTTCCAGTTACCCTCTCTTGGGCTGAGTCATCCGTCGGGATACAGGCTCTGCAGACTCTGGGGCTGCAGACCTGTTCATTGATGCTGCCTTTGTATCGAAGCACTTGATTCCGCTGCAGCTGCGTGACACTCCACTTGCCATTGAGGCTCTTGACAGGAGACCTCTACAGTCTGCACATGTGACTTATGGGACGGTTCCGTTGTCCATGGCCATAGGGGCTCTTCACCATGAGATAATCCAATTCCAAGCTATTTCTTCCCTGCTGGAGGAGTATCGCGATTTTAGTGATGTCTTTGACAAAGGTCAAGCCGGTAGTTTGCCTCCACACCGGCCGTATGATTGCGCAATTGACCTTGAACCTGGTGCCATACCCCCTTTTGGCCGGGTTTACCCTTTGTCGGTCTTGGAGGATAAGGCCATGAAGAAGTATGTTTCAGACGCACTTTCTCGAGGTTTCATTCGCAAATCCTCGTCTCCTGCTGGTGCTGGTTTCTTCTTTGTGAAGAAGAAGAGTGGTGAACTGAGAC
The DNA here is from genome assembly GCA_037952925.1 of Lithobates clamitans. Lineage (NCBI taxonomy): Eukaryota > Metazoa > Chordata > Amphibia > Anura > Ranidae > Lithobates > Lithobates clamitans. The sequence goes on from JBBGZY010000081.1 coordinate 10,857,374, forward strand.
CTTGTATTGATTATAGGGGTCTCAATCGTTTCAAGATTAAGAATGCCTATCTGATTCCGTTGATTATGGAATTATTTGACCTCCTCAAGGGAGCAACGGTTTTCATGAAGCTTGATTTGAGGGGGGCATACAATCTTGTGAGGATTAAGAAGGACAATGAGTGGAAAACTGCGTTTAATACCAGAACAGGCCATTATGAGTACCCCGTAATGCCTTTTGGCGTTTGTAATGCCTCAGCAGTTTTCCAGGAATTTATTAATGATGTCCTCTGAGATTTGTTGCAGTTATGTGTGGTGGTTTATCTCGATGATATCCTCATATTTTCCAAGTCCCCCGAGAGCCACCACACAGATGTCTGTCGTGTGCTTCAGAAACTAAGAGAGAGCAATCTCTATTGTAAACCGGAGAAGTGCGAGTTCCATCGTGAACAGGTTAAATTCCTGGGTTATGTCATTTCCACTGCTGGCTTTTTGATGGACCCAGAAAAACTTTCGGCAGTTCTACAGTGGCCCTGACCCGAGGGCTTACATCCTATGCAGCGTTTCCTGGGCTTTGCCAACTATTATCGAAAGTTTATTCTTAACTTCTCGTTTCCACGACACCTTCCAGTGGGCCTCCTACTACCCATACCCAATGGAGAGAGGCCCTGGACCCACCTGTCTATGGATTTCATTGTGCAGTTACCCAACTCCCAGGGCAACACAGTTATCCTTATGGTGGTTGACCGGTTCTCAAAGATGTGTCATTGTATTCCACTTAAGAAGTTGCCCACTTAGGGAACTGGCTTCCATTTTTGCTCGGGTGTGCTAGTATGCTATGCATTCTAGCTCATTATGCCTTTGTCCTGCAGGGTGTTTTTTTTTTTTTGACAGAGTTTACTTCCTCTTTAAATTGGATGTAAACCCTCACATATACCCAGTGAATTGAACAGCCTCAGATGATACACAGAGATGTAACAAATCCTTCTACATACGTTTTACATGTATATCTGCTGTCTTCAGCTTTCTAAACTATTTAGAAAGTGCACATCCTGTTACAAATTTAGTTTCTCTGTTCAGCAGTGGATGTGGAGTCTGAGCATACACTATGTGTGAGATGATTGGAGGAAAAGCACACCCCCCCACTCCACATAGGCACAGGAACGAATAAACTTGCAGAGCTGTACTGTGAACAGACCAGCTCTCTCCTTATCTATCTTTAAGAACCCTCCCTGACATAAATTTCCAGCTGCTTTTATCTCCTGTGTCGGAGAACTTGTCAGAAGCTATCATGCTAACAGAGGAACAAAGCAGCAGAAAGACACAGGACTCAGAGCTTTGGGGAGAGATAAGTAAGCACTACATATATATGTGCAAATGTCAGATTTCATGAATGGGCTTTACAACCACTTTAAGTTTGAAAGTGAATATTGCAACAAACGTTGCTTTTTCTGTTAAGGGGCTATTTTTTTTTATCTTCAGTTCTGCTTTAAACAACTGCTACATAAACCATCTATACTGCTTTAACTCTGCTGGCTGTCAAAACTGATGCATATTCTTTATATTTTCATCTCAAGATGACTATCTCTCCACCCTGTAAGAAAAAATGTTTGCTAATTTATTGTCCAAATATAACACTGCCACTGTAGCATATAAAATTGAATAGGTAGCCTTGCACTTAAGTTCTGTGCATTTTTAAGTACCACCTGCAGTCAAGATAGATAGATAGATAGATAGATAGATAGATAGATAGATAGATAGATAGATAGATAGATAGATAGATAGATAGATAGATAGATAGATAGATAGATAGATAGATAGATAGATATCATGCCTTCTGTATCTCTGCTATTAGGCTAATACAACTATTTGAGTAATATAATGGAGAGAACATTCTTAACTTAGCTCACTGCAGTTGTATTCACGTCAATCATCCAATCATTTCCTTTTACATTCCTTTGCACATGGTTATTCACTCGGTCCACTTAGCTAAGTGAAAAATACACTTCTTAAGTAAAACATCCCTAAAGAGTGAATAATGGAAATGGGTCAGATAGGTGAATGGAAAGTTGTTTTTTTAGGACATGTTAGTTGTAATTGTAGAGAATTCTTTTGGAGTACACAGTCCCCCGGTGTTTCTAATTTCCCTATGGCACAATGCACCAGCAGCTGTCAAGTTTTATCTGTTGAAGACTAAACTACACAATAATGCATCTTGGAGTCATTATAAAAGGACATTTTCTGTTATACTCTTCCTGCTGCAAGAGCTCACAGAGTGATTATCTACTAGATTATGCACCCACTGTATTGTCTCCCCATTGCTCATTTTACTACCTGACTGCTAGAAAATTGTCTTCATGTTCATGCATAGGCTCTTGACTACAAATACAGACTGATTAGTCTCTAATTCAGAATGAAGAACCATAAAGCATAATTCTCTTGCAGCCAGACAGTGGACATTGTGCTCAGGAGGACTTTAAACATAAATTGCTGCTATTTCAAAGCTACTGAAAGGCATTTAAATGAAATTATTGTTGGGGTAAAAATAAATCTTTGTGTAGTACCTGTAAGTAAAAACTGCAGCAATTTATCAGTCACACAGGGGATTTATCAGACAAGTTACTGACAGAATCGGGCACCTTTTGGATGGAGATAAGGTTGTGTCTTGTTTAGCAGAGGATTTTCAGAGCTCCCCTGTTGTTTCTATTGCCCTCATCACAGTGAATGGCTAGATGTGGTGCTTGTGTGAATAATTCACTATTTGCAAGTAATTAACTGTGTTGCTTGCACAAGTCTTACTTTGAAAACAAAAATGTGAGTCAACTCAGATTTGTTTAACCACTTAAGCCCCAGAAGTTTTACCCTCTCCCCTTCATGGCCAGGCCATTTTTTGCGATACGGCACTGCGTTACTTTAACTGCCAATTGCGCTGACATGCAGCACTGTACCCAAACACAATTCAATCTATGTCCTTTTTTTTTCCACAAACAGAGCTTTCTTTTGGTGGTATTTGATTACCTCTGCGTTTTTTATTTTTTGCGATATACACAAAAAAAAAGACTGAAAATTTATTGGAGAGAAGGCATGAAATAATAAATTAGAGCCAATTAAAGTGATATATTAAAGGCAATTTTATTTTTGTTAAATAACAAACATGACATACTTACCATCTCTGTGCAGTTGGTTTTGCACAGAGCAGCCCAGATCTTCCTCTTCTCGGGTCCCTCGCCAGTGCTCCTGGCTCCTCCCTCCTGTCTAGTGCCCCCAGAGCAAGCAGCTTGCAATGGGGGCACCCAAGCAGGTGTGCTCCCAAGCCCCTGGTTTGCGTGTCCATTCAGACATAGAGCCATGGCTCAGTCTCGCCCCCTCTCTCTCCTCATTGGCTGTCTGGCTGTGATTAATAGCAGTGGGAGCCAATGGCTGCCTCAGCCAAAGAGGAGGAAGAGTCCCCACAGAGCCGATGCTCTTGTGCACATCACTGGATTGAGAGGGAGCTCAGGTAAGTATTAGGGAGAACCGGGGTGAAGCTGCACACAGAAGGTTTTTTACCTTCATGCATAGAATGCATAAAGATTTAAAAAAAAAACCTTCAGCCTTTAGAACCACTTTAAGTGTAACAATGGGTTAATAAAAGTTTAAATTATTTTTTTTTGCCTTTTAAATGCAATTAGGCCCCACCTTCACTTACGTGGGGGGGGGGGCAGGGAACAGGTAATTGAGGTGGAACTGCTCCCCAGTGGACGGGGATCAACACATTCAAACAGTTCTCTGAAAGGCGCCTGTATCAAGTGAGCAATCTCCTATGTTTACTAAGCAGCAGGGGAGCCGCTTGGCGCAGAACCCGGAAGCTAGCAGCAATCACTGTAGTAGTGCCCACTAAAGTAATTTCCAGCTTCCACAGGGATTGACCAAGTTTGGCACATCAAAGCTTAACCAATGTAACTATGAAAGAATATCCATCTTGAAACGTTAACACAGAACGCCAGTAACAAATAGCCCATTAAAGCATAAAATTAAAAAGTATTACCCACAATAGTTTATTTCAATTCTCTAACGTTGTCAGTCTTTCTGGGTTAATGATGGCCAATCCATTTTCTCTGAGTCCAGATTGTCCTGAACCCACCCCAAGCCTTTGACAAAACAGAGAAAGGAGAAGCAGAACAGTGATGAGTTTATATATGTGTCACTCTGCTTTCTCCTCCTGTATGCATCTTTCCTATCAGTACATGAACTTTTGCTGCTTCTTGCTGTCTCATTCTAAGCTCTGCTGTATAAGGACTGCAAGAGGCTGATATCAAGTCAAAATCAAGTGCATACATTGTTTGCATTAAACAATACATTTATCAATGTATTAATGCATACAGAACTATCTTAATGTCTTTTATATCTGCTTAGAGTTCAGCTTTAAAAAGTATGCAAGCTCTACAAAAACCTCTCTTATTTGCCCCATGTTGGTCTGGTAACAATAAACAACAATTTAAAAAAAAATAAGAATATATCACTGGATACTCACTTGCAGGTGCAGACATGAGATCTAAAGGGATATAAAGGGGACACAGCTTCTGCTGCTGCTACAGTACAGATTTCACTTACCACACCACTGTAAAGCTTTAATCAATGTTACCATTTTATACCAATATATCACCATAAAGATTTATCAAACATAGGTATAGAGTTGCAGATCAAAATTATTTACCATATATGGAATGTGTTCATAGCTAAAGTCTAGTTTAGTTAACATTCAGTATTATTTTACCATCAGGAAGAAAAATCTAAATAATTATACAGTATACAAACCAAATGTTAAAATATACTCTTCTAAAACACAATGATAAAAAAACTAGGTGTAAAATAAATGTGAGTGATAATGAGATGTGATCAATAGAAAAAATAAAACAGTTGTGTACTGAGCACTGCAAACTCAATCTGAGGATAGAGAACACCACCCATCACTAGGTGGCAGCAAATATAAACAAAACGAAATGTATAACACAAAAGCAAATAGCACTATAATAAAAGGATGTAACTGCAAATCTAATACAGGTAGGATCCTAAAATGACCCAACATTTGTAAGGATAATGCTGTACATGTGCTAAGACTGAAAATAACTAGCCTTGGCTGATATAAACCAGGCAATGGTATAAGTTCATGGTCTGTAGAATGGGTTAGATAGGTGATAAGTATGTATAACAAATTGCATGCTATTGCTATTTGGAATGTGTGCATAGTCCTGAAGTCCAAAATGTAGCATCTTAAGTCTACTATGTATTTTTTTTTTATTTTTTTGTGTACAAGCTGCTTTTTTTTTGCAATAGCAATAAATATTTCTAAAAAGAGAACTATTTCAAAATTTGTGCAAATGTCACAAATTTTATACACTATGAAAGCTGGCAGGTTACTTGGCGTCTACCCAAATATAGATGTTTGTGTGTGCTTGCATGTGTGTATACATATGAGACAATAATATGATATGATAAGGCCAATATCATAATGGGACAGTGATTAAAATGATAATTGATAAGAAGGCCAAAGCATATATCTGAATGCATGATATACCGGTATGTTTAAATTATAAATAAATAACAATAGGTAGTGAATCTTTACATTCTTACAGTATAATCCCAGGCTCCACAACTATTCTAGATCAAACAGGACTGTTCCAATATTTGAACAAAATTCTGGGTGCCACAGGCCTTTCCAAGTGTTGAAGCATTAATTCCATCATCTGGCAATGGATCTATACCTGTACCAGGGGCGTAACTAGAAATAGCAGGGCCCCATAGCAAAATGTTGTATGGGGCCCCCCTGCAAACAGCCCCCACAGCTGCCCTATTGTTAATGCAGCGTGACCTGTGCCCAATACAGCATGACCTGTGCCCAATACAGCATGACCTGTGCCCAATACAGCGTGACCTGTGCCCCATACAGCGTGACCTGTGCCCAATACAGCCTGGTCTGCCTGTGCCCCATACAGCCCCACTTATGCAGAGGAAGAGGCAAGCTACTAGAATCAGCAGAGAGCAGGATTGCCCACTGTAATAGCTTTCATTTGAATTTCCTGTCTTCCCGGGGCTCATCGTCACATAGCCCCACCTCTTGGCCCGACGCCTTTGATGACGTCACATGTCCCGCATTGGATCGGCGTTCTGTCTATCAAAGGCACCGGGCCAAAAGGTGGAGCTATGTGACGTGAGCCCCGGGAACACTGGAAGTTCTAATGAAAGCTCTTACATCGGGCAATTCAGCTCTCTGCTGATACGGACAGCTCGCCTCTTTCTTTCCTCTCTCTTCCCCTGGCTGGGAGACTGTGTCGGTGGTGCTCTTATCCTCACTGGGCCCCACTCGGCTGCGGGCCCCATAGCGCCCTGACCTGTACTGTTGCACTGAAAGTTCTGACAATTACTTCACCAGGAGGAGGCAAAGAGATGATGTGGCATGGGGCATGCTGGGGGTAATACGTTGAACCCCACTAACCAATAATACTAGGGGGAGTGTTTGAATCCCATTGTACACCAATGCTGAGGAGGATATGTGCCCCACTGACCAGTAATTCTGAAAGGGTGGGATTTCTTTCTATTGATGACAAATAATTTCTATTCCCAGAGAAAGCTGGGTCTTTTCTATGCTCCCATTGACAGCTGGGCACTTTGTGCTCCCATGAACCCACCAATGGCAGGAAATGTTTTGCTCCCAAGGACCACTGACAGTGGGGCATTTTTTGCTCCCGCTGACAGTGGTGCTGAGGTCTTTTTTCCTTCCACTGATCGAGGAGGGTAATTTTTGTACCCCTACCTTGGACATTTTATTCCCTCTACCCAGTGATTCACAGACATTTCTTCCTCCATTGACCACCAACGGAGGTGAATTTTTCTTCTCATTGAGCCCAAATGCCAGGGCATTGTTTTCCTCTTGCTGATCATCACCAACACCTGAGCATTTTTCCCTTACTCATCATCAGGGGATATACCCCCTACCCCCCTCACTGACACCAGGGTATTTTATTCTGCCCCTGAGCTCTGATGGGAGTGCATTTGTTAGTTTTACTCACCTTCAGCATATTTTGTTTCCTCTCAATGACCACCAGCAATGGGACTCTTTTTCCCTCTACTCACTGATGGAAGGACATTTTTTTCTCCCATTGACCATCAACACAAAGTCATTTTTTTCCTACCACAGACCACCAGCATCAGGTGTTTGAATCCCGCATTGACAACTGATTCTGGGGTATTTTTCCCTCTGCTGACCACCAACATTCAGTTATCCCTCTACTCACTGATAACAGGACACTTTTTTTTCTCCTACTGAGTAGCATTAAGCTCAGGTTTAGTTTGAACTTTGGTTAAGGACAAACCCAGAAAGAGGCTGTTACTCCACCACCCAATTAACCATGGCCAGGGCATTTTCTGCCCTGCAACTGTGCAAATGCAAAGGGGCAGGGATGTTTGTGATATCACTGACCTAATATGGTGATGTGGCACTACCCTGGGGAACATGTACCAAAGCAAAGTTTTTCTATTAAATTCTATTTGGCAGAGAGCACAGATTTTAATGATGATTTTAATGACCCTGCACAAAAAAAAAACAAAAAATGAAGTGGGTTCCCCAAATTCCATGCCTAGCCTTTTTTTAAATTTTTTTTTTTATGTTTTTGCATCAACTTTTTTTTTGGAGCCTATGTGTATTAGACTTCCATTCCCCAGGTCTGATTTCCAGATTGTATACCCATAAAATAAGCAAATGGGCAGCTGTAACTCTAGAGCCCGAGAACTGGATAAAAATCTGGGAGACTACCAGTACCTGTTCTTAAACCGAGGTTGCGATAGAAAATTCCTTCAAAGTAGTCTCGTGGTAGTATCTGGTCCCCACACACAACTAAATCTGTGCCTACCTACTCACCTACATGTTTTATGGGTTATGAGGATGGACAGGCACTCTCCTCCGCATATAGTGACATGCCCACTGGTATGTCATTTTTGGACTAAAGTTTATGGGATTCTTTCAAAACTGTTTGACAGGCGTTTAGCTCTTAATGCCACGGTGGTGCTCCTTAAAAAGAATGTGTTTGTGCTTCCAAACTACCAATCAAATTTCTCTAGCAGTTCACCACAACTGCCAACCAGACTTGTGTATTGCTGAAGTTAAGAATAGGATCATGCAGGAAATAATCACAGTCAAATAGAAGACATTCTGCAAGACAAAGTCACCGTGTATACCTAAATGTGGCGCCCTTATGTGACACCCCCCCCCCCATGAAAAAGAATAACAGGCCCTGGTCAGAAAAGAATAACAGGATGCACCACCCATAGACTTCATTGCTGTTCAGGCACAATGTTTGGGTTTCAAGGATTTCAGGCTGGGTTTCGCAGATCCTCCCACAAACCAAACTTGTGTGCCTAATTATTACATTACATTATTAGGCAGCACCATTCCATTAACCATTTGTCAAAGGAAGAACTTTTGCTCTATTTAATCAGTTTATTGAATTTTGTGAGAGGGCGGTTAAAAACATATTTATTTGAGTAGGTGTTTGACCTTATAGCCCAAGCACACAGAGATATATGGAATACTGTTGCTTTACCTATAATTTAGGACTTGGCTCTTTTGGCTTTCTCTGGCATCCTATCTGGGTTATATAAATAGTGCATTACCTAAACCACCTGGTGTGGTATGATTGGCTTTTTGAACACAGTGGATGCACAATTATACAGATTTAAACTGCCTGGAACCTGTTATAGAGCAAACCTGATAATAACACTTGTTGCTCATAAATGCAATTTGTGAATGTCACTTGTTGCAGACTTAATAAGGCTGGATTTTGCTTGCAATTCGACAGTGAATATTTGAACTATCATCCTTTGGAAATGACCTTTCTGACAGTTCATTTTCTGATATGTTCACATTTTACAGTAAATCTACTCATTTTATTATAACAAAACATGTTTTTGGGTGATCTTGAAGACATTATACTTGCTTTTCATTGTTATTTACAATATAATAAGCAGGGCCCAATACATTGTAGTGTGATTGGTTTTTAACACAGAGACACTAAAATAAATAACACCATTTCTAAATTAATTGGTTTTACGTTTGTGACAGTTTTTTTTTCTTTATGTTACAAGGTCAATCAAAAAAAAAAAACCTGTAGATAATCTTATTTTAATTTATACAGAAGGAACACCTGGGAAAATATACATATTTGATAGGTTGCTCTTGTTCTTATGGATCTAACCTATGCTGTACATTACATATAACTACCTGCAGTACTTTGTAGATTTTGCTATATATTACATATTCTTTAGGAATGTGTTTCTTGTTTCAACAGCTGCTGGCTACTAAGTAGAGCCCAATAAGTTCAATTTAATTATTTCTTAAAGTGCAAGTTTAGTTTCTATAATAAAAATTTTGTTTGGTTATTTTCCCACACCCATCCTATCCAGTATTACTCCACGTGGGTCTCAGCTAAAGCATTGACCTGCTGCCCACTGTCCAGCTCTTTGATATGCTGAGCAGTGTTTACGTAAATTTTTCAGCCAGGTGTTTGCACTGCAGTTTACAGGTATGGCTAGAGATGAATGAGGGAACCACTGCCAATATATACCACACTAAGGCCCCTTTCACACTGGGGAGGTGGGGGCATCGGCGGTAAAACAACGCTATTTTTAGCGCTGTTTTACCGTCGTTTTTGCGGCTGTATTCGGCCGCTAGCGGTGCGGTTTTAACCCCCGCTGGCGGACGAAAAAGGGTTAAAACCGCTCGAATAGCGCGGCTATAGCCGCGGTATTGCCGCGGTATAGCCGCGCTCCCCCATTGATTTCAATGGGCAGGAGAGGTTTAGGAGTGGGGAATACACCGCTCCTTCACCGCTCCAAAGATGCGGCTTGCAGGAGTTTTTTTCTTCTCCTGCCAGCGCACCGCTTCAGTGTGAAAGCCCTCGGGCTTCACACTGAACAAACAGCAGCGGCTGTTTTGGGTCGGTTTACAGGCGGTATTTTTAGCGCAATAACGCCTGCAAACCGCCCCAGTGTGAAAGGAGTCTAAAAGTCAGCTCAGTGTAGCTATATATAATTTTTGTCCAGACCCACTGCATACACTGTAAGTTATCACCATGGCAAGGTGTCCCTCTTTATCAAGCTCCCAAGTTGTAATCCCTACAGCAAAGCACCAAACTTTAATGGACATGTATACATTTGTTATATATATATATATATATATATTTCTATATATGCTGTGTGTACAGTGTATATAATATATATATATATATATATATATATATATCTATATACACTGAGCAAAATTAGAAATGCAACACTTTTGTGTTTGCCCCTATTTATCATGAGCTGAACGCAAAGATCTACTACTTTTTCCATGTACACAAAAGGCCTATTTCTCTCATATATTGTTCACAAATCTGTCCAAATTTGTATTAGTGAATACTTTTGCCGAGATAATCCATCCACTTCACAGGTGTGGCATATCAAGATGCTGATTAGACAGCATGACTATTGCCTTATGATATATTATGATTATTGCCTTATGATTATTGATATATGGCCTTAGGCTGGCCACAATAAAAATGCAACTCTAAAATGTGCAGTTTTATCACACAGCACAATGCCACAGATGTCGCAAGTTTTGAGGGAGTGTGCAATTGGCATGCTGACTGCAGGAATGTCCACCAGAGCTGTTGCCCTTGAATTGAATGTTTCTTTCTCTACCATAAGCTGTCTCCAAAGGCATTTCAAAGAATTTGACAGTACATCCAACCGACCTCACAACCGCAGACCACGTGTAACCACACCAGCCCAGCACCTCCACATCCATCTTCACCTCCAAGATCGTCTGAGAGCAGCCACTCGAACAGCTGCTGCAACAATGGGTTTGCATAACCAAAGAATTTCTGCACAAACTGTCAGAAACCCTCTTAGTGAAGCTCATCTGCATGCTCCCCATCTCATTGGTCTCTCAACCTGAATGCAGTTCATCATTGTTACCGACTTGAGTGGGCAAATGCTCACATTCGATGGCGTCTGGTACTTTGGAGAGGTGATGTCTTCATGGATGAATCCCGGTTTTCACTGTACAGGGCAGATGGCAGACAGCGTGTATGGCGTTGTGTGGGTGAGCGGTTTGCTAATGTCAACGTTGTGGATCGAGTGGCCCATGGTGGTGGTGGGGTTATGGTATGGGCAGGCGTATGCTATGGACAACAAACACAGGTCATTTTATTGATGGCATTTTACATGCACGGAGATACTGTGACAAGATCCTGAGGTCAATTGTTTTGCCATTCATCCACGACCATCACCTCATGTTGCAGCATGATAATCCAGGTCCCCATGTTGCAAGGATCTGTACACTATTCCTGGAAGCTGAAAACATCCCACTTCTTGCATGGTCAGCATACTCACCAGACATGTCACCCATTGAGCATGTTTGGGATGCTCTGGATCGGCTTTTAGGACAACGTGTGCCAGTTCCTGATGGTATCCAGCAACTTTGCACAGCCATTTAAGAGGAACGGACCAACATTCCACAGGCCACAATCAACAACCTGATCAACTCTATGCGAAGGAGATGTGCTGCACTGCATGAGGCAAATAGTGGTCACACCAAATACTGACTGGTTTTAGGACCCCCCGGACCACCCCAATACAGTAAAACTGCACATTTTAGAGTGGTCTTTTATTGTGGCCAGCTTAAGGCACACCTGTGCAATAATCATGCTGTCTAATCAGTCACGAGTGATGCACAGTTTCACCGTCGCAGCTTAACGAAAGCAGGATAACTAAAGCTGGATGAAGATACAATATGAACGCTGCTCCACTCTGAAAGATGACAAGCAAAGCAGCATTTGACATTTTATATGAAGTCAGATTCCAACTCTCTATCCATTAACATGCTCCTTTTTCTTTTCCTTCTCACATCTGTGTCTTCTATCCTCAAATTATCCTTACTCTACCTCTCCTCTCTACCCTGCAGCATGCACATATCACCCTCACTCCTACCCTCTCCCTACTACTGCACCCATCATCTCCTGCATTTGCTGCACCCACATGCTGACATAAACACCAGGGCCACTAGACACGTGCGCTCATGCACATCCCACTCCCATCTTGCCTTCCTTGCCCTCCTCCTTCTCCTAGTCTCAGGTGGCATTTCTCCTAATCCTGGACTGCCATTTTCCAACTCCAATACCCCTCCTCCTCTGGCAACCACCACAATCTACTCAGTTTAATTTCTATCCCCCTGCTTCCTCAAAGGAGCCCGCCAATCTCATGCACCCTTTGGAACACGCCCTCCATCTGTAACAATCTAACATCTGTGCATGACCTCTTCATCTCTCATGGCTTTAACATCCTCGACATTACCGAAACCTGGCTTCAAAATTTTGACTCAGCTTCTCCTGCTGCCCTCTCCCATGGTGGCCTCCATTGGACTTGCTTCCCCAGACCCAACAGACAGAAAGGAGGTGGATTTGGATTCCTTCTATCCCCACAAAGCACCTTCCAAGTCCTTCTTATCCCTTCCTCGCTATCCCTCTCTTCTTTTGAGATGCACTGTATTCGTCTGTTTTCTCCCATTTCTCTGAGGATTGCAGCAATTTATCGCCCTCCTTGACCGGTTTCACGCTTTCTTGATGATTTTGCTGCCTGGCTACCCTACTTTCTCTCCTCTGAAATATCCACTATCATTCTTGGTGACTTCAACATTCCTGTCAATGTTAACAGCTCAACTTCTTAACTTAACCTCATCTTTTGACCTAACCCAATGGACACATACTTCCACTCGCTCCAGTGGTAATACCCTTGACGTTGTATTCTCCCATTTCTGCAACCCTGGCAACCTCATCAACACTGCACTTTACTCTCTCTGATCACAACCTCATTAGTTTCACTACCTCCAACCACCCATCCCTCCAAGCAGCAATCAATTACTTGTAGGAACTAGGGATGAGCTTCGAGTTCGAGTCGAACTCATGTTCGACTCGAACATTGGCTGTTCGCAAGTTCGCCGAACAGCGAACAATTTGGGGTGTTCGCGGCAAATTCGAATGCCGCGGAACACCCTTTAAAAGTCTATGGGAGAAATCAAAAGCGCTAATTTTAAAGGCTAATATGCAAGTTATTGTCATAAAAAGTGTTTGGGGACCTGGGTCCTGCCCCAGGGGACATGGATCAATGCAAAAAAATATTTTAAAAATGGCCGTTTTTTCAGGAGCAGTGATTTTAATAATGCTTAAAGTCAAACAATAAAAGTGTAATATCCCTTTAAATTTCGTACCTGGGGGGTGTCTATGGTATGCCTGTAAAGGGGCGCATGTTTCCTGTGTTTAGAACAGTCTGACAGCAAAATGACATTTTGAAGGAAAAAACTCATTTAAAACTACCGCGGCTATTGCATTGCCGACAATACACATAGAAGTTCATTGATAAAAAAGGCATGGGAATTCCCCAAAGGGGAACCCCGAACCAAAATAAAAAAAAAAAAAAGACGTAGGAGTCCCCCTAAATTCCATACCAGGCCCTTCAGGTCTGATATGGATATTAAGGGGAACCCCGGCCAAAATTTAAAAAAAAAAAAGACGTGCGGTTCCCCCTAAATTCCATACCAGACCCTTCAGGTCTGGTATGGATTTTAAGGGGAACCCCGCGCCAAAAAAAAAAAAAAAACGGCGTGGGGTCCCCCCAAAAATCCATACCAGACCCCTATCCGAGCACGCAACCTGGCAGGCCGCAGGAAAAGAGGGGGGGACGAGAGTGCGGCCCCCCCTCCTGAACCGTACCAGGCCACATGCCCTCAACATTGGGAGGGTGCTTTAGGGTAGCCCCCCAAAACACCTTGTCCCCATGTTGATGAGGACAAGGGTTTCATCCCCACAACCCTGGCCGGTGGTTGTGGGGGTCTGCGGGCGGGGGGCTTATCAGAATCTGGAAGCCCCCTTTAACAAGGGGACCCCCAGATCCCGGCCCCCCCCTGTGTAAATTGGTAAGGGGGTACAAAAGTACCCCTACTATTTCACTAAAAAACTGTCAAAAATGTTAAAAATGACAAGAGACAGTTTTTGACAATTCCTTTATTTAAATACTTCTTCTTTCTTCTATCTTCCTTCATCTTCTGGTTCTTCTGGTTCTTCCTCCGGCGTTCTCGTCCAGCATCTCCTCCGCGGCGTCTTCTATCTTCTTCTCCTCGGGCCGCTCCGCACCCATGGCATGGGGGGAGGCTCCCGCTCTTCTCTTCATCTTCTTCATCTTCTTCTCTTCTTCTTTTCTTCTTTTCTTCTCTTCTTCATTTTCTTCTCCGGGCCGCTCCGCACCCATGCTGGCATGGAGGGAGGCTCCCGCTGTGTGACGGCGCTCCTCGTCTGACAGTTCTTAAATAACGGGGGGCGGGGCCACCCGGTGACCCCGCCCCCCTCTGACGCACGGTGACTTGACGGGACTTCCCTGTGACGTCACGGGGAATGCCACAGGGAAGTCCCGTCATGTCCCGTGCGTCAGAGGGGGCGGGGTCACTGGGTGGCCCCGCCCCCCATTATTTAAGAACTGTCAGACGAGGAGCGCCGTCACACAGCGGGAGCCTCCCTCCATGCCAGCATGGGTGCGGAGCGGCCTGGAGAAGAAAATGAAGAAGAGAAGAAGAGAAGAAGAGAAGAAGATGAAGAAGATGAAGAGAAGAGCGGGAGCCTCCCCCCATGCCATGGGTGTGGAGCGGCCCGAGGAGAAGAAGATAGAAGAGGCCGCGGAGGAGATGCTGGACGAGAACGCCGGAGGAAGAACCAGAAGAGCCAGAAGAACCAGAAGATGAAGGAAGATAGAAGAAAGAAGAAGTATTTAAATAAAGGAATTGTCAAAAACTGTCTCTTGTCATTTTTAACATTTTTGACAGTTTTTTAGTGAAATAGTAGGGGTACCCCCTTACCATTTCACACAGGGGGGGGCCGGGATCTGGGGGTCCCCTTGTTAAAGGGGGCTTCCAGATTCCGATAAGCCCCCCGCCCACAGACCCCCACAACCACCGGCCAGGGTTGTGGGGATGAGGCCCTTGTCCTCATCAACATGGGGACAAGGTGTTTTGGGGGGCTACCCCAAAGCACCCTCCCAATGTTGAGGGCATGTGGCTTGGTACGGTTCAGGAGGGGGGGGCCGCACTCTCGTCCCCCCCTCTTTTCCTGCGGCCTGCCAGGTTGCGTTCTCGGATAAGGGTCTGGTATGGATTTTTGGGGGGACCCCACACCGTTTTTTTTTTTTGGCGCGGGGTTCCCCTTAAAATCTATACCAGACCTGAAGGGTCTGGTATGGAATTTAGGGGGAACCCCACGTCATTTTTTTTTTTTAATTTTGGCCGGGGTTCCCCTTAATATCCATATCAGACCTGAAGGGCCTGGTATGGGATTTAGGGGGACTCCTACGTCTTTTTTTTTTTTTAATTTTGGTTCGGGGTTCCCCTTTGGGGAATTCCCATGCCTTTTTTATCAATGAACTTTTATGTGTATTGTCGGCAATGCAATAGCCGCGGTAGTTTTAAATGAGTTTTTTCCTTCAAAATGTCAGTTTGCTGTCAGGCTGTTCTAAACACAGGAAACATGCGCCCCTTTACAGGCATACTATAGACACCCCCCAGGTACGAAATTTAAAGGGATATTACACTTTTATTGTTTGACTTTAAGCATTATTAAAATCACTGCTCCTGAAAAAACGGCCGTTTTTAAAACTTTTTTTTGCATTGATCCATGTCCCCTGGGGGAGGACCCGGGTCCCCAAACACTTTTTATGACAATAACTTGCATATTAGCCTTTAAAATTAGCACTTTTGATTATTCATGTTCGTGTCCCATAGACTTTAACGGTGTTCGCGTGTTCGAACGAACTTTTTTCCTGTTCGCATGTTCTGGTGCGAACCGAACAGGGGGGTGTTCGGCTCATCCCTAGTAGGAACCTTCGCCACTTTAATCCTTCTCTTCTCTATTCTACTACTGACCACCTATATGACATAATCTCTCCCCTGTCCTGTCCTGACCTGGCCACCTCTGTCTACAACAGTTCACTCTCATCATCACTAGATGCACTTGCTCCTCTAACCACACGCAGAATAAGGCCCCGACCGTTACAACCCTGGCAAACTGACAACACTAGAAATCTCAAGAGATATTGCCATGCTCTTGAACGACTGTGGCGTAAAACCAAATGCCTGCAAGACTTCACCCTATATAAATCTGCCCTTATAAAATACAATTCCTGCCTCCATGCTGCCAAACAAGCCTACTTTGTCTCTCTTATTAATTCCTTGTTATCCAGTCCCCGTCGGCTCTTCTCAACCTTTAACTCTCTGCTTCGTCCCCCCACCCCCTCTACCCACTAACTCACTCACTGTCCAAGAGATTGCCAATCACTTCAAAGACAAGATTGATGCAATTCGTGAGGACACCTCCACTGTGCGTACATCTTTCCCACCCAACATACCTTGCCTAACAGCACATGCAACACTCTCCTCTTTTGAATTGGCTACTACTGAAGAGGTTACAAAACTTTCCTCAGATGCCCACCTAACCAATTGTCCCTTGGATCCTGTTCCCTCACAACTACTACGGTCACCCTCCTCTTCTATCCTATGCTCCCTCACTCACATATTCAATCTCTCCCTCTCTATTGGCACCTTCCCCCTCCCCTCTAAAAAATGCGCAGATCACTACCATATTTAAAAAGCCCTCACTGGACCCCACCAACCTGAACAACTTAAGACCCATCTCATTGCTCCCATTCACCTCTAAACTTCTGGAATGCTTAGTCTACAGCTGTCTTAGCTCCTACCTCAGTGAAAATAACCTTCTTGACCCCTTACAGTATGGCTTTCGCTCGCTGCAATCCACGGAAACTGCCTTACTAAAACTCATTAACGATTTACTAACTGCTAAAACCAACAGCCAGTACTCCATACTCCTACTACTTGACCGCTCTGCAGTCTTTGATACTGTTGATCACCTGCTCCTTCTCAATAAACTACTTTCCCTTCGCCTCCGAGATTCTGCTCTATACTGGTTCTCTGCCTATCACAGCGCTCCTTCAGTGTTACCTATAACTCTGTCTCCTCTCCATTGCCCCTTTCTTTGAGGGTCCCCCAAGGCTCTGTTCTTGGACCCCTTCTCTTCTCTATTTACACCTCCTCCCTTGGTCACTTGATAACTGCCCACGGCTTCCAATGCCACTTATACGCCGATGACACCCAAATCTATCTGTCTACTCCTCACCTCACTCCTTCAGTCTCCTCTCCCATTACTAACCTGCTAACTGACATATCAGCATGGATGTCGCACCACTTCCTTAAACTAAATCTCTCTAAAACTGAGCTATTCATTTTCCCTCCTGCCCGTGCCCCCCTCTATGACTTTTCTATCAAAATCAACAATGCAACCATCAGTCCCTCCCCTCACGCCAGGGTGCTAGGTGTAATCCTAGACTCTGACTTGTCATTTCAGCCTCAAGTCCAATCGTTGTCAAAAGTTTGTAGAATTCACCTCCATAACATCTCTAAAATTAGCCCCTTTTTTAACAAATGAAACCACCAAGCTCCTAATTCACTCCCTTGTTATCTCTCACCTTGACTATAGCAACTCCCTTCTCATTGGCCTGCCTCTCCATAGGCTTTCCCCTCTTCAGTCTATTATGAATGCTGCTGCCAGACTTATCCACCTTACCAGCCACTCAGTATCTGCCAACCCTCTCCTCCAATCCCTACACTGGCTCCCAATCACCCAGCAAAATAAATTCAAAATACTAAACACAACATACAAAGCCATTCACAAATCTGCCCCGAGCTACATCACCAATCTTGTCTCCACATATCACCCAAATCATCCTCTCTGCTCTTCTCAAGACCTCCTACTCTCAAGCTCTCTCATCTCCTCCTCCCATTCTCATCTCCAGGATTTCTCCAGAGCCTCTCCCATCCTCTGGAACTCGCTACCTCAACCTGTCCAGCTATCCCCTACTCTTGCTATCTTCAGACAATCCCTGGAAACTCATCTATTCAGGGAAGCCTATCACGTCTCCAACTAATCTTTAACTACTTCCTTTAGCTCATTCCCCACAGTAACAACTTTTTCTACCACCTGCCCCACCCTATTAAATCGTAAGTAAGCTCTTCTGAGCAGGGCCCTCTTAATCCTCTTGTATTTTATTGTATTATAACTGTATTGTCTCCCTTTTATATTGTAAAGAGCTGCGTAAACTGTTGGCGCTATACAAAACCTGTATAATATATATATATAAAACTAAATTATTTTACTATGAAGTGTTTTAGGTGAAGTTAAAGAACTGGAGTACTATCATTCCTCATTTATATACAGAGAGCACCATTTGTGGCTTCCTAATGCCTTTACAACTTTAAAGTGTTACTAAACCCACAACAGTAAAATCAGTCTGTGTATGCAGTAAAGCATGCTTGTTGTACTCACTTTGGAACTTAAGGGGTTAATCCTCTGCATTGTGTGAAAAAGATGTTTGATCCTGTCTTCTCTGATCCTCCCCTTTTTTAGGAGGGTGCATGTGATCAGCACAGGGTCAATCAACACTGTCCTGACAGAGGGTCTGGGGGCACGTAGCCTCATAGGACAGTCAGAGGAGAATAAAACTCTTCCTACAAACTTTAACCACTGCTCAGCTGGACACTGATAGATGTCATAAGACTTCTATATACTGCTGATGAGAAAAGGTATTTAGCAGTTTATATTTACTAAAATAATTGCACTTTTGTGTACTGTGGAAGACCAGTTATAGGGAATGCAGGGTCCTGGGTTTAGTGACACTTTAAGTAGGTGAGATACAGTATAATCCAAAACATTTTCATGTTATAGCAAAATATGATCTATGAACAGTTAGGGCTTGTTCACGCTAGTGTGGTGACTGGCATATTTCCCACACTGGACAAACCCAAGTCACTACTAGAGGGATTGCATGTTATTGCATATTAGCACAGCAATCAAATGAAGTGTCCAATTTAACACTTCAAATAAAGTAAAAAAAAAAAAGAAGAGACATATTTCAGCCCATCACACTGTCCCTCACTGCAACTCACTGTAACTAAAACCTGACAGCTGCCCACAAGCTAAAACAAAGCATTTAGCATGCAGGCACTGTGAATAAGCCCTTATCAAATGAAAGTTAGCTCAGTGCTGAATAGGTTTTGATGATGCAAGGTCTGTCGGATTAACCTGCAGAAAACCATATGAAAGCAATTATGTGTGAAAAACAATTTTCAAATGACTTCCTGTTGAAAACCATCAAGTACATGTCTCTAACATGAGCATCTGTCATAGTGGAGCTTTTTCCTCTATTACCCATATGGGTATAGTTTAACACTATAGAATTGATTGACATTATGTACACATTTTGTTCCTATCAGATACAATGTATGATTCCTCAGTTAATATCTATGACTTTAAGTACCTGAAAATGAAATAATGTATCTTTTCTAGCAGCTACTGTTGGTTGATGCTGCCAAGCTCAAAGCATTTGTAGATAAAAAAAAGCATTCACTCTGGCAATGTATGATATGGCTACATTGTTCTCGCATTAGTGAATTATATTTGTATTGTTGTAAGAAAATGTATCTAATTTCTATGAAGGAAAGTAAACTGCAAACCTAAAAGAAAGCCAAAACAAAAGAAACAAACATAGTGTGCATTTTAGTTCTCAAAAATGGAAACAGTTGGAAACATTAAAATTAAATTCATAATTAGAAATTGTTTCCATGAGATTATTAGCCACTATCTGCTACAAAATATGGAGCACGCATATTTGTTTTGTTTATTTAGCAATAATGAAAAGTAAATCTGCACAGGTTCAGTTCACAAACATGAGACAAGGAGAAAAAAGCTAGAAACTCGTTCTTCCGAAAATGTTAGTTTTTACAGGAAAATACAGTGGCTTACCTGTTTCGGCTGTTAGGATCCATTCACACATGTGCTTAGCAATTTACTAGCATTTTTCGGGTTTTTCTTAGGAGTCTTTGCAGCGTTTTTTTTAAGCATTTTAGAAGCGTATTACAAGTGTTTTACAGCTTCAGGCATTTTTCTTTAGTCAATAGAAAGCACTAGAGCAGGGGTCTCAAACTGGCGGCCCTCCAGCTGTTGCAAAACTACAAGTCCTGTCCTGGAGGGCCACCAGTTTGAGACCTCTGCACTAGGGAAAGGAGAGGAAATTAGGGGTGGAGAGTTGCTGTTTGAGCAGAAAACGAGCAACAAAACGCTCTTAAAATGCTCAAGTAAGGCTTTTTATTAACCTCCTTGGCGGTATTTCCGAGTGTGGCTCGGGGTGAAATTTCAGTACCATTAGCGGTAACTCTGAGCCCCACTCGGGATTTCATAGCTTGATCCTGGAAGGGGTAACTTACCTTGTCCCGAAGATCCGGCAATGTACTCCCACTGTGTCCGGCGGCTGGATCTTCCACCCGATGCTCTGTGTGTCCTGGCTTCCGTTTCCTGCGAGCGTCGCAACGCAGGTGGTGGAACCCGAAGCAATTTCAAAATGTATAAATCACAACACATACACAATACATTGTAATCTTATTGATTTACATTACTGTATCAAATCATTTGACCTCAGTTTGCCCCCCAGTGCTTTGTCCAGTGCCCTGACTGCAGTTTTACTGTTCTTTATGCCTGGAAACTAGAGAACGACTATGGCATCCAAAAAGCATGCCTCTACATCAAAAGCGGTTTATGACCTGCTTGAAAACAGCGATTGCGATACAGAGTCACCTGCAGAATTGAGTGATAGTGATTGGTGGGGAAATTCGTCATCAGACACAGAAAGTGATTTCATCAACGATCATGCAACTGAGCTCAGTGACCTGGTGCTCTATTGACTGCGGTACGGATCACGCAGCGCCCCCAAGATTCCCATTTACTGGAGCACCTGGTATGAAAGTGGACGTTGAAGATGACAACCCCTTGGCATATCTACAACTATTTCTGACCGATGAGGTTATTGAAAAAATAGTTACGGAGACAAACTAGTACCAAGAGCAACAAGCTACTATGCATTGGAAGTTTTTAAGAAGTTGAAAGTGTGAACCAGTGACCAGAGATTACATTTGAAAATTTCTGGGCCTAATAATATTTCAGGGAGTGGTGAGGAAACCCCTGCAGAAGTGGTATTGGACAACAAATAAATTGCTTGCCACTCCATTCTTCGGCACGGTCATGTCAGAGTGCAAATTTTCACTGATAATGAAGTATTTGCACTTCCAAAACAATGAAGAATTTGATGAAACTATTCATCCAGCACCAAAACTCAAGAAAATTTGGGAAGTATATCAAATGATTCTGAAGTATTTCCAACAGAGCTATGTGCCAGAAAAAGACATTAGCATAGATGAATGTCTAATGGCTTACAAGGGAAGGCTCAGCTGGATCCAATACATGGTGTCAAAGAGAGCACGATTTGGCGTAAAATCTTTTATGCTATGCAAATCATCAACTGGTTAAATTCGGAATTCTGTCCAATACACTGGGAAAGGAACAAAGTTCAACCCAAAATGCAGCAACTATGGAATGGCAACATCTTCCATTCTTTCACTGATTGAGCCATTGCAAAATCAGGGCTATTGCGTAACTATCAACAACTTTTATACATCTCCTGAACTGTTTGAGTTTCTTCTGCAGAACAAAACGGATGCCTATGGAACTGTTAGGGCTAACCGGTACGACATGCTGCCAATGTTTGGCAATAAGAAGCTCAAGATTGGAGAAATGGTTGCCTGGCAGAAAGGCAAAATGATGGTACTGCGATGGCGTGACAAAAAAGATGTGTGCCTAATGAGTACAGTCCATAATACCTCTGCTGTTATGGTACACACAAAAGATGGGAAAGAAATCCTGAAGCCACAAGTAGTGATAGACTACAATAACATAATTGGAGGTGTTGACAGAGCCGACCAAGCAATGACAATCTATCCAGCAATGCGGAAACAGCAAAAAAAGTATTACAAGAAGATCTTCGGGCATCTTCTTGAGCAATGTTTGTGGAATGCCTACATTCTACTCAAAAAAGAGTGACAAGCCTATAATCCATTCTGACTTTATTTGGAAATTTGTTGAACTGATCTTCGTGAAACACCAAACACCAATTGCTGTGAATAGAGCTGGAGATTGTGCTGCCGGCATTGTCAACCCGGAACGCCTGACTGGTCGTCACTTCATGGAGTACATCCCACCAACTGAGAAAAAGTCAGCACCTACAAGTATGTGCGTGGTTTGTTGCTCAAAGAGAGATGACATTGGAAAGAAAATCTCAAAGGAAACCAGGTTCCATTGTCCCGATTGTGACATAGGACTTTGTGCAGTCCCATGTTTAAAAATTTTTCATATCCAGGATGTTTACTGAATCAATATGACTAATAATATTACACTCTTGTTTTAACAAATTTCAGTGTTTTTGACTTGATTATATTATTGACTAAAATGTATTGAATACAATGTATTATTATTATTTGTTATTATTTATAGTTATTTTTTTATATTCTAATTTATGATTTTGTGTTTCAAACTTTATAATATCTACTAGACTTGTTTGGACAGATTTAAGTGAGTTATTCCTAAAAATTACAGGCCTACAATATAAAATGCCAAATTTCCATGCAAAACAATGTACCGTATTCAGCATCAAAAATCAGACATAATCATACCACCAGGGAGGTTAAAGCCTATAGGGCCAAAAAAGCTTGTGATCTATCAAAAAGAAGCTCCTGTACTTTTGAGCGGCGGGCATTTTGCTTCTGGAAACAGAACGCTCAGATGTGAACAGGGGCCATTGAAATAAATGGTATTTGGCTTGTTGAGCATTTTAGAACTAAAAGCTTCAAGCAGAAAATCACTCAGGTGTGAACGGGGCCTCAGCCTTTATCATAGCCATAAAACCTCAGAAAAAACAACTTACATATATACACAAATCCTCCTCCCACCTAGCATTAAAGACTTAATTGGAATCAAGCATGTGAAACATCTCCAAAAGCAGGAGGGAGTGTAAGAGGACAGATTGCATCATTGCAAAAAAAATACATAAAATATGTAAAATGACATATTCCATAAACAAATAACAACAATTAAAGTGGAATACTACCTGCGGGAAAAAGAAGAGAGAAAGGCAGGTCGGTCAGACTGTCACTGCAAAAATCATATAGATAACAATGGCAGTGTGTCTGATATTAGGAAAACCTTATACATCCAGTAATGATTGCAAAATATTAGATGTAAAACATTACCTATAACCAACATTTATATACGAAAACATAGCATGCTGAGTTATAATGGATATCTGTGGGACTCCAAGCCCACTCCATCCAATCCAAACCTTCCTGTGTTATTTTCATCAATGATAAACACTCATATACTGCATATAATATTCAGTTAAAATTAGATTACACAGGTAAGCTGTATTAGATGTCCTAGATGTGTAAAAAATAGGAGGGGGAAAAAAGGGGAAAATATAAAAAAACTGTGTAAGAAAAAGGTTACCATCCCATCTACGATGGGATGGGATGTCACCCTTATTCTTAGATAGATTTTAGCAATAAGTAATCCTCACTGCAGGTGAACGCCACCTGCATTGGAGAAAGTAGACTGCATCTTCCTACTTGCACATATTTTTGCAGGTAAATCAATATTATGGAACCTGCAGAGCACTGCACCCATGATCAGCAAAGCACTCACCAGCACCCTCTCAGCTCATTGAGAACTACAAAACATCTGCCACAGTGGCAGACAATAGTTATAGTTCATCCATTCACAGATGGCTGTGAATGAATGCAGCAGCCATGTGCGTGGGCCCTGCACAGCCATGCTTTTTTTAAATTGTGACAGTGGGTGCGGGGAGAAGATCCCACGCTTACTGCCACAGTGAGATTTCAGAGAGGCGCAGGCAAGTGTTCTTTGGTACTTTGTTAAATGTTACACCTTAAATACAGGTGTAATATGTTACCAACGTTGAACTTATCCTTTAACCACTTGACCACCGGGCACTTAAACCCCCTTAATAACCAGACCAATTTTCAGCTTTCGGTGCTCTCACATTTTGAATATTTTGACAATTACTCAGTCATACAACACTGTACCCATATGACATTTTTGTCCTTTTTTTCACACAAATAGAACTTTCTTTTGGTGGTATTTAATCACCGCTGGGTTCTTTATTTTTTGCGCTTCTGTTTCTGTTCTGTTCTGATTCTGTTATAACATTTTGCAAATTAGTAATTTTTCTTCATATATTTTGGCCAAAATTTATACCACTACATATCTTTGGTAAAAATAACCCAAATCGGTGTATATTATTTGGTCTTCGTGAAAGAGTCCAAAAGCTATGGTGCCAATATCTGAAAATTGATCAAACCTGAAGTACTGACAACCCATCTAATTTCTTGAGACCCTAACATGCCAGAAAAGTACAAATACCCCCCAAATGACCCCTTTTTGGAAAGAAGACATTCCAAGGTATTTAGAAAGATGCATGATGAGTTTTTTGAAGTTATCATTTTTTCCTAAAATTCTTTGCAAAATCAAGATTTTTTTTTTCTTTTTCTTTTTTTTTTCACAAAATTGTCATATTAGCAGGTTATTTCTCACACACAGCATATGCATACAACAAATTACACTCCAAAACACATTCTGCTATTACTCCTGAGTATGGCGATACCACATGTGTGAGACTTTTACACAGCGTGGCCACATACAGAGGCCCAACATGCACGGAGCACCTTCAGGCGTTCTGGAGCACCCATGCCAATTCTGACATTTCTCCTACATGTAAAAATCATCATTTGTTTGTTAAAAAAATTACATAGAACCCCAAAACATTATCTATGTTTTTTTAGCAAAGACTCTAGAGAATAAAATGGCGGTCGTTGTAACTTTTTATCTCGCACAGTATTTGCGCACCAATTTTTCAAACGCGTTTTTTTTGGAAAAAAAAGCGTTTTGTGCTTTAAAAAAAACAAAAAAAAACAGTAAAGTTAGCCCAATGTTTTTGCATAATGTGAAATATAAAGTTATGCTGAGTAAATAGATACCTAACATGTCACCCTTCAAAATTGCACATGCTCGTGGAATGGCGCCAAACTTCACTACTTAAAAATCTCCATAGGCAACGCTTAAAAATTTTTTACTGGTTACATGTTTTGAGTTACAGAGGAAGTCTAGGGCCAAAATGATTGCTCTCATTCTACCAATCACAGCGATACCTCACATGTGTGGTTTGAACACCATTTTCATATGTGGGCAGGTGTCACATACCTTACAGCGGAGCCCGAAATGACGAGGGTGGCCTCTTACACGGTCCCAGTCCTAGCACTCCTGGAGGTTGAGACAGGGCTGCTAGGGCGGCGGAAGGGTGCAGGTGTCTGCTGGCAGGATCAGGAACACCGAGGTCTTCGTGAAGGAGGTGAGATGCTGATCACCGGTTCACCGGTTCAGGCAAAGTCCAGCACGGGTACTTGCAGGGTCAAAGACAGGCAGGAGTTGGCAACGTGCTGGCAGCGAGGTACACAATCGGCAGGCAGATTCATAGTCAGGGACTGGCGGAGGTTGGCAACAAGCTGGCAGCGAGGTACAGCATCAGAAGACAGAGCCGTAGTCAGAAGTTCGGTACCGGGTTCGGTACAGGAAGCAGAAGCAGGCAGAGATGCAGGGATAATCCGAGAGGGTAGTCGAGGAAGGCAGAGTTTCAAGATCAAAGGTAAATCATACAAGGCAACAGCAAGGGTACAGGAACGAGCTGAGACAATCCAGCACTGATACTAGTATGCTGATCACTTAAATAGGGCGCCTTGCGCCGTGACTCGTTGGCCTGCGAACGTGCACGCGCTGACGTGCACTCGTTCATATGGTTGCGTTAACGTGCGTGCCTAGTCCGGGGCTCGTTCGTTCTTACCGTAAGTCTGGCTGGCGCGCGGGAACGAGCATTTGTGATGGTTCTCTGACATTGCCCCCTTCTTATGGGCAGCCTCCGGATGCCCATCTGGGCCCACCTTTCCGGATGAGAGCAATGAAAAGCTTGTATAAGTCTTGGGGCATGGAGGTTTGCTTCTGGTTCCCAGGAATTTTCTTCTGGACCAAAACCTTTCCATTTAATTAGATATTGATTCTGTCCCTGCCTTCTCCCCGCAATCTACAATGGTCTCGATTTTGAACTCCTCTTCTCCATCCACCATTATGGCTTCTGGGGGCCCCATTTCTTGACCTGGAAAGGGATTAACCACATCAGGCTTCAACAAGGAGGTATGAAACACAGGGTGGATCTTAAATGAGTCGGGAAGTTCAAGCTCATAAGCCACTGGGTTAATTCTTCTTTTGACCGGAAAAGGTCCTAAATATTTAGGTCCCAATTTCCTGGATGGACAGGCAAGTTTCAGATTTAATGTCGAAAGCCACACACGATCACCAACCTTCAAATCCAGTTCTCCTCTCTTCTTCCTGTCGAAGAACCTCTTATTAACTTCTTGTGCCTTGGCAATGATCTCTCTCAGAACCTGGTTATTGGTAGCAAGGAAATTCAATCTGTCCTGCTGGCAAAGGAGAGTCCGGAATCAACGTTGGCAAAAAAGAGGGATGAAACCCATGGTTTGAGAAGAAGGGAGATTGGTTGGTGACTGCATGGGCAGAGTTATTAAATGCAAAATCTGCCAATGGCAGTAGTGAGGCCCAATCTCCTTGGGTAAAGGAGGTGAATCAGCGCAGGTATTGCTCTAGCGTTTGGTTGGTACGCTCAGTCTGTCCGTTGGACTGGGGATGGTAAGCCGAAGAGAAATTGAGTTTGATGCCCAGCGCTTCGCACAGTGCTTTCCAAAATAAAATCTTGAAGTAAACTGTACTCCTCGATCTGAGATAATGTCACTAGGGATTCCGTGCAGTCTAACAACCTCTTTAATTAAAACTTTAGCAGTTTCAGTTGCTGATGGGGTCCCTTTCATAGGGATAAAATGTGACATCCTGGAGAGGCGATCTACCACTACAAAGATAGATGAAAACCCTTCCGATGGAGGGAGCTCTACAATAAAATCCATTGCGATTTTATCCCAGGGTCTTTCAGGAATGGGTAGTGGTCTTAATAATCCTCATGCTTTGCTTTTACTGTTCTTGTTTCTGAGATAGATTGAGCAAGAACCAACATATTTCCTGCAATCCTTTGCTAAGCTAGGCCACCAAAAATGTCTCCAGATCAAATCCATGGTCTTGAATCCCCCGAAATGGCTGGCAACGGGTAGTCATGACACACTTGTAGGATGGTAGCACGTAGATTCTGTGGTATGAAAACTTTATTACCCTGCCAATAGAAAAGAGTAGTGGACCCGCGCAGTGGGGAAGGTGAAGATGTGATTGTAAACACTTTGGAACTGCTGCCACCCAACATGCAGTCACCATAAATGGGGACAGCTGGATTAGTTAATAAAGTAGAAGGGTATGGCGCTGTTCCTTTATCCAAATTGTGGTTTTCTATCTATGTGCTATATACTTCATTAAATGCCAATAGAGCTCATCATTTTCCTGAAGGTCCGTATTTGGGGGCAGAGAGATTCCACTGGATGCTTGACGGATCTGTGACATTAAGTTGGTTTGTGTAAGCAGAAAATTTCCAGCCTGTAAGATGGTATCTGTTTGGGGTGGAACTTCAACTTCCGTGAACATACGCGATAACGCGTCAGGTTTCACATTCTTGGAGCCGGGCCGGTAGGTTATGTGGAAACTGAAGCATAAAAAAAAGAGCCCATCTTGCTTGTCTGGGTCTGAGGTGTTTGGCGGTCCTGAGATATTCTAGATTTTTGTGATCCGTGACGATCAGTATTGGGTATGTTGCTCCCTCCAAGAGGTACCGCCACTCCTCCAGAGCCGATTTAATTGCCAACAGTTCTCGGTCCCCCACATCATAGTTCCTTTCTGAAGGCCCTAACTTCTTCGAGAAAAAGGCCACAGGGTGCATTAGAGCCTTGGGTCCTTGGTGCTGGGACAAGATGGCCCCTGCAGCGCTCTCTGAGGCATCCACTTCCAGGATGTATGGAAGAGCGTGGTCAGGGTGCTTCAGTAACGGGGCCAAGGTAAAAAGTCCCTTTAACTTGTCAAAAGCAGCTTGGGCTGCCTCCGTCCAGTGAAAACGGTTCTGTTTCTTGGTGAGCTGAGTGATGGGCATGATGATACCAGAGAGGTTTTTCATAAATTTCCTGTAGAAATTGGAGAAACCGATGAACCGTTGTACCCCTTTCTTATCAATGGGAGATGGCCAGGAGGTTATAGCTGCGACTTTTTGGGGATCCATTGCCATACCTCATGTAGAGATTACCAGTCCGAGGAAGTGAATGGTCTGCCGTTTGAATTCACATTTTTCGGCCTTAGCATAGAGTCCATTTTCTCTTAACCTCAGAAGGATTTGTTTCACATGGACACGATGTAATTCTAGAGAGACCGAAAAAAATAGAATGTCGTCTAGGTAAACGATCATGAATAGGTCTAGGAAGTCTCTGAAGATATTATTTACAAAATGCTGGAAGGTTGCCGGAGCATTGCATAACCAGAAGGGCATAACAAGGTATTCAAAGAGGCCAAAACAAGTCCAGAAGGCCGTTTTCCACTCATCTCCCTTCCTGATTCTGTTCAAATTGTAAGCACCACGTAAATCCAACTTGGTAAATATTCTTGCAGAGTGGAGTCTCTGGAGCAGTTCTGGAATCAGAGGCAGAGGGTAGCGATTTTTAACGGTAATCCGGTTTAATCCTCTGTAATCCACACATGGATGGAGTGAGTGGTCTTTTTTTTCAACAAAAAATATTCCTGCCCCGGCTGGTGAAGTAGAGTGTCGGATAAACCCCTTCTTGAGGTTCTCATTGACATAATCTTTTAAGACCATGAGTTCAGGCTCTGAAAGTGGAAAGATCCTCCCAAATGGTATTTCTGCCCCTGGTAAAAGTTAAATCGGGCAATCGTAGGCCCGGTGGGGAGGAAGAGTGTTTGCTTTCTGCTTATCGAAAACATCCAGGAAATCATGGTACACGGATGGAACAAGGTCCTTTAAATTCGGATACTGGTTTCAGACAACCAATAACTGGAGCTGAATGGTGGAGGATCTGGAGACAGTTGCGGAGGCAGTAGGAGGACTGAAAAACTACCTTGCCGGTTGTCCAGTCTATCTGTGGGTTGTGTGCTTGCAACCATGGCATTCCTAGAATGATCGGAAAAAGTGGTGAGGATATAACGTCCAGGC
Source organism: Lithobates clamitans (assembly GCA_037952925.1). Lineage (NCBI taxonomy): Eukaryota > Metazoa > Chordata > Amphibia > Anura > Ranidae > Lithobates > Lithobates clamitans. The sequence continues at coordinate 10,886,593 of JBBGZY010000081.1, forward strand.
ACAACAGTTCTTGGTGGTTAGGTGAGATGTCAGCGGGCAAGGGTTGGGTTCTTAGACGATGGGCCCAGATTTGATGTTGGACCCATCAGCTAATCGTATGGACAGCTTATGTTGCTTAGATTGTAGAGGAATGTTGTGTTGCAGGACGAAGGCACGGTCGATGAAGCAGCTGCAGGCACCTGAATCAATTATGGCCTGGACCTGAAGTACCCCTTCTGGAAGCTGTAGGGAGACAGGAACAGCAATGGGAGTCGTTCTTGCTAGAGTCAATGCATAATGATCAAGAGGAGGAGAGTCACACTTACGGGTCTTGTTGGGACACATGTTGGCGTAATGACCGGCTCCTCCGCAGTAGAGGCAGAGATTATTCATACGACGGCGCTGCTTTTCTTCTGGTGTCAAGGGTGCACGAAGCAGGCCTAACTGCATTGGCTCTGGAGCTTCAGTGGTAGGAGCAGATAGTGGGGATGCAGAGGTAGGTAGGTGGCTAGGTACCCTGGGTAGCATCCACATGGGCCGGTACTGGCTGGTCCTTTCAGATCTTCGCTCCCTCAGCCAGGATATGATCTGAATGGACAGTATAATCAGTTCTTTGAGGGAATCGGGGATCCCCACACGAGCTAGTTCATCTTTAAGTGTCTCTGAAAGTCCTAAGCGGAACTGAAAACGGAGAGCGGCGTCGTTCCATTGCGTGTCGGAACTCCACCGTTTAAAGTCTGTAACATAGTCTTCCACGGGTCTACGACCCTGCTGGAGGGTGTGGAGGCTGGCCTTGGCTGTGGTGGTACGTTGAGGATCATCATAAAGTTTAGCTATCTCATCCAAAAAAGAGTCCATAGTACCCAGCAAGGGACTGGCTTGCTCCAATAGGTGATGAGCCCAGGTCTGGGGTTCTCCCTGCAGTAATGAAATGATGAACCCCACCTTGGTACTTTCCAAAGAGAAGGTGCGGGGCTGTAGCAGAAAATACAAATGGCAGGCATTCCTGAAAGCACGGAATTTGCTGCGATCTCCCATAAATCTCTCTGGAGCAGGAACTTGTGGTTCTGGGGGTGGCCCCACTACTGTGGGTGTAGAAGCTGAAACTGATGATGCAGGTGCTGTGGCTGTCCGATGTGCTGAGGTGCTTGGAGAGAGAGACTCCACTCGTTGTTCGAGTCGCTGGTAGCCATCTTGTAGGCCCTGGACTGCTTGAGTGGGTTTGCAATCTGCTGACACAGAGCATCCATAGCTGAGGCCCCCCTTTCGGACTCCATGTGGCTGGATTGTACTGTCACGTACCTTACAGTGGAGTCCGAAATGATGAGGATGGCCTCTTGCACGGTCCCGGTCCTAGCACCCCTGGAGGTTGAGACAGGGCTGCTAGGGCAGCAGAAGGGTGCAGGTGCCTGCTGGCAGGATCAGGAACACTGAGGTCTTCGTGAAGGAGGTGGGATGCTGACCCCTGGATAGGTTCAGGGTACTTGCAGGGTCAAGGACAGGCAGGAGTTGGCAACGTGCTGGCAGCGAGGTACACAATCGGCAGGCAGATTCGTAGTCAGGGACTGGCGGAGGTTGGCAACAAGCTGGCAGCAAGGTACAGGATCGGAGGACAGAGCCATAGTCAGAAGTTCAAGCCGGCTTTGGTACAGGAGACAGAGGCAGGCAGAGATGCAGGGATCATTCGAGAGGGTAGTCGAGAAAGGCAGAGGTTCAAGATCAAAGGTAAATCAAACAAGGCAACAGCAAGGGTACAGGAACAAGCTGAGACAATCCAGCACTGATACTAGTATGCTGATCATTTAAATAGGGAGCCCCGCGCCGTGACTCGTTGGCGTGCGAACGTGCACGCGCTGACATGGAACTCATTCGTATGGTTGCGTTAACGTGCGTGCCTAGTCCGGGGCTCGCTCGTTCTTACCGTACGTCTGGCTGGCGCACGGGAATGAGCATTTGTTATGGTTCTCTAACAGCAGGACTTACGTTCGCTGCTGCATGCGAGCACACGGGGACACGGGGAAGAAAAATAATTTTTTTTTATTGTTCATTTTACTTTATTTATTTTAGTTTGATGTTTTTTTCCAAAAAATAAATGTTTTGATCACTTTTATTCCTATTACAAGGAATGTAAACATCTCTTGTAATAGGAATATGGCATGACAGGTCCTCTTTACAGTGAGATATGGGGTCAATAAGACCCCACATCTCACCTCTAGGCTGGAAAGCCTGAAAGCAAAAAAAAAAAACGATCCTGGCTTTGATCGTAGCCGCGAGTCGGTAGAAGCACCTGAGGGAGATAGGAAGGGGGGGCGTCCCCTCTCGCCTCCTGTAAGAACGATCAAGCAGCGGAACAGCCGCTATGATCATTCTTATGGTATAAGGAATGCCTGCACAAAGTCAAGGACGTCGTATGACGGCCGGCGGGCGGGAAGTGGTTAAAACACATTTTTTTTAACACAAAGTTGTCCATTTATACAATATTTCCAACACATAGCATGTACACACCAAAAATGACACCCCAAAATAGATTCTCCTACTACACCTGAGTATGGCGATACCACATGTGTGAGACTTCCACAGTCAGAGGCCAAGTACAGCAGAGTATGGCTGAGTATGGCAGAGTATGGCAGAGTATGGCAGTGTATGGCAGAGTTTGGCAGAGTATGGCCGAGCATGGCTGCGCATGGCTGGGTATGGCAAAGTATGGCTGGGTATGGCAAAGTATGGCTGTGTATGGCAGAGTATGGCTGGGTATTGCAGAGTATTGTGGGGTATTGCAGGGTATTGCGGGGTATTGCAGGGTATTGTGGGGTATTGCAGAGTATTGCAGGGTATTGCAGAGTATTGCGGGGTATTGCAGGGTATTGCAGAGTATTGCAGGGTATTGCAGAGTATTGCAGAGTATTGCGGGGTATTGCGGAGTATTGCAGGGTATTGCAGGGTATTGCAGGGCATTGCAGGGTATTGCAGGGCATTGCAGAGTATTGCAGGGCATTGCAGGGTATTGCAGAGTATTGCGGGGTATTGTAGAGTATTTCGGGGCATTGTAGAGTATTGCAGGGTATTGCAGAGTATTTCGGGGCATTGCAGAGTATTGCTGAGCATTGCAGAGTGTTGCAGGGTATTGCAGAGTATTGCAGGGCATTGCAGAGTATTGCAGAGTATTGCAGGGTATTGCAGAGTATTGCAGGGTATTGCAGGGTATTGCAGGGTATTGCAGAGTATTGCAGGGTATTGCAGAGCATTGCAGAGTATTGCAGGGCATTGCAGAGTATTGCAGAGTATTGCAGGGCATTGCAGAGTAGTGCAGAGTAGTGCAGGGTATTGCTGAGCATGGAGGGATGGCTGAGCATGGATGGATGGATCCATGGATGTGACTGTATTTGTCACAGAGCAGCGCTGTGGGCACTATACATCCAGCCCACAGCGCTGCTGCCATCCGATCCCTCCCCCTCTCTGTACCAAACGGTTTGTTTACATGTGATTGCTCCGCCATTTGACAGAGCGATCACATGGTAAATGGCCGCAATCAGCGGCTGCTGTTTACCGTGATCCGTGATGCGCCGGGTCCTGTGGACCCGGCGGTCACGGATGTTCTCGGGTGCGCACCCCAGGGGGCGCGTGTGAGCAGGATTCTGGGAGGACGTCATAGTACGCCCTCCCAGAGTTATCCAACTGCCCTGCAGCCGTCATTTGGCTATGGGCCGGTTGGAAACTGGTTAATAAATACTAAACTATGGGGTTAAATTATTAAAGACAAATAGACTGTGCACTTTGCAAGGGCATTTGCTCCAGAGCTTAGTAAATGAGGTGAATCTTCACTTTGCAAAGAATACCCAATCACATGTCCAGTCGCTCCTTCTTCAAAGGTTTACAGAAGGAGCGACTGGGCATGCTCCAAAACATGTCCTGCCCACTCTGACGTCACTGTCAGGGCTGGGCTAAGCCCTTCCTTCTCTGAGCTGGCCGCTCAGCTGTTGGCTAATTGCCAGCTCCTATCTCTCCACAGGTACCCAGCTGCTGATGATATCCTGCTCGTCAGTCCTGCCTACTTAAGCCATCCAGCCCAGAGGCTCTCTGCCTTTGCCTTAGTCAACTTCACAGAGGCGCTCTCCTGCATTCCTGTTAAAAGATTTGCTTGGCTGACATCCCCTCTGGCTCCAGTTCCTGCTTGCTGTTTTACTACACTCCTCTCCGGCTCCTGGATGTTTGGCTTGTCTGACTATCCGTTTCCATTCCTGAACTCTGGCTATGTTTTGACTACGTTTGTTCTATTTACTTTTATTATTAAACGTGTGATTTAACTGTACTTCTGTCTCGGTCTGATTTTATGGTTTCTGACAGTCACTTACCAGTTGCCTGTATTTCATGCTGGCCTTGACAGCACGGCTCTCCATCTTGGATCAGAAAACAGTGTTTTCCACCGCTGGTTGGCTGGAACTTCCAACAGCAGCTGTCTTTACTCCCAGGAGGCATCCCGCTGGACGTTATGGATTCATTGATATGCCGGTTTTTCACTTCCATCTTGTAAGTGTTTTTAACCCTTCCTTGTCATTAAAGTGTTTTATTACTGCACTTAAAAGTACCTTCTTCGCTGCTTTGTTTAAACTATATAACATGAAGACCTTAATGAAAGATTTCTGAGACTATATGTATATAGCACCGTCCCCTTAGGGCTTGCTGAGTGTTGACTTCATAGGCCTCTCTCTGGTTATCTGCAGCTGGTTGCTAATAGTTCCCACTTAGTTGCTGAGGGATCCCACTTGATTGCTGAAGGTTTCCCACTTTGTTGCTGGGGGTTCCTGCTTGGCTGCTAGGGGTTCCCCCTTGGTTGCTCGGAGTTCTCACTTGTCCCACCCTTACTCCCGTTTGCTCGTTACTCAATAGCCAGTCCAGGGTATTTGTGTTTTTGTATTTTATTTTGGAACTTGGATGTGAGAAGGGATGAGTGGAATACTCCAACTGGAACTATTCACAAAGGATAAGGATAACGCTCCCTTGACCTCTCCAGATTATTAGCAGAAGCAGTCACACTGCTTTAACCATACAGCCATATGTATGGAGTAGTTAAGACTTTTTTCTCTCACTAGCAGCAGACTTGAAGCACTACATTATCTTCAGGACACTCTCTAGCATCCTCTTTACTGACACACCCCTCCACTGACTCTTCTAGCTGAAGGGGGCAGCCCTCACTCGACAGGCCCCAAAGACACAGATATGTACTCGCAGTAGGTAGAATCAGATCCTTCCTGGTGTCTCCCTTCCAGTCAGCTTCCCAGACACCCTCCCAAAACTGGACGACCATGCTGTAGCCATCATTCGGCTATAGCATGGTCGGCAAGTGGTTAATTACATATATTACCTGAAATAATCAGAAGGTAAACCTACTTGTGGCATTCCAGTGTTTTTACCGTTAATGGAGATTATTGCTCATTAGTAAAGCCGGTCATATATGGATCAAAATTCTACTGGTACAGCAAGGTCTGACTAAATTTCAATCCGTGTATGGGACGGCTGGTTGTACGCAACCTGCCGGGATTTTCCTGAACGATCAGTTCTGCTGGCTATGGCTGGCAAAACTGATTATTGCATTCTGTTGGTGGGAAAGGCTCCCTACTTGCAGAATACAATACCACAGCAGGAAGGATTCCTTCATTCACCTTGAATGTGTAGATGGGGAATTACCTCATTATTTTCTATAAAGCCTCTGGTTAAAAATGAACTCTAAACTTGAGATTTTTCACATTTTGTCATGTTGCAACCAAAAATGTAAATGCATTTTATTGGAATTTTATGTGATAGACCAACACAAAGTGGCACATATGTGTGAAGTGTAAGCAAAATGTTAAATGTTTTTCAACATTTTTTACAAATAAATATGTGGGGTGCATTTACAAAATAGCTCAAGCTCTGTCAGATTGGAGAGCATCTGTGAACAGCAATTTTCAAGTTTTACCACAGATTCTCAATTGGATTTAGGTCTGGACTTTGACTGGGCCATTCTAACACATGAATATGCTTTAATCTAAACCAGTGGTTCTCAACCTGGGGGTCGGAACCCCCTCGGGGGTCAAATGACGATTTGCCAGGGGTCACCAGATCCTGGGCTGTTCCTGAAGCCCACGCTGCTCTCCCAGCCTTTTTGTGGCCACCCAGCAGGACTCAATCTCCTAATTTCGGCATAGATGTCACTGCTACGAGACACCACAAAGTCGGTAACACTACCTGTGAATAGTGTTGCCATTAAAAGTCCCCACTACAGTTCTCAGATCAGCAGATGACCTTGATCAAGAGCACCTAAGTTGGCTGATCAGAACCCCCCCCAGCACTGCCACTGATCCCATCCCCCACCAGCACTGGCACTGCCACTCATCCCAACTCCCTGCCTGCACTGCCACTCATCACATCCCCCCCCCCCCCATGGAAGGGAGAGGAAAAGAGGGGGAGGAACAAAGAAAAAGGGAGAGGAAAGAATAAGAGAAAGAACAAGTAAGACGGCTAGAGAGAGGGATAGGGAAAAAAAAAAGAAATTAGGATAGAGAGAGATAAAAGGAGAACAAAGAGAACGAGTGGTACATCTTAAAATGTACCATAAGGGGTTTTAATACTGTACGAGTGGAAGGGACTCAGGGAGCACTAAATGTCCATGGGTTAGGGGCGCAAATTACTTGTCTTGCCTTGGGTGCTGACAACCCACGCTACAAAAATAATTTTACTGTTAGGGGTCCCCACAACTTGGGAAATTTTATCAAGGGGTCATGGCACTAGAAAGGTTGAGAACCACTGATCTAAACCATTCCATTATAGCTCTGGCTGTATGTTTAGGGTCATTGTCCTGCTAGAAAGAGAACATTTGCCCCAGTCTCAAGTCTTTTGCTGACTCTAACAGGCTTTCTTCTAAGATTGCCCTGTATTTGGCTCCATCAATCTTTCCATCAACTCTGACCACCTTCCCTGTCCCTGCTGAAGAAAAGCATTCCCACAACGTGATGCTGCCACCACCATGTTTCACGGTGGGGATGGTGTGTTCAGGGTGATGTGCAGTGTTAGTTTTCTGTCACACATAGTGTTTTGCTTTTAGGCCAAAAAGTTCAAATTTGATCTCATCTGACCAGAGCACCTTCTTCCACATGTTTGTGGGGTCCCCCACATGGCTTCTTGCAAACTGCAAACGGAACTTCTGATGGCTTTCTTTCAACAATGGCTTTCTTCTGGCCACTCTTCCATAAAGGCCAGATTTGTGGAGTGCACGACTAATAGTTGTCCTGTGGACAGAATCTTCCACCTGAGCTGTGGATCTCTGCAACTCCTCCAGAGTTACCATGGGCCTCTTGGCTGCATCTGATGAATGCTCTCCTTGCCCGGCCTGTCAGTTTAGGTAAATGACCATGTCTTGGTAGGTTTGTAGTTGTGCCATACTCTTTCCATTTTCGGATGATGGATTTAACAGTGCTCAGTGACATGTTCAAAGCTGGGGATATTTTTTTTTATAATCTAACCCTGCTCTAAACTTCTCCACAACTTTATCCCTGACCTGTCTGGTGTGTTCCTTGGCCTTCATGAGGCTGTTTGTTCACTAAGGTTTGCTAACAAACCTCGGAGGGCTGCACAGAACAACTGTATTTTTACTGAGATTAAATTACACACAGGTGGACTCTATTTACTATTTAGGTGACTTCTGAAGGCAATTGGTTCCACTCAATTTTAGGGATATCAGAGTAAAGGGGGCTGAATACAAATGCACGCCACACTTTTCACTTTTTGTGTTGGTCTATCACATAAAATACATTTACATTTTTGGTTGTAACATGACAAAATGTGGAACATTTCAAGGGGTATGATTACTTTTTCAAGGCACTGTACATCCCTAAGGTTCTCCTTATTCCATAAAACTTAAATTTTAACACTTTTTCAATAAAAGCCTTCTACACATATACATTTAGTTCTGCATTTAAAAACTACTTTTAATATCTTACATTATTAAAAGACTGTTAAAATTGCATAGGAAATATGAAATGGCTCAATGCTCCCATTTTATTTCTAATCCAATAAATGTTTCTTACTGGAATTGCAAATATAATATCATCCATGCAGTCTGTTTTTAAGTACTCACACTGTCAAGATGTGAAGATCTTAAATTTGTGGCAAATAAGCTAGTAACAGTTTAGGCATAAAAATGTAAAGTTGAAGAGCCAATTCCATAAAATATTTAATTTCACACTATTTTAATGTTGACAAAGTGACATTGTCATTAAGTTACAGATAAGTAGCAACCAGTCATCTTGTCCAGGCACAAAATCTACTATACAAGCTTAGGTTGTAAACTCTGCAGTGAATGGTGTGCACTGTGCAGCTCATTTTAAAGCATTTTAACTGAAAGTTCCTTAGGGGTGGAATTAATAATGAAAGTACCGTAAACAGCGCTGAAGCTTTACAAGATTTGCTGCCATAAGAATCTATTTGATGCAGCTGACACAGTTAATACTATTAATGATTGGTCAAGGTTGGTATTGTTTACTCATAAATCATACAGACGATGTGGGAAAATATCTTGCTTCATATAAACATTCTACACTTTACACATTAATACTGTATATTATATATTATTATAAAGCATAATACTGCTACTTCCCAACCAAATCTAAACACTGCTTAGCATATCTTTAATAGTGTGAATCATATTTGCCTTAGATATGTAACTTGCGCAGCTTGTGCATTGAAACCCCACCTTTGCTGCTTGAATAGCCAACGGAGTATAGAGGCAAGATCATTAGTTCTACCCTCTCCTACTATCCCAGGTCATTGCTTAGATTTGGGATAAACTAGATGATCAGTTACTAGATTGATTCTTCACTCTGCTTGAAACTTGAGTCCCAGCCAAAATTAGTAAGTTCGAGGCAGTATACTTAGTGGGGTGCAAGGGGTGCCATCCACACCAAATACCAGCACCCTGGGTTTGCCACCTGGCTGCCCAGCATTTTTTTTTGTCACACCAGGCATGGTGGCACTGAAGTGCTGCATCTGCCTATCTGACAGTGGTAGTTGAAAACCAAGGAAAGGTGCCTCCTTGGTTCTGTGCGCATGACACAGCTAAAGGATGGACTTCCCTTCACTCTAAACTGCTGCATCTGGTAAGTTGAGGAGGTGTGCACTGAAGGGGGGAGGTTGGGAGGGAGTGTCTGTACTGAGGGGTGTTTGTACTAAAGGTTGCTCTGAATAGAGCAGACAGTGCTCTGTTCTGGGGGTATTATACTAACAAGGTCTGTACTGAGATGTTAGACTGATAGGTGGGCTCTACTGAAGGGGGTCTGGAAATACCTATACTTGGAGGGTTTGTCTTGGGGGGGGATGTATTGAGAGATTAGGCTGGGAGGAGTGTTTGGACTTGGGATTGTCCTTATTTTTATTTTTTTGGGGGGATCTGTCCTGAGGGGTTAGGCTGGGAGGAAGTCTGTTCTGATAAAGTCTTTAATGGGGGTGTCTGTATTGGGGTGGGGTCTGTACTGAGGGGTTAGGCTTAGAGAAGGGGTTTGTGCTGGGGGCTGTCTGTACTGCGGGGTTAGGCTGGGAGGGCTGTACTGGAGAGGTCTCTAGTGTGGGGTAGGATCAGAGGGGGGCTATACTGGAGGGGACTGTACTGAGGGGTTAGGCTAGGAAGTGGATCTGTACTGGGGGGGTCTGTACTGAGGTGATGGGCCAGGGGGCTATTTTTGGTGGTCTGTACTGAAAGGGATTGTACCAAGATGCCAGACTTGGAGAGGAGTTGTAATGGGGGGGATCTGTACTGTGGGGTTAGGATGAGAGTGAGGGCTGTGCTGGGGGGTCTGTACTGAAGGGTGAGATTGGTAGGGTGCATCAGTACTGAGGGTTCTGTACTGAAGAGTTAGACTGGGAGGGGGGTCTGTACAGAGGGGTTAGGCTGAGGGTTGTTCTTTGGTGGTCTGTATGGGAAGGGTCTGTACCAAGATGTTAGGTTAAGTGGGGGTTGTATTGGTGAGGTCTGTTCTAAGGAGTTAGGATGGAAGGGGGTTTGTACTGGGGGGTCTATACTGAAGGTTTAGACTTGAAGATGGTCTGTACTGGGGGGTCTGTACAAAAGGGTTAGCCTTGGAGGGGGATCTGTACTGATAAAGGTCTGCCCTGGGGGTTTTGTACTGAGAAGGTCTCTACTGGAGGGTCTGTACTGAGGAGTTAAGCGGGGTTAGGTTGGGAGGGGAGTCTAAACTGGGGAGGTCTGTACTGAGGGGGTTCGACTGGGAGCTGTACTGAGGGGGTCTGTGCCTGGGGGGAAGGGGGGACTATATAGGGGAGGACTGTTTTTTTTTCCTCATTTTTTTCAAATAAAAATAACAAACATACCTATGCTTACCTGCTCTGTGCAATTGTTTTGCAAAGAGCAGCCCATTCCTCTTCTTTCGGGGTGCCCTGCTGGCGCTCCAGGCCTCTCCTCTTCATAGTGTGCCCCCATGGAAAAATGCTTCTGTGTCCTGCTGCTGTGTTCATTGACACCTCCGCTCCTGTGACACTGGATTTGATTGACAGCAGCATGAGCCAATGACTGCTGCTGCTATCAATCTGTCCAATGAGGAGAGAGAGAGCTGCTGCGCTCATGCACCTCTCTGGATCGGATCAGGCTCAGGTAAGAAAAAGGGGGGTCTGAGGGAAACTGCAGCACAGAAGGTTTTTCACCTTAATGCATAAAATGCATTAAGGTGAAAAACTTTGAGGCTTAACAACCACTTTAAGGTGTCACATTCTTCTTAATAGAAAAGTCACCTTCACCCCAAAGTGTTCTTTTCACCATTGTATTGTAAAAAATTGTTGTCTCATAAAAATACAGATGTATAAAGGCCTCCTTATTTAAGGACACCTAGTAATGTCACTATGTTGCCTTGAAGAAGGGACCCCGTGAGGTCCCCGAAAAACATCTGTATTTTTAATTTGATAACATTTTTTCACAACATAGCAGTGGAAAATAATCCTTTTCAGTGCTGGTAACATTCTACATTGTGTTGGATTTAGGAAATATAATCATCTGTATTGTTACAGCTAGCACTCACAACTTCCATAGGTCATGCTCGGTAAGAAGATCAGTTTACTTATGAACTATGCATTTCTCTTAATGACTATACCAGGGGTAAGTCTCAGAGTAGAAGCTTCTGGATTTGTTTACTTTTGGATAGACATTTCATTGTAAAAGGCCGCCTCACAAATGATTCAGAGTTGATTTATTGATTTATGCGTTGTGAATTGTTATATACATACATGATGGTAAAGACATAGCATATTAACAATATTGCAGATTATACAAAAAGTTAACCACTTTAAAAAAAATCACACTGGCTGAATAAAATTTATAAGAACAATGCATATTGACATGCTGCATGGATTGGTGCCTCACTTGTAGAAAAACATGCAGTCCTTTAAATATAATCAACATATATACAATATATTCAGCTTTGCAGAGAAACTGTATCACTTGTAATGTTTTCCCTTGATAATACTTACATTAATAAAACAATAGTCAATATTTTGAAACAATCCACACATTTGGTTTCATATGGCTACTCGTGGCTGTAAGCACTAAAACTATTGTGGTACATAAACAAATAATATAGTATTTAGATAGGGTAAGTATGAAGTCACACTGGAGCAGCCTCTGGTAATTAGGCCTTCCTAATTAGGATATCCTTGTAAAATGATTTGCTTCCAGTTTTTTTTTTCATCTGGATCTCTGTATATCTCAGATTAATGGATATACAATGTATTTTCAGGTGTTTTGTTCAGAGCAGCTAGAGTTCCCTTATGAACACAAGAAAACATGCGTCCTTTAAGATCACACCTTGGAAACCACTACAGAGAAAATTATTTTCCATTTCTATTTTGATGGCATGCAAAGCTTGTTGGATTGTGCTTCTGCTATGGAAAACTTTGGCAGTTTATACCAGAGCATCCACTTAACCTGCAGTTTCTCTCACAGATTAGGCACCCCTTTCCTTTGCCCCTACACATCTCTGTGCAGCATTCCTTAGTTCCACCTCCTACCTATCTCCCAGTGCTGCCCCTTTTAGAGAATACAGTTTCATTTTGTGGTGCCAACTTGTATGGAATTTGTTAATGAAAACAACAAAAATAGTAAATTAGATCCCCTGCAGCCAGCAACAATAGACCCCCCTCAGCAACAATAAAGCCTCCCAGCAATAATAGACCCCCTGAAACTAAATATCCCCATCAACAATAGATCCACATCAGCAACAATAAACCCCCACTTGCAACAATAGGTCTCCCAACATCAAGAGACCTTCCAGCAGCCACCAACAATAGACCCTCCCTCAACAGTGGATCCCACACAGCAACAATAGATCAATCCGCAACAATAGTTCCCCCTTCCCCCGCAACAATAGATTACCCAGCAGCCAGAATCAATGGACCCCCCAGCACACCCCAGCACCCCTTGCCATTAAAATCATTCAGTGCTGGAGATGCCAGAACTGCATTTCCCAGCATTCCCGCTGAAAAAAAAGCCCTGGGTATAAGTACGTTCTTGTTAGCAGTGGTGTAACAATAGTTATAGCAGCCCATGCAGCTTCTATGGGGTCTAGGAATAAAGAGGTCACCATTGGGGGAACTCTTAGGCTGGGTTCACAAATAAATAGCATCCCTGCATCCAATTTGCATGTCAGGAGGCTCTCTATGGAGCTGGTTCATACATTTCCGGAGTGGCTCCGGTGTGAATTGCACAGTAGTTCTGTGTATCTTCTGGTCCGTTTCAGGTCCAAATTTAGCCAAAAATTCGGACTGAAATCGGACCTGAAACGGTGAACGGGGACACACCGGACCCCTGCTGTGAGCTGCTCCGTCCGGCAGTGTGAACAAAGCCTCCAAGAAATTTAAACATAGAAAATCATGGTGCATGTGGAGATAACACAAATTCAATACTGTATTATTAAGGATTGCAGAGGCTGCTGTTGACACAGACCCTGTACCCTCTGTGACATTTCCAGTCAACAATAGCTGACATCAGACACACAGAAGGAGACTTCAGAATTGTTGCTGCTAGTCAAAGATCCCATTTTTTCTCGTTAAATATGTTTATTGAGTTTTACATAGATAACAGAATAAATAAATAAGTAAATAAATAATAAAAATGAGTAGTAAATAAGGTAGATAAAGAGATATGATAAACATATAGAAATGAAGCATGAACACATAATATATATTCAGGATAGGATAAATAATATCCTAATGAAAATATGAACTTATCTTACTTCGGTGTGAAAGATGCATATTGTATAGATATTCCAATGTGATCATGACATAGGAATACAATAAATAAATAAACAAATAATTAATATAACATTTTCTAATAATGAGTATATGTCTTATAAGAAATGAGAGTAATAAAAGAAAAATAGTATATAAAATAAAAAGAAACGGGAAGGGGAATGTAGGTGGTGATGGTCTGGCTCCTGAATTACACAATTTATTGTTATATTATTTATATAATACTCAGTTTAATGAGGTATAACAAAGATTGGTCAAAGTCGTTAGAGTAATAATGCTTAATCCAAGGTTGCCATATCTTACGAAATTTATTAATCTTATTATCAGCTATAGCTGTCATTTTATCGAATACAAGTGCTCTATTGATTCTATGTTTTGTTTCAGCCAAGATTAGAGATTTGGATTTCCATGCTTTGGCAATTGTTTGTTTGGCTGAAGTAGTAATTTGAATGAGTAATTGAAATTGAGTATGAGAAAGTATATTGGGCTTAAGATTTAAAAGTGCTGTAGCAGGATCTGGAGGGATTGAAACTTCCAGGGCTTTAGAGGCCATAGAAAATATTTTGTTCCAGAATTTCTGAACTATCGGACATTGCCACCAGATATGAAAATGAGTTCCAGATGAATCACATCCTCTGAAGCAGTTGGGAGAATATGTAGGAATAAATTTTGCTATTCTAGCTGGCACAAGGTACCATCGTGCAAGGACTTTATAATTTGTTTCTATGGCGTAACTATTTGGAGATGAAGATTTAGTGGCTAACAATATGTTTAACCAATCTTTATTATCAAAGGTCCGATTAATATCTGATGCCCATTTGCCAGTGTATGAGGGTAAATTATTGTCAGATTTAGGATCCCATTTTTTCAGGCTGTGAAGTAAGGAGAATCTTTTTAGCTGACTTGGCAGAGCAGATTTATTGTCCTCAGAGCTTCTGGACACCCCAGCCATCACTGAAATTGACCTTTTATGCCTAACACAGTATTCCTCAGGCTTAAAGTGATACTAAAGTTTTCTTTAAAAATAACAAACATGTCATTTTTACCCCCTCTGTGCAGTAGTTTTGCACAGAGCAGCCTGGATTCTCCTCTTCTCGGGTCCCTCGCTGGCGCTCCTGGCCCCTCCATCCTGTCGAGTGCCCCTACACCAAGCAGCTGTGGGGGCACCCAATCTGAGCCACAGCTCTGTGTATCTATTCAGATCGGCCCTGCCCCCTCTTTCTCCTCATTGGCTAACTGACTTTAATTGACAGCAGCCTCAGCCAATCAGGAGGGAGAGTCCCGGAAGGCCAAGGCGCTTGTGCACATCGCTGGATCAAGATGGGGCTTAGGTAAGTATTAGGGGGGCTGAGGGGGGCTGTTGCACACAGAAGGTTTTTTTATCTTAATGCATAGAATGCATTAAGATAAAAAAAACTTTCTGCCTTTAGAACCACTTAAAAAAAAATCGCAGAGTGTCTCCTCAAGTAAAAACCATGATGGCTGTTTATAGTGCTGCAAAAATGTTTACTATATTAAGACCTTTGTTAGGCTATGGAGTAAATGTGTGCAGGAATATCAAAATTTGTGTTATAATATAAAATATTGTGATGGTCATTATTACTACAACTTTCCTCTACAAGCTCTCCTGCTATATCTCCCTGATATGGAAATACATACTTTATGTTGAGATTAATGATATTAGGAAGGTTTGATATGGGGCCCCATAATCTGTAGTTTTGCCCCTATTTGGTAGCTAGTTATATTAAAATGACTATTCAGTGGCAGCTGGAGGAAAATACAGAATATTTTCTTACCTTTCGCTCCCAATGCAACTCTGCTACTCAGACTCTGACAGCTAATCCCTTTCTCTGCATGAGGGACTGTTAATAGATACATTGAATGACACCGGAGAATATTTTCACAACAATCTCATTTAGCAGTATTCAAAAACATGGAACCAGAGCTTGCATTATGTACAAAGGCAAAGAAAATATCAAATATTCCATTTTCTATTAAAGGAAACCTGCCAAGGCAGAAACATGGATTTACTAAAACTGTACGCTCAGAATCTGGTGCAGCTGTGCATAGTAGCCCATTAGCTTCTAACTTCAGCTTGCTCAATTAAGCTTTTGCAATAAAACCTGGAAGCTGATTGGTTTCTATGCAGAGTTGCACCAGATTTTACACTCACCAGATTTAGTAAATAACCCCCATGGGGTCTGCCATTGCTGTACTCACCTTCTGAAAATGCTTCTGACTTTTCTGATCTGCAGACTTTATCACTAATGGCAACCCTTATAATTCTTTCAAATGTTTATCTGTATATATGTGAGTTATATAAGTAACTCTTACTGCAATGTACAGTTTATGAATGAATGCGTTATTAGTAACTGTATCACACACTGTACTCATCTGATACGTTAACCAACCATTAGGGAACCAAGTGAAGATTAGGTCTCATGGACACTGGACACTTAGACCATCTCGCCTAGATGACTTTCCTCCTGGCAGCGGAGTTTTGCCAGAAAAAATGCTTGAGGCTTGTAAACGTGTGTAACACATTTAGGCACGTCAAGTTCTTGAGCGTTAATTAATTTCTTTGGCCAGAATAATACTTTAGTCTCATCAGTGAAATTAATTAACACGCATGCGCTAAATGCACCTAGCGTTAATGCATGTTGCGCGTCAAGTGTTTTTTCGGCCAAATCTATTTGTAGTTTGATACATAGGCTAACATGAAGGGGCATTTAGAGGCAGAAGAAAAGAACACCAGATGTCCCTAACAGTAGAGTTAAAATTGTCCAGTGTTCTTGAGGCCCTATTTAGAGGGATTTGTTACCATATATACTCTAAGGGGGTTATTTACGAAAGGCAAATCCACTTTGCACTGCAAGTGCACTTGGCTGTGCAGTTTCTCTAAATCTAAGAGGTAGATCTAAAATGAGGGGAAGCTCTGATGATTTTATCATCCAATCATGTGCAAGCTAAAATGATGTTTTTTATTTTCCTTGCATGTCCCCCTCGGATCTACAGCGACTTTACTTCCAAGTGCACTTGCAGTGCAAAGTAGATTTTCCTTTAGTAATTAATCCCCTAAGAATATACAATTTAGACACCTATTCGACAAATAATTTATTGTCTGCTGATACATCTTGTGAATTAGTTTTTGTGACAAATAGGCCACCTGGAGCCTGGGGCTAGACCTTTGACTGCTGCCTTTGATTTTAAATGAGAAAGTAATATTTGATTGGTTGATGGTGCATGAAACCTACCTATAAAACTATCCCATAGTGTAATTATTTTGTTTGTGTGTATACTGTTTTTAACAGTATGCATTACAGAAATCATCTGTGTTTATTAGTCATTGCTATTGTAATAAAGGAAAAAACTCTGGCTTGTTAAAAACTTCAAAGCATAGTCTGTTCTATTAACGAGTCTTTGTGTGAATGATAAGTATGATCCCAAGGGAAGAGCAGGCATTTAGGGATCAGACCCATTAACACACATGTAGCCCTTATTTTTCTTTTGTGTCTAGAGCTCCAGATGGTGAAGCCATCAAAATGATAAGCATGTATCACCGCACTAGTCACTGGGGCCACAGAGACATGGTTTAAATTGTCTTGTTTCAGTCGGTTGAATGTCAGTCCAACAAAAAGCTTTATTT
Source organism: Lithobates clamitans (assembly GCA_037952925.1). Classification (NCBI taxonomy): domain Eukaryota; kingdom Metazoa; phylum Chordata; class Amphibia; order Anura; family Ranidae; genus Lithobates; species Lithobates clamitans. The sequence goes on from JBBGZY010000081.1 coordinate 10,903,502, forward strand.
ATGTTTCCATATTCATAAATGCTGTGCTGGTTGTAACTGACCACTTGGCTGTTCATCAACAAAATCAAACTGACACATGTCCCCTTACAAATTCTTTCCTTAATATAATTGTCGACTTATTAAACCATGCTTTATCTGGCATAATCAGTACTGAATTGATTATGTTTTATAGCAGCATAATAAAAAGAATAGATTTGCATTTTAGGACTGCTTCACTAAAAATTATAATACCGTGCCTGGGAAAAGTATTCATACCCCTTGGAATTTTCCACATTTTATCATGTTACAACCAAAAATGTATATGTATTTTATAGGGATTTTATGTGATAGACCAACACAAAGTAGCACATAATTGTGAGATGGAAGGAAAATGATAAATGATTTTCAAAATTTTGTGAAGGGTGCATTTGTACTCAGCCCCCCCGAGTCAATACTTTGTAGAACCCCCTTTAGCTGCAATTACAACTGCAAGTTTTTTTTGGTATGTTTCCATCAGCTTTGCACATCTAGAGAGTGACATTTTTACCCATTCTTCTTTGCAAAATAGCTCAAGTTCTGTCAGATCAATTTTCAAGTCTTGCCATAGATTCTCAATTGGATTTAGGCCTGGATTTTGACTGGGACATTCTAACACATAACTAGGTCCCAATGTTCGAATAGAATGTAAGTTTGTCTCGAATATCGGATGTCCGTTTGTTTGCAGACAAACTGAACATATGGGGCATTCGTGGCAAATTCGAGTGCCGCAGAGTGCCCCATAATGCCCCATAATGCACTGCGAGATCACAGTGCATTAGGGCTGCTGATTGACCAAAGCATGGCTGACCTGCAGGCTTTTGCCAAACACAGCGCGTTCTGCTGTGAGAGCAGGCTGCTTACACGGCGGCAGTATGTAGTGTGATACGTGGAGGAGATTGAGAGAACTTGAGCTAGATTAGGCAGGTTAGTTAATGGCATGCAGGCAGTTATAGATAGATAGATAGATAGATAGATAGATAGATAGATAGATAGATAGATAGATAGATAGATAGATAGATAGATAGATAGATAGATAGATAGATAGATAGATAGATAGATAGATAGATAGATAGATAGTGCAGTCAGTGTAGAATATATATACAGTGCAGGCAGTCTAATATATATGTCAGGTCACCTGGGACCAGGTGACAGATGCACTCTGTAAGAGTCGGAAGTGCACCGCTAAGGTAGTGGACTCTAGGACTGACTGCTGCGGATTGAACCCTGGAAGGTTCAGGAAGCAGGTCTACAGGATAACTAACATGGATCCCAGTGGGAGCTAGAGCATAGATTCCCCAGGGCGCGAAGTCTAAGAGCCAGCGGGTGTTCACCAGAGCCTCTAGTGGTGAGGATGGACTGCGCTGCAGTCTAGCTCCAGGTCGCGGCCCCCACTGTCTCACAGCTCACTCTCACCGTAGACTACAGGAGAAAAGGAAGGAGGCAGCAGGCTGGACCGACAGGGAAGTAAGTGGTAAGCCAAAGGTCAGGGCGACTAGCAGACAAGGATAAACATAACACGCCAAAGGTCAGGGTAACAAGCAGACAGAGAGAGTCGAGAACAGGCCAAAGTCGGTAACAGGAATCAGACGTAGGAAACACAGCAAGTACACACGGAGGCTAACACACAATGGTTGATCAGCACTGCTGGCTTGCAGTGCACAGGTTAATATAGGGTTGTCTGATAGGGCCTGGGGTGGGGCCATGCTTAGAGGAGAGGTTATAAAACCAGTCAGGTGAGAGGCAGCTGGTCTTTATGGATGAACACATGGAGACAGGTAAGCTGACAGAGAAAACTCTATTGCATAACCATGACAATATATATATATATATATATATATATATATATATATATATATATATATATATATATATATATATACATCGTACAGTCAGTATACAGTATACAATACAGTGCATTGAAGTGGGTAAGGGTAACCCTATGACAGAATTAAGAAAAAACGGCATGGGATCCCCCCCAAAAACCATACCAGGCACTTTGGGTCTGATATGGATTTTAAGGGGAACTCCACATCAATTTTTAAAAAAACAGCGTGGGGTCCCCCCCAAAATCCATACCAGGCCCTTTGGCTCTGGCATAGATTTTAAGGGGAACTCCACGCTAAAGTGTAAAAAAAAAAATTGGCGTGGTTTCCCCCCCAAAATCTTTACCAGCGCCCCCCTGAACCATACCAGGCCGCTTGCCCTCAACATGAGGAGGGTGCTTTGGGGTTCCTCCAAAGCACCTTGTCCTCATGTTAAGGGAGACAAGATCCTCTGCCCGACAACCCTGGCCAATGGTTGTCAAGGTTTGCAGGCAGGGGACTTATCGAAATCTGGAAGCTCCCTTTAAGAAGAGGGGCCCCAGATCCTGCCCCCCCATGTGAATGGGTATTGGGTACACTGTACCCTTACCCAGTCACCAAAAAAAGTGTCAAAAACTAAAAACCACAAGAGACAGTTGTTGACAATTTTTTTATTAAAAAAGAAAAAAGTGTCCCGCGATGTCAGTCCCGCCGACTGCTGTCTCTTGGCTGTGACAGCTGTTATATAGGCAAGGGCAGGGCCACCCGGCGATGTAACTGAGTGACCCCGCCCCTTCTGATGTCATGTGGCGGGGTCATCAGGTTACATCAGCGGGTGCCCCCCCTGCCTATATAAGAGCGCACAAAGGGAAAAGACATCAGCCGGCGGAAGCTCTCCCATGGAGGCAAGGTTTTTCTATATTTTTTTCTATTTTTCGGGTCCGTTGGGCAGCGTGATTGATGATGGATGTACATCGCAGGACTTTTTTAATAAAGGAATTGTCAAAAGCTGTCTATTGTGGTTTTTACTTTTTGACACTTTTTTTGGTGAATGAGTAGGGGTACAATGTACCGGATACCCATTCACATGGGGGGCTGGATCTGGGGGTCCCCTTTTTAAAGGGGGCTTCCAGATTCCGATAAGCCTGCCGCCCGCAGACCCCGACAACCATTGGCCAGGGTTGTCTGGAAGAGGCTCTTGTCCCCATCAACACAGGGACAAGGAGCTTTGGGGGGCACCCCAAGGAACCCTCCCCATGTTGAGGGCATGTGGCCTGGTTTGGTTCAGGAGTGGGGGGACGCTCACTCGTTCCCCCATATCCGGACCTCCAGGCTGCATGCTTGGAGAAGGGTCTGGTATGGATTTTGGGGGGGACCCCACGCCAATTTTTTTTTACATTTTGGTGTGGAGTACCCCTTAAAATTCATACCAGACCCAGAGGGCCTGGTATGAACTGGGAGGGGGGAACCGCACACCACTTTTCTCCTTGATTTTTTATCTATATTGCCGGGAGCTGGGAGCAAGTTTAAATTATATTTTTTCTTTAGAAATGTCATTTTGCTGCAGCACTGTTGTTCACATCACACAGATGCCCCCTTTACAAGCAGACTAAGGGGACCCCCAAGCACGATATTTAAAGGAATATTTCATTTTTATTGTTTCACTTTAAGCATTATTAAAATCACTACTTCTGAAAAAATTATTGTTTTAAAAACTTTCTTTTGTATTGATACATGTCCCATAGGGCAGTACCCAGGCCCCCATACACTTTTTATGGCAATAACTTGCATATAAGTCTTTATAATGAACACTTTCGATTTTTCATGTTCATGTCCTATAGACTTTAATAGGGTTTGCATGTTTGCTCAAACTTTTTGCTTTGATCTAAACCATTCCATTGTAGCTCTGGCTGCATGTTTTTTGAAAGGTGTAGCTCTGGCTGTATGTTTAGGGTCGTTGTCCTGCTGAAGGGTCAACCTCTGTCTCAGTCTCAAGTCTATTGCAGACTCACAGATTTTCTTATAAGATTGCCCTTTATTTGGCTCCATCCATCTTCCTATCAACTTTGATCAGCTTCCCTGTCCCTGCTGAAGAAAAGCATTCCCACAACATGGTGCTGTCACCACCATGTTTCACGGTGGGGATAGTGTGTTCAGAGTGATGTGCAGTGTTAGTTTTCCGCCACACATAGCATTTTGCTTTTAGGCCAAAAAGTTCAATTTTGGTCTCATCTGACCAGAGCACCTTCTTCTACATTTGCTGTGTCCTCCACATGGCTTCTCGCAAACTGCCAAAGGGACTTCTTTTGGCTTTCTTTCAACAATGGCTTTTTTCTTGCCACTCTTCCATAAAGGCCAGATTTGTGGAGTGCACGACTACTACTTGTCCGGTGGACAGATTCTCTCACCTGAGCTATTGATCTCTGCAGCTCCTCCAGAGTTACCACGGCCCTCTTGGCTCCTTCTCAAATGAATGCTCTCCTTGCCCAGCCTGACAGTTTAGGTGGACAGCCATGTCTTGGTAGGTTTGCAGTTGTGCCATAATCTTTCCATTTTTGGATGATGGATTGAACAGTGCTCCGCGAGATATTCAAAGCTTGGGATATTTTTTTATAACCTAAGTCTGCATTACACTTCTCCACAACTTTATCCCTGACCTGTCTGATGTGTTCTTTGGTCTTAATGATGCTGTTTGTTCTCTAAAAATCTCTAACAAACCTCTGAAGGCTTCACAGAACAGCTGTATTTATACTGAGATTAAATTACACACAGGTGGACTATATTTACTAATTAGGTGACTTCTGAAGACAATTGGTTGCACTGGATTTTAGTAAGGGGTATTAGAGTAAATGGGGCTGAATACAAATGCAGGCCAGACTTTTCAGTTATTTATTTGCAAAAGAATTTGAAAACCATTTATCATTTCACAATTCACATTATCACAATTATGTGCCACTTTTTGTTGGTCAATTACATAAAATCCCAATAAAATACATTTACATTTTTGGTTGTAACATGGCAAAATGTGGAAATGTTCAAAGGGTATGAATACTTTTTCAAGGCACTGTATGTACAAAGGTAAGATGTAGGAAATATTAGAGATTTTGCAAACCTGAATATTAGACGATTAGAACTGAGAAATATATATACAATATACTTATAAAAACTTAAAAGTTTTATGACTTTTGCAAACATTATAGTTATTTATTACCTCTGGGAACTTTATTCTGACGGAATGCATAGACCTATATCTTCTTAAGCACAAATTCACACTTAATTAAAACAAAATAAGCATTGTATTTAAATTGGACTGAAAAAAATCAGACATTCATGGGATACTCTTTATATGTTTGTGCTTGATTGTTATTTAAAACATATGTCATTCATTCTTTGTGACATGTGCTACACATACTATGTCTCAATCACTTGATTAGTATTTCAGTAAAAAAAGACATTTGACATAACACTTAAATAAAATGAAGTTAAGAGTTGCTGAAACCTTGTGTAACTAAATCTTACAGTCTATAAATAATTCAGAGCATTAAGATATATTTTAAAAGGACCTGGCAATAACTTGCAGTAAACCAGAACACATCTAGTCTATTAATTAATATGTTCTACTGATCGTGTGGTTGATGTATAGTTTTTACTATACTCACAGTTTTAAACATTGTAATGAGCTAAGCAGATATAAATACAATAAATATTCATGAGAGTTGAACTGCATTTTTTTAGTAAAGCATATGTTCCCTATTCTTCTGGGAACCATGATAGGGATTGGTGTAAGATCTCCGCAGGACTGTTTTTTACAAATGTACAACCTGCTTAGATGTACAAGTCAAGGGATAACCTTCCATATATTATTCTGGATATAAACTTGCTGTCTTTATCTTGGCTAGCCAACTATCAATCAAGAACCATCACTATCAATTAATAATATGGCATTTTATTATACACTTCCTGGCATGACAAGAAATTGTAATGTAAAAATCACGTATTTTAGCTTTCTTTTTAGTTTGCTCTACATTGCATCACATGTGAGATTCTTTTTGGTTCTAGTTCACTCATTGGGGGAGCATACTGCTATTAAACATAATCTCCAAGGTTCTATTTAGCTCACTCAATGTGCAATAAGTTATATAAATTTACAACATTGTACAGTCCATTTTGATTGTACTAAAACCCTTGTAAAATAAGAATAAAATGTGAACAATGATTTTCAAGGACCTTTTGCTTCTAAGTTCTAAGACAAATACATTTCTCTGGAGTCGTTTTCATTAGATAGACAACGTACTATAGATACCCAGTCAATTAAAGTCAATCTAAAATCATATTTTATAAATCACAATTTTCTCATCACCATCCCCATCCCCACCCCCACTCCCACCAACTAAGGTAGCCAAGTGGCTCAATAAGGTTGGATCCACAGACCTGTATGTATAGCTGTAAAGTCATCTTTTACTGCATACTCCAGGTAAACAACACTAAGTATTGAAATAAGAGAGTAAACATGACAGCCAGAACACTAGCATTTACAGAATGACAACATTTTGTGTCTCTCAGGGAAGGTTCTCTTTAACCCCCCTGGTGGTATGATTATTTCGGATTTTAGGTGCTAAAAGCGGTACAATTATTTTGCATGGAAATTTGGCGTTTTATATTGTAGGTCTGCAATTCTTAACAATAACACACTTAAATCTGTCCAAACAAGAGTCTAGTAGATATCCCGGGTATGATAAAGTTTGAAACACAAAAACATAAATTTTAATATAATAAATAAAAATAAATAATTAAAAAAAAAAAATAATAATAATAAAATAAATTTCCCCACGATTCACTATCGCTCAATTCTGCAAATGTTCTAATTTACTATCGCTGTTTTCTAGCTGGTCTAAAGCCACTTTTGATGTAAAGGGACACTTTTTGGTTGCTATGGACAATCTCCAGTTTCCAGGCAAAAAGAACAGTATATATAACATAAAACTGCATGCGGGGCATAGGACAAAGCACTGGGGACAAAAAGGGATGTGAAAGCATTTCATACAGTACTGTAATCTGTAAGATTACAGTACTGTATGTGTTATGATTTTACACTTTTTTGAATTTGCCGCCAGGCTCCGCCCCCCGTGCGTCGCGCCGCTCGCAGGGAACGGAGCCTGGCACGGAGAGGATCCTGCGATGTAATCCTGAGTGTGGCTTGGGGTTACCACTAATGGTCCTGAATTTTAACCCCGAGCCACACTCGGGAAAACCGCCAGGGAGGTTAAAGGTTCTGATCCCAGATCAGAGGTTTGATTCACTAAGCTGGAGGACTCATAGGGGGTTATTTACGAAAGGCAAATCCACTTTGCACTATAAGTGAAGTGCACTTGAAATTGCACTAAACGTGCACTTGGAAGTGCAGTTGCTGTAGATCCGAGGGGGACATGCAAGGAAGATAAAAAACAGCATTTTAGCTTGCACATGATTGGAAGATAAAATCAGCAGAGCTTCCCCTCATTTCAGATCTACCCCTCAGATTTACAGCGACTGTACTTCCAAGTGCACTTTCAGTGCAATTTCAAGTGCACTTTGCACTTGTAGTTTGCACTTGTAGTGCAAAGTGGATTTGCCTTTCATAAATAACCCCCATAGATCTCTGGCATTGTTTAATTGTCTTCCACTATACTGGTGTGAGCAGTATTGTGGGGGTTATTTACGAAAGGCAAATCCACTTTGCACTACAAATGCAAACTACAAGTGCAAAGTGCACTTGAAATTGCATTGAAAGTGCACTTGGAAGTGCAGTCGCTGTAGATCCGAGGGGGTCATGCAAGGAAAATTAAAAAAAGCATTTTAGCTTGCACATGATTGGATAATAAAATCAGCAGAGCTTCCCCTCATTTCAAATCTACCCCTCATATCTACAGCAACTGCACTTCCAAGTGCACTTTCAGTGCAATTGCAAGTGCACTTTGCACTTATAGTTTGCACTTGTAGTGCAAAGTGGATTTGCCTTTAGTAAATAACCCCCTGTGTGTTGTTATTAGCTATTGTTATTCCTCTTTCCATTTTTAAAATGGCATTAGTAATATTTAACGGGTAACTCCATTTTCATGGTTAAAATATAGCAAATAAAAAAATAATATGGCATATAAAATTGCTACACATGCTGTACTGTAATTAAAAGTGTAGGGCTAGCCCTGTAGCAGCTGCTGGATTGGATAGGTCCCCTGTTTTTTGCCTTAACCCTTTCAGAACCTCAGCCCCTCTCACACACTAGTTTAAGTGCACAAATGCCCAAACACAGTAAATTACTGATAGGGATACTTGGTACCCAGCAGCAAGTATATGGAAACAGGCACCAAGCCAGTTAGTAGAGGTAAACTTAATATATTGTCATTTAATAGGGTTAATAACCAGGTAAGCACAACATAAAATTACAATGAAGGCAACACAGTTCAGCATGCAAAGTGACTAGCATTAAGGGTTAGGCATAAGGTAACATTTACCATCCAAACCAGCATAAGCAGTAGCAACAGCAACTGAAGTGTAGCAGTAAGCAGTAGTGAAACTTGATCTATCAAACACAGGAACTATACTGCCTGAGTGCATTAATGGCAGCCATGCTAGGCCTAAGCTGACTGGATGTACACTGTCAATATTCAAAATGTTAAGAAGGGTAAAGCAAATAAAGGGGATAGCAGAATTATTTTTTGGGAGAGGCAGTCCTTTGGGTTGTTCTTCTGATGGCTATCATTGGGGCCCTTTAAGAAGCGTTGATGCGCTTAATATTGGTCTTATTGAACCTGCATACAGTAAGATGTGGTAAGGTATAGTGCAGTTGTGGGAAACCATGACATAGATGTAGGCCAGAGGTGGTGACACTTTGGTTTAACCGAGACACAGGGTTATATGTGCAGCACAAACCTGGTATAAGTGCTGTATGGAATCGGTATACTGAAGTTGCGGAACAGATCTGGTGCAGTATGGATCTGGTATAGGTCTGGTGTGCTAGGTAGTCTGCTCTCAGTGGATCAGACCTGTTAACAGTGTCAAATATGTTCAGACAGTCCTCTCACCAATTCCTAGGAGATTGTGGCAAACACTTATGGTGGAAGGGGCCCCCTCAGTCTCCTACTGAAGTCTCTGTAGTTCAGCAGTATGATGTGGAGAGTAATGTGGGAATAAAAAGCAAGAAGCGCCAATCTAAGTGCAGTATCAAAAGCTGACTTTAATAAAAATATAAAATCAAACGGCCAAGTGGCTACTCACAAGAACAAAGTGAAAATAAGGCACATAAGGACATGTAGCTGGCCCAGGGACGTCATCTCAGCTGTTCATGGTGCAGGCTCCAAACTGTGTTGTCAAAGGCGCTGGGGAGAGTATGAAGAGGTGGTCCGTGATGTAGAGGTCTCCGCTGATGGGTGCTGGATTGTGGGGAGGATGGTGAAAACCCGGGTGTCCGCAAGGTGAGCCGGCATCTAATCGGGCACCGAAAGCCAGGACCAGAAGCAGGAAACAGGAACCGGATGGAAACCAGCGTGAGGCGCACCATACACCAAGAACAAAGAGGCGGAAGTGACTTACGTTCTTGGACAACAATTACTATGATTCCAGTGCTCTGTAATAAAGTGTATGAGTATGCTTGACTTTAGGTCTCCTCCTGCTGGCTAGATGAGGATGGTGCTGCTTAATATCATAGTAGAGGGAGAGAAGCAAATAAAGAACGTTTCCTTTTTGACATTGTTATAGCCCAGCACCTGGCTACAAATGTTATTAAAAATGTCCCATCTCCAGTGAAGTAATATTTTTGCAAAATTAAATACAATATGCCAACCTGGAGGCTTTCCGTACACAGTTGGTAAACAGAACTTCTCCAGAAATGTAATTTCCTGCTTGTGTAATTGGTTCATTGATTTTCCCAGAAGTCTGCACTAAGATACAAGTTACATTTAGGCATACACTGCAGCAGAAATGTTATGTTTGGTGGTATACTCCCAAAGGGTTAAAGCGGTTGTATACCACTGGACATTTTTTTTTCTTCCTGCAAGGTAAAGTCATAATGTGATAGTATACTAGCACATTATGTGAAACGTACCTTAAAACTAATTTGTTCATGTGCCGTGATGTCAGCGCTGCAGTCGTTTCCATTTTTACCCGTCCTACTTCCAGGTTCGCGGGCTCTGGCTCTGTGACTGGCCGGAGCTGCAATGACATCACTACCATGCGCGGGAGCCACCATTCGTGGCACAGGGCTCAAAAGGAACAGCACTGGTGGCCGTTCCTTCAGAGCGCATGTGCCAGTGATGTCATGTACACTATCTATAGGTAAGCCTTATTATAGGCTTGCCTATAGGTAAATGTCAGCAGAGGAAGTTTACTTCCTCTTTAATCACTTCTACAGGGATGCTTACACTGCAACTTTCCAAATTAGAACACTGCAAGTGATTAGTAATGATAAGGTCACTCCCATTCAGATTCACTCTGCAAACAAACAGATTTTTCTTCAGAGCAGAAATAGGTTGGAATCTGCAACAATATTTGTTAAAATCCCTGCAATGTACTGTACGTTGATCACCCAGAGGGGAATTTTCTTTTTTTTTTCTCAACAAAAAGGGAGTTACGCTTTCAACATTTTCTGATTAATAGAAATATATGATGGTGTAGAATTTTTAAGACCGCTTACCAGTGAAAGTTTCCTTTAGCTTTGTAGTTTTATTGTACAGCTGAAGTAAAAGAATACTAGTCAGTAGACTAGTGTTCTGTTATTTTAAAAATAAAATTAAAGAACGACATGTATTATAAAAAGACCTCCTCATAGAGAGTTTAGAAACAAATGTCTAGGGCTCTTCATAAACTGGTGCCGCATCCTATTTCAAGGGATCAAATAGAAAGACCAAACACTACATATCAAGCAGACGTTTTAGGCTCCCGTGCACTCATATATAAAAGCAAATCATTTTTCTTAATATAAGCATTAAAACCATTTAAAAAAAAATCAGAAAGATATATACAGACATTGCAGATAGAATTAACGTCATCTGGAAGGGTTATGTCACACTCCAAGCTAGTGCATAGAAAATATATATATATATACTTGCAAGTGTAATAAAGATGAACCCCTATGAAATTACAAATAGGATGTATTATTCAACATCTATTGCCCGGGGGGAGCCACTATCGGTAAATAAACAAAACCATTTGCGAGGAAAACAGATTGTTACATATGCCCAATTACACCAAGAATACCTGCAGAGATTTTTCACCACAAATAATAATTATACTACAAAAACATATTAGATATTAAAGCTTGCCCACCTATCCAGCAACAATACTTCTAGTAAGGGTCAGCTGTTCTAGTATAAGCACCAGTATTTTATTGCAAGGGATATTGTATGCCATAGAGGTATTATAGTTTACCCCACCTTATCGTTCTGCTGCTCATCAGCAGAGAAATCACCTATATCCACTTCCGGACCGCCGCACAACGATGTACGTCCAAACTTTCAAGGGGGATACCGTTGTTATGGCAGCAGCTAGCTGCCATAACCCCAGTATCCCCGTTTTCGTGCGGCGGCCGGCTTTCTGATAAAAGTGGTCCCTGTGGTGGATTCGCCGTGAGATCACTTTTATCGGTGGTGGGAGAGGGGCCCCCCCTCCCGCCGCAATCTGGTGCCCTCCGCCGCTTACTGGAGCCGGAGGCGATCGCATCCGTCTCTGTCCTGTGCCTGGAGACAAGTGAGGCTAAGTTGGCGCCCACTCGTCGCCCACTCGTCTCCATGACACTGCTGGGCGGAAGCGACGTCAAAACATCACTTCCGCCCACACAAAGGCATATTTTTTTAAATGTCATTTTTTTAAATGACTTTTTTTTTATTATTGCATTTTAGTGTAAATATGAGATCTGAGGTCTTTTTGACCCCAGATATCATATTTAAGAGGTCCTGTCATGCTTTTTTCTATTACAAGGGATGTTTACATTCCTTGTAATAGGAATAAAAGTGACACAATTTTTTTTTTTTTTTTTAAACAGTGTAAAAAAAATAAAATAATGTAAAATAAATAATAAAAATTAAAAAAAATATATAAAAAACCCCGCATAGCGCCCGCATATGAAAACGCTGGTCAAACCAAACATGTGATGTATTGCCGCAAGCGGTAGAGCGAGAGCAATAATTCTAGCCCTAGACCTCCTCTGTAACGCAAAACATGCAACCTGTAGAATTTTTTAAACGTCGCCTATGGAGATTTTTGAGGGTAAAAGTTTGACGCCATTCCACGAGCGGGCGTAATTTTGAAGCGTGACATGTTGGGTATCAATTTACTTGGCGTAACATTATCTTTCACAATATGAAAAAAATTGGGCTAACTTTAACTGTTGTCTTATTTTTTTATTCAAGAAAGTGAATTGTTTTCAAAAGTCCGCTTATAAGACCGCTGCGCAAATACGGTGCAAAAAAAAGTATTGCAATGACCGCCATTTTATTCTCTAGGGTGTTAGTAAAAAAAACATATATAAATGTTTGGCCAAACATTCCCATAGGCACACTCCTAAACCTCGTGGACAGCCTTCCCAGAAGCGTTGAAGCTGTTATAGCTGCAAAGTGTGGGCCAACTTAATATTGAACCCTACAGACTAAGACTGGGATGCCATTAATGTTCATGTGCATGTAAAGTCAGGCGCCCCAATACTTTTGGTAATATAGTGTATATTAATGTTTCTCTTATTCTCTCCAATTTACAGTAAGGCAACAAGATGCACACTCTGGGTTTAAACCCAAAATATGTCAATAGCACAATTAAGGTGCCCCTTTAACATAAATTATATTTCCAAATCAAGAGTATAACAACCTCCTGGGGGGGTACACGAGACAGTGGTCTCTCTACATTATTAGTGGTGCCAATCACTTATTTTCTACAAAGAAAGATGGCGTCTCCTGCTTATTGCTCTGCCTCAACCCCAACTAGCTATCACTTAATGACCATTTCATACTCCCACCTCTCATCTCCTGGTTGCAGTAAATGTTACCCAGTCTTACAGTGAGAGCTGTGAAATAAATTTTCCCTACGAAGAGCTGCAAACAACCCTGTTGAGAAACTTAAATTGCAGTACAACTAGTAGCAGTACACTAACCTGAGAGGTGCTGATAGAAACGGCAATTGCAATTTTTTCATTGCATTATGCTGCCTTTTCAAATAAATACTGGTGCCTTACAACAACACATTATTGTTCATCATAACGCACAGAAACACACCACAATGGTTGTTAATGGGCCCTTAGTGCTGAAAATCCAGTGAACTGGGAATAAGTGCCAAAGTTGTCATTGCATTACATTTTCACAAAGATAGCATTTTCTTATTATTTCTTCTACTATTATTGTCTTAGTATTTATCACATGAAAATATATGTATCAGATATAATAAACTATCAGTGCAAAAATGTGTGTGGCAAAAAGTCCCTAACCATACACATAATAGGTTTCTTGCAAACTAGCACATGGAATTATGGTACGCCACAGGAGTGGCATAGGAGTCAGCGGGAGAAACTACTCAACCCTACAGGGGAACAGGACACTTCTGGAAGTACCGGTATTACTTTCTGAACAGACTTAAGCTGGCTATAGACTTGTTTGATCATACATACAAAATTCTTTGTACATTCAATGACTGTATGAATGTCATTCTAAAGTACTTCAACATTTCATTTGCTTTTAACATTCGGTTAGATTTGGGGATGAAGGTAATTTCTTGAGTGAAATTTACATGCACTATTAGAAATTCATCTTTTTGAGAAAACAATTTCCCTCCTGCTTCTTTGAATTTTGTAATTACTGTAGCCAAAAATGCATTCTTTAAATGAAAAATTCCAAACAAAATTCTTCTAGTGTATAGCTAACTTTAGTGTTGTCCTTCCTCTACATCAGGCCAGCGTTCAGCAGCACAGGTGGTAGAGGAGGTACTGGGGGTTTAGTCTTTCTTTAGCTAATATATACAGTAAGGTTTAGCAAGTGTATTTGGTACTCCTTGTGTTTCAAACATGCTTACTGATCCTTTTTAAATGCCTTGTAAAAATCACTGAATGTTATGCTCTTCAGACCAATGTTCACAGACTAATTTTAAAAAAAACATCTATATATGCTTTGTCTGATACGTTCATTCATTAACTCACATAATGCCAAGTTGCAATACATAGAATGCATTGATTTAAAATTTCCCGGCAATGTAATCTAATTATGTACGTATATGGCAATATTACAATTGCTGCTACTTGATTTCCATCCAGGATTGTCTTATACAGGCTTTTATAGTGTAAATGACTATCTTTGGGTATACTATTCCCAGGGCCGTCTTTATTATTTATTGGACCCTTGGCAAAACTTTTCTTGGGGCCCCCCCCATGAAGTTTCAGTCTCCACATGCTCTGAGACATACAATAAATAGCAGCTAGACTCCAAATCAGTTTACTGAATCAGATCAGGCAGCTATTGTGATTGGTTGCCAGAGGTTACAGTGTATCATTACCGCTCACTGACTGGTTGCTAGAGGTTACAGCACACATTACAGCTCACTGATTAGTTTCTTGAGGTTACAGCACACGATTTCTGCTTTTGATTGGCTGCTAGAGATTACTGTGGATATGACCTCAGGGAGGCATGATATACATATCAATGCCGCCAGACGTTGCTATTTACATATGAATGCCGCCGCTATTTACATATGAATGCCGGTAATTTACATGTAAACACAGGGTCTGCTGGTGAGTCATCTGTACACAACAAAAGGGCAGAACTGGGCAGTATTAGTAGCAGCACTTCACACTGAGATATTGAGACACAGCACGAGACTAAAACCTCAAGGGACGAGGGGATTTAAACCAGGATAGTTGGCAAGTATGAGGCAGCTGCCTTGGGCCCCACAACAATGACAGCTGCACCTTTTGCTCTGCCATAAAAACGGCCCTGACTACTCCAGCTTGAACACAAAACAAGGGTGGATTATGTGTTTCTTTTTTATTAGCTCTACAGATATAAATCTATCCACTATGCCTCTTAAAAGTAATAAATACTTTTCCTGACAGCACTAAAAAAACTGCATAGTTATTAAACATAGATTTTCATAAAAGCTTTTGTAAACCAAGTATTTTGTATAAAAGGGCAATTTGCATTTTTTCCTTTGCAATGTAAATCAGCTCCAGTCTCATCAAACGCCCACGTGTTCGAGTCACAGATCAGAGAGCTAATTGTATTTCTATTATTTCACGTGCCTAGAACACTTACCACATTTACTTCTCTCTTTTACTTTTAATTTAACTCAATTCATAAATATGTTAATCATTCTTACAAACTACCCTTGGGCTACCCTTTCTCAAAGTAATTAAAAATAAAAGAGCCAGGAATGATGGGTAATTCCCCATGTGTGTGTCTGCTAGATCACTGTTTATGATAATGCAGAGCAGAAGGAGTCTATACTGGGAAAACTATGTCTGCCCTATGACTAGACCCAGCACTTACTACTGGCTATTATTCAGACAATCTACCTATGACAAATGCATTTCCACTAAAGCAAAGGTCAGTGACTCAAGTATTAGACACAACTGTGTCATTCTCTTATGTATGCATATTCCAACAAATACTGTAGATCTTTGGAAGTGAGTAATTTATAAAATAAGGATTATAGCAACAATTAATAGATGATTTTCCAGTTATTTCTTCCTCTCTCTGGCTTTTAGCCTGACATTTACATTTTTCTACATTGTTGTTTTATAAATAAAAATCTACTTTCAACAGATACATGTTAGTGGGCAAATCTAGATTTTTAGAATTTGCTTTTAAATACTGAATAATAATAATAATAATAATAATAATAATAATAATAATAATAAAGACTCACACTATAAAAATATCAAATAGAGAGGTAATCTATTTTTTATAGGTTTTTAGGTGCATGAGGCCTTATACCTGCACCAGAACCTATTAGGTACATCCTTTTGCATGCATCTGAGCACCTTACAATAAGGTGCTTATTCATTTATCCACATCAGATACCTGGTGTCTTACAGTAATCATTTTAACATTTTTTTTATGCCAGCTGGTTATCAAAAGGGCATCTGAAAATTCCCAACAGACAAACACAAGATACCAATGGTGGACTCCAATGAGAATGGAGAAACCAATTTCACTTACCTAACATATAGACTAAACATAGTATACTGTAAATATGTGAGAGCTTAAATACAATTTTAATTACCATACATTTTTATTGTTTGCAACAAAAAAGTACAAAAATACACAAGTATTTATAGTGTATTTATAGTGTATATAAGCATTTTCAAACTAAAACAGTTTCCTACCCTCCAAATCATAACAGTGGTGGGTAGCAATTTGGTGAGTGGAACCCAGGTACCCTCTATAACAAAATTCCCCCACCAGTTTCTTGATAAACCAATTTAAACCACCCTATGACCATATAACCAAAATCAAGGAAAATAAAAGAAAGTGAGAAATGGGAAGTGAGAGATGAGCACACCCTATCCAGCCAATAGAGTAATCATTGTTCCAATCTCAAAGAGAGGTTGACAGATATTTGATTAAGGATCCTAAATTTTGTCGAAGGAGGTCAACTTATTATTCAACAGTGCCGAGAGTCTTTTATTAACTATAATCCAGGATAACTTGGCCTTCAATAAATTGAATGGGATCGTGGGAGATTCCCAAGAATCAAATACAATTTTGAAAGACTATCTGATATTTAATAATACATTTAAACCATTGACTTCAGATTCTCTACTAACAGAGAAACATTCATTTTTGTTAGGTGGTCTTTATTAAATAACTGTGTATTAGACAATATATTTAGCCACATATTCTCGTATCACCCAAGGTTAAGGTTACCCTGATGTTAGGGAGGTTGCTGCCACCCATAGAAATGACAGTCATAACCTGAAGGTCTGAATTTGGCCAGATCTGGCAATGATCATCTTCATATAGTTTTTGAACACAACTATATAAACTAAAAAAATGTGCAAAGTGTACATAACCTGTACTAATCTAATCATGTAGGATTTTTTATTAATCTAATTTAGTAAACGGAGATCTGATTGTTGTTTTATGCAAAAACTGTGTCCAAGATAGGCAGATAATGGAGCAAATTACTTTCACCAATATTGCCAGTGGTCTTTTGGCAATTACTAACTCTTTATGGAGGTGGCACAGCAGTTATACAGCTTTGAGGCATATGATACTGTAAGCACAGGAGTGCCTAGGCACCCAGGCACCCCCACATAACAGGAAGTACACTATTACTTTTAGAGAAGAATTCCAGACCAAAAGGAATTTTGTTAGGGTATTATTTAGACATAATTAACATTTTTAAATATTTGCTATAACATAGCAAATCTTTACTTTTTGTGTTTACTTTAGGGACTGCTGCAGTATGCTATCTGGTAGGACAAGTTTTTTGTCAGCATTTGCCTTTATCCACTTTTATTTTCATATATGCTTCATTCTTCAAAATTGACAGATGTTTTTGTTTTGTCTACTCTGAAATGCATTTGATCAGTATGCTGTTAGATAATTCATTCAAATTACTGAAAGATGTTTGTTTTCTAGGAGTAAATCCTAACTCCCTGCAGACTATGATGACTTGATGTCACCGAATGCTGATGAATAATGATGGACATGACTTAAGCCTGGCTGTAGAGTGTGATTGTACAGCACAGTTCAATAACTCAAGAGGGACAAGTAGCAATCATACTGAGAAATGATATATTATTAGCTATATCCCCTAAAGGATATTTTTGTTATGTCATGTAGGACACCATGCTCTGATATCATTTGAGATATATTTATCACAGTATGCTAGATATCTTAAAAATACGACTCCACAGCAGTTTTAATGCTGGTTAGAGCAATAAAACTGTGATCACACATAAACACCATTTGACTTTAACTGTACATTGCCAAAGGATATTGTGCTCAGAGAATGAATTAAAAGGCTGTGATTGCTGGAAGCAAGTTGTCTAGGTGTCCCTGGCTTGAGTCCTTCTAAGTCACTAATAAAATTATGGTAATCCTGAAAATTGGATAACAATAGATTCAGATCGAATTTCATGAATTCAGAAGCCAAAACCAAATATAGATTTCAGTGTTATTTTTTGGGCTGTTCAGGTTCCAAAAAGGCTTTTGTGAAAAAAGGACTAAAGGATGATTTAAAGGCTGTTTCTAACTATCTGTTATGCTATTTTTTGAGCACCCTATTGTAAGCTGCTATTGTTAGGTACAGTAGAACAGTTACATTTTTTAAGGAAATAACTCAAGCTGTTTTTGACCCCATCATCTCATCAGGCAGGCCTTCCAGAAGCTTCCCAAATCATTCTGTACAATTTTGCATCATTTGCCACTCTGCAATACACACTTTTTTGGAGCCTGTCTCAGATTCCTATTGATTTTAGTGGGACTTCCTGTTTCCTCTTCTTAAATTTATGAGGTTCACGGATTTTTAAAAAGCTTGGCAAAGCCACAACTGACCAGATTTTTCCAATGTTTGCTTTTCTATCATGAACCTGGAACATACAAATGAAGTCAGCACACCATATCTGTATCATTTTTTTGGAATAGTAAAGTATGGTAGCTAAAGGATTGGCATAACGGCTAGGCAACAATCGGTTATATAGAGAGGTCAGAAAAGGCTGCCTTTGTATTTATGTTAGAATATGGGGTGTGTCCAGAAAGTAATGAGAATGATATTATAAAAATGATTTTATTGAAAAATTTTACAATTGAACATTGGGGTTGATTTACTAAAACTGGAGAGTGCAAAATCTGATGCAGCTCTGCATAGAAAAACCAATCAGCTTCCAGGATTTAGCCCAGGTTCACAGTGAGCTGCGGGAATGAAACCGTGCGAGTTCAGCTGAACACGATTTCACTCCTGCATGTCAGTCCCGATTTTGGTCGCTATTTCAGAGACATCTGTGCAGATGTCAATGTAAATCGCAGCCTGAAATTGCAAAAAGTAGTACAGAAACTACTTTTTGAAATCGGTGCAGCGCCGCAGATGAGGTGTTGCACTGATTAAGACGGTGCCATTGACGGCAATTGCCGCCGATTTGACATGTCAAATCGCATGTCAAAACGCTCCAGTCCGGCTTACTGTCAAAGCTTAATTGAACAAGCTGAAGTTAGAAGCTGATACCATGCACAGCTGCACCGGATTTTGCACTCTACAGTTTTAGTAAATCAACCCCATTGTCTCCTTCAAAGTATGCACCTTGTGAGTGTACACCAATTTTTCCATTCTTTATAGCATTCCTGGAAGTCTTCAATTGGGATGATGTTCAGAGCCTGCATAGTGGCTCTTTGGATGTTACCTGAGTCACGATTTCATGAACAATTGACTTGGTAATTCCCGTTTCCTCTGCAATTATTCTGATGGTGAGCCGTTGGTCAAAATGGAACAGAATGTGGATGCAGTGTGGTCTGTTCTCAACCATGACTGACGGCTCGCTATCAGAATGATTGCAGAGGAAATAGGAATTGCCAAGTCAATTGTTCATGAAATCGTGACTCAGGATTTGAACATGAGAAAAGGACACTATTTTGGTAGTGTGAATAATGTCCAAAGAGCCACTTCGAAGGCTCTGAATGCCACACTTGAAGACTTCCAGGGATGCTACGAAGAATGGAAAAATCACTGTAAGCATTGTGTACACTCACAAGGTACTTTGAAGGAGACAATGTTC
The DNA here is from genome assembly GCA_037952925.1 of Lithobates clamitans. Taxonomy (NCBI): domain Eukaryota; kingdom Metazoa; phylum Chordata; class Amphibia; order Anura; family Ranidae; genus Lithobates; species Lithobates clamitans. Next base: position 10,923,044 of record JBBGZY010000081.1, read on the forward strand.
AATTGTAAACATTTTCAATAAAATAATTACATTTAAATTGAAATATCATTCTCAATACTTTCTGGACACCCCTCATATGTTTACTTTAAATCTATAATAAATCCATCATCATTATTTAATGAAGCATATCCCCATGGCCATTTTTTTTTAATAGAACAATTACACACATGAAGCTGTTTTAGCCTGATTTACTGATTATATCCCACAGACAATGAAATTTCTAAGGTATCCTTAAATTAAGCCTTACAAGGACAGGATCCTTTCAGTGAAAGTTGCGCCACCTTTGGTGCCCTACCCAGCAGAACCACTGTTACCAGTATATCATATCTTCTAACTCTATGCCAGATATTGGAACTAAGTTATTAGCATTGGAATGCTAAACTATTGTGTGGATGGTCTGTCGAAAGATGGTTGGATTTCAAACCTGTTAGATAGAGACAAAAAGCACAAGTAATGGAGATATTACATCCAGGGTTTTATCACCAACCTTTCAGAGAATATAGTAGGCCTGATTTACTACAATAGATGAACAAGTGCTGGCATAAAATGCTATAGTAAACTTGTACTGCAGGATCAAATGAGCACATAAATGTACTAGTGTACTGAATGTTATCATGAGCGCTGAATGTGATTAATGAACCTATCTAGCAAACTGTACTCTGATGTTCAATATGTATAGTGTGGTTCCAGTTTAAATTAAACTGACAAACAATGTTGCTTTTGTGCCCTTTGTTCCGTAGAGCTGCAGTAAGGATTATATGTTTCAACAATTTACTGAAAAATTAACTAATATGACAAGTACAACAATTGCTCACTAAGGAAATACATGTGCTTGCATCAAGCAAACCAGTAAATAAAAAATCATGCTGTTAAAGCAACAGAGCAGTGTATGTATAGGTATTTAGTACTCTCAATTTCAAGGAGCAGAGCATTTTGTATGCACAGTCTCTGTGGCTTCAGTGGGGATTAGGGATGAGCTGATCAACCCCCTGTTCGGTTTGCACCAGAACATGCATACAGGAAAAAGTTTCGTTCAAACACGTGAACACCGTTAAAGTCTATGGGACATGAACATGAATAATCCCCCTTAACATCCATACCAGAGTCTGGTATGGAATTTAGGGGGACTCCCACGTCATTCTTTTTTTTGATTTTGGTTCGGGGTTGCCCTGTGGGGAATTCCCATGCCGTTTTTTCAATGAACTTCTATGTGATGTCACGGGGAATTCCACAGGGAAGTCCCGTCATGTCCCGTGCGTCAGAGGGGGGTGGGGTCACCGGGTGGCCCCGCCCCCCCGTTATTTAAGAACCGTCAGACGAAGAGACTGCGTCACACATCGGGACCCTTCTCCATGCCAGCATGGGTGCGGAGCGGCCCGAAGAAGAAAATGAAGAAGAGAAGAAGGAAGAAGAGAAGAACGGGAGCCTCCCCCCATGTCATGGGTGCGGAGCGGCCAGAGGAGAAGAAGATAGAAGACGCCGCGGAGGAGATGCTGGACGAGAACGCCGGAGGAAGAACCAGAAGAACCAGAAGATGAAGGAAGATAGAAGAAAGAAGAAGCATTTAAATAAAGGAATTGTCAAAAACTGTCTCTTGTCATTTTTAACATTTTTGACAGTTTTTTAGTGAAATGGTAGGGGTAAGTACCCCCTTACTATTTCACACAGGGGGGGGCCGGGATCTGGGGGTCCCCTTGTTAAAGGGGGCTTCCGGATTCCGATAAGTCCCCCGCCCGCAGACCCCCACAACCACTGGCCAGGGTTGTGGGGATGAGGCCCTTGTCCTCATCAACATGGGGACAAGGTGCTTTGGGGGGCTACCCCAAAGCACCCTCCCAATGTTGAGGGCATGTGGCCTGGTACGGTTCAGGAGGGGGGGCGCACTCTCGTCCCCCCCTCTTTTCCTGCGGCCTGCCAGGTTGCGTGCTCGGAGAAAGGGTCTGGTATGGATTTTTGGGGGGACCCCACGCCGTTTTTTTTTTTTTTTTTTGGCGCGGGGTTCCCCTTAACATCCATACCAGAGTCTGGTATGGAATTTAGGGGGACTCCCACGTCTTTTCTTTTATTTTGGTTCGGGGTTGCCCTGTGGGGAATTCCCATGCCGTTTTTATCAATGAGCTTCTATGTGTATTGTCGGCAATGCAATAGCCGCGGGTAGTTTTAAATGGCTTTTTTTCCTTCGAAATGTCATTTTGCTGTCAGACTGTTCTAAACACGGGAAACATGCGCCCCTTTACAGGCATACTATAGACACCCCCCAGCTACGAAATTTAAAGGGATATTACACTTTTATTGTTTGACTTTAAGCATTATTAAAATCACTGCTCCTGAAAAAACAGCCGTTTTCAAAACTTTTTTTTGCATTGATCCATGTCCCCTGGGGCAGGACCCAGGTCCCCAAACACTTTTTATGACAATAACTTGCATATAAGCCTTTAAAATTAGCACTTTTGATTTCTCCCATAGACTTTTAAAGGGTGTTCCGCGGCATTCGAATTTGCCGCGAACACCCCAAATTGTTCGCTGTTCGGCGCACTTGCAAACAGCCAATGTTCGAGTCCAACATGAGTTCGACTCGAACTTGAAGCTCATCCCTAGTGGGGATATGTGTACATGCTCACTGTGATAACCCTATTACAGCATGCACTGCAGTTCTTTTTTATTTTACTACTTTTTTTTCCCAGTCCCTCTAATTTAATCAAAATACACTGCATACCGTTTAGACTCAACGATATGTGCAAACAGGATTTAGACTCAAAAACAAGAGATAAAATGACATTTTTTGGTATGCTCCTGCCTAGCTGATGTACTTTCATATGCTGGAGCCTACACACCATAGCAAACAGTCATGAAAGTATGTAAGTAACTAAATACATCAGGCAGGAAGCATGTCATGGACATTACCAAGACACTGGATAAACAAAGACATGTGTGAAGCACAACAAGATCAAAGAGGACATAATGAAACACTGCATTTCAATGTAACATTACAACTCTACGTTTCATTAACTGAGTCTTGACACATTTCTGATTATTAACTTCTAGCTAATTATTAACTGAACATACTATTAAACTGAATTTATATATTTTGCCTTCCCTGGTTCTTCTTTCCCCTTCTCATCAACATGCTAATTAAATGTTTCCAGTGTTTTTAAACACTCTAAAGTAAAATCATATAGTGATACAGACCTCAGCACCCTCCATGTTTACTTTGTGTCTATCCTTAAAGCTTAGTCTGAGCTTAAAGTGATTGTAAAGTCTTGTTTTTTTTTTTTTAATAACAAACATGTCATACTTACCTGCTCTGTACAAGGGTTTTGCACAGAGTGGCTCTGATCCTCCTTTTCTGGGGTTCCCAGGTGACGCTCCTGGCTCCTCCTCTTTATCGAGTGCCCCCACGGAGAGACGATTTCCATGGGGGCACTTGTGCAGGCGCGCTCCCTAGTCTTGCTGCTGTGTCCATTGACACAGACAGCAGGACTCAGCCACACCCCTGGCTCCCGTGTCACTGGATTTAATTGACAGCAGCAGGAACCAATCTATCTAATGAGGACCTGAGACAGTGGCTGGAGCTGATGGGCCTGTTCTCATCACTGGAACGATCGGGTTCAGGTAAGGAAAAGGGGGTCTCTGGGAGGCAGCTGCAGCACAGGAGGTTTTTCACCAAATGCACAGAATGCATTAAGGTGAAAAACCTTGAGACTTTACAACTCGTTTAAGACTCAGTTTACACTATTGCGATCCGATTTTGATCCAATTTTCAGTGCGATCATGTAGTGCAACTTTGTTATGACAATTGCGTTTTGGATGTAGTTAGCACATTGTGTGGGGCTAAAATCGTACTGTAAATCTCCACAAAGTAGTACAGAAACCTTTCCCAAAATTATGCCACACAGAGGTGCATTAATGTGAACTGGCACCATTGGAAAAAATTTGATTCCATTGTTGTGCGACTGAAATCGCACCTGTATGTGTCCACAGCATCACATAGCCCAAAGCCTATGCCTGAAGGCCTTGACATCAGCTGAAGCCTGCTCTGAACTAATGCAGTGAAGTGCACAAGGAATACACACCCCTACCCAGAAATTCAGGTAGCAGCCCTGTAAGGCGGGGCCAGTACTTATCCTCACATAGATCCCACATGCCAGGTGCACGCCCCTAGGTGCAGGTCACCGGCGTCATAGGTTATTCAGTCCAATCCCATATTGTCCTATGCACAGATGACAGCCTGAGGCCTAGTTTTCCCAACCTCCTGGCCCATACACGGTTATCCCCCACTTCCCCGGGTGTACCAGGTTCACACATCTGCTTCCAGGGTCTAGGCGGCCAGGTTTGCACCAGTAAGCACACCTCCTACTCTATTCACCAGGTATTGGCTGTAAAAGGCACTTCTCCCATAAAATATTTACACAGAAGCTTGCAGTAAACAATAAACTTTTTACTTGCTTCATCAGAAAATGAAACAGAACAGTCCATATAATGGCATGGTTACACTCTGAATATGAGCTTAAGGTCAAAGGGTATAAGAATAGGCTCTCTTGTGGCTCTCAGCAGGACATACCTGTCCTTAATCTATCCATTACCATATACAGTATGTGTTCCAACCAGTGGCGCCTAGGGCTGGACATTTTTTTGCACCCCCCACAAGAATAATGGTATGTGGCAATATAGCTGCACCACGCCAAATCTGTGGGTGTGGTCGGGTTGCATCAACAGTGGGAGGGACTTAAAGGGCCATATGATTTAATGACTGTGCCACAAGCGAGTATGTAGCAGACAGTACAAACCTCAGTAAACTCATCACAGCTTGCTATGGGGGCACCCAAGCAGGCACGCTCCTGAGCCGCGGCTCTGTGTGTCCATTCATGGAGCCATGGCTCGACTGTGCTCCTTCCATCTTCTGATTGGCTTACTGGCTGTAATTGAAAGCAGTGAGAGCCAATGGCTCCCACTGCTGCCAAAAGCCAATCAGGGGTGCAAGTCCCCAGACAGCCAAGGCTCTTGTGGATATTGCTGGATCGAGAGGGGGCTCAGGTAAGTATTAGGTGGGGCTGGGGGGGCTGCTGCACACAGAAGGTTTTTTACCTTCAGTTATGGAGATTAAAAATCTTGTGCCTTTACAACCACCTTAACAAAGAATGTGCTGTACTTAGAATGCAGTAGTCAGGAGTAAGAAATGTAAAACACAGTGAGGGGAATTTATCAAAACTGATGCAGGCAGAATTTTGAACAGCTGTGCATGGCAACCAATCAGCTTCTATCTTCATCTTGTTCAGCTTTAAAAATGAAAGTTATGAGCTGATTGATTGCCATAATAAGGGCTCATTCAGACAGGCGCTGAGACAGGTACTGTATGCTGAGCCACATGGTTGAGATCTTTCCCCAGCCTGGACCGACTCTATGTCACAGGAGTGCAAAACAATCTGCACTGATGTGATCAACAGAAGTACAACCAAACAGGCTTTGGCTGTACTTCTCTTTTAATAAATCTATAACACCTATCAGACCTGTCTCTCGGCTCCTGTTTGGCATTACTTGCAACAATTGATACATTTATGTTGTGAACTCACCCTCCAGGGCCCAGGCAGGCTCTTTCTCAGTCTAGGCTTTAAATCCAGGCTCTTTCTCCCTAAAGCTGGAAGGTCATTCAGGCACCCTCTTTCCTAGTCCATAGGGCCTGCACGATTACCCTCTCATAGTCCAGGGCCTCCAGACACCTGCTGCCCTAGTCCAGGGCCTCCAGACACCCCCTCTCCTAATCTGGGATCTCAAGGCACCCCTTCATCTACTCCAGTATCTCCCTTGTACCCCCCATCCAGGGGCTTTTGCCACACCAACCACCATTTCCTAGTCAATGGCCTCCTCTGCACTCCTCTCCCAGTCCAAGACCTCTTTTACAGCCCATCCCAAGTTAAGAGCCTCCTCTGTACCCTGCTCTCCAAATCCAGGTCCTTTATTAACCCCACTTTTTAAGTCCAGGGCCTTCTCTGCATACCCAAGCCCAGTGCCTCCTCTGCAACCTCCAACCCAGGGCCTCCTCTGCACCCCCAGCCCAGGGCCCAGGGCCTGGTGTGAATGAATAGTATGTAAAGCACTGCTTAAATTGTCAGCACTATATAAATGCCTGTAATGATAGTAATCATTAACTTCCCTCACATTCCTACCCAACCATTGAGAAGCAGATCATAGACACAATTGAGCATTTTCCACAATGATATCCATAAACATCATAGTGAATGAAAGGAACACATAAATAGAGTGTTATTCTATTTACTAAAAAAACAATAATACAAAGCAAAGACAAATCACATATTAATAGTGCACATAGCTCTGTATTACAAGCATTTTCTGATCCACATAGAAATCCATAAAAATCCTGGTGGGTAAAGGGGAAAGGAAATAGAGTGCAAATTCTATTTTCTAAAAAAAAAACATAAAACCAGGCAAAGGAACTTAATAGTTAATAGTTAATAGTGCACATACCATTCTAAAAATGGGCATTGTACTATAGTATCCTTTTGCAGTATGGTTACATGCTCTCCTTGTCATTTTCACAATTTCTGGTTAGCACAGAACTGTTTTTTTTTTTAGGTTAATGCTTGTGATCTCTACAGGCACCCTGCTCATAGGGTTCAGTGGACATAAAACGCAGCAGGTGGGTGATGTGTTCTGGCTGCATTCATGATAACAAGTCTAGTCACAGAGGACACAGAAGTGCTATATGAACACCTGTTTACATTCATACTGCAATGAAATCGCCTGCATTTTCTCTCAGTCTTTATTTCTGCTTTTTAAGACTAAATTAAAAAGTCTTAGTGTGTAAACCTTTATATTCCGTAGAAACTGATTTACTAAAGGAGCTGAGAATGGTTAAAAAAAATAAAAATACATCCAATTGCGGTAAAAACAAATTTTTTATATTATATGTGCACATGATTGTATAATTGAAATAAATCTTCATTTTTTTTCTTTACATATGAGCTCCATTAGGGAATCAGCTTCATTGTATTACCCATATGTATTGTACATCTAACCAGAACAAAGTAAATATACACTGGGCCTGATTTACTAAAAGACTAGAGGCTGTTCACTTTGCAAAGCAAATGTTTAGTTTAGTGATGGTTCTTTCACTAGTGGGTCTGTCTGTTTTTTTTTTTTTTGTATTACACAGATCAAAACAGAGAGCAATACATCACTATGAGTGGGCAGATGTAGGTGGACTTGTTTCCACCTACATCCTGCCACTTCTGGGTATGTTCAGGTCTGTCAGACCAAATAGAAAAACTATGCGTTTGTGGCCACCTTTTCTGAGTGCACTGGAGGTATAAGAATATAGACGGATGAAAGTCTACTTACATCCTTGCCTCCTATCAAAGCCGGAGCTGTAGGATCATGTGACTGGACCGGACCAAAATAAAATAAGATTAGTACACAGATCTTTTTACACAGGTATGCAGAGTAGGTAGGATAAGTGGGAGGGAGCGTTTAAGATAGTTAGGCTTTTCTTCCACTTCTTCCAACAGAACTTTTATTTCTACATGCGTATCCCTCTATTGCGGGAGCTATGACAAATTGACTCCCCCAAACAGGGTATTGCACAAAAACTGTAGGTAAATTAAAGACCCAGAACATTTGCTAAGTGGAAGAATGAGTTTGATAAAAAAAAGTTGGCAGTGTCTCCACCTAGGACAGGGCTTTTGTGAAGAGAGGGGATTTTCTTTCTAAGAAATGAACCAGTAATCTAATCAAAGTATTTGGGAGCAGAGGAACTGCTAAAACTTGCATATAACAATAACAATAACAATAGGTATAAAGATGCACACTATGGATGGGCCAAACACACCCCTGTTTGGTTTGCAACTAAACTCCCGAACAGGGGAAATGTTCTAAAGCAAATGGTGAACCCTATTGCAGTCTTTGGGAGCCGAACAGGAAAAATCAAAAGTGCCCATTTTGAAGGCTTATATGCACGTGATTGGCCATAAAAGGGGTACGGGTGTCTGGGTACTGCCCTGGGGGAGATGTATCAATAAAAGGAGTAGTAATTTAAATTATGCTTAAAGTGCAACAATAAAAATGAAAAATTCCTTTAAATATAGCGACTGGGGGTCCCCTTAATGTGGCGCATCTGTAGCATGCATAAAACATGCTACAGCAAAAATTACATTTCTAAAGAAAAAAATGGTATGGATTTTAAGCGAAACCCAATGCCAAAACGTAAAAAAAAAAAACAGCGTGGGGTCCCCCCCAAAATCCATACCAGAGCATGCAGCTCAGCAGGTCAGGAAAGGGAAGGGAATAAGCGAGCGCCCCCCCCCTCCTGAACCATACCAGGCCACATGCCCTCGACATGGGGGGGTGTATTCTTCCCCCACTCCAAAGCACCTTGTCCCCTTGTGGATGGGGATAAGGGCCTCTTACCAACAACCGTGGGCTGTGGTTGTCGGGTTCTGCAGGTGGGGGGCTTATCGGAATCTGGAAGCCCCCTTTAACAAGGGGGCCCCCAGATCTTGCCCCCCCCATGTGAATGGGTATCAGGTACATCGTTTCCCTACCCATTCACCAAAAAAGTGTCAAAAAGTAATAACCACAGGAAACAGGTTTGATAAGGCCTTTATTAAAAAATAAAAAAAATAGTGTCCCTCAATGTAATCCATCATTAATGATGACGCCCGCTGGACCCGAAAAATAGAAAAAAATCACTCCTCCTCCTGGGAGGCCTCCCGCCGGCTGCCCGCTCTGCGCTTTGACAGTTCTTATATAGGCATGAGGTGGAGCGGGGCAGAGCCCTGCTTTGTGTGTCTTATGGATAGTGACCATTTCACAGAGCAGGTAAGTATCACATGTTTATTATTTTACCAAAAAAAAAAAACATTTACAGCCTAAAATGTGAATTTTTGTCTCAAATAGATGGTAGGTTAGACTTAAAACGGCACACAGAAACATTAAAAAAACAGAGCTCACTTCATCTTTGCATGATTTTACATTGATATAGTATATCAGAGCTATCCCCTGAGGACTCTCTGCCCTCCTTGAATCTGCTTAGAGAAAATAAAAAGCTGGTGTGAACTATGCAATATGTTTTTCATTGATTTGATGGTCCTGATAGTCCAAATATTTGAATTCTGCAGTAGCTAATACTCAATCAGCGGCTGCACAGATGGAGAATTATGTTAAGAAATTCCGAACTCCAGAACAGAGAGCTATATTTTTTGAAGAAGAATAGCCTGTGCAAAAACTAAAGGAGACTATCCATCAAACAAAAAATAAATAAAAAATTACAGTAACCATTAAATTACATTACTAATAGCTTTTCTATCTGATTACATTAGACACGAATCCTTAACAAAAACTTGTTTTATACCCTCTAATAACCTTTTAAAATTCCACTTCAAGTCTGATTTCTGTACTGTGCAAAATGATGCAATTAAAGCCCAACTGAAGTTTTAGGGGAATTGCTTTATATAAATTAATGGTGCAGGGAAAAAGTTTTCATTGTCTGTCTTTCTGTTAACTTTATTTTAAAATTCTGTGTTTTACACTAAGCTGAGGACAGCTAGTTTCTGTGTGAAAGCCGCCGTCTCTCTGCAGTGGGAAACCAGTGGTGCTGCGGGGGGACGAGGGGGAGCCTGGGCACACAGGAGGACATCAGATGTGGCAGCACAGAGAAGGGGATCGGTGCGGCAGGGCAAAAGGACAATTACAAAATGATGTCCTATGTCTGTGTCTCTCCCTCCAGCAGCTGAAAGCCGGTGGGAGGGGGAGAAACCACTTTTCAGCTGCTGCAGGAAGCTGCACAGGACATCATTCTGCAATTGTCCCCCTGCCCTGCCGTACTGATCCCCCTGCAGTCTGGGCCCCCTGTGTGTCCGGGCCCCCTAGGAGGGTACCCCCCTGTCGGCGGCCCTGTTCATCTGCCACTAGAACCACCCCTGTGCATGAGGCCTAAAGATTATCCTGCATCTGTCAAACTTTTGTGTGTCAGATGTCTAGTTTGTGTTCTTTGGATTCATATGGCAACCGCTATGTCGCTATAGTGTCCTGTAGTGACTTAAAGTGGGAGTAAACTCCCATCTCTGACTTTTACTGACAATAAAGCCCATAATAAACATACATACATACATACATATGTATGTGCATACATACATATAGGTACTGTAAATATCTCCTAAACATGCACCATTTAGGAGATATTTACTGTACATGCAACCATATGCAAAAGTATTGGTCGAAGCTACCAATCATAAGCCTTTTTTCATTTTCAACTCTGCATTGCAGAAGTGGCAGTTAACCTCTAATTGGTTGTTATAGGCAAGTAGACATGTTCTTATTAGAACACTTTTTCAGACAGTATACACCACTATACCCATTGCCCTGCAGTGGCTGCATGTGGCTCCTTCAACTTTTTAATAGAAGGATATTGGGTAGGAGAGGGCTGACAGAGCAAATTTGCATAGTATATGGCCAACTTAACTCAAACATTTTGATTTTGTCATCATATTCCCATTGATTTATCAAGGCATAAAGTTATTCCTCCAGATACTAATGTGAATGAGGATCACAGTTCTTAGCAGAGACATTTTCCATAATGAGAACTGCTGTACCACGTAAGAAAACAGTTCCCATCTAATTATCATAATAGATAATATCATTAGCATTACAAGGGTGAGACCTTCACAGGTAATGAGCAACATGTGTAAGACACATGTCAATAAATTGCCATATATTTTTTTGTTATAGATAATAACTTCCACACTTTTGGGAGTTGTAATAGAAACAAAGAATTAATGATCTAATAATACTGTATGCATCAAATGGCTGGGAAAAACTAACCCTAAGTGTTGATTTGTACATTAAATATTCACACATCAAGTTAGTGCGTTTTGCCTTTTAGTTAATTTACACAGTAAAAAGCCACTTGGTGATTTCAGGTAAATCTGAACAGGAGTGTAAAAAAAAGTAATTGGTTGATTTGACTAATAACACTAACATGTAAGAAAATGGCCTGGGATTTTGTATAGGTCATAAAGGCTTCAGCCAGGGCATCATGTCCACCTAGGGCCTAGGTCTAGGCCAATTTAACATCTGCTTGTCAACTGTTTTTCCCTTGGCACTTGTACTTTGATGTGAACATTATTAGTAGAGCACCACCTCTAATATCACCTAAAACTTTTTATACAGTGCCTTAAAAAAGTATTCATACCCCTTGAAATTGTCCACATTTTGTCAAGTTAGAACCAAAAACGTAATTGTATTTTATTGGGACACAAAGTGGCACATAATTGTGAAGTGTAAGGAAAATGATAAATGATTTACAAATTAATATCTGAAAAGTGTGGCTTGCATTTGTATGCAGCCCCTTTTTCTCTGATACCCCTAACCAGGGGCAGACTGACAACTCATGGGGCCCCCGGGCAGTAGGAGATTATGGGACCCCCGGGCAATAGGAGAAGATTATGGGGCCCCCGGGCAATAGGAGATTATGGGGCCCCCAGGCAATAGGAGATTATGGGGCCACACAGTATACACACACATACACACACACACACACACATAGAGTATACACACACACAGACACACAATATACACACACAGAATACACATACACACACTGAAAAGGTACTGGAGAGGTGGGGCAGCTATAATCTTGGGATTTTTTAAAAAACACAGATTTTTACATACTGTCCCTGGTTTTATTGAGGCTGGCAACCCTGATGGGGCCCCTTAGTGGCATGGGGCCCTCGGGCAGTGCCCGAGTGCCCGAATGGTCAGTCCGCCCCTGCCCCTAACTAAAAAATGGTGGAACCAATTGCGTTCAGAAGTCACCTAATTAATAAATAGAGTCCCCCTTTGTGTAATTTAATCTCAGTATAAATACAGCTGTTCTGTGAAGCACTAAGGTTTGTTAGAGAACCTTAGTGAACAAACAGCATCATAAAAGCCAAGGAACACACCAGACAGCTCAAGGATAAAGTTGTGGAGAAGTAGCAGGGTTAGGTTATAAAAAATTATCCCAAGCTTTGAACATCTTACGGAGCACTGTTCCATCATCTGAAAATGGAAAGAGTATGGTAAACCTACCATGACATGACCGTCCACCTAAACTGACAGGCCAGGCAAGGAGATCATTAATCAGAGAAGCAGCCCATGGTAACTCTGGAGGAGTTGCAGAGATCCACAGCCCAGGTGGGAGAATCTGTCCACAGGACAAGTATCAATTGTGCACTCCACAAATCTGGCCTTTATGGAAGAGTGGCAGGAAGTAAGCCATTGTTGAAAGAAAGCCTTAAGAAGTCCTGTTTGCAGTTTACGAGAAGCCATGTGGGGGACATAGCAAACATGTGGAAGAAGGTGCTCTGGTCAGATGAGACCAAAACTGAAATTTTTGGCCTAAAAACAAAACACTATGTGTGGATGAAAACTAACACTGCATATCAAACTGAACACACCATCTCCACCATGGAACATGGTGGTGGCAGCATCATGTTGTGGGGATGCCTTTCTTTAGCGATAGGCTAGCGATAGGGAAGCCGGCCAGAGTTGATGGGAAGATGGATGGAGCCAAATACAGGGAAATCTTAGAAGTAAACCTGTTAGCGCCTGTAAAAGACTTGAGACTGGGGCGAAGGTTCACCTTCCAGCAGGACAACGACCCTAAACATACAGCCAGAGCTACAATGGAAATGTTTGGATCAAAGCATATTCATGTGTTAGAATGGCCCAGTTAAAGTTTAGACCTAAATCCAATTGAGAATCTGTGGCACGACTTGAAAATTACTGTTCACTGATGCTTTCCAGCCAATCTGACAGAGCTTGAGTTATTTTGCAAAGAAGAATGGGCAAAAATTTCACTCTCTAGATGTACAAAGCTGGTAGAGACATCCCCAAAAAGACTTGCAGCTGTAATTGCAGCAAAAGGTGGTTCTACAAAATATTGACTCAGGGGGGCTGAATACAAATGCACACCACACTTTTCACATATTTATTTGTGAAACAATTTGAAAACAATTTACCATTTTCCTTCCACTTCACAATTATGTGTCACTTTGTGTTTGGTCTGTCACATAAAATCCCAATAAAATACATTTACGTTTTTGGTTATAACATAACAAAACATGTAAAATTTCAAGGGGTATGAATACTTTTTCAAGGCACTGTACCTGCAGCTGAGGCTATCCTGACTTTTACTGTTCACATCTGCCCTACCCTCTGCAAGCAACAACACAATGCCACTAGTGAGTGTGGCATGGCCTGTTTCCTGGGCAGCAGCAGGTCTCCAAGACACAGCTTGTGTATATCACAATGAGCTAGCTGCCAGCAAGGCTGCATAGACAGATGTCTTAGGTCTAACGCTAAGGTAATTTATAAAGCATGGTACATGCTTGTACTTTTAGCACAGATATCCTTTAAACACGTGTTTGGGTGTGTTATGTTTCCTGCCTTTTTCATATGCTATACAGGGCCATTAGACCCTCTATTCATTGAATATACTGAGGAATTACAGAGATTGTCACATTGTCTGCACCTGTGGTACTATTTCCAGTTCTTCCTAAAAATATTGTGTTACAAAAAGAAGGATTAAAGTAATACTAAACACACACTGTTTGATTTAAATTATCCCTTTTCTTTCTGGCAATGGATAATGGCACTACAATTAATAATTACAGTTAATGGCACTGTAATTATTTTATTTTAAAAAAAAAATACGTTTTTCCTAATCGATATACAGCTGTCACATGACCCAGATCTTTCCCAGCCTGTATATAGGGAAACAGTTGCAGGAGAAGCTTCCAGTCCTCTGCTACTGATCACATGTTTAAAAAAAACTGACTTTGGAATACAGAGTAAAAGTAAATAATTAATATCAAGAAACTGTTTTAAATCGTCATACAAATATATATTTTAACTCTACTATTTATTATGGTGTGAGTGGATTTCTGCCAATCACAGGCAGTGTCACACCCCACCCGCCTGTGTCAATTGTGTGTATGTTCTTAGAATAAGAGGCAGGTGAAGCCTCCGTCAATCAAGATATAATGTTCTGCCCCCATTGTGTTTAGCTGGTTAGTGAGCATGGAGGAGGAGGGAGGGAGTGGGCTGTCACATGGGTTGCTCAGATGTGATCTAGGAGGAAACATTCAATGTACAAACATACTGAAAACTGAGCATGTGTTCTCTGCCAACAGCTGCTCTGTAGAACCCCCAACTGCAGCAGGGACATGAACAGGAGGGAGGGATAGAGAACAGTAGGATCAATCAGTTTTTTTGTAGAATACAAAATGCAACTCTCATAGTGACTGAGTGAGTATGAACAGCATGTAATACACCATTTACTAATAGTTTTTTTTATATGATGCCACTTCTGACAGTTTCCTGCACCATTATAATGGTGCATGAAGCTTACATAATTCCCTGGGATGTGTTTTTCCCTCCGATTAGGTCTCAATTATTGTTCTGCTGCAAACAGTGTTTGGGGAAATGTGAGTGAAGGATGCAAGGGTCATATATCGCCAGGTCATATACACTATATTACCACCTGCCTTTACACGCACATGAGCTTAAAACTCTTCTGAGAAGGCTGTCCACAAGGTTTAGGAGTGTTTCTATGCTAATGTTTAACCATTCTTCCAGAAGTGCATTTGTGAGGTCAGGCACTGATGTTGGACGAGAAGGCCTGCCTCGCAGTCTCTGCTCTAATACATCCCAAAGGCGTTGAGGTCAGTCAAGTTCCTCCACCACAAACTCTCTCATCCATGTCTTTATGGACCTTGCTTTGTGCACTGGTCCAAATCATTTTGTGGAGGGGGGATATGGTGTGGTGTTGTTTTTCAGGGATTGGGCTTGGCCCCTTAGTTTCAGTGAAAGAAACTCTTAAGGCATCAGCATACCAAGCCATTTTGAACAATTTCATGCTCCCAACTTTGTGGGAACAGTTTGGGGATGGCCCCTTCCTGTTCCAACATGACTGCGCATCAGTGCACAAAGCAAGGCCCATAAAGACATGGATGAGCGAGTTTGAGGTCGAGGAACTTGACTGGCCTGCACAGAGTCCTGACCTCAACCCAATAGAAAATCTTTGGGATGAATAAGAGTGGAGACTGCAAGCCAGGCCTTCTCTCCAACATCAGTGCCTGACCTCACAAATGTGCTTCTGGAAGAATGGTCAAACATTCCCATAGACACACTCATAAAATCTTGTGGACAGCCTTCCCAGAAGAGTTTAAGCTGTTATAGCTGCAAAGTGTGGGCCAACTCAATGTTGAACCCTATGGACTAAGACTGGGATGCCATTAAAGTTTTTGTGCGTGTAAAGGCATGTGTCCCAATACTTTTGGTAATATAGTGTACTTGTAACCTCCCAAAGAAAGAGGGTATGGTTGTTGAACTTTCTTTCTGAAAAAGTTAGTTTCCTGGCCACCACATTCTTTCAATGGCTTTAATACTTCCTGAATTACTCACCGGAAGCAAATACACAAATCCGGAGTTCTGAACTGACACTAACTTTTTTCTTTTTATATTATCCTTTTTGGAGTGATTTATATACATACCAGTATTTTATACAGTCTGGCTTCCTAATCTCCATGCTTGTATTGGGTCTCAAAAAAGAATTTAAGCTGGAGAAAATTGTGCATCTGGTGATTTTCAGATGAGAGTCAGTCTACATATTTCTTTCAATATCCTTTATCATCACGTTTGGTGATAGTTCAGGCAATTTTAGTCTGTTTATAAAAAAAACAACCTGGAGATTCCCCTTTAACATTTTGTACTGATAAAGGCTATTATAAAACAGGTGCATAAAAATGTTTCTTTGGAGATGACACAGTTCCACTCAGATATCAGTACAAAGCTTTCCACATAACTTTCTCTTATGTATTTGACATATTTCATGCCATTCAGACTTCTGCCACTAGAAATCCCAGCTTGGTTGAATGTCTGCTCACACACTTCCAGCTGTTTCTTAGACTTGCAAACAGCTTGGCTTCAAAGAAACAAAGTGGCCATACTAGGAGAATTATGGGTTATCAGAGGCTCAGAAGAAGAACATGAGTCGTTTTGTCAACCTTGCTATCTGTGTGGCTCTCTGCTATGACAGCGTACGTGCAAAAAATTATTTCCAGCTGTGATCGCTCTTTATTCAAGTGCATCTGAGAATGGTGTTACTTGATGGTGAGTTATATTGAACTATTCTGTCTGTTAGTCTGATCCTAATGGCAAATTAATTATTTGAAGAAGAACTACAGACATGATAAAAATGATCAGTTAACTTACATAACATTGTGTTACATATATTAGCCATGGATTTTTGTTTTGTTAGATTACGAGCTGTAGAAGCACCAGCAGTGACGGCACTGGAGTTATAGTCTAACTCTAGGATATTAGCAACTGCACCCTGCACCCCGTCTAACTAACTAGTGGTATGATTAAGAAAACTATCCAATATGAGTTTACATGGTTTATGATGAGAATAACTTTGTGAACCATTTAATGCTTCACTGTTTTGCTTGTGTATTTTTTCGCATTCAATATCATTTTTTTTTCTTTTTATTTGTACTCTTGGTTGGTATGTGAATTCTCCTTGGCCAGATAGTATATATGCCTACAATGTACGTGCTGATTGATATATTTTGTTGGAAACCCATGAAACCCTAATAAAATTCTTAAAATTAAAAAAAAACTATCCAAATCCCCATTTTACTTAACTGAAGCCACAGTCATGTAACAATCCTTCTCTCTTCCTCCATTTACTTCCTAGTGCCTTTCTTCGGTGGTTCACACCACTTCCAGGATCTGGGTCCTCTCATCTGCTCCAAAGGCTGGAGAACTCATGGAGCGGTGAGGACACCAACACCCAGGAAGATAATGAGCAGAAAAAATGTCTGGTTCCCAGGGCAGGAAATAATGTGGCTCATAGAGGAAACTGTGACTTTGATCCATTACACTGCATGGCTGAGGAAGAGGTGTTTGGAATCAAGACTGAAGAGTAATATAAATTGATGCATGATGTACCTTTTATATTGAATGGTTTCCTGTAGTTGGGCTTTAAGTTTGCAAGTGGAGAAGTGCTTGCTAAAGATCCCACACAGCAGACAGGGAATTTTCTGATGACCACCATGTAGCCAGTTGCAGTCTGCTTTCTCCACTGCAGGTGGCGTTCAACAGCAGCGGCTTTGCAGAGGGAGAAAAAGTCAAGAGGAACTTAGTTCCTCTATGGTTTCCTGGGTCACAGGGGCAGCTATCCATTTGGATTCTGGCACCCCGTGTGACGCTAGCAGCCATCTTGCGTCAGGCAGAAAATTTAAGACCCTGGCTCCCGATCTAGGCAAGTATTACAAGTGTGGCTAGAGTAGAGACAGGTCACCTGTCTGGTGGGTAAAGTGCTTAGCTTCAGGGAAAGGTTCCGGAGGAGTAGGGAAAGAGCAGGGACACACCACTCTTCTGGAAGCCTCCCCATTTGGAAACAGACCAGCCAGGCTGCATTCCAATCTTGAGGAAGACATTGTTGGCACACTTGAGGCCTACTTCTACTGACACATTGCTGTTTTGTGCTGTAAGTGTTCCTGGTTGGGTCGCCTTCCCGGTGGGCCTGTTCTGTATTACCGAATTTCAGTTACAATATACCGTATATACTCGAGTATAAGTCGAATTTGAGATACTGGCCCCAAAATCGGTTCGGAAAATGAAATTTTTTGCTGCAGAAAAGTGCTTGACTCCAGTATAAGTCGAGGGGGCACTTTCAGCACAAAAAAATGTGCTGAAAGTGCCCCCTCGACTTATACTGGAGTCAAGCACTTTTCTGCAGCAAAAAATTTCATTTTCCGAACCGATTTTGGGGCCAGTATCTCAAATTTTGTGTGCAAACCCAGTGGAACTGGTACCACAACATATCCAAAGCTGAAGTTCCTAGCCCTAAGTGACCCCGAGATACGGGGCCCCAAAATCGGTTCGGAAAATGTCATTCTCTGCTGCAGAAAAGTGCTTGACATTTTCTGAACCAAATTTGGGGCCCCATATCTCAGGGCCACTTGGTGCTAGGAACCCCAAATTTGGTGTACAAACCCAGTGGAACTGGTACCACAACATATCCAAAGCTGGGGTTCCTAGCACCAAGTGGCCCTGAGATATGGGGCCCCAAATTTGGTTCAGAAAATGTCAAGCACTTTTCTGCAGCAGAGAATGACATTTTCCGAACCGATTTTGGGGCCCCGTATCTCGGGGTCACTTAGGGCTAGGAACTGAGATACGGCCCCAAAACCGGTTCAGAAAATGTCATTCTCTGCTGCAGAAAAGTGCTTGACATTTTCTGAACTGATTTTTGGAGCCCTGTATCTCAGGGCCACTTGGTGCTAGAAACCCCAGCTTTGGAAACTTTATGGTGCTAGTTCCACTGGGTTTGCACACCAAATTTGGGGTTCTTAGCACTAAGTGGCCCCGAGATACGGGGCCCCAAATTCGGTCAACTGTGTCCATCTGCAGCAATGTCATTTCGGACCATTTGGGTTCAGAGACCCCAAATTTTGGCTGCAGCTAAGGGGCATCTAGGAACCCTTAACTACCGAGTTTAAAGTTCGGGGGACCTATGGCTGCAAATGGGCACAGTGAGGCTGCAAATCTTTTCCACTTACAGTAGCTGTGCATTTCTCACCCTCGTCTTATACTCGGGTCAATAAGTTTTTCCCATTTTTTTTGTGGTAAATTAGGGCCTCGACTTATACTCGGAACGACTTATACTCGAGTATATACGGTATTCCTGTTTCTCTGCACTGGACTCTGAGGGGTTGATTTACTAAAGGCAAATAGACTGTGCACCTTGCAAAGTGCAGTTGCACTCTGCAAGTGCAGTTACTCCAGAGCTTTGTAAATGAGATGAAGGTTCGCTTTGCAAATAATACCCAATCACATGCAAGGAAAATAAAAAACAGCATTTTTGCTTGCACATGATTGGATGATGAAAGTCAGCAGAGTTTCTGATCATTTACTAAGCTCTGGAGCAACTGCACTTGTAGAGTGCAACCGCACTTTGCAAAGTGCACAGTCTATTTGCCTTTAGTAAATCAACCCCAGAGTGTTTTACTGCCACTGCAATATGCTGCACCCACCCACAATCAAAGTGATGAAATTCCCAAGCCCAGTGGATTCATAAGGCAGCACCACGGTAGCAGTTATCAGAAGTTTCCTTGACTGTTAAATAGAATCTTTTGTAAACACTTCTCCACTAGCACATTCTGCATGCCAGTAATTTACACTACTAATGCAGGTCAGTAATGCTGGAGTCTGGACAGCTGGAAGGAGAAGGAACTGAAAGTTTGAAAGGTGGCAGTAAGGTGGAAGCCACCAAACAGGGGCCTGGTTCAGAATTTTCACCAGAACCTATACAGTTTTATCTACAACACTGATCAGTACCTGAGCTGTAGATTAGCTCTGCTTCTTTGGTATTTGAGAAAGATAAAAAAAAAAAAAATAGCTCTTACCATTTGAACCAAATTCAGTTGCTATAGCCTACTTTAAAAAAAAAGTCATGCTTGTATTACCACTAGAAAGCAGTTTATTATACAGTACAGCAGGCGTGGACAAACCTGTGAGTCCAGAGGTCTTGTGGCTCTGATGCGAACACAGAAGCTTATACAAGAAGGCATCTTTGTAAATATATTATAGTGGAACTTTAGTCAGAAAATGAAGTCCTGCTAGATCACTTCAGACTGGTCCAGGAAAGGTAAAAAAAAACAAAAACACAAAACATAGTCGAAATTGCTCCAACAGGGGAACAATGTCCCCCCCTAATCTTCTCCGGTATATTCCCTGGATCAACAAATTATAGTGGTATTAATTATAAATAATAATAGCCAGTAGGGATGAGCTCGATGTTCGAGTCGAAAGTAAGTTCGACTCGAACATTAGGTGTTTGCCTGTTCGCCAAACAGCGAATATTATGGGGCGTTTGCAGCAAATTTGAGCGTCACCAAATGCCCCATCATGAACTGCTAGATCGCAGTGCATTGATGTCTGATGATTGGCCAAAGCATGCACCTGACCTGACCTGATCACAGCGCGCTGCAAGAGCCGTAATTGGCCAAAGGCAGGGTGCCTTTGGCCAATCAAGGCTCGGGGGACTAAGTCCATGCCCCACACTATATAAGGCTGCTTACATAGCAGCCGTGTATGGTGTGTGACTGTGGATGGAGATAGCTTGGGCTAGATTAGGCAGGCAGATTCGTTAGTAGTAGTGTATTTTTATATATATATATATATATATATACACACACACACACACACACACACACACACACACACACACACACACACAGTCTAGTATATATATATATATATATATATATATATATGTAGTCAGAGTCTTCACTTGGAAATGCGATAACCCTAACTACCAGGCCTAAAGGAAGGCATACCCTGAATGAATATATATGAAATGTGCAAGATGTAAATTAAATAATGAAAGTATGGGGGAACGGGAGGGTGGGAACCCTTCAGGTCTGATATGGATTTTAAGGGGAACCCTGTGCCAAAAATAAAAAAAAATGGCATGGGGGTTCCCCCCAAAATCCATACCAGACCCTTATTCGAGCAAGCAACCATGGGGGGAGTGAGTGCCCCCCCTCCTGGACCATACCAGACTGCTTGCCCTCAACATGGGGTCCCCCAAAGTACCTTGTCCCCATGTTGATGGAGACAAGGGCCTCATCCCTGCAACCCATGCCCGGTGGTTGTGGGGGTCTGCGGGCGGGGGGCTTATTGGAATCTGGAAGCCCCCTTTAACCACTAGCCAACCAGCCACCGTCATTATACTGTGGCAGGTTGGCTTTCTCCTGCAAACCGTCGTAGCTGTATGTCACTTCTTTAAACAGCTATGGCAGGCGCAAGTGCTTGTCCGCTGCACGGCTGATGACCGACAAGCGGGCACGTGAGCAAGAACGGGGATTTGTGTGTGTAAAGCCGCTGGGGCACCCGTGCAGACACGTTAACATGTCCTGCTGCTGCATCCATTGACACGGACAGCAGGACTTGTCCCCGCCCCTGGTTCCCGTGTCACTGGATTTAATTGCCAGCAGCAGAAGCCAATGACTCCTGCTGCTATAAATCTATCCAATGAGGAGGGAGACAGCGGCTGGAGTCACTGGGGTCGTGCTGATCGTTAGAACGGACAGGCTCAGGTAAGAAAAAGAGTGGCTCTGGGGGCAGCTGCAGCACAGAAGGTTTTTTTACCTTAATGCATAGAATGCATTAAGGTGAAAAACCTGGAGACTTTACAACCTCTTTAAAGTTAAAAACTTTGCACCAAGCTTACTGCATGGACCATTTGTGTATTGTTATAGACTCTATTTCTTGGACTGGACATTAAACCTTACAATACTATTTATTGGACTGGACATTAAACCTTACAATACTATTTCTTGGACTGGACATTAAACCTTACAATACTGTTGTTTCTTTTTTGAACAGTTGATCTGGAAACATACAGGAAAACACTAAAGGCCTGTACACATGATCAGAAAATTGTACAAAAAAATACTGGCTTCAAAGTGATCTTACAATAATCTAATCGTTAGTACACAGCTTTCGTCCAAAATATTCCGAAGGGACAAACATCAAAAAAGTTCTTGTACGACACCAGATCGTACGTTTTTTTTCTAATCGCTACAGTTATTATCCGAGAATACAATGCAAATACAATACAACACATGACATCACTTCCGAATTTTTAATCTGTCGTACAAGAATTTTTGTACTTTAGTAACCTCTTCATTTTCAGGAGACTAGCATGCAAAAAATAAATTAATTGACAATCTTTTGTCCGATAATCTCATCGTCTGTACTAAGCTTAAGAGGAATAGCAAGCAGAGGTGCTTAAAGTAGCATTAAATGTTCTTTTTTTTAATTAATACACCAATAACACCCTATTAATCATTACCCTGTACATAACTAGCTACATATGTTTGTACAAACACATATTGCACACTGCAAGCTGCAGCAGAACAGACAGGATGCATTGCATTCCGGAAGATCAAGCAATCAGCTGCACATAATAAACATCGCTGTGTTTTTTACAGATTAGCCCAGTTGGTACTAATTTCCTTATGTTATAGTTATGGAGTTTTGAGGATTCCCACTTATGTTTGTTATTCACAATAGTAGACCTTAGAGAGTATTACAAAGTAAAAATCTCTCAGAGGACCAAACCAAAAACATTATTAAGAAAAGCTATTACTGCTATACTTGATTACAAAAGACTGCATCACATAGGCAGACCTTTAGCAAAACAGCTACATATACAGCTAAAATACATACAGGTGTACTGTTGTAGATGCATGGCCAATAGGTTCCTTACACATTTCTGTGTCATTTGCCTGCTTATTGGACTCAGAAAGATCATAATCACTCTACTGTGTTATCCACCTTCAGGCCACATGCACAATTAGGTGCGTAGACCCTGTGGGGTTGATTTTCCAAAACTAAAGAGTGCAAAATCTGGTGCATCTCTGCAAAAAAAAAAAACAATCAGCTTCCCGATTTTTTTTTGTCAAAACTTAATTGAACAAGCTGAAGTTAGAAGCTGATTGGCTACCATGCACAGCTGCACCAGATTTTGCACTCTCCAGTTTTAGTAAATCAGTCCCTGTGCGTCCAATCCTATCATTTTCATGCATCCAGGAGGCACAGGCAAAGTCTATGACAGCCTGAAGTACACTCCCACTGGACATAGCTGGACCAAATGGTACTTGCATTTAGGACATTACCATAGCTCCCAACTGTCCCTGATTTTGAGGGACTGTCCCTGATTTAGAATAAAGTCTCTCTGTCCTCCCCCCCCCCCTCATTTTGGCCTTTGTCCCTCATTTTGGTCTGATCTATATAGTTGTATATAAAATGCACTTTTTATCTTTGAGGCTGGGTTCACACTGGTACAACATACGCTCCGAATTTGGGAGCACATGTCGGATGATGTGTGTAAATTGTTAATTCCCTATGAGAGTCCTCTTAACTGATCCAACACAAGTCGGTCCGACTTTGAAAAAGGTTCCTGCGCTACTTTGGTCGGACTTTGGTCCTACTTCAGCCCATTGAATATCATGGTAGTCAGATCAAAGTTGGATCCTTATCATAACCATCCGACTTGTGACATCCAACATGGTGATTACAGCAGCAGGGAAAGGAATTTATGTCACACTGGGATTGTTTTGATTGGTCCAAGGTCAAGTCAGACTACCTCAAAGTCGGAACAAAATCTTATCCCGTTCATTTAAGTCGGATGGCAGTAGGACCAAAGTAGGACCGATGTAGGACCGATGTCGCTGGGCAAAGTAGGATGACAGTCATACAACAGTCTGGCGTAAGAGTGTGAACCCGGCCTCAAAAAATGTTTCCTGGTGCTAAACCTTTCATCCAATTTCTAAATTGCTGCATTTGTGAATTTCAAAAGCCAATATAAAGGAGTAATAGTGGTAAAAAAAGCACTTGTGGGTTTAGGCCTGGTTCACACCTATGCATTTTTTAGTGCATTTTCAGTTTCGCAGAAACACACTACAGTCCATTTAACATAATTTCCTATGGGTCACGTTTACATCTGTGCATTTTAGGGAAAGGGCCAGGGACTTTCCAGTTTTTGGTTCCATAGGCTTCAATGGATCAGAAACGTGTATTGAAAAACGCAAAATGCACCTGGACTATGCAAACGGCAACCTGCATAGGTGTAAACCAGGTCTTACCTAATATTTTTTTTGCAAATTTCTCCATTAAGGGGGCATTGCGGGAGGTGTCCTTTGCCTACATACTTTTTCTAATAGGTGTCCCTGATTCCCATCTCTAAAAGTTGGGAGGTATGCGTACCTGTTCAGGGACATATGCCTGGAACTGAGGTATTCTGTGTTCTTGGCATACATCCCTGAATGCTTAGGACCCTAAACACCAGTTCCACTTGGTACAGCATTCAGCCGCAGCAGATTTCAGCCTGTCATAGGCAGTGATAGGCTGCATGCAACAGGGCTGGAAGCTGCATTTGTGCCTCTCATGCACATGAAAACACCAGTTTTGGATACACAGGGACTAAATGTCCAGTGTGCATGTGGCATTAAAGTGGAACTAATCCCTCCTATCCTTTTTAACCAAGGAAGCTGCCATCTTATCCTCTGTTTTATCTGCCATTGCACTACACGTGTAATCAGTTATGGCCCCAGCCTTTTGATGGCTTGACAGTTCCATTCACTGCATGTCTTGAATGTAAATTTTTGGGGAAATTATGAGTTTACTTCTGCATTAAGCTGCCTAAACAACAAAATCTCAAAGTTAGTTTGGAACACAGGAGAGCTTATGGTATATATCAATTTTACTAAATAAAAAAAACTTATATTCAGTACATTGCTACAATACATGCATATTGCCAAATGTTTTGTCTCCTTAAAAAATTTTGCTCCTGCCAGAAATCCAGAGAGCTTGTAATTTCCTGCGCTCTGTTCTGCATTGAAATATCAGCAGTATCATCAGCCCAGTGCAAAGAATACTTCTTTCCTTTGTTATGGAGATGAGGAGAGGGGGATATATTGTGGGATCAAAATTAAAAGCAAGCATTTGTTTTTTAAGGCTTGTTTCACACAGAGGCAGTCTCTGAAAAGCGATCCACGGGTGTGAACACCTGCTTCCAGATGTTCAAGAGGTAATGCCCTGTTGGGGTTTTTTTTCGACTTTTTTTGATGAACAGAAATTTTGCATGGGACCAACTAGCTGCAACAGTGGGGCGAGCATGTGGTTCATGGTTCCATCGCAGTTCCAATGACTTCAATGGTAGAGTTAGACAGGCAATGCTGCTTGTCAACTCAACAAGCCGAGTTAAGTAAAATAAAGCAGAGTATCACGGCAGCAGCAAGTGTACCATTCCCCTGGCTGCCATGTTAGACTGTTGGGGGGCTCAGCAAAACCATTCATTTTTAACGCCTTTCTCTGAATGAAACTTAAGAGGCCTAAGGTACTATCCTTAAGAGCTCAAGCACTATGTGTCTTGGCAAAACTAGGTGAAGTGTGAAGCAACCACATAAAAATGGTCACACCAAGAAAGGTTGATGCGTCTTTCCACCCTGGGTGCTACCATATGTTTAGAGGAGTGAACTTGGGAAGAGGGTATGAGTGACCTCCCGGAGTAAGACTAGAGAATGGAGTACAAAAGCTGGTTTATCACAGATAGAATGTGTCTTCTTGAGGGATTGAAGCTTTAGTACTACAAAGAATGAGTGCTGCAAGTGAGCTTGGGTACTTCAAGTCATGGGGTCCTGGAGTGTCCCAGCTCAAAAATTAAGAGCCTAAAGAGAAAGCATACCATGTCTTAGAAGCAGCCTATGATAACAATGACAATCCTCTATAGATACAGGACAGTGAGTGTGCGTTGTCACCTTAGAAAAGGAAATGTATTATTGGCAAATTACCAGGTGAAAGTAAAGGGAAAAAAGCGGAATAAAAAACATTTTGTGCCCTCCTCTAGTTAGGTGGCTAAGGTAAATTTAGTTTTTGGCTTCACTGTAGGGAGTGGAGCAGTGATTGATTGTTTTGGTTTCCTGAGCTGGGGGTTTGATTCCCCCACCTGCCCTCCAAAAGAAGTTTCCAGAGTATAAGGCAGAGAGATTCAAATGACCAGTTGAATATTTATCATGCCCCAGCCAATCCCTGGAAGGAGCTTGGGAGGTATGGGAAGCCTTGACAGAGTGTTCTTTTTCCTTCAAGGAAGGTTCCATGTCTTTTCCAGCTGCTGCCCCTGGAGGCAGCTTTACTGAGACAAGAAATTGCAGTCTGGGCCATAGCAGCTGCTGGGCTGAGGGCCTGGAGAAGATTGCCAAAGGATTATCTTTGCTGGAGGGCACTGTATTTAAGAAGGATCTTTTTGTCTCCCTCACTGAGGATCTACAATAGGGAAAATAATTATTTGATCCCCTGCAGATTTTGTAAGTTTGCCCACTTACAAAGAAATGAAGGGTCTATACTTTCTATCATAGGTGTATTTCAAATGATATAGACAGAATATCAACCAAAAATCCAGAAAAAAACACACAATACAAATGTTATAAATCGAGTTGCAGTTCAGTGAGTAATATAAGTATTTGATCCCCAAGCAAAACATGACTTTGTACTTGGTGGAGAAACGCTTGTTGGCAAGCACAGAGGTAAGACGTTTCTTTTAGTTGGTTACCAGGTTTGCACACATCTCAGAAGGGATTTTGGTCCACTCTTCTTCACAGATCTTCTCTAAATCCTTAAAGCTTCTTGGCTGTCACTTGGCAACCAGAAGTTTCAGCTCCCCCTATACATTTACTATAGGATTAAGGTGTGGAGACTGGCTATGCCACTCCATAACTTTAATGTGCTTCTTCTTAAGCCACTAGTTTGTTGCCTTGGCGGTATGTTTTGGGTCATTGTCATGCTGAAAGACCCATCTATAACCCATCTTCAGTGTTCTGGCTGAGAGAAGAAGGTTTTCATCCAAGATTTTACAATACATGGCCCCTCAAATTCAGCCTGTATCTTTAGCAGAGAAGCAGCTCCAAAGCATAATGTTTCCACCTCCATGCTTGATTGTAGGGTTGGTGTTCTTAGGGTCATAGCCAATGACCCTAAGAATGACCCTAAACCCAACGAGTTCCCCTCCTCAAGGAAGCACATGTACAGTCATGCCAATGATCATCTAAATGATTCAGAGGAGGAAAGTGCTGTGGTCAGATGAGAACAAAATTTATCTCTTTCATATTAACTCGACTCGCTGTGTTTGGAGGAAGAAAAATGCTGACTATGACCCTATGAACACCATCCCTACAGTCAAGCACGGAGGTGGAAACATGATGGTTTGGGGCTGTTTCTCTGCTAAAGGTACAGGCCGACTTTTCCACATTGAGGGGCCAATGAAGGGGGCCATGTATTGTAAAATCTTGGATGAGAACCTTCTTTCCTCAGCCAGAACACTGAAGATGGGTCATGGATGAGTCTTTCAGCATGACAATGACCCAAAACATACTGCCAAGGTAACAAAGGCATGGCTCAAGAAGAAGCACATTAAGGTCTTGGCGTGGCCTAGTCAGTTTCCAGACCTTAATCTTATAGAAAATTTATGAAGGGAACTGAAACTTTGAGTTGCCAAGAGACAGCCAAGAAGCCTTAAGGATTTAGAGAAGATCTGTAAAGAAGAGTAGACCAAAATCCCTCCTGAGATGTGTGCAAACCTGGTCACCAACTACAAGAAATGTCTTACCTCTGTGCTTGCCAACAAGGGTTTCTCC
Source organism: Lithobates clamitans (assembly GCA_037952925.1). Classification (NCBI taxonomy): domain Eukaryota; kingdom Metazoa; phylum Chordata; class Amphibia; order Anura; family Ranidae; genus Lithobates; species Lithobates clamitans. The sequence goes on from JBBGZY010000081.1 coordinate 10,950,307, forward strand.
ACCAAGTACTGAGTCATGTTTTGCTTGGGGATCAAATACTTATTTTACCCACTGAACTACAACTTAATTTATAGCATTGTTTTATGTGTTTTTTCTGGATTTTTGGTTGATATTTGTCTCTATCATTTAAAATACACCTATGATAACAATTATATAGACCCTTTGTTTCTTTGTAAGTGGACAAACCTACAAAATGTGTAGGGGATCAAATAATTATTTTCCCCACTGTAAGTGTGGATGTTGGGTGGAAGACAGCTCCCAGGACACTGTAAGTAAAGACCTTTTGGGGAACTATTAGTTGTGCAAGTGCCAAAAGAATACTATGTGCCAGGTAAGGACTAAGACTTAAGGACTAAGACTGCTATTATAGGGTACTAGAAGTACTAGCCATTCCCTATTACCTCCAGGAAAGGTGGCTATAGAGAAGATTACTGAGAAGTTTGTCCTTCCATTATTGCTATTGATTGTTTTGTAGTATCCTGTGACCCTAAACTTCTCCCCTGTTTTTCAGCAATACATTCTATGCTAAAAAGACATCCCCTGGACTCTGGAGTCTGAAATATCAGTGTTCGTGGGACCGAGCTTGTGTGACTGGCAGCCTCTGTACTATTGTAGGAGACCTGGGTACATTCTTGGCAGACCTCCAGGGTAAGCGCTACAAAAACATATTCAGTTAACACATCTGAGGACTGATAAGCTGCAATGAACTACATTTTTGTTCTAAAATTTAGATAACACTTTAGCAGCATTGTATAAGTGAATAGAACAAAGTGCGTGACCTCTTACAGAGTCTGGTTTCTGCTAGCCAGGGGATTGTGCCAGCTGCCTGACCCCATAAACCGTTCCCAGCTTTCAAGTGTGCAGTATCAGGCAGTTGAAAGTAAAGCAAACATATGACTTCCGGATACCTTTGATCCTGACAGAAGCAAATAAGTAAACCTACATAGTTATAATAGTTGTAGTATACACTTTCATTGTATAACATCAGCATTGTAATAACAATACAAACAATAAATTCCAATACTTCTTGGGTTCCCTGCATGCTTTGCAGCTTTTGCTCTGCTATTTATTGTCTATTTCTAAGGACCACATCTCCCATGGTACCTTGCTACTTGCAAGCAGTGATTACTGTACTGACTGCCTCCTGAAAGTCCTCCTTTCAGCACTTCTGTAGATCCGATGTAGTTCAGTTGCCACCTCATCCCTTTAAAACCCAACACATATTAATTACACAGGTTCTGAGGCTAAATTAATGCACATAAGGTACGAAGTGAGTTTAAATACCAACTTAATCAGTCACAGAACCTGTGTAATTAATATGTGTATGGTTTTAAAGGGCTGAGGTGGCAACTTTAGAAGGCAATGGTAAATTATGTAAATATTATGTTCATAAAACTGTTTCCCACCACTGAGAGTTTGAATGGTACACAGAAGGGTCATGAAAATGTACTATATTTTGAAAAATTAGTAATTTAAAAGCTTTCAAAAGGAGGGGCTTTATTCACATTTTCACATTATGTGAGTATGTAAAAATACCAAACAACCTATCTTCCAGGTTTCCTGAGAGGGATTTTGAAACTGCATGCCTCCCCTATAAAGACATGTGCCCCCCCAACCTTACTTTGTCATACCGAGCACAGGTCTTTTAGGAGACTCTGCCCTTTTTTTCTTTTCTTTTTTTTCTTTTTACAAAACATTTAGCTGATATCAGCATAACCAGGGGCTGCAAACTCACTAATACCCCACTATTTGGAATACCAACCAGATCTTATTAAAGAGTTAAGGGCAAAATATCTGATCAATATGAAAATTAGAATTCTTGTGCTCACACACATTGGCATGTATGTGAAGATGGGATTAATTAGTACAAATTAGGAAGTCTATCACTGGAGCTACTTCATTTTGCAGACCTAATGCATCAAGCCCTAGGAGTCTTAATGGCTTTTTCAGAACTATATAATTAATTGGCCAGTTTTAGGAATTAACCTTTGGAGAGACAGGCGCTTTAAATTCCCTAGGTCATCTGAAAATTGTACCTGGAAATTGTATATTGTAAATTGTCGATGTTGTATAGATACTTATTAACTGTTTGCCCTTTTAAAAATACATTTACTGTTGCAATGTTTAAAAAAAAAATACTTTATTCCCAGTTATTCCGGAACAATTCGGCCCAAGAAATTCAAAGGTCACTTGTCTCACTACTGTAAGTATCCAGTTCAGATATTTATCAGTGAATTGTTGTTCTTCCTTCAGTTTTCCTTTTAGACATAGCTCTCAAAATTTCATGGGTGCTTAGCTTGAAATGTTTTAAAAAATGAGCTAACATGAAGATGCATACAATTTTACCATGCAATGCAGGCTAACATTTCACTTATTATGATCATATCTAAAAGAATTTCTTTTACACCATATACATAGTGATCATGATCATAATAATGTGTTGTCACGGAGAACAATATGTAGTTATTTATGACTGCAAAATACAATCTAAATATGTTTTAACTCAATAGATCGATTTCATAAGATCATTTTCAAAGTGTTTCACATTTCTGACTATTTTGCAAACTTGCTAAGTAACTAACAAAAATATATTTTGTTTCTTTCATAGTACACAAAATGTAACAGGATGATCCTAGTACTTAAAGTAGACTTAAAGAGGAAGTAAAGTCTTCAATAAGGCTTACCTGTAGGTACTGTAAATATCTCCTAAACTTGCATCGTTTAGGAGATATTTACTACATACGCTGCCACCGATGTCATCAGCGCATGCGCACTGAAGAAATGGTCCGCTCGTGCCGTTTCTTCAGGGCCCGTGCCATGACCGGCGACTCCTGTGCGCATGCGCAGGAGTGACGTCCTTGCGGCTCTGACCAATCACAGCACCGGGGCTCGCAAACCCGGAAGAAACACCGGGAAAGATGACAGCCCTGCACACTATTTCTTGGTGTGCCAACACCAATTCAGGGCATCGTTCTAAGGTAAGTAAATAATAAACCCAGTGGTTATTAAATACAACCTAAAGAAAGCTCTATCTGTCCCAAAAAAAGGATATAAAACATTTTGAGTACATGGCAAAGAGCAACCCCCGTACTGGCCAAGGGTGGGCAGCTAATGTGCTCTCCTCATTAAAATGGCACATGTGAGTGGGGCAGAACCAGGGCTTTTTTTCTCAGGGAAAAGGTGCAGGAACTCTTCCCTTCCGAGTCACCCCTTGACTCCGCCCCCTACCCACCTCTCAGCACTATTCCTTGGTTCTATTACTTACCCACCTCCCAGTACCACCCCTTTTAGAGACTACAGAACCAAGTATCATCTTGTGGTAGAAAGTATTTTGTATGGAATTTGTTAAGGATAACAAGAAAGGCAGTAAAATAGATTTAGCAACAATAGACACCCCAGCGCTGATAGATCCACCCAAGCAACAATGAGCTCCTAACAGCCAGCATCAATAGACCAGCCAGCAACATTAGAGCCCTCCCTCAACAGTAGATCCCTCCCTGCAAAAATTGACCACCTGAAACATAAGATCCACCCACAGTAACAATAGATCCTCCACCAGCAACAATAGTTCCCCTGTAAAATAGATCCCCTCCAATAGATTCCCCAGCAGCCAGCATCAATAGACTCTCCAGCAGCCAGCAACAAAGACCCCTCCCTCAACTGTAGATCCCGCCCAGTAACGATTAACCCCCCAGCAACAGAGTCTCTATGAGCAACAGAAGACCTCCCCAGTAACAATAGACCCTCTTCCTCCACAAAGATAGACCCCCCCTCCAGCAACAATAGATTCCCTAGCAGCCAGCATCAATAGAACATTCAGCACACCCCAGCAACCCTTGCCATTATATACATACAGTTCCGGAGGTGTCTGAACTGTGTACTCCCGTGTTCCCACTGAAAAAAAGCCCTGGGCAGAGCTCTCCAAGAAGTTTAGTGGGTATAAAGAGAGGCACATGATGCGTGAAGATCGCACGACCCTGTGAAGGGGGCCCATGAAAATACCGATGTTGAGCAATGAACCCTGTGAAACGTAGTGTGGACTGGAAGACCTGGTAGAAGAAAAAAGGATATATAAAGAAGAGAAAAGAGGGAGAAGGAAAAAAAAATGACTGGAGAATTTGAGTACATTGTTGCATGATGGAGTAATTGTGAGTCAATGTATTACAGCAGTGAAAACTGAAAAATGGCCTGGTAATGAAGGGTAATGTAGGCTGGTACTCAAGTGGTTAAACAGTAATACTAAATATGGGTAAACAGCACATCAGCATAAAAGGTTAAGCACATACCACTATTATTTTTTACATCTCTCACATTATTTGGAAGCGTAATAGTTGATGCAATACTGAACTGTACACACTTTAGGAATTCAGCAGGACAAATACCCTTACATGGGTGGAGGAAGTTAATGACATCACTGGTAGGAAGATATAAGATTCTGCATTCCTCAGCATAGGATAAACCAACACATTCAGCATCTTACTCATTCCATTCTGTAATAACACTGAAAAATAAATCAATTCCAGATATGTAACGTCAGTGCTACTTCCTGTTCTTGAGAAAGCGACAGACGTTTTAAAAAGCATTCGTTCACAAGAAGTTGAGAAATTTACAACACCTGGTAAAAGTTCCAGGCTCTGAGCCAGTGCTTGGACTGCTGAGTATTCTTAGGCAAGTCCTCGGGTGGTTGACAGTTGTACGTGGGCCTCATCTGGAACGTTTTCTTTCCTCTTGCATCAAGGCTAATTATTGTTTTCAGTTGTGATAAACATGGAAGAAAAAACAGGAAGGAGTCTTTGTACTACTTGAGAAATGATTTTCTGCAATATCAGCACTATTCCTTTATATTTAAAAATAGCAAAGTCAAAGTACATTCTGCATAATCAGTTACAGTATTATTACATTATTGTTCAAATAATCTTTAAAAAAAAAGTGATATACTGAACTGAAATTTTAAGCCAATTTAACACTTACATTTCTGTAGAGTAATAATGATTATTTTATCAAAGTATCAGTAAGTCCTGCCTCTAGTGGAAAGGGAGGCAAACGGTGGCAGGTAGGTTCTCCAAAATCCTCCTGTCATGTTTAAATGCAGGGCAAAATAAAAATAAGTATAACACATAAACAAAGCTTCTTAAAGCTGAATTCCAGTATGCTGCAATCTATTGTAGTAACACAATTGTCGCTACTTTTACTGAGCTAAAGATTATAAACTAAGCCAAAAGCTATAGTGATTGTAAAGGATTGTTTTTTTTTAAATAACCAACATGTCATACTTACCTCCACTGTGCAATTCATTTTGCACAGAGTGGCCCCGAACATCCTCTTCTGTGGTCCCCCGGCGGCTCTCTCGGCTCCTCCCGCATCAGATAACCCCCTAAGAGAAGCGCTATCCCGAGGGGGTTACCTTGCGGGCACGCTCCCAAGTCCAGCATTTGCGTCCACAGACACGAATGCCGGCCTTGGCCCCGCCCCCCCGGTGCCCGCATCATTGGATTTGATTGACAGCAGCGGGAGCCAATGGCTGAGCTGCTATCAATCTATTCAATCAAGAGCCAGGACCCCATGGAGAGGGGGACAGCATGTCCCCGACGAAGAGATGAAGAGGCTCAGGTAAGTAAAAGGGGGGGGCGGTGACTGCCAGGTGTTTTTTTACCTTAATGCATATGATGCATTAAGGTGAAAAAACACAAGGGTTTACAACCCCTTTAAACAGGCACAGGATACACCAAAAACTTGGGTATAAAAATTAAGACACATCCAACTACCTGCATTGGAGGTTGGGTGGGTCCACTACTGAATTTAAAGGATAAGATCACCTTTTAACAAAAAAATAATAAATGCACGTTTTTGCAGGTAAAAAAATTTGCATTTATAATTTTTTGTTTTAGGAGCCTGTAAAGGATTGCACCAGCAATCAGCAGATCACTGGTGCCATGCAGGTCTCCTGCAGATCTGTCGGTGTATCTGCTTTCTCGTACCTCATACGCGGAAGCCGATACAATCTGACAGGAAGACTCAATGAACTACCACAGTGCTCACAGCGCTGTGGTATTTCATTAAAAACTACCAGCTGACAGCTGCAAAGGCTGCCAGACCTTGGAGATTTCTATTTACAGAACACGGGTAGGTGGAGCCCCGCTCGGCCACGTTTTTTTAAAATTGAGACAGCCAGCAGGGAAGAGAAGATCCCCTGCTAGCTGTCAGATAAGGGGTGCAGAAGCCAGTCGGTTCATAACATGTGTTACATGTTACACCCTGAATATGGGTGTAACATGTAACATGTTACGAAAGGTGACTTATCATTTAACTACTGCATTGAATTTTTAGGTATCTACAGTATCTCACAAAAGTGAGTACACCCCTCACATTTTTGTAAATATTTTATTATATATTTTCATGTGACAACACTGAAGAAATTACAGTTTGCTACAATGTAAAGTAGTGAGTGTACAGCTTGTATAACAGTGTAAATTTGCTGTCCCCTCAAAATAACTCAACACACAGCCATTAATGTCTGAACCGTAAGCAACAAAAGTGAATACATCTCTAAGTGAAAATGTCCAAATTGGTACCAATTAGTCATTTTCCCTCCCCGGTGTCATGTGACTCGCAATGCCCTGTACACACGGTCAGATTTTCCGACGGAAAAAGTGCGATGATTGTGTTGATCCGATGATTGTTTTGTCGGAAATTCCAATCGTATGTGGGCTCCATCTGACTTTTTCCCGTCAGAATTTCGGACACACAAAGTTTGAGAGCAAAATCCGACAACAAAATCCGATCGTTTAAATTCCGATCGTGTGTACACAAAGTGCCACGCATGCTCAGAATAAATAAATTCCATTGCCCAGAGCAGGCAAGTATTAACCTGTTTGTTTTTCAAAAAAAAAAAAAAACAATTGCGTTTACAATCACTTTAAAACAGATGCTCTGTATTACAGGTGTTTGCAGTCCAGAAAAGTCTGAGTTTTATTACTTGTTCAGTTTCACATGGCTTACTCTGTGCAGACAGTATGGTGACTTGCTGAGTTGGCAGAATCCAATGTAACTCTTCAGTAAGGGCTCATTTACACATGTGTTGACTATGAAGAACAAAGTAGCGCTCATTAACTGCTTGCTGCCCGCCCACCGTCAAATGACAGCAGGGCGGTGCAGCTCTTGCTCTGGGACACCGTCATATGGCGGCGTCCCAGAACATGCGCTTTTTGCGCGCCCGCGGGGGCGCGCAGCACGGCGATCGCGGCCCTAGCGTGTTGCTAGGACACGGCCCGACCCCAACCTGTGTGAAGAACCGCGTAAGCGGCTCTTTAACCATGTGATCGGCTGTGTCCAATCACAGCTGGTCACATGTAAACAAGGAGATGCCGGTAATCGCCCCTCCTCACCTCACACTGACAGATTGTGAGGAGAGGATAGCCAATCAGCGGCATCCCCTCACAGGGGGACATGTAGGGATGTAATCAGGGCACTGATCATCAGTGCCCGGATTACAATAAATAAATACAGTATCATAAACAGTGCCCACCAATGCCAGCATATAGTGCCCACCAGTGGCAGCAATCAGTTACCACCACTGCTCACAAGTACCACCAATCAGTGCCCATTAGCGATGCCAGTCAGTGCTGGCAATCAGTGCCGCCTATCAGTGCTGCCCACCAATGCCCATGACTGCTGTCGATCAATGTCCATCAGTGTCGCCCATCAGTGCCACCCATCAATGCCCATCAGTGCCCATCTGTACCGCCTATCCATGCTGCCTATCCATGCCGCCTATTCGTGCCCACCAGTGCCGCCTATCAGTGCCACCTATCAGTGCCACCTATTAGTGCCCATCAGTGCCACCCAACAGTGGCCATCAGTGCCCCCTGTCAGTGCTCATCAGTGTCATCAGTGCCTCATATCAGTGCCACCTATCAGTGCCCGTAAGTGCGGCATTATAGTGCCTCCTTATCGGTGCCACTTTATCAATGCCCATAAGTGCCGCCTCATCAGTGCCCATAAGTGCCACCTCATCAATGCCCACCAATTCAGCCTATCAGTGCCCATCAGTGCCGCCTCATCAGCACACATCAGTGAAGGTGAAAAATGACTTAGTTAATACATTTTCTGACGGAAAAAAGTAAAAAACATTTTTTTTTCAAAATTTGTGGTCTTTTTTTTGTAAAAAATAAAAAACCCAGCAGTGATTAAATACCACCAAAAGAAAGCTCTATTTGTGTGAAGAGAATGATAAAAAAAAGTTGTTTGGGTACAGTGTAGCATGACCGCGCATTTGTTACTCAAATTGTGACAGCGCCGAAAGCTGAAAATTGGCCTGGGGGTGTAAGTGCCTGGTAGGCAAGTGGTTAAAGCACTTATGACATTTATTAAGTGTTTTTGACACATTTTTGAAGTGTTGAAAAAGCATCAAAAATGCTTGTTAAATGCCCATGAAAGTGTTGTTTTTATAGTGGGAAATGCTTAAAATGGAAGTGATGTAGAGGAAATGACCTGCTTTGAGGCGTGGTTAGGTTGTGGTGTGGTAGCAGACGTTTTTGTAATTTCTCTGCATTATGAATTTGTATACTTTCATCTCTTGCTCAACATCTATATGTAAAGAATGGCCTAGTGGAAAAAGAGGAGAGTGTTGTGCCAGTATTGATATTGTTGGTGCAGACTCTTGCTGGCACTGACACTAACACAAAAATCTTTGCCACTGGCAATATTGGTCTATGCCTCTGCTCCTACTTGGCACTGTCAGCATTACTGGCTGGCTTAAAGCTTTTGGTGTTACCATACGACTGCTCTGTTCAAACAGGAGGTGCATGGAGCTGTTCTGTTCCATTCATTCAAGGATACAGGAACCTCCACTTCCTCTCCTCCAGTGCCCAGCTAAAACTTTATAAATGCTTCATTAAAGGGGTCGTAAACCCTTGTTTTTTTTTCACTTTAATGCATCCTATGCATTAAGGTGAAAAAACTTCTGTCACTGACCAGCCCCCCAGCCCCTCCATTTTACTCACCTGAGTCCCATAATTTCCATGCCAGAGACGAGCTCTTCCCCTCTGCCCATTGTCTCAGCTCTTGATTGGATAGATTGGTAGCAGCTCAGCCATTGGCTCCCGCTGCTGTCAATCAAATCCAATGACGCAGGTGTCGGGGGGCAGGGCCGAGTTCGGCATTCTGAGTCTATGGATGCAAATGCTGGACTCAGGAGCGCACCCGCTGTGGGGAGGAGCTGCTAGTGCCACCGGGGGACCCCAGAAGTCAAGGATCGGGGCCACTCTGTGAAAAACAAACTGCACAGTGGAAGTAAGTATGACATGTTTGTTATTTTAAAAAACTTAGCTTTACAATCACTTTAATGCATTCTAAATGCTTTTGGATGAGGTTACAGACTGTTTCCATTGAAATTAATGGAGGCGGTTGATAAGCATTGATGCCTTGTGAAAGTGACACGCTGCTTAATTTTTAACACAACATGACAAGACAAAATGCTACAGCTCCTGTGTGTACTGTACTGTGTGGTGTCCATTGTTATATTCATGGGGTTGAATGGTGGTTATAAGGCTTTAAAAGCACAGCTTAAATGCTGCTTAAAAACATGGTTTTGATGCATGTGTGAATGAGCCCTAAGACACAGAGGTTCAATCCAATACAGTTTCACTTTAAAAGAGGATGGTTTTTATGGTCTATTGAAGTGTAAGAAGACACTCAATGGAATTCATAAAGAATGTTGTAGAGACTCTTTAGAATTCCATGGCACCTGCAGCACAAACGTTGGTGCTTGCAACATATTTATGTACCTGTCAGGAACAGGTACATGAATCTGTCATATGGGCACTGAGATGAAGTGGTCATCCCAGACACTCTGTACTGCAGGTCAGTATGGCTGAGGTCTCTGCCTGGTCACGGAGCTTGTCCAAAGATAGATGCATGGCTGAAGATTTTTTCTGTGGAGTGGACAGAGCCTAATGGAGAACTCTGATTCTAGTTCCCCATCAGGTCCACTTTTTCATGTGATTGACAGCGGACAGCAGTGGGCAGATGCTAAAGCGAGTATTCAGCCCAATAGTAGCTATGGAATTCATCTACTGCCATCTGCTGTCAAGAGTTCTCAAAGTTCTCCATCTGTTCTCCATCTCCATACTGTCATTGGTGGCTTCCTTTCAAATCCAGATGAAACTGGCTCCATGGAAGTTGTACACACCACAGATGATGCAGCAAATGTGACTGGCACACCCTGTAGGCCAGGGGCATGTCTTGCACCAAGCTGAGTGTCACACAGACAGAAACTGTACTTGCTGCAATGCCTTTCAATGAAAATTTGGAAGCACATAGTGAGGAGTGGGGGGGGGGGGCAGGGTGGAGAAAATTAAACAGCAGCACAGTTTTCCACCAAGCACCAGAGGCACATGTAGATATTGCAGAAACAGGTGAGCTTGGAGTTCTGATTTAAATATGAGCTAATAATTTTTAAAGCTCAACTCCAGACACAGGTAAAAAAAAAAACCCATGTGGTGGGTCCTCCCACATTATGTTTAAAGGGTAGAGAAATAAGGTGTAATGCTTTTTTATATATATATATATTCTTTATTTATAGTTTTTAATACAATACAGCCGAAAAGCAGGAAAGTAGAATAATAAAAAACAAAAAGAATAAGGTGTAATACATACCTTATCACTCACTCTGGCATGGCTGCCCCATCACTGGTCCCTCAGGGCCTTCTCTCTAAGGTGCTTTGGTCTGCAGTTGCATGTTCACTTCCTCATATACCTGTACAATGCAAGACTTATGCCGCGTACACACGATTGGAATTTCCGATGGGAAATGTTCGATGTGAGCTTGTTGTCGGGAAGTCCGACTGTGTGTATGCTCCATCGAACATTTGCTGTCGGAATTTCCACACACAACTATTTTTAGAGCAGGCTCTCAAATTTTCCGACAACAAAACTTGTTGTTGGAAAGTCTGATCATGTGTACACAAGTCCGTCGCACAAAAGTTCATGCATGCTCTGAATCAAGCAGAAGGAGCCGCACTGGCTATTAAATTTCCTTTTTCTCGGCTCGTCGTACGCGTTGTACGTCACCGCATTCTTGATGTTCAGAATTTCCGACAACATTTGTGTGACCGTGTATATGCAAGACAAGTTTGAGCCAACATCCGTCGGAAAAAAATCCACGGTTTTGTTGTCGGAAAATACGATCGTGTGTACGGGGCATAACAGTCATGCGTTTTACATGATGATGCCAAGGGACTACCCCTCAGCGTGGAGTTGCAGGGAGAAAAGCAGAGCCTTGGAACCAGCAAAACCAAAGGATATCTTCCTTTATTTGCAAAGGGGTTTTATTATTAGTATTTTTAATTTAATTATATTAAAAAGTCATAGTTGTAAATGCTATGCTATTTTTTTTTTATTTGATAATTTTTTTTCCCCATGAAAGTGGAGGTACCCTTTAAAGTTCTGCTTTAAAATTAACCTATACTTTGTTCATACTGAGCAGTGAGCATCATGCATTTTACCCTATATCAGGAAGTGCCATGTCTATCCCTGGTATCAGATAGTAGTCTTTTCAACTTATCAGAAGAGTAAGTAAAGGGTAAGTAAACCCCTTTGAAAGCCTCAACAATAAAGGTAGTCTGTTATACATACAGTATGGGTATGTAACACAGGGAAACACAGGGCAATGTTACTGATTGCAGGACTCTTTTTTTCACAAGATGGCAATGTCAGCTATGCTTTGTTTAGCTAGTGATTGGCTTTACACAGGAGTATTGTGGGAAATATCATTTTGAGGAGGATTTGAGCCACAAGCATCTGTGAGAAACAGCAACAAAGTCCATGTATTCCTGAGCACAGGAGGGGTCACATAAAATGGAAAGCCTAAGAAAGAGCGGGGCCTGCCCCTTAACAGTATACATCTCTTTTAAAGGAGTTATCTCCTTTATTAAGTTCCAACATCTGTTATAAATTGCTGCAGTACTTATTTCATTGACAAATTATCATCCTCCTGCACGCCATTATTCTTAAAAGGGCCCCAACCTAGCCAGCAGAGGATTCATCACAAAGATTTTCCCATATTACTCTATGCTGAGGATTGTGTTTAACTCTAAGTCCATATCTTGCAGGCCTAAACCTAACCCTTTTGTATGAGAGCTCTCAAGTGACATCATTTGTGTATGTTGTTACCCCTTTTTCGTCACTTGGGGTGTATCATCTCATACAGAGAGCTACTGTTTATGCTCTTAGGGTCATCATATAAGCTGGAATCTGAATTCCCATATGCATCACTGCAAGATTAATTATACAGTTACCATTGTGTTTATGCTCATTGACATTGAAGTGCCAATATACTCTTTTATACTTCATGACTCTGATCTGTCAAAACAGACTGTTTATCTTTTAAAGGGTTGTGAGTATCATTTTTGCGTGCCTGCAGGGGGCTTACAGAAATGTATTCTAGTGGTATCAGTAAGGGTGAGGCCTCACATAGGCCTGGACCAGAGCAGAGGACCCAAATTACCAGCAGTTTCCGCGTTGGTAGCAGGCATGTCCATTTCATGCCCAAAGATATAAATAAACTTTAGAAAAAAAAATACTACATACTGCAGTTTTTGTATTTTTTGACGTTTATTTTTTTCTGAGCAAGAAAAAGCACTTAATAATCCTCTGCTTTGAACATACAGTATCTAGGGTGCAACATGTCAGGTCACCTGCGGGACTAAATGACTAGGAGTGCACCACGGAGGTTGTTGACCCAATGCCTGACTGCTGAGGGTCAATGGTTCTGCGAAGGTCTACACAGGGTGACAGCCACGGACAGGGAGCTAGAGCGTAAGAATCCCCAGGGCACGGAGTCTAAGAGCCACCAGGTTTTCACCAAGGCCTCTGATGGTGAGGATGTCTTGGCTGCTGCTGACTCCAGGTCATGGGCCCCAAGGGTCTCCCAGCTCATGCTCACGGCTGGCTCTGCTGGATGGAGAGGAAGCAGCAGTCCAGGGCAGAAAGGAATAGTCAGGAGGCCAAGCCAAAGGTTGGGGCAACAAGCAAACAGGGATGGCCAGAAGAATGAGCCGAGAGTCGGGGCAACAAGCAGACAGGGATGGTCAGAAGAACAAGCCAAACTCGGTACATGGGAATCAAATGTAGAGCACATGGCAAGAATCACCCAAGGAAGCCTTACCACAATTGCTGCTCGGGCAAGGCTGACTTGCAGTGCGTGGGGTAAAATAGAGGCTGGGGTGGAGCCATGCTGAGAGAAGATTACTTAAACACACAGGTGTGACAGCACGGTCCCTAAAGCTGATACACAGACCAGAGAGGTAAGCAGACAGGGCATGAAATGTTACTGCAGATTCATGACAACATGTTACATCGTGCCAAGCTGTAACCCCCCCCACACACACACACACACACACACACACACACACACACACACACACACACACACACACACACACACACACACACCTTTCCAATATCACAGGATCACTGGGTTTTTCTCCCCCATGGCAGCTGTCACGTTTTACATTTCTTGCAGCTGTGCATGACTCCGCCCATACAGCCACGTCATTCATTCACAGAGATTTGTAAATGAATGAACTTCAAGTCTCCCCTTCCACAATGGTAGAGGAACTTTTTTATCAATGGAACCAAAGTGTGGTGATCACCATACTTGTAGTCCATTGACACTTACTCCAACTCTGCAACTGACCGTCTACATCCCATTATGGACATAGGGCATGCGGGCACTGAAACATACAGTTGCGCTCTAGTAAAGTTTTTATGGTGGGTTACTCTCTCTCCACCTCATAAAATGGCTTGTATTCTTTTCCTAGAATACAAGGCATTCTGTGATTGGATGGGGTGGACATATGAACATTTATCTGCCCCTCTCCTTGTCCGTTCACGGGAAAAAAAAATGCAGGGTACTTTATGAATGGTTGATGTAAGTGAGTGACCCACTATAAGAACTGTACTAGAGCTGCGACTGTAAGTTTGTTCCAGCCAGAAGTTTGGTGTTTACAGTGGTGCATAAGATTCAGTAGATAGTAAGAGATTTACCGCAGGCAGCAATCGCTGCTTATAGGGCAACAAACATTAAAGGTATATTATTTGTAAAAAGCAACTGTCAAAATATAGTTTTTTCCCGGACCATCCTAGCTTTAACTGCTATGGTAGTTTGTCTGATGGTTTTATTCTGGAAATAGAATTAGATTTTCTTTGCTATGCAAAATTTGTTGGTGTCCCCACAGTGTTCGGTCTTTCTAGCTGTATGCTTGTAGATCTACTCAAGTAACTTGGAGACAGTGCTGTCTGTATGTCAAGGAACGTTGTGTCACTTGATATATGTGAAATAGAACTTATTAGTCTGCTCAGTACTGGATGTTCATAAAAAGCATTTGCTTGTAGTGTAAAGAACCTGAGACATTTCTGACACTAAAAGGCTGATGCATGGAACCATTTTACAAAGCAATGTCACTGCACTAGGGAGTAGGAGTGATCGTTATCACGAGTTGACAAGCATCTTCCTTATGGCTTAGGCAACATAATTCAATAAAGCAAAATAGCAAGTACAGATGTAGAAGTGAGCAAAAGTTTTGCAGTGTGGATAGTTTAATAGGCAGAGATGACAAATTTGTAATATATACCAAGGCTTCTAAAGTAGTTAGTTAGTGTCATCAATTCCATGAAAAAGTTCTACAACTGAAGATTCTGAGCTTTACCTTTGCAAGACTAGTGCCTAACCCAGCCACTACATTATATCTTCAGCACCATATTTTCAGCACTCTGGCATGCTGCATTGTGCTTAAAGAAGTTCTTCACCATGTTTGAAAAAAAATAAATAAAAGTATTATTGTTATTATACAGGATTTATATAGCTCCAACAGTTTGCGCAGTGCTTTACAATGTTAGGTCAGACAGTACAATTACAATACAATTCAATACAGGAGGAATCAGAGGGCCCTGTTTGTTAGAGCTTAGAATCTAAGAGGGTGGGTCAAGTGATACAAAAGGGTAAAAACTGTGGGGGATGATCTACATAAAAGTAAAAGTAGCTACATATACTGTAGCTGCTGACTTTCTTGAAAAGGACACTTTCCTGTCCAGGAATCCAGCACCATTCTCACCCAGGCCAGTTCTTTGATGGTCTTTGGGTCCCCGGTGCTGGTATGCTGGTATGTGGGAAGAACTCCTTGTGGCTTCACAGTCGGCTTCCCACTGCACATGCAAGAGCCATGCTGCTCTTTACGAATAGTCCCACTGGGACGTGTCCAAGAATGTTGTGGTCGAGGGGGAGAAATTACAGTGAATCAGGTACCTTCTCCTCCCAAAACAAAACTTCCAAAAGAAGAAGAGGAGGAGGGCATAAATCAGAATTTCTCCTTTAGGGTGAAGTTCTGCTTTAAGTTGACCATACACTAAAATAATCTTTCAAAAATGTTTGTCTTTGCAATGTTTGTTTGATTTTCATGGTTGGCAGGGTCAAATCGACATTCATTTTTTACTGTAGTGATGAGAAAGTTTGAAGGAGTAGGATGGAAAATGCTTTTTGAAAATTAATTTCTAACATAAGTGTGGGTTTCATGGGGGGAATTCTATTCATACCAAAATTGAATGTAAAAAGCATACAACATTTTAAAGAACTTTTGAATGACATCAAGTCAAGTCTCAGTTGACATTATCAAATGTACTACTGATTTATTTTTGTGTGTATGCTCATTTGAAAATCTACTAGTATATGGCCAGCTTTAGTTTATAAAAATTCTTACCAAAACACTTTATACCACCCATTCACACACAATCACCACAGTATATGTCGTTAACTATGTTCATGTTTTTGTTCAGTAATTTTGACCCTAAACTAAAAAAAGGCCTTCCCTCTTCATTCCACAGTAGGTTCCTAAGAAGAATGGTGTTCACAATTACTAAGGGCAGTTGTAAGACATGTTGAGAAGTTACAACTGCCAGAACGGTAGACTCCTCTATCAGAAACTCCATTTAAATCCTAATTTTTAATTTCTGCAACTGCCGTCAGCAATTACTATGCCAGCATAACATGCTGAAATACATCCCCCTTCTCATCCTCCTTGTTATCTTCTACACTAGATGGAAGCCCACATGGAAGAGAAATAAGATATCTCTATCACAAAGATAACAGGTACACTGTCTGGAATAACATCCCCTCTCTGTTCTTCTTCAGTCATGGATAACGTCTGTTCAAATAAATCCTCTGAATTTGCCTCTAGCAAGTAAATGCTTTTTATATTTTATGTTTGGTAACAATATAGAAGCTTTTTATTGATAAAAAATGTAGAAATGTTTTAGTTTAGTATTGGCCCAGTGTTGCTACTAGTGTTTACATACAGAACTTTCAATGGAGTATAAAGAATTAATCATGGTGGTGCTAGTCTGAATGTTGTTTGATATGGTTTGTTGTTGTGGAGAACAGATGTATTGCTGTGGGCATGGTAATGAGTTTAAGGTAAATGCGTGAACATCTGGTCTTGTGAATGTGTTTTAGAAGCCAAATATTTAGCACGTAGCCAATAATCAATAATAACCACATCAAAGGGACAAAAAAAAAGTATTTTCTGTGATTCTGGATCCATCTCTGAATTTCGTATTTATTCAATAAACAGCCAGCCTATTATTATGCTAACCATCACACTAAAATGTACATGAAATTGTAGATAGAGTGGTGTAAAGGTTGAATTTAGTGAGCTTTAAAAAAATTAGACTTGATAATGTGATTTTTCCTGTAAAGGGGGAATACTCATGCAAAAAGTAGGATTGACATATTTTCTTTATTAACCACTTGCCGCCCGCCATATAGCTAAATGACGGCGGCAAAGTGGTTTCAATAACCTGACCGGATGTCATATGACGTGATCAGGATATTAAGCCGCTGCACGCTCCCGGGGGCGCGCATCACAGCGATCGTTGTTTCGGTGTGTCAGTCTGATACACCGCAACTCCGATCTAGGTAAAGAGTCTCCGACGGAGACGCTTTACCACGTGATCAGCCATGTCCAATCACGGCTGATCACGATGTAAATAGGAAGAGCCGGTGATCAGCTTTTCCTCACTCGCGTCTGACAGACGCGAGTAGAGGAGAGCCGATCGGCTGCTCTCCTGACGGGGGGGGTCTGTGCTGATTGTTTATCAGCAGAGGCCCCCTCGGATCCCCCCCAGGACCACCAGTGAAGTCGCCCAGGACCACCATGGTCACCACACTGGACCACCAGTTATGCCCCCTAGACCCCCAGGGAAATACCAATCTGTGCCCAGGCAGCTGCCAATCAGTGCCTATTCCAATGCTTACCACTGCCAGTGCCACCAGGGATGCCTAGCAGTGCCTCATATCAGTGCCGCGCAGCAGTGCCCATCAGTGCCACGTATCAGTGCCCATCACTGCCCAGCAGTTTATTCAGTGAATAAACTAAACTTGCTTTGAAAGACTGTATATATTAACAAGAGCAATTTGAACACTTTTTTTTTTTTAAACTGAAACGTTCATCTTTATTTGGATGCCCCGTAAGACAAAACACAGGAGGATGGATAACAAAACAGCAGTACGAAAATTAGCCTATCTTATATACACATAAGCAATGTTCCAAAATGTAAACCCCATCCCCAGTGGAAAAGCAAACAAGAACAAAAGTTAATCCTAAAGAAATGTCATAAAAATATTTCCTACATGAACTACATTTTTTTTTTGCTAGCCAACTCATATATGCTGTGGTAAGGTTAAAAAAGGGGAAGTAATATAAAAGTGCCCCCTCGGCTAGACACAGTGGAATATGCCATTTTGTTCCTGATGGATACACCAAGCACCCAGCCCATCGATTAATCAATCCCATCCCATTAATCGATCCCATCAATTTGAACACTTTTTGAGTACATTTTCTGAACATTGGAGTTGAAGTGACCCACTTCAGTTTGACCTTACCTAACCCTCTATATGTTACTATTTGATATATGATGAAATGATCGTGTATGCACATACATGGGTATTTCCCCTTTAAGGGTTTATTAGTCAAGCTGTAGGAACTAGTCACAAATCATCAACCTGACCCGGATTATATTGTTGGTCACTGAGACATGTTTTAAAACATCATTACTTTGTATATGTTTTTTGTCTTTGTCTTAGTCTTTATTCATTGATGTTTTGTCAACCAATAAAATTTTGATATATTTTTATATAATGAAAAATATGCCTGCAAAGTCCATTTTTTTTACTCTCTATTTCAATATATGTTAACAACATTTCAACTACACATGAGAACGGGTAACTCCCATTTCCCTCATAATAATGTAAAAGCTTCATGCCATTATGTTTTTTCCATTATTGACAATGCTGATCCAGAGCTTGATCAATGTTCTCCTGATTTTCAGGTTTCATTTTATCTGTAAATGAAGGGATTGTGTATTTTTGGGAGGCAGTGGTTTGCAACACTTACTTCCTTGAAGATGCTGCTGTTGTAGAAACACTTTGTGATGATCCAGAAGCAGCAGAGTGTTTTTGGTATGAGAACTCTGGAGGTAAAAGCCACTTGCACTTTAATTATGGTCCTCATCAGTGGGGTTTTTTTTGGGGTGGGGGCGGCAAACAACCACCTTCCCCAGTCAGCTGGCCACAGTGCTCTGCGCCCCGATCCCACCCTTTTTTGGAGCCTAATAGGGCCTTTGGCTCTAATCACATGCTTCCAAAAAAAAAAAAAAAACATTGGAATGCATGCGTTTGGCAACCTGCATGGGGGGGGGGGGGGGCGGTGCCCATGCATCCCTAATGAAAGAGCTGCCACTGGTCCTCATCATTTCATTCCATAAGGTATTTTTTTAATGGGGTTTATTTACTACTGCAGCATGCAAAATCTAGCGCAGCTCTGCAGAGAAACCAGTCAGCTTCCAGGTTTTATTTGCACTCTGCAGTTTTAGTAAATTAACCCCAATATCCTTAGTGCTGCTCTGATATCCTGGGATGTGTTTTGTCATCCTTGTAGCATTTGGAAAATAATCTTTCTTCTCACAAAATTTGCAAATTGCAATTTACTGACCAGACTATAGATAAATATTATGTTGTGTTGGTTGAGAAAATTAATAGGAATCATTTAAAGTTTAAAAAATATTTTTATTGTCAGATGTAGCCTCTTACCTGTCAGTTAAAGTGGTTAAAAAGCTTTGTTTTTGTTTGTTTTTTTAAAATATCAAACATGGCTATACTTACCTGCGCTGTGCAGCAATCTTCTTCTGGGGTCCCCTACTGGCACTCCAGGCCCCTCCTCTTCATCTGGTGCCCCCAAAGTTTTTCCTAGGGGCCCCCGTGCGTGCTCACTCCCGAGTCTCGCTGCTGCGTCCATTGACACAGACAACAGGACTCGCCCCTCCCCCCACTCCCGTGTCACTGGATTTGATCGACAGCAGCAGGAGCCAGATGGGAGTAAATCTGTCCAATGAGGAGAGAGATAGCGCCGGGAGCCTCTGCACTTGTGCACATCGCTGGATCGGATGGGCTCAGGTTAAGAAAAGACAGGGTATGGGGACAGCTGCAGCACAAAAGGTTTTTCACCTTGATGCATAGAATGCATTAAGGTGAAAAATCCTAAGGCTTTAGAACCACTTTAAGGCCTGAGAGGTCAGAAACAATCATCTACTGTATCCCATTAATCACCCAACTCTAGGAGCTACAACATGGAGCCCACAAGCAAACTAAACTGGAGTCTTTCCCCTGAAGTTCCCCCTAGTGGCAGATGCATATGCTTAACTTGTCCTAAGAAACATCTAAAAGTTAAATAAATATATATATATATATATATATATATATATATATATATATATATACACAGTCAGGTTCATAAATATTGGGACATGGACACAATTCTAATCTTTTTGGCTCTTTACACCACCACAATGGATTTGAAATGAAATGAACAAGATGTGCTTTAACTGCAGACTTTCAGCTTTAATTTGAGGGTATTTACATCCAAATCAGGTGAACGGTGTAGGAATTACAACAGTTTGTATATGTGCCTCCCACTTTTTAAAGGACCAAAAGTAGTGGGACAATTGGATGCTCAGCTGTTCCATGGCCAGGTGTGTGTTATTTCCTCATTATCCCATTTACAAGGAGCAGATAAAAGGTCCAGAGTTAATTTCGAGTGTGCTATTTGCATTTGGAATCTGTTGCTGTCAACTCTCAATATGAGATCCAAAGAGCTGTTACTATCAGTGAAGCAAGCCATCATTAGGCTGAAAAAAACAAAACAAACCCATCAGAGAAATAGCAAAAACATTAGGTGTGGCCAAATCAACTGTTCAGAACATCCTTAAAAAGAAAGAATGCACCGGTGAGCTCAGCAACACCAAAAGCCCTGGAAGAACATGGAAAACAACTGTGGTGGATGACTGAAGAATTCTTTCCCTGGTGAAAAAAACACCCTTCACAACAGTTGGCCAGATTAAGAATACTCTCCAGGAGGTAGGTGTATGTGTGTCAAAGTCAACAATCAAAAGAAGACTTCACCAGAGTGAATACAGAGGGTTCACCACAAGATGTAAACCATTGGTGAGCCTCAAAAACAGGAAGGCCAGATTAGAGTTTGCCAAACATCTAAAAAAGCCTTCACAGTTCTGTAACAACATCCTATGGACAGATGAGACCAAGATCAACTTGTACCAGAGTGTAGGGAAGAGAAGAGTATGGAGAAGGAAAGAAACTGCTCATGATCCAAAGCATACCACCTCATCAGTGAAGCATGGTGGTAGTAGTGTCATGGCGTAGGCATGTATGGCTGAGAATGGAACTGGTTCTCTTGTATTTATTGATGATGTGACTACTGACAAAAGCAGCAGGATGAATTCTGAAGTGTTTCGGGCAATATTATCTGCTCATATTCAGCAAAATGCTTCAGAACTCATTGGATAGCGCTTCACAGTGCAGATGGACAATGACCCGAAGCATACTGCGAAAGCAACCAAAGAGTTTAAGGGAAAGAAGTGGAATGTTATGCAATGGCCAAGTCAATCACCTGGCCTGAATCAGATTGAGCATGCATTTCACTTGCTGAAGACAAAACTGAAGGAAAAATGCCCCAAGAACAAGCAGGAACTAAAGGCAGTTGCAGTAGAGGCCTGGTAGAGCATCACCAGGGATGAAACCCAGCGTCTGGTGATGTCTATGCGTTCCAGACTTCAGGCTGTAATTGACTGCAAAGGATTTGCAACCAAGTATTAAAAAGTGGAAGTTTGATGGATGATTGTTAATGTGTCCCATTACTTTTGGTCCCTTAAAAAGTGGGAGGCACGTACAAACTGTTGTAATTCCTACACCGTTCACCTGATTTGGATGTAAATACCCTCAAATTAAAGCTGAAAGTCTGCTGTTAAAGCACATCTTGTTTGTTTCTTTTCAAATCCATTGTGGTGGTGTATAGAGCCACCCCCCAGCTCTCTCCATCTGTCTCCTCACGCATTACCAACTTACTAGCAGACATATCAGCCTGGATGTCACATCACTTTCTCAAACTCAACCTATCCAAAACCGAGCTCATGATATTTCCTCCCTCAGGTGCCACTTCCCCTGATCTCCCTGTCAAGATCAACGGCTCAACTATCAACCCATCTCCCCACGCCAAGGTCCTAGGTGTAATCCTGGACTCTGAACTAACCTTTCGACCCCACATTCTATCCCTATCCAAAGCTTGCCGTCTCTGTCTTCGCAACATCTCCAAGATACGCCCCTTCCTAACCAATGACACCACAAAGCTTCTAATCCACTCCCTGGTCATCTCCCGCCTTGACTACTGCAACTCCCTCCTCATTGGTTTACCTCTAAATAGGCTATCCCCACTTCAGTCCATCATGAACGCTGCGGCCAGGCTCATCCACCACACAAACCGCTCAGCGTCTGCTACACCCCTCTGCCAATTCCTCCATTGGCTGCCACTCAGTCACCGAATTAAATTCAAGATACTAACTATAACTTACAAAGCCATCCACAACCTGGCTCCTAGCTACATCTCTAACCTAGTCACAAAATACCAACCTAATCGTTCTCTTCGCTCCTCCCAAGACCTCCTGCTCTCAAACTCCCTTGTCACCTCATCCCATGCTCGCCTTCAGGACTTCTCCAGAGCCTCCCCCATCCTCTTGAATGCTCTACCCCAATCCGTCCGATTTTCTCCTACTTTATCCACCTTCAGACGATCCCTGAAAACTCATCTCTTCAGAGAAGCCTATCTGGCCCCCACCTAACAACTGTACATTTATCTTCTCAATCAGCACATCACCCACAGTTATTACCTCTTGTATCTCTTGACCTTCCCTCTTAGATTGTAAGCTCTAAGGAGCAGGGCCCTCTGATTCCTACTGTATCAAATTGTATTGTATTTGTACTGTCTACCCTCAAGTTGTAAAGCGCTACGTAAACTGTTGGCGCTATATAAATACTGTATAATAATAATAATAATAATAATAATAATAATAATTGTGTCGATGTCCCAATTTTTATGGACCTGACTGTATATACACACACACAATATCTATTTCTATTAAAATATACAGTATCTCACAAGTACACGAGTACACCCCTCACATTTCTGTAAATATTTTATTATATCTTTTCTTGTGTCAACACTGAAGAAATTACACGTGTTGCTACAATGTAAAGTAGTGAGTGTACAGCTTGTATAACAGTGTAAATTTGCTGTCCCTTCAAAATAACTCAACACACAGCCAATAATCTCTAAACCACTGGCAACAAAAGTGAGTATACCCTTAAGTGAAAATGTCCAAATTGGGCCCAATTAGCCATTTTCCCTCCCCGTGTCATGTGACTTTGTGTTACAAGGTCTCAGGTGTGAATGGGGAGCAGGTGTGTTAGATTTGGTGTTCTCACTCTCACTCTAATAGTCGACCAAAGAAGTTGAGTGCACGTGCTCAGTGAGTGTCATATCCAGAGGTTGTCTTTGGGAAATAAACATATGTGTGCTGCCAGCATTGCTGCAGAGGTTCTGCATCATATTGGTCTGCAAGGCTGTCATCCCAGAAGGAAGCCTCTTCTAAAGATAATGCACAAGAAAGCCTGCAAACAGTTTGCTGAAGACAAGCAGACTAAGAACATGGATTAGCGGAACCATGTCCAGTGGTCTGATGAGAATAAGATAAACTTATTTGGTTCAGATGGTGTCAAGCGTGTGTGGCGGCAACCAGGTGAGGAGTACAAAGACAAGTGTGTCTTGCCTACAGTCAAGCATGGTGGTGGGAGTATCATGATCTGGGGCTGCATGAGTGCTGCCGACACTGGGGAGCTACAGTTCATTGCGGGAACCATGAATGCCGACATGTACTGTGACATACTGAAGCAGAGCATGATCCCCTCCCTTTGGAAGCTGGGCCGCAGGGCAGTATTCCAACATGATAACGACCCCAAACACACCTCCAAGACGACCACTGCTTTGCTAAAGAAGCTGAGGGTAAAAGTGATGGATTGGCCAAGCACGTCTCCAAATCGAAACCCTATTGAGCATCTGTGGGGCATCCTCAAACAGAAGGTGGAGGAGCGCAAGGTCTCTAACATCCACCAGCTCTGTGATGTTGTCATGGAGGAGTAGAAGAGGACTCCAGTGGCAACCTGTGGAGCTCTGGTGAACTCCATGCCAAAGAAGAGGGCTAAGGCAGAGCTGGAAAATAATGGTGGCCACACAAAATATTGACACTTTGGGCCCAATTTTGACATTTTTACGAAGGAGTGTACTCACTTTTGTTGCCAGCGGTTTAGACATTAATGGCTGTGTGTTGAGTTATTTTGAGGGGACAGCAAATTTACACAATATATACAGTTATACAAGCTGTACACTCACTACTTTACATTGTAGCAATGTGTAATTTCTTCAGTATTGTCATATGAAAAGATATAATAAAATATTTACAAAAATGTAAGGGGTGTACTCACTTTTGTGAGATACGGTATATGTGCTGTATGAATGGAAACACATAGCAAACTAATAGTAGGAGTTTCCTAAATTTGATTGAAAAGTGGAAATACACTTTAACCTACCTTTGTTTCTGTGTTCACCTCATGATCTTAGGAAAAAAAAGGAAATGCCTTCAGAGGTACCTAGGGACTGATAAACGAAATATATTTCTAATGTGCATAGCAGTGCCAGTAAATGTTTGCTGTTGAAGAGAAGCATTGGTATGCAATCTCAGTGTGACCACTGATTTTTAGTACTGAGAGCAATCAATTAGAAAAGCTGCATGCTCTAAAACGTTGAATCTGGCACACCTAGCACACTCAACCATGAGGACTGGTTCACACCTATGCAGGTTATACTTTGCATATTCCAGGTGCATTTTGCATTTTTCAATACATGTTTTTGTTCCATTGAAGTCTATGGAACCAACCAGAAAAAAGTCCCTGGCCCTTTCCATAAAATGCACAGATGTGAACATGACCCATAGGAAACCATGTTAATTGAACTGTAGTGTGTTTCTGCAAAACCGAAAATGCACAAAAAAATGCATAGGTGTGAATCAGGCATTAAGGGTCTTGCATTGGGAATAATGGAAACTTCTGTACATTCTGGAAACTGAGCCGTGTCAATGGAAGTTTCAGACAAGTCTATAAAAAAGATTAGCTATTTTTTCTCTTTACTTTAAGATACATTCAAAACCTATGCATAAACAATTGCCCTTTTTCATAAAATACTAGAGACTCTATGTTCTTTTTCCCAACACAGCACTGAAAGCATAAAATAGAATTTCATTTGGTTGTTTTGACCAACTGTGAATAGTAGATAGCAGATATCACCAGAATCAGGAGCCTATGTCTTTTTAATCAGGCTCTCTCTCATTTATCAAGGGAGTTGTGACAGGTTTGTTAGTGTATGTGACCCCTATGTCTGAAATCCTAAACAGCCGATGGCAAGTTTTGTAATTTTCTGTAACAGATTTATTATTGTATTTTTATTTTTTTTTCTTAACTTAAAACACGCATACCTTGCAAGTGGCCAGGGGCATCCTTTAGATCAGTACAGTGTTATTTTTTAATGGCAGAGGTACTTATGAATCAAGCCATTATCTAGTAAATTTGTCTCTTAAAAGATACCACAGCTCTTGGTTAGCACTGCCTTCCTGGGAGAGCTTTTTCAACTTATTGCTTACAAGTTTTTTACTTTTTTAACCACTTCACCTCTGGAAGGTTTTACTGCCTTCATGACCAGGGAATTTTTTTTTTCTATTCAGCACTGTGCTACTTTAACTGGTAATTGAGCAGTCAATGCAAAACTGTACCCAAATGAAATCTATATACTGTAATTTGTTTAAACAAATAAAGCTTTGTTTTGGTAGTATTTGATCATCACTGGGTTTTAATTTTTTTATTAAATAAACAAAAACAAAAATACAATATTTTTTACTTTCTGTTATAAAACATATCCAATAAAATCAAATGTCTTCATAAATTTAGGCCAAAATTTATTGTGCTACATGTCTTTGGTAAAAATCGAACTGTGCTTTTGGAGACACTAGTATAGTTCTGATCCTGATCATGATACTGATCTGTACAGATGCTATACTAGTATTGGTGGTGATCAGCAACTAGTATGACCGTGATTGGTGTGACGTACAATTAGCACTAACTAACACTGGCTGAGAGGGACACTAACTTACTAACTGAAGATCTGGTCGCTTGTGACACTAATACAGTGATCAGGGATAATATTGTACTGTACACTGTACTAATGGCACTGGCTGAGAAGGGGTTATCTTCAAAGAGCAATTAGGGAGTTAACTGTGTGTCTAACAAGTGTGATGTGTGTAATGTGTGCTGCTTTTTCTAACAGATATGTCTTTTTTTTCTCCCTGAAATCAGAGTCACTGTGGGTTTGGCTCCTGCTGCCGTCAGTAAAATCATGAGAGGAGGGAGCGGGAGGGTGGGCTGAACTGCACTGTGCGTGTCTATAGATGCACATAGCCTAGCTTGAGATCAAGCCCGCACGAGTGCCCCCCTAGCAAGCGGCTTGCTAAGGGTCACTTAGATAGAGAGGAGAAGCCGACAGCACCAGTGGGGGCCTCAGAAGTGGACACTCTACAAAACCGTTGCAAAAAGCAGGGAAGTAAAGCATATTTTTTAGACATGTGCACACTGAAATATTTCGTTTCGGAATTTCGTTTTCGTCTCAAAAATAAATTTATTTAGTTACTCCCGAAATTCGTTTTTATTTATTTAGTTTTTCGTTAAAAATTGCATTCGTCCGAAAATCCAAATTAAGGTCGAATCTGTCATTGAAGGCTTATGGTGTCTGTCGAATGTTCAAAGAAGATTCGACGGAGCAGCTAAACTGTACAATGCCGTATAGTTTACCTGCTCCATCGAATCTTCTTAGAACTTTCAACAGACACCATAAGTACGTGTGTACTTAGTTCTAGCTATTTTACTGCTCCTCCTCTTTGGTTACAATCAGCCAATAACATTCATCATCATCATTATTTTTATTTATCTTTTCTCCCCTACGTCGAATCTTTTCTCCCCTACGTCAAATCTTTCCTCCCCTACGTTGAATCTTTCCTCCCCTACGTCGAATCTTTCCTCCCCTACGTCGAATCTTTCCTCCCCTACGTCGAATCTTTTCTCCCCTACGTCGAATCTTTTCTCCCCTACA
Source organism: Lithobates clamitans (assembly GCA_037952925.1). Lineage (NCBI taxonomy): Eukaryota > Metazoa > Chordata > Amphibia > Anura > Ranidae > Lithobates > Lithobates clamitans. The sequence continues at coordinate 10,976,955 of JBBGZY010000081.1, forward strand.
TCGAATCTTTTCTCCCCTATGTCGAATCTTTTCTCTCTATGTAGAATAATCTTGGACTAATAGAGTTAAGGTTAGGCAAATTTGACCACAGATTTGATGGACACAGATTGTTATTGTCATCATCATGTCGAATCTCCTATCTATATCGAACTGTTGTAGCAACGAAAATGAAAATAAAGCATTTGTTTATGTCGGATCTTTCCTTTTTCGGACTCTGCACTTTCGTTATCGTTTGTTAAAACGATAACGAAAATACCTGAAATTCAGACGAAAATGCATTCGGACGAAAACGAATGCACATGTCTAATATTTTTTATATTTTTTTTAAGAGCCCTTACAAACCCTTTAATGACCCTCTCAAAAACCTGCAACTTAACCTCAACTTTTATATGCAAAATGTACTCCAAATCACTTTTAAATGTACACTGTAAATCAAAGCAACTCTTATGAGTTATACAGGAGGGTAAGATGCTTCTTTATTTAGCACCTTCAAATAACCATTTTTGCTCAAGCCACAGATCAAGCCTTGCGATGTCTAATGCCTCGTACACACGATCGCACATTCTGACAACAAAATCCATGGATTTTTTCCTACGGATGTTGGCTTGAACTTGTCTTGCATACACACTGTCACACAAAGTTGGTCGGAAATTTCGAACGTCAAGAACGCGGTGACATACAACATGTACGACGGCACTAGAAAGAGGCAGTTAAATACCAAGTGCGCCACCCTTTGGGCCCCTTCTTCTAATCTCGTGTTAGTAGAAGTTTGGTGACAGAAGATTCACACTTTTCAGCCTCCTGCTTTTCCCATCGTTACTGCTCTTCGGTTTGTGCTTGTGGGTTCGTATTTCTATTACGTATTTGTTTTTCAGTGCGTTCTTGTCCGCTCGTTTCTGATTTTCAGCTCTGGCCTTTCTGTTTTTCAGTGCTTTCTGTTAGTTCGTTCTGACCAGCCGACCGCTTTGAAGCCATGAGGACCCTCACTCTGGGCAGAGGGTTTATAACTACCGTCTGGCCAGAGCCAGAAGCGTGGTGGAGAACGTTTTCGGGATAATGGCCAGCCGGTTCCGCCTATTCCTTACACCAATCAACATAGCGGAATATAAACCTAACCATATAATCCTTGCATGCTGCATTTTACACAACTATTTAAGGAGAAATTCAATGAACTATGTGGCCTCAGTTGGGCAAAAGGGATGTGAAATAATTTCATACAGTACTGTAATCTGTAAGTGTTATGATTTTTACAGTTTTTTGAATTTGAGGCCAGGCTCCGCCCCCGTGTGTCGCGACGCTCGCAGGGAACGCAGCCTGGCACGGAGAGGCTTCGGGCAGAGGACAGAGCCCGCAGACACAGCGGGGGACATCGCAGGATCCCGGGGACAAGGTAATTAACGCCGCACCAGGGTCCCGAGTGGCTCGGGGTTACCGCTAATGGGACTGAATTTTAACCCCGAGCCACACTCGGGAAAACCGCCAAGGGGGGCTACGAAACATTTTATCAACAATTTTTGAACTTAAACTGAAAGAACATTTCCTTTGAATTACTGCCTGGGTTTCTTTTAGCTGTCTCCTAGGTTCTCCAATGGGCTTTTCTTTTTGGACAATTTCTTCAATAGTGCAAATGTAGTTTATTTGATACATGAGGTGACAATCTCTTCTTCAGCGAACTATTATTATGTTGTGGGTCTGCTACACACACCTTGTTTTTGTTGTTAATGTATGTAATGCATTACTGACAACAATATTCATAATTTTCAGCACCATGAATGAATTTTGTGCAGTCATGAAAATGGTGTGATTGTGGCAAATTATAAAGCACTGTGGGAGTTATTTACTAAAGACAAATACACTTTGCACTCCAACACTTAAAAGTGCACATGAAACTGCACTGAAAGTGCACTTGTAGTGCAAAGTGGATTTGCCTTTAGTAAATAACCCCCACTGTCACTGTAAACACCAACTTACAACAAAAATTGCTATTGAGCATTGAAAGAAGAAACCACACATTGTTGAGTAGAAAACATTTTACTCAAAGCACATTTACATGTGTGTTAGAAAAGGGTTTTTGAATAAACCAACATCTTTGGTGCATATTTTTTTCACATTGTAAAGATCTTTTTTTTGGTTAAACATGCATGTTTCAAAGCATAACATACATAACTCAGGAACTTACAAAGTTCAACTTTTATAAAGTGAAGGCAATATCAGACATTAGTATGACCAAACTGTGTTGATCTTGCCTTCATCAGATGGGGTGATGTCACTCCCGTAAAAGCCAAATTGTGAAGATGCACACAAATTGAGAGTCAAAATTGGGATTTCCCTCCTGATCCCATGCCTAATGTCCACATGTGCTAGCTCCCATCATGGGGGATCAATGAATGTGTTTTGGGGGTGCAACCCCTTCCTCTCACCTAAATGAGTTGGGAGGAAGGGGTTGCACCCACAAAACGCGTACATTGATATCCCCTGATGGCAGATAGCACATATTGACAAACTGTGTGCATCTTCAAAATGTGGCTTTTCTAATACTTTACAATTTTTTTTAAATTAAAAAATACACAATAAAACGGTACAGTTTTGTTATTTTTTATATTCTGCCTAAAACATCGATGATTTTCTTCATTTTTTGTTGAACATCATTGATGTTTTACTTTATATTTTCTAAATCACAATTGCACCCCATTCTCTCCCCGATGAGGATCTGGGCACTTTCACTTGTGAAATGAGATTCTTCTTCCACAACATCTACATCACCTAAAAGAAAAAAACACACCATGTATTATAAATATGCAGGCATAGATCGCTTACCTTAAGCTCTGGTCTCAGACACTCACCTGTTGTGGTGACAATTTCGCCCACTTCATAAACGTCTCCCTCCATATCCTCTGCTTGTGCTTTGGTGACTTCCCCTTCTTTAGGAGGTGGGGGGTCCCTGGTGTCCTCAGATGTCCCGAGTCTTTTCTCCCCTATGTTAATAAAAAATAGGTATACTTAGCACACAGATATTTGATGCCAGAAATAGGAATATGAAACATTGCTTGGAAGTTTTGTACAATTGTCTGTTTTGGCAGAGTTCCAAGCTGAAGAACATTTTATTTCCTTTCTCAAGTTGGAATACTTTCCTTTTTTGTTAAAATATCACACATGGAGACACCCCTAGTATCCACTGGAGCACCTGTGTGGGAAACCCAAAAAAGTTTGTTCTGGTGTCCCACACTAGTGCTCCTGCATCCAGATGTGTAAACAGCTGCTGTGTGTCCTCTCCTGACACTGATTCAAGTTTACATTTCATCGTAGTTACAAATCCATCTAGACAACAAACTTATTTTAATACAAATAGGCCTGAACAAATGTAGTTAACCTGTATCTGTCAAAAACATCTTAACCTCCCTGACGGTAATCCAGAGTGTGGTTTGGGGTTAAATTTCAGTCCCATTAGCGGTAACCCCGAGCCACACTCGGGATTACATTGCAGGATCCTGGTGCGGTGTTACTTACCTTGTCCCCAGGATCCTGCGATGTCCCCCGCTGTGTCTGCGGGCTCTGTCTCCTCCGAAGCCTCTCCGTGCCAGGCTCCATTCCCTGCAAGCGTCGCGACGCACGGGGGCGGAGCCTGGCGGCAAATTCAAAAAAATTTACAAACCATAACACATACAGTACTGTATTCTTACAGATTACAGTAATGTATGAAATTATTTCACATCTCTTTTGTCCCCAGTGCTTTGGCCCATGCCCTGCATGCAGTTTTATGTTATATATACTGTTCTTTCTGCCTGGAAACTGGAGATTGTCTATAGCAACCAAAAAGTGTCCCTTTATGTCAAAACTGGCTTTAGACCAGCTAGAAAACAGCGATAGTAAATTAGAACACTTGCAGAATTGAGCGATAGTGAATCGTGGGGAAATGTGTTTTATTATTATTATATCATTATTTTTTTTAATTATTTATATTTATTTATTATATTATAATTTATGTTTTTGTGTTTCAAACTTCATCATACCCGGGATATCTACTAGACTCTTGTTTGGACAGATTTAAATGTGTTATAGTTAAGAATTACAGGCCTACAATATAAAACTCCAAATTTCCATGCAAAATAATTGTACCGCTTTCAGCACCTAAAATCCGAAATAATCATACCGTCAGGGAGGTTAAAGTGGGCGAATGAACGATGTTTCCTACGACCAATTACTGTGCCCATGAACATCAATGTAGCCACTTTAAAATGTACAACAGTAAAGAAAAGCACATGGGGCAGCACGAACGTTAAGAAGAATAGGAACACAGGACAAAATACTTACTTTTTTGCAGCACTCTCTTGAATCTTCTGTACTGATCCTGCTCCCTCAATTTCAGGTCTGATCAACGTTTCCTCAGTTGATCCTTGGATCCCGTACCCCAAAATTCTTCTGCAGACTCTTCACAACTTTAGGCATGATCTTGGCATTTCTCACATTTGGGTTTGCTTAAGGTCCATGCTTCCCATCATAGTCGGCCCTCTTCAAGATGTCCACCATCTCTACAAAGGACATATTTGAGGCCTTCAATCTCCTCCGGGATCGTGAGGTTCACGGCCCCAGCCTTTCGTCGTTGCTGCTCTCCTCTACATGCACATGTTGTCTCTCCGCCATGTTCTCTCCCACTGTGCCGAAAGAGAAGGGGCAGGGAATAGACTACAAAGAACATCAGGGGCGGGCGGAGTTTCACGCATGCGCAGTGTATATAAAGCGTAACACGCGTACATTGTACGTACGATCTGTGACTGGAGGACAAAGTAACGGAAGCGACGATCGTTATAACGAAGGTACAATTTTAAGTTGGTGCATCAGTGGCCTATACTGCTTATAGATTGAGGCCTATATTGTGTCAAGATTAGGAGAGTTTCGCCTGACATTAGGGTTTGGCTTGTGTTGTGTTTTGCAGAGAAAATGGATCTATTCAACAATGAGAACTTTATCCCCATATTTATTGATATGTACAGGGAGCTGCCCTGTCTGTGGCAGGTAAACCACCAGGCAAAACAAAGAGGAAGGCAGCGCTGGATCAATTGCTGAAATTTGTGAAGCCGGGGATCCCCACGGCAGATATCCCCTATTTGAAGGCCCTAAATGGTGGCATGAGGAGCACTTATAATAGGGAGCGCAAGAAGGTCCAGGATTCCCTGAGATCAGGAGCTGATAACTAATTTCTGATTTCACAAAGTGTTTTACATATCAATAGACAGTAGTGGACACAAATGATTGTGACAAGAATGAAAAATGCTGGGATCAGAATTATAGTCTTTTCTATTTATTAACATTTAATTTGCAACACTCATGAGCTGAAAATTGCGTGTGATTGATGAACAAAAAACTAAAACTATGTCCCTTTTTCATACACAGGAAAGTTTCTGCCAGGAGGAAGCCATGGAAAGTGGCAGCCAGGTGGTGGCGGGGGTAAGTGGCAGCCAGGAGGTGGCTGGGCTCAGTAGCCTGCCAGAATCCCAGGTCCCTCCTCTCGGCCTTCCACAAAAAAGTGCCAGGAAGAGGAGTGACCTGAAGGAGGCAGCAATTGGCCTATTTCTGAAGGCTACTGTGGCCCCCCCAGTGTTCAAGAGGACTATGCCTACATGACAGCCTGCAGAATGCTGGAAATGGAGGAGGGCCAATGCCTCTTATGTGAGGAAGTGATGTTACAAGCCCTAAATAAGGGGTTGAGGGGTGAACTCACAAGCCAAAGCCACGTTTGTGAGTTCAACCATGGTCCTCCTCCTCCTCCACCTCCTGCCACAACTCCAACACCAGAGCCACAGCCTGGAAGGAAGCGTCTAAAGAAGACAAGAGTGCGATGGCCTGGGTTCAGTTTGGTCTGGCAAAAGATGCAGGCTGTTGTATGACCACAGCCTGGGGACATAGATGTCATCTGCTGCTGTTCCTGATCTCTTGTAGTCCTGGACTGAGTTGTGCTCCCTATTATAAGGACTCCTCAGGCCACCAATTTTGACTGTAAAATTATTGATGTCTGCACTGGGGTACAAAGGCTTTGCAAATCTCAGCAGTTTCTCCAGCGTTGCTTTCCTCTTTATTTTGTTATGACCCGTAATAAATAGCTATTTCTTTTTCACAAATACTTGCCTATGTGTTTTACTTCAAAAAGGACAGTTTGTGAGTAGGCAGGTAAATTTCAAAAATACAAGGTCAAATTAAAAAGGGACACCAACCAACCTCCTTGAGGTAAAAAAATACAAGATAATAATGGTGTTGTGTTAACTTGGCACACAATACGAGAAATATTATTATGTAGAGCACTGGAAAAATAAAAAATGCAGATCTTGATAAAAAACGAAAAAAAAAACCATTATGGAGATGTGACAAAAAACAAAATTAATATTATTCATGAGATCACGAGAAATAATAAAGAAATCAGTTTGTGAGAATATGAGCAGCAAAACAACTTCATTCTTCTAGCATTCTAAAGAAGAAAAGAATGCGCTGCATTAAAAAATTGCAACACGACGGATGTGCTATCTCCATTACGAGCTCTAGTTTTACCAGACCGAGCGCTTCAGTCTCGTAATTTATTCTGAGCATGCGTGGCACTTTGTGCGTCGGAATTGTGTACACGCGATCGGAATTTACGCAAATGGATTTTGTTGTCGGAAAATTTGAGAACCAGATCTCAAATTTTGTGCGACGGAAATTCCAATGGAAAATGTCTGATGGAGCCTACACACGGTCGGAATTTCTGACAAAAGGCTCCCATCAAACATTTTCTATCGGAAAATCCGACTGTGTGTACAAGGCATAAGAGTGTACATTGCCTTTGGCCAATGTATTAAAAAAAAAAAGTATCTGAACCCAATAAGAAAAAATGTACTCGATTGCAGCTAACCAGTCCTTGGGTGTGGTGGCTGCATTCTTTTTTCCTTTATTTTCACCTGGAGATTTTGCCAGTAACACACTGCTTCCTGTTCTAGGTGGATGGCAATGTTCACTTACACTTTTGTGTCAAGCCAATAAAAACTAGATGGGAACAAGTCCATTTTCTATTCTCCATAACAGAGGGGCAAGGTTCTGCAGTCCTCTGCAGAGATAGCTGGGAACATTGTAAATGATAACATTCAGTACTTGCAGAGAGCACAGGAAGTTATCAGCTTACAAGAATTCTGGCAAAATGAACAGTATTTTTTTTTTAACTTATGAAACAGATATAACAAAAAGCTTTCAATAGTATGTTTAAAGTAGAACTAAACCCACCAATGTAATGGTTTCCCAAAACAGATAAATTCAAGGCATGCCATGAATGATAATGCACAGTTGCTAGTGTGCTTATGATAGCTCTTAACCAAACTGTCAAGTCATCAAATGTCTGGTGTCACAACATGTGCAGCATTATGGCAACTGCAGATCAAACAAAGGCTAAAATGACAGCTTCCCTAGCTGTAAAGGATAGGAGGGTTTAGGTCTACTTTAACAGAGACTAAATAAGAGAAGCTCATTGTTAGCGTTTTAATACACTTTACGTACACAGTTTTAAGCAATAAGAAGCAAAGGTCTATCTTTACAGCATATTATTTAAGCTGGCCATACATTATACAATTTTCTTGTAAAATTTAACTTTAGATTTACCAAAACCCTCTCTTCCAAACACAAAAATACCTTTTTACTAAGGCACAGGTAACACCCATTTTACCAGTTCATGCACTTCTAAGATCATGCCAGTTAGTTAATACGATATAATTAAAGTAAAAATCTATCTAAAGTGTGGGCAATTTTTGACTGAACCAATTTTGAAATGCATATACTGTTTAAGATAACTTAGAGCTTGTAATATCGAAAAGGTATATGGCAATTTGTGCAGGATGCTTCAGTAACATCTCAAATTCCCAAATAACAACTATTATATGCATATTATACAAAAATCTTGTAAATCCACAGCAATAAAGGAATTTATTGGCACAGCGTGGGATCAAGCATAAACCATTAAAGAGATTACAATGCAGATAAACATGCAGTAAAGAACCAAGGCGAGCTGGCAAGTGAATAATAAGCACAGCGTGCAATATCTTATATCACATGCTCTTAACTTTTTTTATCCTGACTATATATCACAAAGTTTCTTATCAGTATTTTATTTTAAATAACATGACTTTGTTCAAATTTATTTAAAACTCACAACTTTCATAAGTGTAAATTGAAATTTTGAAATGTGAGTGTCCCTCATGACATCTGCAGCACTGAAAGTTATCACATATATCTTGATTTAAACCTAGCAGAAATTGCCTGACATAAAGCTTCATAAAACAGATGCCAAGAAGAAGGACAAAAGAATAGCACAGCTACAATGTATTTTATAGCAGCTACCAAAAAAAGTCAACCAGTTATCCATTTTCCCCAATGTCCAGTTTCTTTTTTTCAATTTTAATCTTTTATTTCTATTTTAAATCAAGAGAACAAAATATATTCCATAAACATCATACATGATATAACCTTACTCATATAGTTTCAAATCAAAACCATTATTCCTTCCCAAACATACAAATGGATAACCCGCCCCCCCTTCATCCAAAACCCAAACCGTGTTTTCGGAACTGGGGGGCCCTCAATTATATTCACCCTGTATACAAGAACTCTCTTCATTTCATATTTTCCCCCCTCCCATCCACTATCCCAAAAAAAGGGGTGGGTTAAACCCCCTCCCCTTTCTCTCCCCCCTCTCCCCCTCACCCCCCCCCCCCCCCCCCGGGTCCCAAAACAGCATCTGTTCAGTTCACATCTATAACGGATCTTCCCTCCTCTGTGTATCTAAAAAGATTCCATGAGGACCATGTTTCCAGATAGACCCCCATTTCTGCCGGATGTCCAAACCAAGTCTTCCGTTATGTTCAATTGTTCTACCCATTTGAGCCACATCCCTATTGATGGGGGTTGTGTCTGTTTCCACAAAAATGGGATGCATGCTCTTGTTGCGTTCAGGAGAACCAACCTTTTATTAAGGTTAACCGGAATATCGGTATATTGTAATAAAAGAAAAAAGAAAGTCGGGTCCTCCAGGATCTTCTGCCCACTAAACCTTTGGGCGATTTTCCAGACCTCCCTCCAGAAATCTTTTATTCTGAGGCAGGACCAAAAAATATGAACTCCTTATACCCTCCTTTTTCCCCACATCACCAACAGTCATCTGATATGTCTGGGTAGCATTTATGTAGAAGGTCGGGGTGCGGTACCACTGTGATAGGATCTTAAAGTTTGTCTCTTGAATTCTTATGCTAACTGAGGATTCAAACGTATTTTGTAATATTTTGTTCCGTTGCTCCTCTGAGAAAACCCGATCTATCTCCTAAAGAAGAGCAACTGGAAGTCCTCAGGGGGGGCACTCAACAATACAATCAATTTAGAGAGAGTTTGGTTCAATATACCACTCCCAGTGCAACATTCCTTGAACTATGTTAGCATTCGCTCATATCTACTTGGTGAAGTCAAAGTATCAAGGAAAGGTCTCAAATGCACTGCCCTCCAAAAATCCAGTTGGTAAGGTGTGCGACCTGTTATCATCTCCTGTATCAGAGGCCATGTTCCTGATCTCACAAACTGGGAGGCTTTAAAAAGCCCCTGGTCTATCAACCTACCAAAAGGTCCCTTCTTCAAACCTGGTCCAAACTGAGGGTTCCCCAAAATGGAGAATAAGGGTGAGACCATTGTTGATAATTTACATTTAGAGAAGAGCCCATATCCCATCCGTAAGGTAGGTCCTATCAAAGGGTGCGTCTTCATACTACTCGGGAGATCCCTAAAACACCAAGCAGCTCATTGCAGTAAAACACTGCTCTGAGCCTATTCTAAGTCAGGCCAGATTTTCCATTCCCTATGTCGGCTCAGCAAAGCTGCCTGATAGTATTTATACAAATCTGACACCGCCAGTTTCAGTAGGGGATAAAACATAAACATTATTTAATTGCAATTGAAATATACCTTTCATGATTTTAAATATTTGTATTTCACTAGCAAATAACCAGTTCACACTGTTATTTTAAATAATGATTATCACCAAGTTTGGGAATCATTATTTGTGTTAATCGAAAAGCAGCATGGCTTTCTTTTTACCATTTACATAAGCAACATACTCATTATATAGCAAAGAGGTCCAAAGAAAGAAAGAAAATTGATTTTTAGCATCAAATTATACATGGTCTGGCACAAACATTACAGGTAAAAAAAAAAAGTCCTCTTATACAAAACATAATTCATTACAACCTGGGGGGAGCATGGTCTTTGGGACCCAGAAGCAGATTTTCCATCCTTCAGTGTCAGTGTAACATTGTAATATGCACCATATACACTGTAGTTTAGATTCATTTTTTTAAATCTTTATTAAACATATAGGACAGGGGTCTTCAAACTGCGGGCCTCCAGGTGTTCAGAAACTACAATTCCCATCATGCCTAGTCATGTCTGTGAATGTCAGAGTTTTACAATGCCTCATGGGATGTGTAGTTCTGCAACAGCTGAAGGGCCATAGTTTGAGGATCTCTGATATAGGATAAAAGCAGTACAACACTCATATTTGTTAACAAGCATTGTTCTCTCCTTCAGGCTTCACCATCCAAAGCTTCCTACAGTTTTGTATGTTTACAGTATCTGACTCAGTATACACATTTTTAAAGGTTATGTTTTCTAACTATATGAAACCCCCACAGTCTCCATCTCTAGCTCCCTTGACCAGCCTAAGCTTACCAATTCCCCCCAGATGCTTACCTCCTCCGATAGTAAAAATTTTGTCTATATCCCATTTGGTGAATGATAGTGTTGGGTTGCCCACGCTTGTGTACTAACGTTCCATAAACTGGGGCTGTGGGGTTTTATAAAATTTGTATTATACTTATTCATAAGAATTGAGAATGCCATTGCTGAACTCTATATCTGAAAATGCTAATTTAGTTTATTATGCTGCCATCCTAATCTGATTTAATACTGTATGCAGATCAGGAGTTTCAACTTCACTTTGACTTTTTAATCTGTTTGTTTGCTCGGGTCAGTGACCGCAAATGTACTGAAGTCAGAGGGAGCCAAAAAACTAGTCTTTTTAAAAAGATTGGAATGGCAAGCTCTCTATTTTTTCAAACTAAAATTTGTTTCTTTTTTCAAAACAAATTTTTATTAGGCGTTTGCGTGATGTACAATATAATATAACAATATTCAATAGGGTAAACATTTTTACAATCAGGTGATGTCATGACATTGAGGAAGGTAACAATCCGGGTTAGATGTCAGATACAGTTAACATAGCTTTTAGTGGTATGTAATCATAAACAAGAAACTGAGAATAATTATGCAAAATTCACCATTAAATGCAGCTATCTAAGAACTAAAATCAGATGTGCAGAGATATTTTCACATCGGAATCTCACTTGAAACCTAGGACATAGGTGTAAAGCCAGCGTGAGGGGAAGGGGGCAGTATATAGTTTAAGAGGAAGGAGGAGGCTGGTTATATCTCACTCCTGGAAGGGAGAAGTTATGTTGTCTCAAGTGGTATAGGGCTCATGTTAGGTATAGCATCCTGATAGTAAGCACAAACTATGATCTAAAGGGTCCTCTAATGTAAAGGCTCTTCTGTAGGTTGAGCCTTCCAGCCTAGAAAGGTTAAGATAGGGGAGAAAAAAAAGGGGGGTATGGAAGGGTGCGGGTATAGAGAGGGGATGTGGAACCAGCCACAAGGGCCCTCCAACACATGGAGTCTGCTACCTCAGCCAACCAGTGCATGGGATGAGACAGGTTGTGTAAGTAGGGTCGCAAGGTTATGGAGTATATGATAGGTCTGAACTGCACCGCAGAATTGCACGAGGAAGAGGATCGCTTAGGTAGCAGGTATGCCAATTGGTGCCTGACATCCTGGAATGATTTGTAATTTGGTTGTACATTTCCATCTTTTGAAAGTGAAACCAACAGGCCCATGTTGCCGTAAAATTAGAAGGGGGGTCTTTTGCTATATGAATAAGTTCTTCCATCTCTGCGATTTGGAGGGTATTTGGGTGGAACCCCAGTGAAAGGGAACACACATTTGGACGCATGGACGCATTCAAACTAAAGTTTTCTTTTAAAGCTGACATATGGACAGTTATAACAATAAGACCATTTGATGAAGGTACATGTTCATAAAAAGGAGCAATAAATATGTTTTTTAATTATCATATAAATACTTGCATCATTTTTGTTATTAGCCTTCTGTAATCTCTTGCACAACACCATTCAGACTAGGGGATGGAGGGGTCACATTCTGACTCATTTTGACATACTGAACATGCTGATGGAGGGAAAAGGGAAGTAAAGACCTTATAAGTCATCTGCTTCTCCTTAATTGTCCAATCACAGCCTGCAGAGCTAGGTTACCAAGCTGCATTGCTAAACTGCAGTTGAAAACAATAAGGTCACCAATCTGGCCCATCTGTGTAATTCTCAGAACTAGACACTGTGTATTTCTCAGGATTTTCTGGATAAACTTGAACATCCCATGGCAGGTAAAACAGCCTCCATACATTTATTTCAGCTGTGTGTTTAGGTGTTTGCTTGAAGTGCAGCTTTATGCATATATTGTTTTAGTGGATTGGGGATATTAAAGCGGAACTAAACCCAGCGATTTTAACTGCTTGCCAGAACAGTCCAATTGAAGGCATGCTGTGAATGATAACTCTCACCGATCAAATGGCTGGTGTCACCGCCCTTTCTTTTTGACCCATCCCACTTCTCATAAGCCCCACCCCTTATAGACCCCACCCACTCTGTCCCCTGTATTCCACTTGCATACACCTATAGTGTATAGTATCGTGTAATACTATACACGCTATACTATATATATACACTATACACACTATACTATACTATATACATTGTATGCACTATTTTATATTACACTATACTATACACACTATACTATCTGAGGCTCTATCTCTATCATTTCAGGACATTCATCTTTTCTGTGATCTGGAGTGGAACTTGAGTGTTCTGGAGTGGAACTTGACACCAACAGGAATCCCCAGCACTGTGTTCTGCTCAGTCTGCTGCTCTCAGTCTCTGTCTTCTCTCCTCTCTCTTAGCTTTCCTCCATCCACTCTCCGATCTGTACACAAGATAGATGGCTGAGGGGGGAGAGTGGAGACTGGGGTGGGAGAGACAAAAGTGTTGGAGTGTGACTTGTGGAGGGGGGGGGGGCGCATGGCTGGGCAGCTGGCCAGGATGTGCAACTGCAGGCAGGGAAGATCTTGACATCCCCTCAGGGAGGGACCAAATAGACTAGGCGGGCCAGGGTCGATATTTTGCCCCACCCTAACAAGCTCCTATTAACTTAATAGAATACTGGCAAGCAGCCAGTAATGGTGGAGAATTCATTTAACAGTGTTCTAGTAACAACTTCTTAATGATTTTTCAGACAGACACCCTATTGCTAGGCAGATTAGACTTTTTTTTTCTAATCTACTTAGCAAGGAGCAACAGCAGCACAGGCACAGCTAGAGAGAAACTCAAAATAAAAAATAATTATAGTTTATTTTTATTTTTTTATTTGTTCACTTTTTTTTTTTTTTGCAACAAAGCTGGTGAGGCACTGCCCCAGGAGCCCCTATGGACGAGCCTCCACTGGCTCACATGTGCAGCACCATGGTAACTGCATATCAAACAGAGGCTAAGAAGGCAGCTTCCTTGGCTGTAAAGGATAGGAGAGTTTAATTCTTGCTTCAACAAGACACACACACTACTAACGGTATATATCAGGTCTTAAATGTTGTTCTATAAGTAGTTATGAATGGATAATTATAGGGTGATGTGATTGGATCTTAGCACTATGTAAATCTCTGTAAATTGTATATGCTCTATATAAATACTGCAAATACATGATAAATGACAGTTGAAAGTAATGGCTAATGTGCAATCTATAAAAAGATGTAAAACAAAGCTGTTTTGGAAAATCTCTGTAGCCATCTCACTGGGTAAAGCTATTTGTAAATGCTATCACACAATGCCCGTCTTCCTGTTTTTTTTCCCATTTAGAGAAATTACTGTAGTTAGACCATTTTTTTCAGCATAAAAGTCCTCATATGAACTTCATATTCACTTATAAACTTTTTTCTTCTTGCATTTGAAAGATGTAAAACAGCACTTAGAAGTATTGTTGTTTTCCTAAAGGATTGGGTGCCATAAAAGTGATAAGATTTGAAAATCATCTGATTGTTAAGTCAGGAGTTGGGAAAAATAGTTTGCTTTGGCTATTAAAGATTTAAAATGACACTTCTTTTAAATACTGCAAAATATAAACTACACACTTTGTATAATGATAAACATAGCTTGTTATCAAGATCCCATGAGACAAATGAAGCTTAAATTAAAAAAGAAAACTTTAAAAACAGTAGGGGGAGTTAAAAAAAAGCTCATTGATAATGACAGAAACATTTGTAAAGTGTCAGCGCTATAAAAAGATGTGTTTTTTTTTCTGTTTTATTTGTTTGAATTTAGGACAAGTTCTGGACTAGACGACCCTTGAAGCAAAGACCATCTTCTCTGTGTTGTATAACCAGCCCTACTTTAAAGGAAGTATATTTATTATTCTGTCTTGCACTGCACAGAGAAAATTCTTTTATGCTTATCTTCCAAAGACTTCAATTGAGCATCAGCCCTAGTGGTGACATTCAAAGAAAATGGAGAACACTTGTTTAGCTAAAAACATTTAAATTATTTAGAAAGGTGTGTATTTTTTTGTATATATATCTGCAATATATTTATGGTCTTTACAGTCTTTTCCTATTTAATTTATGTTTTATTTGCTCTGTCTCATATAAAGGGTCAATTATTTGGCTAACCAAGAACTGCATTTTAAGTGTAAACATTATTGTAAACCAGTCACAAACTTACCCAGTTCAATATGAATTGTATGATAAAAAAGTACATAAACAAAGATTATCAACATAACAAAAGATCATCTTCAAGCCACAAAACAAAATTAATAGACAACTAAAGCCATATGCAACTTTAGACTTTTACCTGGAAAAGTTGAGCTTGACTCTGCCCTCTCGTACTCAACAAGCCTTTCAATTGGTCTGATAGGGAAACATGGAATAGCCATTTTATTTATCAAACATTTATTTCTGATTAAGGAGATATATTGGATGTATATTTTGTCAGTAGTTATATTGTGTAACAGCTGTATTGCTAGCGGTAAAATGTTATTTATTCCTCCAGCTGTGAAGATTGCTATTTTGGCTCCCCCCCCCCACAAAGAGCCACTGAATGTGACAAGCCTATGTGAACAAATATTATGCATTTAAATAAGTTCCATCAGATACACATATATAACTTCAAAAGTAAGTCAGATAGTTGGTTCCACTTATCTTAGGCCATATAAATTGTATTAGATCTCCCAGTGAGTTAGAGCAATACTTTAGGCATCCAACTTCATGTATTGTGCTGCTCTCCCTGCACGTACTTCCATTTACATGCTTGTATAATAAACACATCAACTTTTCAATCTGGCTTCAGCAGTCAAAATGCTATTGAAAACCATATGTTTAGGGGTTTCCCCTACAGGCCAATTGACTAAAAGGAGGTAGTTGGATGGGAAGTCAAGGAAAACTTCTTTATTCCTATTTCAACGCCATGCTTGCTCTCTCTATCTTCAGATCTTTTTAGTATATGATTTTTAAAGACCGCAATCTATGCTTAAGCATTTTTTTATCATATGCTTAGTTTGATTTGCCCAAGTTTGTGACAAGTTTATCTTAAAGTAGCTGGACTAGTGGGCTCTCGGGAGACCCAGACACACACCTGCTGTGGAGCCTCTTTAATGCCTTGGGTATTAGTGCAGATTTGTCCATACGTGACAGACCGGATATTCATTTGAATACTTCTTGTTTTGAGGTGCATCGATTCTGATTGATGTTGTATCTAGACGTGCACTCCTAGCTCGCTTTTCACTTTTCCCACTAGAGCTTGAACCATTGTGTTTTTGCCACCTCTCTATGCAGGTGTGTATCTTATCATAATCTACACCATACATGTCAACCAAGTTTCATATATACTCCATATCAGTGAGGTGGAGTGTCTTCTCTTTTCTTGGTCTCCCCTTAGCCTGAACACATCCAATTATATAGATGCTTTGTGATTCACATATGGAGGATTAAGTCTTGAAGAAGTGGTAATGAACACAAAACATGTTGACAGATCCTGTACAAGTCATGTGATATCATATCTGTTACTTTTGTGATGTGTTCTCTACATATACTTAGGCTTTAGGTGCCCTTTTTGCCCTTTTTTATGAACACTAGATTTATTCATACATTTTTTTATCTTTACAATTATGATTGGTGTACATATACGTTTTATCTCAACCATGGACCATTTATCTCAATCATCAAGCTCATCTTCTACAATACTTTTCCTTTGTAATTTTTAAAGACCGCAATCTATGCTTAAGCGTTTTTTTTTTTATCATGTACTTAGTTTGATTTGTTATTAGTTTGTGACAAGTTTATCTTAAAGTTAACCTGTCCATGGTGGGCATCTTTATTTTCCCTACTTTCATGCCCATGCTGCTTTTTGGCACAGAGAGCAAAGAGAGAAAACTGTTATGGTGCCACCTCAACATAGTGGGGGAATTCAATAAAGTATTAACAACACTTTTCTGGTCCCTTTAAAACATCCTTTACCAAAATTTTGAAAGTCTAGCAATAGTTTTATTAATAGTTCGAACACCTGTGACAGATTCATGTCGTTTTTTTGTTTTTTTTTCAATTTTACAGTCTGTCGCTGTAGCTTTAACAAATTCAAAAAGAACTACCTCCAGTTTGTAGAAAATGAAATGGAAACTAAATGAAATCAAAGTTGGCATACAGGCAGGCCAGAGATATAAGGGGGAGGGGAAGAGTGGACAGAGCCTGATGGGAAACTTTGATAGATTAGTTACCCATCAAGTCCACTTTTCTTGTGATTAACTCTGAGACTAGCACCCCATCATATCTGCCTTCTGTGCGATTGACAGTGGACAGCAGTGGGTAGATTCCATAGTTGCCATTGGTCTGAATAGGTTATGGAATCCACCCACTGTCTTCCATTGTCAAACAAAGTTGGACATGATGGGTAACTAGTCTCAGAATACCCAATCGGGCTCTGGCTACCCCACAACAAAATTCCTCAGTCGTGCACCTGTCTGTGATTGGCACAGTGGCTGGGGAAGGAGGTTAGTCACACTGAGCCTGTCATTTTATCAGGCTCAGCATTACTGATCTGCATCCAGGACTGGGTATTTACTTCTGTGTGACAAATTCAAGCACCAACACTTCTTGTGTGGTAGTGCATTGGAATTTTAAAATAAGGTCTACGACACTATGAATTACAGCCATGATGTTGTAACCTACATATAATCCAAATTCACAAACAGGGAATATGCAGTAATGTGACAGCCATTGAAAAAGCCTTGGAAGTTGGCCTTAGAAGCATAGGTATAAACACCTTTCTTGATAGGTGCATATACCTATATTTCTGTGCTCAAATATTCTACCAAAGTATCAAGTTTAAATACATGTTATTTAAATAAAAATTAAATCATAATTTGCCTGTACCAGGCTGTTAGATTTTATGATCTAAAACAGATTTTTTTTTTCTGTTGGCTTAAAATTCAAGGGTTGTCCATGTAAAACTGAAAAACATTTATGTGGTGCCTGATAGCACAATGTCAAATTCCAGTTATACTTTTCCTAGCGTAGTTTAGAAAATGAAAGACAGAATATGATTGGTTGTTGTGGACAACGCTTTTCTTTTTCTTACTATTTAAGGTCCGTTATTTTTTTTTATAGAAAAAAAATGATTCTCTGATTTCTACATGGTGCTGAGATATGTACTATGTTGATAGTTTCCCCACAACCCAGACCAACAGTATTATGTAAAAGGCAAGATAAATACAAAATACACAGGTGCAGTGGTGGATGAAGTGTACCTGCGGCCCCAGTGGTATTTAGCATATGGCCATTTCTTCCCATCAGGGAACCATACATAAACACGCAGTAGCAAAGAATGTGAAGTGGGAGGAAAGGGTATAACAGGGCAAATATGGGTTTAAATCCCAGCTCCAGCCAAACCTATTCACTAGGTTAAGAAGGATGACTATCTCAAGTGATAAAATTATAATTCTACTACTTTATAAGAATCTGGTCTGGCCACATCTTAACCACTTAAGGACTAGCCTAGTTTTGGATTTTAGGTGTTTATATGTTTAAAACAGGTTTTTTTTTTGCTAGAAAATAACTTAGAACCCCAAACATTATATATTGTTTTTTTTCTAACATCCTAGAGAATAAAATTGTGGTCATTGCAAAACTTTTTTTCACACCATATTTGCGCAGCGGTCTTCTAAGCGCACTTTTTTTGGAAAAAAATCAATTTTTTGAATAAAAAAATAAGACAACAGTAAAGTTAGACCAATTTTTTTTATATTGTGAAATATAATGTTACGCCAAGTAAATTGATACCCAACATGTCACGCTTCAAAATTGCACCCGCTCCTGGAATGGCATCAAACTTTTACCCTTAAAAATCTCCATAGGCAAACGTTAAAAAAATTCTGCAGGTTGCATGTTTTGCGTTACAGAGGAGGTCTAGGGCTAGAATTATTGTTCTCACTCTACCGGTCGCAGCGATACCTCACATGTGTGGTTTGACCACCGTTTTCATATGCGGGCGCTACTCACATATGCGTTCGCTTCTGCACGCGAGCTTGTCGGGACAGGGCGCTTTAAAAAAAAAAAAAATTCTTATTTATTTTACTTTATTTTAACTATTTTTTCACAGTTTAAAAAAAAAAAATTGGATCACTTTTATTCCTATTACAAGGAATGTAAACATCCCTTGTAATAGAAAAAAGTATGACAGGTCCTCTTAAATATGAGATCTGGGGTCAAAAAGTCCTCAGATCTCATATTTACACTAAAATGTAAAAAAAAAAAAAAAAAAAGTTGTTTAAAAAAAACGACAAAAAAAATATGCCTTTAAGACATATGAGCGGAGCTGACGTTATGATGTCACTTCCGCCGTCCTATGGTATGGAGACGGGTGGGCGCCATCTTAGCTTCACTCGTCTCCATACCAAGGAACAGACAGGTCCCGATCTCCTCCGCCACTACCGACGGCTCCGGTAAGCGGCGGAGGGCGCGAGAGAGTGGCGGGAGGGGGTGACACCTCTCACGCCGCCGACAATGGTGATCTCACAGCGGAGACCACCATTATCGGAAACACGACTATAAAGATGGATACCTCGGTTGTGGCAGCAGCTGCTGCCGTTACCGAGATATCCCTCTTCAAAGTGCGGACGCATATGTACAGGAGCCGGTCGGTAAGTGGTTAAGTATGCTGTCCAGTTCTGGTTAACAGTCCTCAGGAGGGATGTGCTGGAACTGGAGGGAGTCTGGAGAAGGGCCACAAATCTAATAAAGGGACTGGAGGACCTCAGTTACAAGGATTGACTACAAGCATTAAAAGAGAAGTATTTTTTTTATACCTACCCAGGTGCATGCAACATCAGACCAATGCTGCATCTGTCCCCTGGCGTCTCTGCACTGAGAAACGAGCCACCGAAGACCGCCGATGGCTCGGTTCTCTCACCTCCCCAAGCGGAGTGCTGCTGACTGTCAGTCAGCATCTCTTCTGCTCTGCTCCTCCATGCTCGTTGGAGCGATGAGCTGTGGAAGGACAGGGAGCGGCCGTCTGCCATCAGTCAAGGCAGCTGGCGGATCCAGACTTCCTGCCTTGACTTATTGCAGTGACGTCAGCAGAGAGCGGACTTCAGACCTCTCTCCGCTGAAAACGGGTCACAGGAGTGCAAAAAGAATTGCACTCCTACGACCCTTATGAGAAGCCCAGCCTAAAAAGCTCAGGCTGGACTTCTCCTTTTAAACCTATTCTCTCTGGGGAAGAGATGGTAAGAGGAGATATCATAGCAATATACAAATAACTTAATGATGATTCTAGCACAGGGAAAAAAACTTTTCAGTGGCAGGGAGTTTAAAAAGTCATGCAGCCATTCACTGAAACTGGAAGAGATTTTTTTAAGGTTTAACCTTTTATAAGGTTTAACCTTAAACTGCGTAGAGGGTTCTTCACTGTCAGAGTGGTAAGGATGTGGAACTTCCTTCCACAAGAAGTGGTATCAGCAGGGAGTGTCAGTAATTTTGAAAAACTATTAGATGGGCACCTTAAAGATCACAACATATATATGGGATTTATTATTGACATAAACACACACACCCACACAGGTTGAACTAGATGGACTGGTGCCTTTATTCAACCTTACAAACAATGTAACTAAATCCTAAAATAAAAATGTAATATATTTCACCTTACCAGTCCTTATATGTGGTAGCTGCTGTTTTTTTTTTTCAGCAAGCAAAGACAATATCTGTTGATCCTGCCATAAATTTGGTGGCATTGTCACTTCCTTTGAACTGAACTGCAAGCAAAATACATGGTTATCTTTCTTCTGTAAACTACTCTTCCCATGTAATGGAGAATAATAAAGGCAGATATGTTTAACAGTCCAGTGACAACCATGGGTATCTTCATAGATACAATGGAGAAGCTTTGCAGGGGCAGGAAGTATGTTATTCACATAGCTAGCAGGTAAAATTAAATAAATAAAATCCTGAAAATAAAGAAAACCAATGCAGTCACCACATTTAAGGCCTAATAAGCTGTAATATATTATTATTTTGTTTCCTGGGTATAAATAAACTTTAGGTAAGGTCAGCCAATGGTACAATAGCCTAACAGTTAGAGTTGACAGCCTGCAAAACTGGAATTATATGTTATTATTTTATTGCATATTATTGAACATTGTTGTAAAACTAGGCATCATTCTAACTGTCTCACGACATCTACACTCAAGAATACCCATGCTTCACTTTTCAAAATCAGTTTGATCTTTGTAAACCACCAGTAATCAAATAAATTACAAAGCTGTCCAAAATGGTTCACTGATCTTTAATTACAAGGTGGGATTTAGATTCACAGGAGCTAGAACGGGCTTAATAAGTCCATCAGTGATTAATGGCACGATCTAATTTGATATATTAAATTCAAATCATGTTAGTTTTCTCTTCCAAACATCCCTTCAAATCCAATTTCTACATGTGCATCCATTCCCACAGCACACATGCATACCAATAAATGGGAAGAAACGGCATGGGAAAGTTTTCTCCACTCATCTTACTTTTTTTAAATAAATTCTATTATCTTATAAATTACCTATTTAAGAAAAAAAATAAATCAAACAATAGCTTAAATGAAATACAAGTGTAATTATTTCACCTCTGACACCAATATATATTACAATTACCATGACTGTGATGTTGCCAGAATGAAGATCACAGTGTGGTACAGTACAGATATGCCCTCAGGGAGTAGACAGCAGGCTTCAGATCTTTTAAAACTGACAATGTCTGAAGTGTGAAGCTTTTATGAAAACATGACATGATGCTACTTACTTCATATCATCTGTCTGATATATTGCAGGCATTTAAATAACAGTGGAAGCTAAAGCTACCATTATGTGAGCATTCCATGTAGTAGTCTAGACAGAAAGACCGCTATGAAAGTAAGAATGCTATTTGATGGGGTATGAAAAATATGAAAAATATTCCTATTGTTAAGCTGCGCAATAATAGGGAATATTTGAAGAAAAACTCCAGGCAGATATAAAAGACAAAAACTAGTGCAGTTCTGTAATTATTAATACATCATTAAATGTATCTTTCAAATACAAGTAGTGAATTTGACCTGGTATCAGGCTCTTGATGTTCCGGTACAGCAGAGCTAGAGTGTAAACGAAGAAGCAGTTCAAAGAGCCAATTAGTTTATGTGCTGACAATGGGCATGTTGATAGAAAGAGAAAGCAGAGTGATGGAGAGATGAGTGCATCACTGCACTGCTACTACTCCAGGATGACATGGGCTCAGAGGAAGTGTGTTGAATAATGCTGGCAATCAGATTAAAGATATCTAGTTTCAGAATAAAAAGTACTGCAGGGGAAATCTCTAGATAGAAGGTTAATATGTAGGTAAAAGCTTGTTCTGTTTTACCTTTTAATAGGCTATTCATTTTTATTTTGTTATTTTTGGCTGGTTGTGCTTCATTAATCTACCGAGCAAAACGTATAGTTTGTTGGGATCACTTCTAGTAAACACTGTCAAAATCTTAATATGCATTTAAACAGGTGTCATCAGGCTTCATGGCTGATGGCAGTCCCCAAGAGCCAGTTTCTACGGTTAAGGCGCAACAATTTAAAATCATGCTTTTTGGAAAAAGGGTATGATGGAGAGAGTCTGGACCAGATGATCAGGGATGTAGCCTCTGTTGATAGAAACATGCTTTTAGGTGGAGCAGGTAGAGCTAACAGACATGTTGAGTCCTTTGGTTGGTCTTTAGTGATGGGATATTAGGACCCCTTTTACCAGAACAACCTCACATTATTTATAAAAGGAGTAGCATCATAAAGAAGTATAGCCAAAGCTCCTTCTCCTGTGTACTTGTCACGTACCTGGTAGGTGGAGCCCGGAATGCAGAGAACGGCCTCTCGTATGCCTCCAACTTAAGAACCCCTGAAGGTGTGAACAGGGACTCGAAAGTACAGAGGGGCACAAGTGCCTGACTGGAACACTGAAGTAGAAGGCAGGATCCTGTAGTCAGCAGGTAGTCCTGTAGTAGGTTACAGACAGCAGGGAGGTGCACTGTAGTACTGTAGCAGGGTGCAGGTAACAGGGAGGTGCACTGTAGTCCCGTAGCCAGATGAAGACAGCAGGGAGGTGCACTGTAGTCCTGTAGCAGGTTGCAGACAGCAGGAAGGTGCACTGTAGTACTGTAGCAGGATGCGGATAGCAGGGAGGTGCACTGTAGTCCTGTAGCCAGTTGCAGACAGCAGGGAGGTGCACTGTAGTACTGTAGCAGGATGCGGATAGCAGGGAGGTGCACTGTAGTCCTGTAGCAGGTTGCAGACAGCAGGGAGGTGCACTGTAGTACTCTAGCAGGATGCAGATAGCAGGGAGGTGCACCGTAGTCCTGTAGCAGGTTGCAGACAGCAGGGAGGTGCAGACAAGTCGGGTCAAGGTACTGGCGGGCAGATCAGGTACAGAAGGGCAAACCAAAAGAATAGTCAGAGTCCAAGCCAAGATCGGGGCGGGCAGCAAGCAGGTAAGTCAGGAACAAGCCAAGTAAGTACTGGATACAGGAAAACTGGTAACAAGGTAGCAGGGGTCTCAGGAAACGCTGTAGACCGGACAGCAAGGCAGCATTGGAACAGTCTTCTTTAAATAGCCTATCTTTGGCGCCAAGTGGCGCTATCGCGCATGCGCGTACGCCCGTTAACGCTATTGGCGCTATTGCGCATGCGCGTACGTTTATTAGCACTATTAGCGCTATTGGCGCTATTGCGCATGCGCGAGCGCCGGATGGCGCTTCTATGCACAGGCATTCGTTTAACCCTCAATCTGCTGGGATAACTGCAAGAGGGCTTTTCCTGACAGTACTTCTCCTGTGGATCACAGGAGTACAGTTCATTTTGCACTCCTGTGACCCATTTTCAGCCAACAGCGGGCTAAAGCCTGCTGTCTGCTGATGTCACAGAACCAGTCCAGCCTGAGGAAAAATTGCGATCATATGGTCGGGAATCCCCCAGGAGCCTGGACCGTCAACCTGGATCAGTCTCTCAGTGAGCTGCTGAGAGCCTGAGTCAGCCGCTCCCGCCGCCTCCACAGCTCAGCTCTCCAGTGAGCATGGGGACAGAGCAGAGAGCTGAAGACAGTCACGGCTCTCTGCTCAGAGTGGGGGAAAGAACTGAGCAATTAAACCACCACTTTTTTCTCAGCCCTATAGATGGCAGGGTATAGATGCAGCATTGTACCTGTTTTAGCCTTCCAATGCCGCTTACTGCGATAGCCAGCTATAAATGAGAGTGGTCGCAGGCTTTTGTTATCACATGTGTGTTTGTATTGGTCCAGCAGCGCACCAACACCTTTGCAGCCATTGCGCTATTGCTGGGTGTTTGGTGTGCTCCTGTACCTTTAACGAGGGGTGGGCTCCCCTTCAGTCCACCTGCTCTCATTTATCCATTAAAATGCATGTGCCTCCACTGTGCGGACACTCATAGTTTAGTGTTAGGACCACAGATAGAAGGGTGCCATGACGTGGCTCTGTGGCTGCAAATGCGTGCGGACTAAACCCCTGTTTTTAACGCGAACTGTTAGACAGGTCAATTTGGTTATCTGCAAGCTGGTGGTAAGTAGGCTTTGATTTTTTCCTGGGCATTCCCCAGACTTTGTTGGTATCCACTTAGATAAGTACAATTAAAAAAAAAGTGCCATTGTTAAAGTATAACTAAGGGCAAAACTTTTTTTTGTTTTGGATAGAGGGGAGAAGGATTAAAATGCTTGTCAGTTTTTATTGCTGTTGGTGCCCCCATTAGGGATATTCAACCTCTCTATTTGTCCTATTTACCATTATCATTGAAAGTAAATGAAAATCTCCAATTTTGGGTTGTCCCTAGAAAAGTAAAGAGGGGAATTCTTCCAATGGGAAAACTAGTTCTGGTGACTTTGGGGTCCCCAAGAAATTCCCTTCATTTGTGAGGATTTCCTCTCACTTCCTGTTTGGCTATGAGACAGGAAGTGAAGGGAAATCTCTGTGATGGGACACAGATGGTGAAATAAAACCTGAGAGGGGTTATAACCTTCCAATACTAAAAAAGTTGTGCCTATAGTTTTACTAAGACATAGGACTGCCCCTAATGTGGTCGATTGACCTATTAGACCTAGGTTTTTTCAAGATTTGACACAATTTTTATTCCTTGTTGCAAGTTTGTCCTCTGAATTCATTTAAAGATAGGGCAATTGGATGTTTCCGTTCTCAACACCCCCCTAGGGAGTACAATATTAACTTGTTTATTATGTGTTCCACCAAGAATGTAGTTTATATGCTCCAGTGCCCCTGTGACAAACAATATGTGGGCTGTACTACTAGATCTTTGCAAGTACAACTTGGCGAGCATATGGAGAACATTAGATGTGGGTTTTCAGGGCATAGTGTGTCCAAACACTATGCCAAATATCATAATATAAACCCCTCTTTTTGGCAATAGATATTCCCCACTGGAGGGGTTGCCATGTGAGACATGAAATCTCTTGGATGGAAACCCGACGGATATACAATTTTAAGATATTCACCCCATTCTGGCTTAATATCGAATGGGATGTGAATTATTTTGTTAATAATAGTCATTTTTTTGGATGAGGTATAGGGTCTTTTCTGGTGAAGTATTAGGGTCTTGAATTATGGGTATTCATTGTCCATATATATTTTTGTAAGATAGTTCTCATTTATATGGTACTAATTGTGATTTTTGGATTTGAGAATTTCCATCCACATTGTGTATTTTTTTCTATATTTTTTGTAATTTAATTTTTCTATGTATTATTTTTTAGTAAAAAGTCCTTCTGGATGATAGTTTTTGTATGTACATGTTGCATATGATTTTTAAATACTTTTTTTGCCAGCCATTGTTTTTTCATTATATACATACTTTTTAAAGGAGTTGCAAAGACAGAAGGCTTTTTATCTTAATGCATTCTATGCATTAAGATAAAAAGCCTTCTGTGTGTAGCAGCTGCCCGGCATCCCCTAATACTTACCTGAGCCTCCTCTCTGTCCAGCGATGTCCATGAATCCCTCGGCCATCCGTGACTTCAGTTAGTTCAGTTAGCCAATCAGGGGAGAGAGGGGGCGGGGCTGAATGGCAGCTCCGTGTCTGAATGGACACACAGAGTTGCAGCTCGGCTCGGGTGCTCCCATAACTTGTGCTGTGGGGGCACTCGGCAGGAGAGAGGGGCCAGGAGCAGCAAAGAGGCACCCAAGAAGAGGAGGATCCAGGCTGCTCTGTGCAAAAACAACTGCACAGAGCAGGTAAGTATAACATGTTTGTTATTTATTTTTTATTTTTTTCAACCAGACTTCACAATCACTTTAACCTTTTTGTTATTTTTTTTTCCCCAT
This sequence comes from Lithobates clamitans, assembly GCA_037952925.1. Classification (NCBI taxonomy): domain Eukaryota; kingdom Metazoa; phylum Chordata; class Amphibia; order Anura; family Ranidae; genus Lithobates; species Lithobates clamitans. The sequence continues at coordinate 11,003,012 of JBBGZY010000081.1, forward strand.
AAGATGGAGCTTTTTTGTCATATGTGCTAGTGTCTTGTATTCTATTTCCTGTCAGCCACTGATGCAGAGGGAATTCATGTTCCATGCATGCTATATTTAAGTCCTCTGTGTAGTGTGCGTCAAGCCATGCTCCTGACGACGTCAAACATATGATGAAAAGCAAAGGGTGGTGCCTAACGTGACATCATCATGCACAGCGGCCGCGGATGGAAGGATTGAGTGGTGGATTAAACTGTGCTGCAGCTTTACAGAGATACCAGTGTTGCCAGTTTGTTACTAATTCAGCGTTAGTGCACTACTTATAATTTAATAAATACCTATTTTAATTGATATACTGCATTATGAGGTTTGGTTTCTTTTCATATCCTATTACTATATGAGCAGAGCGGGATTAGAAGGCTGAAGTACACCATCCCTTGTGGGCAATTCTAGGGATTTATCCCTCAAGCGTTTCTAGCCACTCAGTAGTATGAGGGCCATGGTGGTCTGGTAAGCATTTAATTTATCTCTGTCCCTTTTGGAAACCTTGGGGCTTTTCTAGGGAATGGAATCACTTCTTGCACTTTGCGGATGTTTTTGAGCACAAGAGCACTTGTATTTATGGACTTTTATATTGTTTGATTTTGTTACCATATTTGGATTATTATTGTTGTTTATGTGATTGTTTAATTTTATTTTGTTGATAGCGCTGCTTATTATGTATTGCCATTTATGTTAGGTTTTGCATGTGCTGGCTGCTTCTTTATGAGCCTATTAATCTGAGCGTGGAACATTTATATGTATATGATTTAATCCATCCCATTTAAGCATGTCATTTTTAGTACTTTAAAGCAGTATTGAACTCAAAAGCAAAATTTTTGTTATATTTCAGTTTACCAATTCTTAGATGTAATGGCTGCATTAGTTTTCTTTTTTAGACTTTCTGTCATTTTCACCTGCTGATCCTGCCAGTAAGCATGTATTTTTTAAACAGAACAAGCTGTCCAGGCAATGTAGCAGGGGTGCTTACAATGGTTAGCTCTTATTTCTGAAAAACCTTTATCCCAAAAGGAACAAAACTGTTGCTGTAACTACTTAAATAGTGTTAGCTGGAGTTTGGCTTCAATTTGTTAGTGTATCTAAGGCCGGCCATGGATGGAGCGAATTTCTTTCCTGCTACCACGGGTTACAGGAAAGAAATTTGCTCAATTCCCCCATCAACACAGATAGTGTTGATGCAGGAATCCCTCTTGCCAGGTCATTAACTTCTCCTGGGGTAAGCCGTCCCCGCCGGGAGAAGACAGTGATTATTGCTATTACAGCCGCTGGAGATAATTGCGGGTAAAACCCGGCAAGCTGGTTTTACCCAAGTTGATCAACTTGGTACATTCAGTCTTCCCATACACAGTTCTGCTGAGCAGGCCGAGATACGAACAGTATATGGCCTGCCTTAGACCCCATACACACTATTAGATTTTCTGCAGATTTTTGTCTTCAGATTTACCAAAACCATATAATATGAGGTCAAACCTTAAAGTGGTGTTCCACCTCAAAAAAAAAAAAAAATTGCATAAATGTGCCTAAAAAAAAAATGTGGAATTTTTTTTTTTTTTACTCACCTCTAAATGGCTGTTGCTAGGGGGTCCCTCGTAGTCTGCCTCCTTCAGGGCTGGTGACATCACTTCCCCTCGGCACAGGAAGGGCTCAGCTCTGCCCCCTCCCTTTTGTCCATCATATGGGACACGTGACAGGTCCCATATGATTGCACGGCCAATCACAGCGCGCAGCACTGCTCGCGCATGTGCAGTGGGTGCCCAGCTGTGAAGCCACAGCCGAGTGCCCACAGTTGCAATGCCGGCGCCGCTGAACGGTGGGGGAGGCGAGTGGGGATTCCGATCCCCCGCATCGCTGGACCCTGGGACAGATAAGTGTCCGATTATTAAAAGTCAGCAGCTGTAGTATTTGTAGCTGCTGACTTTTAATATTTTTTTTTAGTGGGAACTCCTTTTTAAGAGTTTCAATTTGTGTGTAATCTGTCAGGCCCTTGCACCACGTGGTTTTGGTAAATCTGAAGATCACCAGGTAAAAACAGGGGAAAACATGAAAACTAATATATCCACCACATCTAAGGATTGGTAAGCTGCAATATATAAAATTTTTGGTTATGGTTTTACTTCCACTTTAAGCTGGAAAACTTGCAAAAGAGTGTATATAGCACATCTTATGTATTTTAAGAAATGGTACAATACGCTCTATCCAAACCAAGTCAAATGTTGCTCTAATTGTGATCATAAGTTCCAAAAAGCTTGCCTATTTCACCAAACCCAGTCCTGTTTCGAAGTCTAAACAGACTAAAAGAACTAAAAGGGGAAAACTAGAACAGATAATAATGGAAGTGTTTTGTATTTATCAACCAATAACTTTACAGCTGTCATTTTTTCCTGTGCAGTAGAAAAAAAAAACAGACTGGCTGCTGATGGCAAAGTTTTGATATATGAGACCCTGTGACTTGTACGCACATAGAGATTACAGAGTGACAGTAATCCACTGTCATTTTTCTTGAGCATGTAAGAAAATGAAAGTTATATGAAAGGTAAATGTGATCCATCACTATGTATAAAAATTTGAATGCATTGCTACATTAAGCAGTATATTTTTTTTTATGCAAAGAATGCTAATGTGGACATTTTTCATTTTATTTCTGATAAATACTTTCAGATTCCATGGTTGTTGCTGCTAGACTGTGTTGATTAGCATGTCATCCTCTCTGAATACTCTTTTTCTCTCTAACTAGCAATGCAGTAAAAGATAGGAAGTGTTGTGCTCCATCATGATTTCACAGAAACAGCTGTGATAAACAGGATGCCCCCCTCTATACCCCTGGCATGTTTTGTGGCTGTTGTATTGAAGGAGATTTGATGGTCCTGCGGTAATGCCGTATGCTTATAAATGACAGCTGAGATGGTGGTCTTTAGTCATTTTCCAGGCCAAGATACTTTGTTGCTCCAGGCATCCCATTGTTAATGCTGTGGTTTCATGCAAGGCACATGTACTGTGATGATTAAACTTCAGCTCTAGGAAAAGGTCTCCTGATCTGGTGTGGATGCTGATTATAAAGCAAATTAACAGAATGTATGTTATATATTATGCTGGGTCACTAGATCAGGGCACATCTGTTAAGTTCCACCTGGCATGGGATCTTGGGGTTTCAGATAATTATGCTTAACCTCTGTATTCATTTGTTACTTCAATTTGCCATCTGTGAATGGTATATCTTTCTTATGTGTAAGCTTTTGTGTGTGGATTGCTCTAATTCTAGCACTAAGATAGCATTTTGGCTATTTAATGATGTTTTTTGCATTTTCTAATCTAAAAAAAACCTCCAAATATTTTAAAACGAAATCACATAGAGTATATTTTATATGTTATGCTTTATTTTTTACATCCAAAACACAAGAGAAGGCATGGCTTTAAATGCAAGTCTATGCCTGTTTAATCTGAGTTATGCATTGGCATAAAATAGATACTGGGGTTGATTTACTAAAACTGGAGGGTACACAATCTAGAGCAGCTCTGAATAGTAACCAATTAGCTTCCATAAAGCGAACGTTAGATGCTAAGGCTCGGTTCACACTGGGGCGACTTGTCAGGCGACCTAGTCGCCTGACAAGTCGCCTCCCGTTCTGTGCTATGGAACCGTTCTAATCGGAGCGACGCAAGTCGCTCCGACTTAGAAAAAGGTTCCTGTATTACTTTGGGGGCGACTTGGGGCGACTTGCATAGACTTCTATGCAGAAGTCGTCTCGCAAGTCGCCCCGGCAGTCGTTTGCAGGTCGCCTCGCTGAGGCGACCTGCAAGTCGTGCCGCCCATGTGTGAACCGGGCTTGAGTGTCTACCATGCACAGTTGCACCAAATTCTGAATATTCCAGTTTTAGTAAATCTCCCCCACTGCATACTTTATACTGTCCAACTTCATATTTTCTTGGAATTACAAATTGTAACTTTTCAGCAGTTTTTCAGATTCTACACCCATTATGAAGGTCTTTATTATTTTTTTTTTCTTCAACTAAATTTTCACCTGAAAATGAAATTTATCCCCATATTCCTCCTCCCTCCAGCCTGCAGCTCAATATCGGTTTTGTTTGGTGATGGCAGGAACATGGGAAAACGAATCCCTTTATTTAATGATACCCACTCCTACTTCCCCGTTCTTTGCCTAGGTGAGGAATGGGATGATGTCACCTTGGCCTGACCCTCAGAACCCTGTTACACATAGAGGCCCTGATCCCCCATGCTGCCAGTGTAGTGGTCCGTACATTGCAATATACAGCCCTAGAGTGAGTATCTATCATAATTTTCATAATAGCAAGTGCTTCTTGGCCAGTGCAGCCACTTGACTGTTCTGACCAATGTGCATTCACTGTTATGATGGATTCTCACTCTGGGGCTGTGCATTGCAGTGTACAGATCACTACTCTGGAAGGATGGGGCATCCTGGCAGCTTGGAGGGGTGGCTAGGATATTAAGAGTTTGTTTACCTTTTAAATTTTAATGGAAAGGTGAACTTGACCCTTTAAATATATTGCAGCTTACCATTCTTTAGAAGATAAAATACAGCATGGGGAGGAGGGGGGGCTGCTTGGGGGGGGGGTTGAATGACTGTGGAACCGGAAATGGAGCTTTAAATACAAAAATTGAACTGTAATTGATCTTAACGACACCCTTTTGCCACATTAATAATGTCAACAAAAATCTTCCTCTAAAATTATTATTTATCCATTTATTGTATTTTAGGCATGTTATTATCCGTATAAGCTCCCTTGTGTAGACATCCGAAAGTCTTGATAATGCTGCTGAGGGTCACCATCTTGGGTGTGGTGTCAGCAGTCCCAGCAGACTCAGATCTGTCACTCAGTTGATGCTCTATAGCAAGGGTCAACAAACATTCTAAACAAGGAGCCAGTTTGTAGTCCTTCAGACTTTAGGGAGGGCCAGACTATGGCCAGCGGGAGTTGGAATTTTTCTGGCATTAGTGGTAGTAAACATCGCCACATTTGATATTAGGGGAAGGAATAGTACCCCATCCTTGGGAGGAATAGCTCCCCATTGTTAGTGTCAGTGTCATTGTTGATGTCAGTTGGCAGAATAGTGTCTTGTATCAGTAGAAGGAATAGTGCCCCAAGGGTCAAGTAAAGGCAAGCAAAGGGTTGCATCCGGTAAGTAAGCATCCGGTAAGTAAGAATTTAAAACACATGCAATGTCTGTACGTCCACTTTTATTTTTTTACTTTGGAGACAGGGTCTTTTTAAGTTTAGACATCTAAAGAAAGAAAACCACTGTAAGTCTATTGGAAATAATGGGGCTTTTACTACTGTTGTAAAACAAGCAGCAAACTACATATAAAATACATGCAGTATATCAGTCCTTTAATCCAAGTCTTGTAGGATTTTCCAAACTCTATTTCTTAGTACCTGGAAATAATTTCTCTGATTGAGCATTTTCTATTGTGTTTGCTGTTTGAGAAACCAGACATTGGTGATAAAGGTTTTCAGCTTGTTTGCTGGTTACTAATACTTTGTCTCTTCCCTTATTTTTTATAAATCACTTTCACATTTATTTGAATAATAATGTTCTTAAAAAGGAAAAAAGGAAAAGTAATGCAGGCACTAGATCTAAGAACCAGTAAGCTTTTATATGTTCCATTTTCGTTTTTGTGTTTAGATGCACTTTAAAACTAAATGCAGTAGGCTAATTCACATAGTTGCAGGATTGCTGTACTGTTTGTTTCCCATTTGTTTTTCTACAGAAGGATAACTTGAAGAACTTTGTAAGTACACGTATGCCAATAGGATGGCTGCCCTGCCTTGTAAGTTTTCCCAAGATTTCCAGTGTAGCTACCCTGATGTGCATGCTCCCACTTGGCACCATATCTTTACGTGAAGAAACTCCATGCATGGACTTAAACAGACAGCACTACCACAAGCCGTTCTCAGTCTTCTGTGAATAGACACCCAGTGTTACTCAACACAGCAGACTGCGGACTCTGCTGTGAATGCAGGACCACAATCACCATGGCACCCTCATTTATTGTGTACTGGAGCAGAGAGAAGAGCTGAAGTTATTACTGCCTCATTAAGGGCCATCCAGAGAAGAGGTGAAGAGGAAGAGAAGGACCCTGTGGCATAATTTGACTGGCCTGAAGACTTTGTAAAATATAAATATATACATACATACTGTATATAAAATTCTATAAAATTTAGGGGACTGTAGGGAGGAGAGTGTGGAGCCTAGACTTGGGCTTTAAATACCAAAATTTAAACTGTAGTTAGGCTGTACCGTTTTTGCCAGACTTTAATTTCAACAAAAATCTTCCCATGAGTTTATATGTGCATAACATATTTTATGCAGGTTATTTACCTTCAAAAACCTTGCTTGTGTAGAGGGCTGTGCTAGGGAACTGATTGCCCTGCAGTAGTCAATTTTTCTAGCAACTTCAAAGGCACATTGTACGTAAATCATTTTTTTTTTTTTATGGATAGGAAAAACACTGCATGCATTACAAATACTAGATTGGTTTTACCTGCATTGTTTTAAAGTTAGTGACAAGCTCTCTTTAACCTTTTGAAGTTTAAAACCAACTAAGCTTATTTAAAATCATGGGACCTTTTAGTGTTTTTTATTACCACTGTTGTAAAATTAGCAGCAAATACACATAAAATACATATATTAGCTCTGTTATTTAACCCAAGTCTTTCATTCATCGCTTTGTGAATTGTCATGATCCCAAATAGATACTTTCTCTTTATACTTTGCACTTTTGTATTTCCTGGTACATGGCAACATTTTCTCTAATTGAACATTTTCTATTGTTTTTGCGTTTGAGAAACCAGCCATTGGTGATCAAAGATTGCAGCTTTTTGTTGGCTATTATTACTTTTTTTCTAAAATTGCTTTCAGTTTTCTCCAAATAATAATGTTGTAAAGGCCACTAATAAAGATATGTACTGTATTTGAAATGTCATGAACGTTAGCCCCTACATTATCTTTAATGGCAAAAAAAAGATTCACCTGAAATATAAAAATGTTTAGTTGCAAAGTAGTAACTTCACTAACAACGCCAACATTCTCTGCCCACCAAACTGTGCTAGGTACAGTATATTAATTATAATTCTGAATATGTGGTTTATTTGGTAGAGTGCAGGACATGCAAACTCCAGTATGTGGGGTGTGCTATATGCCCCCTCAGGGTCACGATAGCCAAATATTATGACACAAACAATTCAAATGCTAAAAATATTTTAAATGTGTCACGCTACTTTAAGGAAAAACATAATGGTACTATGAATTCTTTTTCTTTTTTCGGCATATAAAAAGTTAATAGATCTGCCAGGGGGGGACATACATCGCACCTTACTGCAGCGAGAGAACTGGTGGATACACACCTTGGACAACAAGGCTCCTTCCAGTCTGAACCATAGCTGGGACCTGGACTTATTGTTGAAATAATGTTCTGTTGGGAAAATTATGTTTAAGGCCGGGTTCACATATGTGCGGCCACGGTTTCCAGCATGGGGTCAGGTGCGTTTACGTTCACCGGTTCAGGGTGTGATTCAGGTTCAAATTTTTGCCTGGCATCGCACCTTTACCAGACCCAAAAACACACAGGACCCTTTTGAAAATCGCACAGCAGCCGCCCCAGGCCTGTGTGAACCAGCTCGATTTAGAGTGGGTCACACTCGCATGTCATGTGAATTGGATGCAGTGAAAACCGCATCCAATTCGCACATATGTGAACCTGGCCTAAATCTTTATATACAGTATTTGAAATGTATCAGTGTATATGTCCACCATCATTGGTTAAGTGCTTTCCTCTTCCCATTTGTCATTTTACTGATGATTTTAATTATTGGGCTCCATCTCCTTAATTGGTTGGGCAGTAGATGCTGGAACCCATATAAGTTGTGTTTATTTTGTGTTTATTATGCCATGGGTAAGGCCACAGTGGTTGTAACGCGTTAGCATTGTTATACTGGATGCACTTGTGTAACCAATAAAGATTTTCAATGTTTGAGTCCACCGAATTTTACGGCTTATAGCTATCAATGTTAAAACTGTTTAAGTTTACCTTGGAAGAAACCAAACCATATAGAAACAGTAAAAAAAAAGTCTGTTCCATTATATTCAATAGTATGTCAGAGGGGAGTGGAGACAGTTGCTAAAGCTGTTCACCACTAGGAGAATAGCTCCTAATAGCTCCTAATGATCCCAGTCCGGTCCCAATGGAACCTCCCAATGTGGACAATGCCACGCTGCTCTTGGGTACTTGAGGACACCACATATCAATTACCTAATGGGGAAATTGTTTCTCTACGTACCCCCACCAATTGTGGCACAATGGGGGTAATATATTTAATGATTTGTAAGTTTAATGCCTTTTATGTGGGCACCGACAAAGGATCGGAGATCACCTGTATTATTCCACGAATGGCAAATTGACAACAGTCAGCCGTCATATTGTACTATATCATAGATTTGATTCAACAGCAGTCAAAATTCTGGTCCTCGAGGCGGTCACTCGCAGCCCAAGGGGGGGAGATTTGGAAAAGACCATCTTACAACATGAGACTATGTGGATCGAATGGCCGAATGCCACTATTCCTCCAGGTTTAAATGAGATGCTATAATATAAATCTTTTTTATGAGTTCTGGTGATCTCCCTCTGGGTTGGTGTAGCATTGCCCAACATTGGTCCTGTGTATGTCACCAGTCCTGATCTATTTATGTACTTTTATGCCCTGTACACACGGTCGGACTTTCCGATGGACTATGTGTGATCGGAGCTTGTTGTCGGAAATTTCGACCGTGTGTGGGCTCCATCAGACTTTTTCCATCGGAATTTCCAACACACAAAGTTTGAGAGCAGGCTATAAAATTTTCCAACAACAACATCCGTTCACATAAATTCCGACCGTGTGTGGACAATTCAGACACACAAAGTGCCACGCATGCTCAGAATTAGGGATGAGCTTCGTGTTCGAGTCGAGCGCACGTTCGACTCGAACATCGCGTGTTTGGTCGTTCGCCGAATTGCGAAAGTTATAGGCCGTTCGCGACAAATTCTAGTAGCGCGTCACGGCCCATAATTCACTGTGGTATCGCAGTGCATTGCTGGCTGATTATTGGCCAAGTATGCACTATGACCCGCATGCTTGGCCAATCACAGCGCTGTCTGTACAGAGAGCCGTAATTGGCCAAAGCCAGTGTGGCAGCCTCTTCCCTCGGCTCAATGGCATCAGTCACTCCTTCCCTAGCCCCACCATGTCCTCCTGAGGAGTCCCCCGAACTGTTTGACCACATTGTTGGGTACATGCTCCAGGAGGATGCCCAGCGTTTTGAAGGCTCAGATGAGCCCAGACAGAGGGGATGCCCAAGAAGGACAGCAATCTGGCAGTCATGTTCCCCCTGCTGCAGCATACTGCCAGGTTTGCTCCAGTGATGAGGAGGGAGGGGATGATGAGGTCACTGACTCCACGTGGGTGCCTGATATGAGAGAGGAGGAGGAGGAGGAGGCACATCACCAACGAGGCAGGATGCCCTCCAGGGGCCAGCCTAAGGGCAGCACATTGACTGCATCACACTGCAGAGATCCGCATGTGCAGGGCGCTGCTGTCTCTGCGCGTTATTCCAAAACTTCTTTGGTGTGAGCCTTTTTTTGAGACGAGTGCATCAGATCGCACCACTGCTATTTGCAACATATGTCTCAAGCGTATCTCGTGTGGCCAAAACATCTCCCGCTTGGGCACCACATGCTTGACCAGACATATGTTGACCTGCCATGCAGTTCGTTAGCAAGCGTACCTAAAAGACCCACACCAAACAACAAAGAGGACCTCTCCTTGCGCCTCATCAGCTGGGATCTCCAACCCCGCTATACCTTCAGTCCTCTGTGAGACCTGCACTGAGAGGAATGAAGGTGTAGAATTAGGTGTGTCACAGCCAAGTACTTGCGGGCAATCTGCTATCGGTACACCAACGTCAGATTGTACCAGGCAAATTTCCCTGCCCCATCTGCTGCACAGCAGAAAGAAGTTCGCTCCCAGCCATCCACATGCCCAGCAGTTGAATGCTAGCTTGGCAAAATTGCTAGCACTTCAATTGCTGCCTTTGCAGTTGGTAGACTCTGCCCCCTTCCGTGAGTTTGTGGAATGTGCGGTTCCTCAGTGGCAAGTTCCCAAACGCCACTTTTTCTCACGGAAGGCAATTCCAGCTCGCTACTGGCATGTGAAAGGCAAAGTCTTGGCCTCGCTGGACAGGGCGGTCAGCGGTAAGGTGCATATTACCGCTGACTCATGGTCCAGCAGGAATGGACAAGGACGTTACCTAAGTTTCACAGCGCATTGGGTGACTCTGCTGGCCGCTGGGAAGGATGCAGGACAAGGTGCAGTAGGTTTGGAGGTTGTTCTGCCACCACGCCTCCAAAATGCCACTACTGGTGATTCTGACACACCTCTCTCCTCCACCCCCTCCTCTTCTTCTTCCTCCATGGCCTCTTCCTGTGCTTTGTCCTCAGAACCAGCAGTGCTCCATAGGCGTTCAAGGGGCTACGCAAGTACGCAGGCCAAAAGATGCCATGCGGTGCTTGAGCTGGTGTGCTTGGGGGACAGGAGCCACACTGGGGTGGAGATTCTGTCAGATCTGCAGGGGCAGGTTCAGAGGTGGTTGACGCCATGCCAACTTAAGGCAGGAATGGTGGTTTGCGACAATAGCACCAACCTCCTCTCCGCCCTCCGACAGGGACAACTGACCCATGTGCCCTGTTTGGCTCACGTCCTCAACTTGGTGGTGCAGCGGTTCTTGGGCAGGTACCCGGGCTTACAGGATGTCCTGAGGCAGGCCAGGAAAGTCTGTGTGCATTTCCGCCAGTCATATAATGCCAGTGCTCGGCTGGCAGACCTCCAAAAGGAATTTAACCTGCCCAAGAACCGCCTAAACTGTGACATGCCCACCAGGTGGAACTCAACGTTGGCCATGCTGCAGCGGCTGCACACGGCCCAATTTTTCAGCCCCTGTCTAACAGGGGCGTGTAATTACAATTTGTGGTGCAATTCTTTGCAGCAGGGTTCATTCCTGTGCTCCAACTAGAGTATCTGTGAGGGGTTGCAGTGTTGTGGCACCAGCACCAATGCCTAAGGCCCAATTTTTCAGCCCCTGTTTAACAGGGGCGTGCAATTACAATTTTTGGTGCAATTCTTTGCAGCAGGGCTCGTTCCTGCGCTCCAACTAGAGTATCTGTGAGGGGTTGTAGTGTTGTGGCACCAGCACCAGTGCCTAAGGCCCAATTTTTCAGCCCCTGTTTAACAGGGGCGTGTAATTACAATTTTTGATACAATTCTTTGCAGCAGGGCTTCTTCCTGCCCGCCAATAAGAGTATCTGTGAGGGGTTGCAGTGTTGTGGCACCAGTGCCTAAGGCTCAATTTTTCAGCCCCTGTTTAACAGGGGCATGTAATTACAATTTTTGATGCAATTCTTTGCAGCAGGGCTCATTCCTGCCTCCAACTAGAGTTTTTGTGAGGGGTTGCAGTGTTGTGGCACCAGTACCAGTGCCTAAGGCCCAGTTTTTCAGCCCCTGTTGAACAGGGGCGTGTAATTACAATGTTTGATGCAATTCTTTGCAGCAGGGCTCGTTCCTGCGCTCCAACTAGAGTATCTGTGAAGGGTTGCAGTGTTGTGGCACCAGCACCAGTGCCTAAGGCCCAATTTTTCTGTCCCTGTTCAACAGGGACATGTAATTACAATTCTTGATCTGATATTTCACAGCAGGGCCCGTTCTAGCGCCCACCAAGAGTAACTGTGAGGACTTACAGTGTTGTGGCACCAGCACCACCACCACCAAAGGCCCAATTTTTCTGCCCCTGTTCAACAGGTGCATGTAATTACAATTCTTGATCTAATATTTCACAGCAGGGCCCGTTCCAGCGCCCACCAAGAGTAACTGTGAGGACTTACAGTGTTGTGGCACCAGCATCACCACCATCACCAAAGGCCCAATTTTTCTGCCCCTGTTCAACAGGGGCATGTAATTACAATTCTTGATCTAATACTTCACAGCAGGGCCCTGTGAGTGCTTACAGTGTTGTGGCAACACCAACACCTAAGGCCACAATTTCTGCAGAGTATATAGGGCAGGCCCCTACATTCAAACATCCAACTTACAAACGACTCCTACTTGCAAACAGAAGGAGACAACAGGAAGTGAGATGAAATCTACCCCTAGGAAGGAAAATTCTCTCCTGTAAGAGTTAATATGGGAAAAACATTTCTCCTTTCCACTGATGCTTTATCACCAATCCTTGTTTCACTAAAAACCCCACATTTTCTAAAAACATTTGTCATTGGGACAGAAAGTGAGGTGAAATCTTCTGAAGAGGAGCACAGACAGCAAAACAAATGTTGCAGGGGTGATAACCCTTCCCTATGTTTTCCAAAAAGTTTAAAATAGATTTTTTGGCTGGAGCTAAACATGTTAAAAATGTACCAGTTCAAAATTACAAACAGATTCTACTTAACAACAAACCTACAGTCCCTGTCTTGTTCGCACAGCCTGTATACTGCTGTTCAGAGTATATAGGGCCTGGGGGTCCCGCGCCTTTCCTTTTTTTAATTTGTGTGCAAGGTTCCCCTTAATATCCATACAAGACCCAAAGGGCCTGGTAATGGATTGGGGGGTACCCATGCCGTTTGTCTCACTGATTTTCATCCCTATTACATTAAAGCCGTAAGCAGTTTTAAATGACTTTTATTCCTTTAAAAATGTCATTTTGTTGCAGGGACTGTTCTAAGCACGGGAAACACGCGCCACTTTACAGACATACTATAGACACCCCCCAGGTATGATATTTAAAGGAATATTTCACTTTTTTTTTTTTCACTTTAAGCATCATTAAAATCACTGCTCCCGAAAAAATGTCAGTTTTTAAAACTTTTTTTTGCATTAATACATGTCCCCTGGGACAGGACCCGGGTCCCCAAACCCTTTTTAGGACAATACCATGTAAATTAGCCTTTAAAATTAACACTTTTGATTTCAAACGTTCGAGTCCCATAGACTTCAATGGAATTCTAACGTTCGTGCGAATTTTCGGTCCGTTCGCAGGTTCTGGTGCGAACCGAACCGGGGGGGTGTTCGGCTCATCCCTACCAAGAATAAATTAAGAGATGAAAGCTATTGGCTACTGCTCCATTTATAGTCCTGACGTACGTGTTTTACGTCACCGCGTTCAGAACGATCGGATTTTCCGACAACTTTGTGCGACCATGTGTATGCAAGACAAGTTTGACCCAACATCCGACGGAAAAAATCCATGGATTTTGTTGTCGGAATGTCCGATCAATGTCCGATCGTGTGTACAGGCCATTAGTCTGCCCATTGCCTATTAGAGGTCTTAATCCTGTTATAAATGATCCCATTTTTTGAAATCATGTCTAGTCTTTTATATGTAAAATAAATTTTAAAAAACTCTAAAGTGTATTGTGCTTATCAGTACCGAGTCCATTTTCTTTCCTTCCTAGTGGAGAACAGCTTTAGCAACTGTCTCCACTCTCCCCTTACATACAACATTCGGATGATGGTACCCATTTTTGTCTATTAATTTATTTTCCCATGATGGGACTTTAACCTTAAGGCAAATGCACAGATTTTTTGTATTCAATAGTACAATAGCATGAAAAAGAAATAGATATATAATATACACACTTACTCATCATGGATTCATACATAATATACTGTATGTATAATATCACACACTTCCACATTGACGCAGGTTTATGCTCTGAATATTTTACCTGCTGCATCACTTGAAAAAAAAAAAAAAAAGATTGGCAGAGTTCCCTACCTATAGTTGTGAATGCTGTAATGCGGAGTGAGACACATGGAGCAATGGTTACAGTTCACAATGTACTGATAGCAATGCCTGTGACTGATGTACAATATGTTTTGTGTATTGTTAAAAAGAAAAAAAAAAGCATCATTGGTACTTTCTGGGTGGCTCAGTGGTTTGTTGGTTAGCGTTGCCAATTATAAGCTCAGGATCAGTACTTTTTTGACTAAACTCACTTGGCCTCATTGTGGCTTTGTGGGCTATTGCTTCATATTTGTTGATGGCCCACAAGAGGATGTAGTCTTGATATATATACAATATATATTTTAAACACCATATTTTAAAATTTTGCTAAGCTGTAACCCTCTTCATCTAGGCTTGCCACCTGTCTGGTTTTCTCCTGGACAGTCCGGTTGTTGAATGATGTGTTAGGTTTTTCATCTACCCTAGACCCGGGACACATCATTCACACTGGACTGCACCGATAGTGACATGTAATGTGTCTCCCCTACCTGACGGCAGCCTGGTTCAGCATAGCAAAGTGTCAGTGAATCAAAGCGCCTCCTCCTCCTTATATGCTCTGTATACACACACAGGAGGCGGGGGAGCAGGGATGCGCTGATTGAGGTCTGTGCAAAGTTTTCTATACTGTGTAGATGGACAGGGGGGAGGGGAGAGAGAGGCTAGAAAGGAGGACAACTTAGAAAATATGTGGAGTGATCAGGAAGTTAGGAGGATATGTGCTGGGGAAAGACATGCTAGAAGTGTGGGCTGGATTTGAAATCTGACAACCCCTTCTAGCACTAGCTCTCTCCCTTTCCAAAGAACCCCCAGCACATATCCAACCCCCCTTGCACTAGCCCTCTCCACTCACAAAGCCCCCCCAGCACATGTCCAACCCCCCAAGTGCCCCCAGCACATAATTAACCCCCCCAAGTGCCCCAGGACCCCCATCATCCCCCTTGCACTAGCTCTCTCCTCTCTAAGCATCCCTCCAGCACATATCTGACCCCCCAAGGGCCCCCAGCACATATACACCCCCCCAAGCGCCCTCCAGCACATATCCGACCCCCAGCACATATCTGACCCTCCCACCCCTATCTTGCACTAGCCCTCTCCCCCAAAAGTGCCCCCCAGCACATATCAGACCCCCCATGCTAGCTCTAGCTCTCTCCCAGAGCATCCCCCTAGCACATATCTTACCCCCCTGCTAGCACAAGTCCTCTGCCCTCCTAAAGTGCCCCAGCACATATCCAAGCCCCCCCTTGCTAGCTCTAGCTCTCCTCCCTCCCAAAGCAACCCCCTAGCACATATCTGACACCCCCCCATTACCACAAGTCCTCTCCCCTCCTAAAGCATCCCCCAGCACATATCCAAGCCCCCCACCCCCCCTTGCTAGCTCTGGCTATCCCCCCTCCCAAAGCGACCCCCAGCACACATCCAAAGCCCCCTGTAAGTACTAGCCCTCTCCCCTCCTAAAGACTCCCCCAGCACATATATAACTCCCCCACCCCCCTGCTAGCACTAGCCCTCTCCCCAGGACATAACTGACCCCTGCATTTTGTACATTAAATATTTCTGACTCCTGCATTCCGTGCATACCACTCATAATTCAGCCACGTGCACTGTTTGCAGCACCACTCTATGCGCCACATTACTACCCTCTTTCAGGCCACCAAAGTGTCCCAGCTCTTTTACAATCTTATAGCGTAAACCCTCACCCAAAAAAATGCTGCCGCTAAAGTGTTCAGGTTTGGGTTGAAAATAAGGTGGCAACCCTATCGTTATCAGCACATATAATAGTAACTTTCATCAGCTGTGTATGACTGTTGCTGACCTTCCCCCCAAGATGATGTAGAGTTTTCAGCTTACAGTGTATATTTATTATTATACAGGATTTATATAGCGCCAACAATTTGCGCAGCGCTTTACAACAAGAGGGCAGACAGTACAGTTACAATACAATACAGGAGGAATCAGAGGGCCCTGCTCATTAGAGCTTACAATCCAGTGTAATTTGTACTCCATATTTTTAAACATTTACTAAGCTGTATTTTTTCTCAATTCTATTTCATTTTTGAGGTTTCCTTTTTAATACAGTTAAATACCTATCTTGTAACAGGATAGTTAAAAGAATTTGCTTTCTTGCATTTTCTAATTGGTACAAATGGCAGTTGAAATGCAAGAACATCAAAGTATTCTGCTTCTATAGCAATGATGCATTTATCCCACACTGTGAAATTTGTATTAAAAATTGCTAATAGGCAAAACTCAATTTTGACATCCTGCTCATAGAAGGTCCCAACTATTTAAATATAATGGCAATTTAATTTAGAAAAGTACATATTTTTCTGTGAACAAAATACTGACAATAGCATAAACATGTCTAGGCTTAGTCATAGACTCATTTTGGAAGCCAACTTTAGCTAATCTGCATTTTAGCAACCCACCCAGTTTTAGAAGTGAAGACAAATATGATAACTGGTCAGTCCACTCAAAACAAATATTTTAGTATATATTAAATGTTGGAAAGTGAAGCAATCAACTGAATCATGAGGTGTTTTAAAAGGTTCAGTGCCAAGATCTTTACACTAGCGATTACATTCTTCCTGTTGTAACTTAACTTGCTTTATACTGCGTGTATACAACATAAATACAGTGGAACCTTGGATTACAAGCATAATCCGTTCCAGGAGAATGTCTGTAATCCAAAGCACTCGCATATCAAAGCGAGTTTCCCCATAGAGGTCTATGGAAACTAAGTTAATTTGTTGCGCATCGACTTCTATTGCATACAATACCGCATGTGGCCAGAGGTAGGGGGGTACCGGAGAGCCTCGGAAATACTCGGGGACATTCAATTTTGGAACAAATGGACTTCACTAAACAAAAAATACATACACTGTTAAGCTTAGTACACATTATTAGAAACTCGGACAAACAAGCATTCAATTATTTTCCAAATACAAACAAGAATGCCAATAATGGTACAAACATTCTCGAACAACAGTGTAAGGATTCTCACATATGTAGCTACATTAAAGCGTGAAATCGGAAGTAATGTAATATACGACCCTAAAAAAAAAAAAAAATTAAGAAAATAATAATAATAATAATTATTAAAATCAAACATAGTATTATCAACTTTAGATAATAACCCTTTATTTTTAGTCTTATGCCCCGTACACACGAGCAGAATTTCCACAGAAAAAAGTGTGATGGGAGCTTTTGGTTGGATATTCCGACCATGTGTATGCTCCACCCAACTTTTTCTGTCTGAATTTCCGCCAGCAAAATATTATAAATTTTTCCGGAAAAGGTTATTGACGGAAATTCCATTTGTCTGTATGCAATTCCGACTTGCAAAAAAACACGCATGCTCGGAAACAATTCGACGCATGCTCGGAAGCGTTGCAGTTAATTTTCTCAGCTCGTTGTAGTGTTGTACGTCACCGCGTTCTTGACGGTCAAAAGTTCAGAGAACTTTTGTGTGACTGTGTGTAAGCAAGCCAAGCTTGAGCAGAATTCCGTCAGAAAAACCATCCAAGATTATTCCTATGGAAATTCCGCTCATGTGTACGGGGCATAACAGATAATCTGTATACTGGTAAGCTATATATTGCTATCCACTTATAACTATTACAGAAATTTCACTTTATATTGCTTTTAAAAAATATTTTATTATCCTGTATACAACAATTCTTTTGTGTTCCGAAAATATTTTCTTTGCCATCTTCTTCAAAGTCATACTTTAGTTTACATCATGCATGGCCTTGCTCATTTGATTATCATCGCGCTCATTCGACATCAGCTTTCAAAAGCAGTACACTAACAAACAGAAAACCAAATTATCATTCCGAGTATGGATCATATTTTGTAATGTGTGCTAGGCTTTAGAAATTTGTATATTCGAAAGAAAAAAAAATCCATCTTACTCCATCGAATTTTATCATCACTGTAGTCAAAAATGAACATCAATTTGACCCCACTAATAATTAGAAAAACTAACAAATGTTCTTACAACGTTCTTAAAACAAAAAAATGTTGAACTAAATTCTACTAGTGTATGCCTAGCTTTAGTCTAGAACCATTTATTATACATGGGAAGGTGTTACGGATGGTCACCAACATGATGTGTGGATGATTCTGTGCTGCCCATGGAAATCAAGTCACTCCAAATCATGTCCTTTGCAGCAATTTCATTTCGAGCAGGAAAAAAGGTTAAGTGCAAATTCATGGGAATTTAGGCGTCAATTACTTCCTCATCAAGAAGAAAACAACTGCCTTCTATTGCTTATTTATTTTCAGATATCTCTACAGTGTAGTGCAAGAGACAGAATTCTCTAAATGAAGTTGTAAACAGGTTTAATTTTAATACAGTAATCCCCTAACAGGATTAATTAACACTCATCGAAAAGACTGTGTTCCATGGGCTTTTTTCATTTGTAGAAACAATTTAAATGGATTTGTATTAGCTAAATGAAGGTGATTGCTATTTTGCAAATCACAATGGTATAAATGATTAAATCAAAAAGTAAGTGGTTATAATCGCTCGTTTGATTTTGATTTTTTCAACCGAATAGGAATGCTTAAAGTGGAACTCTTGCCCATTTTTTTTTTCTGCCCTGCCAGAACACACTCAGTGCTGATCGAATGTGGGTCAGATTCTGGTTTTCCAGCATGCCCATTTGAAGAAGCCAGTTGTGAGGCCAACTTTTGTAGAATAGATAACTTTACACATGGGCCGAAAGTTGGACGGTTCTTGCCGAACCGGCCAATTTCAGACGATTTTCATCCCATGTGTACAAGGCTTTACTCTTGCCTCTTTCTTTGGTTACAACAGTTTTTATTACTACAGAAAAAAATTTAACATAAGGCTCAATTCACAAAACAAATGGTCCTACAAAAGAATATAATTTTACTAAAGACCTACGTCCGCAGAAAGACCACCAGCACATCACACCCCACAGTTAGCTAGGAGCCAGTGGATAGAACAAAAGCCCCCAGAGGACATGGACAGTTAATACTCCCAGATGTATCAGATAGGGATGACCTGAACATCCCCTGGTTTGGTTCGCACCAGAACATGCGAACAGACAAAAAATTTGTGCGAACATGCGAACACTGTTAAAGTCTATGGGACACAAATGTGAAAAAAAGTGTTCATTTTAAAGGCTTATATGCAAGTTATTGCCATAAAAAGTGTTTGGGGAGCCGGGTACTGCCCCAGGGGACATGTGTCATGGTTATGCAGTAATCTTTCTCTGTCAGCTTACCTTCTCCTCATGCGTTCAGACTAAGAGGCCTGGCTGTTTTTATAACCTCTCCTCTCCTCTAAGCATGGCCCCACCCCAGGCCCTATCAGGGAACCCTATATTAACCTGTGCACTGCAAGCCAGCAGTGCTGATCAACCATTGTGTGTCAGCTTTTGTGTGTACTTGCTGTGTTTCCTACATCTGATTCCAGTTACCGGCTTTGGCCTGTTCTCGACTATTCCTGTCTGCTCGTGACCCTGACCTTTGGCGTGTCCCCGACTATCCCCATTTGCCTGTGACCCTGAACCTTGGCGTGAACTCTGTTGTCCTTGTCTGCTTGTGGCCCCGACCTTGGCTTATTCCCTTACTATCCCTATCCTCCTGTTGCCTACTGTGGGTGTGTGCTGGGGGACCCTGGGGGTCGCGACCAGGAGCCAGTGGCAGCCCAGTCCATCCTCACCACTAGAGGCTCTGGTGAACACCTGCTGGCTCTTAGACTCCGCGCCCCAGGCAATCTTACGCTCTAACCCTGGTGGGATCCATGCTAGTGTTCCAGCGGCCCTGCCTTCCTTACCACCCTGACTCCAATCCGCAGCAGTCAGCCGTAGGGTCCATTACCTTGCGGTGCACTCCTGATCCCAACGGTGTGCATCTGTCACCTAGCCTCAAGGTGACCTGACAACATGTATCAATGCAAAAAAAAAGTTTTTTAAAACTGCGTTTTTTTCAGGAGCAGTGATTTTAATAATGCTTAAAGTGAAACAATAAAAATGAAATATTCATTTAAATATCGTGCCGGGGGGTCCCTTTAGTCTGCTGTAAAGTAGCACCTCTTTCCCATGTTTACAACAGTATCGCATCAAAATTACATTTCTAAAGGAAAAAAATATCATTTTAAAATTGCCTGCGGCTGTAATGTATTGTGGATCCCGGCAATATTCATATAAAAAAATCACTGAAAAAAACGGCATGGGTTCCCCCCAGTCCATTATCAGGCCCTTTGCTCCCAAGGGGAGCTCCATGCCAAAAATTTTTTTTAAAAATAGCGTGGGGTTCCCTCCCAAAATCCATACCAGTCCCTTCTGGGTCCCCCCAAAGCTCATTGTCCCCATGTTGATGAGGACAAGGGCCTCATCCCCACAACCCTTGCCCGGTGTTTGTGGGGGTCTGTGGGCTGGGGGTTTATCAGAATCTGGAAGACCCCTTTAACAAGGGGGCCCCCAGGTTCCACCCCCCATGTGAATGGGTATGGGGTACATTTCGATAAGCCCCCCACCCGCAGACCCCCACAACCACAAGGGTAAGGGTTGTGGGGATGAGACCCCAAAGGACATGTGGCCTTGTACGGTTCAGGAGGGGGGGCGCTCTCTCATCCCCCGCTTTTCCTGCGGCCTGCAAGGTTGCATGCTCGGATAAGGGTCTGGTATGGATTTTGAGGGGGACCCCACGCCATTTTTTTGGGCACTGGGTTTCCCTTAAAATCCATATCAGACCTGAAGGGCCTGGTATGGATTGGGGGGGGACCCACGCCATTTTATTTTTATTTTGGTGCGGGGTTCCCCTTAAAATCTATACCAGACCTGAAGGGCCTGGTATGGATTTTAGGTGGGCCCCACGGCATTTTTTTAAAAATTTTGGTGCAGGGTTCCCCTTAACCACTTTGATACACTGTGTTATATAAACTACACCTCCTGCATTGACTGAACATAGAGTGTACACTGAATATATAGGCTACACTGAATGCAGAGTGTATATATATATATATATATATATATATATATATATATATACTACACTGCCTGCACTGACTTGAATAAAAAGTCATACCCTAGCAGAATTTATGATTTCCTGGCCATTTTTCAGAGAATATGAATGATAACACAAAAACTTTTCTTTCACTCATGGTTAGTGTTTAGCTGAAGCAATTTATTATCAATCAACTGTGTTTACTCTTTTTAAATCATAATGACAAAAATAACTACCCAAATGACCCTGATCAAAAGTTTACATACCCCAGTTCTTAATACCGTGTATTACCCCCTTTAACATCACAGACAGCTTAAAGTGTTTTGTGGTATTTGGGGATGAGGCTCTTTATCTTCTCAGATGGTAAAGCTACCCATTCCTATTGTCAAAAAGCCTCCAGTTCCTGTAAATTCTTGGCTGTCTTGCATGAACTGCACGTTTGAGATCTCCCCAGAGTGGCTCAATGATATTGAGGTCAGGAGACTGAGATGGCCACTCCAGAACCTTCACTTTATTCTGCTGTAGCCAAAGACAGGTCGACTTGGCCTTATGTTTTGGATCATTGTCATGTTGGAATGTCCAAGTACGTCCCATGCGCAGCTTCCTGGCTGATGAATGCAAATGTTCCTCCAGTAATTTTGATAACATACTGCATTCATCTTGCCATAAATGTTGACCAAATTTCTTGTGGCTTTGTACCTCACACATCCCCAAAACATCAGCGATCCACCTCCGTGTTTCACAGTAGGAATGGTGTACCTTGCATCATAGGTCTTGTTGACTCCTCTCCAAATAAAGCGTTTATGGTTGTGGCCAAAAAGCTAAATTTTGATCTCATCACTCCAAATGACTTTGTGCCAGAAGGTTTGAGGCTTGTCTCTGTGCTGTTTGGTGTATTGTAAGCGGGATACTTTGTGGCATTTGCGTAGTAATGTCTTTCTTTTGGTGACTCGACCATGCAGCCCATCTTTCTTCAAGTGCCTCCTTATTGTGCATCTTGAAACAGCCACACCACATGTTTTCAGAGAGTCCTGTATTTCACCTGAAGTTATTTGGGGGTTTCTTTGCATCCTGAACACTTTTTCTGGCAGTTATGGCTGAAATTTTAGTAGGTCTACCTGACTGTGGTTTGGTTTCAACAGAACCCCTCATTTTCCACTTCTTGATTAGAGTTTGAACACTGCTGATTGGCATTCTCAATGCCGTGGATATCTTTTTATATCCCTTTCCTGTTTTATACAGTTCAACTACTTTTTCCCACTGATCCTTTGTCAATTCTTTTGCTTTCCCCAAGAAATCAAATTCTGCCAGGGTGTGCAAACTTATGAGCACAACTGTATATATACTAGACTGTATATATATATATATCAAATACACTGCCACTAACTAACCTGCCTGCCTAATCTAGCTCAAACTTTCTCCATCCACACACTATACACGTCCGCTATATAAGCGGCCTTACATAGTGTGGGGCGTGGACTTAGTCCCCCTGAGCCATGATTGGTCAAAGGCACCCTGCCTTTGGCCAGTTATGGCTCTCTCAGCAGAGTGCGCTGTGATTGGCCAAAGCATACAGGTCAGGTGCATGCTTTGGCCAATCATCATACAGCAATGCACTGAGATATCGCAGTGCATTATGGGACTTTCTGCGGCGCTCAAATTTCCCACAAATGCCCCATATGTTCGGTTCATTTTAGAAAAAACGAACACTCAATGTTCGAGTTGAAATTACGTTCGACTCGGACTGCGGGCTCATCCCTAGTATCAGATGTGAAGATTCATCAAGAGGCCATAGCTCTTCCTCAAAGTAACAATCAGTACCCATTAAAAAGGTAAGTGTAATCTTTTGCAGCGGACCCACAGGAGTGAATATGTGTCACAGAATTCAAGGAAGTAATTGTGTGGGGATCTGCACAAAATAAGTTTACAAACTTACTCAGCTATGTCAGCACAGACAACTCCAGTGCAGGGGCAGTAAGTAGCATATCCACTTACAGAAAGAGGTATTTTAAGCATTTTCAAGCAAAAGAAAGTCCCAAATTATAACATGCAGAGGTCTAGGACTCTAAACAGATTAAATGGCATAAGACTTCAATTTTGCTTTAAACCTTTTAAAATTAAGCATGACTTGGTATAGATGAAAACAATGAAACTATTAGCTAATAAAGGAGTGTTGTGGTAACTGTATATTGTCTCAAGAGTAGCCAGCACAAGCATCAAATGAAGCAGACAGGTGCAGCAGAAACCACTCACTCTGACTCATGCATAACAGACTCTTCTAAAGTGACATGGCACTGAGGATTTTTTACAGCTTATGTTCCTGATCAGCTAGAAATAGCAAAACCTAATTTATCTGTTTGGCATCATTATATTGTGACATTGCTCTCTGGGCAGCACAGGGCTCATCACATCTAACAGCTGCACACAGTAAACACAAAGGTGGCCTAATCTTCTGATAATCATGCCATGTATGGGCTGCAGATGTCTCCGGAGAGCAACTGATATCCTTTCAAGTGGCTTAGATGGTGGATGCAGTCATAATGGGGCATGCATCAGATATGTGTGATCACGTTGCATTTTCAAGAAGAGAGCATTCATAATTATGTAGGAAGGAGAAGAAGAAGCAGCAGCTATACACTGCTACTGCTAATTATCTTCAGTAGGAACAATAGCAATCAGACTAAGATCACAACCTTTGTGCTACAAAGCAAGTGTGTTAACTTCACAGCCAATCTCAAATGTGTCACGTCACATTTTGATAATTTCCAATTGTTATGAACTGAAATCCTAAGTTATACAGTATGTATTCATTTTAAGTCCATAAGTCATTTGTTTTCCATTGCAGTAGAGTGCAATACTGGAGGGATTCTTATCTTATGCTGCCTTTTCACTTGTTATATACCTCTGTCCTCCTCCCCTTCCTGTGTGGTGCTAGTTCTACAGTCCCTAGCTAGACACTCCTTGCCTTTGCCTCTGCTCCTCAGTCAGTTAGTTAAAGGCATTATAAACCCTTTTTTTTAAAAAATAACAAACATGTCATACTTACCTCCACTGTGCAGTATGTTTTTCACAGAGTGGCCCTGGTCCTCCTCTTCTGGGATCCCTCAGCGGCACTGGTGGCTCCTCCCCGCATCGTGTGTCCACATTGGAGAAGGCTCCTTCAAGGTGGACACCTGTGCGGGCGCCCTTCCGAGTCCTGCATCTGTGTCCATTCACATAAAATGCAGGACTTGGCCCCGCCCCCCGGCGCCGCATCATTGGATTTGATTAACAGCAGCTGGAGCCAATTGCTGCGCTGCTATCAATCTATCCAATCAGGACACGAGACACCATCTAGAGCTGGTGTGCTTGTTCCTGGCTGGAGGATGACAGCATTCAGGTTAGTAAAAAGGGGGGCTCGGGGACTGCAGCAATACAGAAAGTTTTTCACCTTAATGCATAGAATGCATTAAGGTGAAAAACCACGAAGGTTTACAACTCCTTTAAAGCTTATCACAGAGAATGTGCTTACAAAGCCATTGGGGCTGATTTACTAAAGGAAAATACAAACTGTTCACTATGAAAAAGGAATTTTCCCCAGAGCTTAGTGAAAGAGGCAAAACTCTGCTGATTTCAGTGGTAGATGCTCCATTAGGGGCGCAGGGGCGTGGCCCCCTAATCCATGCGCCCAGCCCCTAAAATACATGCAGGGTGGAGTTCGCATGGATTTCATTTAAATCTCTCTAAAAATTAGATATTAATATTCTCCCCGGCCCGTGCCACCCTCTCTGACTTTTCCATCAAAATCAACAATGCAACTATCAATCCCTCCCCTCACGCCAGGGTACTAGGAGTAATTCTAGACTCTGATTTGTCATTTCAGCCCCAAGTCCAATCGCTGTCAAAAGTTTGTAGAATTCACCACCGTAACATCTCTAAAATGTGCCCCTTTTTAACAAATTTAACCACCAAGCTTCTCATTCACTCCCTTGTAATCTCTCACCTTGACTATTGCAACTCCCTTCTCATTGGCCTGCCTCTCCATAGGCTATCCCCTCTTCAGTCTATCATGAATGCTGCTGCCAGACTTATCCACCTTACCAACCACTCAGTGTCTGCCAACCCTCTCCTCCAATCCCTACACTGGCTCCCAATCACCCAGCAAATTAAATTCAAAATACTAACTACAACATACAAAGCCATTCACAACTCTGCCCCGAGCTACATCACCAACCGTCTCCAAATATCACCCAAACTATCCTCTCCGCTCTTCTCAAGACCTCCTACTCTCACGCTCTCTCTCAGCTCCTCCTCCCATGCTCATCTCCAGGATTTCTCCAGAGCCTCTCTCATCCTCTGGAACTTGCTACCTCCAATGGTCCGGCTATCCCCCACTCTTGCTACCTTCAGGCGATCCCTGAAAATTCATCTCTTCAGGAAAGCCTATCACCTCTCCAACTAATCTTTTACCACTTCCATCAGCTCATTCCCGACAGTTACAACCTTTTGTACCACCTGCCTCACCTTATTAGATTGTAAGCTCTTCTGAGCAGGGCCCTCTTAATCCTCTTGTATTTTATTGTATTATAACTGTATTGTCTCCCTTTTATATTGTAAAGCGCTGCATAAACTGTTGACGCTATATAAGTCCTGTATAATAATAATAATTCCAATAGGATTTTTTTTTAAGCACATGATTAGAGCCTGAAGCTCTGATTGGCTTCAAAAAGGGTGGGCCATTTGTGTGGAAACAGCAAAATAATATTTGCTATTGTCTTCCTGCTTCTCCTTCCGGTCAATCAGGAAGTTAGTCTTAAAACCCGATTGGAGGAGAAGCGACCGTATTGGCCGGAAGCAGAAGCAGGGGGGAGGTCACTGAGGATGAGACGCAGGGGGAAGCCACCGAAGCTGCCCGTGATCTGAATGGGGTAAGTGTGGGGCTGGTGGGCGGACGGGCCCAAAAATGGAGCACCAGCTGCTACTGGCTGATTTCAAATTTTACCACATTCAATAATCTCTGGGGAAAACTCACTTGTTTTCGTAAACTTCAAAAGACTGTAAATAACCCTGTGTACCACAATTAGCTAAAGGAAAATTGTATTCAAATCAAATTTTATATCTAATGCTTGGTAAATACGGGCCTAATATTGCTTGATTCGACTGGCTGGCTTCTGAAGAACTGGCAGACTGAAAAACCAGCATCCGATCGGCATCTGATCAGAGCTGACAGCAAATAGCAGTGAGCGATGACCAGTGTGTTCTGCCGAGGTGGCATTCTGCCAGTCAGAACACAATAGCTCAGAGGGGAGATCAATGTACTAACATTGGATTTTTAGTACACCAAGCTCCTCCTGAGCTCCTTTTGAGCTCCTACGTTTTTATTTTTTTTTTATTCAGCCCGCTGGGTTGAACGAAAAAGAAAAACTCATAATGTGTACCAGGCTTTGTTGAAGTGTTTATTCTGTCAATTCAACAAGTGCCCATAATCTCTGCACAGAAATAGTCTAAGGAGGTATTTCACAGTTAGGCCTCATTTACACCATACACGCATAAAATACTAATGGGGAAAAAAAAAACTGATGGAATGATAAAATCAAATGTGTCCCCACCCATTTTCACGGCAGATGATCAGAACATGACACATACTTGTCGCAGTTCTGTCAGAATTAACTGTTCCAAATTCTAGCTGCGGTATATACAAAACTAGTGGGTAACATCTGATCAATACCTTCCCCCCTTGAAAGCAACATTATATTTTAAGAAAAGGGCTTGGTCATTTAGTCAGTTTGTAATGACATTCCTTTAATATGAAGTTAGCTAAGGTACCTTCCTTATGTCCTTATATGGCCCCTTAACAAGAATTGTTTGTTGTTATTCGAATAATAATCCATGGGTAACTAGGGGTATGAAGGATGTTCTTAACTCCAAGAAGATGGCTTTAAGGCCCCTTTCACACTTATACGACTTGTCCCACGATTTTGTACTGCAAAATCGTATGACAAGTCATTCTCCATGATTTTCAATGACTACCATTCATATTGGCACAACTTTAAGTCGTGCTGACTTGAAAGTAGTTCCTGCACTACTTTGGTCCAACTTCTATGCGAGTTGTACTCCATAGACCTCAATGTTAAACCCTGGAGTAGCATGCAAGTCGTGCCTGAATAATATAGACACGACTTCAGCACGACTTTGTAAGCACAAGCCTGGCTCGCTATTCAGGAAAGGAAAACTTTTCTTTCCTTTCCCGATGAGCGACATTCAGTGCTGACAGCTGTCTGGTATGAATCCAGAGGGGGAACGCCGCGCCAAGTTTTAAATGAAAAAAAACGGCGTGGGTTCCCCCCCTGGGCATACCAGGCCCTTAGGTCTGGTATGGATCTAAGGGGAACCCCCTACGCCGAAAAATCGGCGTGGGGTTCCCCCCAAAATCCATACCAGACCCTTATCCGAGCACGCAGCCCGGCCGGTCAGGAATGAGGGTGGGGACGAGCGAGCGCCCCCCCCTCCTGGACCGTACCAGGCCGCATGCCCTCAACATGGGGTGGGTGCTTTGGAGCATGGGGGGGCGCAGTGCGGCCCCCCCACCCCAAAGCACCTTGTCCCCATGTTGATGAGGACAAGGGCCTCTTCCCGACAACCCTGGCCGTTGGTTGTCGGGGTCTGTGGGCGGGGGGCTTATCGGAATCTGGGAGCCCCCTTTAATAAGGGGGCCCCCAGATCCCGGCCCCCCACCCTATGTGAATAAGTATGGGGTACATGGTACCCCTACCCATTCACCTAGGGAAAAAAGCGTCAATAAAAAACACAGTACACAGGTTTTTAAAATAATTTATTAGGCAGCTCCGGGGTCTTCTTCCGACTTCGGGGGTCCTCTTCCGACTTCGGGGGTCTCTCCGCCATCTCCTCCCGGTGTCCGCATCTTCTGCCGGCTCCTCCGCTATCTTCTGCAGCTCAATTGCTAGCGGTGGTCCGGACTTCTGCCTTCTTCTTTTCTTCCAGAGATGTTGACACGACGCTCTCTCCAGCCAGAATGGTCTCTGTGCGCTCCGCAAGGGACTTATATAGGCGGTGGCCCCGTCCCCTTATGAGGTCACTGTCCTGGGGCATGCTGGGACTGTGCCGTCATAAGGGGGCGTGGTCATCACCCGGTGACCACGCCTCCTAAAACCTCACAGACCCAGCATGCCCAGGGACTGTGACGGCATAAGGGGGCGGGGTCACCGCCTATATAAGTCCCTTGCGGAGCGCACAGAGACCATTCTGGCTGGAGAGAGCGTCGTGTCAACATCTCTGGAAGAAAAGAAGAAGGCAGAAGTCCGGACCACCGCTA
Organism: Lithobates clamitans; assembly: GCA_037952925.1. Taxonomy (NCBI): domain Eukaryota; kingdom Metazoa; phylum Chordata; class Amphibia; order Anura; family Ranidae; genus Lithobates; species Lithobates clamitans. The sequence goes on from JBBGZY010000081.1 coordinate 11,031,184, forward strand.
GCAATTGAGCTGCAGAAGATAGCGGAGGAGCCGCCAGAAGATGCGGACACCGGGAGGAGACGGCGGAGAGACCCCCGAAGTCAGAAGAGGACCCCCGAAGTCGGAAGAAGACCCCGGAGCTGCCTAATAAATTATTTTAAAAACCTGTGTACTGTGTTTTTTATTGATGCTTTTTTCCCTAGGTGAATGGGTAGGGGTACCATGTACCCCATACTTATTCACATAGGGTGGGGGGCCGGGATCTGGGGGCCCCCTTATTAAAGGGGCTCCCAGATTCTGATAAGCCCCCCGCCCGCAGACCCCGACAACCAATGGCCAGGGTTGTCGGGAAGAGGCCCTTGTCCTCATCAACATGGGGACAAGGTGCTTTGGGGTGGGGGGGGCCGCACTGCGCCCCCCCATGCTCCAAAACACCCACCCCCCATGTTGAGGGCATGCGGCCTGGTACGGTCCGGGGGGGGGCGCTAGCTCGTCCCCACCCCCATTCCTGACCGGTCGGGCTGCGTGCTCGGATAAGGGTCTGGTATGGACTTTGGGGGGACCCCCACGCCGATTTTTCAGGGTAGGGGGTACCCCTTACAATCCATACCAGACCTAAGGGCCTGGTATGCCCCTGGGGGGAACCCACGCCAGTTTTTTTATTTAAAACTTGGCATGGAGTTCCCCCTTATGATTCATACCAACTACTGTATGTTTTCATTTGTTAATGCCAAAAACGTGGCAAAGTAGTACTGCTCCCAAATCGCGGTAAAATCGCGGCAAAATCGCGGCCGCGGAATCGCGGTAAAATCGTGCGACTTTGAAGTCGTATAAGTGTGAAAGGGGCCTAAGAGTGGGTAATAGGGAGGAGTTAAAAATGATTCAGAGGGACCTGAGGATAAAGATTAGAAAGTCTAAGGAGAATATAGGAGAAAGCTGGATTGGAAACTCCAGCAAAACAAAGTGAGAGAGGCCTGGAGTGGCATGAGAACCATTATAGGTTTTAAGCAGGTTGGTGGAGGGACTAGGAGTTATGTTGAGAGGGCAAATGAACTGAGCCATTTTTTTAATAGGTTTGATTCAGAGGCCCTGGCTTTAATTACCTCAGATTCAAAACAAAGCTGAAGGAGAGCAAAGTTGCGGAAAGTACCCTCCACTCCTCATACTAGATGTGCTTCCTCCTATATTGTGTGTTCTGATTCACCCCTATTGGATACTTTTACCATTTTTTCAACTCCACTCCTCCTGTACAGGAAAGTGCATCAATGTCTTTTACAGCTGATCAGGTGAGTAGACAGTTGAGGAGACTTAAGGCAGGAAAATCAGCAGGCCCTGATGGAGTTGGCCCCAGGGTGCTTAGGGCATGTGCAGACCAGCTGGGGAGTGTGCTTCAATGGGTCTTTAACCTGAGGCTGAGTCTACAAAAGGTTCCTGTGTTGTGGAAGACGTCCTGTCTTGTACCTGTGCCAAAGATACCACATCCTTGTGGCTCTAAGGATTATAGACCAGTGGCTTTGACCTCCCACATCATGAAGATCTTGGAGAGATTTGTTTTATATCAGTTACGACCCATGGTAAGTAAATGTTTAGACCCTTTGCAGTTTGCATACCAGCTAAGACTGGGGGTTGAGGATGCTATCATTTTCATGGTAAATCACATGTATCCACACCTGGATAAGTCAGCAAGCACTGTGAGGGTGTCAGGGCTGGGTTCAGCTCTTCCTTTTCTGAGTTGGTCGCTCAGCTGTCGGCTAATTGCCAGCTCCTATTTCTCCACAGTTACTCACCTGTTGATGATATCCTGCTTGTCAGTCCTGCCTACTTAAGCCGTCCAGCCCAGAGGATCTCTGCCTTCGCCTTGGCCAACATCACAGAGACTATCTCCTGCATCCCTGTTAAAGACTTGCTTGGCTGACATCCCTTGTGGCTCCAGATCCTGCTTGCTATTCCACTACACTGATCCCTGACTTTCTGGCTTGGCTGACTACACGTTCCGGTTACCGAACTTTGGCTATGTTTTGACTACGTTTGTTCTATTTACTTTTTTATTAAACAAGTGTGATTTAACTGTATGTAACGAAATGTTCCACACTCCGCTTGAGTGCTTTCGTCATATACCACTTCCTCCCAGTCTGTATTTAGATATCAGATATTCCAACCGCTCACAAGCACAAAGCAAGACGATACTTGTTTAGTTGCTGAACATGGACTCTTTATTAGAACCAGAATACAAGTCTTATATACAGTTAAAGAGGAGGAGGTTCTCCCCTCCTGCTGATATTACTCTAACAATACACCTGTAACCAGAAACACAAATTAACATGAGCTAATTAACTAATCCCTTAAAGCATCCGATGTGAATCCCTAACTACAATACACATTATCATACATCTCGACACAGAACTCCTTCATACAATTGCAGGGTTAATTAGCACAAACAACAATGGGTGAAAGACACTTAGAAGCTGTGGCAAGCCAGACTAGACTCATTTACATTATAGAAGACAACAAATAGGTGGCTGGAGTTGATGACATTAGCATCTAACAGTATGTGTCCCAACAGTATGAATCAGTCACTATTTCTAATATGGCATATACAGGGTTCCCAGAGTCTGTGTGTCTTGAGGGGATGTGGACCTGAATCCAAAGTAACACCACCTCAAGGGTCCCCAGGCATACAGCTCACAAAGAGCACCGTTCCCCCAAATGCCAGGGCCCATGATCGGTAGGCAAGAGGCTAGCATTCAGTCCCCTCCAAAAGCCTCTGTCCCGGCTAGGTCTGTCACATTTCTCCCCCATCAAAGGTTGACTAACAAGGTCCCAGACCCCCACCTGGTCTGGACATGTGTTAGTCGGGCAGAGTGAATTCACATAGTCAGTCCGCATGATCTCCAATCTTGGCTACAAGCAATAGTTGACACCAGTAGGTGTGGGGCAGAGGCCATTTACTCTCTGTCCGGCTGCCAGCGCTTCAGCTGGGTGGTTTTTAACATTCTGGGGCTCGGTCTGCTGTTGGGCAGAGGGACCGATCACCCTAGCTTCCTGAAGCTGTAGAGATACTGTAGGTGCTAGGCTGAGGCCAGCGGCGCTCTGCCCTGTTGCCAGTGATTACCAGCTCTTCTGCTGGAGGCTCATCGGGTTGTTCTTTCTCAGCAGAAAAGTCTATCAAATCCCCTGTCTCTGTAACTGGTGTCTGGGGATAGAGGTTCACCATCTCCTGTCCGTGGAACCCAGACGATGCTATTGGTGCTGGGCAGAGGTTAGCAGAGCTCTGCCCTAGTGTCAGCACCTCAGCTTCGGGGATGGCAATCTCCAGTTTTTCCACTGCCGATTCTCTGGCATGCTGCTGGACGACAGGCACATTCCTCCATCCAAGATTATCCCATGCAGAAACAGGATCATCAAGGTCAGTAAGCACTTGCTGCATGCGCCATAAGACCTCCGCGTCCATAGCTGTGGGGGCAGGTTGGCAAAGCACACTGTTACTCTGCCATATTGCCGACTCTTCAGCCAGGATTTCAGAGTTGTCAACTGGTATTTCCTGATAGTCCCAGTTAAAGGGAGCCCAGCCCTGGCGCTGAGCAGAGTCTAGTAGCCGTCTGTAGGTGATCTCCAGCTCCCATTCCTGAACGGCCAGAAAATCTATATCTTCCAGTGCCCAGTGCACTTCCGAGATGTTCAGTAGCCCTTCTCTGAAATTCATTATTTCGTCCAACCGCCACTCCAAATCACTCCCAAAGTTAGGGTCCCCTGTCAGCTTCACATACAACAGTCCCAAGGCTGCTGTAGCCAAAGCCTTCTGTTGGGCTGTCATCCGCTATCAAAGGGCATGCTTGGGCTACATGCCACCGGAGGGCTCTGTAGCTCTCATCCAGCCGCATCTCTGCCCAGACCAAAGAGCGCCGTTCCCCCAAATGCCAGGGCCCATGATCGGTAGGCAAGAGGCTTGCATTCAGTTCCCTCCAAAAGCCTCTGTCCCGGCTAGGTCTGTGACACTGTACTTCTGTCTCGGTCTGATTCATGGTTTCTGACAGAAGGTCATGTTTTTTTACTTCTTGAGTGCTTTTGATATTATCAGGCTGGATCTCTTGGGTGAGAAGCTAGCAGCAAAACAGGTTGATGTTTCCCTTGTGTCATTGATTGTAGATTACCTGACAGGAAGACTGCAGTATGTGTGTTGCAAGACTGTGTGTCAGATAGGGTGATCAGCAATATTGGGGTTTCACAGGGGACAGTTCAACCTCCCTTTCTTTTTACTGTCTATACCTCTGATTTCAGCTACCAGATAGAGTATTGCCATCTTCAGAAGTTTTCTGATGAATCTGCGGTAGTGGGATGTATCAGGGATGGGGAAGAGACTGAGTATAGGACTGTGGTGGAGAACTTTGTTACATGGTGTGAGGATAATCATCTGTATCTAAATATGACAAAGACAAAGGAGCTGATTGTGGATTTCAGAAAGAGGAAGCCACCAGTGTCCCAATCTCTATCAGAGGAGTGGATGTGGAGGTAGCAGAGAGTTACAAGTATCTGGGGGAGCACATAGATAATAAACTGGACTGGAGCAAGAACACTGAGGTGCTCTATAGGAAGGGCCAGAGCCACCTCTACTTTTTGAGGATACTGAGGTCCTTTAACATCTGCTGGACAATGCTGAAGATGTTTGATGAGTCTGTGGTGGCCAGCGCTCTCTTGTATGCAGTGGCATGCTGGGGAATCAGGCTTAAAGAGGAAGTAAACTCTGATGGGTTTACTTCTTCTTTGTTCCCGTGCAAAGGTAAAGCATAATGGGCTACTATGCATCGCATAGTAGCCCAGTATGTGTCACTTACCTGACACAGGAGCCTGCGATGTCACCGCTGTCCCCTCTGCTACGGAGCGTCCATCATCTTTCTAGGTATCGTAGCTCCGGCACTGTGATTGGCTGGAGCCGCGATGACGTCACTCCCGCGCATGCACACGGGAGTCACCACTAACAGCATATGGCCGCTAGCAGCGGCAGGCTCAGTGCGCCTGCGCGCTGTTGTCTACGGCGTATGCGCGGTAGACAGCGGTGCCTATATTTTTGAAAATATCTCCTAAACCGTGTAGGTTTAGGAGATATTTCTTGGACCTACAGGTAAGCCTTAATCTAGGCTTACCTGTAGGTCAAAGTGGTCTGTAAGGGTTTACAACCACTTTAAGGTGTCCGACACCTACAGATTTAACAAACTGATTCACATGGCCAGAGATGTTGTTGGATTAAAATTGGAGTCTTTTACAACAGTGTTGGATTAGAAAATGTTGTTCAAGTTACATTCAATCTTGGACAACTCCTCCCACCCACTCCACAACACGCTGGTCTGCAGAGTACCATCAGTGACAGATTGTTACAACTACGACACAGGAAATTTTTGCCTGTTTTTGCCTGTGGCAATCAAGTTATATATTTCTTCTCTGTTAGTATTGGAGGTGAAGATTTAATTTTGGTTTATGATCAGGATATTGTGTTGTTTTTATAGTGTTGGTATTGTGTTGGCTATTATTTGGGGTGGTGTTAGAGAAAGTGGTGTATTATTTGCATTTGGTAGTTCGATTGTTATTTTAATCCGTGTTATTTATTCTATGTTGTTTTTTTTAATTGTATGGCTGTTTTATTTGTAGTATAGTTTGAATTTGTTTTATTTGATGCTAATGGTGGTTATTGGTATTTTTGTTGCGTTTTTGTATCTTGTTCAGTTTATTATTGTGATCTTGTGTTGTCTTTGTTAAGTGTGTCTGTGTCGCAACAATTTCCTTTTGGGATTAGTAAAGTATTCTGTATGTGGATTCATTGTCAGATATTGGTGGGCCAATAGTAATAAGGAAATATGAAATTTCCCCATCACTATCATGTATTTTTTAGGATAATAAAATGTAGAATCTGTTGTTGGAAAAAGAACTGCTGTTTTTAAAGACACACATATGGCTTAGGTTCTCTGTTAGTAAAGGGTCTTGGCCTCATGAACTTCACTATGATCATCTCTGTATCACAGTTTCTTCTTCTATTCCACAGATTTATGACATCCTCTCCCACATCATTCGTCAACCTTATTCTGGTTCTTTTTTTTTTTTTACAGGATCCTCCTGGTTTTGCGTTACTTTCTTTAAAGCCATTTTTCTGGCATTCTCTCTTTACTTTAATCTATTACTTGTTATTCCAGATACTGCATATATCTTGGTGTATAAATCTCTGTACTCCCAGTACCTTGTATTCTTCCAGTAGGCTCTATTTTTAATAAAACACAAAATTCTCCTAGTCTTCTCCCTCTCCCAGCTTCTAAGAGGGCTCCTCATCTGATGCCATCATTGTCCAGGTTCCTGTGCTATAGGTCACCACTGGTCTCATACCTATATGGAAAATAATTATTTTTTCTTCTCTAAGAGATTACATGTTTGTATAAAACTTGAAAAAGGCAGGTTGCTTCAATTACCTGCCATTATACTACTGCTAATCACTTGTGTTATTATAACAGATTCATCACTGATTTGTATTTTTAAGATAATAAATAGTATATAAAGCTCTATCCAACTAAATAATATACTGCCAGTGGAATCTCCTGAATAGTATAGGCAGAAGGCTTTCCATCCAATTGATCGTAGCTGAGTCCATTGTTCAATCTGTATAAATTCCTGTCACGTTGTGTTTATATGTACATAAGCCACATATCTTTCTGATATGCATTTCCCCAGTATTGCGTAATAACCTGCAGAAATTTGTTTAAACTGTAAATCGTTCAATAAAAACTTTTTATTTTTTCGAAAAAAAATAATAATATGCTGCCAAGGTTATTGTTGTCTGCTTCTCATATGACTGTTCTAGGATGACATTAAACAGTCAAGTTGACAGTGTATCTCATTGACTGAATAACTTGACTTGTTAAATAAATAACATGTAAAGCACTGCGTTAATTGACAGCTTATATAGATTCCTGTAATAAATTAGAGATTAGCTGGCACTCCTAGCTATTTTATGGATTACGATATAGCTTTTCCCTTTCAGTAACCTTTAAAGTCGTATTTAACAATACAACAGTGTGTAAAAAGGATCGCTCAGTTTCAAATAGATAATAAGGTTCCAGCACAAACAAGGTGATTACACAGGAAAACATTTTATGGGAATTTTCTAAGTATACAAATGAGCATGGATTTTAAGAAAGTTGTGTATGTGGTGGACTTTGAACAAGATATTGAATTATCAGCTGGGTCATGAGATTGCAGTTTTCTTTTTTCTTTTCCTTGTACTTGATTGGGTATGCTTTACAAGGTGAAACTTCACTAAATTCACTAAGCTCTGGGGAAAATTAGTGCAACTGCACTTGCAAAGTGCAAAGTCTATTTGCCTTTAGTAAATCCACCCCTTACAGATGCCTTTTTTGCAGTGATCAAAAACATGCAGTATGACAAAATACTTTCAATAGTATGTTTCACTGACCAAAAGGAAGCATAAAAGAGAAGTTCATTTTGAGGGTTTACCAACACAAAGATATTTTAGATCTATGGCTCTTAAAATATTAGTGTTTTGTTAAAGTGTAAGTCCAGCTGGAGGGGCGTGGCCTGACGCCAATGTGAGTGGGCGTGAATAGCTCACCTAGGGCTCCACCACCCTGAAGATAGACCAGACTGTCCTGTGAAAGCGGCCGAAGTTGGTGCACTTATGAGCGCCGGAGGGTGTGTAGAGAAGCGGTGCTCCGGAGCCTTGGAGACTGCTGGCACTGAAGTGGCCAGTAGTGAGGAGCGGCTTCAAATTCCCCCCAGCCCTGGCAGACTTGCAGCAGATCTTCAGGAATCTCCATACGCCTTTGCAGCTACTCGTAAGGTTGAGGAGGGGACTGGATAACATTTGGCTGAAGATTGAAGGACTCAGGAAGACTCGGCATCGTGAGGCACGAGTGTGTGACAGCCTCCTCTGGGCTCGGCCGGGCTCTGGCTCCCTTCGTTTTTTTCCGGTCTTCCTCAGTTTTGGTCAGATTGTGCTGGCATTGACCGGCTTCCTTGGTTCTGAGCATCGAGTACTGGTGGCCTCTCGCTGGCCCCCTACTTGGGACCTTTGGCTGGAGTGGGCTTTTCCTAGCCCGGATGAAGCTCATTGGTGGGCTATTCTGGTTGACATTACCTGCTGTCAAGATCTGGTACCTGCTCTCTTTTGCCTGATACTGTTCCCCCATTTCCTCCAGCTCGCTACCTCTTGGTTGGTGGTGAGAGATCCAGTACACGTTTCTGGCCTGCTTCCCTGACTGCCTATGACCTCCATATCTTGCAGTGGATCAGAAAAGTGACAAACTTTAATTTTTTTATTTTTATTTTTTTGCATTGTATATCTTTCCACATTTGAATAACATAAAGGAGAGTGGTCTGGGGAGTAGGACTTGTACTTAGGTCATTCCTGGAGATAAAGCTAAGAACTATGACTAGAAAAAAGGGAGATACATCAGTATCACAGAATGCCTCTAGCACACAACCACAAAAGATTGTAAAAGATAAAAGTAAGGAAGTAGCCAACAAGTTGGAGTGGTTTACACATAATCCATGCCAACATACAGGGAAAATACAACAACCCAAGACATCCTTATCACCTTCCATGACACTTAAGGGGTTAAGCTTGTATAGCAAACCTTCTAAAATAGCTTCAACAACCTCCATTCCAACTGTAGCAGGATCCCACGACCTCTCAGTTTTGTAAGTCTCAACAGCAGAGGAACCATCTTTGAGAGAGGTACTAATGGCAGTTAATGGGTGCAAATCTGCTTTATCACAAATGAAGGACCAATTGAAATTTATTAAGGAGGAAATGGCATTGATCAGACATGATTTACAGAAAGTATGCAAGCTCACCTCAGAGCTGGAAGGTAGGGTCGGTGGAATTGAGGATGTAATAATGTCCATGAAAAAGGAATATTTAAAAGGCACAGTTGACAGACAAAATGATAGATTAGAAGACCTGGAGAACCGGCTAAGAAGGAACAATGTCCGTATAACTGGATTACCAGAGGAAAGCGAGGGGAACAATATGAGAGACTTTCTGGAAAAGTGGCTTCAGATGTTTTTGTGCAGAAAAAACTTTCTCCTTTTTTGCAATAGAAAGGGCTCATCGAGTCCAGTTGAAAATGTCTGCCCCAGCAGGGATGCCAAGATCACTGTTCATGAAACTCCTTTTTTTTTTTTTTTTTTTTAAGGACAGAGAAATAATATTGAGAAAAGCAAGGGAAATAAAAAATGTAATGTTTACTGGGGCGAAAGTTTAATTCTTTTCTTTTACTCTACTACGCTCATCTCTGGCTCCCTGACATTTTGGCTTTTCTGGGTGATTCCTTAAAAAAATGGCTTTAATTAAGACTCTTAGGGTAGCGGTGCTCTGCCTGCAGGAGACATATTTGACAAAAGAAACAACGTGTCGTCCAAAATGTAGAGGGTTTCCCCGCCAGTATCACCCTGTGCATACCTTACATTCAAGAGGTACGTGTATTTTAATACATACTTCAGTGTCATTTGCCTGTAGGCAGGTAAAGATAGATGGAGAAAGAAGATTCATACTTATAAAGTGTACGTTGGCAGAAACGTCACTTATACTTGTGAGTGTGTATGTTGCACCTCCTTTTAAATTAGAAATAATTAAACACATACTAGAATATATAGCTGATAAACCAAGGGTCCCTGTCCTGATAATGGGAGATTTTAATATGTTGATGAATATTTAGGCTGATAGGTTCCCTCCGGGAAAAAGGTTGGATCAGACTCCATACACGCCGCTATATAGGATATTTAAAGAAACAGGCCTGAGGGATATTTGGTGGGAACACCATCCAGCGATACAAACTTTTTCATGTTACTCAGGTACACACTCTTCACTCTCTAGGATTGATATGGCAGTAGAGAATGACACTCTTATTCCATTGATTACAGACATCAGATACGAGGCTAGAGGACTGTTGGACCAATCCCCTTTAGTTCTGACACTAGGATTAGAAAAACGGTGGGGAGGGAGAGAGTGGAGAGTTAATCCCTTCTGGCTGCAGTTAATTGCCCCTAAAGAACATATGCTAGATAAGCTCCTGGAATTTCTAGATTATAATAGAACCACAGCAACACATGGTGTGATATGGGACACTCTTAAAGCCTATTTGAGAGGGATCATAATCCAACAGATCTCTAGGAGGAAGAAGAAGTCCACTAAGGATTGGGAGGTGGAAATAATGGGGAGAGTGACTGATATGGAAAAGGCATATGTAGAGGATCCATCGCCAGATAATCTAGCTAAATAGACTGAGATACTACAGCTTTATTGAATACTGTCCCTGAAGAATGCTGAGAATAGAAGGTTTTTTCCTAAAGCAAGTATAGTATGAGGAGGGAGAAAGTACTGGGCACATGCACAAGTTCTGGAAGGTCTCAGGGCTCCTCTACATCCACCATAATGTCTATCGAGACTCTTGATGGAGGGATGACCAGGTCCCCGGCAGAAATAATAAATGTTTTTAAAAACTATTACTCCGATTTATATGGATCCAAGGTGGGAGAGGTAGATAGAGAAATGAGGGACTTTATACAGGTCTTAACTATTCCACACCTGTCGTAAAACGATAGCGCAATGTTAGGAATCCCGATTACAATTGAAGAACTACAAAAAGCGATGTTGGAAGCACCTAACCATAATACACCAGGTCCAGATGGATTGCAAAATGAGATTTATACTGAAGACGGAGAGATAATGTTGCCAGAACTATTAGAGGTCTTAAATGAGGCACTAAAAAGGGACAACTGCATCCATGACAGAGGCTACGATTATAGTTATACCCAAAGAGGGGAAAGATTCAACACAACCCGTATCATATAGACTGATCTCTCTGCTTTGTACAGACGTCAAAATACTGGTGAAAGTGCTAGCAAATAGACTAAGTAAATTATTAATACTATAATCCACCCTGATCAATGCGGCTTTATCTCGGGTAGATCAACATCATTAAATATTAGGAGATTATTCTTGAATCTACAAATTCCATCAGAAGAGTTAGGTCCTAAAGCTGTGCTGCTGTCCCTCGATGCGGCCAAAGCATTTGACAGAGTCGAATGGCAGTACTTTTGGGAGGCCCTATCGGCTTTTAACATCGGCCTGTATTCATAAAAGTTGCTGTATACGGGCCCAATGGCGAATGTGAGGATCAATGAAGGAGTCTCCGAATACTTTCCGCTGGCCCGGGGGACAAGGCAGGGGTGCCCTATATCACTCCTGCTTTCTGCTCTGGCAGAGGAACCACTGGCTATAGCTATTAGAACAGCGGGAGATATAATGGGCTTCAGATGGGGGTGAATAAGGAAAAGATTTCGCAATACGCGGATGATATCCTTTTGTTTTTAGGAGACATGAGACAATCATTGACAGCAGCAATAGATATAAAAAAATTTGGCTCGTTCTCTGGGCCCTCTGTCAGTGGTGGGTCGTTGTAGCTTGATCAAAATGGTATGGTTGCCTCAACTTTTATACATTTTGAATAGCTCTCCAATATGGATCTCTGAAGTGTGGTTTAAGAAACTGGAGGGCCTCTTTAGGGATTTAAATTTGAGGAAAGGGAAACTTATGCCCTGTACACACGGTCGGACTTTCCGATGGAAAATGTGCGATCAGAACTTGTTGTCGGAAATTCCGACCATGTGTGGGCCCCATCAGGCTTTTTCCATCGGAATTTCCGACACACAAAGTTTGAGAGCTGGCTCTAAAATTTTCCGCCAACAAAATCCGTTTGTGTAAATTCCGATTGTGTGTAGACAATTAGATGCTCCAATTGAAGTCCAATTGGATGAAACGCGTTGGGAGAGCTACACTCTGCCCTACACTTGCTTTTATCTATCTACGTGATCACGCTATTTTATACTATTTTTTTTTATTATTGGTGTCCTTTCAATAAATATACCATTTGGTCTGCACCATTGGCGCTTTCATATATTTTTTTGGGAACCATCCATATATCTGAGACTTCCATGTGGCTTGGACCCCCCTTTGGTCTTCCGGACTGGCAGTCGCGATTGGGACAACAGAGGAAGGATTCCCCTTGAGATCCGGGGTTTCCTGGACCAACCACTTCCTTCTGGGATCTCTGAGCCTGTTTGATTCGGCGTCACCGGCATCCGAATCCACCATCTCTGGTAAGCGTATTTTATCAGTTTCCTACTCAAGATGTTATAACTGATGATACACAGACGTGAAGATTTTCCATTCATGTGGGACTTACTCCATACATCTTTTACCATGGGACTACCATTCCATTGCTGCTTATTTGGGCACCATTGAACTTGGCTTGTTTATTTGTCATATTCACGTTTTTCTTTTGTTCAGTGGGCTATCACCACTGACCAGTTCATTACCATTACAATTAGCGCTACATTTATTTTCTCTACAATCATTGACAGCAGCAATAGATATAAAAAAATTTGGCTCGTTCTCTGGGCCCTCTGCCAGTGGTGGGCTGTTGTAGCTTGATCAAAATGGTATGGTTGCCTCAACTTTTATACATTTTGAATAACTCTCCAATATGGATCCCTGAAGTGTGGTATAAGAAACTGGAGGGCCTCTTTAGGGATTTAAATTTGAGGAAAGGGAAACTTATGCCCTGTACACACGGTCGGACTTTCCGACAGAAAATGTGCGATCAGAACTTGTGTGTGGGCCCCATCAGACTTTTTCCATCGGAATTTCCGACACACAAAGTTTGAGAGCTGGCTCTAAAATTTTCCGACAACAAAATCCGTTTGTGTAAATTCTGATTGTGTGTAGACAATTCCAAGGGTTTAACCTCAAAACTGTACCAAAATATACATCTAAAAAGGTATTGGAAAAAGACCCTCAGTTGTCTAGTAGAGTAAAATGGGAGGAGGATGTGGGAAAACTAACAGATGTGCAATGGAATGGTCTTGTGGCCTCAATAGACCAACTATCTCTTTCATTAACCCAAAGGCTCACGCAGTTTTGCATTGTCCATAGGGAGTATTTCACCCCAAAAAGAATGTTCTTGTTTGGGGGACGTCTGGATGCATCTTGCCCCAAACGTGGAGGTCCGATGGGAGATCTAATTCATATGCTCTGGAGGTACTCCAAACTATATACAGTGCTGTGAAAAAGTATTTGCCTGATTTTTTATTTATTTTTTTGCATATTTGTGACACTAAAATGGTTCAGCTCATCAAACAAATGTTAATACTACACACTGAGGAAATACAAAATGCAGTTTTTAAATGATGATTTAATTTATTAAGGGAAAAAAGCTGTCCAAACCTGCCTGGTCCTATGTGAAAAAGTAATTGCCCCCTAAACCTAATAACTGGTTATGTCACCCTTGGGGGCAACCCCTGCAGACAAACGTTTGCGATAACTGGCAATTAGTCTCTCACTTTGATGTGGAGGAATTTTGGTGCACTCTTCTTTGCAGAATTGTTGTCATTCAGCCACATTGGAGGGTTCTCCAGCATAAATGGCCTGTGTAACGTCATGCCACAACATCTCAGTCGGATTTAAGTCCGGACTTTGACTAGGCCACTCCAAAACCTTAATTTTGTATTTTTTAAGCCATTCAGAGATGTGTTTTGGATCATTGTCCTGCTGCATAACCCAAGTACACTTGAGCTTGAGGTCAGGAAGTGATGACCGGACATTCTCTTCCAGGATTTTTTGGTAGAGCTCAGAATTCATGGTTCCATCAATGATGGCGAGTCATGCAGCCCCACACCATCCCCCTACCACCATGTCTGACCGTTGATATGATGTTCTTTTTATGAAATGCTGTGTTAGTTTTACGCCAGATGTAATGGGACGTACACCTTCCAAAACCTTTAATTTTTCTCTCATCAGTCCACAGAATATTTGCCAAAAAGTCTTGGGGATAATCAAATGTGAGATGAGCCTTTGTGCTCTTTTTGGTCATCAGTGGCTTTGGCCTTGGAACTCTCCCACGGACACCATTTTTGCCCAGTCTCTTATTAGTGAATCATGAACACTGACCTTACCTGAGGTAAATGAGGTCTGCAATTCTTTAGATGTTGTTCTGGGTTCTTTTATGACCTCCTGGATGAGTCGTCGTTTTTTTCTTTGAATTTATTTTTTTTAAAACAGAAGTATGACCATGGTAAGGCCACATTGCTGTTTTGAAAATCAGCCCCTAAGTATTACAACATAAAACCACTATGACAGCCATAGGGGAATGTTAGTGTTTGTAAATCTGTGCCATGTATATATGCATATAATGCATTCTTGAGTTGTTTCAAGTGTTATATAAAGTGAAAACAAGAGCATACATTTTCCGCAGTACAGATGCACTAATACAGTACATTTTGTGCATTGACCATTCATTTCAAAGGACCTTTTACAAGTCTATTTATTTAGAAATCAAATGTATAAACTCATCTGTCAAGGTTCCAGTCATTTACTACTTTGTATATTCAGTGCATATAAATATCATATTTTCAATGTAGTGTAATATAGAACTTAAGAAAAATCTGTTCAGGTCACATTACAAAGATGTTGTCTAACATAAGTAAAGACAAATGCATGAGCTATGAAGCAAGGAATTGGTTTCATAAATGTTTTAATATGGGACAGTCAATAACAGGATTTCTTATTGTTGACACTCTGGTTGTGCATGGCCAGTGCTGTAACACTCTTTTTTTTATATATATAAGCAAACATGTTATACTTACCTGCTCTGTGTAATGGTTTTACACAGAGCAACCCTGATCCTCCTCTTCTCGGGTTCTCCCATCGGCTCCTCCCCCCACAGCAAGCTGCTTGCTTTGAGGGCACTCCTGCATGCTCTCTCCCTAGCCGGCTCTGTGTGTCCATAAGGCACACAGAGCAGGGCTTGGCCCTGCCCCCTCTCCTTTATCACTGACTATGATTGACAGCAGCAAGAGCCAATGGATTCCGCTGCTGCATCGGAGCCAATGAGGAGCGATAGCCAAGAAAGCCTCTGCTCTCGTGTACATCACTGAATTGAGATCGAGCTCAGGTATTTATTTAGGGGGGCTGTGGGAGAAGAATGCAGTAAGGTAAAGAAAAAACCTTTACAACCACTTTAAGTCAGGCTGTCATCTGTTAACCGGTTCCCAACCGGCTCATGTCTTTGTACGGGAGCAGAATGGCACCCCTGTGCGAAACCCCTACCCATATGGGGTTCCCTTTAAGAGCCGCCAAAAGGCACGCACCTGCGCCTGCTGCACGGCAGGGGACCCGATGCGTGTGGCCGGCGGTCGTGATTGCCATCAGCCACGTGCAATCGCATGCATGAGAGCCAGCATGGGGATTTGTGTGTGTAAACACACAAATTCCTGTCCTGTCAGGGGAGAGGAGACATATTGTTTGTTCCTAGTAAGTAGGAATAATGATATGTCTCCTCCCCTAGTCAGTCCTATCCCATACAGTTAGAGCATGCTGAGGGAACACACATTTAACCCCTTGATAGCCCCTAGTGTTAACCCCTTCCCTGCCAGTGACATTTACACAGTAATCAGTGCATATTTATAGCACTGATCATTGTATAAATGTCAATGGTCCAAAAAATGTGTCAAAAGTGTCTGATCTGTTTGTCACAATGTCGCAGTACCGCTAAAAATCGCAGATTACCGCCATTACTAATAAAACAAATGAAATAAATAAAAATGCCATAAATCTTTCCCATAGTTTGTAGACACTACTATAACTTTTGCGCAAACCAATCAATATTTGCTTATTGCGATTTATTTTATGAAAATTATGTAGAAGAATATATATTGGCCTGATAAAGTGATTAGAAATTAGGTTTTTAAAAACATTTTTGGGTATATTTATTATAGCAAAAAGTAAAAAATATTGGGTTTTTTTTTAATTATCGCTCTTTTTTGTTTAAAGCGCAAAAAATAAATACCACAGAGGTGATCAAATAGCACCAAAAGAAAGCTCTATTGGTGGGAAAAAAAGGACGCAAATTTTGTTTGGGTACAGCATTGCATGACCGCGCAATTACCAGTTAAAGCAGTGCATTGTAAAAAGTGCTCTGGTCAGGAAGGGGGTAAAACCTTCCGGGGCTGAAGTGGTTAAAATACTGTTTCTATGTCTGAGCCATCTTGTTCGCTTGCAGGGACAGGAAGTGAGCGAAAATCTCCCCAAAGGGATTCCAGACAGCAAAAGAAAAGTTTTGTTTAGCACTTTGAAAATATGAATAAAAATAAAAACATAGAAATATAAGTATGCACCTATACTTTCTTATTGAAAATTAGTTTTGTTTTGTAGCCAGAATAACAACACACATTCAAAACCTTTTAAAGGGCAAACAAATGCAGGGTCCTTCTTTCTGTTCAAAGTAATTAGAAAAACTTGCAAATTGCATTCTTATATATCCCTGTTAGTTTTATCAAAAACATCTGGCATCTTCTATTATACGATCCTCAAGGTCTACACACAGCTAGAATCTCTTAGTTTAATCCCTCCCCTGTTGTATTTCGAAGAGAAGAATAGCTGAATGAGTAAAAATGCCACAGAACTGCCAAATGGACTGTACACTCATCTTAGCGTTTATCATGTAAAACTTCCACCATCAAGGTGATTTTAAAGTTTAAACACAATATCTAAAAATCCATAGATGCATTTCAGACGGATCCAATTTTTGTATCACTGTGAGCAACAGCAAGATGTAAGTGACAAAAATAAGTCTGAATAAGATGTAATTGACAATAAGAAGTCTGATTCTCAATCCAAAACCTCTTCTGAGGGATTCAATAGATAAATATAGACTTGAGAAAATTGTCAAACAGTCTGAATCATGTCTTTAGACAGTTAGAATTTTAGAGATACAAAAAACACAGTCACTTCCAGCGCTAATAGGTCTTCCAAGGTGTGGAGTAACAGATGTCAGATAAAATGGTGGTGTGAAAGATATACAGTCAGGTCCATAAATATTGGGACATCGACACAATTCTAATCTTTTTGGCTCTATACACCACCACAATGGATTTGAAATGAAACAAACAAGATGTGTTTTAACTGCAGACTTTCAGCTTTAATTTTAGGGTATTTACATCCAAATCAGGTGAACGGTGTAGGAATTACCACAGTTTGTATATGTGCCTCCCACTTTTTAAGGGACCAAATGTAATGGGACAGATTAACAATCATTCATCAAACTTTCACTTTTTAATACTTGGTTGCAAATCCTTTGCAGTCAATTACAGCCTGAAGTCTGGAACGCATAGACATCACCAGACGCTGGGTTTCATCTCTGGTGATGCTCTGCCAGGCCTCTATTACAACTGTCTTCAGTTCCTGCTTGTTCTTGGGGCATTTTCCCTTCAGTTTTGTCTTCAGCAAGTGAAATGCATGCTCAATCGGATTCAGGCCAGGTGATTGACTTGGTCATTGCATAACATTCCGCTTCTTTCCCTTAAAAAACTCTTTGGTTGCTTTCGCAGTATGCTTCAGGTCATTGTCCATCTGCACTGTGAAGCACCATCAAATGAGTTCTGAAGCATTTTGCTGAATATGAGCAGATAATATTGCCCATCAGGCAATGATGAGGTGGTATGCTTTGGATCATGAGCAGTTCCTTTCCTTCTCCACACTCTTCTCTTCCCATCACTCTGGTACAAGTTGATCTTGGTCTCATCTGTTCATAGGATGTTGTTCCAGAACTGTGAAGGCTTTTTTAGATGTTGTTTGGCAAACTCTAATCTGCCCTTCCTGTTTTTGAGGCTCACCAGTGGTTTACATCTTGTGGTGAACCCTCTGTATTCACTCTGGTGAAGTCTTCTCTTGATTGTTGACTTTGACACACATACACCTACCTCCTGGAGAGTGTTCTTGATCTGGCAAACTGTTGTGAAGGGTGTTTCTTCACCAGGGAAAGAATTCTTCGGTCATCCACCACAGTTGTTTTCCGTGGTCTTCTGGGTCTTTTGGTGTTGCTGAGCTCACCGGTGCGTTCTTTCTTTTTAAGGATGTTCCAAACAGTTGATTTGGCCACACCTAATGTTTTTGCTATCTCTCTGATGGGTTTGTTTTGTTTTTTCAGCCTAATGATGGCTTGCTTCACTGATAGTGACAGCTCTTTGGATCTTATATTGAGAGTTGACAGCAACAGATTCCAAATGCAAAAAGCACACTTGAAATGAACTCTGGACCTTTTATCTGCTCCTTGTAAATAGGATAATGAGGGAATAACACACACCTGACCACAGAACAGCTGAGCAGCCAATTGTCCCATTACATTTGGTCCCTTAAAAAGTGGGAGGTACATATACAAACTGTTGTAATTCCTACACTGTTCACCTAATTTGAATGTAAATACCCTCAAATTAAAGCTGAAAGTCTGCGGTTAAAGCACATCTTGTTTGTTTCATTTCAAATCCATTGTGGTGGTGTATAGAGCCAAAAAAATTAGAATTGTGTCGATGTCCCAATATTTATGGACCTGACTGTATATGGTATCCAAAACTGGGTGGATGCTGCCTTCCTCTGATGGGGTAATCCAAAAGGAACTACAAGAAAAACAGAAATGGAAGGCGCGCACACCTAGTGCATTGCCAAAGATAATTTAATAATAAGACATTTTTATATAAAAGTGGCTACTCACAAAATGCAACTGACAAAAGGCCATAAAAATAGTGCATGGACTATATGCTAATGCATTTCAGGGGCACACCCCCTTCCTCAGAGTTAGGCCAGCTGTGACGTCAGAGGTCATCCAGTTACGTCAGCGGGTGGCCCCACCCTTGCCTATATAACAGCTGTCAAAGCCAAAAGACAGCAGTAGCCAGGAGGCGGAGCTTTTTAATTTTTTTCTATTTTTCAGGTCCGTCTGGCAGCATGATTGAAGATGGATGGACATCACGGGACACATTTTTTTTTTAAAATAAAGGAATTGTCAAAAACTGTCTCTTGTGATTTTTACTTTTTGACACCTTTTTTTGGTGAATGGGTAGGGGTACGATGTACCCGCTACCCATTCACATGGAGGGGGCCCTTGTTAATGGGGGCATCCGGATTCTGATAAGCCCCCCTGCCCGCAGACCCCGACAACCACCGGCAAGGGTTGTCTGGAAGAGGCCCTTGTCCCCATCAACATGGGGACAAGGTGCTTTGTAGTGGGGGGTGCAGAGCTCCCCTGCCTCAAAGCACCCACCCCCAATGTTGGGGGGGGCATGTGTCCTGGTATGGTTCAGGAGTGGGGGGGTGCTCGTTTGAATTAAATGTTTCCTTTAGAAATTTAATTATTGCTACGGCACTGTTCTACACACCGCACAGATGCGCCACTTTACAGGGAGATGAAGGGGACCCTCAGGCACAATATTTAAAGGAATATTTTGTTTATATTGTTTCACTTTTAAGCATTATTAAAATCACTTCTCCTGAAAAAAATATTGTTTGAAAAACTTTTTTTGCATTGACATATGTCCCCTAGGGCAGTACCCGGGTCCCCAAACACTTTTTATGGCCATAACTTGCATATAAGCCTTTAAAATTAGGACTTTTCATTTTTTCTTTTTGTGTCCCATAGACTTTAATAGGGTTCGCATGTTTGCAGTGTTCTGGTAAGAACTGAACCGGGGGGGGGGGGGGGGGGGGTTTCGGCCCATCCCTACTCACTACTTTACATTGTAGCAAAGTGTAATTTCTTCAGTGTTGTCACATGAAAAGATATAATAAAATATTTACAAAAATGTGAGGGGTGTACTCACTTTTGTGAGATACTGTATATATCAGTATACATCCCATAGTTTGTAGACGCTATAACTTTTGTGCAAACCAATCAATATACACTTATTGTTTTTTTTTTTTTAATTAAGCAAAAAGTCCCCCATAGTGTAGTACATTTTCATAGAACAATTTATTCAACAAGAGATGAAAATGTGCTCACAAACACAGTGCACTGTAAAATCCAGTGCACAAAATGTAATCGCCTATATAAATTACATATACATTGCACCCTTAAGCATGGGCATCTAGAGAAGATATGTCAAGATGACTGCTTCGCAACTTCCAGGCGTGATGACTTCACTTGGCTCCGCCCCAGATGCGTTTTGTCATGTGATACAGTGACTTAATCATATTTTTTTTGTAGTTTTATATTATTGATATTTATGTGATTATATTATATTTCTTATGATTGGTGTTGTGCTGCACTTTTTAGGTTTTGTTTTAAAGATGGCCTACCTCATGGCATGTGTTGGTCTGTATCCTAAGTTTACTTGGACTTATATGGCTCTTAATATTTTATGCTCTGCGATAGGCAAATGTGGGTTTTTTGGGTATAATTGGCCCTTACCCTAATATTGAGTCCTGCAAGAGGATTCCTCAGGGTCTGACAAGGATCTTTTCCATACGCTTATATTTAGAATGTAATTGGGTAATGAATCTGATAGATGTTATATCCCAATTAGGTGCAAATGTAGGAGCTATTGTTTTTGTAGGACCATCCAAATGCAAAACCTATAGATTTAGGCTGGGTTCACACTAGTGCAAATTGGATGCGGATTTCCCGCTCTCTTTGGAGCCAGTTCACACATCTCTGTGGCAGCTGCGGAGCGGCTTGCACAGGAGTCCTGTGCATCTTTGGCTCAGTTTTAGGGCCGAATTCCGGCAAAAATTAGGCCCTGATTCGTCCCTGATAAGGAGAACATGGACGCACCAGACCCTGCTGCGAGCCATATCCAGCAGCAGTGTAAACCCAGCCTTACACAAAACTTAATTCGTTCAGTCGAAGACTGACTTTATTTTTTCATTCTTATACATTCAAGCGCTTACATTTTTATGTGTACAGGACAGGTCTAGGATACCACCTGCTACTGATTATTCTTATGTTCCTTATTTTATTTCACAATGAAATTTACTTGAGATATATTTTTGCATTACAGCTTTGTGACTCTTGCTTACATGCAGAAAAAAAAAAAAACAATATCAATGCAAATGGAATCAAATACATTTGGTGCCTTGGTGAAATAAACAGTGGCTACCCACAGACATGGCAGCCTCAATTTATTTTCCACATGGCACAGCACTGATGCTTCACTTGTGTGAATAATGCAGTTCGGTTCAATGGACCTTTTCAGCCCTGGGAATCAGTATGAGAATGCAATACATCAGGAATGAGACATGAGCAATGCTTTTGACACTTGTAAATACCTAGTCTAAGGTTGAACCTACAGTTAAATTACAAGCCCTGAAATACCTGTGCTGCAGAAACCAATATTCAAAGAGTAGCATGGCCGTTGGTCATGTGACCAAACAGTAAAGTATTGTCACATGATCTCAGATCAAAGACATGATCTATACAAGAAAAAACAATTACTTCCAGTGCTAAAAAAGGTCTTTCGTGGTTTAAACAGCAACAAGGACATCAGTATTCCAAAACCAGGTGGATGCTGCCCTCCTCGGATAGGGTAATCCGGTAAAAACTATTAAACAGAACAAAAGGGAGGCAGGCACACTTAGTGCATTACCAAATACATTTAATAGGTATTTAAGCCTAAAAGTGGATACTCACAAAAGTGGCAACCCACAATGAGCCATACAACTGCACAATGTTACATGGTGCGGACATAGCAAGAGTATAGGTTGATGCATTTTGGGGGATTACCCCTTTCCTCAGAGCTAGAGCTTGGCTCTGAGGAAGGGGGTGCGCCTTTAATACCTATTATATGTGTTTGGTAATGCACTAGGTGTGAGCGCCTCTCTTTTGTTCTGTTTTAAAGACATGATCTATGCTCGAGAAGATCTGTTGAACATAACTAAACATTAATCCCCTAAGCCCCTTCAACTGAGATCACAGCCTTGACAGTTGATTAAGTGACTAGCTACCATGAGATAACAGAACTACTATATCAGCATGACAGGTAAGTATTTTGAGCATATTTCAAAAAGAATCTATCAAGATAGAAATATGGGAGCTGTCATGGCTGACTCTGAAGGTGCAAACTTGGACTAGGGAGTTACAAACTTGGGACAAACATGTACATATAAGGTGTTAGGACATCAGATATGCACATGCTAGTTCCAGGTGGATATGCACTAGTCAGTAAAGCCAGAATCTGGATGACAAGGCCCATGCTTGCACCTTAGAAAACAAGTCAGCAACCGCAGCTCCGCTGTTTTTAGTTTGACAGGTTCCCTTTAACATCTACTGACTTACAGAATTTTGGACAAAGGGGTGTGTTATCTTATGATGCTTTAGGTCTGCTTTAACTGAGTAAGTGAGACGCTTTGCTTAACTGAATATTCCCCAAACTACTCCCCAGATAAATAGACATTTGTGTTGTATCTTTATATTTGCAAACTTTCCCTTATAGAAATATGTCAACTTCCACCACATACAGCTAATTCCATTTTTTTCCATAGCAGAATACAGCTGCAGTCATGAATATTTTAAGTGCATATGTCTATGCTCGTGAACTGCCAGTAGAACAGCAGGAGGACATGAAATACCCCTTAATAAGCTAGAGCAGATGTGCCTATTACAGCGCACAACATAGGCCAAGATTTCATCATTACACATATACAGGTGTGTTAGTCGAAGTAACAAAGTCATCGACCCTTCTTTGTCCATGCATATTATTATTATTATTATTATTATACGAGATTTATATAGCGCCAACAGTTTACTCAGCGCTTTACAATGCATAAGGGGGACAACACAATTACAGTACAGTTCAATACAAAAGGTACAGGAGGGCCCTGCTCGTAGAGCTTACATTCTAAAGGGAGGGGGTGGTGGTACAAAAGGTAATAGCTGCAAAGAATGACTGTACAGTATATTTATAACTGACAATCTGTTTGAAAACCAAAACTATATACTGTCTTAAAATGTTACCATTAACACCATTTTTACCTAATGTCTTGTGTGTTCTTGTTGGAAAGCTGCTGCAGGTATGACTTTTACCAGCCAATGGCTGCCAGAAAGAAGATGTTGCTAGACAGACACATAAATGATCTATACATGTATACTGTTGTATTATGTTCTATATATTAACTGTAAATTCTTAGACCAAGCTGGTCTCTATACATATGATGTTTTTAGTAAAAGTCTGTGTATTAAAGTGTATCTTTTTGACTTGTAGTGATACTGAACATTGGGTCTTCCAAAAGCTCCAGAAGAAGCCATAAAGATGGCGAAACATGTAGAGGCAACAAACTTTTGTACAACGATGTACGAGGTATGATTTCATGTGTTGGTTTTAATATATAACAGATATATAATAACATTTTTAAACCGTGTTTATTAAATAAAAT
Organism: Lithobates clamitans; assembly: GCA_037952925.1. NCBI lineage: Eukaryota > Metazoa > Chordata > Amphibia > Anura > Ranidae > Lithobates > Lithobates clamitans. Next base: position 11,054,420 of record JBBGZY010000081.1, read on the forward strand.
TAATGAAACTGATATTGTTTTCAATTTGACTATTTTTGCACCTTAAAACTCCAATTTTTGTTTTTATCCTTGTTACTATTTTTACCTAATGTCTTGTTTGTTCTTGTTGGAAAGTTGCTGCAGGTATTACTTTTACCAGCCAATGGCTGGCAAAAAGAAGATGTTGCTAGACACATAAATTAGTATTTTTTTGTTTAAAGGAAAACAAGAACAAAAGGGACAGAAAATACCTCATAATCGTATAGTTGCATTAGAGAGAACAATACATTGTAAAAGGATTAAACATAACACCTAGTGGAAGTAATAATATACGCAGTATAATAGATGACAACAGTTGTTGCACCTATGGCTGAATAAACTGCATGCCAACACCTCAGTCAACAACTACTTCTAACAGTATATACAGTAGGTCCCATCTTCTTTCGGGGTTCTTCAAATTTTGACTTGGGTAGTGGTTGCAATTAAAAAAGTGTGACAGTGTTTGTACTGTCCACTGTTTAGTAGAAGATATTCTTTTCCTTCTCGACTTTTGGTAAGCGTTCTCCTTTGATGTGTTTACATCTTTGCATTCCAGCTTGGTCATGATTGAGAGGTGTCCTTTCTTCATCTGCAACTTTAATCCACATTTGCTTCTCTTGACCAGGTATTTTTTGCTTTTCTTTCCATGACATTGGCTAAGGATGTGGTGCTGTACAAACCATATATGGCAAGCATCTAGTTAGGGTGGCCTTGTTGGATCTTGTGGATTTTCTAACTGAAGTTGCAGGCGGTTTGGGTTCTTTTCAGAGGCTTTTTGCTAAGTTAGTTATTATTACACTTCTGCTGAATGTTACCTTATTGGTTCTGGATGCAGAAAACTGTAACCCTTTTTAGACTTAGTGAATATACCTTCTATAGGTTCTATTGTTTACACTTTTCTTTAGGAGTATGTGTGCATGCTTTGTTTCCAAAGATGTTGATGTGTTTCAGGTCAGCCTTCTTTACATTTCATAGCTCATATAGTGTTTTCTTTGTTGCTTTTCCAGGTAGGGGTTTTAAAGATAGTAGGCTGTCACAATTGCCTCTCCTTAATTTTTTTGTTGGCATATACATACCAAAAAGCATGTTTCTGCCTCTTTACAAATAGTTTGGTTTACCATATGGTACACTACAGTAGTACGTGACCTAATTCCATGCTTCTTCAGAATAGCTTGTGCTTTAAAACTTGTTTACTGTGTGTCATTATCTATGTGAAATACTTAAGACATTTTGCCAAATTTGTTGCTTACTTGGACAAGATATTGTTCCGGGTAATCTGGAACTTTGCTGCATGACAGGTAGAGCACAGTCTATACTACGTTACCAAAAGTATTGGGACGCCTGCCTTTACACGCACCTGAACTTTAATGGCATCCCAGTCTTGGTCCGCAGGGTTCAATATTGAGTTGGCCCAACCTTTGCAGCTGTGACAGCTTCACTCTTCTGGGAAGGCTGTCCACAAGGTTTAGGAGTGTGTCTATGGGAATGTTTGACCATTCTTCCAGAAGCACATTTATGTAAGGAGGGCATTCTTTCCTTTGACAATCAAAGGAAGGAGCATCCTTTCCACTAACTACCACACTAATGCATGGTAGGCTGTAGATATAGTAATAATTGGCATTGGTTCTCTGAGAATGGAAAGCTATTTCAAGGATTGCTCCAGGTTAAAAAGTTTGCGAAAGGCTGCCTTACGTAGTGTGACAGAGAGAGGCTCTGTCACTATTTATATATATGTATATATATATATATATATATGTATATATATATATATATATATATATATATATATATATATATGAAAAGGTGACCCAGGAGTCTCATTAAGAGTTAATGCAAGGTTTAGAACTAGCATTTCTGAGTGCAGAAAGCTATGTTTTTTCCAGATTCTTTTGTTCTGAATCAGAACATTCAATCCTGGTTCTATATGGCCCATAATGCACTGCGGGAGCGCAGTGCATTGCTGTATGATAATTGGCCAGAGCATGCACCATGACCTGCATGCTTTGGGCAATCACAGCGCCCTCAGCTAAGAGAGCCATAATTGGCCATCATGGCTCAGGGGGACCAAGTCCACGCCCCACACTATATAAGGCCGCCTACACGTCGGCCTTGTGTAGTGTGTCGTTGGCGTGGACGGAGAGAGAGTGTCATTTAGATTGAGCAGGCAGGTAGATTATTCAGTTAGCTGCAGTGTATTTGATATATATATATACAGTCAGTCTCGTGTATATATATATATATATATATATATATATATATATATATATATATATATATCCACTGTATCCAGTTTAGCTAGATCTGACTGCAGTCCGTTCCTGGTGTACTGTTTCTAATATACTTCAGGCAGGCAGGTGATTCAGTTAGCAGTGTATACAGATAGTCTTATATATATATATATATATTTATACATACAGTTTAGCTATACCTCACTGCAGGCTGTTCCTGGTGTACTGTTTCTAAAATACTTCAGGCGGTGTACACAGTATACAGTGCTGTGCACCCATAGTGCAGTTGCTCATACTTTTCTGGTGGTCAATACAGTACACCTATAGTTGTTATTAAATTTCTGTTGGGCTCTGTTGGGTTCTGTACACAGTACCATGCACCCCTAGTGCAGTTGCTACTACTTTCCTGGTGGTGTACACAATACATACAGTGCACCCATAGTTGTTATTAAACTTCTGTTGGTGTACACAGTACCGTGCACCGCTAGTGCAGTTGCTACTACTTTCCTGGTGGTGTACACAATACATACAGTGCACCCATAGTTGTTATTAAACTTCTGTTGGTGTACACAGTACCGTGCACCCCTAGTGCAATTGCTACTACTTTCCTGGTGGTGTACACAATACATACATTGCACCCATAGTTGTCATTACACTTCTGTTGGTGTACACAGTGCCGTGCACCCCTAGTGCAGTTGCTACTACTTACCTGGTGGTGCACACAATACATACAGTGCACCCATAGTTGCTATTAAACTTCTGTTGGTGTACACAGTACTGTGCACCCCTAGTGCAGTTGCTACTACTTTCCTGGTGGTGTACACAATACATACAGTGTTCCCATAGTTGTTATTATACTTCTGTTGGTGTACACAGTACTGTGCACCCCTAGTGCAGTTGCTACTACTTTCCTGGTGGTGTACACAGTACACAATACAGTGTAGTGTTTCTGAGCTAAACAAAATGTACAACATGTCCAGAAGGCCACCAAGGAGAGGCAGATGCTCACAGGCCACTAAAAGAGGGCAAGCAGGCTCTGTGTCTACAGTCGACAGTGCTGGTCGTGGACATGGTGCATCCTCAGCACGTGGCCGTGGGGCACGCTTGTCCTTTTTTCCTGCAGCTGGCCATATTATTGAGCCACAACATGCAGAAGAGTTGGTGGAATGGATAACAAAGCTGTCCTCATTCTCTGTCACCCATGCTCAGAGTAGTTTGCCTGCCAATGCATCTGCCAAAGTGGCCTATTCCATCATCTCCATGTCAACAGTCACTCCACCCCACCATCATGCATGGAGGAGTCCCCCGAACTATTCGACCACAGTGTCAGGTACATGCTGCAGGAGGATGCGCATCATCAGCTCCGATGATGTTACCCAGGTTGAGGAAGGGAGTAACGTCAGCCTAGAGAGAGGGGGTGCCAAAGAAGGTCAAGAAACTGGCATTCATGTTCCCCCAGCTGCAGCATACTGCCAAGTTTGCTCCAGTGAGGAGGAGGTAGGGGGTGATGAGGTCACTGACTCAACTTGGGTGCCTGATAGAAGAGAGGAGGAGGAGGCACATCTCCAATGAGGTAGGATGCCCTCCAGGGGGCAGCTTAAGGGCAGCCACCCTATTGCATCACACCGCGGAGCTAAGCAGGTGCAGGGCACTGCTGACTCCATATTTTGAGCAGTTCTTTGGTGTGGGCCTTTTTTCACACATGTGCAGCAGATCGCACAGTTGCTGTTTGCAACATATGTCTGAAGTGTATCAAGCATGGCCAAAACAGCAGCCGCTTGGGCACCACCTGCTTGACCAGACATATGATGACCTCCCATGCAGTCCATTGGCAACAGCACTTAAAAGACCCACATCAAAGAACAAGACAGACCTCTCCTTGCTCCTCATCAGCTGGGATCTCCAACCCCACTATACCTCCAGACCCCTCAGAAACCTGCACTGAGAGAAATGAATGAAGGTATAGAAATAGGTGTCCCAAGTACTTGCGGTCAATCTGCTAGTCATACACCAACATTGGATTTTAGCAGGCAAATTTCCCTACCCCAGTTGCTAAACCGTCAAAAGAAATTCGGTTCCAGCCATCCACATGCTCAGTGTCTGAATGCTAGCTTGGCCAAATTGCTAGCACTGCAACTGCTGCCTTTTCAGCTGGTAGACTCTGCCCCCTTTTGTGAATTTGTGGAATGTGAGGTACCTCAGTGGCAGGTTCCCAAACACCATTTCTTTTCATGGAAGGCCATTCAGGCTCTCTACCAGCATTTGGAAGGTAATGTCTTTGCCTCGTTGGACAGGGCGGTCAGCAGTAAGGTGTATATTACTGCTGACCCATGTTCCAGCAGGCATGGACAGGGACGTTACCTTTCTTTTACGGTACACTGGGTAACTCTGCTGGCAGCTGGGAAGGATACAGGACAGGGTTCAGTATTGTTGGAGCTTGTTCCGCCACCACGCCTCCAAAATGCTAGTGGTGATTCTGACACAGCTCTCTCCTCCACCCCCTCCTTTTCTTTTTCCTCTATGGCCTCTTCCTCTGCAGATTTGTCCTCTGAACCAGCGGTGCTCCGTAGGCATTCAAGGGGCTACGCAAGTACTCAGGCAAAAAGATGCCATATGGTGCTTGAGTTGGTCTGCTTAGGGGACAGGAGCCAGGACTGGGGCAAAGATTCTGTCAGCTCTGCAGTGGCAGGCTCAGAGGTGGTTGATGCTACGCCAACTTCAGCCAGTAATGGTTGTATGCGACAATGGCACCAACCTCCTCTCTGCCCTCCGACAGGGACACTTGACCCATTTTACCTGTTTGGCTCACGTCCTGAATTTGGTCCTGCAGCGGTTCTTGAGCAGGTACCCGGGCTTACAGGATCTCCTGAGGCAGGCCAGGAAAGTCTGTAGTCATTTCCACTGGTCATATAATGCCAGTGCTTGGCTGGCTGACATTCAAAGAGAATGCAACCTGCCCAAGAATCGCCTCATTTGTGACATGCCCACCAGGTGGAACGCGACATTGGCAATGCTGCAGCAGCTGCACATGCAGCAGAGGGCCATCAATGAGTACCTGTGTGAGTATGGCACCAGGACAGGGTCAGGGGAGCTTGGCTTTTTTTCGCCACGCCAGTGGCTACTGATCAAGGATGCATTCACTGTCCTGTCACCATTTGATGAGGCCAAGAGGATGGTGAGTAGTGACAATGCATGCATCAGTGATACTGTCCCTCTTGTCTTCCTGTTGGAGCACACGCTTCGTGAAATAATGGACAGGGCACTTGAGGCAGAACAGCGGGAGTAAGTGGAGGACTTCCTTACCTCTTAAGGCCCCCTTTATCCAGACATTAGTATTCCTGCAGGCCCGCCGATTACACAGGAAGAAGAAGAGGAGGAAGATTGTGTCAGCGTGGAGGATAACACTCAGCATCAGTCTTCAAGGGATCGTCTGCAGTCCCCAGAAACCCATGGATTTGTACGTGGCTGGGAGCAGGTGGTTGAGGATCATGTGATCCTTAGTGACCCAGAGGACTCAGGATCGAATGTGTCTGCAAAACTACCCTGCATGGCTTCCCTGATCCTGCAAAGCCTGCAAAAGAACCCTAGGATTCATGGTATCAAGGAGAGGGATCATTACTGGCTGGCAACCCTTCTTGATCCATGTTACAAGGGTAAGGTTGCAGAACTTATCCAGCCTTCGCAGAGGGAGCAGAGGATGAAACATCTTCGGGAGGCCTTGCAGAAAGGTTTGTGCAATGCGTTTCCAGAGCCTGGGAGGTTACAATTTCCTGGTGCTGGACAAGGTGTTGCTGAGGCTTCATTCAGTCACAGAAAGAGCAGTGGAGAAGGTGGCCGGCTGACCGATGCCTTCAGGCAATTCTTCAGTCCTCAGTGCCCAGGTCTGATCAGTTCCAGCAACCATCGACAGCATCTGAATTACATGGTGCCGGAATATCTAGGGGCAAGATCAGACTTGGAGACCTTTCCACCAGAACGTCCACTGGGTTACTGGGTCTTGAGGATGGACCACTGGCCAGAGCTTGCCCAATATGCAATTGAGCTACTGGCCTGTCCTGCATCCAGCGTTCTTTTTGAACGCACATTCAGTGCTGCTGGAGGCTTTGTAACCGATCACAGAGTGCGCCTGTCCACAGACTCTGTTGATCGGCTCACATTCATAAATATGAATCAGTCTTGGATCACCAGCTACCAAGCACCTGATGCTGATGTAACCGAATGATTTTTCTATGGATGTGGGATCCCTTGAAGACTGCATATGCTGAGTGACTATCCTATTATTATTATTATTAATATTATTATTATTATTAATATTATTATTATTATTATACAAGATTTATATATTATGCGGAGTGACTATCCTATTCCTCCTTAATTTCCTCCTTGGCTTCTAAGAATATTTTCGGTTCAGGGCACCACCACCACTACCTAAGACCCAATTTTTCTGCCCCTAACAGGGGCACGTAATTACAATTTTTGAACCAATATTTCACAGCAGGGCCTGTCCCTGCGCTCAACAAAAGTATCTGTGAGGCTTTACAGTATTGTGCCACCACCACCGCCTAAGGCCCAATTTTTCTGCCCCTGTTTAATAGGGGCATGTAATTACAATTCTTGATATAATATTTCACAACAGGGCCCGTTCCAGCGCCCACCAAGAGTAACTGTGAGGGCTTACAGTGTTCTGGTACCACCAACACCTAAGGCCCAATTTTCCGCAGAGTGTATAGCGCAGGCCATATAGTATATACAGGCGGTCCCTTATTTTCAAACATCCTACTAACAAATGGAGGGAGACAAGAGGAAGTGAGAGGAAATCTACCCCTAGGAAGGGAAATTCTCTCCTGTAACTGTTAATATGAAATAGAGAAAGGTGTCTCCCCACTGATGCTTTATCACCAATCCTTGTTTCCCTAATAACCCAAAATTTACAAAATCTAATTGTCATTGGGACAGAAAGTGAGGTGAAATCTTCTGAACAGAGGCACAGATAGCAAAACTAATGTTACAGGGGTGATGATAACCCTTCCCTATGTTATCCAAAAAGCTTAAAAATAGATTTTTTGGCTGCAACTACACTTACAAAATGTACCAGTTCCAAATTACAAACAGATTCAACTTAAGAACAAACCTACAGTCCCTATCTTGTTTGTAACCTGGGGACCGCCTGTATACTGCTGCTGTTCAGAGTATATAGAGTCTTTTTTTTTTTTTTTATTTGGGTGCGGAGTTCACCTTAATATCCATACCAGACCCAAAGGGCCTGGTAATGTGCTGGGAGGGGGGCAACATTACATTACAGCCGCAAGCAGTTTTAAATGACTTTTATTCCTTTAGAAATATAATTTTGTGAAGGGACTGTTCTAAACATGGGAAAAATGTGCCACTCTACAGGCATACTATAGACACCCCCCTGAGTAAAAGGAATATTTCACTTTTATTGTTTCACATTAAGCATTATTAAAATCATGGGCTCCTGAAAAAACAGCCGTTTTTAAAACTTTTTTTTACATTGATTCATGTTCCCCGATGCAGGACCCAGGTCCCCAGCCACTTTTTATGACAATAACTTGCATATTAGCCTTTAAAATGATCGCTTTTGATTTTTCACGTTCAAGTCCCATAGACTTTAACGGGGTTCATGTGTTCGCTCAAATTTTTGATCTGTTCGCATGTTCTGCAGCGATCCAAACCAGGGGGTGTTCGGCTCATCCCTACTCAATACACAGGTATGCAGGGTCATTATTTAATTAGGTCTGGGAATTGCTCAGAGCTCCCATTTTGCAGACAGCTTCCAGTTTGGAGACCGCTCCCAGTGTGGGAGACGGAAGGTCTCACCCAGGGTCAGGGGGCCCGAGCCAGAAGCCACGAGATTGAAGGTCTCATCGAGGGGTCAAAGGACCCAGTCAGAAGCCAGGAGAAAGCAGGTCTCGGTTCCAGGAGTCAGGTCGGCTCCTATCAGTTGTGTCAGGAGAATCCCAATCCTTAGGCCAGAGCTGGGTCATGCAGCAGGGTGCTGCGACTGAAGGCTAGAGAGTCAAGTGTTCTGAGAGAGTTGGATGACACAGTCAAAAGGACTGGTAAGAGGAGCAGCAGCGCTGCCAACACGTAAGCCAGGTGGCTTGGTATTTTCGTTAATACATGCTATGTGGAAGAAACCCCTGCATGGGCAACTGATGAATAAGTGAACTTTTCCTTTATTCAATAAAAGTGGGCTGCCACGCCCTAAAATTACAGTTTGGACTGGCGTAGCTCATTGTAAATGAACCTGCTGCTTGTGTTTAATCACTCCAATCTCACAGTAGTCATCATCAAATGTGTAAAAATCCCTTTATTTCTTGGAGGCTAAGTTTTAATAGGACCACATTGATCTAAATTTAATTAGGTGCATGGGCTGAAAGGCTCTACTGTTGCTACTTTTAGGAAAACAGTTCCTTGTAATTTTTCACTTTATACTTCATTATTTTGTCTGTATGGATCAATTTTTATGCCACTGGCATGCTGATTTTCAGCTAATTTATATTTTCAGGATTTTCCTGTTCAAGATGACCGTGCTAGACGTGAATAAAGTACAAATGTTTTCACTCTTGCGACTTAAATGCACATCAGCAAATACAGATTTTTCCTTGAGCTATTATGTGGCCTCCTTTTGTGATAATACAGGTTTTACCTACAAACGTCACTACATATCCTTGCTTGCTTGGTGAGCGTCTTCACTGATAGGAGCATATAGTACTTTTGTAATAAGTATCCTTCTGGCAACTGTTTGAAATAGAGGGCAGTGTAGACAGCTTTCCCTTATTCCTTCTGATACCATATTAGCTGTTGTAATTCTGCTTTAATCAAGCCTAGTGAAGCAAATTTTTATTATTAGTCGTATGACTTGAAGCTCCAGAGCCAATGCACAATGAGAAAAACGATGAGGTACTTGCTTTGAAGTAAAAGGCACACTAAATCCTGGTACACACAGAATATCATTCGGTATCAGCCGGTTCAACAGAAACGGACGAAAATTTGGCCCGTGTGTACATCAGCCAAATGCCTGGTTTCTTTCAAACGGGCATGCTGGAAAACCAGCATACAATCAGCATCTGGTCATCACTGGCAGCCAATGGCTGGGGGGGAGTGGGGGGTAGAAGTCCCCCTGTCAGAACACAATTGCTCAGCAGGGAGACTGTGCTACGTCACTGTCAGTGAAATTTGTCTGTATGCAGAGCACACAGCCAAATCTCCTGTCTCTAATAAGCACACATTCCATCTAATGATATAATGTACCTTTTGATCCCATGTCTCCCCTGGTTCCCCATTCCCCAGTAAACAGACATTACCACATTCTTATGTCCTCATCTCAGCATAACTGCCTCTCTTTGCAGTCCCCCTTGCTTTTATTTCCAACATCACAAAAGCTATGACAAACAGGAAGTGATGGCTACAACAGCCAATCACTCCCTGAATACATAATGACATCACAGTAAATGACCATATAAGAACATGACCAAATAGAGACATGGCTTTCAACACAGGAAATACAACAAACAATGAACAATGACTACATGAGTCTTTTGGGCGTGTCTGAGCAGAGACAGGGTGCATGCATGTTTTTAGAAGCCACATGGCTTTCAAACATGGACTCCGTCTCCGTCCATAACAACCCAGAAGACTCCCGTATTTCCGCTGATAGGAATCCTTATTCTGTGTTGTTCCAGAGAACAATGCATACCCGGACTATTCTACTGTCCTTGTGGATGAGAGATTATTGGCAGGTGTACACTCATCGGGCCACAAATATGTTGATCAGGCATACAGGGGCGACACGAGCGCACACTCGTTAAACTAATAATGTCCTTGCAGAGTGAACACACCCCCACCAGACGATCGTTCTGTGCATCGCACAGGGGCCCGTAGCTGGTGGACATGCCTCCACTCCGCAAACACTTCTCTACCTCCCCAAGATGCTTTCCACTCAACCAGCGTCAGTCTGCCCCAGTCAGCTCTTTAGAGCGGGCTGCGAGAGAACGAACACTGGGAGACTCTTATGACAATACATTAAAATACATCTTCATAAAATTTTCCACAACAGTCACATAGGGGTTTATTTACTATATACTGTAGCAATACATAACTAACTATAATTTTACAAATACAAAGAATCTTCATTTGAGTTTTTCAACTGCAAAACACTGTCCACACCATTAGAGCAGACTCAATGGAGAAATAAAAAATGCCAATACAAATGAATAGCTGTACGTGATCGTGCCTAGGTAGATGCTGATGCTGGGAATGCATGCACAAGTAAACGCTCATGCTGAAGCCATTGGTGTTTACCCACACATGACTGTGTACAGCCATTCACTAGTATTGGTAGCTGTATGCAGTATGTATGGTTTTCTGGTCATTGGACAGGGTCAGGAATTTTACTTCTCAGCACACAGGAGCTGGTAAGCATCTGTGTGCATGACAATATTGGAAAAATAGACAGGAGATCATGACGAACTGCAGAAAACAAAGGGGAATTATGACAATACATGGATAACAAATGAGAAATCATGGCAAAAAAAAACCATTTCATATTTGTTATATAATTGTACTTGTATGAGAAAGTATCCTGTTCTCTTTGTATTGCTTCCTTAGTGTGAAATACCTTGTGTCCCTGCCAGTCCCTCTGCTTTCCTATTTTAAACTGACCACATTAGGCATGAAAGCACAACATGGTCAGTTTTCTAGCTATACTGGGTACTCAGCCTGCTCTCCTCCAATGATTAGACTTGTGCTTGACACACCCCCTTGCACAGCTTTTCCCTGGAATGGCCAGTGTCCTGCTGTTTCTCCTCCCCTAACCCTCTGAGCTCCTTATGCAGCTGAGAACAGAGGGTTAGGGGAGTAATAATCAAATAAACAATAATCAAAAGTTTCAACTGCAAAAAGAGTTTTCTTAATGTCTTATGCACACTTCTAAGTGCCTTTCTCCTTGTAGGAGAAAAGCAGCATTAAAAACCAGCCTAAAGCCGAAGATGAGCCTGAGTTCACACTATAATGATGCAGGAAACAGCGTGATTCCCGCCAGTGGCGTCGCTAGGGGGTGGCTTTTGGGGCTATAGCCCTGAATCTGTGGCCCATAGCCCCGAGTCTCTGCAGGGGTCCCCAAGGGGAAGGGAGGCTCTCTGGGGACCCTGATGTAAGTGGGGGGGCTCTCTGGGGACCCTAATGTAAGGAGGAGGCTCTCTGGGGACCCTGATGTAAGGGGGGGCTCTCTGGAGATATATACACACACACACACACACGTATATTTATTACTGTATATACATGTGTTTGACTTTCTTTACTACGCTGCTATGGGCTCTAGCCCCAGATCTTTTGTAGACCTAGCAACATCCCTGATTCCCGCATCGCATCTCTCCCACAGGCAGTTCACACTGCACTCTGCGAACCGCTGCGGGTGTCAATACAATGTTAATGACACCCCCAGATCGGTTCACAGATCGCAGTGTGAACTGTGGATTCGGACAGAAATCAGATCACATGGGTGTGAATACCCATGCAATCTGATTCCAGTGCGAGAAAAAGCAAAAAAGTCCCTGCATCTTTTTTATGCAAATCCAATGCGAGTTCAGCGATACAACTGTATCGCTGAACTCGTATTGCACAGAGATTGCATGTGATCGGCACAGCAGTGCGGGTGTGAATCACATGCGATGTCTGTGTTCGCAATATTGTGAACCCAGGCTAAATGCGCCTAATTTTTGCAAGCTCGTTTAGGCGTGTTTAAGCTCGTCAAGCACTTGGGCGTTTATTTATTTCATTGTCGAGAATATACATTTATTCTGGCCATTTAAATGAATTAACACCCAAGGGCTTGATGCTCCTAGTGCTTAAGCACATTTAGACGTGTTTACGTGCGTTAGGCATTTTTTTGTGACCAAACCCTGTTGCTTCTGAACATACTGGCAGTGGGGTTTTCATTCAGTTTTAAAGGAGGAAAAAAAAAAAGCAAGATGCCTCCAAAAGCAGCATTAAGCATGAGGCTTAAAATGTTTACAGTATATTCATACAAAATCATTCTGACCAAGCATGCATGCTGATGCATTGAGCAGACACCTCAGTGCCAGTCTTATCTTTAGGAAATAGCACTGACCTTTCCTAAAAATCTATTTTAATTATTTTTACCTAAGACTGCTCAGCCATCTGTAGAGTGTGTAGGCTGGCAGTATGTGATCATTACATGATCTAATCATTATCAGTCTGGATGAATGACAACAACCTTTTAAAATCTATGGCTACCCTTCAAGTTTCTTCACTATGGTAGGTTGATATGTATTATTCTGTCAACAGAATGGGGCCCTTGGGCTATGTTTATCCAAAAGCATGCGTTTAAAGATATGTACAGACCCACCAATTTTGCCCAAAAACCCAAATGCTCTCCCTCCTCCTCAGTCACCATGAAAATGTGGCTGGTATCAGAGTTTAGACGGAACAGTGATGTCACTCCCTATGTCACATGACAGTGCTCAGTGATGGGCGACTGCATAAAGGACAGAGATCACCTGCTCTCCCATAGGAGGAGCAGTGAGAGAGTGAAGTATCAGTGGGTCAGGAGGCGGCTTTCCGCAGTTTTGCCTAAACTGGAAAAGTGACTGTGTCTCTTTCAGAATGAATTAAGCATGTGCGATTTAGACATGTTTTGTACATTTTTTTTGCTTTTGTGAAATACCTTAATTGATTGTTTTGAACTGGAAAAAGAAAATGAATGCAGTGTGAATGTAGTATGCAGGACTTTTTCCATTGTACCTGATTGCAATGTTTATGTGGCAATGGGAGTTATTTACTAAAGGCAAATCCACTTTACACCATAAGTGCAAAGTGCACTACAAGTGCACTTGGAAGTGCAGTCGCTGTAGATCCGAGGGGGACATGCAAGGACAATAAAAAAACAGCAGAGCTTCCCCATCATTTCAGATCTACCCCTCAGATTTACAGCGACTGCACTTTCAAGTGCAATTTCAAGTGCACTTTGCACTTGTAGTTTGCACTTGTAGTGCAAGTGGATTTGCCTTTCGTAAATAACCCCCTATGATCCAATAAAAACATTGGACATATATAAAAATGCTCTTACCATGGATCATTTCATGATCTAATCGTTATCAGTCTGGGTCTGTCACTTAAAGGCATTGTAAACATTTCTACCTGCACCTTTTCACCTGCATAAAATGTGCTTTAAACAGTGGCAGTCCATTAGGGGCACCGGGCGCCGCCCCCTCTCTTCACGCCACCTCCTATATGAACAATGGATAGATTCATGCATAGCATGAATCTATCCATGGCCGCCATGGCCACCCCCAATTCAGGCGTCCAGCCCCTTTCAGGACGCCGAGCACCTGAATTACAGCGGCGGGGGTGTTTTTTTGAAGCACTTGATTAGAGCCATAGGTTCTAATAGGCTTCAAAATAGGGTGGGCTTAGAGCGCAGAGCATTGCGTCATGAGCCCACCCAGGTGTTACAACAGCAAATTAATCTTTGCTGTTGTAGCACTGATCTTCAATCTGGCAAATCAGAAGCGGGTCTGAGACCGAGGGGGGAGGAAATGGAAGCCGCTGATGCCATGGAGAGCAGGGGAAGGGAGAGCTGTCGCCGCTGAGGAACAAGGAAAGCCACAGGTGATGCGTAGATGGGGTAAGTGCACCTGACCCGCCCGCCGACCGACTGACCGCTGGGGGGTTAGGGGGGTGATATTGTTTGAGTCCTGAGTCAGTAGCTTCTGTTTCTGTAGAAACATGAGGTATTCTGAATTCAACACTACAGAGGGTAATAAATTACCTCTGTATGATGTGTGAGAACTGACATATCCTGTGAAGAAACTACATATACCATGTGTACCATCAATCTAGTGCTGGTGCAGATGAGAGCTACACAGCAATTAGATCTGATACAGACACAAGCAGGCAGAGCATTCAAACACACACACACAGCTTACTATACAGCTGGAAAACTTTTTTTTTAACTACATTAGCCCTCCTGCATGTGTGATGTGACACAGAGCAGAGGGTAGGTCATGCACTGGATGATGTGCCTGGAACAGGAAGTTCTCTTCTCCCTTTGGCAAATAGGGACAAGCTAGCTCAAGCAATACATGGACATAGGGTAATCGATAATCCATGACACCACAAACTGCAGTCACAACATGTAAGCCCATCATTACAAGAGAAGGCAAACAAAGAGCACAGGGAATATAACTATACAAATACCTTAATAAAACAAGGAAAACATTTGAAGGGAAGTATATCTTTCAGTAATACTGGGCACTGTGCAGGTACCTCTTAGTACTTGTACACTATACCGGTCAGTAGCTTTCAATATTCCTAAAGTGACATTTCCTAATGACAGCACCAGCTTTCATTGACCTCACTACGTCTTCTGAAAACTAAAATTATCTTGGGTTATGGCTTATCAAATCTAGATTTGCATGTTTGTTTCTTATTGTCGTCAACAGCAACCAAAATCCTATTAGGCCTCTGTCCTTTCATAAATTCTTTAATTAAATAACAAAACAGCCTACATCTTCTATGCTTGAAATATACAGCCTCTCTCTCTGGCTCAGGAAGAAGATAATTATATCAGAATGGCGATCGATAACTATGAAGTGTTTGGAAGGAAGTAGGGAATTCATTGTGGCTTATTTTATGTGAAATAATAGTACAAATAATGGCAAACCCCAGGTAGTGGATTACCTATGCATGATTCAGTCTGATGAGGATATTGTCTGCAAATGAAATACAATTAAAAGCCAGTCATACATATTAAAGTTTACTGTTACATGCTTGTGTAATAAATTGGCCAGTCTTAAAGAGGAGTTCCAGTCTCCTGTGAAAAAAATAAATTTCAGCAGCTACAAAAACTGTAGCTGCTAACTTTTTAAAAAACAGCCACTCACCTGTCCTGCTTACCCCAGCCGGTTTTACCCGCTGTCTTTTTTCCTCTGCACCGGCATCTTCACTATAGGTGTCCACTGCGCATGCGTGAGCAGCGCAGCGCATCATGAATGGTGGATGCAGGCTTCTGAGACCTGTTAGTGTCCCAGAAAACTGGGGGGGGCAGTAGGGGCAGTAGGGAGGAGAACCTCCACCTCCAACCACGTAGGTGGTAGGAACGGAAGTGAGAGCGGGTACCTCTCAAAATTAGGTACCCACATCCAAAAACCACCCCCCCATCTCCGGCTTCTCAACAGTGCCAATTCTACAAGAGGAGCGGGGGACGAGTCCTTAGGCGGAACTTTCCCTTTTTGGGTGGAGCTCCACTTTAAACAATGTTTAGCCTCTCTACTGCCTATTCTCCCCACCTCGAATAGATTTTCTCTAACATTTTGTATTGGTGACAGCCAGGGCATTATTGCTGTCTGAACTTACTTTTTCCACTTTACAAAGTTTTCACTATGCAGAATCCACCAGGGTTGGGCGATGGCCTGATCCATCAAGCACTAATGTTCTGCTCACTGATCTCCTTGCTGGAGGCTCTGACATGAGGAAGTAAAACCCTGCCTCTACCAAGATGGTTTCCCCCACACAGAAGCACAGTGCAGAACAAGGCGTGTAGGTCAGTAATGAGAAAATATCAGAATCTGGGAAACCGCAGGCATTACTGGTGACTAGTCTTTTGCACGCTTAGCTGCCTTTTTTTAGGGCACAGTTTCCAGAGTTCAGTGAAAGTATATTTGTGTATCACATGTGTAGATATATTTTAGCTTGAGCTGCAGAGGGCTATAAATAACAGGCTTTACAAGAGGTGGTACAAAGAAAAATGTATTTTTGACATATATAGTTTTTCATTTAGTCCTATCTATATAAATAAATGTAGAAAAAAAATATATAGAAAGTCACTCTACATTCTCTTTAGAATATACTAAAGTGACCTCTGAAGAAAAGTAATGAGGTGATATTATCACTTAAAGGTCACTTTAGGATACATTAAAAAAACCTATTGGGACACTTTATTGATCTAGTGCATTGTGTTATGTCTGGTCAGCTCCTACCGTGTCCACAGTTAGGTGATCCCTGAAAACTACTTTATTCAGGGAAGCCTGCCCCACCTCCACCTAAGAATTGCACTTGAGTCACCTCCATCCGATTATCCCCTGCATCTACTGTACTATCTTTTGTTCCACCTCCTCCTCCTCCTCTTAGATTGTAAGCTCCTTGAGCAGGGCCCTCCTATTCCTTATTGAACTGTATTGTAAATGCCTCCCTTTATATTGTAAAGTGCTGCATAAACAGTTGGTGCTATATAAATCCTGTATGATATTAATATTAATAATTGTGTTAACACATGCACATTAATGTGTGTTGCATTAAAAACAGGTTCACATCTGAATTGCACATGAACACGAAAACAGAACTTCTGAATCAAAATTAGACTCTTTTTAATCCTTATGCTGCTAGCATTAGCAAATAGATAGGAAAGTGTATCATATTTACCTGTTTTAAACGTTATTTTTGCATTTATTCCAGTATTTTCTGATTTCCAGGCCTAGGCAAATGTTGTCACACATCCCAGGAGTCTTCGGGTGGGGAGGAGGGTTTTTTTTTCAGCTAAGCACACTCTCCTGTCTGAATGCCTGAGCTAAGGGCAGATGGATTCAATGAATTAAATTGTATGCAAATTATCTGAGTCTTACTCAAGATGGCCATGTTAGGGGGGTGTTTTTCAAAATAAAGCATTACAATTTTAATGAAAAATGAATTCAATTGCATTTTTCATTTGAACTTTAATGACACAAAGTTGGTAGCATGAAATTGTCCAAAATGTCTTGGTATGCTGACACCTTAAGAGTTCCCTTCACAGAAATAAGGGGCCAAGCCCAACCCTGAAAAACAACCCCACACCATAATCCCCCCTCCACCAAATGATTTGGACCAGTGCACACATCAAGGTCCATTAAGACATGGATGGGAGAGTTTGGGGTGGAAGAACTTGACTGACCTCAAACTGATAGAACACCTTTGGGATGAATTAGAGTAGAGACTGCGAGCCAGGCCTTCTTGTCCAACATTAGAGTAGAGACTGCGAGCCAGGCCTTCTTGTCCAACATCAGTGCCTGACCTCACAAATGTGCTATTGGAAGAATGGTCAAACATTCCCATAGACACCTCCTGAATCTTGTGGACAGCCTTCCCAGAGGAGGTGAAGCTGTTATAGCTGCAAAAGTTGGGCCAACTCAATATTGAACCCTATGGACTAAGACTGGGATGCTATTAAAGTTCATGTGCATGCAAAGGCAGGTGTCCCAATACTTTTGGTAATATGGTGTATATGCAGCACCCGGGTTTAAAGGATAAGTTCACTTTTTGTAACACATTACACCCATATTCAGGGCGTAACTAGGGTTGCCACCTAATCTCTTTAAACCCGATCACATATGAATTACACAGGTTCTGAGACTAATTTAATGCAGATACAGCACCAAGTGAGTTTAATTACCAGAACCTCAATTAGCCTCAGAACCTGTGTAATTAATATGTGTTCAGGTTTAAAGGGATGAGGTGGCAACCCTAAGTGTAACGTGTCACAAATTTTTTTTATTTTTTTTTAAAGTTGAACATATCCTTTAAATCCCAATCCTGGATTCTACATATATGTGTTACGCGTTCATAAAGGAATTCAATTTGCATGTAATATTATGAGAAGATTGTTGTTCAAATAAAGAGTCTCTGAAAGAAGCAAAAGTGAGAGTAATACAGCAGCAGGTCAGACCCAAAGGAAGGGAGCTCTTGGAAGGACTAAAAACATTAGCTTTTCTGCTGACATCATAAAAGGTCTGACTTGAATTGTCTTGCAATTTGATAAATCAAGACTTTTGTCTTTGTCTCCATCCAGAATTATCATCTATCCATAAACGTCAGGTTTTACTTATTTGTAAAATACCACTTCCCCCTCTCCTGTGAGTAAACAAAGAATACATTTTAGCTAGCTGCACCTACTCCGTGTTTTAGTGCTGCCCTTCACACCCCCCTCCAACTCTGATTGCTGCCCCACATCCTGGATGAACATGCCCGGCCCCTTCCTGTTAGATCAGGATGTCAATTACACACTCCAAAGCTAGCTTCATGCAACCTGGGTTCACACTGAAATGCTGCATGAAACAGCAATCACACAACACCTACTTCCCAATGCTGGAGATGAGGAAGAGAACCAGGAATGTAGATATGTACATTTTAATTTATCAAAATTTAGTTGTGGAGAGGGTGCAGGAAAGGCGGAAATAGAGGGGGTGGCTGGAGTTGAGGTGCATTAGCAGAGCCCATTGAATTGAAAAGGGCTACCTAATGCACCAAAAAAAGATGCAGTCCAAATGCATTGAGAAGGTACGTTGGTTCGCGATTCAGAATGAAAGGGGGTTATTTACAAAAGGCAAATCCACTTTGCACTGAAAGTGCACTTGGAAGTGCAGTCGCTGTAGATCTGAGGGGGAGATCTGAAATGAGGGGAAGCTCTGCTGATTTTATCATCCGATCATGTCTAAGCAAAAATGCTGTTTTTTATTTTCCTTGCATGTCCCCCTCAGATCTACAGCAAGTGCACGTGTAGTGCAAAGTGGATTTGCCTTTTGTATATGACCCCCAAAGTGTGTTACTGTAGTGCAATAGTGCCTAACTATTAGGATGTTCTTATGTTAAACAGTTGTAGACAGTGGTGTCGCTAGGGGGTGGCTTTTGGGGCTATAGCCCCGAGTCTCTGCAGGGGTCCCCAAGGGGAGGGGAGGCTCTCTGGGGACCCTGATTTAAGGGGAAGGCTCTCTTGGGACCCTAATGTAAGGGGGGCTCTCTGGGGACCCTGCTGAAAGGTGGAGGCTCTCTGGGGCTATATATATATATATATATATATACACACACACACACACACACACACACACACCTATATTATATACATGTGTATGCCCGCCCAAGCATATGACTTTCTTTACTATGCTGCTATGGGCTCTAGCCCCAGATCTTTTGTAGACCTAGCAACGCCCCTGGTTGTAGATAACATTAAGTGTAGTGCCTATTCAAAAAAACTAACACAGGCTAGTTAAGGACTGTACATTTGTTGTACCCAGAATGTATAATAGCAAAGAAAAGACTCCACTTTGAGTTCTATATGTCTCCAAGAGGCCACAGGTGGGACTGCTGGTGAGAGGTCCATCCAGTCTGGGAGCCCAGCTGATGACTGCAAAAACTGCACGGTTTTGTAAGCATACAACATATAGACTGTGGGCTGGGAGTCTGAACATTTGTACTGCATTTAATACCGCAGGAGAGAATATTCCGGGAGGGTTGGTAAGGTTACCGAGTGACGTTTTGTGTGGACTGACCTGTGTGTGAACTTGCACTGGTATTACCTGCTTTTAGACACTAATCCTTCACAATATAAATATGGTGTTTGGCCAGAGATCTAAGACTTGTTAGGTTATTTACAATAAGGTTATCACATAGGGATCTTAACATGAAGACCATGGATCTCTTTTATAGCTAATAATAGACCCTATAACAATAGCCATAGCTGCAATTTATCTAGGATATGTTCTCCACATTCATTTTATCATTACCTTTTAAAGAAAACAATACTCTTACAAACACATGAAGGGCAAACAATTCTATTACCATAATGTTGTATTTACATAAGGAGACGCTTTCAGGTTCAATTATTGCTAAACAATTACAAGACTGTTCTCTTTTTTAAAGGCTATAGAGCGAATCAGTGGTATCTGCCCTTTATTATCATTGTTTGAACACAAGAACAGAATGTTAGGCTTTCACCTAACGAGGCATTTCTGCTCCCTGTTTGCATGTAAAGTGCTCTATAATGACCCAGCCACACATGGGGCCTGAACTCAACTCATTACATAGCCTATCACTCTTATGTCTGCCTGCTGAGCTCCAGCCTGCAGTTCTCAGGGCTTTCTATTGTGTGCGCTTCTCAGGGGAGATTTCAGTGACATATATGTCTAAAGCCTCAGCTGTCCTGTTTTTTCCAGCCAACTCCACTTTGTTCAGGAAGGGATGCCTAGAACAACACAAAGCATGCATCTACAGTGATGTCCTACAGAAGTGCCCAGCATTTACAGAAGTGCCCAGCATTTAAACGAGAGAAAAAAATAATGGTTATTAGAATATGTTTTAGAATGCAACTAGCTCTTTGTAATAACACTAAACAAATTGGATAGTAATATGGGACCGTGGATTCAATACCTGTTTGTCACTTAACAAGTTCATAGCAGACCCTCTTCTTTTTGATATCTTCTCTTTTTTTTCTCCTCCTTTTTTTTTTTTTTCTTTTTGTTTCTCTCCTTATTTGTTCTTTGGCAACTCCAAATATTCTTTCTTTGCCATTTTTGTGAAATTTGACTAGTCGGGGTTCCCTATAATCTCCTATCCAAGGTCCCTCTCCCTCCCCCACTACCCCCTATTGTGCAATTGCTATTTACAATGCATTCCCCACAGCATGTCATATGTTTGGATGCTACTTTGGTTCAATATGGACCAAGTTTGTATTTACCAACTTTTGCATTGATGACTGTTCACTGTTCTTACATCTTAGGCTCCATGCCCATTTCTTCTATAGGAGTTTTGTGTTTTGCCTGTAGAAGCAGCTCAATGTTATCCTATGTGTCCATGCACACTAGGACGATTACAGGCATATTTTAAATTCAACATTTAGAGGCAGGAAAAAAAAGAAGAAAACCCTTCTCATTTGTGTTTCTGATTGGAGTTTACTGGCAGAAAAAATGCTTCATATGAGTGTTTTTTTCTGCCAGGAGAACTGTATTTTTTTTTAAAGCGGGGTTCCACCCAAATTTTGAACAATATCTGTATGTATTCTCTTCCTTGCCTAGATGCTGACATGCCGTTTAAAAAAATTTAAATTGCCGTAATTACCTTTTATTTTTCTATTCTTCTTTGCACTTCCTGGTTCTCCTCCCGTGGGAGTAGGCGTGTATCTAGCCTCTCCCAGACTCCTCGGATCTAGTCTCAGGCTTCCCAGGATGCCACTGAGCATGTGCAGGAACGAGCGATGAATGCTGGGAGCACAGCATTCACCACATCCAGGAAATAAATGCTTGTGGGCTTCAAATGCCCACAATTAAGATGGAAACCGCCTGTAGTGAATAATATAAGTTATTCTTTCCGACTAAATCTGACACAGGCGGACATATTACACACAATATGTGAGTATGTAATGCTGAGAAGAAAAGTTTGTGAATGAACTAAAAAAAACGATAGATAGGTGGACCCCCGCTTTAAGCCCAGTGTGCATGGAGCCTTAGGGTGTTTACCAGAGGGCTGTCTGGTATTAAAGTGATTGTTTTTTTTTTAATAACAAACATATTATACTTTCCTCCACTGTGCAGGTCATTTCACACAGAGTGTCCCTAAACCTGCTCTTCTGGGGTCCCTCAGTGGCTCTTGCGGCTCCTCCCCACATCAGATAACCCCCTGGGAGAAGCGCTCTCCCGGGGGGTTATCTTGCGGACTAGCTCCAGCATTCGGCGTCCATAGAGGTCGAATGCAGGACTCGGCCACGGCGCCCGCGTCATTGGATTTCATTGACAGCAGCGGGAGCCAATGGCTGCTCTGCTATCAATCTATCTAAATGAAGAGCCGAGAACCCCGGGCAGAGAGCGCATCCCCGTGGGTCAAATTCTAGGGCTCAGGTAAGTAAAATGGGGGGCTGGTGGGCCGGTCACTGCCAGATGTTTTTTCACCTTAATGCATAAGATGCATTAAGGTGAAAAAACACGTAGGTTTACAACCCCTTTAAGTGATCTATAGTTTATAATTTTTAGATTAGTTCTTCCAAGCATCATTAATGTACCAGTGTTCTTATTGCTATGTATACCTGAGAAATCTGTGTCCTTCTATGTGACATTTTCTACAGTTTCTGTATTTTCTTTCAATAAAAACATTGAAATATAAAATGCAAATAACTGCTAAATCTAGAGATACTTTCATACAGTGTATATATGTAATTTTTATATGATTGGGCAAATCTGAATATGTTAGAACCAGTCTTCCAATAATCAGCATATGCATTAGCCATCACTGACTATGAGGCTTTTCAGATATCCACTGAGATATTAAAAGAGCAGAACACACCGCTCAAGCCACGCTGGCTTTTTGATGACCACTGAAGAAAATCTAGATTGTTTAGATGAGAACATTTGTTAGGAAACCAAGCAGTTTCACCAATTCTTTGGTATGTTCCCATGCACAATGTTACCAACACTGAGAGGTGCCGTTTTTAATACTGAACTTTGGAAGATCTGTACAGATAATTTGCAAGATTCCGCTGCTCAGCAGGATTTAGTCATTCTTTATCACTTATACACTACAAGACTGCTGCAAATAAAGCATGAGCCAAAAGTTGTTTAATTAGGACATCTCTATTGCTATATCTAAATAAAATATTTAAATCAGATGGTTTTATAACTGTTTGCTTTGCTCTGCATTAGTTTTAATTCAACATTTTAAGTATATCTAAAGGCCAAACTTTTTTTCTTCCTTTTGGACATCTTGGTGAGGGGAGTGAACCTCTGTTATGTTTATATTGCTGTACATGTCCCCTCTAAAGCTGGACATAGATGGAGCGATTTTTCTTTCCTGCAACCACAGATTGCAGGAAAGAAAATTGCTCGATTGCCCCCCATCAACACTGACTGTGTTGATGGCGGGAATCGAGCAATTTTTTTTTTTTGCAATCCCTCCTGCAGAGTCATTGTGTTCTTTCAGTGGGGGGGGGAGGGGCAGTAGAAACTGTCCCCTCCGGGAGAACACAGTGATTACTGCTAGCGGCCATAATAGCCACTAACAATAATCGCATGTAAAATCCAAAAAGCTGCTTGTACCCAAGTTGTTCGATTGATCAACTTGGGTATATTCAGCCTATCCATACAAGGTTCTAATCTTGGCCGGTCCCTGCTGAGCTGGCCAAGGGAGTTTCCACCTCTGTTTGTTCTGGTGACCATTGTTTAAAACTGAAGGAGAATCCAACATTTTGATTTCAACCACAACAGAAATAGAGGGGATATGTGATAAATAATAATAATGGTGCTCTAATATCAACCTTTTGAAATTGCACAGTGCCCTTTAACATATACACGTGTTGATAGTGTGACAAAAATTGTAACTCGAATAACAAATAAAAAATTTTTTGACATCACAAATAAACTAATAAAATAGTCCTCCATAGGTGAAAGAAAAAATTGAATAAAAATTATTCACCAACACCTAGAATGTACAGTGCCCACTCACCTTCCAAGCTAGGCACAAATTGTCACTGGATTTCCGCATACATGTATAGATCAGATTGACTGCAAAGTATGGTGTTTCAGAGTGGAGTTTTTTGCGTAAAAACCTTTCCGCTTCTCCGTAAACACTTGATTAGAAAACCATTTTACTTCTCCATAAATGTTGGCTCTCAAAGAGAAGGGATAAATGACATTGCACAATATTGCTTTAAAACTGTGCTCGGTGTTATATAAATGAATAAACTCACATATGCACAGATGTATCGGGCGTATCGTAACAGTCAGGCTCATAGGCTTACTCCTTACTGCACCTCCCATGTAGCAGAACACTGGAGTGACATCACTGGCTCCTCCCGACGTGTTGTGTCACAGGTCACATGAATTTTTGAAGGGAATGTGCTGATGGGGGCACTTCCTGTTGTTTCTACAGGACAGGAAGCAACGGGAAATATCTTAAGTAGGACAGAGATGGAGAAGAACCTGGAAAAACAATCATTCCGCACCTTTACCTTTCATAACTTATTAGGGGTACACAACCAACAGAGACACTGTAAAACCATAGACTAAATTAACAATCACACCAATAATCCTAGCTCTCTAATATACTAGCAAAACAAAGCTTGTGCAGGAAAAAACACTGACATTTTGAAGACACAATGGTCCCCTTTCTCAAGGTGACAGTGTGCAAACTTTAAACGTGTGTGTATATATATATATATATATATATATATATATATATATATATATATTCATCATCACTTATAACACAATCCACCTGCAATGGACTAGAAAGGTCCATTCTTCAGCCTAAAAGCTGTAGAATGTATGTTCTATACTTAAAAAAACCAAGAAACATGGCTTTCTAAATGTCTACCTTGCTCAGCAGTGAAAGGCATACGACTATGTTTTATAAATCTTAGGTTCTAGGGAAAAATATATAAGCTCTGAGAAAACGTACTCAATACAAAAAATGCATGGGATTTACAAAGTTTTCCCAGGGCTTTTCACTCTAGATGGGATCAACATAATTTCCTCTTTCAGGTCTGCTAAACAAGCCAACGTTGGATACAGTAATCTGCCAGCAGGGTGGAAAATTTCTATTGTGGAAAAGAATGAAACCAAAAAATGAGATTGATAGTATGGTGGGTGAAAATCAAAGAATGAAAAAATACTGTATATAATAAAAAGTAGAAGGAAAAAAAATAATATTAACAAAAAGTATAAAATGGTTTCAATAAAAGTTGCTAAAATAAAGCAAACAGCCAAAAGGAAAAAGTATAAGTGATGAAGATTGTATATCTGACCGTGGTAAATGTTCAGCAAAATTGGAGATGTGATGTAAACTACTCTGCTTATATTTAAGAAAAAAAAAGGAAGTTGGTTTTAATAAACAGCAGAATGTATGTATTAGATGGGCAGGTGTGAGATCTTCAGTAACAGAAAATCTGTTTGCATGCAAATCTCTATTTTTGCTAGAGTCACAGCAGGAGGTAGAATTCTAGGACAGAACTGATAAATGCCTGAGTGCTGAGCTGCACAACAGGGGAGAGAGATCTCTTAGTCCTCTTCGTGGGAGAGGAGAAAGACACCCCCCCCCCCTCCACAATCACTGCATTATAAAAGGTGCTACACCTATTTCTGAGTTAACTAAGAATGTTATACACATTTGTTAACAGAAAGACCAGCACAGCAAGGGCCCATTCACATAAGCCTGCCTAATGCACTAGAACAGATTAAAAATCGTGCAGACAGCTTTTACGACAGTGTACTGCAAAGTACTATAGTGCAGTACTGCACAAGCAGTGCACTGGGACTGGAGTGCCGTACTGCGTTACCACAGAGCACTGGTATGAATGTGCCCTAAGGGTATTTCTGTTATGAAGAGAGAATAAAGAGGATTTATGGGACATGTAAATAAATATATGCAAATCAATTTTGCACAAATACTCCCTATTACCAAGGGTATTGGGACACCTGTCTTTACACGCACATGAAATTTAATGGCATCCCAGTCTTAGTCCGTAGGGTTAAATATTGAGTTGGCCCACCCTTTGCAGCTATAACAGCTTCAACTCATCTGGGAAGGCTGTCCACAAGGTTTAGCAGTGCGTCTATGGGAATGTTTAACCATTATTCCAGTAGCGCATTTGTGAGGTCAGGCACTGATGTGGAATGTGGACTAGAAGGCCTGGCTCGCAGCCTCCGCTCTAATTCATCCCAAAGGTATTACATCAGGTTGAGGTCAGGACTCAGTCAGGTTCCTACCCCACCCAAAATCGCTCATCCATGTCTTTATGGACCTTGCATTGTGCACTGGTGTGAAGTCATGTTGGAACAGGAAGGGGCCATTCCCAAACTGTTCCCACAAAGTTGGGAGCATGAAATTGTCCAAAATGTCTTGGTATGCTGACACCTTAAGAGTCTCTTCACTGGAAATAAGGAGCCAAACCCTGAAAAACAACCCCACACCATAATCCTCCCACCACCAAATGATTTGGACCAGTGCACAAAGCAAGGTCCATAAAGACATGGATGAGCAAGTTTGGGGTGGAGGAACTTAAATGGCCTGCACAGAGTCCTGACCTCAACCCGATAGAACACCTTTGGGATGAATTAGAGCAGAGACTGCGAGCCAGGCCTTCTTGTCCAACATAAGTGCCTGACCTCACAAATGCACTTCTGGAAGAATGGTCAAACATTCCCATAGACACACTGCTAAACCTTGTGGACAGCCTTCCCAGAGGAGTTGACTCTGTTATAGCTGCAAAGGGTGGGCCAACTCCATATCCAACCCTACGGACTAAGACTGGGGTGCCATTAAAATTCATGTACATGTAAAGGCAGGCGTTCCAATACTTTTGGTAATATAGTGTATATATGTTACCCCTTTCACACTGAGGCACTTTTCAGGGGCTTTCGCGCTCAAAAAAGCACCTGAAAAGCTCACTAAAACCTTTTTCCATTAAAATCAATGAATGCTATCACACTGGGAAGGTGCTCTGCCGAGGCAGTGAAAAAACTCCTGCAAGCAGCATCTTTGGAGCGCTAAAGAAAGCGCCCCAAAAACGCTTTCAAAGCGCCTTAAAAGTTTCTGAAAAGCTCTTCAAAAGCGCCTAAGAGACACCTCAAAAGTGCTCAGTGTTTTACTGGCAGTTTAGAAGCGCCTCAATGTGAAAGTGCCCTTACAAGAATAGTAGTTCTAATAGCCTAAAGCAAACCAAATATATAATCAAATTCACTGGAAGGGTCAGTCTAAATAAATGTGAAAACGCAACTCTGGGTAGAGTTGGGTACACTTATTCCCCACTAGCTTTCTTATACCTGTCTAAGACTCCAATGTTAGGATCTCCCTGCCCTCCCTTCCAAAACCTGCTCTTGGCCATTGTGAAGCCCTTTGGATGCTTCCACACCTAGGGCTCGTTCACACCAAAATGTGCTGTGAGAAAGGCATGTTCCATGTTTGTTTCTTGCACCATGCATCAACATGCTGGCCTTGTGAGACGCGCACAGGAGCCTAACAATTGCTAATGGCAAACGTATCTTGAAAACGCAGCACCCTTGCAGCCAAAAAACTGCATGGAATTGCAGCACCCTGGTGGTTGGTGTGGCATGATCTGAAAAAGTAGTGCTTGCACTTTTTTCCACGTTACGGTACTTTTGGCAGCCTATTGAAATGAATGAGCTTTCAAACGGCACATGCAGGATTGCATGGTGATGCAAGCTTTACAGTGTGATATGACCACTAAAGTGTTCATCTTTTCAGAAAAAAATAAAAGTTGAACCAACACCGTATATCGTTCATTACCCCCACCCCCCCTGGTCCCAGCTGTACTTACTTTCAGGGGAGCTGATCTATCAGTGCCCACACAGCCCATGTAGTTGCAATCGTTGCCCTTCTCCCTCCTCTTTCTGCAGGGCTTGCGGGGCGAATAAGAACAATTCTGATTGGTCAGTGCCTCTGATCTATCTTGGAACTACTACAGAGAGCAGAAGAAGAAGAGCATGGCTTTTCAAATCCTTGGGCTGCATTGATAGCTCAATATCCATGGAGTTAAGTCCAGGGTGGGTACACTGTTTAATTTTGCAAATCTATGTACCATATATACTCGAGTATAAGTCGAATTTTTCAGCACATTTTTTTGTGCTGAAAGTGCCCCCCTCGACTTATACTCGAGTCAAGCACTTTTCTGCAGCAAAAAATTTCATTTTCCGAACCGACTTTGGGGCCCCATATCTCAGGGCCACTTGATGCTAGAAACCCCAAATTTGGTATGCAAACCCAGTGGATCTGGTACCACAAAATATCCAAAGCTGAAGTTCCTAGCACTAAGTGACCCTGAGATACGGGGCCCCACAATCGGTTCGGAAAATGTCATTCACTGCTGCAGAAAAGTGCTTATTTTCTGAACCGACTTTGGGGCCCCATATCTCAGGGCCACTTGGTGCTAGGAACACCAAATTTGGTGTGCAAACCCAGAGGAACTGGTACCATAACATATCCAAAGCTGGGGTTCCTAGCACTAAGTGGCCCTGAGATACGGGGCCCCACAACTGGTTCAGAAAATGTCATTCTCTGCTGCAGAAAAGTGCTTGACATTTTCTGAACTGATTTTTGGGGCCCTGTATCTCGGGGCCACTTGGTGCTAGAAACCCCAGCTTTGGAAATTTTATGGTGCTAGTTCCACTGGGTTTGCACACCAAATTTGGGGTTCTTAGCACTAAGTGGCCCCGAGATACGGGGCCCCAAATTCAGTCAACTGTGTCTATCTGCAGCAATGTCATTTCGGAACCCTTTGGGTTCAGAGACCCCAAATTTTGGCTGCAGCTAGGGGGCATCTAGAAACCCTTAACTACCGAGTTTGAAGTTCAGGGGACCTATGGCTGCAAATGGGCACAGTGAGGCATGCAAATGGGCACAGTGATGCTGCAAATGGGCATTGTTGACCCTCTTTTCCACTTAAAGTAGCTGTGCATTTCTCACCCTCGTCTTATACTCGGGTCAATAAGTTTTTCCCATTTTTTTTTGTGGTAAATTAGGGCCTCGACTTATACTCGGAACGACTTATACTCGAGTATATACGGGTATATAATATATTAAAAAACTTAACAAAAGTTTGTTGTCAATGTACAGACCTGGAAACTGGATCACAGAGATCCTGGGAAATATGAAAAAAATCAGTGTTCCACCAAAAACTGAGAAAAATCTGATTAGGCACAATTTTTATTTGCTTTTAAACAAATCAACATGTTCTTAAGATTTATTGCCTTCATGTTTTAGCACACTTTTGACCAAATATTGTTTTCTGTCACTAGCATAGCAATAAACCTGTTTTGATGTTTTTGAGATGTGTTTATAAAAATATGGTTCTGTATGGTTAAAATCTTGCAGTGGCCTCCATTTTTTTTCTATAGCAATGGGAATGGTTCCCTCTTAATACACTATCGTAATGTTGGCCCAACTGGGGAAAAAATTGTGTTGGGTTATCTCTACTACTTATCACAATGAGTCGATCGCGTCCTATATATGTCAATCCTGGTGAGAAAGCTGTCTATTCACAGTCAGCGTAACACAGACAAAAAGAATGTGTGATATTTATAGAATGTATATTATTCTTGTAGCAAAAATGAAAGGGTTAGCACCATGACCCCATCTCGTTCCTCATCCTGGTCACAGTTTGTTTGTTGTTTTTGTGTCTCCTTCCTCTGTCTGCTTCATTTCAAAACTATGACTTATTGTCTGGCCTGATGGAAAGCAGTGTGGTAGGAGATTCTAGGACACATGATGGGCCATGCCTTTGTAGAACTTAGATATTGTCAAAGGCCCTGTCTTCAAGTCAGCTTGTGAAAGCTGCAGTAAAAACACCATGATGATGATGATTATTATTATTTTTACTATTAGAACTGATTTTATGAAAACTGGACAAAACAGTTCCTTTTTTGCTTCATTTTACTTTATCCTTTTGTCTCACTTTTTTTTTTTTCTTTTATAAATCTGTCTTGCGGAATAGAAGGTCCTTCATACAAAGGTTCTTTGTAGAATGAAATAACTTGTAAGCTTTTCTAGATTTTCAATGTCTAAAATATCAGTGATGTGTAATATTTCTTCAAAGATCTCTTCCTCTAACATCCAGTGAGTCAGATATATCTGATTTACACATGAGAAGTATTGTCAAAATTTGAATGCAAAATTTATTTATTTATTTATTTTTTTTTCTAGTTATTTCAGTTATACACAGAGAAGATCACATTGTACTGTTATTGATCATAGCATCCAGGGAAACTACATAATTAAAAACAAAAAATAAAACCTAAAATCAATTTAATGAAAAGCTTTAAATGACCTTTATAGATTTAAGCAAAGCTGTCTAAATGGCTTTTTTATTGTACCAGCCAAGACTTCTTTGTGCCGACAATGGCACAATTTGCAGCAAATTTAGCTATCCCAGTCCTTCAGTTGGAAGATGATATAAATTGTTGTTCGAGAGCAGCATGAAGACACAGATGTGGTCCTCAGATTAATTTATATTCCATTCTTTTCAAACTATATCTACACAGATGACTATTGTGCATAAAATTTGGTGGGAGCCTAAACACATAATTGCTGGTGTAGAAACCTTAAAGTAGTATATAAGTCCAGGCTAGAACTAACTAAGCCTAAATCTGCTCCCACCCCTTCTAATTCCTACACTAACTACCTTGTTGAAGGGAGATGCTTATATTTATCTGTTCTCAGAGTGCTTAGGTCTGGTCACATGATCATCTCCCAGTGGCCAGCTTCAGGGGAGAGGAGGAACAGCCAATAACGGATGTCCAATAGTAAGCTTTTGGGTGACATCCCCCACCCAGATTTTGGAGCTGTTGTCAGAAGTTTCTCCTCTTCACTGAAACCACCGTGGAGAAGATCATGTGACTAGCTTGAAGTGCCCTCGAAATAGGTAAGTATATGCGTCTTCCTTTTACAGGAAAATTGGTATAGGAGTTAGAAGGTTGGTTGGAGCAGTTTTAGGCATAGTAAGTTCTAGCCTGGACTTCTACTTTAAGGACATTCTTACCCCAGCACATGCAGTTTGCAACTTCCATTCCTGCTGTATCCTGCTCTCCTCTCAGTGCTGCTTCCCTGAATTTCTGATCTTTATAGCAGAGAAAAGCATGGACCATGCAGTTTCCAGTCAGGCTGTCTGAAGAAGGGAGAGGGAGGAGCAGGGGAGTGCTTTGCCATCCAAGGTTGTGTGTTTCTTTTGATGCACACAGTGTAGGGAGATAGAGCTCTAGTCCCTACATGCAAGGGTGGCTCCATAGGATGCTGCAAGAAAAAGGAGGAGTCATCCTGAACCAGGAAACCTTGGGTGGTGATCATGGCACCAGCTTAAACTGGAACATAGACTAGGATTCAAAGATGAAGACACTGCATGCTCAGAAAGTGATTAAATCTGCTGCTAAAAATGCTTACAAGCTGAGGGTTTAACCCCTTTACGTCGGTGCCTCCCAGCCCTTTAAAGGTTTCAGATGACGGGAGGCGGGTTTTATGATCATGTGATGGTGATCACATAATCGGAAAGCTCCCAATCGCAAGACGCGAGCAGGAGTTTTCCGTTAGCCGCCAGTAACTGTGTCAGCTAATTGGTATGCAAATATGCAGCCACTGAGCACCAAGGGCCACCCGCCGAGCGGTGACATATTTGTGTACTGTGGGCACCTAGGGGTTAATATCACTTTAAAGTGAACCTGTGCTCATACTGTGCGCACTAAAACATTTATTCTGAGCGTTTATTTGTTCCGTTTAAAAACGTCCGTTTTCGCTGCAAATTCGAAAGCCACGGAACACCCTTTAAAAGTCTATGGAAGAAATCAAAAGTGCTAATTTTAAAGGCTTATATGCATGGTATTGTCCTAAAAAGTGTTTGGGGACCTGGGTCCTGCCCCAGGGGACATGGATCAATGCAAAAAAAAGTTTTAAAAACGTCAGTTTTTTCAGGAGCAGTGATTTTAATAATGCTTAAAGTGAAACAATAAAAGTGTAATATTCCTTTAAGTTTCGTACCTGGGGGGTGTCTATAGTATGCCTGTAAAGGGGCGCATGTTTTCCGTGTTTAGAACAGTCTGACAGCAAAATGTTTTTTCAAAGGGAAAAAAAGTCATTTAAAAGAACTTGCGGCTATTAATGAATTGTCGGTCCGACAATACACATAAAAGTTCATAAAAACGGTATGGGAATTCCCCACAGGGGAACCCCGAACCAAAATTTAAAACATTTTTCCTTTGAAATGTCATTTTTCTGTCAGACTGTTCTAAACACGGGAAACATGTGCCCCTTTACAGGCATACTATAGACACCGAAATTTTAAAGGAATATTACACTTTTATTGTTTCACTTTAAGCATTATTAAAATAACTGCTCCCGAAAAAACGGCTGTTTTTTTAAAACTTTTTTTTGCATTGATCCATGTCCCCTGGGGCAGGACCCAGGTCCCCAAACACTTTTTATGACAATACCAAGCATATAAGCCTTTAAAATGAGCACTTTTGATTTCTCCCATAGACTTTTAAAGGGTGTTCTGCGGCTTTCGAATTTGCCGCGAACACCCCAAATTGTTCACTGTTCGGCGAACTGGTGAACAGCAGATGTTCGAGTCGAACTCGAAGCTCATCCCTAGTACTGGCGGTGATCTGTGAGACTGACATTGCGGCGTACAGATTGGACACTTTTTTTAGGGACCAGTGACGTTTCTACAGCGATCAGAGCTAAAAATATCCACTGATTGCTGTATAAATGTCACTGGCAGGGAAGGGGTTAACACTAAGGGGGCGATCAAGGGGTTAAATGTTCCCTAGGGAGATGTTTCTAACAATGGGGGGCAGTGTACTGACTGGAGAAGGAGAGAGATCGCTGTTCCTGATCACTAGGAACAGAAGATCTCTCTCTACTCCCCTGTCAGAATGGGGATCTGTCTGTTTACATTGACATTCTGGCTCTCTGAGGAGCGATCACGGGTGGCTGCCGCCCACGCTCATCGGCTCTGGCGTCGCGCCCCCTATAGCTTCTTAAAGCGGCCGGCGTACAATGACGGCGATTCGCACAGCCGTGCCAACCTGCTGCAGTACAACTGCGGCGGCTGGTCGGCAACTAGTTAAAGTATTGTTGTTTTACTAATACTATGCTGGCAGTGGTGTAACAATAGCCATAGCAGCCGTGATAGTGAGGTCCGACGAACCACAAGCTGTGTGGGGAGAATGGAAAGTGTTACTGAACACACTTCATGGGGCCCAAAAATCACAATTTGGTAAGAAAAATGGTCATATTCAAATCTCATGTATGTGTTTAAGCAGCCAGCTCATTACACATTTGACAAACCACAGTCCAGCTTAGATGGAATGCAGACGTATCAAAACCCTAGCCCTTTTAATGAGGCCATATCATAAATGGTCATAAACTGTCTGCAGGGCAGAGCAGCATAAAGAATACACATCTGTCAGACTGGTGACATTGACCTAGAGTTGAATGTTCATACATCTCAAACTATCAATGTGTATTCATATTCCATAACTTCTATAGTAAGGGAGTTACTTTCCAAAAAGATGACTACATTAATATAGAAGAATATACCAATCTGAAGATTCCAGGTTAACTAGACTAAGTATCTTTCACTTTTAAAAACTTTTATTTTACTTATGTCTGCTTTGTAATATTTTTTTTCTGTAAATATTTTCTTTCCTTTCATTAAAACAATGTTTAGAAATGGTCACGCTGAATCTCTAGTTTCTGTAACTAAAAATGTAGAAGTTTGCCTCTTTGAAGAAACTACCATAGTGTAAGTTGTATCGCATTCCTGGGCCTGGCAGCAAGCAATGCAGACTTTTTAAAGGTCAGACTTACAACAGCAGATGCTGTGAATAGTGTGTGTTTCCAATAAAACTTGGTGGTGGGCACTGTGTGTATACTGTATATATGTATGTGTAATATATCACTGGAGAGTGAGGCTGAGAGTGTGATCATCACAGAGGCCCCATCAGGGGGGCAAATGAAGCAATTTAACCACTTCAGGACCAGCCTCGTTTTGCATTTTAGGTGTTTACATGTTTAAAACTGTTTTTTTTTTGCTAGAAAACTACTTAGAACCCCCAAACATTATATATTGTTTTTTTTTCTAGCACCCTAGAGAATAAAATGGCGGTCATTGCAATACTTTTTTTTTTACACCGTATTTGCGCAGCGGTCTTACAAGCGCGCTTTTTTTTGGAAAAAATTCACTTTTTTTAATAAAAAAATAAGACAACAGTAAAGTTAGCCCAATTATTTTTATATTGTGAAAGATAATGTTACGCCGAGTAAATTGATACCCAACATGTCACGCTTCAAAATTGCGCCCGCTCGTGGAATGGCGTCAAACTTGTACCCTCAAAAATCTCCATAGGCGACGTTTAAAAAAATTCTACAGGTTGCATGTTTTGCGTTACAGAGGAGGTCTAGGGCTAGAATTATTGCTCTCGCTCTAACGATTGCGGCGATACCTCACTTGTGTGGTTTGACCAGCGTTCGCTTCTGCACGCAAGCTCGTCGGGACAGGGGGTTTTTAAAAAAAAAAAATTATTTTCATTATTTATTTTACATTATTTTATTTATTTTTACACTGTTTAAAAAAAAAAAAAATGTGTCACTTTTATTCCTATTACAAGAAAAGTAAGCATCCCTTGTAATAGAAAAAAGCATGACAGGACCTCTTAAATATGAAATCTGGGGTCAAAAAGACCTCAGATCTCATATTTACACTAAAATGCAATTAAAAAAAAAAGTCATTAAAAAATGACATTGAAAAAAATGTGCCTTTTTAAGACGTATGGGCGGAAGTGACGTTTTGACGTCGCTTCCGCCCAGCATTGTCATGGAGACGAGTGGGCGCCATCTTAGCCTCACTCGTCTCCAGGCACAGCACAGAGAAGGACGTGATCGCCTCCGCCGCTACCGACGGCTCCAGTAAGTGGCGGAGGGCACCGGATCGTGGCGGGAGAGGGGCCCTCTCCCGCCACCGATAAAAGTGATCTTGCGGCGAATCTGCCGCAGAGACCACTTTTATCTGAAAGCCCACCGCAGCTAGCTGCTGCCATAACAACGATATCCGCCGCCAAAGTTTGGACGTACATCGGCGTGCGGCGGTCGGCAAGCGATTAAACATATAAAATCTGTGTGCATGTGGATGTAACACAAACAGTAACTATTACTGTATTATTAGGAATTGCAGAGGTCGAGGTTGACACTTGCTTTGTTATGCTTGTGGCATTTCCAACACAGAAGAGCTGAGTCAGATTTACAGGAGAAGACTTCAGACTTTCTGCTAGTCACAGATCCTCTTGCAGGCTGTGAAATAAGGAAAACATGTTTTAGCTATCTTAGTAATATAGATGTGTTTCCCTCAGCTTCTGATCATCCTGGCCAGCACTGAATTTAATTCTGTATTCCCAACACAGTCCTCCTCAGGCTGTGAAAATCCCAAAATGTCTCCTTAGCTTAAAATGGACAGCGTTTTTTGTAATTATTATTATATAGGCTTTATATAGCTCCGACAGTTTACTCAGCACTTTACAACATGAGGGTAGACCGTACAGTTTCTTACTAAATTAAATTGAATTGTATTAGAGAGCCCTGCTCGTTGGAGCTTGCAATCTAAGAGGCAGGGTCAAGAGATACAAGAATAACTGTGGGGTATAGGCTGATGGAGAAAATAAATGTACAGTTGTTAGGTGGGGGGCCAAATAGGCTTCAGGTTTTCAGGGATCATCTGAAAGTGGACAGAGTAGGAGATAGTCAGGTTGGGGTAGAGTGTTCCAGAGGATGGGAGAGGCTCTGGAGAAGTTTTGGAGGCAGGCATGTGATGAGGTGACAAGGGAGCTAGAGAGTAGGAGGTCTTGGGAGGAAGGAACAAACAAGGAACAAAATGATTAGGTTGGTATTTTGAGACTAGGCTAGTGATGTAGCTGGGGGCAGAGTTGTGGATGGCTTTGTAAGTTACTGTTAGTATCTTGAATTTAATGTGTTGGGTGAGCAGAAGCCAGTGGGGGAATTGGCAGAGAGGGGTATCAGACACTGAGCAGTTTGTAAAGTGGATGAGCCTGGCATTTGTGACAGACTGAAGGGGGGATAGCCTGTTTAAAGGGAAGCCAATGAGGAGGGAGTTGCAGTAGTCGATGCGAGAGTTTTGTAGTTTTGCAAACACTCAAAGTTTAAAGATGCTTGTATTGGTGTTAGGCTCGGTTCACACTAGTGCGAACCGTGCGGCCTGCATTTGCTCGGGCACGGCATGCACCAATTTAAAAGCGCAGGGAAACCGCATGGTCTTTTTGATCATGTAGGTTCCCTGTGGTACCTGCACCCGCGGGCTGAGATGTGTGGCGATGCCATTCAGAATGAACGCCAGCCCCGCGCATCTCACAAGAGCAGCGTGATTCGGATTGGATGCGATACCCACAACCAGAACGCGCAGTGTGGGCTAGTGTGAACCTAGCCTTATAGAACAATTGTGTGCAGGAGTACACAGCAATATTGCCATAACAAAATGTATTTATTTTTTATTTAAAGCTTAACTCCAGGTTTCTTGTGACTTTAAATAGTTTATTTAGACCAAGCTGGTCAAATTAACTAATTCCTATATTAACATATGCGCCTGCTGGGAATCCTGTATAAACTCTGTGTAGCACCAGCTACATACTTGTTGCAATGCTGTGTTCCTGCAGCAGAATGGGGATTTCCCTTCCAGCTCCCGGAACAAATTGAGTCAGGCTGAGCACTGCTTGGCCATTCACAGGAAGCATTGAACTTCATCAATAAATACAAGGCTTCCTCTGAATGACTGAGATGGAAACCATAACGTCATCCATCTGCCTCAACCCTGCTGATAAACAACACTTTATACCGTATGTATCTGATGCTACACACAGTTTATACAGCAAGGGATTGTGTTCGTAAAAGAAATATTTGGTGTGAACTTGGGCTAAATTAACTATTTAACCATTTTCCCACTGGGCACTTAAACCCCCCTCCTAACCAGACCATTTTTCAGCTTTCAGCGCTCTCACATTTTAAATGACAATTACTCAGTCATGCAACACTGTACCCATATGACATTTTTGTCCCTTTTTTCACACAAATAGAGCTTTTTTTTTTGGTTTTTAATCACCAATGGGGTTTTTATTTTTTGCCCTATAAATAAAAATAGACCAAAAAATTTGTAAAAAAATGCATTTTTCTTAGTTTCTGTTATAAAATTTTGCAAACTAGTCATTTTTCTTCATAAATTTTGGCCAAAATTTATACTGCTACATATCTTTGGTAAAAATAACCCAAATCACTGTATATTATCTGGTCTTTGTGAAAGTTATAGAATCTACAAGCTGTGGTACAAATTGCTGAAAATGTATAACACCTGATGTACTGACGGTCTATCTCATTTCTTGAGGTCCTAAAATGTCAGGAAAGTACAAATACCCCCCCCCCCCCTCCCCAAAGACCCCTTTTTGGAAAGTAGACATTCCAAGGTATTTAGTAAGAAGCATAGTGAGTTTTATTCCATGTTGTAATTTTTTTCCCACAATTCTTTGCAAAATAAAGATTTTATTATTTTTTTTTCACAAAATTGTCATATTAACGGGTTATTTCTCTCACATGGCATATGCGTACCACAAATCACACCCCAAAATATATTCTGCTACTCCTCCAGAGTATGGCGATACCACGTGTGAGACTTTTTCACAGCCTGGCCACATAGAGAGGCCCAACATGCAGGTAGCACAGTTGGGTGTTCTAGGGACATAAATTACACATGACGTGGCACTGTAGACCAATGATGTGGCACTGATAAGGCACAGATTGGGGCACCGCTGGGCACTGATATGGCACGGATTGGGGCACTGCTGGGTACTGATATGGCACAGATTGGGGCACTGGTATGGAACTGCTGGGCACTGATGTGGCACGGATTGGGGCACTGATATGGCACAGATTGGGGCACTGATATGGAACTGCTGGGCACTGATGTGGCACAGATTGGGGCACTGATATGGCACTGCTAGGCACTGATATGGCACAGACTGGGGCACTGACCTGGCATGAATTGGAGCACTGGCACTGTAAAAAGTAGTCTCAGGCTGGAGAAAGAGGGGAGATTTTGGGACTTTAAATAAGGCACATGTTAAATGTCCCTCCATCCCTGATTCGGAAATTGTAGTGGGAAGTTTCGGACTTTGAATGAAGCCATGGACAAAGTGGAGGTGACTAGGATAAAGGTACAAATTTATTTGATCAAATGAAGCGCATAAAACATATCAGGACAGAAACCACACGAAGAAAGACATTGTAATAAATATAATTTCATAAATACCGTATTTATCGGTGTATAACACGCGTCAGCATATAACACGCATTCCAAGTTTAGGAGGGAATTTTAAGGAAAAAACTTACATTTAAATGCCCATCAATGCAGCCTTGTCAGTGTCTATCTGCAGCCTTGTCAGTGTCCATCTGTAGCCTTGTCCATCATTGCAGCCTTGTCAGTGTAGCCTTGTCAGTGTCCATCTGCAGCCTTGTCAGTGTCAGTGTAGCATTGTCAGTGTCCATCTGTAGCCTTGTCCATCATTGCAGCCTTGTCAGTGTCCATCTGCAGCCTTGCCCCTGTGTCATTTGCAGACTACTGCCATTTAAAAATGGCGCCGCTGCTCTCGGCGTGTCTCTGCCACTCTCTGCGGCTTTCGGCCGTTCTCGTCGGCTTTCGGCGGCTCATGCGGGACTGCGAGAGCCGCCGAGAGCGGCCGAAGGCCACCAAAAGGCTCACAATCGCCGGGGATCGGCGTATAACACGCACCCACGATTTTCCCCTGATTTTAAGGGGAAAAAGTGCATGTTATACGCCGATAAATACGGTATTTACATATGTATGTGCTTATGCAATATGGGCATCAAGGGTACATCAGAGATACATCAAACCTGGTGCCACATAGTGGTCTTATTTGATAGATTATACATTCAAAGATTTCATATATGTACATGTGACAATACAACAGCACTGCGGAGGGAATAAAAATATATAAGAAACAGTAAAACCATAATAGAAAGATAAAAGATGTTCTGAGTTGATGGTGTACTATAAACATATGTCTGTATCCCAAATGTCCGACGCGTTTCATGTAGAAAACACTCATCAGGGGCAGATGATCGGGGATTTCTAGAAAATATGATGAAATATATATGGTAAATCTAATGATAACTAATCATGACAAGGAAAGGCGGGTAGGCCACCTTAAGTACTTACTTACATACAGTCAGTAGAGTGAAGTGGAGCTGGTACAGAGCCAAGGCCAAAAAGTATCTGTCCCGGGAGCTGAGGTATTGTGGGGTGCATGCTGACGGGTCGGGTACACAGAGCCCCCCCTGAGACGTAGGGACCCAAGTTGCTGGTATAGATGATAAAAACAAAAAGCAGTGCCAACGTTGGCTACCTGAGAAGGAGTACATAAACAGTGTATCTTAATTATGCTGATACGATAGACCGAAAAAGTAATATCTATCTGATGGGACCAGTGAAACACGGGAGTCTGTGCAAAAAAATTAAATAAATAAAATGTGTATAACCACATCCACAACACAGTGGAGTGTTTTATATAAAAAAAGTAAACAAACAGCAGACATTACCGATTTCACCAGAAAAATCAAAATGGAGAAAGCTGGCTAGCAAAAAGGTAGGTAGGATGACCTTGTGATGACTTGCATATATCCCGAAAAGGTAGAGGAGGCGCTGTGGTGAGGTGTGGCGTCTCTAGTCAGGGGCACCCAAAATGTGTCAGGGTAGGCAAGATATACCTGACCCGCACACGTGCACGCTGACCCCTAACCAGCGTCACCCGAGTGCAGCGAAAGTGGGGAGGGGCTCTAACGCAGACGGTGGACTCCATCTGTGAGGAACGCCCATATTTCCCACCTGACTGGCTGTGATGGAAGAACTTGTGCTCCACAAGTCAAACCTGGCGTCCCACGTGGGGCAGGAAGAGTGACGCCGATGCGCTGTGGGCCTCACGCTGTAGCTTCTCCCTCCTCTGCTCACACAATTGGTGTGAGCAGCGGAGAGAACCAGACATGACTCCGGTTTGTTTACATTAATCGCTCCTGTCATTGGAAGGAGCGATCAGTTGGCAAATGGCCACTGTCATTGGCTCTTTACTGCAATTCGTGACCCGCTGGGTCCTGTAAACCCGGTGTCCACGGACAGCCTCGTATGCGCGCCCCAGGGGGTGCGTGGTTCAGGGAGAATGTCATAGAATGTCCTCCCAGAGTTATCGAGTCGCGCTGTAGCCATTATTTGGCTATGGCGTGGTTGTTAACTGGTTAAAGTATAAGTTCACCTTTTGGAGCATGTTACATGCTCCACCCGTATTTCGTGTGTAACATGCCCTATATACCCACCTCCCTCTACTAGCACTTCCTGTTCTGTGACAGCAGGTGGCAATCTTATCCCTGCACCTGCTGTCACTTCTTGAAAACATGGGGCGGAGCCCCACATAACTGCGCCATTCATTCACAATCATTCATACACATGAATAAACTACAAGTACTGTCAATCGCTGCGGCAGACAGCTTCTAAGTCTCAATTAACTGTGAGGGCACTGATGAGTGATCTTATAGTTCATTGATTCTTCCTGGACTTTAGTAACTACTTTTCAGACTGCTGTGTAAAAAAAATAAAAAAATGAGTATATATATTTTTAAAGGTGAACTTATCCTTTAAAGTCATAAGAACCTTGAGTTAGTCTTTAATACTACATTACCTCTTTCAGCACTTGCTGTGGGAATGTGGGAGACCTTAGAATGTACACTAAGGCTCTGAGATCTGAGATTCAGTGTGTACATGCTTAAAGTTCTATTAATGGAAATTATCCAGCACATTTTCTTTTTAAATGATTGCATAAATAGGACATGTACACGTACTTAAACTTTTACACACATTTTAAAGATGAGCACGGAAGACATCAAAAGCAATCTTTATCTAGAGCATGTGCAAACAGTACTGAAACATACCCTAAATGAATCATATGGGGAAAAACTGACATTAAATATATCATAATCAATCAAAAGGACCACAGAGAGGAAAAAATGACTAAAAAAAGTAATTGTGTACACCAGTCTTAATACTGAGCTATGGAGCTCCCACACTTCCACAGTACAGAGCAATTATTTTCCATTTCAATTTACATGTATTGTTACTGTTGCTATTTTAACACTGGAAATTTCTTAAAGCCTTCATGCAAACTGCTTTATTTCAATGCAATATTTACTATATATACGTTGAAACCATGGAGAATTGGCAGAAATATTTGACCCACACCAAATTAAATGAATAATTTGATAAATTAT
Organism: Lithobates clamitans; assembly: GCA_037952925.1. Taxonomy (NCBI): domain Eukaryota; kingdom Metazoa; phylum Chordata; class Amphibia; order Anura; family Ranidae; genus Lithobates; species Lithobates clamitans. The sequence goes on from JBBGZY010000081.1 coordinate 11,095,330, forward strand.
GTTGGTACCCTGAGTTATCTAGCTCTAATACTCTTGTACTGTTCTACAGCTCTGCATCTTAAAAAAAAAAATCTTTATAGCAAACATGTAAGGACAAAAACAGAGCCGTTTTATTTTTTTGTAAGTTGCAAGCTACAGTATTTTTATCATTTATAGTATCATCTCCTTGTAAGCTACTGACTTTGAATAGGATCAAAGTTCAGACTTTTCAGACACGACCAAGAAACCTTGAAACAGGTAAGTGACTACTTACAGAATACAGGATTAGTATGATGGCTTCAACACCTGTGCCTAAAAACTTTTTTTTTTTGGCCTTTTTTGCATAATAAATACAAATCGCAGTACATTTTGTGAAAACTGCACTTGGATCAAACAGTATACCAGACCTTTGTTTATGTTGCATGACGTGTTCTGCAAAGTAAATCTACATTTATATTTTTTATTTTGCTAGGACGTGGAACTTTTAAATTCTTTGGCCTGCCCTGGTTGGGCATGGACCTAAAAGGTAAACCTAACACTATTTACCTATACTGTGTGTTCCTTGGCTCTGTTTTTGTACACATATTGATGACCCTTGGCTCTAGGTGCTAATCACGTAAGCCTTTCTCTTTCCCTGCATAATTTATATGGTGGCCTCTTAGTTCCTGTGAAGGGAACTCTTAAGGCGTCAGCATACCAAGACATTTTGGACAATTTCATGTTTCCAACTTTGTGGGAATAGTTTGGGGATGGCACCTTCCTGTTCCAACATTACTTCGCACCCATGCACAAAGCAAGGCCCATAAAGACATGGATGAGCAAGTTTGGGGTGGAGAAAATTGACTGGCCAGCACAGAGCCCTGACCTCAACCTGATGGAACACCTTTGGGATGAATTAAAGCAGAGACCTTGAGCCAGGCCTTCTCATCCAACATCAGTGCCTGACCCCCACTAATGCACTTCTGGAAGAATGGTAAAACATTCCTGTTGACACACTCCTAAACCTTGTGGGCAGCCTTCCCAGGAGAGTTGAAGCTGTTATAGCTGCAAATGGTGGGCCAACTCACTATTAGGACTAAGATCGGGATTCCATTTAAATTCATGTGCTTGTAAAGGCCAGTGTCCCAATACTTTTGACAATGTAGTGTATATCACTATTCTGTCATTTAGCAAATATTTATCTGCACTGTATTTACTGGGGGGGGGGTTAAAATAAGGCAGAGGATACCAGTGTTTAATGGCCACAGTGGCCGAAGAAGTAAATGGAGGCTACTGGATTAGGACATGTGTGTTTATGTACAGTATATTCTGTCCAGCCAGCAGAATGAGATGTGCAAGATTCATCAAATGGTAAAGAAGACAGACTAAGGGCACATTCACACACGTGTTATCTATTAAGAATGAAGCAATGCTCATTAATGCGCCTAAAGCATTTATGATGTGTTTGACATGTTTTTGTTGTGTTTATGAAGCGTTGAAAAAGCTTTAAGAATGCTAAAAAAAATTCCCATGGAAGTGTTGCTTTTCTAGTGGAAAGTTGATTAAAAGGAAAGCGATGTAAAGAAAATGATCTGCTCACACCGAGGGCGTTTTGCAGGTGCTATATCGTTAAAAATAGCGCCTACAATCCGCCCTCAAACAGCTGCAGCATTGTCTCCAGTGTAAAAGCCTGAGGGCTTTCACACCGGAGCGGTGCGCTGGCAGGACGTCAGGAAAGGTCCTGTCAGCAGCAGCTTTGGAGCGGTGAAGGAGCGGTATGTTTACCGCTCCTCCACCCCTGCTCCCCATTGAAATCAATGGGGCAGTGCTGGGATACCGCCGGCAAAACGCCGCTATTGTGGCACATTGTGGGCGGTTTTAACCCTTTCTCAGCCGCTAGTGGGGGGTAAAAGCGCCCCACTAGCGGCCGAAATGCGCCACAAATCCGACGGTAAAACGCCGCTAAAACTAGCTCTTAGGTTGTAGTGTGATAGCATGCAATATTGTGATTTCTCTACAAGATGGATTTATATACTTTTGATATCTTTGACACCTGGCTTGGGCCAGCTCAACTTTGCTAAAACAAAAAGCTTTGCCATCTGCAAAAATGCTCAGTGCTGGCTTGATGCTTTTGCCTGCACACAGAAGCAAATGGTGTTACCACACAATAGCTCTGTACAAACAGGAAGTGACTGGAGCTGCTCCATCCTAGTTCACTATTATTTTCCAGTGCATTCTGGGATACAGGAACCTCCATGGTTTCTCCCCCAATGCCCAGCTAACACTTTATAAATGCTTCACTAACAAATAGGTGCTGTTAAGGTGCGGTAATAGAACATTACAATTGCAATAAATAAAAGCGGCTGAAAAGCGTCGATGCCTCACGAAAGCAACATGCTGCTTAATTTTTAACATAACACAACGCTGCCGCTCCTGTGTAAACAGTATTGTGTGGTAATATCCATGGCAGGCATAGAAGAGCGGTTATGAGGCTTTAAAAATGCTGAATAAATGCTGCATAAACACTGGGTATTCCCACACATGTGAACAAGCCCTAAATGAACTGGACTTTGACAAAGCTTTTAACAAAAGTCACACAAGCCAAAACGACAACGATGAGACCTCCTTGATCTTACCATTTGGGTTCTGGGTAGAGTAAATGTATGTCTAATTTTTGTCTGCATTTTATCCATCAGCCATCACTCTCTCTGCCTGTCATCCATACAGTATATTAGTTGACAAGACAGATCACATCCCTAAAAGGAATTGTATTATTTTTTCATGGGTCTTCACTTACAAAATACAAAATTGAGATGTGTGGTTGGCAGGTCCTCAATCTTTACACTGTCCAGATCTGTCTGAAACAACGTGTTCGCAGTATGTGATCCATCTACTGACGGGCACTGCTTATCATCATCTTTCTGGAAGTTTTACTGAGCTTTTTATTGCAGCAAATAAAATGGATAATTGCACTATGCCAATGTGCCTCTGTTTGTCTTTTTATCTTTATAGTCTGACCTAGCCATTCCAACTGTGATTTTATCAATATCTTTGTGCAGATGTCATTATGGCAGGGCATGTTTGAATCTGATTAGTTGCTGGGGGACACCACAAACTGTGTCAGAACGAAGACACCTTGACAAGCCATTACTATTGGGATCAGACGCTAATGTATGATCTTGATAATGGAAGTTCCCTTTCAAAGGAATGTAAGTCTTATTTTTTAGTTATTCATTATTTATTTCAGGTACTTACATAGCGCCATCAATTTACGCAGCGCTTTACATATACATTGTACATTCACATCAGTCCCTACGCTCAAGGAGCGTACACTCTAAGGTCCCTAACTCACATTCATACATACTAGGGACAATTTAGACAGGATACAATTAGTTTACCAGCATGTCTTTGGAGTGTGGGAGGAAACCGGAGTACCCAGGGGAAACCCAGGCAGGCACAGAGAGAACATGCAAACTCCAGGCAGATGGCGTCCTGGTTGGGATTCAAACCAGTGAACCTTTTTACTGCTAGGCGAAAGTGATACCCACTACACCACTGTGCTGCTCTTAAATATACATGCAAAATTAGCATACAGTAGTTTGATTAAAATTTGAGCCAAAAAAGTGTTTTCTTTTTAAATAACCATATTTCATTGCCCCTTCTTTTTTTTTTTTTTGTAATTGCACACGTGGACATCTATATTTTCGTACTACACTCTGCACCCTGCTTAGCCGTGCTACACAATTGTTCATCTTAGCTGTTCCTTCTCACAGTACATGTCAATGGGGTTGATTTATTAAAGGATCAGAGGCTGTTCTCCTCACGATGTGAATATTTACTATGCAAATTAAATATTAGCAAATATGACAAAGTTTTGGTAATTCAGAAAACCCAATCATATGTGGAAGATGTTTAAAGGCATATTTCACCTTTTTGCAAAAAAAAATAAATAAATAAAGTGAAAAAATGAATGTGCAGAAAATAAAACTGATTGGAAAAAAATATGCATGTAATATTTTTTGTATTTAAGCCTGCAAAGCATTGCAGCTGTGATCAGTGCAATGCAATACTTGGGCTCCTGGAGATTATTGCCCTAGCCACAGGTCCTAAGGCTCCATACACACTGAGCTTAAAAAACGTATGTTCTCTTGGGAGTAAGAAACGCTAATATAGATCATTTTTTGTACAAAGTCTAGACAAGTTTAGGAGAGTTTTACGTTTTTTCTGCCTCCAAGCTCCAATCAGAAACACTAATCAGTAACTGAGATACAGGGATTCCAGTAGAGGGCTGGAGGCAGTATGATAAGTCCACTGATGACTAAGGCTCAGTTCACACTGCTGCGATGCGAGAACCCATGCAAATCCAGTACAGGGTCCCGTAATGCATTAAACTCGCAGGCAGTTCACACTGCCCTATGTGAACCACTGCAAGTGTTAATACAAAGTTAATGACACCCCCAGATCGGTTCGCATATCGCAGTGCAAACTGTCAATTTGGGAAGGAATTGGATCGCATGGGTGTGAACACCCATGCAATCCCTTTCTGGTGTGGACCAAAAAAAGGGTCCTGCATGACTTTGGTCCGCATGCGATGCAAATTCAGCCATACAGTCTGTATGGCTAGAATTGCATAGCACAGACATCGCATGTGATTTGCACAGCAATGTGGTGCGAATCACATGCAATGTCTGACGTCGCAGTAGTGTGAACCCAGCATAATGCCCCGTACACATGGTCGGACATTGATCGGACATTCCGACAACAAAATCCTCTGATTTTTTTCCGACGGATGTTGGCTCAAACTGGTTTTGTGTGCACACGGTCGCACAAAGTTGTCAGAATTTCCGATCGCCAACCACACGGTCACTTACACCACGTACGACGAGACTAGAAAAGGCCAGTTCAGAACCAAGCGCGGCACCCTTTGGGCTCCTTTTGCTAATCTCGTGTTAGTAAAAGTTTGGTGAGAGACGATTTGCGCTTTTTCAGACTCGTGGCTTTCAGATCGTTTTCTGCGGTTCAGTTTGTGCTTGTGGCTTTGTATCTGCTCTTTAGTGCGTGCAAGCAAGCTCCGCGTGACTTTGTCATTGTGTTCTTGTTCGTTCATTACTGTTTTTCAGGTCGCTCTTCACAGGCCTTGCTGTTCTTCAGTGCGTTCTGTTACTTCGTTCTGAGCAGCCGTACGTTTTCTAGCCATGTTTCGTATATGTACTCCTCGTAGAGTTCGTGCTGTGCGAGGGCTTGGTGTTGGGGTCCTGACCTTGACACAAGTCCAGTCCATGAACAGGGTGGGGAGGAGTTCATGGACCAAGAATTGGTTGCTTCAGCGTGACCAGTTCTCTCATATGCCTTTGCTCCGTGAGATCCGTGAGAATAATCCTGATGATTTCAGGAACTTTCTCCGGATGACGGACCCCGTATTTCACCGTTTGTTGGCTTTGCTGACCCCTATATCAACAGGCAGGATACCTGCATGAGGCAAGCCATCACTCCGGAGCAGAGGCTCGTCGCTACCCTGCGGTACTTGGCGACGGGGAGAAGCCCGCAGGACCTCAAGTTCTCGACAGGCATCTCCCCCCAGGCTCTGGGAATCATTATCCCAGAGACCTGTTCTGCCATCATCCAGGTCCTGCAGAAGGAGTATATGAAGGTAAGATTTTTATCCTTTAATCTCACATTTTATTGTATTTAATGTTTGATAATATATTGTATTTCTTTCCTCATTCCCTAATTACCATGATTGTAATATGCTGTGAATGTCCCCTTTGTTCTCATGCATGCTGGATTTTTATGTAATTATTTTTGTTGTCCTTCATACATATTTGCCTTCACTAACCTCCCCAGCATGCTCTCCTGGCCCTATATTCACCTCATGTAGTCAGTTAACAATGTATTTTATCAGCTCCATAGTAGTGCTTTACCCCAAACACCCCCTAAAATGTTTAGAAATGTGATTTGTGCTTTAAATTCAGGCAGAGTGCCAGAGGCTTTTTTTTTTGTAGTGTCCCCCAAATCATTTTTATTAACACCTCCTCCCCGCAACTGCTAAGTCAGCTGATACCAATTCTCTATCTATCTTCAATGCTGACTTTGCCAAACCCATACACACTAAACCCATCTCTTTTGTGCTCAGATTTATGGATGAATTCCCCAAAGCATGTAGTGCAAGGGCCTGCCTGTATACTTTCAAATGGTACTTTTTTAAGTTTTTGTATCCTATTATTATCTTGATAGGTAATAGCAGAATGTCCAAATGTGCTCAAATGTGTACAGTGTGTATTTATATCTTTGTATTCTGACACTTCTTACCTGTCCAGTGGGCTGCCAATAGTGTAACTAAGGAGGGGCTGTTCCAAGTAATACCCTGTATTTAGGCATTCATCTCTCAATGAAGTGAAGAGGGTTACCTGTCCAAGATCCCCCCCATAATGTTAGAAATGGCCCATGAGAGGGGGGGAGGGGGAATATGATAGGTGTACCTTATACTTTGGTGTTGTAAAATTCCCCTTAATAAATGTTATCTGGATGTTGGCCAAGAATGTTTGTGTCTAATCTAAGTTTTTTTTTGTTTTCCTCAACAGTTTCCTTCCACGCCACAGGAATGGCAGACTGTGGCCTCCCACTTTGCCCAGCGGTGGGACTTTCCTAACTGCGGAGGGGCAATTGATGGGAAACACGTCCACATTGTCCCACCACCCAACTCGGGGTCGTACTATTATAATTACAAGGGGTTTAATAGTATTGTGATGTTGGCGGGGGTGTCGGCTAATTACGACTTCCTGTATGTGGACGTGGGGAAGAATGGCCGGATGTCCGATGGTGGGGCCATCGCCCAGACGGAGTTTTACAGGCGTCTCCAGAATGGCAGCTTGGACTTGCCACCTCCAGAAGAGAATGTGGAAGGACTCCCATTCGTCTTCATTTGCGCTGGGGGACCATCTTATGCGGCCATTCCCGATGAGGACCCTCACCCTGGAACAGAAGGTTTTTAATTACAGGCTAGCCAGAGCCAGAAGAGTGGTGGAGAACACATTTGGAATCATGGCCAGCCGGTTCCGCCTATTTCTGACACCCATCCATATGGCGGAGTATAAACTTAATCATATAATCCTGGCGTGCTGTGTTCTACATAACTTTTTACGCCAACATTCTGCCAACTATGCTGGCTCAGTTGGGCCTGAGGCCAGAAATTCTAAATGAAACAACCCTGACGGCGCTTGAAAGTGGCCGTCCTGGCTTGCCCTCCCTGAGTGCCCGTGATGTTCGGTGAGGATACCTTGAATTCTTTGCGGGTAGGGGGGCTATCAATATGCCAGACAATTTGTGAAGCCTTTATCAAATAAAAACAACAAAAAAGGAAATCTTTGGTGACATTTACTGCTTGTGTTTGTTTTAGCTGACCCTGACAGAAATGTGGGGAGTCCTAAAAATGGCGTGATTGTGTAACCTTATACAAAGCACTGTTGGGTGTTATTTACTAAAGGCATAGACACTTTGCACTACAAGTGCACTTGAAACTGCACTGAAACTGCACTTGTAGTGCAAAGAGGATTTGCCCTTAGGAAATAACCCCCATTGTCACAGAAAACAGCAATTACATCACCACAAAAGTGTTGTAGCGTTGAGACAATAATCCACACATTCTTGATTAACAATCTTTTTAAAACCTGCACAATCACATGTGCATTTAGAAAAGGTTTTTAAAACAAACCAACATGTTTGTTGTATAACAATTTTTGGGGTGGCATTATAAAAAATAGAAATGTTCATTTAGGATAAAACAGGCATGTGTAAAACCAACAAGACACAAATCTTGAACTTACAAAGTTCACATTTGGTAGAACTTGAAGGCAATATCAGACATGAGTATTTAGGAACTGTGTTTGATATTGCATTCAGATGGGGTGAAGTCACCCCACAAAAGCCAAATTTGGAAGATGCACACAAATTTGCCAGTGTCAACATGTGCTAGCTGCCATCACGGGGATCAAGGAACGTGTTTTGGGGGAGCAATACTTTCCTCTCAGCTACTTTATTATTGAGGAAGGGGTTGCAGCCCCAAAACGCGTCCATTGATCTCCCGTGATGGCAGATAGCACATGTTGACACACTGTGTGCATCCTCCAAATTTGGCTTTTCTAAAAATCGCTAAAACATTTTTAACATTGTAGCACACAAAAAAACAAAGGGATTTGGAGGGGTTTTAAACTCGCCTCAAAACATCAATGATGTTGTTATTTTTTTGAATAACATCATTGATTTTTTTTCTTGAGGTTTTCCAATTCTAAATTACACCCCATGATCTCCCCGATCAGAATCTGGGCACTTTCTCATCTGGATCCACAACATCACGATCACCTAAAAAGAGAGAAAACAAACAAAAACAGGTATCAAAATATGCCGGCATCCATCTCTTACCTGAGCCTGTGGTCGCAGACACTCACCTGTTGTGGTGACAATTTCCACCACATCTTCTTCCTCCTCCTGCTCTTCTTGGGTTGGGGGTATTTCCCCTTCTTCCAGAGGTGGGGGGTCTGTGGTCTCCTCGGATGAGGGGTGTCCTCCGTGTCTTTTCTCCCCTATGTAAAACAAAAATGGTATACTTAGCACACAGATATTTGATGGCAGAACTATAAATAGGAAACATTGCTTGGAAGTGGGGTACAATTGTCTATTTTGGCAGAGTTCCAAAATGTAGCATTTTCAGTGTCCTTTGTCAAGCTTCAATACTTTACCTGTTTGGTACAAGCTTCACAGATGGAGTCACCCCTATAGTGTACACTGGAGCACCTGTGTGCCCCCCCCTAATAAAAATGGTGTTCTGGGGTCCCACACTAGTGCTCCAGTGTCCAGATGTGAAAACAGCTGCTCAGTGTCCTCTCCTTACACAGAATCTAGTTTGCATTTCATTCTAGTAACAAACACATCTACACAACCAAATTAGTTTCATACAAGTAGGGCGTAAAAAATGTGGCCAAATGCATATGGCCAAAACAATGGTGTTTTATAGGCCTAAAGAAAAATGTTTAATTCGAACAAATAATGTGCCTATGAACATAAAAGTTGCCATTTTAAAATGTACACTTTTAAGAAAAGCACATGGAGCAGCACGAACGTAATAAACATAAAGAATAGGAACACAGCACAACTACTTACTTTTTTGCAGCACTCTCCGGTTCTTTCTGTACTGTTCATGTTCTCGTAATTTCAGGTCCGATCACCGTTTCCTGAGCTGATCTTTCGAACGTCGTACCCTGAAATTCCGGTGCAGACTCCTGACCACTTTCGCCATGATCTTGGCCTTTCTGACATTGGGGTTGGGGTAAGGTCCATACTTTCCATCATAGTCTGCCTTCTTCAGGATGTCCACCATCTCCAACATCTCCCCAAAGGACATATTTGAGGCCTTAAATCTCCTTCTGGATCGGGACGTGTCCGGATCTGGGCTTTCCTCCTCGTTCCTGTAATTAGCACGCACCTGCTGTGTATCCGCCATGTGCTCTTCCCCCACTGCGCAGAACGAAAAGGGGTATAGACTAGAAAGAACATCAGGGGCGGGCGGAGTTACACGCATGCGCAGTGTGTATAAAGCCTAACACACGTGCATATTACGTACGATCTGTGAGCGGAGGAAGGAGCATCGGAGGCGCCGATCGTGATAACGAAGGTAAGATCTAAACTTGGGCCTATACAGCTTCGAAATTGAAGCCTATATTGTAACAAGATTAGGAGAGTTTGGCCCGACCTTAGGGTTTGTCTTGTGTTGTGTCTTGCAGAGAAAATGGATGGCTTCAATGACCACAACTCCCCCCCCCCCCCTGTTCATAGACAAATACAGGGAGCTGCCCTGTCTGTGGCAGGTGAGACATCCCCATTATAACAATAAACAAAAGAGGCAGGCAGCGCTGGATTAACTGCTGGAGTTGGTGAAGCCGGTGGTCCCCACAGCAACCATCCCCTATTTAAAAGCCAAAATTGGTGGCCTGAGGAGCACTTATCTTAGGGAGCGAAAGAAGGTCACGGATTCCCAGAGGTCCGGAGCTGCAGCAGATGACGTTTATGGCCCCAGGCTGTGGTACTATGAGAGATTGCGATTTCTGTCAGACCACACTGAAGTCAGGGAATACCTCGCCACTCTTCCTTCCACTCTTCCTTCCACCCCAGCTGAGGCTTCCGATGTCCAACCTGGGCCTTCCAGCCAGGAAGAAGTGGAGGAGCCCAGTGGAGTCAGGTATAGCATTCTTCTACAGATTTCTGGTCAATAAATAAATGTTTAATAGATGTTATTATTGATCACTAATTGCTGATTGAAAAAAGTGTTTTACATATCAATAGACAGTAGTGGGCACCCAAAATTGGGACAAGAGTGAAAAATGCTGGGCTCGGAATGATAGTCTGTTATATTTGTTAACATTCAATTTGCAACATTTAGGAGGTGACAATTGTGTGTGAATGATAACTAAAAAACTAAAACTATGTCCCTTTTTCATACACAGGAAGACCTCAGCCAGGAGGAGGCTGTGGAATGTGGCAGCCAGGAGGAGGCAGGGCTAAGTGTTAGCCAGGAGAAGCCTGGGACAAGTCGCAGCCTGACAGAATAGCAGGTTCCTCCCCTCCGCCTTCCATACAAAAGACCTAGGAAGGGGAGTCACGTTCAGGATTCTGCACTCAGGCTTATTCAGGAGGCTTCTGCGTCCCTCCGAGCCTTACCCACTCCTGAAGAGGCCTTTGCCTGCATGGCTGCCACAAAACTGCAGGGCATGCAGGAGGGTCAACGCCTCATGTGTGAGCAACTTATTTATAAAGTCCTAACTAAGGGGGTGAGTGGCGAAATCACACCCAAGACCGACGTGATTGAGTTGGACCATCCTCCTCCTCCTCCTGCTGCCACAACTCCACCACCACAGCCACAGCGTGGAAGGAAGCGTGGAAAGAAGACTAGAGAGTGATGGCCCTGGGTTCAGTCTGGTCTGACAAAAGCTGCAGTCTCTTGTATGACCACAGCCTGGGGACACAGATGTCATCTGCTGCTTTCCAGATCTCTGGGACTTCTGGACCAGACTGCCCTCCGTTAGATAAGGACTCCTCAGGCCACCAATTTTGCTTAAAAATAGTTGATGTGTGCCCCGGGGGTCCAAGGCTTCACCCATTTCTGCTGTTTCTCCAGCGTTGCCTCCCTCTTTGTTTAGTTGTGAGCCCTTAATAAATGAATTTTTTGGGAAAATTATACTCTCCTATGTGTGTTTTCATCCAAAAAGGACAGTTTGTTGGTGAGGATTCAGGTACATTTCGAAAGTACAATGTGAAATTAACAAGAGACAACACCAAACAATCTCCTACAGATTAAATAGAACAACATATCAATGGTGTTGTGGTAACGTGACACACAAAACACACACAAAAATATTCTGGAGTAAAAATAAAAATACAATAAAACAAAGATCAGCCTTGAAAAAAAGACAAACCCAAAAGAAAAATAATCTGCCTTAAAACCAAAAAAAAAATTCCAACACAAAAAAAAATGTTGTCAGATGTGACAAATCTCAATATATTAAGGGAATCCCGATAAATAATAAAGAAAGAAGTTTGTGAGAAGTCTGTGTGAATATGAGCAGCAAAACTACTTCATTCTTCTCACATTATAAAGAAGAAGAGAGTGCGCTGTATTAAACCATTTTTAACATTGCACCGTGACGAAGTGTTGTATCCATTGCGAACGCTAAGTTTACCAGACCGAGCTGTTCTGTCTCGGAATTTCTTCTGAGCATGCGTGGCACTTTGTGCGTCGGAACAGGCCACACACGTTCGGAATTGACGCGATAGGATTTTGTTGTCGGAAAATTTTATAGTCTGCTCTCAAACTTTGTGTGTCGGAAAATCCGATGGAAAATGTCCGATGGAGCCCACACACGGTCGGAATGTCCGACAACACGTTCCAATCGGACATGTTCCATCAGAAAATCCGACCGTGTGTACGGGGCATAAGAGTCCCTTTCTGCAGTGGCAGACTTGCCTCTCCATTCACAGATCTCTGTGAAGAGATGATGCAGTTGTGTGGGCCAAATTCAAAAACTAACAGGAGCTTGTGGGGAGAAGAACCCTGGGATTCAGTAAAAGGTTCTGTTTGGGCTGCATGTTTCATGTTACCAATGTTTGGTGTTACACCTTAACCACTTCAGCTCCCAAAGGTTTACTCCCCTTTATGACCAGGCCATTTTTTGTGATATGGCACTGCATTACTTTAACTGAAAATTGCGCAGTCGTGTGTCAATGTACTCAAAATTGATGTCCTTTTTTTCCCCCACAAATAGAGCTTTCTTTTTGGTGGTATTTGATCACCTCTGAAACAGTTTTTATTTTTTGCTCTATAAACAAAAAAAGACAGACAATTTTGAAAAAAAAAATATTTTTTACTTTCTGCTATAAAACACACCCTATTAAAGTAAACAATCAAATTTCATCATCAATTTAGCCCAATATGTATTCTGCTACATTTTTTTGGTAAAAACTACTAGTAATGGCAGCGATCAGAGACTTATAGTGGGACTGCAACATTGCGGCGGACAAATTGGACACTAAGTGACACTTTTTTGGGGACCAGTGACACTAATACAGTGATCAGTGCTAAAAAAAATGCACTGTAACTGTACTAATGACACTGGGAGTGCTTTCTAACTGTGTGTGTGTGTGGGGGGGGGGTGTTTGTACTGTAAGAAGACGGAGATCCACATTCCTGCTTAGCAGAAACACAAGATCTGTCTTCTCTTGTCACAGAACGGTGATCTGCCTTGTTTATATAGGCAAACCGCCGTTCTGTCTGCCTCTTAAACGATCGGCGGGTCCTGGCGGACATTGGGTCCACCGGACCCGCTGATTGGCTCATGCCATGTCCAATAACAGCGGGAGCAGGGTGCTGGCGGCAGGTGCGCGCACCCCAGACCCGGAAGAAGAAAAAATCATGTACAGGTGCATGATTTTGCGCTAAAGAGCAGTATATGTACGTGGGGCGGTCCTTAAGCAGTTAAAGTGATACTAAAGTCTCTGTTTTAGAAAAAAAAAATGTTATGCCTACCTGCTCTCTAGTGGTCTTGCACAGAGCAGCCCAGACCTACCTCTTCTCTGGTCCCTCTTCGACTCTCCAGGCCCCTCCCTCCTGCTGAGTGCCCCACAGCAAGCAGCTTTCTATGGGCAGGGCCGTCTTTAATATTGATTGGACCCTGGGCAAAAATTTTCTTGGGGGGCCCCCCCCATGCAGTTTCGCTCTCCACCTGCTTTGAGGCATACAGTAAATAGCAGCTAGACTCAAAATCAGTTTACTGAATCAGATCAGGCAGCAATTGCGATTGGTTGCCAGAGGTTACAGTGTATCGTTACCGCTCACTGATTAGTTGCTATTGGTTACAGCGCATGATTTATGCTTGTTGATTGGGTGCTAGAGATTACTGTATATCAATACTTTTCGCTGATTGGTTGCTAGAGGTTATAGTACATCACCTCCTCACTGCCTGCACACCATGGACCGAGGAGGTGAGGGGACCCATTAATGGACAGAAAGGATAGGGATCCTAGGACTCCTGGGATCAGAGGCAGTGCTGGGGGGGGGAGGGTGGGTGTGATCAATTTCCAGCATGCCCCTTTATCTCCCCAGTGGGCAGCATTCAGTATAGGTGATGGTGGATATGACCTCAGGGGGGCATGATATACATATGAATACTGCCTCTATTTACATATAAATGCCGGCCCACCGTTATTTAGGCTCGATTCACACAGGGGCAACACGACTTCAGCGCGACTTTGCACGGCGACTTCAACGCGGCTTCAGCGCGACTTTAATCAATTTACAACGCGACTTCAAGTCGCCTCCAGGACAGGTGACTTGGGCTGTGGCCAATCACAGAATTATCAGCTCTCTGGGAGGAAGGGGTTTGCCTGGGCAAACTAATTTTTTTTAACTGTAAAGTCGCTTCAGTATAGATGGAGATCCGACTTGGAGGCGACTTCCATTGAATTGAATGGTACAAGTCACCTAGAAGTCGGATCCAAGTAGTACAAGGAGTACGCTCCTGAATTTGGAGCGACTTCAGTAGTGTCAATTAAGACGCTCCCATTAACTGTAATGTAAATCTCTTCTTGGGGCGACTTGAGGGCTTACAAGTCGGATCCCAAGTCGTCCTAGTGTGAACCGACCCTTACATATGAATGCAGTCACTATTTACATATCAATGCTGGTATTCACATGTAAACACAGGGTCTGCAGGTGAGTCATCTGTACACAACAATAGGGCAGAGCTGGGCAGCATTAGTAACAGAACTTCTCAGTGAGACACAGCACTGGACTAAAACCTCAAGGGACTAGGAAATTTAAACTGGAATAGATAGTTGGCAAGTATGGGGCAGCTGCTTTGGGCCCCACAATAATGACAGGACCCAGGGCAGCTGCCCCTTTTGCCCTGCCTTAAAGACCGCCCTGGCTATGGGGACACCTGAGCCGAGCCACAGCTCTGTTTGTCCATTCAGACACAAAGCCGCGACTAGTCCCCGCCCTCTCACTCTCTCTCATCATTGCCAATGGCATCCCACTTCTGTGTCTCAGCCAATCAGGAGGGAGAGTCCCGTGCAGCTGAGTCTCTCGTGCAACATAGAGGATAGGATAGAGATGGGCTCAGCTGAGTAGTAGGGGGGCTGAGTGACGTGGAGATTTCGATATACGATATGCGTAATCCATGTCTCCTGTGCTATTAAGCGGCCTTTCAGCCTTTTGGTATTATGTATCTTACTAAACCCGTACATGACCACCATCTTACATCCTCAGCTCAACTGACTGCCCTCCCAGAGCCCAGGCACTTTGTTTTTATTTATTGGCAACAAAAGGAAATAACAAACAGGAAGTCATGGCCCCGACAGCCAATCGCTTCCTCCATGCAAAATGACCACACAGGAAATTACAACACTAAAGGGGAGGGCATCCACAGAAGTGGGAGGGAGAAGTGCACATGTCTCATCCACTTGAGGCATGTACACTGCCCTCCGCCCAGCCCAGCATGCACATCCACCATCTTGGTCAGCATGGAGCACACTCAATACTGCTCAGAGTAACCAGTATCTAGTAAGATCATTCTACTTGTTCTTACAGACTTGAGAACATCTGCAGGGACATTGCTACTGCTGTTGTCAATATACGGTACGAGTATACCAACAAGGCAGATATTAATGTCCTCTTATTAAAGCAGATATGTATCCAAAAAGGGATAGCATAGCCACAACAGAGATATAATATGTTTCTCTCGTTATGTAGACGTTGCTTCTCTAATGTGCATAGACATTTGAAGGCAGGAAGCCCAGCGCATTGTGCTTGATACTTACAAACCGGCAAATGCCCACACACACAGAGAACACGTCTTCAAGCTCATGCAAACGTTTTCATACTGACGGTTTTACCGCTGGTCCCGATTCAACCCAAGTGCACTCTGCTAGAGCGCTCCTTGGTTAAATCAGACACACGGAGACAGATGACAATCTATAAAAGACACATCCTAGAATAAAATTTCCACATGGGTCCATGTAATAGAATTTCCACAACACTGAGGGAGGCTGCTACACACAGAAGGTTTTTTTTATCTTAATGCATATAATGCATTACGATAGAAAAAAACCTTCTGCCTTTACAACCACTTTAAAACATGATCTGAAAGATGGCCTTACAAACAAATAAAACAGGGTATTTGAAAGCATATAAATTGGAATTAAACGTAGATACATTAAAATTTTTTGTTTTAATCAATATTCACTCTAGTGGCTAATCCAATAACTAATTAAATGTAATAAAATAACAGAAATATAAGAGCATGTAAATATGTGAAAGCATTATCAGATCTCATTTTAATCTAAACACATTTAGCAATTACATGTACATTAGAATGTGTATACGTGCAAAGATTATATAATCTTATTGTTTCCTGAACAGTAGAAATTATCTGTTGGAAGATATACTGAAAAAGCTTACATTCATGTTTCATACTGTACAGTTGAGAGAAATTCCATTTGCGTTTCACTTTTTAAAATTAGAAATCTCCCATCAGTCTAAAAAGTGAAGTTCATGCCAAGGGTCTTCTCATCAGATTAAAACCAAATAATTACATCAATAGTCACTGTATAGGGATAGCTAGAGATAGCTAAAAAAACAGGGCAAAGCTCTTTAAACCTTATTAGATATAACTGATAAAAATGTAAGCAACATTCACAAATAGTGTTCATTTTAACTGCAGAAAAAGATGTATTTGACAGCTGCTTTATATTATGAATATTTCCAGATGTAATCCATTTAGGTAGTAAATCTTCAAAACTTGGAACTGCATTCTAAGCTAGCAACCATAAAGCAAATTTTGTGCTGAATCAGTGCTGCTTGAAGTGGGCATGGAGACTGGATGGTTTCATTGTTGATGCCAGAACAGGATACTTTCTGCAAAGCACAGATATTAAACCAAAGCCATGTTACCAACCAGTGGTGGCCCATCCATTAGGGGCACAGGGGTGCCGCCCCCCCCCCCCCATCCATTGAGTGCAATGAGTTATTTATTTTAAAAGCACGTGATTAGAGCCAGAGGCTCTAATAGGCTTCAAAAAGGGTGGGCTTGGTGCGTAGAACACTGCGCCCTGAGCCCACCCAGTTGTGTGACAATGGCTAATGGATATTTGCAGAAAGTGACGTCAGAGCGATGACCAGATGTGACGCCGATTCCGGTAGTGTGGAGAGATGCGTTTTTGACCGTTCACAGAAGGCCGAATCTTGGCTTTATTACTGACGAGCGTTTATTTTACGCATTTTCGTGAGTGTAAATTTTACAGTTTTTTTCATAAAGATTGTGAGCTAGATTACACTATGAGGATCGCCTGTGTCCTCTTTGCTTAAGTTTTAGCATAACTGGAAACCATCCCAACGGGGGGGGATGCATCACTGTTACTGGAGTATTGAGCGCATTATGCCAATTAGCAATGAGTGGCAAATATTTGTGGTGAGTGAGGTGGCATGAGGGGTGTGTGTGGCACATCTAATGCACAGTGGTGACTGATTATTCAAGTGGAGGACAAGCAATGTTTTATGTACTTTTTAGCATTATTTTATTTTAATGAGGACTTTATAGTTTTGTAATAATTTTGTATTTATCTACTGCACACTTCTATAATTTGAAGTTTGGAGGTTTAATAGCCTTTCTCTTATAGGTGATGAGCGCTGCTGGGGTATTCATTGTGATTTACTCTAGGTATTGTTAAAGTACTGATTTTTTTTTTTGGAGTGTTCAGGTTCAAGGTTATGGGTTAGGATAAGCTTAGAGCTAGGGACAGGGATTAGAGATTATTAAGGCTAAGTGCCTAATGAAGGAATGTTAGCAACAGAAATGCCCAGTACTAACCTACAGCCTTGTTCTCCTCTTCACCTTTGCAAAGGCTGACAAGTCAACAAAGTACACAGACGGTTATTAAAGAAAATATAAACCCCCAAAACAAAACTTAATTTAAAGTTCAAGAAAATTTCAGCAAGTACAGAAATGCACCGTCCTTGTCCAAAGAACCTTATCTTCATTGTGTAAACTACTAGTTCCATCAATCCACCGTGTAATGGAGTTGAACAAGGTCCTGCCTGTGTGATCAACCATAACTTCCCCCGGAGACACAGTGGGGGAAAAAAGTGTAGATATGAAGGGACAGGGAATTCGTTTTTTGCAAGACTATAAGAGAATAAAACACAGATAAAAGAAAACAGATGCAGCTACTACACTGAACATTGGTAAGCTGCAATATATTACATTTTTGATTTTCACTTTAGATATTTTTTAAAAATGTGTGTTTTTCCCAAAATGATTACACGTGGCTTATGAGTCATTTGAGCGGCATTGCTCCAGAATGGTAAAGGATTGACTGGGAAGACTTTTTAATGTTTTGACATTTTCTTCCCAGTAGTGTAAATTTCAGAAATGCTGCTTGTATAAAAGCCTCATAAATATATTAAAGTAATATAAAGTCCAGGAGATGTGGACGTTATTGTTATGCAATCTTTGACAAATGTCTATTTTTCTGCACAACTTACTGTATAAGGGTTCCCACACAAAACTGGTCTCTATTAAATGTTTGTTTTTGTTGAAATCCATCCATCTAAGAAGATCAGGGGTGTTGCTAAAATCATAAAAGACCTAGGGCACCCTCAAGCACATTCCTTAGAAGAGAAACATTGTTGTGAATGGAAATGAACAGTGTGCTTGGCCACATTGTGCTAAACAAAATGTATGGCGTAAAAGAGTGTGAAAGAAAGCCTGGGCCTTCTTACTGTATATACTGCACACTTATGGCATAGTCCTTCCCTAGATGGGAAGTTCCCGCCCCACTGCCAAAACAGTGCTGTATACCATACGTAGCTGAGCCCAGGAGACATGGACATTGTATATTTATACAAAATAAAAGTTATGCTTTAAAGAATCCTAATCTTATATTACATTTCATTTTATGTAAACAGAATACAGACATAGATTTAACACTTTGTCTGATCTTACTTTAAAAGAGAACTTCAATATAAAAAGTGAAGAATACTTACCAACCAGCAATTGTTTAGACAATGGTGATCATTAGGAGTAGTGTTGGGCAAACGCCAGGAAAAGGGGGGGGGCCTCCTGAACCATACCAAGCCACATACCTTCACCATGGGGGGGTGCTTTGGGGCACTCCAAAGTACCTTGTCCCCATTATAAAGGGGACAAGGACCTCTTTGGTGACAAACCTAGGCGGTGGTTGTGGGGGGGTCTCTGGACAGGGGACTTATGGGAATCTGGAAGCCGCCTTTAACAAGTTTCTTTAGGGGTGCATTGGCAAAATGCCTACAAATTTCCCAAAATTGTATACAAACCAGCGTGTGGATGAAGCCTGCCTTTTTAGTTGCACAAAGCTACAGATTTTTATTGTACACCATTACAACCTTCTAGCTGCTGGTGTTCCATCAGAATCGGCGACACATCAGATTAGGTAATGGAAGTGACGTTCCATCACTTCACCGCGACGGCCATCTTCGTACACCCCACACTCAGCTGCAGTAAGCCTGCAGTCAGAAGGCGGCAGTGGACATCTTTAACACCCACCCAAGTATTGCATTTCACACTTATTTTTAGCAGTAAACTGAACTTGTATAGTGAAATACAGTATTTTGAAATCCGTCAGACTGTTTTGATGTTGAATTTTAAAAGCAGCGGTGTTCTGTAAGATTAGCAAACCTGTGAGATCAGCAGGATTGCCGCTGCTTTTAAAATTCAACAACAAAACAGTGTCTCAGAATTCAAAATACTGTTTTTCAATATATAAGCTCAGTTTACTGGTAAAAATAAGTGTTAAATGCAAGTCTTGGCTGGGTGTAAAAAGATGACCGCTGCTGCCTTCTAACTGCAGGCTTACTGCGGACAAGTGCGGGGTGTAGCAAGATGGCCGTCGCGGTGTTGACTGAACGTCACTTCTGTTACTTATTCTGATGGAACACCGGCATCCTAACGAACAATGGCATCATCAGTTGATATGGAGGATGTCAGTCGCCTGCATAGCATGCTTGTTTGACCTTTCCGTGCCCCTCTCCATCAGAGTAACATTAGCTGAGTGATAGAGAAAAATTGAGGGAGAAGAAATGCCCGGAGTAAAACCCAGACAATAAATGGAGGCCCGACATGACAGGGGTTAAAGGGGCTTGGAACAGGTAAATAAGGAGCAGTGGGGGTTGCTGTAGGATAGGGTTGGGAACAGGCTGGCTGGGTGGAGCATTGGGTGGTGAGAAGACTGGATGGGGAAGGTCTTCAGTAGGAGCAACAGCGTGGAACAGCTTGGACACGGCTCCTTGCTATTGCTGTACTGCATGAATATGGCCAAATTGGATGCACTTTTGTCCCAGCTGTGGGCTGCTGCTAATGTGCATGGCACGGACTGGCTGCATGCCCAGGTTAGTGGGCTGCTTTTGGGAGCTGGGCAGGGGGGTTCCAATCCTGCACCTCCCACCCTACCACGTAATCGGAGGTCTAGGCCCCCGGAGCACTTTAGCCCTGATGTGGCTCCTAGAGTCCAATGCTGCCTTAGGAGCCCCATGGAGTCTACCTCCCAGAGACCCTCTAGTCCCCGCACCAAAGCGCCGGTCAGCTGCAGTGGCGGTGTGGCCCGGGAGGAATCCTCTTCCTCGACGGGACCCGCATGACGGGACTTCCATCTCTAGTACAGCCCATTCCCCTGCTGCTGTTCTGGAGCTGGTTGTGGCGCCCGTGAGTAGTTCCATAGCCACTTGGGCAGCTCGGCGAAGGAGTGATCGCATGGCGGGAACCGGCCTGTTACCTGGTGTGGCCGGTGTCCCTGTGGAAGAGGAGCAGCAAGGTTCCAAGAGCAGAGCGGCAGCCAGTATGAGTCTGATTAACACAGCAGGTGGTGCTGTGCGAGTGGCGTCCCGCGCTGGTGGGGGGAGTGCCCAGCTGATCAGAGATGGAGAGCTGCCTGTCCCCTCCGGTGTGATTGCGGCGCTTGACGTCACAGGTGGCCGTGCAGGTGCCTGGTGGGCTACGGACACAGCGGCCCACAGTGGTGGAACGGAAGGCGGACAGGGTAAGGCGCAGGACTAAGAGGTAGACCTCGTGCGCTTGGTGGATACTGCTAAGTGTCAAGTGTACGTTTGTTTTGAGGGGCCATTAGGTGCACACCTCAAGTCAGAAGTGCGTGAAATGCTTTGGAAGGGTGAAATTCTTTCCCTGCTTCCACTAGAAAAATTTAACCTGGATAGAGATAAGAAGCAAGAAGGCAAGAAGGAGAAGAAGAGGTGGTATAGGCTCATTCCTCAGTCATTCACCAATTGGCTACAGGCTTTCGCGATTTTAGCCAGTGTTATTGGAGAGTGGGCGCTGGAAAATTGTTCTGCCCTTTTTTGCTACTTGGACGCTATAGGGGAAGCTTATCAAGTCTACGGGGGACTGGCGTGGGTTCGGTATGATGAGCAATTTTGACAGCGCAAGGTGTTACGGCCTTCCTTGCGCTGGGATCATAAGGACATTCGTCTTTAGACCTCAGCGTGGGCTGGTACTTAGTTTTTTCCATCTGGGGCCTGCGGATATTCCTCCTGTGGACAGTTGGCCAACAAGAAGAGGGGGTGTTGGTCGTTCAAAGAGGGAACATGCAAGTTTGGAACAGCATGCAAATTCAAGCATGAGTGCTCCGGCTGGGGGGCTCCCACTCTTTTTTTAATCAATGTGCACAGAAAGGGAAGGGGAGACCTGGGGAGCTTGCGGGAAAAGGGAACGACTCTTGTGAACATAGCAAGGATGCGTCCGTTTCTAGGTAGGTATCCAAATCGTGAGGTGGCAGACCTGCTGGCTTCTGGATTCGCCAAGGGGTTTCCGGATTCCTTGTAGTCTTCCTCGCCCACTCCATCCTGCAGACAATTTGAGGTCAGCGATGGCTCACCTGGGGGTTGTGTCAGCTAAGTTGACTAAGGAGGACCAGTTGGGCCGCATGGTTGGTCCATTTGACACTTTGCCACTGGATGATTTGGTGGTTTCTCCATTGGAGGTAGTCCCCAAGAAGGAACCCAACAAGTTTCGGTTGATTCATCATTTATTGTATCCCAGAGGGGGATCGGTGAATGAATTTATCGATTCCGGCTAGTGTTTAATTTCCTACATGTCGTTTGATGTGGCGGTGCGTTGGGTTCATTTTTATGGAAGGGGGGCTCTATTGGCAAAAACTGATATTGAATGCGCTTTCCGCTTGTTGCCAGTGCACCTTGACAGTTTTCACCTGTTGGGATGTCAGGCAGGGTGGCTATTTCATCGATCATTGTTTCACCTATGAAATGTTCCATTTCTTGTTCAATATTCAAAACGTTTAGTTCCTTCTTTAAATGGGTGATTCGAGAGGTGTCTGGGCTTCCGTCTGTCATTCACTATTTGAATAGCTTTTTTTGTGTTGGGTCGGCCGGCTCCAGCCGTTGCAGAGTTTTGTTGACTATGGTACAGTATATGGTGGATCGCTTTGGCATTCTGCTGGCAGCTGACAAAATGGAGGGTCCCTCTCCGGTGATGGGTTTTCTCGGCATTTATTTGGCATGATGGCCATGGAATGTCGTCTCCAGGCAGACAAATTGAAGGCTTTGCGGTCAGCGGTGGTTTCGGCACGGGGGGCTGCTAAGTTGACCCTGCTTCAGCTGCAGTCGCTTCTTGATAAACTGAACTTTGCTTGTTGGATCATACTGATGGGTAGGGTTTTTAATTGCCTGCTGGAGGCGGCCACAGCGGGGGGTTCGGTCTACTGGGCATAATATTCACCTAACTCAGGACCACAAGGCAGAATTACTGGTTTGGGAATCCTTTCTGGATTCGTATCCAGACGGCAGGTCTGTATGGATGTCTGAGGCAATGTCAAGTTTTGATCTGGAGCTCTTCACGGACGCAGCGGGATCGGCTGGTTATGGGGCGTACTTTGGGGTCAGTGGAGTTCTGGTCCTTGGCCGTTGGAATGGAGGGAGGTGGGTTTCACAAGGAACCTGGCACTGTTGGAATTGTTTCCGATTGTGCTCGCGGTTGAGGTTTGGGCTTCTCAGTTCAGGAACAAGAAGATACGTTTCAACTGCAATAATATGGCAGTGGTGCAGGATATTAATAGTGTATCTGCTTCATCACAGCCTGTGGTGTGTTTGAGGCATTTGGTGTTGACTTGTTTACATTGCAATGCTTTTATGTATGCTGTGCATTTCCTGGGTTGCACTAATTCCTTGGCTGAGGCTCTTTCTCGGTTTCAGTGGGACAAGCTTCGCTTGTTGGCTCCAGGAGCGTCACAACTGGGAGTTCCTTGTCCAGAACAGCTGTGGCCGATTGTTTTGGAGTAACAACGACGTTGGTCCGGCGGTCGATGAGTGAGGCTACCTGGTCGGTGTATTCAAAAGTGTGGGAGGAGTAGTTTGGTCTGGTCGCGGCCTGGGGGGTGAGGTAGATGTGGGTGGTGACAGGTTTTTGGTGCTGTATTTCTTAGGTCACAATGTGGAAAAGGGTGTGTCAGTGTCTGTATTGAATAGTAAGTTGGCAGGGTTGGCCTTTTGGTTCAAGCTGTTGGGTCGTCGGGATTGTACGAAAGATTTTTTGCTTCGGCAGGCGGTTAAGGGGTACTGCAAGTGGCGACGTCTGGTGGACATCCGAAGGCTGGTGCCTTTTGAATTGTTGGGTTCTTTGGGTGAAGAGAGCAGATGGGGAAGGTCTTCAGTAGGAGCAACAGCGTGGAACAGCTTCCCACCCTCCCGCCCTACATTGGGAGAGTATTGCTGGTTGGGGATTGGTGTAGCCAGAAGTGGCAATTGGCGAGGTGCAAGGTCCTTTTTTAGGTTCATACGGGGAAAAAAAGGTATGGTGTAGGGACCTGTCTGAGGTACGGCTCCCAGTTGGTGGATGTGTACCTGCAATTTGACTCAGAGTCGCTGTTTTTTGTGGCTGGAGGCCTGTGAAGTGAAAAGCAGGTACTGTCCTGGTTTTATGTCTATTAGGACCCTGTGGCTCCTTCTTTAATAAACTGTCTGCTCTGGTTTTATGTTATTGATCTGTTAATTATTGGTTATTTAAATTTGTATTAATAAAAAGGCTGCTATGGCCAATTCAACTCAATTTTTGTGTGGTTACTATTGGAAGGGTTGGGTTTTTGGTATAGCAATTAGCAAGACATAATACCATAGTCGAGAGAAATTCAGGAATACTAGTCAGTACCAGTTTTCAAAAGTGTATTTGCTGTGGAAGAATAAATCAGTTCTAACTTTGGGTGTCCAACTTGTGTGGATGTTGCTGCATTATGGTATATAAAACTATTAGGATAGGTTTTACATTTTAGAATGGGGTGCTTTGAGACTGACCATAATTTTTATAGGGTTTATAGGGTGCCTCAAGACTGTCCTTCATTTTTAAAGGGTGCCTCGAGATTGGCCATAATTTTTAAAGGGTGCCTTGACTGAAAAAAGGTTGAGGAACACTGATCTAGTAAATCCCCTGATTCATCTGAAAGATATGCAATGATTGTAACCTTTACCAACAGGTACATTGTAAGTGAGGTCTGATATTGAAGTCTTTGGTTCTGATTTTTTTTTCTTTTTTTTTGAAACATAGAAGCTTGTAGTCACTTACAAAAATGCAGATTTCTCTGGATTTCAGTTATGTTAACCCTTTAAACTGTTTCAGCCCTCCCCTCAACAATACTCTTCGTATTACCGTCTGATCATTTTAGAGAGGTTGTAAACCCAATAAAAAAACAAAACAAAAAAAACCCCTGTAAGACAAAGGCATAATGAGCTAGTATGCATCGCATACTAGCTCATTATGAAATACTTACCTCAGAATGAAGCCCTGCTGCAGCACCCGCACACCGCTGACATCTTCCCCGGAGTGCTGCTGCTATACATAAGCCATGCTAACTGTAAAAAGCAAGAGTCTGTGAGATGGTCCGTGAAAATATTGCTGTATGTTAATGGCAAGTAAAGCTTTAAGGCATCTTCCAAGCATGTTTTTTACAGGATATGTGTTGCTCTAAAAGCTACAGGAAAATACCTTGTTCGCTGTATGGATTTTGAAAAACATTTTATCAGGTTCGCA
Organism: Lithobates clamitans; assembly: GCA_037952925.1. Classification (NCBI taxonomy): domain Eukaryota; kingdom Metazoa; phylum Chordata; class Amphibia; order Anura; family Ranidae; genus Lithobates; species Lithobates clamitans. Next base: position 11,119,914 of record JBBGZY010000081.1, read on the forward strand.
AAATTTCAAACAGAATTTGACAAACCCTCAGCAGATTCGCTCATCCATAGTGAAAGATATATATTACTGTATGTGTGTGTGTATATATATATATATATATATATATATATATATATATATATATATACTGAATCTTAAAGAAACTGGCAGGTTAGGAGAATATTTTTTAAGTGGATTTTTAGTGGAGCCTGGAGGTAATAGACAATTTAATATGGGGTATGCATGAACATGCACTATGAAAGTGAAATGAATGATAACAGGTTTTTCCTCCCTGTCAGGATTAATACCACAGAGCAGATATCTTAGATATCCTAGAGAGCTTTGATAATGCAGAAGAGAGCACACTGATGTGTGAAGTTGTTCAAGCTGAACTTGAGTAAAACATAAATTTCATTTTTGATGAAGAGGACATCATCAGGTTACAGACATTTCATGTTATGTTATGTATCAATAAAGGGGAAAAAAAGTCATACTGACTGTGGTACTTGCCGAATAGCTAACTTCGAGAGCTTCTGTTATTTTTTATTTGCTTGATAAAATTAAGCTTGAACATGTAAATCGGACAAATTCAGTGCATCTGCAGATCACAATTTTTGTTTTTGCCTACTTCTGTTCCAGCAGAGATGGGTAGTCTAAAGGGGATCATACAGTTATTTATTTCACCATTGGTAAAAAAAATTCCAGGTGGCTTGGCCAGGGGGGGGGGTATAAATATTCATTGTTGCCCTACAGTATTGCCAGGGACATTCCCCAGCAGCAGAGGGAAACAAATAATTACCTGAGCTTAAGGAAACCTGCAGAAGGCAGTTAATCTATCTATCGATCTACTCAGTCCAGACTTCATACAGCCTGGCAATACTAAATTTAAAGTATAGGCTGTCCTACAATTGGCAGGGCCGCTAAATATGAAAACCTGCCTAAGCATCTCTCCTGTGTTTTTTCAACAGTTGGAAACCTGCTATTCTGGGTTCTGGGCCTTTATTTATCTGGACCTTTATTCCCTAATGCAAAGGGTGCTAAACAGTAGTGTTCTGCCCTGTCCAGCCGCAGCCTGCTATAGTCTGAACAAAAAGAATAATAACCATCGTAGGTGTGCACAGCCTATTGCATTAGGGTGTGCACCTTTAAGCTCAAACACATGCATGTGTATATACATTGACAGTGTCAGTAGAGCAGTGGATGGTGTCAGTCGTTTTTTATTTTATTACTTTTTATAGAATTGTATTTTTTTATTATTTTTTAGAATTTTTTATTTTTTTTAATCCCAGTTAGGGGGCTTTGCTGAAATATCAGGGGTTTAAACAGTGGGAATATGTGCCATACAAGGTGATTAGGGTGTGCCCAGGCACACCTGGCACACCCTGTGTGCACGCCTATGATAACCATGTATGACCAGCTTATATCAGAGCATTGACATGTTAAGAAGCTTCTTTTACTCCCTCCCTGCACATTCTTAGTTTCTCCTATTTTTTTTGCACAGCTAACAGTATGGAAAGTGTATACTACTTCTGTGCAGCCTGCAGTTTGTGAAAACATGGCTTCACCTCCAACTAGATTTTGAAAAGGTGTATATATGGTATTTAATGGGTTAAGACCCTAGGGCTAATTCTTTGTACAAAACAACTATTGTGACGCTTGCAGGGAATGGAGCCCGACACAGAGAGGCATCGGGCGGAGGACAGAGCCCACGGACACAACGGGGGGGACATCGTAGGATCCTGGGGACAAGGTACGTATACCGCACCAGGATCCTGCAATGCAATCCCGATTGCATTGTGGCTCGGGGTTACTGCTAATGGTACTGAAATTTAACCCCGAGCCACACTCGGGAAAACCGCCAGGGAGTTAAAAATTCAATTCCAGTCCAATGAGGAGTCACTCTTAGGGCCTGCTTCAAACTTGTAGCTGCTATCCAAGAGGTGGAAGTGAACTCTAAAAACCAGATGCAAGAGAGAAGTGCCATCTAAGTGCAGCAAACCAATTTTTATTAAGCGCATAAATTGGCAAACGCCACTGTTAGCCTGGTCCCAGATTTCCACTGTGTACCAAGCAACCACTGCTGTGTCTGTGTGGATACCGTAGTAGCCAAACCATGACTCTGAGGAAGGAGCGCATACTCCTTAACGTGTAGCCACACTCATACAGTGTTCTGTGCCCCGGGATTGATGTCACTTCCACCCCTGCTCCAGTGGAGCACTCCAAGATAGTTTGCATTATTCTTTTGCTTTGTGGTTCTGGTTTGTTGGCTCTGGCTGCTACAGTATCCACACAGAGACAAAGCGGTGGCTTGGTACACAGTGGGAACCTGGGACTGGGATGAAGGCAGTGTTTACCCATTTTTGATAAGGGAGTTACTGTTTCTAACATGTGAGTTGCCAACTTATGAGCTTAATAAAAATTGTTGGTCTGCTGCACTTAAATGGTGCCTCCCTTTCTGTTTCCATCCAACTAGATTTTGGAATGTTACCATTTTTACCAATTTTGGTGCCCTCAACACCTCAGATACCCATGATGTACACCTCAAAAAATATAAAGAAGTGTACATAACAAGGAAGAGATTTATACCAAAGACATTATAAAAAAAAAGATAATAAGGAACAGCCCATTCTTACGATCTTATTTTGCTGTTTCACTGATATTGTTTTTCTACAAATCCTCATAAAGCTGAAGTGGATCATATATATAACTAACGCTACATCTGTTTCTGATGTTTGTATTTCTTTCTTTTTTGTGTTTCACTACATGGCGGAAAGAAGAAAAAAACTTTGCAGAAAAGTATAAAAGCAGATGATAATGCATGACAAAAATATGACATGTCTATAGGAACATAGGAAATGCTGACTGTTGCTGATGATCTAAAGCTGAGGATGAAAACATGTTGGGTGGCACCTTTTTACTATGTGGGTGAACTGGAAAATACTTGATTGAAATGTTAAAAACAATTACTAAGACATTGACACAAAAAAGAGAACGCTTTCTTGAGAGGTACAGTATTTCCTTCCTAAGACAGAGTATTTTAGAAGTCAACTCCAAAAAGGGGTTTATTCTTCAGAGCTGTGCAGATCAACCATTGCTACAAATGTTTATTTTATCTTTTTGATCCTCAATTACTATTTTAGAAAACACAGTTTTGGTATTTTGCACGTATGAGGGCTAACAAAGCTGAACCAGCTGTAAGCAAGTCAGATGAGTGCCTTTATATTTTAGGGCTTATTCTCACCATGTGCTGTCATGCATTTTACAGATTGTTCCAGACCAGGCAAAACATTCTTCTAGAAAGAGCCCTTTATATCATTGACAATCTGACCACCCCATGCAGGCTGGGGAAGATTTACTAAACCTGGAGCACACAGAATCTGGTACAGTTGTGCATGGTAACCAATCAGCTTACATGTTTTATTGTCAAAGCCTAATGTCGCGTACACACGATCAGAATTTCCGTCAGAAAAAACTTGGACGTTTTTTCCGACGGAGTTCCGCTCAAGCTTGCCTTGCATACACACGGTCACATAAAAGTTCTCTGAACTTTCGACCGTCAAGAGCGCGGTGACGTACAAAACTACGACGAGCCGAGAAAATGAAGTTCAATGCTTCCGAGCATGCGTCAAATTGTTTCCGAGCATGCATGATTTTTTGCGCGTCAGAATTGCATACAGACAAACGCATTTTCGGATAGGAACTTTTCCCCACCGAAAAATAGAGAACATGCTCTCAATCTTTTGGTGGCTGGAATTCCGCCAACAAAAGATCGATGGAGCATACACATGGTCGCATTTTCCACCAAAGAGCTCTCATCAGAGTTTTGCTGGCGGCATTTCCGATCGTGTGTACGCCGCATAATTGAACAAGCTGAAGTTAAAAGCTGATTGGTTACTATTTTCAGCTGCACCAGATTCTGTGTGCACCAGTTTTAGTAAATCTCCCCCAAAGTGCCAGCTGTCGGACTCATGTACATGTTCATAAACATGCACATGTTTCTGGACATAAGTGTAAGCAAACAGGTAACTTTACAAACGTGGCAGATATTGGCACACAAAGTGAAATGTTCACTACAGACACTGGAGCCAAGCGGGCTATTTAAACATTAGATCTTCACAGGCTCATTTCTAAATGGTCTTTCAGTCTGTTTTGCCATGATCCCTGAATCTTAACTTGCTGTATATCTGACCTTTATTGCTAACCCAGATTCCACCTAGCATGCGCTTGTATTTCCTCTGTCTGCATATGATTGCTGTTCATTTCCTCTACCAACTTCAGCCTGGACAGCTGACCAAGATTTTGCTTATTGACTTGATATTTTACTGCCTGTAGATTGCCAAAATCTGCTTGTTCCTGACTTTGATGCTGCCTATTATTCAGTACTTTGCTGTTCAAATGCTGCTGACCCCAGCTTGTGACCTAACTTCACTCCTATGTGAACATGGTATATCTTTGGTGCATTACCAGCTGTTAGGGATGAGCCGAACACCCCCCTGTTCGGTTCGCACCAGAACATGCGAACAGGAAAAAAGTTCGTTCGAACATGCAAACACCGTTAAAGTCTATGGGACACGAACATGAATAATCAAAAGTGCTAATTTTAAAGGCTTATATGCAAGTTATTGTCATAAAAAGTGTTTGGGGACCTGGGTCCTGCCCCAGGGGACATGGATCAATGCAAAAAAAAGTTTTAAAAATGGCCGTTTTTTCAGGAGCAGTGATTTTAATAATGCTTAAAGTCAAACAATAAAAGTGTAATATCCCTTTAAATTTCGTAGCTGGGGGGTGTCTATAGTATGCCTGCAAAGGGGCGCATGTTTCCCGTGTTTAGAACAGTCTGACAGCAAAATGACATTTCGAAGGAAAAAACCCATTTAAAACTACTCGCGGCTATTGCATTGCCGACAATACACATAGAAGTTCATTGATAAAAACAGCATGGGAATTCCCCACAGGGGAACCCCAAACCAAAATTTAAGATAAAAATTACGTGGGAGTCCCCCTAAATTCCATACCAGGCCCTTCAGGTCTGGTATGGATATTAAGGGGAACCCCGGCCAAAATTTAAAAAAAAAATGACTTGGGGTTCCCCCTAAATTCCATACCAGACCCTTCAGGTGCCAAAAAAAAAAAACAGCATGGGGTCCCCCCAAAAATCCATACCAGACCCTTATCCGAGTATGCAACCTGGCAGGCCGCAGGAAAAGAGGGGGGGTCGAGAGTGCGGCCCCCCCTCCTGAATCGTACCAGGCCACATGCCCTCAACATTGGGAGGGTGCTTTGGGGTAGCCCCCAAAACACCTTGTCCCCATGTTGATGAGGACAAGGGCCTCATCCCCACAACCCTGGCCGGTGGTTGTGGGGGTCTGCGGGCGGGAGGCTTATCGGAATCTGGAAGCCCCCTTTAACAAGGGGACCCCCAGATCCCGCCCCCCCCTGTGTGAAATGGTAAGGGGGTACTTACCCCTACCATTTCACAAAAAAACTGTCAAAAATTTTAAAAATGACAAGAGACAGTTTTTGACAATTCCTTTATTTAAATGCTTCTTCTTTCTTCTATCTTCCTTCATCTTCTTCTTCTGGTTCTTCTGGCTCTTCTGGTTCTTCCTCCGGCGTTCTCGTCCAGCATCTCCTCCGCGGCGTCTTCTATCTTCTTCTCCTTGGGCCGCTCCACACCCATGGCATGGGGGGAGGCTCCCGTTCCTCTCTTCTTCTCTTCTTCTCTTCTTCATTTTCTTCTCCGGGCCGCTCCACACCCATGCTGGCATGGAGGGAGGCTCCCGCTGTGTGACGGCGTCTCCTCCTCTGACGGTTCTTAAATAATGGGGGCGGGGCCATCCGGTGACCCCGCCCCCTCTGACGCACGGTGATTTGACGGGACTTCCCTGTGACGTCACGGGGAATGCCACAGGGAAGTCCCATCATGTCCCGTGCGTTAGAGGGGGTGGGGCCACCGGGTGGCCCCGCCCCCTGTTATTTAAAAACTGTTAGACGAGGAGACGCCATCACACAGCGGGAGCCTCCCTCCATGCCAGCATGGATGCGGAGCGGCCGGAGAAGAAAATGGAGAAGAAGGAAGAAGATGAAGAAGAAGAAGATGAAGAGAAGAGCGGGAGCCTCCCCCCATGCCATGGGTGCGGAGCGGCCCGAGGAGAAGAAGATAGAAGACGCCGCGGAGGAGATGCTGGACGAGAATGCCGGAGGAAGAACCAGAATATGAAGGAAGATAGAAGAAAGAAGAAGCATTTAAATAAAGGAATTGTCAAAAACTGTCTCTTGTGATTTTTAACATTTTTGACAGTTTTTTAGTGAAATGGTAGGGGTAAGTACCCCCTTACCAGTTCACACAGGGGGGGCAGGGATCTGGGGGTCCCCTTGTTAAAGGGGGCTTCCAGATTCCGATAAGCCCCCCACCCACAGACCCCCACAACCACCGGCCAGGGTTGTGGGGATGAGGCCCTTGTCCTCATCAACATGGGGACAAGGTGTTTTGGGGGGCTACCCCAAAGCACCCTCTCAAAGTTGAGGGCATGTGGCCTGGTACGGTTCAGGAGGGGGGGCGCACTCTCGTCCCCCCCTCTTTTCCTGCAGCCTGCCAGGTTGCGTGCTCGGATAAGGGTCTGGTATGGATTTTTGGGGGGACCCCACGCCAAAAAAAAAAAAAAATGGCGTGGGGTCCCCCCAAAAATCCATGCCAGACCTGAAGGGTCTGGTATTGAATTTAGGGGGAACCCCACGTCTTTTTTTTACATTTTGGCTGGGGTTCCCCTTAATATCCATACCAGACCTGAAGGGCCTGGTATGAAATTTAGGGGGACTCCCACGTCTTTTTTTTTTTAATTTTGGTTCGGGGTTCCCCTGTGGGGAATTCCCATGCCGTTTTTATCAATGAACTTCTATGTGTATTGTCGGCAATGCAATAGCCGCGAGTAGTTTTTAAATGGGTTTTTTCCTTCGAAATGTCATTTTGCTGTCAGACTGTTCTAAACACGGAAACATGCGCCCCTTTACAGGCATACTATAGACACCCCCCAGCTATGAAATTTAAAGGGATATTACACTTTTATTGTTTGACTTTAAGCATTTAAGTATTATTATTATTATCCTGAAAAAACGTCCGTTTTTAAAACTTTTTTTTGCATTGATCCATGTCCCCTGGGGCAGGACCCGGGTCCCCAAACACTTTTTATGACAATAACTTGCATATAAGCCTTTAAAATGAGCACTTTTGATTTCTCCCATAGACTTTTAAAGGGTGTTCCGCGGCATTCGAATTTGCCGCGAACACCCAAAATTGTTCGCTGTTCGGCGAACTTGCGAACAGCCAATGTTCGAGTCAAACATGAGTTTGACTCGAACTTGAAGCTCATCCCTACCAGCTGTACTCCTGCAAATCTGATACCAGCTCAAGTTCTAGTCACCAATTCTGATACAAAGGCACTTGAACCCTTCCATTGCCCTTGCAGGATTAACTCCAGGGGTGCTCGGATTGGAATTGTGCATTAGGCCAACCTCTTTCTTCTAGGCTCCCCATAAAGGTACGTGACTCAAGGACATTCACATGTATGCAATAGATAGATAGATAGATAGATAGATAGATTATATATATATATATATATATATATATATATATATATATATATATATATATATATATATATATATATATATATATATATATATAATCTATTTTTTTTTATTTTTTTTTTATGTAAAATGCATGCCAATTAATGTGTAAGATGGTATTTGTTACCTCTGATAGTCTTCTGTACATTTTATTTATTTTCCATTCCTCGCAGAAAACTGGCACCTTCTTTTGTATAGCTCTCCCTGTAACAGTTTGTTTACTTGGTATTTTATGTGTAGTTTACACATGCTGGTTCTGTACAACTACATTTTCTCTTACTTGCAGATTAGGGTGATAGTTTGCTATACTATTCTAGTCACCATTCTTGGGTGTACTGATACAGAGGGTGAAGACACCGCTGGATTCCTGGACAGGTAAGTGTCCTAATATTAAACGTCAGCAGCTACAGTATTTGTAGCTGCCGACTTTTCATTTTTTCTACAGGAGCCTGGAGCTCCTCTTTAAGTCAACCTGTGCTTCTCAATGACAAAAAAGCAAGAAGGGTGCACTACCTTAAAAACCATTTATTAATAAAAACATACAAATATACTCTCAAAAACCATGGGGCTATACTCTTATTGATGTGGACTGAACCACAATCCCAACTCAAGTTGAGGAGATATGTGTATGATGTAGAAACCAAGGCCAGAGTGGACAGGAAAAGCAAGAGGTAATGTGCTTCAAGGGGTATACCTTCTTCCTCAAAACACAAGGTAATGCACAAGGCTACTGCACCTTTGCTTGCTATTTTGTCATTTGTCATCAGAAGAGGACTACATAGTCTGAAGTATTGCCTGCTATTGTACTGAAGTCTTTGGACATCAGGTGTTTTGCTTTCAGGCTGCCTGATTGTTTTTTTTTTTTTTCTTTCACAATGTTTTTAGCGACTACAGCTAAACTCACAAAACAGTGAAGAGGAGGCCAGGGTCAGTGGCGGAAAGTGGATTGAAAATGATAACATATATATCACAGAGAAATAGGCCTTTTATATGGTATAGCTAGTAACTACAAACATAGGCAAAAGGTAACCAGGTGAGAATACCCCGTTACCTTAATGGTCTAGAGGAAAATAAAGAGCCATGTAATTCCCAACAGTCAAAAGCCTAGAAGTATGCTAAGCAAGCAGTATTTCAAGAGCCATCATATAACAAATATTATGCAATAGCGGAGATTGACCTATGTTTGTATATAAAAAAAAGTCCAGGGGCCTCTCGAGGACCTCCCAAAAAATGTGACCAGAGAATGATTGACAGATTCTGCACACTGGCATCTGGCAGTAAATGACCAAAATTAAGAAATACATAAGAAAGACTGAAGAAAGAAAAGAACAAGAGGGAGAATAAGGGTAGGAAAACAAAGAAAAAGGAATCACGAAGAAGAAAATGAGCCCCACCCCAGGGAATCCAAGGCCAGCATCGGTGGGCTTGTCAGAGTTTCCTAAATGTCCCAAAAATTGGAGGGCGGGCTCGTCGCTGGGAACTGGTCCAACCAGGGTTGCCAGGTCTTACAAAATTTGTCCCCAGCATCCGCAAGTATCGCCGTAAGGTTCTCGTTTGTCAATGTACCATGCACCCGTCGCTTCACCTCCTCAAATGAGAGGAGGGGTGCTTTCCATGCCTTCGCAATGGTTTGTTTAGTAGCCATAAAGAAGTGTGTTGCCAAGACTCGTTCTTGTTTCATTAACTGCAATATAGGCTTATGAAGTAGCGCTTCCCACGGGTCCTTACGTATATTAGAATGAAAGAGCGTATTGATCAAAGCGTACACTTGAATCCACAACCTTTTAACTTTGGGGCATGTCCACCATATATGCTTCATATCTCCCTGATCAGAACAGCCCCTAAAACACAACGCTGGGTATGTAGGAAGATATTTTGCTTTTCTCACTGGGGTGTAATACCATCTAGACATAACTTTGAATGACTTCTCTAGGGCAGGGATCTCCAAACTATGGCCCTCCAGCTGTTGCGGAACTACATGTCCCATAAGGCATTGTAAAACTCTGACATACACAAACATGACTAGGAACGATGGTAATTGTAGTTCCTGAACAACTGGAGGGCCATAGTTTGAAAACCCCTGCTCTAGGGCTATGACAATGCGGGAGGAATGGAAAAGGGCCTCCCTCTTGGGCCAGTCCTCAGGGGATTGAAGGGCACCGAAATCTAACTCCCATCGTGCGCAGTAAGAGGGAACTGAAGTGTTAGAGGCACCTAGAAGAGAAGAGTAAAGTAATGAGACTAGGCCCTGAGTAGTCGGATGAGTACGGCATCTGATTTTTGAATGCAGTTGATGGTCGGGAACTATCATAATTTCTAACCAGGGAGTCCAGGAAATGGCGAAATTTGGATATAACGGCATCTCTCTCTGTCAGGGGCCTCATAAGTCTCCTGAAGTTGCTAAATAAAATAACCTCTAGATGTGAGGAAAGAGCAGACCGTTGTTAGGCCTTTGGAGCGCCACCACTGAAAGCTATAGAGGTCATCCAGCCCTGGAGGAAACCATGGGCAGATGAAGACCTCCAGAGGGGGTAAGTGAGGTGAAAGTATCCCTGCAGAATATTTAACCGAGTCCCATATTGCGATGGAATGAGACAAAATGGGGTTTAAAGGCTTAGGACAAAATTGAACTGGCAGGCACAGGCTGCCTTTTTTTACAAAAACTTAAGCACTGATGTGATATTTTCATCTGCTTCAAGTCAACCTGTTTATTAGGCTTGGTTTAGATAAAGCACTGATTTCTTTTTATGTGGTGTCCCCACTCAAAAGTGATATTTGTTATAGGTGGGATCATAGATGAAATCTGGTGGGTTTGGTCATTTAGAAATGTAGGTTTGAACCCCAGGAGATGTAATAAGAAAGAAAAGAAACTGTTTTGGCTACAGAAAGTAAGGTGAAATCTCCCCAGCTGGGCCACCAAAAAACAAAACAAAAAAAACAGATGATGCAACACTTTCCTATTCAACAACAAAAATAATTTCTTTAATCTCCCCATTTGAGAGATTTTTCTTCCCTTCTGTTTTAGGTAGTACCAGTGTCCAGCACGGAAAGTGAGGGTAAAGACACAACAGGGACAGAGGAGGTAATAAAGAGCCAGTAGGGCTTCAAACCTTCCCAACTCTACCAAAAAAAAAAAAGTTTTGGCCTAAAACTGGAAATCTTTTTTTTTTTTTTGCATAATCAAATTTTTAATAAAGTTTGACATAGTTGAAACAATCATCAAAAGAGAAGATTTGTACATAGCACATTTCCAACAAAGTATCTGACAAGTTCAGGAAGAATACACGATGGAATAATTAAAGAGCAACATGAACACCATTCAAATTTCAGAATTTCTGTGCCATGCTATAGAGACTAGTAACAATACAATGTAAACAGTAACTTCAGTACAACTGTAAAGCAAATACAAAATAAAATACCTGGAATGTACAAACAGGTGCATGGGGAAGAGGTGGAGACAAACATAAATACAAGGGTTAAGAAATGTCTTGGGCCAAAGGAAATGATCATAGGATCTACTTTAACGCATGTAAAATTAAGCAATATGGGCATGCCTTCACCCTCCCCATTACTATAACTAAATTTTTTGCAAGTTCACTAGAGTAGTATATCATTCCCACCCATGTATCCCTAAATTTGGCAGTGTGTTTGGGCAGTGTGAACCCAGTGTTCAGCTTTCATAATATTATCCATCTCCCTCCTCCAAAGCAAGATGGTGAGACAGGCAGTTTGATTTCAAAATCTTGGGATCAGACTCTCAGCTGCGCTAGATAAATGAGGGGTCACACTGTTCTTATATGACTTAAGAGGAGGGAGTGTCGTGGTAAAAATAGTGGAGGGATGTACTCCTGATTGGTTTAAGGGTGCTCTTCTGTATCAGAGGTAGATCAAGTCACATAAGCTCTTAATTTTAGGACGTAACCACCATATACGGTATGTAAAAAGGTTTCCTTTTGGTTACATCCCCTCTAGCACCTCAAATTGGTTCCTGGAAATATATTAGTGCAAGGCAGGCAAGTGTTTTGTACCACCTGGCTAAAAACTTGTAACATGACTCTTGAACTTTAGAGGTTATAGAGGAGGTGTGTGTGAGTCTAATGATTTTTTTTTTTTTTTTGCAGTGGGGAGAATTCAGTGTCAAGTTCTTTCTCCTATTCTCTAATAAAGTATGGGGATTGTGCAGGACCCAAGTAATGGTTTTATATAGCTGGGAAAGGATGTTGTTTGCGTTGTTGTGCACAGAGACTCAAATGGTGAAGTTTGCTCAAATTTTGGGGATCACTTTACAAATGAAGTTGGATAGTTGTCGGTATCTCCATAGATCCATAGGGTAGACTTCCAAAGAGTGCCTCAAAGTTTTCATGGGTAGTAGGTTACCATTAGGTGCCAACTTAGCTTGTTGTTCACTTTTTTATTCCTACCTGTCTTCCAAGTCCTCACCCAGTGTGAACCAGAAGAAACCCCCTAAGGGTGCCATAGGGGAAGTCTTTGGGCAAGGTCATCATTTGTATTCTGTCTGTCCCAGACAGTCGTTGTGAATGGGGATGTGCAGATGGAAAGACCCTTGTGTGTGGCCAGAATCCACGATTCGCCAACAAAATTTTTCCCCACCATAGTCTTTTCTAATGGCAACCATAGCTTGTTGGCAAAGTTATAATGCCAATTCACTAAAGTCATCATTTTATTATATAAGGCTAAATCAGGAAGGCCTAGTCTGCCATTCACCTTCAGTCTATGTAACATTGTGTACCATATTCCAGGATTCTTCCTGTACCATACAAATGTGAAGAAGTTTCTCCTCGGGCATCTGAAGAAGGTCTGAGGAAGCTAATCAGAATAATGTGTAACAAAGTGGGAGGACGGTCATCTTAATTACATCTATGCTCTCTAGCCAAGTGAGAGCTAGGCCTTGCAATGTTCAAAGGTCATTATTCACTCTGTCAAGGACGGTCCTATAGTAGAGGTCATATAACTGTTTAATGGCCAACGAAATTTGGATCCCCAAGAATGGTAAGGACCTTGCGAAATAGAGAGGCTAACTTCCCCGGGGAACATTATAAGGTAAAATTCCTGACTTATCGTAATTGATTTTTAAAAAGGGACAGCCGCCCAAATCTTTTTAGCTCAGCCATTGTCTGGGTGAGTGGCTGGGAAATATAAAATCAGACAAGTGGATAATTTGTGCTCTCTCAAGCTTATTTGGATGACCAAGTGGAACTTTAGTCAGAAAATGAACTCCTGCAAGATCACTTCAGGCTGGCTGCTTTTGCAGGTATAGCTATATCAAACGTTAAAAATAAGTCCCTCTACTGTTCAAAATCCAGTAATAGACTGTTTCACCCTGCTTTGCACATGCTCAGTTTCTCTCTATTTTTAGGCACTGTGCCGAAAATGTAGGGGCTGCTCTGCTGACAGCCTAAAGACATACTGATGCCCAGGAGCTCTCGGCTTTAACAAAATGGCAGCCTCCAGAAAGAAGAAACAGGAGCAATGCTGGAGGCAATTTAAAGCACACAGTCATTTTTGAAGCAAAATTATTAATGAGAAATGTATGTTCCTTGCTTAAAAAAAAATTATATTTTATCAAGTTGTCATAGGTAAAGTTCCGCTTTAATGTTCCCATTGCTTCTGACCTTTCGAAGAAAAGGTTCTAGGACCAATGCAGAGAGCAAGGGGGGCCCTTGTTGGATTTCTTTACCAGTAGGAGATGGTTTGGACAATGTACCATTCATTTGCACCCAAGCCTTGGGTCTGTGATAAGGGGCTAAGATCCAGCACAGCATCTGTTCCCCCAGGCCCATGTAGGACATGGAGGGCTCTGATGGTATAATTATGTGTCTCTTGACCTGCAGTGAAGTCTGTCTGATCAGGGTACACCACTGGTCTTGGAGTCACATAGCCAAAAGTTTAGAAAGGATTTAATGTCTACATTTAATAGGGAAATAGGCTTATAGTTTGAACAGAACAAGGTATTCTTCCCCAGTTTGGGCAGTACTGTTATATATGCCAATAAAGCCTTTTTGAGTAGGGGATTTGAGTCAGTGATGGCGTTCAAATATTGGCACATTGGTTCCACCAGCATGTGTGACAGGCTTTTACTGTAATATTGGTTAATAAAACCGTCTGGTCCCGGACTCTTACCCAAATGGATGCCAGAGATAACTGTGCTCAGTTCTAGTTCAGTAATAGGACATTCTAGGTAACTTATTATTTGGTCTGAAAGTCACTGGGAAAGCTGTCTCATGTAAGTATGCCTTTATGCAATCCCTCTGCTGGATGTTCATAGGGGGAAAAAGAAGTTGGGAGGTCATATCATGAGGCATATAAGTTTTGAAAGTCTTGAGCTATGGTTAAAGTGTCCAATACAGGTTTGTCTCACACCAGCAATCTATGGACATGGCAAGAAACCTAGTTATTACTGAAATATCAGTTTTGAGAAAAACGTATCTTTAAATAGGCAGGGATTGAAATAAATACAAAACAGGAAGATTTGCCAGAAGAGGAAGATAATAAATCATTGCATACACTCAGATTTTACTGATTCTGGCTTGGTTAACAGTCAGCACAAAATTGATAAAACCTCTATAGAAGAGGAACAAACTAAAGCCAGCCACAGACAGGATATGGACCGATATGAAGGTATGAACCAAGTGTTTGTAGATGTGTTTTGGCCAAGTTTCTGTGAGGTCACACAAGTGTTTGTGTTTGGGTATATGCAGGATAGAGGCCTGTCCTGCACACTGAAGACAGTCCTGGTGCCAGCTTATCTGGGGATAAACAATGATCAAAGTTTCCTAAGGACATGTTCATATCAAATTGTGTGTATTAATATGCTTTGAAGTGTTGATGTGCATTGATATATAATGTTTTGTACTTTTGAAAAACTTGAATTGACTTGAAAAACTGCAGATCAATGCACCCAAAATGAAGTGGAGTGTTTTTGTTTTTTTTTCTAATGCACTAAAGAGAAACACATTGATGAGAATCAAATATATTGAAAATAAATAATTTTTGAATGTCTACTGGAAAATGCATGAAAACGAATATGTAAAAAAATATCCCTAAACAGTCTGTTCCATTTCTGTCCTGAGGTCGATCTGAAGCTGTCCATAGATATGAGAAGAGTGCTTGGTCAGAAAAATTTGTTTGTGTAATGACCATCACACGTCTATGAACAGCACTTTAAGGCTTCCAATAGACATAAGACAAATGTCATGGTTATTCTGCAGAAAGAGTATAATCATTTAGGCAAAGTGTGCATATTTAAATGCCCAGCCTTCGCCCTACGCAGTTTGCCTAATAAGAACAAGTGAATTTTTTCAGACAATATATTTTCCCGCAGATTGGTTATGTTCAGGATGACTGTAGAACTTAGAATGCTGATAGACATACAATACCAATCACAGGAGGTAATCCTCTATGGCTGACCTGAGAGAATTGTAACATCCAAATAATATTCCACACTAATTTATTTGATTATATAGAGCACTGACCAGTTCTGAAACCCCTTATGGAGTGCATTGAACCCTATATCCAAAGAAGCTTACAGTTTATTGGTGCTATCATGGTCCTGCTAGGACCAGTTGTGAAACATCAAGAGAAAACTTATACAAAACAGTGTAGATGGTATTCCAGGCTGGAATTGGACCCAGGACCATAGCAATGTAACAGCAGAATGATTACAAAGCGTTTGTACTCCTCAGAAATAGGGGAGCATTAAACCCTATTGGGGGCAATGCTGTGTTGTGGATCGGATAGTCTACAGGATGCGTCTCGTGGGGGGAGATTGGGAGGAGTTGGGGGGGTTCCTTTTTTCTTTTTCTTTCTTTCTCTCTTTTGAAGAGGACATGATCAAGGACCCGGTGTGTTTTCTTGGGGTGGGGGTGGTTAGTGTGGTGTATGTTCATGAAAAGCTTTATATAGATATATTGTGCAATGTGTACTTTTATGTTGTATGTTGGAATGTGTCTTAATAAAGAAAAAGTGATTATAAAAAAAAAAAAAAAAGCTTTTGTACACCAGGTCACATAAAATGTATTTAATTCACCGAATGAAGGCGTTTAAATTTTCAGTTATGCTGATAAAATTGCATGGTAAAACTGTTTGTAATTTCAACTATGTAAAGAAAAAAAATATGATGAAAAGTATGTTGATTAAGTGCAGGACCTTTAACTCTCATCGTTGTGCTGCTAAAAAAAAAAAACTGCTTGGGTAGCCTTGCTGTATTATGAAAAATGTAGTGCTATGACAGACATCCATAACTTATGAAATGTCATTGGTGCTAATAGTAAAAATGCTGTATGGTTTGTTCAAATATAAATTCACAAAGAACTCCAATTTGTTTTCTTATCCACATGCTCCAAGTTGTATCTGTCTCCCTTACTTGGCTTGGATCTTTGCTGTAGCCCGTTGCTCTACCTTCTGCCTCATGTTATAGGGATTTAGCTGTGTTTTACATTGTCACTTTAAAGGGACTAGTGTTTTAGGCCTCTTACAAAGTGGGGGGGAAAGGTGGATCTTTGCTGATGAGAAGTTTTGGGTTTTGGTTAACCAAGGTACAATACTGGTTCTGTTACATTGATGACCTATTGATTATCTGGACAGGGTCCAGGGATGAACTTTTAAGTTTTCTGGAGGCCCTTAACATCAATGATTTCAATTTGAGATTTACGTATACTTTCAGTACTCATCAGGTATCCTTTTTGGACCTTACCATTTATTGTTGACAAGAATGGTTATATAGTGACTGATCTTTACCGTAAGCCTAGTTCAGGGAATACCATTTTGCATGCCTCTAGCTTTTTAAGAAGGGCTTTTAACAAAGCAAGATTGAGGCCTAGATCTGAACTCCTTTTATAAGAGAGTTCCCAAAGCTGTGACCAATACAGTTAAATTTATTACTCACTTTTATACTCATGAACAACCTTTGAACAACCTTTACGTTCATTCTTCTCCAACCATTGACATTTATTGGCCGAAGATCATACATTGTCCAAGTATGTACACCCAATCCCTTAACTGGTGTTTAGGCGGGCTATCTCCTTGCAAGAAACCCTAACTACCAGCCATTACCAAAGCAGATCGGATTCTCCCTCTAACCCCTCCAGGGGGATTTATCATTGTGGAAAATGTAGCCTTTGCCCTTGGATCACCGAAGGTAGTGGCATCTACTTGCCCAATGGCCAGTTGCACCAGTCACGACAATAAGGCGATTGCACCACTTGTGGTGTATTATACTTAATGACATATTAAGGTCATGCTTTTTATATCAGTAAAGCTATACATGAACTGACATAGGATGAGGGATCACTTTTATATTATTCTGGTAACAGGAAATTCATCGCTCCCATTACCAGACAATCATATAGGCCTTCATCATAGATTTGACAACTCTTTAGTGTCCTCCCTTTGTGTTGGAAAAAATTATCTGCTTTAGGTCCCCCTGGAATTAATGAAATTAATTCATATAAACCCTTTTTATAGGTGTTTATTTGCCAATTAAAACTCTGTATATAAAAAAAATGTATTTGCTTGATAGTTTGACATGTCCTTTTAAATTTTTGTTTTCCATTTCTCCTCCCCGTCCTTTGGGTTCTATTCTTTCCCTTTGGTTTTGTGCTCGCTTTTTTCCGGCCTGGATAATTTAATTCAAAGTACATACATATGGAAATCAATTTCTATGGCACTTTGTTAGTGATCAATCATTATTTGTTTAAATGTTCTCAATAAGAATTTTCAATTGAATGTTCTATGTATTTTTTTTATGCTATGTTTTTCCCTTTTTCTCCCTGTCTGCTGTTGTGGCCTATAGGGTTGGGGTATCTGTCCCCACTGTTGGTTATCCTGATCCCTGCACGTCTAATCTTCCCGGGTGAGTGTGGGATCTCCTATCCCGATGGTTATCCTTGATTTGTCCACTAGATGGAGCCCTTGGATGCCATTCTTTGTTGGAATGGGCTGACGGCGCTCTCTGAGTATTCCTCTGTAAGGCGCCGGTTTGCGGTACTGTGCATGCTCCTCGACGCGTGTGCAGTCCGGGATCATGTCCAGTGATGTCATTCAGAGGCATCCAGGCGCCCTGCTGATGCGATCTGCTGGACTGGAACCAGGTGTATTTAATGGGAGCGGGTCTCCTTGTGTTTGCTCTGTGGCAGTGCACATAGCGGCGGAGTCTCTTGTTGGAGTGGGCTTTCTGGTCAGTATCTTTGTCTTCCAGTCTGTGGTTCGAGCTAAAGCAGTGGTCATCAACCCTGTCCTCAGGGCCCACTAACAGGCCAGGTTTGCAAGATAACTGAAATACATCACAGGTGATATAATTTGCTGCTCAGTGATTGCAGTATTCTAGTCTGCATCTCCCCAAAGTAATACATTAAACCTGGCCTGTTAGTGGGCCCCGAGGACAGGGTTGATGACCACTGAGCTAAAGGAGTCAGCAATGGTTCTGTTTCCCCTTCTGATCACTATCTCTATACCCCTTTTTTTTTCTAGGCAACCCTGGCTGTTATGTGCTTGGTTTAAACTGATGTATAGCTGTGATAACACTCCTACCTGAGTGTATCTCTCTTATTATTGGGATTTTGGTCAGTGGCTTTCATATGAGATATTTGTGGCCTCAACTGAACCATTAACTCCATGAGTGATAAGCCCTTGGACTGGGTGAGTGTTAAGATGGCCATTTACAGGCCTGCTTTGGTTTTTTCTCATATATGTGATTTATAATGGGTCTGTTCCATTTTAAATTGTTGTTTGTTGTTTGCTTTAAATCTTATGTAGAACCTCTTTTCAACCTTGCTGACCTATTACCAACTATTGGATTTAAGCCCTCCACTTGATGATCATTTCTCTCCGCCTTGTCATATACATTCATTTGAAGATGTGGTAGGTTTGTATTTCTTTCACCACATCTTGTACATCAAAATGATTTGTATTTATGAGTGGGGTTTGGGAGACTGGGATGATACTTCACCCCTGTTAGAGACCTCATGTCAAACACCCATTCTGGTGTGTTTCTCAATATTGTATACTATTCAATCTTTCTCTTTTTTTCTTTTTTTGAAATAGTTTTTTCTATCTTGTATCTTCATCTGGTTCCCACACTCACCCGGGAAATTGCCTCATTTGGCCTTGTGACGCCCAGTGTTCTTGGTGCTGGCAGTGTTGACGAGAATCTTTTGCTCCTGAGTCAACATTCTCTATGGCCATATTTCCTCTCCGGGGATTAGGGAATATACTTGGTAGCTTTCATGTAATGATTCTGGCTGTGGATTTGTTGTGTCTCACCATTGTGCCAGTTTTTTAATGATTTGATCCATATTCTACAGTCTTACCATACTTTTTCTCAGCTTGTTATATGCATTCTTTTCATTTTATGTTTTTTTTCTTTTAGATCTAATATTCTCTGAAATCATACTCCTAAAGAGGTGAGTCACCGTGAAGCATGTAGAGTTTACAACTGGACAAAGATTGTTACCGCAAATCATTGCGGAAACTATATATCCAACTTTTCTTATCCAGTTTGTGTCCGAGAAATTTAATTAAGGGTGCTCCCCTATTGGGATAGTCAGCATCCTCTATGTATTACATGTCTGCCGATGTTTTTAAATGATCTCTTTTTGTTTAATGAATTTATATGTTTGTACTAAAATTGTGTATATAGCGTACCATGAAAGTCCTAGTTGCCTCTAATTTTTCTAGCTTTGAACAGGATTATAGTTTATGACAAACTTACCTGCATCCTTTATAATAACTTGGTGAAATTTGACAAAATGTGGGACCTATGGATCCAGTATTTGTCAGGGCCCTCTTCTATCACTACTTCTACTCTAATCTCCCCTCCCCCCACTCCCCTTCCCTGTTTCTATTTTCTTTTTCATTCTTTGGTCCTATTTTTACCTCTTGATGCATTGTACCTCATTTACCTGACCGTTTCTGTGGTTTTACACTCTGGTACCTAAACAATGTTTTTTTTTTTCTACTGGGTATTTCCCTAAGCCCTCTTCCCTTTCTGTCCCCCTCTTATTACCATTACCAATACATTATCATAACATTTATATGTGGGGATGTTAAAATATTCTCCTCATCTACTCTAGATAATGTAGATTACTGTAATATGTTTAGGATTAGTGATGAAGAATGCTGTTCATCTCTTTATTAATAAAGTCTTACCAGAGGGACCTCTGGTTCTTACGTTTGTGCATAATACTGATTTTATTTTTTGATCATCTTTCCACGCATTATAAATGCCATTAATGTTATATCTGAATGATAACCTGAGACAAACCTGTTTCTTTCCATATGGTGTTTTTCATTATTGTACTTCTTTTTTTTTTGTAATAAAAAAAATGTAAATATAAAGGGACTAGTGTTACAGAATATAAGGTATCCTTAGCGTCCCCTTAGAGGCCATATACTGAGTCTAGCATACTCCATTACATTGTATCAATTCAGTTCCCAATGTATGAAAGTATCTTTCTAAAAGAAACTTTTTTTTTTTTTTGCAAGGACTGGGGGAGGGTTAGACATTTTATCTTCCAGGGTCTCTGCATTCAGAAAAAATAATTACATATAATAATATAATTAATATAATTGTTGGTTTAAAGTAATTTCTAGCAAAAAAATTAAGATTTTAAAGTGAGCAAAAAAATTACCAGGTAGACAGTTGATTAACAGGGCTGTGTGGATAGTAACCAGGACACCTTAATGGAATCATGCATATGGGCCAGGGTATGTGGTATCTGTATTTTACTCTTGGCATAGGTTTGACTTGTGTTTGAGTTTTTAATTGGAGGTCATGCAGCTGTGCACTTTTTCTCAATTACACTTGATGGTGGCAGATATTAAAATGGTGTTTCTAGCAATTAAAGTGAGTCAAACCAAAATGGATTTGTAGTAGATAAAGTGGGGAAGGCTTAGAAGCCCTGTCTATTTTTACTGTATCTGGGCCTTGGAT
Organism: Lithobates clamitans; assembly: GCA_037952925.1. Classification (NCBI taxonomy): domain Eukaryota; kingdom Metazoa; phylum Chordata; class Amphibia; order Anura; family Ranidae; genus Lithobates; species Lithobates clamitans. Next base: position 11,140,468 of record JBBGZY010000081.1, read on the forward strand.
AGAAAGATTTTCCTTCCTCTTACTGTCCCTGTGACAGCTGTGGTTTACCACACAAGACATGAGGGCAAATCTGCAACAAACACACAGAACTTTACAGATCTGATCAGGTACTAGCTTTCGCCTACTCTACTGAAAAAAAGAAAAAAGTAATTTTATGTCTGTCTTTGTTGCCATTAAAGTGTTGCACTCACTTCCTGTCAGGTAAAGCAGGACAGGAAGTGAAGAAGCACTCTATAATGGAGCCATAAATATCAGTAAAAATATGACAGTGGTTTTTCTTCACTAAGAAAAAATGTTTTGTCTTGATATACAGTGCCTTGCAAAAGTATTAAACCCCCCCCCCCTTGGCATTTTTCGTGTTTTGTTGCCTCAAAACCTGGATTTAGCATGGATTGTTTGAGGATTTGCATTATTTAATTTACAGAACATGCCCACAACTTTGAAGATTTTTTTTTTATTGTGAAGCAAATAACAAAATAACAGAAAAAGTCAATGTGCATAACTATTCGCCCCCCTAAAGTCAATACTTTGTAGAGCCGCCTTTTGTGGCTATCACAGCTCCAAGTTGCTTTGGATAAGTCTCTATGAGCTTGCCACATCTTACCACTGGGATTTTTGCCTATCCTTCCTTGCAAAACTGCTCCAGCTCCTTCAAGTTGGATGGTTTGAGTCTGACCACAGATTTTCTATTGGATTGAGGTCTGGGCTTTGACTAGGCCATTCCAACACATTTACATGTTTTCCCTTAAACCACGCAAGTGTTGCTTTAGCAGTGTGTTTGGGGTCATTGTCCTGCTGGAAAGTGCACCTCCATCCTCGCCTCAAATCATACACAGAGTGGTACAGGTTTTGCTCAACTCTGACCAGTTTCCCAGTCCCGACTGCTGAAAAACATGCCCACAGCATGATGCTGCCACTACCACGTTTCACTGTGGGGATGGTGTTCTTTGGGTGATGTGATGTGTTGGGTTTGCGTCAGACATAGCATTTTCTTTGATGGTCAAAATGTTCAATTTTAGTCTCATCATACCAGAGCACCTTCCTCCATACGTTTTGGGAGTCTCCCACATGCCTTTTCGCAAACTCAAAACGTGCCATTTTGTTTTTTGATGAAAGTAATGGCTTTCTTCTGGCCACTCTGCCATAACGCATATAATTCAGATTAAAAAAACATTGAACTAAAGGCTGTAATGTAACATAACCACCAGCTGCCCGCCCACTGTCATATGACGGTGGGACGAGGCATCTCTCGTTCTGGGCGGACGTCATATGACGTGATCGCCTTCCCGAGGCACCACGTCACTGGGGACCCGATTCGCGTGCCTGGCAGCCGCGATGTCCGCCGGGCACCCCGATTGCCCAGTAACTGAGCAGGACCGTGGATCTGTGTGTGTAAACATCGGGTCTCCGATGTAGTAACCCAGAAGCAACTACACAACGTCACTTCCGGTTTACTTGGCTGCCAATGGCGCTGATTTAAAAAAATCCAAAGTATTCCAAAACGCAGATTTTGGTGTTTTAAATACTTTTAAGTGCAAAGGAGGGATTTGGGGTCTTTTAAACCCCAGATCCCTCTGTAAAGAGTACCTGTCGCTGCCTATTAGTAATTAACCACTTGACGACCGCCTCACGCCGATGTACGTCGGCAAAGTGGCACGGACAGGCAAAATCACGTACATGTACGTGATTTGCCTTCCGCGGGTGGGGGGTCCGATCGGACCCCCCCCCGGTGCCCGAGGCGGTCGTCGTTTGTCCAGCGGCGATCGGTGATGAGGGGGAGACCATCCGTTCGTGGCCCCCCCCTCGCGATCGCCGCCGGCCAATGAAAACACTCCTTTGCTGCTGTATGCTAAACAGCAGCAAAGGAAGTGATGTCATCTCCCCTCGGGTCGGTATTTTCCGTTCCGGCCCGAGGAGAGACGACAAGTATGTGAGTGCACAAACACTACACACACAGTAGAACATGCCAGGCACACAAATCACCCCGATCCCCCCCCCGATCGCCCCACGATCCCCCCCCAATCACCCCCCCCCCCCCTGTCACAAACTGACACCAGCAGTTTTTTTTTTTTTTTTTTTTTTTTTTTTTTTCTGATTACTGCATAGTGTCAGTTTGTGACAGTGACAGTGTTGGGACAGTGTATATTACCCCCCTTTAGGTCTAGGGTACCCCCCTAACCCCCCCTAATAAAGTTTTAACCCCTTGATCACCCCCTGTCACCAGTGTCGCTAAGCGATCATTTTTCTGATCGCTGTATTAGTGTCGCTGGTGACGCTAGTTAGTGAGGTAAATATTTAGGTTCGCCGTCAGCGTTTTATAGCGTCAGGGACCCCCATATACTATCTAATAAATGTTTTAACCCCTTGATTGCCCCCTAGTTAACCCTTTCACCACTGATCACCGTATAACCGATACGGGTGACGCTGGTTAGTTTGTTTATTTTTTATAGTGTCAGGGCACCCGCCGTTTATTACCGAATAAAGGTTTAGCCCCCCGATCGCCCGGCGGCGATATGCGTCGCCCCAGGCAGCGTCAAATTAGCGCCAGTACCGCTAACACCCACACACGCAGCATGCGCCTCCCTTAGTGGTATAGTATCTGAACGGATCAATATCTGATCCGATCAGATCTATACTAGCGTCCCCAGCAGTTTAGGGTTCCCAAAAACGCAGTGTTAGCGGGATCAGCCCAGATACCTGCTAGCACCTGCGTTTTGTGCCTCCGCCCAGCCCACCCAAGTGCAGTATCGATCGATCACTGTCACTTACAAGGCACTAAACGCATAACTGCAGCGTTCGCAGAGTCAGGCCTGATCCCTGCGATCGCTAACAGTTTTTTTGGTAGCGTTTTGGTGAACTGGCAAGCACCAGCCCCAGGCAGCGTCAGGTTAGCGCCAGTACCGCTAACACCCACGCACGCACCGTACACCTCCCTTAGTGGTATAGTATCTGAACGCATCAATATCTGATCCGATCAGATCTATACTAGCGTCCCCAGCAGTTTAGGGTTCCCAAAAACGCAGTGTTAGCGGAATCAGCCCAGATACCTGCTAGCACCTGCGTTTTGCCCCTCCGCCCGGCCCAGCCCAGCCCACCCAAGTGCAGTATCGATCGATCACTGTCACTTACAAGGCACTAAACGCATAACTGCAGCGTTCGCAGAGTCAGGCCTGATCCCTGCGATCGCTAACAGTTTTTTTGGTAGCGTTTTGGTGAACTGGCAAGCACCAGCCCCAGGCAGCGTCAGATTAGCGCCAGTACCGCTAACACCCACGCACGCACTGTACACCTCCCTTAGTGGTATAGTATCTGATCGCATCAATATCTGATCCGATTAGATCTATACTAGCGTCACCAGCAGTTTAGGGTTCCCAAAAACGCAGTGTTAGCGGGATCAGCCCAGATACCTGCTAGCACCTGCGTTTTGCCCCTCCGCCCGGCCCAGCCCAGCCCACCCAAGTGCGGTATCGATCGATCACTGTCACTTACAAAACACTAAACGCATAACTGCAGCGTTCGCAGAGTCAGGCCTGATCCCTGCGATCGCTAACAGTTTTTTGGTAGTGTTTTGGTGAACTGGCAAGCGCCAGCGGCCTAGTACACCCCGGTCATAGTCAAACCAGCACTGCAGTAACACTTGGTGACGTGGCGAGTCCCATAAGTGCAGTTCAAGCTGGTGAGGTGGCAAGCACAAGTAGTGTCCCGCTGCCACCAAAAAGACAAACACAGGCCCGTCGTGCCCATAGTGCCCTTCCTGCTGCATTCGCCAATCCTAATTGGGAACCCACCGCTTCTGCAGCGCCCGTACTTCCCCCATTCACATCCCCAACCAAATGCAGTCGGCTGCATGAGAGGCATTTTTATGTCCTCCCGAGTACCCCTACCCAGCGAACCCCCCAAAAAAGATGTCGTGTCTGCAGCAAGCGCGGATATAGGCGTGACACCCGCTATTATTGTCCCTCCTGTCCTGACAATCCTGGTCTTTGCATTGGTGAATGTTTTGAACGCTACCATTCACTAGTTGAGTATTAGCGTAGGGTACAGCATTGCACAGACTAGGCACACTTTCACAGGGTCTCCCAAGATGCCATCGCATTTTGAGAGACCCGAACCTGGAACCGGTTACCGTTATAAAAGTTAGTTACAAAAAAAAGTGTAAAAAAAAAAAAAAAATATGAAATAAAAAAAAATAGCTGTTGTTTTATTGTTCTCTCTCTCTCTATTCTCTCTCTCTATTGTTCTGCTCTTTTTTACTGTATTCTATTCTGCAATGTTTTATTGTTATTGTTATTGTTATTGTTATTGATTGTTATTGTTATTGTTATTGTTATTGTTATTGATTGTTATTGTTATTGTTATTGTTATTATGTTTTATCATGTTTGTTTTTCAGGTGTGTAATTATTTACACTTTACTGTGCTTTATTGTTAACCATTGTTAACCATTTTTTTGTCTTCAGGTACGCCATTCACGACTTTGAGTGGTTATACCAGAATGATGCCTGCAGGTTTAGGTATCATCTTGGTATCATTCTTTTCAGCCAGCGGTCGGCTTTCATGTAAAAGCAATCCTAGCGGCTAATTAGCCTCTAGACTGCTTTTACAAGCCGTGGGAGGGAATGCCCCCCCCCCCCCACCGTCTTCCGTGTTTTTCTCTGGCTCTCCTGTCTCAACAGGGAACCTGAGAATGCAGCCGGTGATTCAGCCAGCTGACCATAGAGCTGATCAGAGACCAGAGTGGCTCCAAACATCTCTATGGCCTAAGAAACCGGAAGCTACGAGTATTTCATGACTTAGATTTCGCCGGATGTAAATAGCGCCATTGGGAAATTGGGGAAGCATTTTATCACACCGATCTTGGTGTGGTCATTTGCTTTGAGGGCAGAGGAGAGATCTAGGGTCTAATAGACCACAATTTTTTCAAAAAAGAGTACCTGTCACTACCTATTGCTATCATAGGGGATATTTACATTCCCCGAGATAACAATAAAAATGATTAAAAAAAAAAATATGAAAGGAACAGTTTAAAAGTAAGATTAAAAAAGCAAAAAAATAATAAAGAAAAAAAAAAACAAAAAAAAAAACACCCCTGTCGCCCCCTGCTCTCGCGCTAAGGCGAACGCAAGCGGCGGTCTGTCGTCAAACGTAAACAGCAATTGCACCATGCATGTGAGGTATCACCGCGAAGGCCAGATCGAGTGCAGTAATTTTTCCAGTAGACCTCCTCTGTAAATCTAAAGTGGTAACCTGTAAAGGCTTTTGAAGGCTTTTAAACATGTATTTATTTTGTTGCCACTGCACGTTTGTGCGCAATTTTAAAGCATGTCATGTTTGGTATCCATGTACTCGGCCTGAGATCATCTTTTTTATTTCATCAAACATTTGGGCAATATAGCGTGTTTTAGTGCATTAAAATTAAAAAAAGTGTGTTTTTTCCCCAAAAAATGCGTTTGAAAAATCGCTGCGCAATTACTGTGTGAAAAAAAAAAATGAAACACCCACCATTTTAATCTGTAGGGCATTTGCTTTAAAAAAATATATAATGTTTGGGGGTTCAAAGTAATTTTTTTGCAAAAAAAAAAAACTTTTTCATGTAAACAATAAGTGTCAGAAAGGGCTTTGTCTTCAAGTGGTTAGAAGAGTGGGTGATGTGTGACATAAGCTTCTAAATGTTGTGCATAAAATGCCAGGACAGTTCAAAACCCCCCCAAATGACCCCATTTTGGAAAGTAGACACCCCAAGCTATTTGCTGAGAGGCATGTCGAGTCCATGGAATATTTTATATTGCGACACAAGTTGCGGGAAAGAGACAAATTTTTTTTTTTTTTTTTTTTTTTGCACAAAGTTGTCACTAAATGATATATTGCTCAAACATGCCATGGAAATATATGAAATTACACCCCAAAATACATTCTGCTGCTTCTCCTGAGTACGGGGATACCACATGTGTGAGACTTTTTGGGAGCCTAGCCGCGTACGGGACCCCGAAAACCAAGCACCGCCTTCAGGCTTTCTAAGGGCGTGAATTTTTGATTTCACTCTTCACTGCCTATCACAGTTTCGGAGGCCATGGAATGCCCAGGTGGCACAAAACCCCCCCAAATGACCCCATTTTGGAAAGTAGACACCCCAAGCTATTTGCTGAGAGGTATAGTGAGTATTTTGCAGACCTCACTTTTTGTCACAAAGTTTTGAAAATTGAAAAAAGAAAAAAAAAAATGTTTTTTCTTGTCTTTCTTCATTTTCAAAAACAAATGAGAGCTGCAAAATACTCACCATGCCTCTCAGCAAATAGCTTGGGGTGTCTACTTTCCAAAATGGGGTCATTTGGGGGGGTTTTGTGCCACCTGGGCATTCCATGGCCTCCGAAACTGTGATAGGCAGTAAAGAGTGAAATCAAAAATTTTCACCCTTAGAAATCCTGAAGGCAGTGATTGGTTTTTGGGGTCCAGTACGCGGCTAGGCTCCCAAAAAGTCCCACACATGTGGTATCCCCATACTCAGGAGAAGCAGCTAAATGTATTTTGGGGTGCAATTCCACATATGCCCATGGCCTGTGTGAGCAATATATCATTTAGTGACAACTTTATGAAAAAAAAATAAAAAAAATAAAAAAAGTGTCACTTTCCCGCAACTTGTGTCAAAATATAAAATATTCCATGGACTCAATATGCCTCTCAGCAAATAGCTTGGGGTGTCTACTTTCCAAAATGGGGTCATTTTGGGGGGTTTTGTGCCACCTGGGCATTCCATGGCCTCCGAAACTGTGATAGGCAGTGAAGAGTGAAAGCAAAAATTTACACCCTTAGAAATCCTGAAGGCGGTGATTGGTTTTCGGGGCCCCGTACGCGGCTAGGCTCCCAAAAAGTCCCACACATGTGGTATCCCCATACTCAGGAGAAGCAGCTAAATGTATTTTGGGGTGCAATTCCACATAGGCCCATGGCCTGTGTGAGCAATATATCATTTAGTGACGACTTTTTGTAAATATTTTTTTTTTTTTTTTTTTTTTTGTCATTTTTCAATCACTTGGGACAAAAAAAATAAATATTCAATGGGTTCAACATGCCTCCCAGCAATTTCCTTGGGGTGTCTACTTTCCAAAATGGGGTCATTTGGGGGGGTTTTGTACTGCCCTGCCATTTTAGCACCTCAAGAAATGACATAGGCAGTCATAAACTAAAAGCTGTGTAAATTCCAGAAAATGTACCCTAGTTTGTAGACGCTATAACTTTTGCGCAAACCAATAAATATACGCTTATTGACATTTTTTTTACCAAAGACATGTGGCCGAATACATTTTGGCCTAAATGTATGACTAAAATTTAGTTTATTGGATTTTTTTTATAACAAAAAGTAGAAAATATCATTTTTTTTCAAAATTTTCGGTCTTTTTCTGTTTATAGCGCAAAAAATAAAAACCGCAGAGGTGATCAAATACCATCAAAAGAAAGCTCTATTTGTGGGAAGAAAAGGACGCAAATTTCGTTTGGGTACAGCATTGCATGACCGCGCAATTAGCAGTTAAAGCGACGCAGTGCCAAATTGGAAAAAGACCTCTGGTCCTTAGGCAGCATAATGGTCCGGGGCTCAAGTGGTTAAAGTGATTATATTTTTATTTTATTTTTTAAAGAGCTTGTAAAAAAAAAAAATTTTAAAGAGCCCCCCTCCCGGCATGCTCGTGCACTAAAGAAGGTAAACCTTCGGCCCAGTCTGAGGTCCTGAGCACTCTGGAGAAGGTTTTCGCCCAGGATATCCCTGTACTTGGTCGCATTCATCTTTTCCTCGATTGCAACCAGTCGTCCTGTCCCTGCAGCTGAAAAACACCCCCACAGCATGATGCTGCCACCACCATGCTTCACTGCTGGGACTGTATTGGACAGGTGATGAGCAGTGCCTGGTTTTCTCCACACATACCGCTTAGAATTAAGGCCAAAAAGTTCTATCTTGGTCTCATCAGACCAGAGAATCTTATTTTTCACCATCTTGGAGTCCATCGGGTGATTTTTTAGCAAACTCCATGCAGGCTTTCATGTGTCTTGCATTGAGGAGAGGATTCTGTCAGGCCACTCTGCCATAAAGCTCCAACTGGTGGAGGGCTGCAGTGATGGTTGACTTTCTACAACTTTCTCCCATCTGCCAACTGCATCTCCCGAGCTCAGCCACAGTGATCTTTGGGTTTTTCTTTACCTCTCTCACCAAGGCTTGTCTCCCCCGATTAGCTCAGTTTGGCCCAACGGCCAGCTCTAGGAAGGGTTCTGGTCATCCCAAACGTCTTCCATTTAAGGATTATGGAGGCCACTGTGCTCTTAGGAACCTTAAGTGCAACAGAAATTTTTTTGTAACCTTGGCCAGATCTGTGCCTTGCCACAATTCTGTCTCTGAGCTCTTCAGGCAGTTCCTTTTGACCTCATGATTCTCATTTGCTCTGACATGCACTGTGAGCTGTAAGGTCTTATATAGACAGGTGTGTGGCTTTCCTAATCAAGTCCAATCAGTATAATCAAACACAGCTGGACTCAAATGAAGGTGTAGAACCATCTCAAGGATGATCAGAAGAAATGGACAGCACCTGAGTTAAATAAATACGAGTGTCACAGCAAAGGGTCTGAATACTTAGGACCATGTGATATTTCAGTTTTTCTTTTTAATAAATCTGCAAAAATGTCAACAATTCTGTGTTTTTCTGTCAATATGGGGTGCTATGTGTACATTAATGAGGAAAAAAAAAGAACTTAAATGATTTTAGCAAATGGCTGCAATATAACAAAGAATGAAAAATTTAAGGTGGTCTGAATACTTTCCATCCCCACTGTGTATGTGTATATGTGTACATATATGTATATGTGTATATATATATATATATATATATATATATATATATATATATATATATATATATATATATATATATATATATATATATATATATATAATGTGTGTGTATATATATATATGTATATATATGTATATATATATATATAAAATGTGTAGGGTTTCTAAGTATTTTTTTAGCAAAAAAAAAGATTTTAAATTGTAAATAAGTGTCAGGAATAGGATTGGTCCTTGAGTGGTTAACCCTACTTTCATGTAATGAGCTAAACAAGTGTTCTAAAAAAAAACTCAGTTTTGTCAAACATTTGGGAATTGTTCTTGTGTTCATTGAGAGATTGATTGAAATCTTACTTTTCAAAGGGGCTGTACTCATTTATGCTGAGCACTGTATTTGACCTCCATCATGTCTGTCATTTGGACATGTAATGTCATAGCTCATGCATTCTGCCATGGGTACAAAGCTTGGTTCACCTTCAAATCTAAAGCTGAACTTGCAATCCTCTTGCATACTTTGTTATGTACTCTGTGAAGGTTTACTTATCTGGGCAGCATTCTACAAACTTCAAATTTTATGGAGCATGCACATGCGTGCTTTGGCTGATACAGAGTAAAATCCCAGCATCTTTTGGCACAAGGGTGGCACAGGTGCAGTGTTGCAGCCCACTACAGCAGACAAAATTAATGACAGGCTGGAAAACACTGTGGCTGGATGCTGTTCCAGGCAGTACTCATGTTTTAAGGTTGGTATGCATTCAATGACATAGAATTGTTGTATTTAGGACATAGGGGTTGATTTACTAAAACTGGAGAGTGCAAAATCTGATGCAGCTGGTCATGGTTTCAGCTTGTTAAATTAAGCTTTGGAAAAAAAACAAGAAAGTTGACGAGTTTGCGCTCTCCAGTTTTAGTACATAAGCCCCATAGTCTCTAAATGCATACAACCTTAAAGTGGTTGTAAACCCTAGAACAAAAAAAAAAACCTGCAAGACCAAGGCATAATGAGCTAGCATGCATAGCATTATGAATTACTTACCTGAGATCGAGATTACTGACCTGAGCCGCTGCAGCCGTCCTCGTACACCGCTCTGGTGTACGAGCCCAGTCCCTGCAGCCGTCTGGGCTCCAAAGCTGTGATTGGCCGGAGCTGTGATGATGTCACTCCCGCGCGGGAGCCACCGGTAATGGCACACTCACTGAAGCAACGGCACGTGCCATTGCTTCAGTTTGCTTCAGTGCACATGTGCCGATGATGTCAGCACATGCAAATACAGGTGATATCTCCTAAACCATTCAGGTTTAGGAGATATCCAGGGTAGCTACAGGTAAGCCTTATATAGTGTTTACAACCACTTTAAATGTAGTCCGACTTCAGGGATTTGCTAAGATGTTTTTATTACAAATTATGTGAGCAGACTGCAGTTCCTCTTTAACGTACCCCTTTTTTATTCATCCACTTCCTTGTTCCCCCAAAGGCATAAGTAACGTAGCCCTAGCCACACAGATGCCCCCTGGGAAGATGACCTCACTAGTGTCTTTAGGAAGATCTCATACCTAAGCTGTAAGATCTAGCATTATTTTCATACTGTGCATGCACGAGATGAAGAACTTAAATGTCATGATCTTCAAACTTGTTCATTGTTATATAAAAAAAAATCATTCTCTGTAATGTCACATGGTGCAAATGCAAGATGAGGAGTGTGATGTTGTGAGCTCTATTTCCTGAATGCACTGTTTAACAAAGATTTTGAAATGGCGGCATGAGAGCATGGACACAGGCTGCACAGAGGCAGTCTCAAAAGGGCATTATAAGAGAGAAAAGGGCATAGTTAAGTCTACCTGTTTAAGTACACTGTATTACATTATGGGCCTTTTTTATACCACCTTTGTTATTAAAATTATTTTGTATATCTTCAGTGCACAGGACATTAGCATTGCAGTAACTTGTGAATAAAAGAATAAGACATGTGGCATATTTGGGTTATTAGACATTTAGGGCGGTTTTATATATATTATGTTACAATAATGAAATTAAACAAACAGTAAAGGTCAAAAAAGAAACATAGACTATGAAAATTGTAGTGCACTCCCACATTAACGATCAGTGGAAAAGTACCCCCATACATTGTTGGTCAGTGTAGTGCCTCTTAAATTGGTGGTCCCTACATTGGTGGTTGGTGTGGTGCCCCTTTTACGTTGGTGATCAATGTAGTGATCCCTTAAATTGGTGGTCAGTCCAGTTCTCCTATTAATTCTTGATCATCGCGGTGGCTCTTAGTTTGGTGGTTAGTATGGTGCCCCCTTAGATTGGTGGTTAGTGTGGTGCCCTCTTACTTTGGTGGTCAGTGTAAGATCCCCTCCGTTTCAGTCCAGCTGCTCCATTAATAGAAGCTATACTATCTATTATCTATCCCCCCCCCCCCCCCCGAAAGTGAGTAACTCTACACCACGATCACTATAAAGACCACTTATGTGTTTATAAATGGTGATCATATTTCCCTTTTAATGGCCTTTTCTCAAGAGAGAATACATTCAGTTCATCTAATCTTTCGGTCATAGCTGAGCTCCTCCAAGCCTCTTACCAGTTGGGTTGCCCTTTTCTCCACTTTCTCCAGTTCCCCCATATTGTTTTTGAGAACTGGTGCCCAAAACTGAACTGCATATTCCAGATGAATTCTTACTAATGATTTGTACAGGGATAAATTGATATCTCTCTTTGGCATCTATACCTCTCTTAAGATAGGGTTTTGCTTACTTTAGAATCTGTGGCTTGGCATTGCATGCCATTATTAAGTCTATGGTCTACGAGAACACCCAGATATCTCTGTTATTGTCTCTCCCAGTTGTTCTCCTCCTAGAATGTATGATGCTTGCATGTTTTTAACCCTCGGATGCATAACTTTACAATTATAAACATTAAACCTCATTTGCCACATAGTTGACCAATTAAATGGAGCATTAACCCCCCTGGCAGTAATCCTGAGTGTGGCTCGGGGTTAAATTTCAGTACCATTACCGTTATTTCTGAGACACACTTGGGATTGTATTGCAAAATCCTCGTACAGCATACTTACCTTGTCACCAGGATTCTGCGATGTCCTCCTGCTGTGTCCCCCGCCGGATCCTCTGCCCGATGTTCTGCTTGCCGGGCTCCGTTCCCTGCAAGCGTCATGACGCATGGGGGCAGAGCCCAGCTACAAATTCAAAAAGTACAAAATGGATAACACATACAGTACACTGTAATCTTACAGATTACATTACTGTATAAAATCATTTCACCTCTCTTTTCTTCCAAGTGGTTTGTCCAGTGCCCTGCATGCACTTTTTATTATAAATACTGTTCTTTCTGCCTGGAAATTTGAGATTGTCCATGGCAACCAAAAAGTGTCCCTTTACGTCAAAAGTGGTTTTAGACCAGCTAGAAAACAGTGAAAGTAAATTAGAACACTTGCTGAATTGAGCGACAGTGATTAGTGGGGAAATTAAAGTGGTTGTATAGTCTTTTTTTTTTTACTTTTACCTACAGGTAAGCCTATAATAAGGCTTACCTGTAGGTAAAAAAAATCTCCTAAACCTTTACGGTTTAGGAGATATTCCCCTTGCTATGAGCCGCTGACTGCAGCGGCGCATGCGCACAGGGGATTCTCGGCTGAAGGCCGGCAACTGCTGGACCTTGCTGAGTAAGAAATCTCCCGCGCGCATCCACTCACAGCGCTGGAACCGCGATACCCGGAAGGCACGCCGAGGCAACATGACAGCTCCCTCGGCGTGGACCAGGTAAGATACCGACGCCTCGTTCTTAGGTAAGTATTTCATAATGAGCTAGTATGCGGTGCATACTAGCTCATTATGCCTTTTGCTTTACAGGGTTAAAAAAAAAAAAATTGCGGGTATACAACCGCTTTAATTTTATTATTTTTATTATTTTTTATAATTATTTATAGTTATTTATCATATTATAATTTATGATTTTGTGTTTCAAACTTTATCATACCTTGCATTTCTATGCAAAACAATGTACTGCTTTGAGATTCAAAAATCTGACATAATCATACCACCAGGGAGGTTAAGGTCTGCTTTTTGGCTTGTTAACCCCAACTGCGTTACAAGGCAGCTTCTGATGCATGGGAACGGGAGTGGTGATGATGCATTGAAAATGCTGGATCGCACTGTAACTATATGTTCATTTATTTCAATTCACCCAGTGGTGTTGTGATACAGTGTGAAGCACAGTTGTGTGAACTGACTTAATTGCCCAGTGCATACCAACACATCTGTTGTGAATTTGACCTTAGAGATGTCCTGAGAGTAGGAGCAAGCTTTCACTACCGCCAAATCAGTGCCCAATCAGCAACTGCTAGAGCTAAACCTGCCCCGCAGCTGCATATAACAGTGGGGCACAGCTTCTTGTGAACTAATTGGTCCAATATGGCCTCATGGCTGTATTTTGACAATGTTATTGAGCAAATATGTGGTCATATTAAAGAGGAGCTCCGGGCTCCTTCAGAAAAAAGTCAGCATGCAGCTACAAATACTGTAGCTGCTGACTTTTAAAATGAGGACACTTACCTGTCTATGAATCAAGCGGTGCCTTCACCTGAGCTGATTTTTCAATTGGCTCTCAGGTGCTGCTGCCGCAATCTTGGCTAAGGGGATTCGTCAGGGAAGCCTTGCGGCTTCACAGCCTGTTCCCTACTGTGCATGCGCGCTGTGCTTTGTGAATGGCCCGCGGAGGGGGGGGGGCGAGCTTCCAGCTGAGTTTGCCACGGCTAGGTACAGGCAGACAAGCAGAGCTTCCCCATTTGGGTGGAGCTCCACTTTAAGAGACTAACATGTGCATCCTCGCCCTTTGTTCCATGCAACTGCAGGGTGGGAACCCCCTGGCTGCAGCTGATTGGGCACTGATTTAGCAGGCGTAACTGTTTGTTTGTTGCTCAGACCAAACTCTTGCTCATCCTTACCCGTAAAGACTTTACTTCCCTATATAGTCAGAAGGTTTTTTTTATCTTAAAGCATTCAATGCATTTAAGATGATAATCCGTTTGTGAACAGCAGCCCCCCTAATACTTGCCTGAGCCCATCACAGTCCAGCGATGTCCACGAGTGCCTCGGCTGTCCGGGACTCTCCCTCCTGATTGGTGGAGACACAGCACCATTGGCTCCCGCTGCTGTCAATCAAAGTCAGTTTGCCAATTAGGAGAGAGGGGGTGGGACCAAACCACAGCTCTGTATCTGAATGGACACACACAGCTGCAGCTTGGCTCGGGTGCCCCATACCAAGCTGCTTGCTGTGGGGGCACTCAACAGGAGGGAGAGGCTAAGAGCACCGAAGAGGGACCCAAGGAGGATCCATTAAAAGAAAAGAACTGGAGAATTGGCGCTGCCCTACTTTCAATAAATGTTAATTAAAGATCACCAAACCTGTAAAAAGTTGTGCATAAAACAAATAAAAAATATATAATTTGTGTAACCCTTGGGTAGATTTACCCCTCCGTTTGTGCCAAAATGAATAAAAATGTGTAAATAAAAATGTGTTCCTTTGACGTGAACGTGCTTTTAATACTTCCAATTAACTCCTATTAGGAATTAATTAAGGGGGAGGCAGCAGCCCTTCCATCATCCTAAGCACGGACTCCCAATCCAGTACCAAGGAGGATCCAGGCTGCTCTGTGCAAAACCACTGCACAAAGCAGGCATGTATAAAATTTTTTATTTTTATGGAAAAAGAACGAGACTTTACATTTACTTTAATTAAAGCGGTTGTAAACTTACCTGAAAACGAAGCATTCCAGTGCTGCGATCTCATTGCTGGAGGCTGCTTTCATCTAAACCCATCTTCCTTCCGGGTCCATGGACTCTGGCTGTGTGACTGACCAGAGCCGCAGTGACATCACTCCAGTGCATGCGTTGGGGTGCTGCGATTTAGGGCACAGGATTCTGATGGAGCAGCCAAGGTGGCCGTTCCTTCAGAGTGCATGCGCCGATGACCTCAGCATATACAGTAAATATCTCCTAAACAGTGCACTTTTAAAAGATACTTACAGTACCTATAGGTTAGCCTTATTATAGGCTTACCTATAGGTACAAGTACAAGATTAAAGTTTACAACCACTTTAAACACGACATTTTCTATAGATTTTAACACATTCTGCTTCTTTGGGGAACTCTGTTTTTGGAAAGTCCAAGTATACTATTTTCAAAGCCTGTCCTTATGTCTAAGCTTTTCCTTACTTCTTCATAAAAGGAAAGCAGATTTATTTGACAACTCCGGTTGTTTGTGAATCCATGTTGACTCTTGCTTATATTGTTTTCTAACAAAAAGCAAAAACGTATCAAAGTCTTTAACAACTAACTTCTTTAGTTGGGAAGATACTTGAGAGTTTAGTAAAAGACCACATAAAATAGAATGTGTTAAAATCTATAGAAAATGTGGTCTTTTACTAAACTCTCAAGTATCTTCCCAACAATAGAAGTTGAATGCTAAAGGTCTGTAGTTGTTAAAGACTTTGATACGTTTTTAAAACATTGTATCAAGCCAGTTATTAAAAAGTCTCTAAAAATTAGTAACAATGGCTTTGAAATAACAGATCTCAGCTCTTTGATTACAGGTAGATGTAAGCCATCTGGTCCAGGTGCTTTATTCACCATTTTTTTGTCTAACGGTTTCTGGACGATACTCGTTTTAAGCCATGGTGGTTCATCCGAGGCTCTCACTATTATGGTGAAGCTCAACCAATTTTCTTTGTATACACGGAGCTGAAGAAGGTATTTTAATGCATTTGTCTTCTCTTTGTCCACAGTTACCCACTCTGAGTTATCTTAAGAGGGGCCTTACATGCTCAGACCTAATCCTATTACTAATAATATATTTAAAGCGGTAGCAAACTCTGCTATATAATTTTCGCTTTAGGGTCCCCCAGGAGGGTTGTGCCATAATGTGCTAGTATGCAAAGCATATTAGTACATTTACATTACGACAGACTTGCCTGTCAAAATGTACTCTTCAGCACTGCGGTGGGATCGATCCAGCTGGCCCCCGGCACATCTTCTCCCAGTCTTCCTTCCCGGTTTTGTGCATTTGTCCATCTGATAGGCCAGGTCACAATAACATCACTCCCACACACAGGAGTCACATCACCGCAGCACAATCCGGGGGCGTAAATGTACACTGAGCTGCACATGCGTGACTCAATGTACATGATGGCTGACAGACAGGAGGATGCATTTATGGCAGGAGAGACCAATGGGTTCTCTTCTGCCATAAATACCTTGCCTGTCAGCACATTTTAAAAATAATTGCCTTTACTTTCACTTTAACCACTTGCCAACTGCCGCACGCCGATACACGTCAGCACAATGGCAGCGGTGGGCAAATGGGCATACCTGTACGTCCCCTTTAATTTGTGGGGCTAGTGGGCGCGCACCACGTACAATGTCCACCAGTGTCCCGCAATCATCTCACGGAGTGGCAGAACGGGGAGATGCCTATATTAACAAGGCACTTTTCTGTTCTGCCTAGTGACATGACAGAGATCTACTGCTCCCTGTCATGTCAGTGGTAGCCCATCCCCCCCACAGTTAGAATCACTCCCTAGGACACACTTAACCCCTTCATCACCCCCTAGTGTTTAACCCCTCTCCTGCCAGTGTCATTTACAGAGTAATCAATGCATTTGTATAGCACTGATCACTGTATAAATGACAATGGTCCCAAAATAGTGTCAAAAGGGTCCGATGTGTCTGCCATAATGTTGCAGTCATGATAAAAGTCGCAGATCGCCGCCATTACTAATAAAAAAAATAATAATAAAAATGCCATAAAATATATTTTAAAAAAAATTATATATTTTTTTGGGGATGTTTATAGCAAAAAGTAAAAAATATTGCTTTTTTTAAAAAATGGTCACTCTTTTTTTTTTTTTTGTTTATAGCGCAAAAAATAAAAACCACAGAGGTGATCAAATGCCACCAAAAGAAAGCTCTATTTGTGGGAAAAAGGGACGTTGTTTCTGTTTAGGTGTAACGTCGCACGATCGTGCAATTGTCAGTTAAAGCATTGCAGTGCCGAATCGCAAAAATTGCTCTGGTCGGGAAGGGGGTAAATCCTTCCAGGGCTGAAGTGGTTAAAGAATTTTTCGAGCACTTCATTATTCTCTTTCGCAATTTGTCAATCATTTTGAATTTTTGCAATTTTGTTTGCCTTTTTACATTTATTGTTTACATTCTTTGTAATTGCCAAATAATGAAAGCACTCCTTCATTTTTATAATTTTAAAATGCCTTTTTCTTATTCATAATGGCTTGTATAACATTGGCCATGAATCACACAGGTTTTACTTCCAGCCTTTTAAACATATTGCCCATGGGAATATATTTTGTAGTGTGTTTGAATGTGTTAGTTTTGTAACATTTCTAGAATCAGTGGTGATTTGTCACTAAGAAGCGATTTTGTTGCTGCTACAAGCTAAACTAATTCTACAGCAATGGGTTGGTATGTTTTGCTACAAATCACTTTGCTTCAGCAATTTTAACTAAGCCGGGTACACACTATAACAAAATCGGAGGAAAAAGTCTGTACGAGGAACAATCGTTCGATTTTCGTATAGTGTGTACACGACTTTCGACATCCAATTCAGACTTTCCCAACAAAAATTTCCAAAGGGACAAATTCCAAAATCTTTCTCGTACGTGAACAGAACTAATGATTTTTTATTAATGTGTATGGTTTTCATACGAGAAAAAAAATGGATACAAAAGACTGCCTATGATCAGAACAAACATTTATTTTAAGCTAAAACTTTTCTAAGTCAAAAAAAAAAAAAAGGGCCTTTTTTTTAAGAATTTTCGTACAATTAGTACCATCTTTGGGTTCAACTTGCTACGAAACATTGAGGAAAACCGGACGATCGTTAGCATGTACCCAGCTTTAGAGGTGATTGAAACTAGCAATAATGTTGACAGGAAACACAATTCCAAAGCTCTGTTGATGAGCAACTAGTTACACATCAGTGGGAAAGAAATATTTGGGGGGGGGGGGATGTTGCAAGTAAATCACCCATCTGACATCAGTCTTACACTGTCTAGCATCCACCCAGATTGGTGGTCAGTGGTGCCCCCCCATATTGATAATCGGTATAGTGTCCCCCTACATCGGTGGTCGGTTCAATGTCCCCACACATTTTTGGGCCCCCTTACGTTAGTAATTACTGTAGTGCCCGCTTACATTGGAGGTCAGTGTAGTGCCCCCTTCTATTGATGGTCAACAGAAAAGAGACCACTTATACTGGTAATTGTTGGGAAGATTACCCCTTATATTGATGGTCAGTGGGAAGAACTCCTAACAGAGAGCTACGGAAATCACTGGAGTTAGGCCAGCAGTACCCATATAGTTTTCTCTTATTCAGCCTATGAAGAAATCTAATAAATTCCTCCATCTACACTAAACAGAGTGAATCCCCCTTGTCAACAATTAGATACAGTCACTGTACAGTGGTCCGTTTTCCACCCACCTCCTTTAACAAAAGTTGATTTAAAAAATTGAGTTTGTTGAGCCGGGTGGTGCCCACAGGGCCACCCATGGCTTGAATTTTGTTTGATTCAGCAGGTATTGGAGATTAGGCCTGTCTATGGCAGCTTTTAGTATTGTTGACATATTGGTCAGGCAACGCACTGACACCTTTGCTGCCATTGTGCAATGTGCTGGGTGTTCAGTGTGCTCCTGCGCCTTTAAGGAGGGTTGGGCTCCCTCCAGTCATCTGCCCTTCATCTATCCATTAGAATACATGTGCTCCCACTGTGGAGACTCTTCAAAGTTAGAGTTAGGGTCTGCAGGACACAGGGTGCCTTGCCATGGCCTGCAGCTTATGCATGTATTTGCAAATGTGTGCAACTAAACCCCTGTTTTTAATGCATACTGTTAGGCAGGTTAATTCGGTTGGTAGCAGGCTCGTTGGTAAGTTAGCTTGGAAATTCTTTGGTTTTATTTTACATGCGTTTGCCCTTCCAGTGCTCCTTGCTGTGAAGGCCAGTTATAGGTGGGGGCAGTGATCTTTTTTTGTACTGTCTATGGCAGCTTTTTGTACTAACTAATCTAGAAAGGAACCCACCAGCAGCCTCTGGAGGAACTCTGCTTGAGAGGCATGTGGTCAATCTAATATTCTTAGCTGTGCCCTGAGGGGAGCCTCAGTACCTCATTACACACCTAAGAAATCACCATCTGGGGAGTGTTTTCTTTGCCTCTATCAGAGAGGTAGCAGCCTAGGACCAGAATAAGGTCCACATATGCTATATGTCAGAGATGGTGAACCTTGGCACCCCAGAGGTTTTGGAACTACATTTCCCATGATGCTCAACTACACTGCAGAGTGGATGAGCATCATGGGAAATGTGGTTCCAAAACATCTGGGGTGCCAAGGTTCACCATCACTGCTCTATGTCTACCCTAGATCTGTTTCTTTGAGGGAAAATATACTTTATGGTAGATCCATTGTTATCAATTTTATTTTCTATCCCCCTAGCACTATCACACACCCATCAGACACTCTTATGCTGGAATATTGCTGGACCAGGTCAGTATGTGTGGATTTCAGGTTCTCAACTATAGTAGCTGTTTGGACCCTAGTCATCTGTACTGGGCCAATCATCCACAGCTGGGGCATTCCCTGTCCTGTAGCCACACATGTATAAGATGGGTGTGCACAGTAGGCGATCTGTGGCTGGGGCATATATGATAGGTGTGTATTTGTGTGTATGTGTATGTGTGTGTGTATGTATATATTTTACACAATGGATGCGTATTCTGGACTAATTATCTGTGGCTGGGGCATTCCCTGTCCTGTAGCCACACGTGTATAAGATGGGTGTGTATACTGGGCCAATTATCTATGGGCAGGGCATTCCCTGTCCTACAGCCACATGTATTTGATGGGTGTGTATACAATGGGTGTGTGTACTACGCTAATTATCTGGAGCTGGGGCATTCCCTGTCCTGCAGCCACATGTATAATGTGCAAATTAACTCTGGCTGGGGCATTCCCTGTCCTGCAGCTGTGTGTATACAATGGTAGTGTATAGTGGATTATCTGTGGCCAGGGCATTCCCATACAATGTGAGTGTATGAGCTATCTGTGGCTGAGACATTGCCTGTCCTGCAGTCGCATGTATACAGTGGGAGTGTATAGTGGGCTATCTGTGGATCCTAAGACCAGATTGGCCGTGAGTCCTAATTCCTGATTGGCCAGGAGGAGAAGCAAACGCAGGGACCCAGTGGACACAGGGAGGGAAGCCGCCACCTGGATGGGGTAAGTACAGGGGCTGGCGGGGGGCCTGGCGGGCGACAGGTGATCAATCAAGTGACAGTGGGGGTGGGAAAGGTGATCGATCGAGTAACGGGGGAGCGGCGATTGAGCGAGCGCCATGGGGGGGCTGTTTATGTGCTTGGCTGGCTGGGGGGCACGAGCTGCCCCCCAAGAGAATAAAGCACCAGCTGCCACTGATGAGTGTATACAGTATCTCCATTCCCTGTCCTGCAACTGAATGTATAGAATGGGCAATATATACATGCAGCTGCAAGGTGGAAAATGCCTGTTTGGCCCACTCCAGTGCCATCCTCTTGGGGGGGCTCAGTGGGTGGGTTCAGACTTGGGTAAGAACACTCCAAAAAACAATTCTCCTCCGCGTGGGTGCTGGGTCTAGGGATGTGTGGTGCAGTCAACCCTTTTGTATGGAATGTCAATAGTCTTGCTGCCCTCCTCAGAACAATGGGTGTCCTTGGAACTGAAACATATAGAAAAGAAGGGAGGGCACACCGACCTTGTGCATTACCAAAAGTATTTTAATAAAAGTAAAACAGCAATGGTTATACTCACATAGAAACGTGGTATACAAGCATATCAGTTTTGCATCTTGTTCAGTCTATTGTTGTGATCTTGTGTTGTCTTTGTTAAGTGTGTCTGTGTCGTAACAATTTCCCTTTGGGATTAATAAGTATTCTGTATCGAGGCAACAGGAATAGTGAACGGCATCTCTTGGGTCTATAGTTAGAAACAAAGATGTCGGAGGACCAGGCGGTATTGCAGGGTGGCTAACGTGTTTCGAGGGAGGACACTCTTCCTCAGAGCCAAACATTCATCACTTTAGCTCTGAGGAAGAGTGTCCTTCCTTGAAACGCGTTAACCATCCTGCAATACTGTCTGGTCCTCCGACATCTTTGGTTCCAACTATAGACCCAAGAAATACCATTCGCTATTCCTGTTGCCTTGATATAGAATATTTTATTAATCCAAAAGGAAAATTGTTACGACACAGACACACTTAACAAAGACAACACAACAATCGCCTGAACAAGAGGCAAAACTGATATGCTTGTATACCACATTTCTATGTGAGTATAACCATTGCTGTTTTACTTTTATTAAAATACTTTTGGTACTGCCCAAGGTCGGTGCGCCCTCCCTTCTTTTCTATATGTTTATAATGAGAAAACATACCTGAGCCGATCCCTCCTCATCAGCCTATTCCCCTCCTGGTTACACTGTGTGACTGCCTAGCACTTCATGGATTCCTAGAAGTTGGCTTTCTAAAGGCAAATAGGCTGTTGACTTTAGAAGGGACCTTTCCCTTGGCTTGGTGATCCTGGTGAAATTTCACTTGGCAAAGAGTGGGCAATCATGGAAGTAGCATGTTTCCTCGGTCCTGATTGGATGATGGAGCTCCCCTGAATAAGCAGTGGGGATGCCCCCCTCCTGTAGTGGAGAGTGTGTGCTCCGGACAGAGCGGAGCCCAGGAACGTCTAAAGGGATGCGGGGGAGGCCGGAGTGACTCGCTCGGTGTAGAAGACTAGTGAAGCAGTCAGTGAGCTCCGCTCCTCCCCTCCTCCTCCTCCTCCGGTGATCTCACCAGCCCAGCCTGCGGCTCCTATGATCAGGGAAGAGAGGGGACGCGGAGTTTGGAAAGCCCAGCAGCGGAGTGTGGAGTGCGGAGTGGAAGGGGCGCCTGTCCGGATTGGTGTGTGGAGGAACATTGGTGTCCGGAGCTCTGGACGACCCCGTCCTTTGTGTCCTTGTGGGAAGTCAGCCTGCGGCCGCCTCTCCCTCCCCAGCCATCACTCCTTCCCCACACATCTCTGACTCTCCAACCATGGCCAGCAGTAGCAGCAGTAATAGTACGAGCGGTGCTGGGCCCCTGACCGGGCGTCTCCCGGGGGCCCGGAGCGCCAACCCCCGCAAGGGCCGCATACTGGGCTTCATCGATGCCATCCAGGATGTTGTGGGACCCCCGAAACAGGCGGCGGCTGATAGGAGGACAGTGGAGAAGACATGGAAACTGATGGATAAAGTGGTAAGAGGGGACATGGGGACACCCAACTTTCTTATTACATTGTGAGCCATGGAGGAGGGAGTGCTGGGACCCCCGGACAGCATCGCAAGGGTCCTTCTTACATGGGGGTCACACTGTTCATTATGGTACCCCACTTCCATCTATTCTTCACCCCAACTCTGGACAAGTCCTCCCTCGGTACCCCACTCCTGTCACTTCACTATTATTATTATTATTATTATTATTATTATTATTATCCACTCCTGGCACTTCACTATTATTTATTATTTTCACTTCTGTCACTTCACTATTATTATTATTGTTATTATTCACTCCCGTCACTTCACTATTATTTATTATTATTATTATTATTCATTTCTGTGCACTTCACTATTATTTATTATTATTAATATTAATAGTCTTCACTTCTGTGCAGGGTATAGTGGGCACTTCTAGGGCTCCTTTTACTATTATTTATTATTATTATTATTA
This sequence comes from Lithobates clamitans, assembly GCA_037952925.1. Lineage (NCBI taxonomy): Eukaryota > Metazoa > Chordata > Amphibia > Anura > Ranidae > Lithobates > Lithobates clamitans. The sequence goes on from JBBGZY010000081.1 coordinate 11,163,107, forward strand.
TTATTATTATTATTATTCACTTCTGTGCACTTCACTATTATTTATTATTATTAATATGAATAATATTATTCTTCACTTCTGTCACTTCACTATTATTATTATTATTCACTTCTGTGCAGGGGATAGGGAGCACTTCTAGAGCTTATTTCACTGTTGTTGTTATTATTATTATTATTATTATTCACTTTTGTGCACTTCACTATTATTTATTATTATTCACTTTTGTGCACTTCACTATTATTTATCATTATTATTATTATTATTATTATTATTATTCACTTTTGTGCACTTCTAGGGCTCCGTCACTATTATTATTAATAATAATAATATTCATTTCTGTGCAGGGGATAAGGAGCACTTCTAGGGCTCCTTCACTATTATTTATTCAGTATTATTATTATTCACTTTTGTGCACTTCTAGGGCTCCTCCATCATTATTATTAATAATATTTATTTCTGTGCAGGGGATAGGGGGCACTTCTAGGGCTCCTTCACTATTATTATTATTATTTTCACTTCTGCACAGGGGATGGGGGCACTTCTAGGGCTCATTCACCATTATTATTCACTTCTGAGCAGGGGATAGGGAGCACTTCTAGGTCTCTTTCTCTATTTATTAATATTATTGTTCACTTCTGTGCAGGGGATAGGGAGCACTTATAGGGCTCCTTCAATATTTATTATTATTATTATTATTCACTTCTGTGCAGGAGATGGGGGGCACTTCTAGGACTCCTTCACTATTATTATTAATTGTTGTTGTTATTATTAGTAGTAGTTATTAACAACAAAAACCACAGATAATATTATTATTATTACAGGTACTAGGTATGCATTAAGGTGAAAAAACTTCTGTCACTCTGCAGCCCCCCCCCCCGTTTTACTCACCTGAGCCCATTCGTTCCCCCGCGTTCCCCCGCCGGAGATGCGCTCTACCTCTCTGGCTGGGGTTCTCAGCTCTTAATTGGACAGATTGACAGCAGCGCAGCCATTGGCTCCCGCTGCTGTCAATCTAAATCCAATGACACAGGTGCTGGGGTCGGGGCCAAGTACGGCATTCTGTATCTATGGATGCATATACTGGACTTGGGAGCGCACCCGCAAGGTACGTCCCTGGGAGAGCACTTCTCCTAGGGGGTTTCCAGATGCCAGGAGGAGACGCTCGTGCTGCTAGGGGACCCCAGAAGATGAGGTTCGGGGCAACTCTGTGCAAAACGAACCGCACAGTGGAGGTAAGTATGATATGTTTTGTTATTTTAAAAAACAAAACAAAAAAACTAGGGTTTAGTAACCCTTTAAATAGTGTCGTCAATTTACGCAGCACTTTACATATGTGTTGTTCATTCACATTAGTCCCTGACCTTGAGGAGCTTACAATTGAAAGTCCCTAACTCCCATTCATAGATACACATACTACACTTGTGGTAAGAATAGGTCAAAGTTTTACTGCCCCCTCTAATCCCAACAGAGTGGCCAGACAGGGTTGTACTTTGTATTCAAATGTTACCCCCATTGCAGTTTTGCCATTGATTATGATCCACAAGCGTAGTAGACTTTTAAACCTCATCTCCAGGCAATTTCTTTTTTCCCCATATAGTGGGTTAGTGCCCACACTGCATAGGTCACCTGCTCGATTTTGTCTAGGGTATTGGAGAGCGGAAACTTAGGTGATCTTTCAATGCCCAGCACAAGACCATTCCGGCATCCCAACACTCAAGCAGTCTTGAGTTGTGGACTGTTCCTGACGTCTTCAAGCCCAGTGTGGGCTCCATAGGCCAGGAAGAGTCCACCACTGGATGGTGGGTGAGTATAAAGCCTAGTACACATGGGTCGAATGCCAGGCAACAACAGTCAGTTCAATAAAAAAACAGCTGACATTTTGCCCGTCTATGGCCGCAGGGCTGGCTTCTGTCATACAAACATGCTGGAAAACCAGCAGCCACAACCAGTTCCCGATCAGCACTGAGCCAATGGCTGAGAGCGCTGATCGGAGTATTCTGGTGGGGCACAATAGCTCAGTGGAGGAGATTGCTGTACTAACATCAGATTGTTAGTACAGCAGCTCTGGCCAGAGATTTTTTTTTTACTGAACTGATAGTGTGTAATAGGCTTAAGCTTTTTCTATACCCCTAGACATAACAAGCAGTTGACCTGTGCAGTGCAGTCCCATTGCATGGTAAAACTTTTTTTTTGCCCGGAGTTGGGCTTTAAAGGTTAAAACAGGTGCCAACTACCTGTCAGTCACTCTCTGATCCACAATTGTGTATCACTTTTCAGAGGGGAGGCAGGGGCTGCTGCTAATGTAAATGAGCTCTTACTTAACTGATCTTTCGCTCATCTAGCAGACAACACTCTCCAGCAGTGAATGGTCCCCTGGCATCCTTGTAGCCAGTGCAGAGCTCTGGTTCCTGCATTGGTCTTAAGGACATCAGAAGACCTTAAACCGCCGGATTGCAGGGGCTGGTCTAGCAGCTTGGATGAACCAATCGGAGCAGAAGATCAGGTAAGCCAAAGTGCTTTAAAGGATAAGTTCATCTTTGGGAACATGTTACATGTTCCCACTCCTGCAGCCTCTGCCCGCGCCGTTGTCTTTACTGACAGCAAGTGGGGGGATCTTCTCCCTCCACTCACTGTCACTATTTTGAAAAAAAAAAAAGTTCTGTGAATGGCAGACTACAAGTACAGTTGGCCTTTGTGGCTGATGGCTTGTAGTGCTCAATGAAACTACCAGGGTGCTGTTGAGCGCTCTAATTAGGTCATGGTCTCTCCCTGTCAATGCTTATCTGCCTGCCCATACAAGGTACGGGCACACAGATACACTGAGAAGTCTGCAGGCATCCTGCATGGCACCCACAATCTGCTGATCGCAGGTGCATGGCTTTACAGGCGCCAAGTTAAAAAAATAAATAAATAAATAAATAAACGCATGTGTGCATTTGTTGTGTTTTTTTTTTTTTTTAAAAAGGTGAACTTATCCTTTAAGGTATATTTACAACAGATGCAATGGGACTGCATGGATCAGCTATTCCAATGCAGTCCCACCACCAGGACATATCAAAAAGCCATGATTCTTGTGTGCCCAGTTCACAGCACTGTGTTGCGGTGGTGTATGGTGAAATAAAGTACTGCGTTCAGTATTGTTTTTTCCAGCACAGTGCAGTGTGGGGCAATCAACCGCCTCGCACCATCCAGTTGCCAGTTGAACTTAATGAGTTGTCTGTGGGATATTTTAATAAAGTTCCTTTAAAAAAATAAAAAAGTGAACCGTGCCATACACCAAGTTGAGCACATCATCACTGCACTGATCTGGCTGGACCACACGTTATAACGCAGCAGCTGGTGTGAATGTACCCTTGCCCAGTCCCCTAGAACAGAAAGGAGCAGGTAACCCTTCATTATACAGCCCCACTGCAAGGGAGGACTGTTAGTTTTCCTGGACTTCAGCGTTACACTTGTAACAAGTTCCGTACCCAGTGGAATTTCTCCTAACTGTCAGATTCATGATAAGCAGTATCTTGTTCAGCATGTGATGATACATTTTGCAAAAAAAGTTAGTGTATCTAAACCCAAAACTTGATAGTATGGCAGCTTACCAGTCTTTCAGCCCTGGTTCACACTGATGTGATTTTGTATGCGTTCCAGAACACATGGAATCGCATGAAAGATGAAATAACATTACATTTTATTGTGGCCGTTCACATATATTCAGCAATGCGTTTTGTAAAAAAGGGTCCTGTGCTGGTTTGATGCAATTATTATTTCCCAATAGAGCCGCATAGGTGTTCAAAGACTAAGCGATTCCAGTGCTTATTCTAGCAGGCTATAGTGTCTTTCTGAGCTGATTTCCAGAGAGAAAAAATTGTAGCTGTTTCCAAATCACATTGAATCGCACTGAAGCCACACTGGGCTTGTTTCTTGAAATTCAACTAAAAACCTCAGTCAAATTGCACCAGATAGGTATGACCCTAAGCTCAATGTGGTGGCTGAATTTGTTTTTTTTGTTTACACTTTTATTTCCTTTTTGTTTTACCCTGGTAGTCCTGCCATCAACACACTTCCTCTTCTGGGGTGAGCATTGTACTGAGCAGCACTGTCACCCTAACACAGAGGACTACGTTACACCTCACTATCTTCTCTACAACCACATTGGTGTTTTGTAGCCTGTGTAGATAGCAGGGAACAATACTAACTAATAACTTCCTGTGCTCTCTGCCTGTGGGCTGTTATCTGCTTCCAAGATTACTGTTGGATGAATGGCTATTTATTTCTTGTTTAGCTAATAAAACTCTTGGTATATTTTACAGACCATCAGGGAGCAAATAAGGTAAATGTGCTGTTAGGGTTTATATATAGAGTAAGTGTTGGGTAACTTCTGAAATGGGCCAATAAGCTGCAAACTGTGGATGGCTGATATGCTTGTCAGCTTGGAATAATAGGAAGTAGCCGCTGCTGTACCTAGCTAGGTGTTGGCTTAGATGCAGGAACTAGGAGAAACGTCCTACGTTCACTATATACCGTACATACTACTATTTAGTTTTCTCCATTGATCATACAATTCAGGGTACTGTACTATTCTTGGAGCTAAAAGTTCAAATAAAACACTGGGAATGTGACCTAGTGACCTACTTATACTGTATGCCAAACATTGCAGGGTATTAGACATACTTGGATTCTTTTAAAACGCTCTTGTTTTCTTGTTTTGAGTTTTTTTTTTGTTATTGTGTGTGTATGAAGTGAATTGTAAATGATTGCTATGCTGATACATTGTAAAAGTTTTGTGGAAACTGAACTTATGCAGCACATGTAGCCTTTGACAGTTTGTGGCGTTTTAGGTGTTTATGTGTTTATTTTTAGGATCTGAAAGCAAACTTTTTGTTTCTAGTCATGACCATAGTTGGTGTTCTGTTGGGTCCACTGATTGGCATCTGATGGGACAAGCACGATTTTTCTCCTACGATACCAAATCATATGATTTCCATTTTTAATCAGTACAGTTGCAGTTCAAAAATACACTACAACACATTACATTACTTCCAAATTTTTAATCTGTCGTACGAGAATTTTTATCAATTTAGTAAACTTTTCATTTTCGATCTGAGACTAGCAGGCAAAAAAAAACCCAAAAAACAGACGATCATTCGTCCGATATTCTCATCGTGTGTACCAGGCATTAAAATCACCATACACATTACTATCTGGACTGTACAAACAACTTTTTGGTTTACCTACCTAAAACTATCCAATCAATCTGTATCCAGTTGGGCATGCACTTGTACAACATAGTTGTTGGTAGATCTGAAGGCGATTGCACAGAAAAATTGTACAGTGTGTGGTGAGATTTCCATTAGGCATAGGCAGGCAGATGTTTCTCTGGAAGACGTCTGCTGTTTGTTTTTTGTAGGAACTTACAATGGCTAATTCTCAAACTCGTTGGTCGTACTTGAGTATCGCATGTACTGATAGTAATGCCTGCTTTTTTGATGAACAGAAGGAAGGTTCATTCAGGTCCACACCGTTGGAAGTCTCCGTGAGAGCCAGTTCTTCTTTTTCTAAAAAGTAATGATAGATTATGACAAGGGCAGAACAGGCAGCTGCCCTGGGCTGCAGACTTGAGGGGCCCCATAGGGCTGCTGGCTCATTGCAGCACTGAATAATTCTTTTTGGCTAAGTTCTCACTGTGTTGTGCGTGGAGGAAAAACAGCTATTCCCACATCCGCAACCAACACGCGCTACTTTGTACAGACGGGGCTGCCAGTAATTCTAAATGGTACCCCCACGCGTCTCGACCCGCAGTGCATTTGCAGGAACCATAGGGATATCGCATGGTGCAAAAGCACCATGCGATTTCCCTGCGTCCATGTATTGGAAATGGTGCAAGCTCCTTCTTTTTTTTTTTTTTTCCCTCCTTTTTTTATTATTATTATATATGTATATTTTTTTTTGCATGAAACATAGGCACAGCAGCCAATCCAAATGACACAGACGCAGGCCGCTAACCTGAACAAGTGTGAACCTATGGTTATATATGTATACACTGTATGCCGGTCTTTGTCTTTATTGGCTGGTGCAGGATGACCCCATGCGCAGGACTCCATCATCCCGGCACACAGGTACTGTTATGGTGATGTAAGCTGAGCTGCCGTAGAAGGTGGTGAACAGGCAGGTAGGTGTAGTTAATTGCAGAAGAGACATTGCATGTCTGTTTTGCAATAAAGAGCCTGCCTGCTCAAGGTTTGTGACCACAAAACTTTGGTTTTACATTAAGGCTGGCCATACATGGTTGAATTTTGAAAATCAGAAAATTTGTGCGTTTTGTGATCCGATGGTGCCACCATTGATTTTGAAATTCGGCTAACCAAGCCAATTTCACCTCCTGTTGCTACAGAAAATAATTTTTGTGGCTGGGAATCTTCTTTTCTTTCCGGGAATTTTCTTTTCTTGCACATGCGCATTTCTTTTTTGATTTACATTTCTCGCACGATTCTCCCATCATTGATTTTTTTAAATTCGTTCATTTTTCAAAACATTTCTAACATGTCCGATTACTCAAATTTGATTGCCGCACGAATATCGGCTGTTGCACTACGAAATACAAATGAAAATTCTTAGGTAAGATTTTCAAAAGGAAATTCTTTCGAAATTCGACCCATGTATGGCTTGCCTAAGTCTTGTTTATGGCAAGTCCTTTTCTGCTCCGCAAGACTGAGTGTTCAACACTATTAAAAAATCCTTTGTTGCTTTTAATTAGGGTTCCTGGTAAGATTATCAAATGATCATACCCAATACTTATGCACACTCCATGTACCTGGAAGTTTCACTTTGATTTTCTTTACCGTCCTCACATGATCCAATTCAAACTTCAAATGCGCTAATCCAAATCCTGCAGAAATGTTTAACAAACCCATGTAAGGAGCAAAGCACAAATACCTGTGTACACTGACCCTGTACCCTGTATGATCCAATTAAGCTTGTGGGGGGCCCACTGTATGGTTTATTTTAGGTGGTCAAATAATTGACTCGTAATTGCATGTTTACAACTGCTGCCTTGTCTGTGGGTAGTCGTATACATTTTCTCCACTGGAAGGTCTATTGTATATAAAGTTAGTTTACATCGCATATAGAAAGTTTATATACAGAATAGTTGCTATATATTTGGATGGTGTTTGAAAATAGAATGGCTGTACTTCAGACAAAGTGGAAATGTTTTCATAAACAATTAGTTCCTGTAGTTTTTCCTTGTGTGTGTGTGTGTGTGTTTTTTTTCCAGACATCTGCAGTGCATGTAAGGTACATTTTGAACTCCAGAGAACGTAAAAATCCTATCTTGCAATGGGGCTGCCCCAGTGATGGGAAGGTTAACTCGTTTAGGTCTAGGGTACATGAAAGCAGTTTCATTTAGGGCTGGTTCACACCAGATTTGGTGGGACTGCATTGGGCAGCTGTTCCAGCGCAGTTCACAGTGGTGTGCTAAAAAAAGTACTGCATGCAGTACTTTTAGTGCAGCGCAATGTGTGGCAATCCACTGCCTTGCACCATGCAGCCTGGCAATTGACCTTTTATGAGATGTGTGAGATGTTTGAGTGACATTTCAATAAAGTTTGTTTAAACAAAAAGAAACAGTGTGGTCCAGGCTGTAAGTCCATGTAGACTCTTGTTCCCTTACCTGTGACGCCTGTCACAGGTCCTCTGACGTCAAGTACAATATGGGTTTTTTATTTATTATTTAGGTTTTTGTTGTCATTTGTATATATATCTTAAATATGTCCAAAAAAATAAAAATAAATTCTAATACAATATGATTTAAAAAAAAAAAAGCCCATAGACCTGTACTGAAATTGAGAACGCCAGAGGACAGTCCACCGTTAGTGTGTGGGGGGATAAAGGAGAGCCCTGGCTGCCGGGGGAGCAGAGCATCAGGTAAGAAGTTTTTTTGTGGCCCTTGCCTAGACCTAAATAAGCATTTATTATTTACAGTGCAGAGGCAATATTTTTCCTTTCCCCCAGAGATGGGTTTTAGGGACTGGGAATGTTGGCCCTAGTTTCCCCTCTGGAAAATTAAACTGGGAATAGGGAGGAATTGGATAGAAATTTCCAGTCTGACTGGTCTGACCTTTTTTCATGCTGTCTCTCTAGGTGCTAGAAGATCCCCACTCTGCACACGGTAATGCCCATTTCAAGGTACACCGTGCTGCTAAGGCACTGTAATTCTATGAGGTGCTGATTTGAGATTATGATAGTAGGGAACACATGCACACGTGAATGGAACACACACAGTATACATGGCACATGGATGGAAAATTGGCCGGTTTAGCAGGGACTGGATGAATTCATATGTGTGTGTGTGTAGCCCTGGTTTGACAGAAGCCGATTGTTAGAACGGCTTCTGTTAAATGGTCCTGCTGGAAAACTTCCTTTAGACTAGGTTTACACTGGTGCAGTGGGGGGAACGACATGTGATGCGGACAGGAATCACACCACATTCCTGTTCAAATCACAGGTCAATTGCAGTGCAATTTGAACCCATTCATTTTGTATGGCCCAAATTGCACCTCATCCACTATAAAATGGTGTAGGACCCTTTATTTGCCACGCTGGAATTGTATCGCATAGGTGTTCACACCCATGCGATCTGATTCAGGTAATCGCACTGCATTTTGAAAGCTGTTTCGGGGGGGTTGTTAATTTAATATTGGCACTCGCAGCAGATTGCATTAACACTGTGGGATTTCAATGCAGTGTGGGAAACGCACAGGATTAGCTGCATTTCCAGCATCACATATATGTGAACTGAGGCTTAATCTGCAGCTTCATCGCTGTTCAGTGTATCCTTACAGTAAGGGATTCCCCGCTGTCAGAAGACAATAGCATGTCTGGGAGAATCCCTCCATCCACTTCGCTTGTAGATGGGGGAATCTGTTTGAATGCTGAACACAAAAGCAAACTGTGTATACCCTGCACATCATAAACGATACATTCAGTAATCTGAAAACATCTCTTTCCGAACAAAGCTTACAGGCAAAAGCCTTAGGCCTTACAGGCTGAATGATGGGCATCAGCTGGTTCAATAGAAACCAGCTGACATTCTGCCTGTGTGTATGGTAGCCAGTCTGACAGAAGCCCACTATTTGGCCTCTGTCGAAGGGTCATGACTGAAAAAGGTCTGGCGATTGGCTTCCAATTAGCACTCTCAGCCAATGGCTGAGAGCACTGCTTGGAATTTTCTGGCAGGGGGACCGTTCCCCTGTCAGAACACAATAGAACAGCAGGGGAGACTGTTGTACTAACATTGGATTGTTAGTACAGCTCCTCCGACCTGAGCTGCCAGTTGTTCTTCGTTCTTTAAACCCGCTGGCCATACACTGAGGCTCGGTTCACACCTAAGACGGATCCGTCTCACAGCAGGAGTCCGGTGCGTGCTGCTTCACTGTTTCAGGTCCGATTTCAGACCAAATTTTGGGCTTAATTCACACTTGAAATGGAGCAAAAGACGCACAGCATTTTTCTGCAAAATGCACCAGACCCGCTGCAGAGATATGTGAACCGACTCCATAGAGAGCCAGTCAAAATCTCCTGCTATTGCGAATTGGATGCAGTGATCCCGCATCCAATTCGCAATGATGTGAACCCAGCCTAATAATTTTGTGTAGCCTGGAGTGTGGATGGACAAATATACTACCCCCTCCCCCCACCTGGCTATTGTATTCTGACAGCCATGAGCGCTGGCTGTCAGCAAACCCGAACAGTCCATGCAGATAATTGGCTGCAGGCCACGTTTGCCAAATCATTTTCGACTTTTTCAGCCAAGGCCAATTGAGTAATCGTAGTAGTTTTAGAATTTCCCTAGGCCCCCCTGCTGATGTTGTAAGCTGGGACATTTTTAACAAAGGCTTCTTGCTTATATATTACATAACACAATATAACATTTTCCATTTTGGATGTTGTTTTCATGTTAAGACAAATTTGTTTTGAAACAGAATCAAGTCTGAGAATAAAAATAGACGGAGCATATGCTTCTGAAACAGCTAGAACATTTCAGTTTTTTGTTCAACAATTGCTTCATCAGCACTGGAAACAATGACATGTATAACAGTAAAAATGTACTTTCCTGTAATTGCTGTGATGTAGACATTGTAAATGATTTAATAATGTGTAGTCCTTGTGACTTTCTTGTTCTTCCTGGATTGAATCCAGAAAAAGTACCAGAGTGAAAATGTAGCCGTAGCACTCGGATGTCCTTTCCTCTCATTACAGCCTGCTGTGCTTTGATGTGTTGAATATGGATAGCTGGAGCGCAGACTCCCTTATACCTCTAAAGCTGCCCGTACACCGTTACTTTACACATGGTATTAGTTTTTTTTTTTCTCAGCCATCGACTAACAAAAAAAAGGTAGCAATAGTTCTCTATCCATACAAATGATGTGGATGGAGGAATTCCTGTCTCCCCTTCCGTCCCTGGGACATTGTAATCTGACAGTAATACCCACCGCTGTCAGAATATCAGAGTTTATTTTGACGTTAATTTTGATTTCGTTTTAGTCAGTCTTTTGACTAAAATGCCATTTTGGTTTGTCTTATTTTAGTCATCTGAATTGTTTGTTTTGGTCAACTAAAATTGTGCTAATTTCGTCAACAAAAATAACACTGCAGCTGATTGGCTATAGCCAGTAATTGCCAAAAAAAGTTCTAACCTGTCCCATTGACAAAAAGTCGATTAAAAAGTCAACATCTGTCAGGTAGGGGAGCCTGGACACTAAAGCCTGGTACACATTGCGTTTTTTTTCTGTTCAGCCCAGCGGATTGAACGAAAAAAACAAACTGTCTGCTCCGGTCGGAGCTGCCGTACTAACGATCCAAGGTTTAGTACAACAATCTCCCCCACTGAGCTGTTGTGTTCTGACAGGGGGGTGCCCCCCACCAGAACACTCTGATCACCCATTGGCTGAGAGCGCCGATCTGGAGCTGGTCAGCTGCTGGTTTTCCAGCATGCTCGTCCAAAGGAAGCTGGCCAAATGGTTGGCTTCTGTCAGACTGGCTGCCATACAAACAGACCGATGTCACCCGGCATTCGGCCCATGTGTACAGGGCTTTATCGAAATTTGGCTGGTCCAGCAGGGACTGGCCAAATTTCAATCAGTGTGTGGCCTGCTTAAGAGTGCTTATCCGTTTATTGCAGTAATCAAAATAGCAACTTATTAAAACTCACTCAAGCATTCCTGTATGCCAGTGGTTCCCAGCCTTAAGCCCCATACACACTATCAGTTTTTCTGCTGACTTAGTCCTTCAGATTTACCAAAACCATGTAGTGCAAGGGCCTGCCTGATTGCAAACACATTGAAACTCCTAAGGTTTGACCTCATATTATATGGTTTTGGTAAATCTGAAGGACTAACTCAGCAGAAAAACTGATAGTGTGTATGGGGCTTAAGTCTTCATCTTCCCCAACAGGTCATGTTGTCAGGATTTCCTTCACCTTGCATAGATGCTTTAAATCCATGTCAGTGACTTAGTATTTATGAGAGCTTTTTTATCTAAGGCCACATGCACACACGGCATCTATAAAAGCCCCCCTGAACTTCAGAACTGCTGACAGGAAAAGCGGCATTAAAAAAAACACTAAGAGCCACATATTGCACACACATTTGTACACAAATGCATTCTACTGGCCAGAATAATAATGTATTTTAACAAATTGGAATGCATTTACATGCATACATTTTATATGCATAGAGCTTAAGCACATTGACATGTTTAGGTGCATCTTTTTCTACTGAAATTTTCATCTCAAGGACACACTTTTTTTTTTTCTTCTGCCTGTAACTGCTCCTCTTGTAATATGCATGTAAATGCCTAGGTGTGCATGGGCACATAAGCTTACATAGAGGTGCTTTTATAGGGTGGGGGGAAAAAAATAATGCCTGCATAAGTAGCATCTTTTTTTTTTTTTAACCTCTGTATGCATGAGGCCGAAGAGGAATTCCCAACATGGCTTGGGAACAGTGTTTGGGAACCACTGCTGTATGGAATGGATTCTGATTGCTTGCTGGCACTGGCTTGAGTACAGTGCTGTTATTGTGTTTACTCTCCCCTCATCCATTCCCATTTTTATAGCATTCCCAGCATTCTCTTAAATGTACAAGGGGAGATCCCATCATTTACCCCCCCCCCCCCCCCTCATTACCTCTCCTCTCATTCACAAAACACCTTGTATTGTGTGAAAAGAATGCAGGGCTTTTTGTGAATGGATGACATGACAATATTTTAAGAAAAATAGTAGCTTGTATTTGTACATCTGGTATTCAGCTGCTTCAGAGGTCATATGGTTGACTTTTTACCTATTTTGTTACATTACAGCCTTTAGTTCAATGTTTTTTATATGTGATGGATCAGAACACAATAGTCTAAGTTGTTGAAGTAAAATTGGAAAAATATATACATAAAACTATTTTTCAGAAATAAAAAAATGATAATTGACATTAGCGTATGTATTCACCCCCTTTGTTATGAAGCCCATAAAAAGCTCTGGTGCAACCAATTACCTACACAAGTCACATAATTCATGAAATGATGTTCACCTGTGTGCAATCTAAGTGTCACATGATCTGTCATTACATATACACACCTTTTTGAAAGGCCCCAGAGGCTGCAACTCCTAAGCAAGAGGCACCACTAACCAAACACTGCATGAAGACCGAGGAACTCTCCAAACTCGTAAGGGACAAGGTTGTTAAGAAGTACATGTCAGGGTTGGTTATAAAAAAAATATACAAATCTTTGATGATCCCTAGGAGTGCCATAAAATCTATCATAACCAAATGGAAAGAACATGGCACAGCATCAAACCTGCCAAGAGCTGGCCACACACCGAAACTCACAGAATTTGCAAGGAGAGCATTAATCAGAGAGGCAGCACAGAGACCTAAGGTAACCCTGGAGGAGCTGAAGAGGTCCATAGCAGAGACTGGAGTATCTGTACATAGGACGACAATAAGCCATACGCTCCATAGAGTTGGGCTTTATGGCAGAGTGACCAGAAGAAAGCCATTACTTTCAGCAAAAAACAAAATGGCATGTTTTGAGTTTGCGAAAAGGCATGTGGGAGACTCCCAAAATTTATGAAGGAAGGTGCTCTGGTCTGATGAGACTAAAATTGAACTTTTTGGCCATCAAAGAAAACCTTATGTCTGGCGCAAACCCAACACATCACATCACCCAAAGAACACCATCCCCACAGCGAAACATGGTGGTGGTAGCATCATGCTGTGGGGATGTTTTTCAGCAGTCGAGACTGGGAAACTGGTGAGAGTTGAGGGACAGGTGGATGGTGCTAAATACAGGGATATTCTTGAGCAAAACCTGTACCACTCTGTGTGTGAATTGAGGCGAGGATGGAGGTTCACCTTCCAGCAGGACAATGACCCCAAACACACTGCTAAAGCAACACTTGAGTGGTTTAAGGGGAAACATGTAAATGTGTTGGAATGGCCTAGTCAAAGCCCAGACCTCAATCCAATAGAAAATCTGTGGTCAGACTTAAAGATTGCTGTTCACAAGCGCAAACCATCCAACTTGAGGCTGGGTTCACACTGCTGCGGTGCGGGAACGCAGCGAATTTACTGCGGGTTCCCGCACCGCACCAACTCGCACGGCAGTTCACACTGCCATATGCGAACTGCTGGGGAGTGTCATACAATGTTAATGACACCCCCAGTTCAGCCCGCATATCGCAATGCGAACTGACAATTCGGACACTTTCGGATCGCATAGGTGTGAACACCCATGCGATCCGATTTTGGTCCGAACAAAAAAAAGGGTCCTGTGCGAGTTTGGACCGAATGCGGTGCGATATCAGCCATACTATCTGTATGGCTGATATCGCACAGCACAGACATCGCATGTGATGTGAACAGCAGTGCGCTGCGAATCACATGCGATGTCTGCAACGGCAGCAGTGTGAACCCAGCCTGAAGGAGCTGGAGCAGTTTTGCAAGGAGGAATGGGCAAAAATCCCAGTGGTAAGATGTGGCAAGCTCATAAAGACGTATCCAAAGCGACTTGGAGCTGTGATAGCCGCAAAAGGTGGCTCTACAAAGTATTGACTTTAGGGGGTGAAAAGTTATGCACATTGACTTTTTCTGTTATGTTGTCCTATTTGTTGTTTTCTTCACAATAAAAAAAAAAATCTTCAAAATTAAATGATGTAAATACTCAAACAATCCATGTTAATTCCAGGTTGTGAGGCAACAAAACATGAAAAATGCCAGGGGGGGGGGGGGGGGGGGAATACTTTTGCAAGGCACTGTATATTTACATAGCTCTTTACATATACATTGTACATTCACATCAGTCCCTGCCCTCAAGGAGCTTACAATCTAAGGTCCCTAACTCACATTCATACTTACTAGGGCCAATTTTGTCAGTAGCCGACTTACCTACCAGCATGTCTTTGGAGTGTGGGAGGAAACAAGAGTACCCAGAAGAAACCCATGCAGGCATGTGGAGAACATGCAAACTCCAGGCAGGTAGTGCCATGGTTGGGATTTGAACTGGTGACCCTAGTGCTATTAGATGGAAGTTCTAACCACTACGCCACTGTGTTACTGACCAAAGCATAGGAAAAACAGATTGGAATACATTTTTTATTAAAAGTGAAACAGCTCTGTAATAAATATGGTACTTTATGGTAGATTTGACAGAATTCTTAAACTTGCCAAAAATGTAATTCATTATGGATTGTTAGTAATCTGCTGGAGTCTCCACTCTGAAGATGTCCATAGAAACTAGAGGAAGGTCGCTGCTTGACTGACTTCAGAAATTTTTCACGGCCAGGACATGAACAGTTGTTATATCTGCCAACCATTCTTGTCTAGACCAGTGGACTTGCGTGAGGGAGGCATTCTGCATTCTCCTTTTTGTGCAAACGCATCAGAAAAACATACAATTTGACTAGGCATTTTAACCTGCCCAATGGCTGTTCCTTAAATACACACATAGCTGGCATTGTCTGCATTTGTAGAATGGCTCAATCTAGGGAATCTATTTCTATGGATTTCATAAGACTTCAGCATTTTTACAATTCAGGAAAGTGCCTGGGGTACTTTTTACCATCATGAAAACAGTGGCTGCACAAAACATTTTGGGCTGCTGGACCTCTATCACATCTATTGTATTATAAAACAGGGAGTTTTTGTGGTTTTCTAAGTTGATAGCTCAATGTCAAAGCCTCCAGTCAAAAGAAACAGTTAGCCCAAGTGTCCCTGGCCCCTAATTTAGAGACCCTATCGCCAAACCATTTATTCAATTTAACCATTTTTCTGTGCATTCAACATATTTTATGCATGTTATTAACCTAAGAAAATGCCATTTTGTAGGCATCCAGAAGCCCTAAGACTGCTGCTGGGCACCACCATCTTGGATGTGATGTCAGAAGCCTTAGCCAACTCAGAGCTGTCACTCAGGTGACATTCTATTGGATCTCTTGAACTTTAGAGAGCAACTGCAGCATATTAGCAACTAGAGATGGGCTTGGGATGTTCAGGATCCTAGTCCAAACCCATCTGCTCGATCCCACCAGGAAGCCAATACTGCACACCGCTAATCACAGACAGTGAGACATTTCCTGTCCACAGCTGCACGGAGCAGGAAATGTCTCACTGCCTGTGATTAGCGGTGTGCCGTGTCGGCTTCCCGGGCAGGATCGGGCAGGTGGGTTGGGACTAGGATCCTGAACACGCTGAGCCTATTTTTATTAGCTACCCCCCCCCCCCCTAACTAACCGCTGTTCTAAAAAAAAATGGAATGCCTATTTTACTTGAAGCTATAAAGGTTATATTATGATCCTTCTCTCTTCTTCTGTTTACTTCCTGGGGCCTTTCTTTGGGTGTTCACATCACTCCCTGTGTGATATGGACATGGTAGAGGTGATGCTTCCAGTGGCCAGGCTTCATGGACAGGAGAACTCAGGGGGCAGTGAGGGGACCAGTGCCCAAGAAGATGATTAGCAGGGAAAAATGCCTGTCCCCAGGGTAGGAAATTAGCTTTGCTCAAAGAGGAGTATGTGACTTTGATCCATTAATCTGCAGGGTGGCTTAGGAAGAGGAATCAAAACTCAGAAATAAAATAGATGATGCAAAATGCACTATTTCAATTGCATTTTTTTTCCTGGGCTTTAACCACTGGACCTTTTGAGCCTACATGTCCTATATAGACACTCACCTGGCAGGAGCCGGCAGGACCAAACTGCTGGGAGTTACTGCCTTTCTTTACTTCTGTTCTCCTGGATTCGTCTGTTGTGATCAGAGCATGTGCTCTTGATCCCCATAAACATATCTTCATTCTCCAGAGACAACCCTATTTTTTTATTTATTTTTTATGAGAAACAAAAACATAGACTGGGTACCATGAAGAAATTCCATAGAGCAGAGATAAACAGAAGCAGCTTCTGGAACTCCTTGTCAGGTGGTTCCAGGTGAGTGACAATCTGGGGTCCGTCCGTAATAAGGGACTTTCAGTATCTTTTGCTAAAGACTCAGTATCTTTCTTTGAAACCATTCTTGCATGTTAAGGTATACCTAAAGGTAAAACTTTTTTTTTTTTTTTTTTTTAGTTTAGTTTTGGACAGAGTAGTGATGAATTAGGACACCCATTAGGTTTTTATTGCTACCTCTGCTCCCGTTAGGGAGATTCACCCTCTCTATTTGTTCTGTTTACTTTCACACTCGATGATAAAAGTTAAAAAATCCCACATTTTGGGTTGTTCCCAGAAAAGTAATAGAGGGGAAATCTTCCAAAGGGGTCCCCAAGGAATTCCCTTAATTTAAAGGGATTTTATCTCACTTTCTGTTTTTGCTATGACCGGAAGTGACGATAAATCTCCCCAATGGGACACAGATGGCTTAAAAGTAAATGGACACCGGTTATAAGCCTCCACTACTCTGTCCAAAAATAAAAGCTTTTCCTATAGTTCTACTTTAAAAAGTTCTACTTTAAAGCGGAATTCCACTCAAAAGTGGAACTTCTGCTTATCCATCTCCACCCCCACCTCCGGTGCCACATTTGGCACCTATCAGGGGGGAGAACAGGTATCTGTTTTTGACAGGTACCATTCCCCAATTCCAGGAGACCGGGCCTCCTGGAAGTTCGACCCCCTCCTCCTCCCTCCGCCACCGGACCGATTAGAAAGCGCAGTGCTCTTCGCACATGCGCAGTAGGAATGGCGGCTGCAGCCAATCCGAAGATCGGCTGGGGTGACGACATCGCAGGCTCCCTGGACAGATAAGTGTCCATATATTAAAAGTCAGCAGCTGCAGTATTTGTAATTTTAATCTTTCATGGGGGTCTGGACCTTCTGTTTAAGCTAAACACTGAAAAGGAACATTAAGGACTGGCTCTCACCATGCACCTACATGAATCGCAAAGGAACATGCTGTGCGATTCACATGCGGTTGTATGCGGTGTGATTTCAGCCCATTAATTTTGAATTGCACCACACTGCACCAAAGTAGTGCATGCAAACACACTGTAACCGAATCGCATGGAATTAAAAGTACCAAGCGATCCAGTGTAGGCAAATGCACTGCATTTGCGACCTGCGTTTGGGGGTTTGTCAACTTTCTATTGACACCCACTGCAGATCGCAAATGGAGCGTGTTTTGCATGCAGTCTGAATCACACAGCACATTCCTTATATGTGTGGTCATGGTTTGACCTGGCCCTTAAAGTGATTGTAAAACTTTTTTTTTTTTTTTATTATTATGAAAATAACAAACATGTTATACGTGCCTGCTCTGTGTAATGGTTTTGCACGGAGCAGCCTCGTTCCTCCTCTTCTCCTGTTCCCCGCTAGCGCTCCTGGCTCTCTACCCCAAAGCTGACACTCCTACACCAAAAGTTTTTCAATGTAGCTTCAGCAGATTCTGAAACCTTTTGCACCCATTAGGGTTTTTTTAAAGAACCTGTGACTTATGCCGCGTACACACGGTCGGACTTTTCGTCTACAAAAGTCCGACAGCCTGTCCGACAGACTTTCGACGGACTTGCGGCGGACTTTCGACGGACTTGCGGCGGACTTTCTAACGAACAGACTTGCCTACACACGATCACACAAAAGTCCGTCGAATTCTTACGTGATGACGTACACCGGACTAAAATAAGGAAGTTGATAGCCAGTAGCCAATAGCTGCCCTAGCGTGGGTTTTTGTCCGTCGGACTAGCATACAGACGAGCGGATTTTTCGACCGTACTCGAGTCCGTCGGAAAGATTTGAAGCATGTTTCAAATCTAAAGTACGTCGGATTTGAGGCAAAAAAAGTCAGTTGAAAGTCCGGAGAAGCCCACACACGATCGGATTACCAGCCAGCTTTAGTCCGTCAGCGTCCGTTGGACTTTTGTAGACGAAAAGTCCGACCGTGTGTACGCGGCATTAGAGAACCCACCTATCCCACAAAGACAGATATACCCTGCCTGGTACATACAGTATAGAATGAGTCAAACATTCCAGTCGTCTATTACCTACCTATAGGACATGAAATAAGCTTTAATAAGCACTCGTGATTTAAAGGGGAATGGAACAGACCTTTATATTTACAGTGAATAAACAAGCATTTTAATGTACATTGGAGAATAAACAAGCACAACACAAGCAAAGAGAACCTGGGGTTTGGATATTTGGTATTACAAGTTTAGGCAGGTCTCAGATCCTCCTTCAGACATCTGCCTATGTATAGACAACCATTGACTGAATGTGGCCTGATTTTTTTTTTTTTTTTTGCTCTTGCAAAGATGAGAAGAAAATTGGAAATCTGATTTGCATTTGAAGTATTGCCTTTCAGTTTTATGAGACATAATTTGGAAAATAGTGTACTACCAGTTAGCACAGGTGTATCAGCTGTATTTACATAGCATGATTAATGTACTGTTCACTTCAACAAACATCACAGAGACATTTTAAAACTTGTGCAGGATAAAACAAGTTGGCCAAAAGATTGCTGGATCTGGGAGATGAACATATCTCTGATTTACGTGGGTTAAAGAATGCATTGCAATATCTGCTAGACACATGAACAAAAATAACTGAGGTGTAAATAATGCTGTACGAGAAGCAGTGCCTCAAACACCGCATTCAATTTCATAAACAACTCCTACGTAACTTCTCTGCTACCAAAACAGCATGCAACTTTTAGATGGAAAACTCCATATTAATTATACAACCATGCTAACGTTTTGTCTTATAAATTGTCACAGTTGAACAGTACTACCCATGAAAAATAGAAAATTTGTTGTTTTTAGAGATAAAATTATTTGTTTTGGCTTTTACCTATGTATGTATCACTTAAATAGGATGCTGATTAGAGGCCAATAGGGTAATTGATAAATTAATGCAGCCCTTTGCCAGTGCTGCAACAGTTTAAATTTTTTTTAAACTTATTATTGTAGGTGTTTAACACGTTTTACAGACTATTCAGCCACATCAGTCCTTGCCCTCTCACATGCGCACACACAGGGGTTTATTTACTAAAGCTGGAGAGTGCAAAATCAGGCTCACTTCTGTGTAGAAACCAATCAGCTTCTATCCTCAGCTTGTTCAATTAAGCTTTGGCAATAGAACCTGGAAGCTGATTGGTTTCTATGCAGAAGTGAGCCTAGTTTTGCACTCTACAGCTTTAGTAAATAAATAGGGCCAATTTAGACAAGAGTGAAATAACTTATAAGCATGCCTTCAGCTGGTGGGAGGTAATCGGAGTAACCCAGGGAGACCCATGGAAGCACCAAGAGAACATGTAAACACTAGGCACATGGGCTTAAAGCTGTCATTTTTCTCAGCACTCTATAGAGAGGGTTAAACCATTCTACTGTCTGTCAGAAGGACATAGATGTATTTAAAGTATATGTGAACACACTAGAATCAAAGCATGTAGTAATACAGGCAGTATTCATTGTTTATCATAATTACAGAATGTATGATGTTTAGTAAAAATAACCACCAAATTTATATAGAGGTACTGGTGTGGCTGGTGCATTTAAGGTACTTTGTGCCTTACTCTTGCACTTTGCAATTGCCTGTTAAATAAGTCTACATTTTCTTTTCCAATAATGTTTATTATTTTCCCAAAAAAAGGGGGTATACAAAACATAGTAAGGTTGACACATGGATACAATTGTCTCTTAAATAGAAAAAGAAAAAAAAAGGAATACATTAGGCTACTTTCACACTAAAAATAACGCCTGTATAGCGCCTGTAAAGAGCCTCTCCTGTGTCTTCAGTGTAAAAGCCCAAGGGCTTTCACACTGGAGCGGTGCGCTTGCAGAACGGTCAAAAAAGTCCTGCAAGCTGCATCTTTGCAGCGCTATAGGACCGGTGTATTCACCGCTCCTAAAGCACCCCTTTCCATTGAAAAGAATGGGGCAGCGCCGCAAACCCGCCGGCAAAGTGGCGCTTTGCGGGCGGTTTTAACCTTTTTTCGGCAGGGGTTAAAATCGCCCCGCTAGCGGCCAAATAGCGCCACTAAAACGGCAGTAAAGCGGCACTAAATATAGCGCCGCTTTACCACCGACGCCCGCCCGCCTCAGTCTGAAACTAGCCTTATATAAAGAGGGTGGAAGAGCAAATTTCCCAATTTAGGTTACAGACAATAACATAGAAATCAACCTATGTGACTTCAAATATTAGAACCAATGAATACACAATATGCAGGTAAACAAAGTTACTGCAAGTGAGTGGGACCTTTGTATGAACTGTTATTTCCAATCCAATGTGTCAATGTGAGACAGAGCAAACGTGCCCGAGTTGGGCAAACGGGAAGAGTCTTCAGAAGATGGGGGAAAAAGAAAGGCGATAAAGGGGGTAAAGCCAAGAAACCATCTGTTCGCTAATAAAGGTTAGACTTCATGTACACTAGCAGCTTCTAAATCTGAGTTTTGGAGCCTTTGGCATTTTTTTGCCAAAGCTCCTAAGCTCCACTTCATAAAAGCCTATGTGTCCATGTACACATAGGCTTTTAGCAAAGTTTAGGAGCTGCTGCGATTAGGTGAGCTTCAACCTCCATTTTCTGAACATGGAAGAATCGCGTTCAGGATAGGAACGTTTTGATCGCTGTCTGCAGGAAAACGTGGCAAAACCAAGCCATGATTTTGCCAAGTTTTGTGTTTTCCCACGGACGCAGTAAATTTAGGCAGGGTGTACAATAAGCCTAACAATAATGCTAGACATTTTCCCAAAGATCCATGGATCCCAAATCTTTTCAAACAACTTCACTTTGTCATTAAATTGAGTAATGCTTAAAAAAAAAAAAAAAAAAGTTAGCAGCTACAAATTACTGCAGCTGCTGACTTTTAATAATTGGACACTTACCTGTCTCAGGGTCCAGCGATGCGGGGGAACGAAGCCCCGCTCGTCTTCCCATCCTCTCTGCGGTGCCGGCATAGTCACTGTGGGCGCCCGGCTATAGCTTCACTGCACATGCGTGAGCCGTGACTGACCAGGCAATCATCTGGGACCTGTGACGTGTCCCAGATGATTTCCGAGAGGGAGGGGGAGAGGTGATCTCCCTTCTGGTGCTGAGGTGCGCCAAGAGGAATTGAGAGCTGGAACCCTCTAAAAAGAGGGTATACGCTCCCCCCCCAAAAAATGACATGCCAAATGTGGCATGTCAGGGGGTCACCTTCCCTTAAAGCGGAAGTTCCATTTTTGGGTGGAACTCCGCTTTAAGAAGTGCCGAAAGTCTTTCATTTATCATGATCCATGATAGCTTAGCTTTGACCATATTGAGTGGGATAATAGCTGACTTTCAGGATCGTGCAATGGTAATTCATGCCGCTATGAATATAAAGGAAATCAACCTCTTTACACATCCATGAGCCTCTTGCACAGGATAGACCCAGTAGAGCATATGTCTTATGCATCCACTGCTATTTCATATTGGGCTTTGAGCATGCAAAACATATATACATTGAACAGTATGCACTTTAGCCATAGTTGGCACTAAACATTAAAATATTGCTCCCTACCAGTGGTACTCCTGGCAGATAAAAACCAGTTTGGTTTTGCTTTATTCTTACATTACTTATTTTTTATTTAGTTTTTTTTTTTTATGATTTAACATTACAGATTTGGTACGGGAACTTCTGAAGATCTGACAAGTACAGTACTATAGCATCTTTAAAACGATTGTGTTTTAACATCTGCTTTGAACAATTTTGCACTGCATTTTCCCTGAAGACTTTATCAATGTGTTTTACATTTGTATGAAAATTCCAAATGAGTAGTTTCTCAAATTACCCAGCAACACATATCATATTTTATATTGTCTTTTCAATACCTTTTCTAAATTATACTAGTTAGACACCTAAAATGTGAACTTAAAGCTGCTGCTTTGGTAATTGCTTCTGAATCTGCCTTAAAATTGCAAATCTAAAAATAGCAGTATAGTGCATAGAGATTATTTATTTATTTTTTTCTTTAAAGTGGTACTAAATCCAAGATGTTTTTTCCCCATGATGCATTAAGGTTCAAAATGCCTCAGTACCTATTTGTGCCCCTGTTATCCCCAAATGGGTTCAGGTTTACCACTGCTGGGTCCTCCGTGATCTACACTGCTTCCCTAATCCTCCTTGTTGCAGAGGAGGGTTCTGAGAGCAGCAGATCAGTAGTTGCTGACACTGCAGATTTTTCCATCCACTGTTTAGTGTGGATGTGGGAATTCATAGATTCTCTTGTTCAGCCCGCGGGGCTAGATGAGAGACATCTTGTAGTGTATGGCTAGCTTGGTAAAGTATGGTGGGGACATCCTGGGGATGCCATATTTCATGCAACAGGCTACCGACAAATTTACCTTGGGCTTTGTGAAGACTTCTGGGAGTGTCAATGAACCTCCTATTCTAGCCATACAATTTTATTTAATTTCATCAACCTTTTTTTAAAAGTTATTGAATGGAAGGCAACCCACCTCCAACAATTTATATGCATATGTCAGAAATGGTGGCATGTTGGTAGCTCTTGCTTTCACAGAGTATAAGAAAGAATGGTAATCTAAAATCTGCTACTTGTAGTGAGGAAGGATGTTCCCTGCATTCAAAAAGCAGTTACAAATCCCTTGTAAAAGGAACCTGTTAAGATGTAATGCAGCCATGGAAGCTTTCATATTTCTATCCTGGCAGGTTTCTTTTGAACGTGTATGGTGTGTCAGAGGCCATGCTCTTCCTCCCTCATTATAAATGTTCAAATCTGACATTAAATCCTGCATTACACTGGTTCTTTTACTGTCAAGTGGGCACGTGGTTAGAATCAGAAAGGGAAAGAGAGGAACTGTGATCACATCTTTTCTAGACTGCCAAGAAAAATTTCTGCCTAAAATCTGCTTAGGTAAACTCCACCCCTGGGTGCAAATTTCTTATTTTTCCAAAGGTATTTAAACTGAATGTATCAGAATGCTAATAAACGCATGGTGTGCATTATATCATTTGTAAAAATCCTTCAGAGCCTTTCACACTCACAGCGTGGCCGCTGGCCGTGTGGTCACTAGCGGGGCCCTTTTAACCCCCGCTAGCGGCCGAAGAAAGGATTAAATGCGCCTGAAAAGCACCAGGGCAGTGGAGGAGCAGTGTATACACCACTCCTAAACCGCTCCAAAGATGCTGCTTGAAGGACTTTTTCTAACGTCCTGCAAGCGCACCGATCCAGTGTGAAAGCACTCGGGTTCTCACACTGGGACTGGTGGGGAGGCATTTTTCAGGCTCTTTACAGGCCCTATTTTTAGCCCTTTAGCGCCTGAAAAACACCTCCAGTGGGAAAGAGGTCTTAATGCATTTTATATTTCTTTCAAAATCTCCTATAAATGCATACAACTGCATGTATGTCATTGTCCATGTGAATGAGGCCTTTAACTGTGAAACTTAAAGTAAAGTGGAAATTTTGGTAAATGGGTACTCATATTGGCTTTCTGATTCACGCAGAATTAATGGTTAAAGATATACTGTAAACATAAAAGTAAAAAAAAAATAAAATAGGGAAGTAAAGAGAATTTTTATTGTACTATATTGCTACCATACAGGGCTCAAATTTCAGCAGTTTTCCGCTAAATCTTCCTGAAATTCGAGATTACCTTGTTGATACCACCCATTTTAACAAATTTTATTTTAACATTGGGCCTCATTCAGTTCCCTCTTCTCCTAATTTTTTTTTTTTTTGACTATGCTAATTTTGATTGATTTTAACTGTGGTGTCACGCTTCCCAGAGCCTCTCCCATCCTCTGGAATTCCCTGCCCCGGTATATCCGATCAGCCCCTAACCTGTCCACCTTCAGGACATCCCTGAAAACTCACTTATTCAGGGAAGCCTATCCCACACCCACCTAACAACCCCATCAAATCATTCCCTGCATCTATTACCTTTTGTACCACCACCCCTCCCTTTAGAATGTAAGCTCTACGAGCAGGGCCCTCCTGTCCATTCTGTATTGAACTGTACTGTAATTGTGTTGTCCCCCCTCTACATTGTAAAGCGCTGCGTAAACTGTTGGCTCTAAATAAATTGTGTATAATAATAATAATGTTTATACCAAATAATGTAGCCAAGAGGAATACAACATGGTTATTTTCACAGTATTATTCTTTTAAAAATCATAGCCTTATTGACAAAATATATTTTCAGTTTTTGGTAAGGTTTTTGTAAGTGTTTGGATAAATCTTAGAAACCTGTAATGGAAACCTTCAGTTCTGAGATAGGAGAGTCTTTGCTGACCCTTCAAGCAGAAAGGTTCAGGTGTTTGATGTATCACCCTATAATACGTAGATGTGAACCAGGTCTTAATATTGTCAGTAGGGTTCTAGCCTGGTCATCTCCACAATAGTTTTCTTGCTTTACTATCAACATAAGATACACCTTATGATGACATTAATACTTCAGTATGTATGAACTCTAACAATACTGACATAATAAATCTTCTGTTCTTGGCTGGCTCTTTAGAAATATTTGGATTAGAAGTGATAAATTTTAGAGAGTTGACATAAAAAACCTTGACTGTTGTCTTACCAGGTGAGACGAAGAACTGTGTACTTCCCGACCCATTAAGCAGAAAGCATGTGCTTGTGTTTTAAAAAAAAGAAATAATAATCTTGGTATAGAAAGCATCGCACATTGGTGGTAAAAAAAATTATTCTGTACAGGACACTTGGGAGCCTTGGTATAGACCAGGGGTCTCCAAACTGTGGCCCGGGGGCCAGATGTGGCCATTTGCTTCCATTATCTGGCCCTTGGGGCACTATTCGTCCCACTGATGTAAGACACTATTCTGCCTTCTGACACCAAAAATGGGACATAATTCATGCCACTGGCACCAACATTGGGGCACTAGTTCTCCCCTTAGTGTCAAAGATGGGGCACTGTTCACTCCAACTAATGCCTGGAAAGTTTTCTATTCCGACTGGCTATAGTCCGGCCCACCACTAAATTCTGAAGGACAGTAGACTGGCCCCCTATAGAGTCTGGACCAGGGATCTTCAAACTATGGCTTTCCAGTTGTTGCAGAACTACACATCCAATGAGGCATTGTAAAACTCTGACATTCAGACATGACTAGGCATGATGGGAATTGTAGTTCCTGAACAACTGGAGGGCCATAGTTTGAAGACGCCTGGTCTAGACTGTCTTCCTGGTTTTATTGTCATCGGTGTCTTCTGTGTCATTGTTATTATGCGGGAGAGAGAGTTTGAGACTGATGGCCTCCTGTATACAAATGGTAAAAAAGGACATTGTATAACCCATAGAAAGCAGGATGGTAAAAATAACCAAATCAGTGTATATAATTTACTTT
This sequence comes from Lithobates clamitans, assembly GCA_037952925.1. NCBI lineage: Eukaryota > Metazoa > Chordata > Amphibia > Anura > Ranidae > Lithobates > Lithobates clamitans. Next base: position 11,188,913 of record JBBGZY010000081.1, read on the forward strand.
GTGTGAACGTTTCATACAGTTTACAAACTTTGGTATGTATATTTGAAAATTGATCAGTCCTGATGTGCTGACTGCTTTCTTGGAAATGCAGAAAAAAAATGAACTTTTCTCCTTTTTTTTTTTTTTTACATAAAGTTGGCAATTTAATAAGATATTTCTCACATCCAGATTTGGCACACTTTAGAATTACACCCCAAAACAAATTCTGGTACTCCTCCTGAGTATGTGTGAAACTTTTTCACTGTCTGAGCTGATTATGTTCTGGACATTGGGGGTTATTTACTAAAGGCAACTCCACTTTGTACTACAAGTACACTTGCAGTGCACTTGGAAGTGCAGTCGCTGTAGATCCGAGGGGGACATGCAAGGAAAATAAAAAACAGCATTTTAGCTTGCACATGATTGGATGATAAAATCAGCAGAGCTTCAACTCATTTCAGATCTTCCTTTCAGATCTACAGCGACTGCACTTATAGTGCAAAGTGGATTTGCCTTTAGTAAATCAACCCCATTGTATCTTGTCAGAACCAATGTACAGTAATGATCACCTCTAACCTCTATACAAGTGATCAGGGAAAATAGTGTAGTGTAGCGTCATGTATAGCAGTCTCGTTTCCAATAGGCCAAGCAAGCCTAGCCTATTGGTGCATGACTGCTCCCAAGTATGCCATGTTCACTGGCCTGGTGTTTCACAGGAGCGTAGTTAGCAGGGTGTGCACATGGGTCAGTTCAGGCCACAGGCAGAGGCATGGTCAGCAAACAGGCAAAGAATCCGTCCAGGCAGCAGGCATGAAACATGATCAATAAACAGGCCAGGGTTAGTACAGGCAGAGGCAACACCTCACTGGTGTGGCGGTGATCAGGGACACTAACTGGTTTGGTGGTAATTAGGGACAACATGACTGGTGTGGCAGTGATCAGGGACACTGTAACTGGTGTGGTGTTTACTGGGGACAATATGACTGGTGTGGCAGCTACTAGGGACACTGCTAGTTGGTGGCAGCAGCCACTAACTGACTGGCAGCACTGGTCTGGTGACATTGTACTGCTGTAGCAGTGAGCAGACATAATGGCTGGCGGCACTGATGTACAGTGATATCAGAGCAGTCAGCCATTGTATGTGATCAGTGCCACAGCGGTACAATGTTACCATATTGAAACTGCACTTGCACTGGTGACAGCAAAAAAAAACCCATCACCATAGTTACTGCACTACTCTGGGAGGGTGAGCAGGAATATTATTATTTTTTTACACTTTGCTTATTACAGTGATGATCACTGTATATGCAATCCGTAACACTGCCATTCACGATGCCTTGTTTACTACTGCGATTATTTCCATACCATACTATCGCTGTGACCAATCACAGGGATCACACAGTGGTAAGCAAGGCATCATGAATGGCAGCCTTGTTTACTACTCTTAACTGTGATCACTGTGATTGGTCACAGCGATCACATGGTACCAGGGCCACTCGCAGTGGCCCAGGCTGGCTTCTGGGAGAATGTATGGGTATGTCCTCTCGGAGGTAGAGAGCATCCACCCAGCCGTTTATCTAAATTGGCCTGGGTGGAAAGTGGTTAAAGTGATTGTAAGGGTAATTTTTTTTTTAAATAACAAACATATCATACTTGCCTCCAATGTGCAGCTCGTTTTGCACAGTGTGGCCCTGAACCTACTCTTCTGGGGTCCCTCGGCAGCTCTCGTGGCTCCTCCCCGCATCAGATAACCCCCTAGGAGAAGCGCTCTCCCAGGGGATTACCTTGCGGGCGCGCTCCCGAGTCCAGCATTCGGCGTCCATAGAGGCCGAATGCAGGACTCGGCCCAGCCCACCCGGCTCCCGCGTCATTGGATTTGATTGACAGCAGCCGGAGCCAATGGCTGCTATCAATCTATCCAATCAAGAGCCAGGAGCCCATCGACTGAATGAAGGGGTTCAGGTAAGTAAAACGGGGGGGCTGGGGGGCCGGTGACTGCCAGGTGTTTTTTCACCTTAATGCACTTTGAAAAGTCCTGCATGCTGCATCTTCGGTGTCGTTTTTCAAAAGCGCACCAAAAAGGCACCTTCCACAAGTCAGTGGGAATGCATCAAAAGCGCATCAGCGTTAAAGGGCCCTTAACTACTTGCCGACCAGCCGCCGTCGTTATACGGTGGCAGGTTGGCTCCCCTGCATGAATCGCCGTAGCTGTACGGTGGCCGCTTTAAGGGTTATAGGGGCATGCGTGCGCAGGCTGCGTGACGTCAGAGCTGATGCGTGTGGCCGGGATGTCCGCCGGCGACCCACGATCGCTCCTGAGAGAGACAGAACGGGGATGTAAACAGACAGATCCTCGTTCTGTCAGGGAAGTAGAGGGGGATTTGCTGTTCCTATTGATCAGTAGAGCGATCTCTGTATTCCCTGTCAGTACACTCTCCCCACAGTTATAAACACCTCCCTAGAGAACACTTAAAGTGGGGTTCCACTCAAATTTTTAACTTAATCTTACCCACTTCAATTAATTGCATAGATGTTCAAATGCCGCACGATAATTTTTTTTATCACTGTAATTACCTTTATATTGTACTTTAATGTGGCACTTCCTGTCTCTCCTCCCATGGGAGTAGGCGTGTTTATTGCCTTTCCCTGGCGCCGCACTGTCTCCTGGGAGCTTAGTGTCAGGCTTCCCAAGATTCAGTGCGGAAATAATGATCATGCGTATAAACAAGCTGTGAATGAACAGCATTCACCGCATCCAGAAAATCAATGCTTGTGGGCTTCACATGCCCACAAGTAAGATGAAAACAGCCAGCATCACATTTTTTAAGTTATTCTTCAGTACGAAAACAGACAGAGGCGGAAATATTACACCCAAACTGTGAGTATCATTTTGGGGTTAGCAAAGTGTCTCAATGACCTAAAAAAAAAAAAAAAAGATTGGTCGCCGGACTCCTGCTTTAAACCCCTTGATTGCCCCTTAGTGTTAATCCCTTCCCTGCCAGTGACATTTATACAGTAATCAGTGGCTATTTTTAGCTCTGAGCGCTGTATAAATGTCAATGGTCCCAATGGTCAATGTCAAAAGTGTCAGAAGTGTCCAATCTGTCTGCCGCAATATCGCAGTCCCACTAAAAATCGCCGATCACCGCCATTACTAGTAAAAATAAATAAAAATGCCACAAATCTAATCCCTATTTTGTAGACGCTATAACTTTTGCGCAAATTATTAAAATACGCTTATTGCGATTTAAAAAAAGAAAAAAAAAATTTCTAGAAGAATACATATTGGTCTAAACTGATGAAGATTTTTTTTTCTTTAGGTATTTTATTAAAGCAAAAATTAAAAATACTTTTCAAAATTGTCGGTCTTTTTTTGTTTATAGTGAAAAAAATAAAAACCGCAGAGGTGATCAAATACCACCAAAGAAAAGCTCTATATGTGGGGAAAAAAGGACGTGAATTTTGCTTGGGTACATCGTAGCCCGCAATTGTCGGTTAAAGCGACGCAGTGCCGTATCGCAAAAAATAGCCTGGTAATTAAGGGGGCAAATCTTCTGGTTCTTAAGTGGTTAAGCTGCACAAAAGCGCATCAAAAAGTTCATCGGTGTGAAAGGGCCCATAGGCATCAACTGTGTAAGCAAGCACAGCGGTGTTCAGAATTTTAATGAATTTAAACACACCGTACATTGTGGTGCTCTGCAGTGCAGGTGCGTTGCCCTCTACTGTAACAGTGAGTTTGGCTGTCATTGAAAGCAATGACACTGCAACCTATACAGTGGTGCACAGATTACCATACGTTGCAATTGATAAGTGTTAACTGGTTGTTAATGCAACACAAATATATGAAAATGAAACTCTGGACATATCCGAAGCTGCACTTGGGGCCCCCTGTATTCATTAGGTTGACCACCAAACTGTCAGATGAGGACAGCTTAATTTATCACAGCTGGCTATGGAAATAATGATAGGTTTATAAGTGAAGTTAATATTTTCTTTTTCTGATTTATTTTTCTTGCATCCTTTAAAATCCATCAATCATAGACGTAGAAGACTTCTATAACCTGGAGGCAAATAAACTGATTTTGAAAGAGAGGATGATAATTATCCTTTATTTGTGACCTTTTCTAAAGCAGCAAGCCCTTTGTTTTTTCCTTTGATGTTTGATGTCTGTGAACAGGCAGCCTATTAGTAGCAATGTCTGTATTTGCTTCATTTATCTCTATCTTTTGACTAATTGTGTTTTCAGCTACAAAACACCATGAGACTGGCGGTTTGTACTTTTTTTTTCTTTAGTAGCTGGGCATTATGTTTTGAAATATAACTTTTTTTTTTCTTTAACATATCCTCTTTTAAAAATGTAGTGAACTCAAGCTTGACGTATTGGAGGTCACCAAGATCAAAACCCTTGCTCCTTTTTGCAGTCTTTTGAAATGTTGCATGTTTAAATGTATGGAATTAATTTGCTAGATACTAACCAAGTATTTTCGATGTAAGTGGTCTCCAAACTTGATAACTTCTATTTATACAGCTAAGGTGACTTGATCGTAATTATAGACTACAGTCTGCAGTATGAAGAAGGAAGTGATATGAAATCTTTTTCTCTGACACATTTCCTTGTTTTCAGCCCCTAGATCTCCAAAAAAGATAAAATGCAAACTGACGTTTTTAAATTCATTAAAATCCATGCCTAAAGCTGGCCATACACAGAGTGGATTTTGGCTGGTTCCAGATGAATTTGCTGAAATTTACTTAGTGGGTGGCCTTGTCGCCATCCCCCTCTTCCCCAATTGACATCCTCCGATTGAAAAATTGAAAGACTTGGGCAGAAAATTGTTAGATGAATAGCGGCAGCATTCAGTTAGATGCCACTGGTGCCGGCCGTCGGATAGCCCGCACTGCTAATTCGTCCATTCACGCTGTATATTATGGATGGAGAAATCTGTTAGACTTTTCTCTTGCAGGCTAAATGAAGAAAATCTATTAGTGAATGGTCAGTTTTACACTAGTGTTAGTGCTCTGAGGAGTGATCCATGGTAGATTACTTTTCTGAGGGCGTTTGACAGGCGGCTTTAAACCCGCACTGCAACTGTGTGCACTTTACGACGGGCACAGTTCTTGGCATTTGTACATCATTGTTCTGTCTTTGCAACTTAAGGGGGAGTGGCTGGAGGGGGGGGGGGTAAAAACTTGCCTCAACTGTGTTTATGATTACCTCAACCGCTAATGAGCCCTTAAGGTGTCAAAACATCAATGAAACGGGGATATCCAAAACAGCCTTTTTGTAGTAAGGGTGAGCCACATCCCAAATGTAAATAGAACTGGAAAAACCCCCTAGGGGTGGGATTTTAAAGGCACTACCAAAACAATAATATAAAAGGTATATAAAGTTTATTAATCATAAGAAATATATATAGTACAAAGAAGAAATATACAAAACAAGGGATGCATACAAATGGTACAAACATGCGACATAGGATACACAATCCAGAAACCCTACGTTTCGGAGATGGACTGTAGTCTCCTTCATCAGGGTTTTTTTTTCCGGGAGGCACAGTGTCTATAAGATGTTAAATGTACAATAATCAATGAGGTTGTCCAGAAGCATACAGTTACATGATAATCAAATAGTTCCTATATAATACTTACATCACAGTGATTGAACAAGTACAACAAATGCATCCACAATTTTAAAAGAATGTGAGGAAGGACCGGAGCAGGGGGTCCCCAGCAAGCTGAATCCACCGAGAGGCAATTGTTATGATCAAAAAAAGGTATGAAAAAGGAAAAGGAGGGGGAAAGAAAACTCTCCCCCTCCAAACACCCAGCAGCCCCGCCGGATCTGTGGAACCAGATCAGCAACAGGCTGACACATATGCTGAAGCCCAAAAAAAGTCAAAACATCTTTCTTAAAATAAACATATTATACTCTCCTGCTCTGTGCAGTGGTATTGCACAGAGCAGCCCTGATCCTCCTCTTCTCCAGACCCCCGGTGGTGATCCATAATGGGGTACTTTGAGGCAGTAGTGGGCTTAAGCACTATGTGGCCATAAAGTGTGACCAAATCCCCATATTTTTTGCTTATTTGCTGAATATTTTTAGGTGTTTTAAATAGCCTTGCAGAATTTTAAATGTCATTTTAGCATGTGTGAGCTGTAATCTTTTCTTCTCTTCCTGGTGGTGATCCGGCGACTCCTTCTTTGCGTGCCCCCATAGCAAGCCGTTTGCTATGGAGGCACAAAGCGTCTGTGCGCTCCCAAGCTGTGTGTCTATGGAGCTGTACTCCATAGACTTGCACTGCAGGACTTAGCCCGGCCCACCCCTTCCTCCTCGCTCCATTCGATTGACAGCAGCAGGATAGCTTCTCCTGCAGCTCAAGTGCTGTGCGAAGAGGAAGAGCGGGCAGAGATGCAACTGTGCACAGCGCTGAATCTATTCTCCCCTCTCTTCCCCTTCACAGAGGGAAGGGGCAGAGAAATAGATAATGTTTTTTTACCTTAATGCAGACCTTCAGTCATTTTTATACCTTTCCATCTATTAAATCTTCTGCCCTTGTTGTTTTAACTTTAAATAGTAAAACATTTATTTTCTGCCAGTAAATACCTTATACAACCCACTTCATGAGTTTTGTCTGGTCATTAGCCTAGGCTTATGACATCATGCACAGCTCTCTTTCACACTCATGAGAGTTTGCCAGGAAGGGAGAGGGGGTGAGTCATAGGAGGGCCAACGAGAGCTGCAGAGCTGGAGGTGTGCTTCTGTGTGTCTGTGTAAATCCAGGAAGTAAACAGGCAGGAGAAGCTTCAGCTGCCCACAGTTAAAATGGTTGCAGCCAGATTATGTGGAGGGAGATTTCTGCAGCATATTTGGCAAGTACAGAATCACAGTATATATAAAATAATATGCAAAGTGGTTGGAGGGAAGCTTCAGAATGGCAAAGATGTTTTTATTACAATATATGTGAGCAGACTGTAGTTCCTCTTTTAATGCAAGGAATGCATTAAGGTAAAACAACGTTTTTAGCTTTAGTATCACTTTAATGTTTAAAATGGAGAGAGATTAGAACACCTGTCAGGTTTTTATTGTCTGCCCCCTTTAGTGGGGATTCATCTCTTATCCAGTTTTCTAATAGTGGAAGAAAATTCAAAATTTTAGGCTGACACAGAACTGGAAAAGAGGGGACATCTTCTAATGGGAACGCTAGTTCTGGTGACTATTGGGGAAACCTTCACTTTGGAGGAAAAATGGCTGCTAGTCCCTCCCCTCTGTCAGGCTTCCATCTGGTAAGTGGGCTCTGAATCTGAATCTGGTCTATGAGAATATATTTAAGCAGCTAGCGCATCTTTGGGCAATGGCTGGCACTGTAGGTAAGCTGGGCTTCAGGGAGACGGATAAAACCTTTTAGTGTTCGCAGTGCCTTCGAGAATAGAGCCATTGCACATTGATAGAGAGTAGAGGACAAGTGTGTCGTCCGTTATCCATATCTTTGCTAATGTTCAAGTGTGGATAACTACAGTCCAGTTATAGGAGCCTGGAAAATATGGTGGGTTTTTCATAGTGGACTGTCCCTATACACTCTATCTCTCACTCATTCTGGTATTTATAGAAAACTATACAGCACTATTTTGGATGTTGTCAAATAAAATGGATATTTTAGCCCCAGTGGTTACTGGTGCGTGGGTAGGTGCACCCCCGTTCTTAGTGCTGAATAGTCATTGCCACCTTAAGCCCCGGTTCACATTGAGGCAGTGCGATTTGCAGCGCGACTGCCTCAGGCGACCTGGACACGGCAGGGGCGGCGACTTGCAAAATGACTTCTATATAGAAGTCTATGCAAGTCGCCCCCAAAGTAGTACAGGAACCTTTTTCTAAGTCGTCCTAGTGTGAACCGACCCTTAGGCATTTTTTTTTTTTAATATAGGACCGCTAAGTTTTCTTTGAAATTTCAGACTGTTGGAAGAAAATGAACACTCTTTGCTTTGGCTGGTAAATCTGTGACATTATTGAGATCATGTTTTTTAGTATCCCCCCCCCCCTATTTCTGACTACTTGTTTGTTGGAAGTCACTGTCCTGACATAAAAGCTGAGAAAGACGAACTTCTAACCTTTTGCAGATATTGACGTAACAAAACTAGTTGAGGCAGTTGAGGCTTCCACCTACTCCTTAAATGTTTGTTTTGAATACTGTCATACTGAAACCAGTATAAGCAAAAATACTGTACAAGGTAACCACTTATTGACATGCATCACTTTTGCATTCTGACTTCAGTCTGAAAAAGCTTAGTGTGCCTGCAATTTCTAACTTCTCTTTAATACGAGCTTTTGCTTTCTGCTGTAGGTCATCTCTGGAGAGAAGACCCCTGAGACAAGCCAGTACTGGTGTTTTGACCACCCAACCATACATACTGCATGTCCAAATGTTCCCTGCGATCTTTGGCCACTTTAAAGAGAGCCAGTCACAAGTGGTCTTTTGATACCTGAGCTCTACCTGAGCTTATACATGTCACATTCAGGAGATTGAAAATTGTGAGAGGTTAGCTAATTGAGGCTAGATGCACACTTTGCATTTAACGTGACGGGTTTTTTTACATGTTCTGTAGTATGCGTTTTAGTGCGTTGGTGCTTTTCCATTCATTCTTTTTTCACATATTTGCCTGTTGATTTTATGGATGTGTAGTTTTTTTTCCCTAATTGATCATTATAATTGCTGCTGGTCAAATACTATACTGTGTTTAAATCATTTTTATTTTTTTTTGCCATAAAGATGTAAACTCCAGCCTTTGGAAAAACATGGGCCAAAAACCTGGACGGGATAAAGTTAACCTGTAGGCTTCAGAAGGATGCTAAAGCAGCTGTAGACGAAGACAGGCACCTCTATGCTTATGTCATTTGCAGAGTGCCCTAGGTGGCTCTGTCTGTACACTGAGCATACAGAACTGTCATGGTTGTGCTGTAACCCATCCTCCTGATCCATACCTATCTATTTCTGCTGTCTAGTTTGATGGGTGGCAAAGAGAGAGGCCCCTTTCCATGAGGGCTTTGGATGCCCTTTGTATAGACAGAACAACCTGGCTTATATGCTAAAGTGTTCTGCTAATGAAAGCGTGTGAAGGGCCTGGTTATGCTGCATTCGGCCCTGTATTCTTCTGAACTTCAAAGTTTTGCCTTGATGTGTTTGACTTTTTTATTTTGAAGGATTGTGATGTAGCATATTTCTTAAGCCTTTTTATAGTGCTAATTAGTACAGAGAAGCTATTTATTTATTTATTTATTTTTTCAGAAAAAAATAGAAAGTGATATTTGACGTGGCGAAATACAAAATGCACCTGTAGAGTTCTTTGTGTAAAGGAAGAACACAAATGCCAGCTCTAAAGCTTGAAAAGCTTTTTGATCTTCTGTACCTATTAGATGGAGGTAGTACACATAAAAAGTACAACATAGGAAAAGGGTTTAAAAAAATGATCTAATTGCCTAAAAATAATCTGTGTGTCCGCAATGCCTACCTAAAAAGATTGCTACAATTTGAGGCATCGTATGGACCCTGCTGCTCTAAGAGTTAAGTGTGTGTTTGTACCTTATTAGAAACACTAAGGAGCATCTGCAAGTGATTTTAACAGACTGGTGTACACACGTGCTCAGCTCAGAATCCGAAGCAACAACAGCCCTTTTTTTTTTTTTTTTTTTTAACTTGACCTTTTGGTTAAGCACATCCTGTTTACATTTACATAGAACAGAGACTTAGAAAATAATTTACCTAGAAAGAATGTATCACTCAGACAAACCAGTCTCAGTCCTAATAAATAAATAATATAATATACATACATTTTGTGGTTAAGCATTTGTTTCTCAACTGAATTAATATTGTATATAATTTTTTTATTTCCAACTATTAGCCCCGGAATTCTAAGCAAAGCAGATTGTGGAGGTAAATGGTGCTGCGCATTTAAGACTCTCAATTCTGTAAAGATATGGAGGTTGTGGTAGATGGGCGCTGGACTTGGATTTTTAAAGGTTATCAAAATGTGGTCATTACGTAAGCCCAATTGGCTTGTATTCGGCAGCTCATCACATAGATGGGGATCTCCCAAAGGATAATTCATCCGAGTTGAGAAATCCAACTGTAATAAGTCAAATGTTATCCTTTCACCCAGCCCTATTGAAGGGGCATTTTCTGACCCCCGCCATGTGTTGCCTGTCCTTTTGACCTGCTTATTGTAACCAGTTGAACAGTGAAAACTTTGGACTCCAAGGGAGTTTTCATTTGGTGCTTTCTTTGACCTATGACATTTCTGTAAAGATGAAATCTAAACTAAACTGGCCACATGAATAACGTCAGTGCAATTTCAGCTCTTTGTGGAAATGAAACCACACTGTTCTGGCAGTTCCCATAGCCAAGTACATGTAAATGAATTAAAAAAAAGGTAGCTGGTTTTGTGGCCACTATTCTTGTTCCTCCACCTGTCATTGCTAGTGATATCCAAGTCAGAGACAAGAAAGTCCTTTATGTTCCATTTCTTAACGTGTTATCTGCATTGATATGAGGATGAACATGCAATATGACTTCCACTATCTCAGGCAAGAACTTATTCGGGAGGTGTGATTTAACAAAAAAAATATTATTTTGTTTCCTTGCCAGCTTCAGAAAACTGTACAAAATTAACAAATCAGACTTATTAGTATAACAAATAATATCATTAGAAACTGTAGTAAAGGTCTGCAACACAGAGCAGAAGGAGTGGTTTACTTCTTCAGCCGCTCTGCGTTACTGGCTGCGATGAGTGGGAGGGTGGTGTGGTCCACGATTTATCGCATTGCACTGCTCCCCTTTTTTTCATTTTGTATGAGCTTTATTTAAAGTGTACACAATGTACCGAATTCAGGCAAAAATTCGGGCCTGAAACAGAACAGGGACACACCGGACCCCTGCTGTCAGCCGCATCCGTCTGCAGTGTGAACCCATCCTAAACTGGATATTGATGCCTCAATCAAAGAGAGATCCAGCTTCACAGCAGCATTGGATTGGAACATCCTTTCTCCCCCGGGGTTCTCTGGCACCCTAGAGTTCTTCCAGAGGTTGCTATTCCTGATCACTGCCACACCAATCAAATGATGATGCTGTACTGCACTGGTGATCATATGTAATAAAATTGTTAACAGAACCCCAAATTTTATTTAATTTCTTCAAATTACAACTTTTAATATCACCATGCTTTTTACCAAGTACCCTGGACTGTCTACTTCCAAAAAAGGGTAATTTTGGGGGAATTTGTACTGTCCTGACATTTTAGGGCCTCAAGAAATGAGATAGGAGGTCAGTACGTCAGGACTGATCAATTTTCAAATATATACCGTCGTTTGTAGACTCTATATAAATTTCACACAAACTAAATAATATACATGGATTAGGGTTATTTTTACCAAAGAAATGTAGCAGACTACATTTGGTCTACATTTATGAAGAGAGGTTATGGGCAAAATTTTATAACAGAAACACAGTGGTAAGTACAGTGGAGTTTCACTCGTTTTGTAGGTTTATTAAAAGTCAGCAGCTTCAAAAAGTGTAGCTATTGACTTTTAAAAAACAGACACTCGCCTGTCCCACTGTCCAGTGATACAGCCGCCCGAAGCCTCGCTCCTCTTCCCCTCCTCTTTCCCTCCTCTCCACGGCGCACGGCGCTGTCATTGCAAATGTGTGCACCCGGCTGTGACAGCTTGCGGCTTCACAGTTGTGTGCACTGCGCATGCGCGAGTCACGTTGCACTCTCTTAGTGGCCAGGCAATCTTCTGGGACCTGTGACGCGTCCTAGAAGATTGCAGAGGGGGAGAGGAGGAGTCACCCAGGCGGTGAGGCAACGGAAACAGCAAGTGGGACAGGAAGTACATGTCAAAGCTAGGTACCCACTCCTCTCCCCCCCAAAAAAATGACATGCCAAATGTGGCATGTAAAGGGGCGAGAAGTGCTTAAAGTGGAAGTTTCACTTTTGAGTGGAACTCCGCTTTAAATACCATGAAAAGAAAACTGTGAAAAAAGGATATATATTTAATTTGGATACAGTGTTGCATGACGGAGGAATTACCAGTTAAAGTAGCACAGTGCTGAATAGAAAAAAATCATGAAAGGGGTAAAACTCCAGAGGTCAAGTGGTTAAACAACTACTGTCTACACAAGCCCCAAGAATTACCCCTGAAAAATGTTTGTGGTTTACCGGTATATACAGTATCTTACAAAAGTAAAATACACCCCTCACATTTTTGTGAATATTTTATTATATCTTTTCATGTGACAACACTGAAGAAATGACACTTTGCTACAATGTAAAGTAGTGAGTGTACAGCTTGTATAACAGTGTAAATTTGCTGTCCCCTCAAAATAACTCAACACACAGACATTATTGTCTAAACCGCTGGCAACAAAAGTGAGTACACCCCTAAGTGAAAATGTCCAAATTGGGCCCAGTTAGCCAATTTCCCTCCCCGTGTCATGTGACTCATTAGTGTTACAAGGTCTCAGGTGTGAATGGAGAGCAGGTGTGGTAAATTTGCTGGGGGAGGGGGGGGGGAGAAGAGCTGTCTTGCGGACGTCACCCGCTGCCATCTCAGGATTATCGCTGTTTTTATCTATCATTACTGGCACATCATTAAGTACTACTTAGTGCTGCCATTCCACATGAATTGTGACTTGTGAATGAATTTTATTAAATGACGTAACAAATAGAGCACTTAGATCGTGTCTATTTTTTCTTCTACTTGATTTGGATGATACGGTTCCACTGCAGTGCTGGAGATTTATCTCCATCCCATTGTGGATACAAGCGTGTATGACCTGTTAATTCAGGGGTCTACCTTATCTGGTAAGAGCATTTATTTGCTGGTGGGGGGCCTATCACTCAGAATTTCCAGTGGATTGGAATTCATCTTCTCGCAAGGTGTCTTCATCTTCCATCCTGGGACTTGTAGTTCCTTTGTATTTGTTTATGGACTTATATACCAAAACAGTGCGGCGCCGCCAATCATATTATTGTGCAATATTAAAATTAATACTAAACATATAATAGATCCAACCTGTGAATAAAAAATGTGCAAAAATACAGTTACAGTGACAAATGACAAAAAGGTGCAAGATTACGCCTCTACCTGGTTGCTGCTGGCACTGAGCAAATAAATAGCCAAAACAATGCTGCGCTGCCAATATAAAAATGATGCAACATAAAAATCCATAATCTTAAAAATTATAGCAATATAAGAGTCTTCAGTTTCTTCCAAATTGAAAACTTCACCAAACTGTGCACAACAAGTTGAAAGTGCTGGTGCTCTCCCCCACCTCAGTGTTCACTTTAAGATCTGACCCCTGTTTTACCAGTATGTCAGATAAAGCAGATCCCCTGTGGGGGTAATCAATGAACCGGCCTGGCGTGGAGCTGCTAATCCCTCCGTGTCACCCTCTTTCTCCTCACTGGCTTCACCAGTCTCAGACCTCTCTCAGGTAATTCTGGTACAACATAGGGATAAAAACACCAGATCTAGTGCTCTCTGTTTGCCAATTGTTTATTTCTCCAATCAGAACAACATATGAAATACTCACAAACAAAGCACTTCAGCAGTGCGGGCTAAAAGCACAAGATGAGACGAGATACTCGCGGGATGACGTCACCAACTGCGACTCCTTTGAAGCCAGTGAGGAGAAAGAGGGAAATAGCCAGCCTGCTAGCATTTCTCCAGAGGTTGAAGGGTGGGTGGGGGGGGGGGTCAGCCTGTCAGTGCTCAGACCATACGCCACACACTGCATGAAATTGGTCTGCATGGCTGTCCTCCCAGAAGGAAGCCTCTTCTGAAGATGATGCACAAGAAAGCCTGCAAACAGTTTGCTGAAGACAAGCAGACTAAGGACATGGATTACTGGAACCATGTCATGTGGTCTGATGAGACCAAGATAAACTTATTTGGTTCAGATGCTGTCAAGCGGGTATGGTGGCAACCATCTGAGGAGTACAAAGACAAGTGTGTCTTGCCTACAGTCAAGCATGGTGGTGGGAGTGTCATGGTCTTGGGCTGCATGAGTGGTGCCGGCACTGGGGAGCTACAGTTCATTGAGGGAACCATAAATACCAACATGTACTGTAGCATACTGAAGCAGAGCATGATCCCCTCCCTTTGGGGACTGGGCCGCTGGGCAGTATTCCAAGATAATAACGACCCCAAACACACCTCCAAGACAACCACTGCCTTGCTAAAGAAGCTGAGCGTAAAGGTGATGGCCAAGCATGTCTCCAGACCTAAACCCTGTTGCGCATCTTTGAGGCATCCTCAAACGGAAGGTGGAGGAGCGCTAGGTCTCTAACATCCACCAGCTCCATGATGTCGGTTAAGGCAGTGCTAGAAAATAATGGTGTCCACATAAAATATTGACACTTTGGGCCCAATTTGGACGTTTTCAGTTAGGGGTGTACACAGTTTTGTTGCCAAACATTAATGGCTTTGTGTTGAGTTATTTTGAGGGGACAGCAAATTTACACTGTTATACAAGCTGTACACTCACTACTTTACATTGTAGCAAAGTGTCATTTCTTCAGTGTTGTCACATGAAAAGATAGAAGAAAATATTTACAAAAATGTGAGGGTTTGTACTCCCTTTTGTGAGATAATGTATATGTTGTGCACATAGATTTACAATTCTAAGCTATAGATGGTTTACCGTATACTATTGTAATACTTTATCGCAAAATAAAATGTAATTATATTGCAAATATTTAGTGCTAACCTCCAATATAACAATGTGCTGGAGATAGGAATACATTCTTGTCTGACTTCAATAGCTTATGTTAACCCACCTTGGCAGACATACAGGCAAAGAATTTTGGCGTGTTCAAGGATTTTCTTGAATATACAGACTGCTTGATGTTCTTCCATAACCCTTCAGATTAACTGAGATTTCCATATTTACCTATCCAACTCTTTTTTTTCCATTTTTTTTCTTGGCTAATTTCATAACAGTGAGCAACCTAGGCCCCAGGACAGCTAAATAGCCTCAAGCTGTAATGTTTCCACCACAGTGTTTCTTGGCTGGTAAGAAACAAGCCAAAATTGGGTTCTGCAAGAATTCTCTCACGCACTGCTTTCTGAGCTTTATTTAGTTGTGTACCACAGTCGTATCATGTGGCATTCTTCAACTAAGAATCAGAGGAGAATGAAAACATAAACCATGCGTTAAAGTGATTGTAAACGTAATACCAGTGTAGATATAAATCTGAATTTTTGTTATTTAAACCAGATTTTTATCAATTTTTTTTTTTTTTTTAATTATTTTTTTTTTACTAAAATACTTTTTGGAGTAAAAATCTAAAGATAGTTTTTCTATTTAAGATACATTAATAATTTAGTTTATTCAGCATGAAATGGAGCTTAGTTGTGTAGCATGAGGCTGTATATTCTGCAATCTTTACATTTTTTGGTAAACTCATTCAATGAATTCAAGCTCTGCAAGCTGAGATAACATGCACTGCGTTGATGCATTCACACAATTTCACAGTAACCATGAGATAAAACAAAGTTCAGGAATATTCATTTATCCCATTGTTTTGCAAATCTATGTACACTACAAACTGTATGATTGAATCAATTCTGATATTGCTGTTTTACTAACCTGACAGCTTATTATTCTAAATGGGATACCTTAATTTTGTTTGCAAATAAGTAAAGCAAGTAAAGCAAGTAAAGCAAGAATAAGCCCTTATATTTAAAGAGCACCTGTAATTTCAGATCCATCATGGCAGCGCCTGTTAGCGGGCACCCACTCACCTGCTGCCGCCACATCCCTCACCTTGTTGTGTCACTGTGCCATCACCAGCCGTCCCATTAAAGTGAATGGGACTGAGGGGGAGTCAACTGCGGGTTAGAGGACAAAACGCTGCAGGACAGACAGTTGCTCTTTAAAAATTATGATTTAAATCGAGTTGATTTAAATCAAGCCTTTTTTCTAGTGATTTTAAATCATGATTTAAATCCACCCTGCGTAATACTGAAGTAAATATGAAGGGGTCCATTGGTGACTTTCTAAACATGCTAATTGATTGGCCACTGACTTCAGTGCTTTCTAAGTTAATGACCTGGGAATAAGCTTGCACCAATTAAGCCAGAACTGATCTGCATGTTTGCCCCATTCAAGCCCAACTCATTTTTTTTTAAATCCACTTTTCTATGGAGTTGGCTTTAAAGAGAGTTCCAGCCATATTTAAAAAAACAAAAAAAACCCCCGTGATTTAATTATTGAAACCAATAAAAAAGTTATGCAATGCCATTTTGTCTAAATGTTTGTTTTCGTTAATAGTAACCTTTCTCTTCCCTTCCGAGCGCACTCCCATGTAATGCCCACTAGTAGCTTCTTCCTGGAAATGGTGCTGCTGGCTACCCAGCATGTACCTCCCGTTCTCACACATGTGTTAAGCATTCATGAACAGCTTGCTTTTGGTTGTGATCTGTGATTGCCTACAGCTAATCACATGGTACAAGTAGCCAGGTACCATGTGATTTGCTGTGGACCAATCACAGGTCACAACTGGTAAGCCATTAATGACAGGTTATGTGATCACTATGACCAACCATAACGATCAAGGTACCCAATTACCGGACACAGTGGTCACAGGAGGGGCACGCTGCACACTCCCAACCCAGAGCAGACACAATCGCGCGCACATGTACGTAATTGCGCCTGCACGTTCTACCCTGCTGCAGTATAATTATTGTGGTAAGTGGTTAAATCTTCCCATAGCCCAATGGCTCTCAATGGTCTCACTCCCTCCAGTTTTACTTGGTGGACTAACAAAGGTTTTATTCTAATAGCAGACATATGCAATGACAAATATATGTTGTCAAAATAAATCATGCAAGATCAATACCAATTTCCTAATACTCAACTACTTCATTTTTCGCAATTAAAAATTTTCTTGAATTCTTTACAATGTCAATCAGATTAAATGACTTTGACACCACATAATTTAACTATTTTTCTGCATAAATATTCTATTTGGTTACATTTCTGAAATGTATTCCATATTCAATATTTGAATACCCAAAATTATCCCTTATGATCAAATGGGAACAAGTTCTGGATATAGAAATGGATATTGACAACTGACATAAATTGACTTCCTGTGCATTCACAACATATATAAATACCTTGATAGTTGAAGTGAATTACAAAGTTATATTACGTTGTTATATGGTCCCGTCAAACTGGCTTTTCTGTAATTTCTTCTAATTGCTTCAGAGGTTGTGCTTGAGAGAGTACAATTTTCCATATTTGGTGGAAGTGCCCAAAGGTTGGTAAATTCTAGACTCATAGATATTATATACCCCTTAACCACAATTAAACTTACAAAATCCCCATTACAAGCATTACTACACCAACCTATTAAAGGGATATCTAAATGCATGAGTAAACTAATTCAATTTCTATTTATAGCAGCTAAAATTACATTAGTCAACTATCCCATTTGATCTAGTTAAAAACCAAATGACATGGATAATGATTAATGAAAACAATCTATGCTATTCTACATGATACTCTTGACCATGTATGAAAAAACTTGGGATCCTTAGCTTACTAACATGTCAGGAATAAGATATTATTTTTTCTATATTGACCTCATCTCTTTCCTCATTCTTTCCAACTTTTTCATTTATTATTTATATTTTCTACTTCTATATACTGAGTGTTTCCTGTTTCCATTAGAATACACTTAACATTGCCAATCGTATTTCCCCAATACATATATTTTGTTATGTTGTGTTCCGTTATATCTTATCTGTCTTTTTGATTGGGGAAACCCTCACTTCCCTTCACTTGGACAAGAACTTCCCTTTTGAGATGAATTAGAGGTTGCTAATTTATAACTATATGTCACTTTATTACTGTGCTATATTCCGATGAAATTTACTTTGTATATTTATGTTCTTTTATGCTGTTCTTTTCTTGACCTATAAATTCTCCTTGTCGCTCTGTAGTAGCAGGTGCTCGATCAGCTGCATTTCAGTTGATTTCCTGTTTTGTTGGCTGGTCATATCTGCCCCAGGTTAGAAGTACAAGCTGCTATTCTGACACACATAGCTGAGAAATGGTCCACAGCAGTCAGGAGAGAGATCCAGAGCCATCATGTGCAGCTGACACAGGAATGGGTGCATATAGACAGGAAGTGGCTGTAGGAGGTAATATATATATATATATATATATATATATATATATATATATATATATAAAATTTATAAAAAAAAAAAAGCTGACAGTTACTGGATGCAGAGTGTATCAACAAACTAAATGTCATCCATTTAGTCTTGAATAAACAAATTTCTCTGACCTCTGTCAATAGTAAGCATTTTCTTACACTGAAAACAAACTTACCTTTTTGGTTACTAAGTAAGGGACAGCACAAGTTTAAAGCAAATTTGTGTTTACCCGGATCGTTTCTAGCTGAGATTATATTGCTAGATCTACTGAATATAGATGAGCTTTTAGACAGTGGTCTGGCTTATGCGGATTGGGGAATGTTAGTTTTTTTCGATCAGCCTGCCGACTGATCTGTGCCAGCCTTAGGTCTTTTCAGTATCATAACATCAGTAATTACAGAAAGAATAAATGCAAGAAACAAGTTAATTTGACTCATAATCTCGAGGAAGATTGTTGCTGATTTTAATAGTATGGGGACAGGATCTCTTTAAGTGAAATGCATGACTCCACTTTTTTAATGAATGTTGAATGCTCTCAGTTCCCAGAGCTCCTAGTTGGTCATTTAGGCCTCAGTTCCCAGAGCTCCTAGTTGGTCATTTAGGCTACCTAGGGAGGGGGCCAACTTGTTAATGAGTTTAGCTGCCAATGCATCCTTAGATCTACTGATCACCCCGACATATATTTATCACTAAAAACAGAAGATTAGTTGCATTACATTTGCTTTGCTGAAGCCACACTGCCTTGTGAAGGACCCCCCTAGTCTGGGGGTCAGCAATCTGTAGATTGCGATCTACCAGTAGATCACGGACAGGTGATTGGTAGATCGCAGCCTGGGCTTGCTCACCCGCCGTTCCAGAGCATCACACAGAGTGCAATGCAGAGGGACTACTTGTAAAGTTGGAGCTGTAGTAGGAAGCATGAGCTGCATAAGCTGATGCCTCCTCTGAGTGATACAAACTGCACTCCACCTCTTATCCTGGCTAGTGCTCTCCAGGGTGGTGCCAGCAACAGGAAAGAAAAGTGAAATGTAATCTGAGTGTGTTTGACAGGTGGTGAGGAGGCGAGGTGCCTCTCATCCCCCACTCAGTAAAAGTTGATCTTTCCATGGACTCTTGTCAGACGAGCTGGTCTGCATATTGTTGGATGAACAGCATTTGCATCCAATCGGATACAGGCATTGTTCAGGTATTCAGCAGCTGCTAGGGCAATGCCTGCTGAATATAATAGCTGAACAATGACATTCCTCTCTATGCTTCTTGCTGGACATTTATAGATTTATTTTGTTTAGCTGGCAGGAAATTCAAAGTTTGTATGGCTAGGTTTAGGGTGGCTGTGTAGGTCGTCAGATCTCCATAATATATAAAGGTCTAGGTGACACCAGGGTAGCGTCTATTTTATTCTAGTGATGTTATGTGTGGAGCTTGAGTTCTGAAGGGATCATTCTCTTTTCTCACAGAAAAGATGAAGAGAAGGCAGTATGCATACCACTAACTAAAGATTTAATCTTGCTGTCTCACGTGTTTGTGTTTGTCTTCTGTGAAATGGAATCTGCAGTGGATAATCTAAAAATCTTTCCACTCAACACCAGTTGTGCTTAGAACAATTACAGAAGAATTAAAGTGGAACTACACTGCATCTGTGCACCACAAACCAAAAATGGTATGAATTCATTTTTATTATTCGGTGCAAACTCATTCATCCATCCATGTCTCCAAGCTTTATTTTGCTGAGAAATCACTTTAAAAAAAAAACCCCTAGCATTCCTGGCTGTAGCCATCTTGAGTAAGGGTAGATGATTCATGTAGCAGTTACTATCTGGAATCTAGCCTTAGCTCAGGCTTACAGGCAGGACTGGGTGTGTTTAGCTGAGAAAATCCCTCTTCTCCTTCTGAAGACTCCTGGGATGTATGACATCATTGCCCTAGGCCAGGACGTAATGGAAGAAATGCAAAAAAAAATAGTTTGAAGCAAGTAAATATGATATACTTTACTATCTGTTTAGTAATGCTAACAGCACAAGGAGTAATAATAGTGCAAATTAAGAGAGTGAAGTTCCTCTTTAAAGTGGTAGTAAAGTCAGCATTGTGAAAAGTTGCTGACAGGCAAGGTAAGTATGACAGAAGAGACCCTATTGATATCATCTTCTGTCATAAATGCTTCCTCCTGCCTGTCAGTGGTATTGTTCACTGAGCCATGCTTGTGCACCTCAGTGAACATTTACAGCCCCCAATCGGTGCTGCTGCTATGTGACTCCCATGCGCATGCGGGAGTGGCATGCCTGGCCATTAAAGCAGCTGAAGGCGCAGAACCCCAAAGGAAGACCGACTGAAGATGGAAGTGCCCTGGATCTGTCGGATCGATCGCAGCGCTAGATGTCTTGGTTTGTCAGGTAAGGGTGCCATAATATGCTAGTATGCTGTGCAGATTAGTGCACTATGGCAAAACCCACCTGAAAACGGATGAAACTACAGCAGACTTTTGTACCGCTTTAAGTATCCAGCATGGCATGAAACAGGGAATGACCCCCCCCATTATATTTAGATACATTTGCATACAATAGCATATGTGACTTGGTCTATATTCAACCAATTTAATGGTGATCATAAATTAAGTGTATATAGACAATTGTAAGAAATATGCTTACACCTGTTGCAATACGCAGCCTTTAATATTTGTCCGGTTCTGTCAAACCATTTATAGTTAAGTGATTGCAGGAGCTTTGTGGATAGGGACTCTTGCAGCAGCTACATTCTCGTGGGGGCTGGAGGGCTTTTAATCTGTCTTGAATTAACATTTTGCTATTTGTCAGAACATGTACCGTACAAGCAATTTACGCTTTGGAGTAGACAAGCTGAACCACAGCCAGTCAACATACATATTACTTTTGTCTAGCCAAAAGAGTAAATTATGCAATGGAATATTGACTCGATAATAATACCTTTTACAGTTGAAAACAGTAATTTCCAGATCTAGAGTAGTGAACTCCAGCTTTAAAACTTTGTAAATTATATTTAACTTAAGCCTGATACACACAATGAGACTACTGGACAAATGATCGTCCATTTAGTTTTGCATGCTGTTTTCATATTGAAAACCAATAGACTACTAGAGTTCTGAAAATTCTCATAAGACAGAATACAACTTCCTGTGCTGATGTATTGTAATGTATTCTTTCATTTCAGAGCATGCCTAGGCTTGGTCGATCGATCTCTATATGGAAGAAAACCGTATTGATTTAAAGTGATTGTAAAGGTTTTTTATTTTTTTGTTTTTTTAACAAACATGTCATACCTGCTGTGTGCAAAGGTTTTGCTCAGAGCGGCCCTGCTCCTCCTTTTCTGGGTCCCCCGGTCACACTTCTCCTCTTCGAGTGCCCCCACAGAGAGCTACTTTCCATGGGGGCACTTGTGCGGGCGAGCTCCCGAGTCCTGCTGCTGCATCTATTGACACAGACAGCAGGATTCGGTCCCACCGCTGTGTCACTGGATTTGATTGACAGCAGCGGGGGCCAATGGCTCCCGCTGCTATCAATCTATCCAATGAGGGCTCGTTCTCATTGCTGGAACTATTGGGCTCAGGTAAGGAAAAGGGGGCTCTGGGGGGCAGCTGCAGCACAGAAGGTTTTTCACCAAATACATAGAATGCATTAAGGTGAAAAACCTTGAGACTTTACAACTCCTTTTAAGTGAAAATTGTTCGTTCTGTTATCGTACGAGAAACTATTTTGTGCTTGCCCCTTCAGATTATTTAGCATGAACTCTTGCAATCTGCTCTCGAAAGCTGTGTACGAACGGTCAGATTATCGGATGATCACTCTGAAAGGAGTATTTTTTGTCCAATTTTCTCATTTTGTGTACTGGGCATTAGACACACCTTCTTTGCTCATTGGTACAATGTCTTTGTTTTAAAGCATATCTAAACCCAAAACCAAAGATGTAATATATTGCAGGCAGCTTACAAGTCCTTAGATGGGGGCTGCATTCATTTCCACTTTTTAGGCTTAGAACCTTTCATTTTGCTAGAAACACAAATATAATTTTATTTTATTTATAGTGTAAACTGCTAGTTCCATCAATTCTCCATGTAATGGAAAATAACAAAGGCAGGCAGCAAAATGTTTAATGAGTACGGGAGGCAGACCTTTCATTCATCTGCCCAATTTCCAATCATGGAACTCTTTACATTGTGGGAACCTGTCGTATCCATGCTATGAATGGAGTATGGGGCAGATCTGGAACGTTCAGCCTGTGTGGCTACAATGGCTATCACCATAGATACAGTGGAGAAATTAGTGTAGACACATAGGGACAGAAAGTGGTATTTAGCAGATGCATAGAAAAAAAAAAGGAAACAAAATGCCTGAAAAAAAATGCAGTAACTACATCTAAGGATTGAGGAATGGTAAGTGTCACTATATTACATATTTTTGGATTTAGATTCATGTTAATGGGAACCTCAAGCTCATATAAAAATTGATCAAGGATACAGTTATGTGCTTTTAGAACTACAGCTAAGATACCTGAATTTCTCTGGGAGTTGGCTTGCTGTAATCCAAGAGGACTGTGAAGGACAGAACAGACCAGTGAGCCAGTCACATTTTGTTGCCTTGTTTGTTAGTATTAGCAGCTTGAAACTAGGAAAGTGAAGGCAAGATGACAATAATAGAATAAACTTGACAGGTCTAGCCAAATTTCTTAGAATGTTACAAGATCATACATTGCTATAATTAGTGTGATTTTCATATTTACTCGTGATCTTCTCATTTATACAATTTAAAATCAAGCATCTGCTTTAACATCTTGGGGAGATGTAGATCAGCTTCTTTCTCTGAGTCATGTATCGCTTCTATGCAATTGGAAGTAAGAAACTCCAATGTTTGAGTTGGAAGTATCAGTAGATGTATATTTGTTAAAAGCTTTCATCTCCAACAGTAAATTTGTTTTGCTTTCTGAAAATTACTCCGGTTGTTTTGGATACGGAAATTTTGGTTCCAGAAATGTCTGTGGGTGCTGCAGATCGTATACAGTACTTGCTATGGTATTTTTATGCAAAGGACCAACTATCAGCTAAATGAAGAGGATATTCACCTGCATATGGAATTAAGGGATGCCAGGTTTCTTTTTTTTGTTTTTTGTTTTTTGTTGTGTTTTTTTTTTTTAAGCTTTCACCTCTCTGCAGTGGCTGGACTGTAGAGGTTAAGGGGAGCCAGCCCAAGAATGCCAGATGTCTAGATGCTTGGAGTCTCCGTGTTTTCAGAATTATGTAGACCATAACCAGTGTTTTCACACTTATGCCCTGTACACACGGTCTGACATTGATCGGACATTCCAACAACAAAATCCATGGATTTTTTCTGATGGATGTTGGCACAAACTTGTCTTGCATACACACGGTCACACAAAGTTGTCGGAAAATCCGATCGTTCTGAACGCAGTGACGTAAAACACGTACGTCAGGACTATAAACGGGACAGTAGCCAATAGCTTTCATCTCTTAATTTTTTCTGAGCATGCGTGGTACTTTGTGTGTCCGATTTGTGTACACACGATCGGAATTTCTGACAACGGATTTTGTTGTCCGAAAATTTTATAGCCTGCTCTCAAACATTGTGTGTCGGAAATTCCTATGGAAAATGTGTGATGGAGCCTACACACGGTCAGAATTTCCGACAACAGGGTACTATCACACATTTTCCATCGGAAAATCCTATCGTGTGTACAGGGCATAAGAGTTGTTTTAATGCAAATGTACCGATATATTTACCCGAGGAAAAGTTTTTAATATTTTTGTGGACATATTGTAATACTGTAGAGACAAAAATGTCTTGCTCCCATAAAGGCCTCTATATGATCATATATTTGCACGCAAGTGAAATTATTATTTTATATTTTTATCATGTGACTGGTACTAAAACTGATGGCAACTCTCTCTTCCATCCTCTGCAGTGCTGTAAGTGATGGAATTTATGCTGGCCATAGATGGTTTGAGTCTCAGCTGGTTCAGCAGTGGGCAGGCTTAACGTACCACCTTGGGTGTAAAAAACATGCCGGATTCACTTGCAATTATTGCTAGCGGCTGCTATAGCTGCTAGCAATAATCACAGGCTTCCTCTGCCCGCCCCCCACAAGGAGCAAGACAGTTGTTTAGCAGGAGGGATTCCCCTGTCAGCACTGTCTGTGCTGATGGGGGGGGGGGGGGGGATTGTGCACATTTCTTTCCTGCAACCTGGAAATAAATTCACACAGTCTATGGCCAGCATAAGTGTACCCAGCAGATCAGTCTTCCTTATTAAACCCTGTCTAGTATAAAAGGGAGTTCAGCTCTGGAAATACTGGGTAAACAATGAAAAATTCCTGTTTTGTGGGTGGTATGTTCTGTTAAGCAACATCCTGTGGTTCTGTGTTTTGTAGCTGAACAAGTTGGTTACCATTGCTAACCTCTCCTTCTAAAAGTGAAAGTTGTCGGATTGTATGCTGATCTAGTGGCTGAATACTTTTACTAACCTAGGACAAGTGTGTAGTTCAGCTCTGACTTCATCTGCCGCATGCTTGTTGTAGACTAGAGATGCTGTAAGAATTGAAACCAGAGAGAGCCAAATAATAGTTTTTAAAAATCTGTTTTATTTTTTTATATTTGGTACAAAAATAACAAAAAAAAAAGTTGCTAAAGTGCCCTCGCTGGGGTGAAGCCAAAATGAACAATTAAAGAAGAGTCAAGCAAGGTCACAAACAACCATACACCGTGTGGCTCAAGCACTAAAATAAGTTAAAATGCAGGATACTATTACAATCCTGAAAGTAACCAATTCTGCGATATAAATATAAAAATAATCCCACAGCCCTAAATAATAAGCAAGATAAGTCACATATTCAGGAGTATACTAGCACAAATGGACAAAGTGCACAATAAACCAGGGTATAGAAGTTGTAGCTGTAGAGGCATCCTCCAACCAACAAGACCATGCCATGAGAAACTTTTTTGAAAACTGAAATGTTTTAGGGTGGGGAAGTAAAACTAAAATAATGTGGTTACATAAGTCTGCACACCCTCTTATAACTGGGGTTGTAGCTATGTTCAGAATTAAGCAATCACATTCAAACTTAAATAGGAGTCGGTACACACCTGCCATCATTTGGAGTGCCTCTGATTAACCCCAAATAAAGTTCAGCTGTTCTAGTAGGTTTTTCCTGACTTTACCTTAGTCACATCCTACAACAAAAGCCATGGTCCGCAGAGAGCTTCCAAAGCATCAGAGGGATCTCATTTTTAAAAGGTATTAGTCAGGAGAAGGGTACAAAAGTATTTCCAAGGCATTAGATATACCATGGAACACAGTGGAGACATCATCAAGTGGAGAAAATATGACACAACAGTGACATTACAAAGAACTGGACGTCCCTCTAAAATTGATGAAAAGACGAGACGAAAACTGGTCAGGGAAGCTGCCAATAAGCTTACAGCAACATTAATGGAGCTGCAGGAATATCTGACAAGTATTGGCTGTGTGGTACATGTGACAACAATCTACCATATTCTTCTTATGTCGGCTATGGGGCAGGGTGGCAAGACGGAAGCATTTTCTTACCAAGAAAAACACCCAAGCCCGGCTAAATTTTGCAAAAACACATCTGAAGTCTCCCAAATGGGGGAAAATGTGTTATAGTCTGATAAAACCAAGGTTTAACTTCTTTGGCTATAATTCCAAAAGATATGTTGGTGCAAAAACAACACTGCACATCACCAAAAGAACACCATACATACAGTGAAGCATGGTGGTGGCAGCATCATGCTTTTGGGGCTGTTTTTCTTCAGCTGGAACAGGGGCCTTAGTCAAGGTAGAGGGAATTATGACCAGTTCCAAATACCAGTCAATATTGGCACAAAACCTTCAGGCTACTTCTAGAAAGCTAAACATAAAGAGGAACTTCATCTTTCAGCATGACAACGACCCAAATTATACATCCAAATCAACAAAGGAATGGCTTCACCAGAAGAAGAATAAAGTTTTGGAATGGTACAGCTAGAGCCCAGACCTGAAAATATGTGGGGTGATCTGAAGAGGGCTGTGCACAGGAGATGCCCTCGCAATCTGACAGATTTGGAATGTTTTTGCAAAGAAGAGTCGGCACATTTTGCCAAGTCATGCTGATAGACTCATACCCAAAAAGACTGAGTGTTGTAATAAAATCAAAGGGTGCTTCAACACAGTATTAGTGTAAGGGTGTGCACACTTATGCAACCATATTATTTTAGTTTTTTCATTTTACATCACAGAATTTAAAATTTTTTTTACATTACAGAAACCTGACATTTTAACAGGACTTTCTTATATGCACTGTAGTTGAAGCATTAGACATACTGGTGGGCTGCAGCCACCAAAGCGCCATCACTAGCTGAGTGGCAAGGAAGTACTCCTGACAATGTGGCATAGCCAAATCGCCCTGAAAAGTAGGGATGGGCCGAACGGACCCCTGACTGGTTGGGAAGGGGTTAACTGGTCTTTTCACTAAGAGGTGAACTGTAAGGGAATTGCAAATGCTAGCCCAGACTGTGGAAATTCTTTAATTCAACACTTTGTATAAATGATTGTGAGAAATAAATAAAAAATATATATATACAGTGCATCTAAAAAGTCTACACACCCTTGGTAAAATGTCAGGTTTCTGTGGTGTAAATAAATAAGACAAAGATAAATCACTTCAGAACGTTTTCCACCTTTTAATGTAACCTATAAACTGTACAACTCAGTTGAACAACAAACTGAAATCTTTTAGGTGGAGGGAAGTAAAAATAAAAAACTAAAATAATATGGTTGCATAAGTGTGCACACCCTTACACTAATACTTTGTTGAAGCACCTGTTGATTTTATTACAGCACTCAGTCTATTTGAGTATGAGTCTATCAGCATGGCACATCTTGACTTGGCAATATTTGCCCACTTTTCTTTGCAAAAACACTCCAAATCTGCCAGATTGTGAAGGCATCTCCTGTGCACAACCCTTTAAAGATCACCCCACAGATTTTCAATGGGATTCAGGTCTGGCCTTTAATCTTCTTCTGGTGATGCCATTCCTTTGTTGATTTGGATGTATGCTTTGGGTCATTATCATTCTGAAAGATGAAGTTCCTCTTCATGTTTAGCTTTCTAGCAGAAGCATGAAGGTTTTGTGCCAATATTGACCGGTATTTGGAAGTGTTCATAATTTCCTCTACCTTGACTAGGGCCCCTGTTCCAGGTGAAGAAAAACAGCCCCAAAGCATGATGCTGCCACCACCATGCTTCACTGTGGGTATGGTGTTCTTTTGGTGATGTGCAGTGTTTTTGCACCAAACATATCTTTTGGAATCATGGCCAAAAAGTTCAACCTTGGTTTCATCAGACCATAACACATTTTCTCACATGCTTTTGGGAGTCTTCAGATGTGTTTTTGAAAAATTTAGCTGGGTTCGGATGTTTTTCTTCGTAAGAAAAGGCTTCTGTCTTGCCACTCTTCCCCATAAGCCAGACATATGAAGAATATGGGAGATTGTTGTCACATGTACCACACAGCCAGTACTTGCCAGATATTCCTGCAGCTCCTTGCTGTAGGCCTCTTGGTCGCCTCCCTGACCAGTTTTCTTCTCGTCTTTTCATACATTTTGGAGGGACGTCCAGTTCTTTGTAATGTCACTGTTGTGCCATTTTTTTTCCCACTTGATGATGACTGTCTTCACTGTGGCCCATGGGTTATCTAATGCCTTAGAAATTCTTTTGTACCCTTCTTCTGACTGATACCTTTTAACAAGGAGATCCCTCTGATGCTTTGGAAGCTCTTCGTGGCTTTTGCTGTTGGATGAAACCAAGAAAATGTCAGGAAAGACCTACTAGAACCACAAAACTTTTATTTGGGGTTAATCAGAGGCCTTAAATGATGGCAGGTGTGTACAGAGTTTGAATATGATTGCTTAATTCTGACTACATCCCCAGTTATAAGAGGGTGGGCACACTTATGCAACCACATTATTTTAGTTTTTTATTTTTACTCCCTCCCACCCCCCCCAAAAAAAAAAAATAGATTTCAGGTTGTTTTTCAACTGAATTGTACAGGTTATAGGTCATGTTAAAGGTGGAAAAAGTTCTGAAATGATTTATCCTTGTCTAATTTTTCTACATCACAGAAACCTGACATTTTAACAGGGGTGTGTAGACATTGGACATTTTATATCCACTGTATACGCACACACACACACACACACACTATAAAAGCCAGTTAAAACCAGATGATGCAAGCAACTCAGGTTATGCTGTGTTGAAGAGCACGTATAAGTTTGCAACAGCTGTAGCTTTTACTGTTACATGGGGTGCAAGATGGGGGGAGAATATTAAGATATGTATGCCAGTTTGGTTTCTGAGATATTATATTTTTTTGGCACCAAAAGTAGCACAAATAAAGTGTACAATTACATTTCAAATTTAATAAACTTGGGTGCAAAGTGGCCAGGACTTGAGGTGACACAATGGGGTTTATTTACTAAAGCTGGAGAGTGCAAAATCAGGCTCACTTCTGCATAGAAGCCTTGAAAGTATTTTGATTAAGAATAGTACCTCATGTTTCCCATGCATAAAACATTTTCTGTTTTTAAGCTCCTACTTGTGACCTAAAGCCCGAGAAAAGATAATTTGCTAGTGTTTTGAGACGTGTGCTAAAAGTAGAATGTGAAAATCACTGTTGGAAGCTGATTGTTTGTATTTTTTTTTTTGGCATGTGGTTGGAGCCAGAGGCTCTAATAGGCTTCAAAAAATAGGTGGGCTTGGGACGCAGAGCACTGCGCTCTGCGTCTACCTAGTTGTGGGACAATATTCGCTATTATCACACTGATTCTCCTCCCGGCCAATCATGAAGCAGGTCCTAAGACTCATTTTCCAATTGGCTGAAAGGAGAACCGATCCCATTGGCCCCAGGAGGAGGAGGGAGGAGACGCACAGCTGCCGTGATGAAATCTGCGCTCTCTGGGAACACACAGCTCTCAGCCCTGTCTCCCCGTCTCCTCCTCTCAGCTGTAAAATCGTCCCGGACACCTGCTCCCGCTGTCGCCCAACGGGGATCTGATCTGAGTGTGAGATCGGGGTGGGAGATCAGGCTGTGCATGCTGATCTCCTGTGCCCGGAGGCAGAGGAGAGGTGAGTGAGCCATGTACACAAAGTTAGCTGGGGAGGGGGGGTTGTCTGAGTGCAGGCTGGAGCGACGGGGGGGGGTGGTCAGGTCCGTCTTCCACCCACCCCCCCGACCGATGGAGCACCAGCTGTGACTGCAATCTACAGACCTAATCATGTTTACACAGTCATACATGAGGGTTGTTCTTTTTCAGCAGCAGATTAAACTGCCAGAATGTTGTCTCGGTTGTGAATTTTGTGTGGAAAAACAACCCAGTCCAGATAGTTGTCTTTAACCTCCCAAAAAAGTAGGGATTGTTTAAATCAAACAGGATATGTTTAGCATTCATTTCCAAATGGGAAGTCTGCAAATTTTGTTTTACTTTTTATTGTCATTATATAATGTGTGTATCTGATTTCCGAGAACATTCAGAATGTCAGTTCTAAGTTTTTATTTTATTTTTCCAGGTAAGATTATGCCAAAGCCCCAAACTTCAGCTGAAGAACAGCCCTCCATACATACTTGATATTTTGCCGGACACATATCAACATTTAAGACTTGTTTTGAGCAAGTATGATGACAATCAGAAGCTTGTACAGCTCAGTGAAAATGAATATTTTAAAATATACATTGACAGTCTAATGAAGAAATCGAAAAGAGCAATAAGACTCTTCAAGGAAGGAAAAGAGAGAATGTATGAAGAACAGTCACAGGAAAGGTAAGCATCTATTTCTGTTCTCTGTGGCAGTAACTTTAATACAAATAAATTACATATAATAAACTTCTGAATTGTCAATAAACAAAACAAACCCAACTGTTGGATACCATTGAAATCTATTATAATTCCATCTGTGAACATCACTTTTTAGGAGCCTGCTTGGCAGTGGTGCCTTTTTTTTCTCTATATTTCCAATTCCATTCTCTGTAGGGTTGGAAGAGGGGTCCACTCGATCTCTTTCAGTGTGGTCAAAGCAGTCTGTAGTAGGGATCTTTTTGATAGTTAGGGATGGTTATCTTCTCTCTACATCTGGTCTACTCTAAGAAACCTCCAGGTTATCTTTCATTTTTTCTTTCAGACTACTTTAGCTGTTCCTGAGTTAGTTCTGCTAGCAGAAATTTGTACCAAGTTTTTTATTTTTTAAATGGGTTTGGGCTTCTCTTAGTCTAATTGTGTATATGATGCCCAACAGCATGATCTTGTGTAGTAGGGTTTTAAGATAATTTATCTTGCAGGATGCAGAGCTTGGTCATTTCCCTAATATGTACTTTTTACACCTATGTAGATTTATTCCCAATTGGTTAGGTTCCAATGTATCTGCCACTGAGTGGGCTTTTCAGAAGTATATGGAAAGCCCAATAGGCTTTCTCCAAATTTGAGTGATACTTTTCACTGTGAATGGTGTTCCAACCTGTTTAATATTAAAGTGGTTCTATACCCTTTTTTTATATTTTTACCTATACGGTTTAGGAGATATTCACTTTGCATGCAGCCGCTGGCGTCAGCGGTGCATGCTCTGTGAAGGTCCGGCAGGCGCTGCCGGACCTTGCCGAAAAGAAATCTCTCGTGCACAAGCGCGGGAGTGACGACATTGTGGCTCCGGCCACTCACAGCGCCGGAGCCGCGAACCTGGAAGACACACCGAGGGGAGATGTCAGCTCCCTTGGCGCTGACCGAGATCAGCTACCGACAACTCGTTCTAAGGTAAGTATTTCATAATGAGCTAGTATGCTCATTATGCCTTTTGCCTTACAGGTTTAAAAAAAAAAAAACTTGCGCGGGTATCCAACCGCTTTTAATTCCTCAGTTTCTACATTGGATTATATAGCAAATCTGCCAAGTGAGGACTAGAAAGATTTTAGGGTAAAAAACACACAAATACACACATATAAATTCCGGGGTGATAAAAGACGGCTGCCGTCCCTGGACGTCCTGTTGTTTACTTCCGCGATGCTCGCTCCCGCGGGCGCGCATCGGGGAAGTTCTGTGCTGGCCGTGTCCCTCTGACACAGCCAGTCACAGATCGCTGAAAACGGCCAATCATAGCGGCCATTTTCAGCGCGATCGACGGTGCCAATGAGAGACGATCTCATATGTAAATATATGAGATCATCTCTCATCGTCGGTGTTCTGTGGCTTTCCCTCCTCTCACAGAGACAGCGTGTAAGGAGGGAGAGCAAACCGCTGCGGCGGTAAGTAAAAAAAAAAAAAAACGACAAAAAAGTGTCCCCACTGCCATCTGTCATCAGTGCCATCTGTCATCATTGCCACATAGTGCCATCTGTCATCAGTGCCACGTATCAGTGCCATCTGTCATCAGTGCCACGTTTTAGTGCCATCTGTCATCAGTGCCACGTATCAGTGCCATCTGTCATCAGTGTCATCAGTGCCACGTATTAGTGCCATCTGTCATCAGTGCCACATATTAGTGCCATCTGTCATCAGTGCCACGTGTCATCAGTGCCACGTGTCATCAGTGCCATCTGTCATCAGTGCCATGTGTCAGTGCCACATATTAGTGCCATCTGTCATCAGTGTCACGTGTCATCAGTGCCACGTATTAGTGGCACGTATTAGTGCTATCTGTCATCAGTGCCACGTTTTAGTGCCATCTGTCATCAGTGCCACGTATCAGTGCCATCTGTCATCAGTGTCATCAGTGCCACGTATTAGTGCCATCTGTCATCAGTGCCATGTATTAGTGCCATCTGTCATCAGTGCCACGTGTCATCAGTGCCATCTGTCATCAGTGCCATGTGTCAGTGCCACATATTAGTGATATCTGTCATCAGTGTCACGTGTCATCAGTGCCACGTATTAGTGGCACGTATTAGTGCCATCTGTCATCAGTGCCACATCAGTGTCAGTGCCACATCAGTGCCATCTGTCATCAGTGCCACATCAGTGCCACGTATCAGTGCCATCTGTCATCAGTGCAACGTCATTGTCACGTGTCATTGTCCTGGTGCTCCAGGGCCTTCAAAAGTGTAATAGGTAGTCAACAAGTTAGATGTGTAATTTATGCTCCTAGAACACCTGATGGCGCTCCCTGCATGTTGGGCCTCTCTATGTGGCTAGGCTGTGAAAAAGTCCCACACATGTGGTATCGTAATACTCAGGAGGAGTAGCAGAATGTATTTTGGGGTGTCATTTGTGGTATATACATGCCATTAGAGAGAAATAACCTATTACAATGACAATTTTGTGGGAAAGAAAAAAAAAAATCTTCATTTTGCAAAGAATTGTGGGAAAAAATGAAAACATCAAAAACCTCACCATGCCTCTTACTAAATACATTGGAATGTCTACTTTCAAAAAAGGGGTCATTTGGGGGGTATTTGTACTTTCCTGACTTGTTCGGGTCGCAAGAAATGAGATAGGCCACCAGTGCATCAGGTGTGATCAATTTTTTATGATTTGCACCATAACTTGTAGACTCTCTAACTTTCACACGGACCAAATAATATCCACTAATTTGGGTTATTTTTACCAAAGATATGTAGCATTATAAATTGTGGCCAAAATTAATGAAGAAAAATTACTAATTTACAAAATTTTATCACAGAAACAAAGAAAAATTAGTTTTTTTTCAAATTTTTCGGTCTTTTTTCATTTATAGCGCAAAAAATAAAAAACTCAGAGGTGATCAAATACCACCAAAAGAAAGCTCTATTTGTATGAAAAAAAGGACAAAAAAATTCATTTGGGTACAGATTTGCATGACTGAGTAATTGTCATTCAAAGTGTGACAGCGCTGAAAGCTGAAAATTGGTCTGGGCAGGAGGGGGGTTTAAGTGCCCAGTAGGCAAGTGGTTAAGCTGGTGTATGCAATTTCATAAACATGTGCCAGTCCAGATTGTATTTTAAAGGCTTAAAGGCTTGGCAGCCCACTTTTATTCAAAGGAAACAAGGTTCAAAGCAAATAACAGCAATTTCCCTTGCAGGGGGTTCCGCCATTACTGTATAGTTCAAACCTTCAGCCTCCTGGATTACTCACTTGCAGCACTTCTGCTTCAGACCTCATGCCTAGGCCTTTGGGTTGCTTCTAAGAGCGTATGCTCATGCTGCCAGCTGCAGCCTCCCTTTCCTAGGGAACATGGGTGTCCTCCTAAAACTCATACACAGACGTAGTGTCTTTAGGGTGGAGTCCTCCTGACTCCTCGGCCAGACTAGCTGTCTCGAAGTGGGGGCTCTGAGCGGGGTCGCCCCTCCAGTATGTGTGTGTGTGTGTGTGTATATATATATATATATATATATATATATATATATATATATATATATAGAGCAAACATATACTAGATCAGCTCCACAATATTTGTGTAGAAAAGTTCAGACGGTGTTTAATTCGCACACTGAGATGAATTAGCTGTCGCCAACACCTCCACATGGGAAAAAATGGGGGATAAGCCGGACCCCCTTTGAATCAGACTCTTACCAGAATTAACTGGATAACCGGCATAAACACCGGAACTTTACTTTGAGCACTCTCTCTGGAGGATTTTCTTCCCAGATCCTGTTGCAGTCAGGAGGGTGGATTTACATGCTAATGAGCTTGCTCCAAAACAAAATAAGGAACTCCATAGCATAATCCCATTTAAAATAATTCATTTATTGTATTGAAACTTCTCCCCTTTAGGACTTACACTTACAAAGCATCAAATACAAACAGGCGTGTTATAGTGATAACCGTATAGCAGTGGGGATCGTAGCGGTGTCTCCTACCGAACTCGACTCAACTTTCTGGCAGTAGCGGCGTCAGATGTCAGGGTGACAAAATGCGTCGGAGTGGGGCCACACAACGACAATTGACGTCAGCACGCCACTCGGGGACACCGAGCGCTTTTAGAGGGCTGCATTATGAATGAATGAATGACAACCTCATTTATCATAAAAATAGACACATGGTGATGCTTCACAATAGTGCTTACATCACTGGTCAGAATGAGGTATTAATGGTATTTGACAGCTGTAGCTGCATATCCAGTATTGCTGGACGCTTTGACACTTTGTGGAATATTTTAATGTGAACCTGTAGTCATAAATGTAGTCATATTTATATTTGCCCTATGCTCTGTAGTTAAAATCAATGTGTATCAAATGCCAAATCTTTTATTTTTTGGTAGAGTGTAGAATTGTTAGCAACATGCCAAGTCTTTATTATTTTCTGTGTCTCTACTAAGAGATTCACCCTTTGTCCTGGTGAACATTGTTGCCTTGAGTGAAAGCGAGGGAAATGCCACAATTATGAGTTGTTGCCAAAGCAGCACTACAGTAGAGAAGACTACCAATGGAGCCAATTGTTGTGGGTGACAGGTAGTGCCGGACATGGTCATCTGGTGCCCAGGGCAAAGATGGCAAACTGCGCCCCCCCCGGGATGAGAGAGGGGATGCACATGAGCATGTGTGGGAGTGACAGCAACGCAGCCCGGCCAAGGCAATTGACCGAAGGCACAGAACCCAGAAGGAAGATGGAAGCACCCGGGACCGGCCAGATTGATCGCAGCGCTGGAGGGTTCAATCTGACAGGTAAGTGTACCCTAATGTGCTAATATGCTGTGCATACTAGTAGATTATGGCATAACCTACCTCAGGGGCCTCTAAAAAGTAGCAATGTTAGCAAAGTTTACTACTGCTTTAATATCACAGGATCCCAGGAGCCTCTCATGGGGCCCCCTACTGACCCGGTGGCCATTGGGCAGTGCCCAAGTGCATAGTTGCTAACATTTAAAAAATATTTTCAGGGACACTTTTTTTTACAAGTGGTATATTTAGAGTAGCTGACATCCCCTATGTTCCTCTATACATCACAGCAGTAATCACAAAATTAAATGAGTACTAATAATGGGCAGAACAAATACGAGGACTGAGAAGATTTCCTTTAGTTGAACTAACAAAAGTGTGCCCATTCTAGAGCTGGTAACATTAAGGATATTCAATATAATTTTAAAGAACTGTTTTTGTGGGTAAGAGGCATAAGGGAGGAGTATGGATAGTATAAGTGGGAAGTATGCGCAGGTGAGGGAGAGGAATGTGAACGGTTTAACAGTGGGCACTATGTACAGGAGAGGAGTGTGGGGGGGTATGACAGTGGGCAGTATGCACAGCAGAGGACAGTGAATGAAAGAGCAGCCACCAGCTTACTTTGAGTCAGTGAGACGAGCAGCTTACCCCTCCACTACACTCCCGGAGTCTTTGAACAGGAGGCAAGCAGGGACAGCTTGGAAGTTGTCATCACCCCCCCCCCAAGAGGCTGTGCAAGGACCTGCTGAGGTGAGAGACCCAACACCCCCAGTTGACCCCCACATCCCATTCCCCCCTCCCCCCCATACACTCTATTTACCCTGCCCACCACCCAGTAACCTCAAAATAGGAAATAGCCCTCAACACTCTTTCTGTCAGGTCCTGTGCTGGCCATGGCCTGTGAGCCCTGCTGGCCATGACCTGTGGGCAGTGGATTCAGGAGGGGGGCTGACCTGGGCTATGGTCCCGAGTGGGCCCCCAAAAACCTTTGGGACTCTGCATTACCAATGACCATTATTAGCCCCGAGTCCCAAGGCCTGGGGTTGGTTGGGAACTCAAGGCTATTGGCCGCCTGCCCTGGGGCCCAGGCTTTTGTGCCGAACCTGGGCAGGTGCACGCCAGGCTGCCTCTGAAGGGAATGGGGGCGAGCACCGCCGGTTTACACAGAGCAGGGATCTCCATCTCCCGCTTACCCAGTGCAGCCAAGTAACATACGAAGTCCAGCTTCCTGCACCGGCTCCAAAAAGCCATTTATACTTACAGTGGAATGTTTTTCCTTTTTTTTGCGTTTTTTTTTTTTGAGCAATTGCGTATAGTTTATATACTCTTTTTGTGCGTGTTTGCAAAATTAAAGTGGGCCTGTCTGGATGAAGTCCAAGGCCAAATTGTCTGGATGAAGTCCAAGGCCAAATTTTTGTCCCATTCCAGCGCTGGTGAGCAGTATGTACAGGAGAGGAATGTGGAGGGTATGACAGCGGGCACTATGTACAGGTGAGAAGCTGTCAGGGCTGGACACTTGTCTTTGTACTCCTTACCTGGTTGCTGCCACACACGCTTGACACCATCTGAACCAAGTAAGTTTATCTTGGTCTCATCAGACCACAGGACATGGTTACAGTAATCCATGTCCTTAGTCTGCTTGTCTTCAGCAAACTGTTTGTGGGCTTTCTTGTGCATCATCTTTAGAAGAGGCTTCCTTCTGGGATGACAGCCATGCAGACCAAATTGATGCAGTGTGCGTTGTATGGTCTGAGCACTGACAGGCTGACCCCCCCACCCCTTCAAGCTCTGCAGCAATGCTGGCAGCACTCATATGTCTATTTCCCAAAGACAACCTCTGGATATGACGCTGAGCATGTGCACTCAACTTCTTTGGTCGACCACGGCGAGGCCTGTTCTGAGTGCAACTTGTCCTGTTAAACTCCTGTATGGTCTCGGCCACCATGCTGCAGCTCAGTTTCAGGGTCTTGGCAATCTTCTTACAGCCTAGGCCATCTTTATGTAGAGCAACAATTTTTTTTTTCTGATCCTCAGAGAGTTCTTTGTCATGAGGTGCCATGTTGGACTTCCAGTGACTGGTATGAGAGAGTGAGAGCAATAACACCAAATTTAACACACCTGCTCCCCATTCACACCTGAGACCTTGTAACACTAACGCGTCACATGACACCGGTGAGGGAAAATGGCTAGTTGGGCCCAATTTGGACATTTTCACTTAGGGGTGTACTCACTTTTGTTGCCAGCGGTTTAGATGTGGCGGTGTGTTCAGTTATTTTGAGGGGACCGAAAATTTACACTGTTATACAAGCTGTACACTCACTACTTTACATTGTAACAAAGTGTCATTTCTTCAGTGTTGTCACATGAAAAGATTAATAAAATATTTACAAAAATGTGAGGGGTGTACTCACTTTTGTGAGATACTGTAAGTTGAAGGGAGGTGGCTAACATGGGAAAGGGCTGGGGAGTGACCTGGTTGGTGATGAGTGTGAAATGGATGATGTGTTTCAAGTTTCTTTCACATTTGCGGTAATGCTTACTGCCCTCTGAAAAGTGATCTGTGGTGGATTGCTTTTCAATGAGTGGTATAACAGCAGCTGACAGGCGTTCATGAGGTGTTACTGCCGACTCCTTGTTTTTTTTTATATTGCTGAATGGTAGTTTTACATTGTTGGACTATGCTGCTACTGCGAACGAGTTTGGCTTGCAGTTGCAGAGTGGCCCCATTGAAATCAATAGGCGAGTTTGACAGGCGGTGCTGCCTGTCATACTCTGCAGGCTCCAAGCTGTCCATTGAGCTCAGTTCCTCTGACAAGAAGTGAGGATAGGCACTGTGAGCTCATCCTCTCAGTCTGCTGCAAACAGAGTGTGCCGTCTTGTATTTAAACTGGCCGCTCTGTATGTAGCTTCTGACAGGCTGCACAAGGAGCCCCAAATTCTCCGGAACCATAGATGATAGGAGCCCCACATTTCGATCAGTGGTGTGGTAGGTCTCTGTGACCCCTGGTCACCGAGCCACCACCCTCGAAGTCGATCCCTTTTTTTTTTTTTTTTTGTGATCTTTTTTTTGGGCAAATGGGCCTATTTTGAGGTAAGGGGCCTGAAGCTGCAGCTCCAATAGCCCCTATGTTAATCCAGCCCTGGGCGCCTGTTGCCCAAAGAAGCTCCGGAATGCCTAGGTCCTGAATATAGCCTTATACACTGATCAGTGCTAATATAATGCACCAACACTGTACTAATGACAATGGCTGAGAAGGGGTTAATATCTAGGGGCATCCAAGGGGTTAATTGTGTGTCTAACAATGTGTAATGTGTGTACTGAGTACGGGACTAGGAAAAGCCTGTCAGGCGGAGATTATTCCTCCTGACATGGAAGTGAACTGAAGGGCTCGTCCTAGGCTTGTGCCGGGTGCAGGAGCGCACTCGGCACATCATTGCATCTGACTGGCTGTGCAGTATTCTAGCGCAGCCTGTGTGTAATAGTCCAGGCACCACTGGCACTTCACCTGCACCCCCCTTTGTCTATTAAATTGTCCCTCCCAGGGCATCTGCATCTGCCACTTCTGCCCCTGCCTTGTACCGGCCCTGGTGCTGGTGACAACTTCTCACAAGAGCATTTCCATCACCTTGGAGTGATTGCCTCTATATTTTTGTTGTCTCTACTCGAAAGGAAGTGAAAGCAAATCTCCCAAATGGGCCTTAGATTGCAAAAAAAGAAACCCGACTGGTTTTAGACCCCTGTCGGGTCTTAAGGCCATAGAAAACAAATGAAAGGGTTTCTAAGAGCCCATGCTGTGTTTTGTTTTTGCGTTGCAGTGCATTAAACAACATATTTAAAATAAATGAGGCTCAAACACACAGCAACACACACAAAAATAGAGCCAGCTGCATTTTATCTTCGAGCAATGCACTGGACACCATGCATTGTGCTGCACTATGTTGAGTTATGAAGGTATGTTGGGGTGCCATTCACAATGTATGGTACCGCAGCACACTGTTGGTGATGCAAATGTTACTGCAACGCAGTGATATGAAAGGGCCCTAGCTATAACTACTTTATCCAACACTAAATTTGGCTAGAGATGCACTTCATTTTTAACATTTGTAAATGTTATATTTTATTTTGTTATATCTTTATGTGAACCTAGTCTTTAGTACTTGGCCATATGACATGCTGTAGATTCGGTCACAAGTGATGTCGGCGCACATTGGATGACTCATAGTAGCAGTGTGTTCAGGCAGTTGGCCAGCATGCATCTCTGCCTAAAGAGTTCCCTGACCTTTTGTCCCCAGAATCCTCCACACTGGCAGGAATTCCCATGACCAATTTTTTCCTGGTCATGTGGCAGGAAGCAGGACTTACTTATGTAAAATTCCTGTAAAAAACCTATAAAAAAGGTAAGATTTACAAAAGCGTTGCACAAATTAATATGTACATCAGAGTGTGCATATGACTATATATGTTAGCAGATTAATGTCAGTGCCCTATATTTTCTGTTTTTGTGCAGTATGAATACATTTTTACAGTTTGCATTCAACGTGTGGAAAATTCCAAATAACAGTTTTCTTGAGTCTTGGGTACTATAATCACTATAAGCTTCCAGCTGTAAAGACTGAGAGTATGACTTTTGAAAAATGTGTTGAATCTGTTGATAACTGAAACCATTTAGAAATACATATAACTCATTTCTTTTATGTCCAATCATGAACATCTAGGTAATGCCAGAGTTTCCTGGTCAGACCCATGTTTTTGGCATAAGAAGATTTGTCTGTGCCATGGTGTGAAAATCAGAAATATGAGTGTATTATTTACTCTGGCTGTTAAAATATGACTAAAATCAAGTTGTGCAAGGATTTAATCGGATAAAGAAAAAAAGAGGAGTTTCCAAGGAATAGATTGAGTAAGCTTGTGGTTATACAATTATATGAAATCAATTTCCTCTATGTACCATGTTTTAGGCTGGACGAAAAACATATTGTGTATAGTTCATGATATGCCTAAACTTGGTTACTTTTGTGCTGCAGGATTGACAGACTGTTTTTAAATACTATTTCTTATACAAAATAACATACAGCTAACACTATAATGAAATAATTTACCTGTGTATTACCCCCTTTAATTTTAATAATTAATAAAAAAAAGTTTTCTTTTGCATACAGGCATATTTTTATGATTTAGATTATGGTTTAAGCTGCGTACACACGATCGGATTTTGCGACGGGAAATGTGCGATGACAGGTTTTTGGCGGAAAATCTGACCTTTTTGTACGCTCCATCGGACAATTGTCAGATTTTCCGCGGACAAATGTTGGATAGCAGGTTTTAAAATTTTCCGCAGACAAATGTCTGTTGTCGGATTTTTCGAGCGTGTGTACACAAGTCAGTCGGACAAAAGTCCAAAGTACAAACACGCATGCTCAGGAGCAAGGACGAGCCAAAAGCGGTTGGTCTTGTAAACTAGTGTTCGTAATGGAGAATTAACATTTGTGACGTTAATTATGAAATCTGGAAATGCAGCGCATATTCTCTTCTTCTTTAATGGGATAAGAATAATATTATGCTTTTTTTTTTTTTTTTTTTTTTTTTTGGGCAAGTTACCACAACCCCATTATCCCGTAGTTTTTAAAATTTTTTAAATCAAAGATACAATTATGTTGGTGTCCCTTGTCAATTTTACATTGTATTTTTTTATCTATAATAGCCTACTCCCAAACTGTCATTTGAAGTAAAACACATAGCCAAGTATTATTCTACACAATTTTTTTTATTGTGCATTAAAAAAAGAAAACAAATAAAATTAGACATGCTATCTGCCGATAGAACTTAAGCAAAAAGTGCATTCTATGCATCCAAAATATAGAAAATATAACAAATCAAGTCATTATTATTCAACCAAAAAATAAAATAAAAGCCTCGTGCATGTGTCCTGCTTCTTAAGGTGGATGTATTTTCCACTGCTCAAGAACAGGTACCAGAAAAGACTTGTTGACTGACATGACTTGCCCCCACACAGTCAGACCCCCAAACCATCCCACCAATCCCCGGTCCAATAAGAGGGCTTTGCTGGCCAGTGAAGACATTCTAATTTGATAGAGGGCTGGTGGTTGAAACTTAGAACTACAAGTAGGTGGGGTTTGGACCCCAGGATAGTGGCTGGCACCTTGTAAAATAGTTGTAAAATAATTTCCTGTAAAATAATATCTTTTTTCTCTCAGTGGTGGATAATTAAAAATGCTTTTGAAGAGCTTCCACTGCATGGTTTTGCACCTTTGTCCTTTGTAGATTCTACTTCCTCATCTTTGAGCCTAATCCCCTCCTGCCTGATGTTTTGTTCAGTGAGTGTACATTTTTTCGCCTACAAGATTCTCTTATTAGACAGGGGGGCTGGACCAACTTGAAGCCAAGTCATAGAACCTGATTTGCTATAGCAGCCTTTACCCCAGAGGAACCCTTAGAGAAGTCCAGTCACAGGAGTACAATTTGTTTTGCACTCCTGTGACTCGTTTTAAGCAGAGATCGGTCTGCAGTCGGCTCTCTGCTGACATCACCAAGATCAGTCCAGGCACCACGTAATCCCGACTCTGGAAGTCTGGATCCGCCAGGTGCCTGGACTGATGGGTGCCTCAGCCTCTCAGCGAGCCGCTGAGACAGCTGCTCCCCGCCCC
Organism: Lithobates clamitans; assembly: GCA_037952925.1. Lineage (NCBI taxonomy): Eukaryota > Metazoa > Chordata > Amphibia > Anura > Ranidae > Lithobates > Lithobates clamitans. The sequence goes on from JBBGZY010000081.1 coordinate 11,230,430, forward strand.
TCCACAGCTCAGCGCTCCAGTGAGCATGGAGAAGGAGAGCTGCTGATTGACAGGCAGCAGCTCACCGCACGGGGAGGTGAGAGAACCGAGCCATCGGCGATGTCCAGTGGCTCGGTTCTCAGTGAAGAGGCAGCGGGGGACCGATGCTGCATCCACCTAGGTAAGTATGATTATGGGATAAAAGAAAAGCCCATACTTCTCTTTTAAAATATTGTTTCAAGACTCAGGGAATCTCAGGTAAAAATAATTCTTCGGTAGTTAGTGGGAAGAATGCCTCTTACATTTGTAGTAAGTGGGGGAAAAAAAAGCCCCCCCTTTAAATTGGTAGTCAGACTTGCCAACCTTAAAAACTGCGCAAAAGATCATTGGGTTCGTGCTGCTGGCTTGGCCAAGTGGAGTTGGATCCAGAACTATACATGCATTATCGAATAGGAGGTATTTTTCCTACAGCTCAAGGAACCCCTAGCAAGTTCTGGGGGAATCCTAGGGTTCTGCAGAACCATGGTTTATAATGCCTGACCTATAGTAAAGGTAAAATAGTCTCAGGAACAGCTTTTCTGAACAGCGAAAGGTAATACCAAACACTTTGTGGTGCCGAATAGTAGAGGGCAGAGGACAAGTTTGCTGCAACAATAGTATCTTTTATTATAAAAGGAAGTACGGTAATAATTGCAGACTATCCTTTGCCTATTATAGCATGAGTGGAGTTGGAATATGGGTACAATGCAATTTATAACTTGTGCTTGCAACAGTAAACATTTGTTCTGTTGGAACAGTCCCACTTTTTAAAACTAGATAAATGTTACATTTACCAGACACATTTTATTAATTTACCCAGGTTGAAGTGTTATTGCATTTTGCAATGTCTATTTTGGACAAATCCATTTTGTTCTTCGTAAAAAAACAAAAAAAACCCAGGTAGTGCATTTTAATCTCTCACTGATATTCATCTAAAGAAACCCAGGCATCTTCACAAATGGCGATTATTGAAATACATACAGTATAATGTAATAATTCAAGTCATAGTGGGTTTGCATGTGACCTTTTTAATTCACATTACACAGGCGTTGTCCACCCTTGTCACTGGATTGCATTTGAGACAAAATGTGGCCACAAAGCCATTTTTATTTAAAAAAAAAAAACAATGTGCGCACACACACACACACACACACACACACACTGCTCGCCATGTATGCCAGAGTGAAAGCAGTGATTCTAGGGCCATCATTTATTATTGACTCAAAACTGATGACCAGTAAAGGTTTTTAAAGCGTCGCCTGTGAACAATTTTGGGTACCTTAGTACATTTACCGGGCACATGCAAATTTTGTATCTACTGTATTTATTGGCGTATAATACACACTTTTTAACCCGGAAAATCGGGTGCAAATAGCGTGTGTGTGTTATACGCCAATACTTCAATTTTAGCTGCCTCAGAGGGGACAAGGAGGGGGGTGAGATGAGCGCCGTCAGATTACATACAGTGAGAATCTCCTGTTTACTTGGCGGCCTCTGTAATAGGAAGTCCCATCTCCTGGGCTGCCATAGGACCACTGTTCTGTCTATCATAGGAGATTCTCACTGTATGTAATCTGTCGGCGCTCATCCCGCCCCCCTCCCTGTCCCCTCTAGGCTGCAGATGGGCATCGATCAGGCTGCACTGATGGCAATGTTGAGGCTGCTGCATTGAAGGCAATGGTGAGGCTGCTGCATTGAAGGCAATGGTGAGGCTGCTGCATTGAAGGCAATGGTGAGGCTGCTGCATTGAAGGCAATGGTGAGGCTGCTGCATTGAAGACAATGGTGAGGCTGCTGCATTGAAGGCAATGGTGAGGCTGCTGCATTGAAGGCAATGGTGAGGCTGCTGCATTGAAGGCAATGGTGAGGCTGCTGCATTGAAGGCAATGGTGAGGCTGCTGCATTGATGGCCTTTGTGAGGCTGCAGATGGGCATTGATCAGGCTGGATTGTTGGCAATGGTGAGGCTGCAGATGGGCATTGACCCTCATTTTGCTTCAAAATTCCTTATTGAAAATTTAAGTTTTTTTCCTGAAACTTTCCTCTTAAAATTAATGTGTGTGTTTATACGCCGATTAAATAGGGTATTTACTCAGCACAACCTCATCTTATACTTTCCTACAAATTGGGGATTATGTTGTGTTTGTGTCAGGGTGGATTTGATTTGAGGACCAGAAGGATTTACCCCCACAAATAGAGCTTTATTTTGGTGGTATTTGATCACCTCTGCGTGTTTTTTTATTTTTTGCGCTATAACCAAAAAAAGACCGTCAATTTTTGAAAAAAAAAAATATTTTTTGACTTTTTTGCTATAATTAATATCCCAAAAAAAGGTAAACAAATTCCTTCATCAGTTTAGGTCAATATGTATTCCTCTACATATTTTTGTTAAAGAAAATTGCAGCAAGCGTATATTAAATGGTTTGTGGAAAAATTATAGTGTCTACAAAATAGGAGAAAATTTTATGGCATTTTTATTATTTTTTTTTACTAGCAAGGGGTTAAGTGTGTTCTTGGGAGATGTTTCTAACTGTAGGGGGAGTAGACCGACAGGGAGTATCGCTGTTCCTGATCACTAGGAACAGCCAATCTCACTAAACTCTACTGTCAGAAGGGGGATCTGCTTTTTTTACACTGGCAGATTCCCGTTCCCCCTCTCTGAGGAGCGATCGGGTGGCCGGTGGACATCGCAGCCACCACACCCATGCATCGGCTCCCCTGCTCTGCAGCGGGAGCGCATGCCCACAGTAACTCGTGCACGAAACAACGTATGGGTATGTCATTTGCGCAATAGGGCCGCCCTGCCACAGTATATATGTGGTGGGCAGGCCTTAAGTGGTTAAATCAAGTCGATTTAAATCACTAGTAAAAAAGCTTGATTTTATATGAACTCGATTTAAATCATAATTTTTAAAGAGCAATGGTCATCTCTGTCCCCCAGAGGCTCCTCCTCTGAACCGCTGTTGACTCACCGACAGTCCCATTCACTTTAATAGGACGGCTGATCATGCGGCAGTGACACAACAAGGTGAGGGATGTGGTGGCAGCAAGTGACTGGATGCCTGCTAACAGGCGCTGGCATGATGGATCTGAAATGACAGGTGCTCCTTTAAATGTAAGGACTCATTCCTGCTGGTAGTATGAATCGTTAATATTTGCAAACAAAATGATGGTTTCCTATTTAAAATAAAAAGCTGTCAGGTTAGTAAAACAGTGATATCCGAACCGATTTTAGGGTAATAGGTTTATCACACATACAGTTGTGCTCATAAGTTTACATACCCTGGCAGAATTTATGATTTCTTGGTTTCAGAGAATATGAATGATAACACAAAAACATTTATTTCACTCATGGTTAGTATTTGGCTGAAGCCATTTATTATCAATCAACTGTGTTTACTCTTTTTAAATCAATGCCAACAGAAACTACCCAAATGACCCTGATAAAAAGTTTACACACCCTGGTGATTTTGGCCTGATAACATGCACACAAGTTGACAAAGGGGTTTGAATGGCTATTAAAGGTAACCATCCTCACCTGTGATCTGTTTGCTTGTAATTAGTGTATGTATAAAAGGTCAATGCGTTTCTGGACTCTTGATAGGCCCTTGCATCTTTCATCCAGTGCTGCACGGACGTTTCTGGATTCTGAGTCATGGGGAAAGCAAAAGAATTGTCAAAGGATCTGTGGGAAAAGGTAGTTGAACTGTATAAAACAGGAAAGGGATATAAAAAGATATCCAAGGACTTGAGAATCCCAATCAGCAGTGTTCAAACTCTAATCAAGAAGTGGAAAATGAGGGGTTGTGTTGAAACCAAACCACGGTCAGGTAGACCAACTAAACTTTCACCCACAACTGCCAGGAAAATTGTTCGGGATGCAAAGAAAAACCCACAAATAACTTCAGGTGAAATACAGGACTCTGAAAACATGTAGTGTGGCTGTTTCAAGATGCACAATAAGGAGGCACTTGAAGAAAGATGGGCTGCATGGTTGAGTCGCCAGAAGAAAGCCATTACTACACAAATGCCACAAAGTATCCCACTTACAATACGCCAAACAGCACAGAGACAAGCCTCAAACTTTCTGGCACAAAGTAATTTGGAGTGATGAGACCAAAATTGAGCTTTTTGGCCACAACTATAAACGCTACATTTGGAGAGGAGTCAACAAAACTATGATGAAAGGTACGGAGGTGGATCGCTGATGTTTTGGGGATGTGTGAGCTACAAAAGCACAGAAAATTTGGTCAAAATTGTTGGCGAGATGAATGCAGTATGTTATCAAAAAATACTGGAGGAACATTTGCATTCATCAGCCAGGAAGCTGCGCATGGGACGTGCTTGGACATTCCAACATGACAATGATCCAAAACGCAAGGCCAAGACGACTTGTCATTGACTACAGCTGAATAAAGTGAAGGTTCTGGAGTGGCCACCTCAGTCTCCTGACCTCATTATCATTGAGCCACTCTGGGGAGATCTCAAACCTGCAGTTCATGCAAGACAGCCCAAGAATTTGCAGGCATTGGAGGCTTTTTGCCAAGAGGAATGCCATCTGAGAAGATAAAGAGCTTCATCCACAAATACCACAAAGACTTCAAGCTGTCATTGATGCTAAAGGGGGCAATACACGGTATTAAGAACTAGGGTATGTAAACTTTTGATCAGGGTCATTTGGATAGTTTCTGTTGCCATTATGATTTATAAAGAGTAAACAGTTGATTGATAATAAATGGCTTCAGCCAAACACTAACCATGAGTGAAAGAAACTTTTTTTGTGTTATCATTCATATTCTCTAAAAAACGGCCAAGAAATCATAAATTCTGCCAGGGTATATAAACTTATGAGCACAACTGTATTTGGAGAACTACTTAAATTATTTTATTTGATTAAAACAATAACATTATATTACCTTCTTTACCCATAGGTAAAATAACTTCATTAAATATTCCCAAACTTGGTCTCTTTTACTGCCTGTTGCCATTTTGCTCCTCAAGGTAAAGGAATAAAGTGTACAGAAAGATCATAAGGTTTATAAGCTGCTTAGAAGGTTTCACTTTCATTTTTACTGCTTGCCCTTCCTCCTCACACTTAGAGCCTGGTACAGATGCATTTATCTTCAAACAATCATAAAATTTGTAGTGTACAAAGATTTGCAAAATAATGGGATAAAGGAATATTCCTGAACTCTGTTTTATCTCATGGTTACTGTGAAATTGTGTAAATGCATCAATGCAGTGCATGTTATCTCAGCTTGCAGAGCTTGGATTCATTGAATGAGTTTACCAAAACAAATGTAAATATTGCAGAATATACAGCTCTCATGTTACATAACTAAGCTCCATTTCATGCTGAATAAACTAAATTATTAATGTATCTTAAATAGAAAAGTATCTTTTTAGATAGATTTTTTTTTTACTCCAAAAGCATTTTATTAAAATAAATTTGATAAAAATCAAAAGAAATCCAATTCTTTTGATTTTTTTTTTGCCACCATTGTAGTCTACAGGGTCTCCGTTTTTAGATTTTTTGGGTTTTAAGTGTGTTTTCATGTAAAATTTAATTTCACTATGCGAGCACACAATAAAAATAATGGCTCTGAAAGCAAAAGGGTTAATTGCTGCTCATTTGTAAACGTTTAATAAAAAGATCAACCCTCCCCCAGCTTTATGCAGGCCATACATGAATCGAATTCCTAAACAAATTTTCTTTAAAAAAATCTGGAATTTTGTGCATTTTGTGATCCGATGGTGCCACCATTGATTTCGAAATTGGACCAAACAAGTCTTCAATTTCATCTCCTGTTGCTGCAGAAAAGAATTTTTGTGGCTGGTACTCTGTTTTCTCTCCCGGTCACAGTTCCTGCACATTTTTTTCAATTATATTGCTTGCACGTTGCTCCCATCATTGATTAGAAATTTTCTTTGTTTTTCAAAAAATTTCCAACATGCCCCATCACTCATTTGATTGTTGCACCCAAAAAAAAAAAAAATTCCTGCGGCCTTCTAATGGTGCGAAATTCAAATGAAAATTCTTAGCTTTGATTTTCGAAATAAAATTCTTTTGGAATTTGACCCATGTATGGCCGGCCTTAGAAGTAATATTCTGTGCAATGCTTTTGTGAACTTAAAGGTGTGAAAAATAATTCTCTGATATGACATTTAAAAAAAATAAATCTATTTTATATAGTTTATATACTGTTGTATAGGTGGGAAAAAAAATATATTCCTAAAGTGGAAGTCCAGTCAAATACTAAAGCAACCCATACACAGACCGAATTTCTTTCCTGCAACCACGGGCTGAATTCACCCATCAACACAGACAGTGTTGACAGGGGAATCCCTCCTGCTGACCCATTGTATTCTCCCAGCGGGGGAAGCGTTAATTGCATGCAAAATTTGTCAGGCTAGTTGTAATCAAGTTGATTGATCAACTTGGTACATTCAGCCTGTCCATATATGGTTCAGTTCAGCAGGAACCGGCCGAGATTTGAACCGTCTATGGCTGTCCTAACTATACTTAACTACTTCCCGCCCGGCCTATTGCAAAATGATGGCCGGCGGTGGTTCAGTTATCCTGACTGGGTGTCCTATGACGTCCATCAGGATTACAGCCGCCGCGCGCCTGTGGGGGCGCGCATCACGGTGATCAGTGGTGCGGTGTGTCAGTCTGACACACTGCTACACCGATCTTGGTAAAGAGCCTCTAGCGGAGGCTCTTTACCACGTGATCAGCTGTGTCCAATCACGGCTGATCACAATGTCAACAGGAAAAGCGGTTGATCGGCTTTTCCTCACTCGCATCTGACAGACGCAAGTAGAGGAGAGCCGATCGGTGGCTCTCCTGACAGGGGGGGTCTGTGCTGATTGTTTATCAGCGCAGCCCCCCCTCGGATGCCCACACTAGACAACCAGGGAAGCCGCCAGGACCACCAGGGAAGGGAGCAACATGTGGATGGCTAGGTATGTACCCCATGGCCATCCACATGTGCAAATTATGCCCAATCTGTGCCAATCAGTGCCCACAAATAGGCACTGACTGGCACCATTATATAAGATGTAACATCAGTGATGCCCAGCAATGCCAACCATCAGTGCCATCAGTGCCACCTCATTGGCGCCCATCAGTGCCGCTTTATCAGGGCCCGTCAGTGCAGCCATATCAGTGCCTGATATGAAAACGTAAGAATAAGAACGTAATAGGAAGAAAACGTACTTATTTACAACATTTTTTAACAGAAACAAAGAAAACTTGTTTTTTTTCAAAATTTTCGGTATTTTTTTATTTGTTGCGCAAAAAATAAAAAACGCAGAGGTGATCAAATACCACCAAAAGAAAGCTCTATTTGTGGGAACAAAATGATAAAAAATTTAGTTTGGGTACAGTGTTGTATGACCGCACAATTGTCATTCAAATTGCGACAGCGCTGAAAGCTGAAAATTGGTTTGGGCAGAAAGGTGTATAAGTGCCCGGTATTGAAGTGGTTAAATAATGCTTCCCATAGTGATGTTTAGAAAGACTGTCCCAATATATTGGACCTGCCCTAAAGTGGGTGCACTTTATTTTTTTTTGAGTTGTGTGTGCACTTTTATTTATTTATTTTTTGGTACTGTTCTGAGCTTCCATTTTATTGTTGCCATAGTGCTTTTGGCTTCATGTATGAACAGAAATAAGTCAAGGAGCAGAGGGTCATACAGAACAATATAAAGCAAACAGATGTAATGTCAAAATGTTTTACACCTTTAAAAGTGTTTGCAGTGTTTTATATGTATTCTTGTATATTCAAAACCCCTCTGCCCTACCATCTACTTGGTTATGCTTTAAAAAATGAGTATGTTGCTAAAAGAAAGTGTCGACCTGGATTTACTAAGCAGTCCAAATAGTTTCTTAAACCGATTATCTACATGAAAGAAGTCTAAGATTTAGAAGACATTCCAAGCCTCTCCACGGTCAGTTTAACGTATGTAAATTCATATAACATTACACGACCCATCATATTTCCGAATATCGCTTTACAAATCTGCCCTATAGGTAAAAGCTTATCCACTGGATTTTTCCGGCATGAATTTGTGGCGGCAGAGTCTTTGCTGGAGAAAGACTGTTTAACCTTGCTTGGGGCTGTAGATTTGTAAAGCAACTTCAAATTGACTACAGTTTAATCTGTAAAAGTCGGGTAGAAATCTGAAAGCACAATATTTAACAGAAAATGTACACAAATGCCATGTGTGCTCATTGTTTATTTTCTGGAAATAGCTGTGGTCCTCTAGATGAACAAGACACGGTGGTGGGAAACAACATTTATGGATGGTTATAGCTGTAGCCACGTGTAAATAGCTTTTCTAAAGCTTGGGAACCTGACCATCCGTTTGTTCAGTTCCATAGCGTCACCCTAAAGATTGCGGCAGCTGTAAAGGTCAGCAACACCCAGCAATTCATATGGCAAGTTATCTCATTCATACTTCCCAGTTTTGCCCAACTGCTGAGGTAAGTGCAAAGTCAGCTGATGGTGTTCTTGCAGACTGGTAAAACAAAGTCTTTGGTATGTAACAAGGAATATCATTGTAAAGTCCCCTGGGAAGGAAACCAAGAAATCATGGAGCATTTATCCAAGCAACATAGTAAATGTAAATGGCTATAAACTTGGTGATTGTAAAGGCTTGTTTCTTTTTGCTTTAAAAATTACAAACATGTCATACTTACCTGCTCTGTTGCAGTGGATTTACACAGAGCAGGCCCTTGTCAGGTCCCTCTTCGGCACTCCTGGCCCATTTCTCCTGTTCAGTGCTCCCACAGCAAGCAGCTTGTTATGGGGGCACCTGAGCCAAGTCACAGCTTCCTGTGTCCATTCAGACAAGGAGCCCTGGCCCCACCTCTTCTCTCCCCTGATTGGCCTAGCTGACTTTCATTGACAGCTGTGGCAGCCAGTGGCACTGCTGCTGCATCTCAGCCAATCAGGGAGGGAGAATCTCGGATGGCTGAGACACTTGTGGACATTGCTGGACAGAGAGGGACCTCAAGTAAGTGTTGGGGGGTGGGGGGGGGGGGGGATGGCTGCTGCACACAGAAGACATTTTATCTTAATGCATAGAATTCATTAAGATAAACATTTTGCCTTTACAACCCCTTTAACCTGAACTTTTTTCATAAATTCAAGTGTACCTGTGGTATTGGCAAATATTAGAAATGTACTCTTGCATTCTACATAGAATTCCCAAGATCAGTGACTTAGGCCCCGTTCACATCGGCGCTTTTGACTGGCCAAATTGTAGCCTATTGTCGGCAATGGCACTGTTCCAGTCGGTGCATCACTGACTTTGCGGTGCCGCACTGATTTCCAAAAGTAGTTCTTGCACTAATTTTGGGGGTGATTTCAATAGACCTCTGTGCATGAACCCCCAAAGATGTCTTTCAAATCGCCCCCAAAGTCGCACTAAAATTCGGCTTTAAAATCATGCGACTTCAGCTGTGTTTATGATGGGTCCTTTAAGTTTTGTTGTGTGTAATGACAGAGATAGCTGAGCTTCACAGCATTTCAAAATGTTCACTCTCCTGCGCTGTGCAGTAAGTCCCAATGTGTTAGACTCTTATCTTGACATGTTAGTTTATGTGGATAATGCACACCTCGCTGCCTTCCAAAGACTGGGGGAGTCCAAATGAACTGAAAGCACAGAACATTGAGGGCACATAGGCCTAGCGCATTATCCTCAATACATGTTTTTACTTAATAAAATAGAGATAAATATACTCACAAACCAGTGCTTGTGTCATAGCATTATCATAAAATCATCCGCTTAAGTCAATATGCAAAAATCCTTGTACACTTGTAGTCACATCGGCTAACGCATTTCAAGGTTTCCCTCCTCTTCAGAGCCTTGTTTAGATGTCTTAGTGTTGACAAGGAACCTTTCAGTCAGGATCAATGCTATTCTGTTTAGTGCTGCTGTATATGACCCAGGAACAAGGAAGCTATATACAGCAGCACTAAACAGAGCAGCATTGATCCTGACTGAAAGGTTCCTTGTCAACACTAAGACATCTAAACAAGGCTCTGAAGAGAAGAGAAACCTTGAAACGCGTTAGCCAATGTGACTACAAGTGTTGTGGATTTTCGCATATGGATTAAAGCAGGTGATTTTATGATAATGCTATGACACAAGTACTGGTTTGTTAGTATATATTCACCTCTATTTTAATGTAAAAAAAAATATTGAGAGATAGCTGAGCCTCTTACTGTTTTTTTTTTTCTTATCAAGAATTAATATATTGTGGAAAGCGTACATCTGATGGGTCAAGGAGCTCCTCACATTTTTACAGTGCTTGAACACAGCTATATTTTTTAAAAATAAAAAGGATACTACTTTTTTTCTTTTAAAACCTTGAGATGTCCCTGAGAAATATATTTATACTTGTAGGTTTACACTAGTGCTGCTGCAGCTTCATGTTTTTCAGTACATTTTTGTAGCGCGTTTTTTCATGCCTCATGTGGTTTTTGTAGGAGAAGACTGGGTTTTATATAAAAAACGGCGTATAATCATTTTACATGCATTTGTGGTGCGTTTCTATTGAAGTCTATGGGGCCTAAATCGAGCTGCAACTGCACCTTTTCCAAAAACACACTGCATTGATGTGAGCAGGCACCTTAGGGCCTTTAAAAAGCACTTTTGTGTTTCTAAAAAAAGCACCTGAAAAGCTCAAGAAAACTGCTTCCCTTTAAAATCAATATTTTCACACTGGAGCGGTGCACGTTCGTTGTGGTAAAAAAAAAATCCCTCTTGCAGCATCTTTGGAGCATATTTGGAGAGCTAAAAAAAAATGCACCAAAAACTCTCCTCTCCATTTAACTGGTTCAGATCCGCGCTATAGCCGAATGACGGCTACAGCGCGCACCTGCTTTGTCGGGAGGACGTCCTGCAGGGCGCGCGCGGCGCGTTCTGTGATCAGTAAGTCTATAAGACTCGCTGGATCACAGATTGGAGTTAGGGGTTGATCCTGACCACTTACCACGTGATCAGCTGTCAGCCAATGACAGCTGATCATGTGATGTAAACAGAGTCGGTAATCGGCTATTTTTCCTCATCGCGCTGACAGCGTGAGGAGCAAAAAAAGCCTATTACCGGCGCTGTGAGAGGGACATCAGTCCCGATCACGGAGAGCTGCCGCCAGCTCCTCAGTGTCCACCTGTGCCCCCTGCCAGTGCCACCTAACAGTAGACAACAGTGCCGCCTACCAGTGCCCACCAGCGCCACCCATCAGTGCCTCATCAACAGTGCTGCACATCAGTGACCATCAGTGCCATCTATCAGTGGTACCTATCAGTGCCCATCAGTACCACACATCAGTGCCATCTTATCAGTGGACATCAGTGCCGCCTTAACTGTGCCTATCAGTTCCCACCAGTGCAGCCTCAGCAGCACATATCAATGAAGGAGAAAAATTACCTGTTTGCAAAATTTTATAACAAACTATGAAACGTTTTTGTTTTTTTTCAAAATTTTTCATCTTTTTTTTGTTTAGCAAAAAATAAAAATCCCACCTGTGATTAAATACCACCAAAAGAAAGCTCTATTTGTGTGGAAAAAAATGATAAAAACTTCATTTGGGTACAGTGTTGTATGACCGCGCAATTGTCATTCAAAGTGCGTCAGCGCTGAAAATTGGTCTGGGCGGGGGGGGGGGGGGGTTAAGTGCCCAGTAAGCAAGTGGTTAAATGAATGGGAACTGCCTAAAAAACGCCCCCACTAAGCATTCTTAGTGCAGTTTTTGAAGTCGCATGTCCTTTAAAAACCACACTACAAATGCTGAAAAAGCGCTCAATTAACGCATAGTCGTTTTACTGGCAATTTTGAAGCAAACCAGTGTGAAAGTGCCCTTAGAGAATTAATGTGATTTCCATTGACACGCAATGCTGTATGAAAGCAACTGCTTCAGAAAATGCACTAATGTGCATACATGCTTAGGGTTGTGTGACAAACATTTTACAGAGAACTAGGCAATGTCTTTCCTTTTGTGTATAGAAGTGTTTTTTTTTTTTTTTTCTTCAAGCAGTTGCACAATTTTTCCATGTAACTAGCAGCTTGCTATTGGAAATTTTTTTAAAAATGTAGACCCGAACTGGATGACATTTAGTTTACGAAAGCACCATGTATCATAAAAATAATTGCCATATTATATTTTTAGTTTTTTAGGTGTTTTTGCAGGACTTTTGGTGCGCTTTCGGGAAACCCACCAAAACTTCCTGATCTAATAGAAGTCTAAGCACAGGTATCCCGCATGAAAACTGTGGGAACACTGCGCTATGGGAAATCCACACCGCATCAGCCTGAAAGCATCAATGTCTGTTTTTGATGCATTAACACAATGGTCTTCAAACTACGGCCCTTCAGTTGTTCAGGAACTACAATTCCCATCATGCCCAGTCATGTCTGTGAATGTCAGAGTTTTACAATGCCTCATGGGATGTGTAGTTCCGCAACAGGTGGAGGGCTGTAGTTTGAGGATCCCTGCATTAACAAGTGTTGGAGGGCTTATTGATGACCATGGCAGTGCATACATATGCACTGAAATCAAAGCCATTGTGCTGTGATGACACGCGTAAAAAAAACGCATACAATTTTGCATGGAAAGCTTGTAAATCCAACCTAAAAAGCCTTTAATGTCTTTGTAAATTCATCCAAAGTAAGCACCACAATTTGTCTTGCATCAGCCTCCTGTGAAACCCTTCACAGCAGGATTCAGATCTGGTTAGGGAGAGCCTGCACACTCAGCTAATCAGGCTCTGTTACAGTGCACACATGCTTCTAGGTAACCTGCGGACCAGAAGGAGAGAACAACGTGATCCAAGTGATGATTCATCAGTGTGATTCTATACTTTTACTGTCCAGTCAACATGCTGGTGTGTGTTAGGATTAGCCTGTACTGCTTGGATCACAGAACTGGCTATACAGAATTAGAAATAATGTTGGATAAAACCATACCCATATATCTTTCAAGTGTTTTTTAAAAGCTAACTTGCCTTTTCTGCTCATATTTCATGTTCCACCCATATCTAGTGTGTAGCATGAACCTGGTCACAGTCCCCTACCCTCACACCATCCCTCCCTCCTTACATAATCCAGGGATTCTTCTTCCTGCTGGCTCCTGTCAGATTTGAATTTGGCATGATTCTGCCCGCACAGCTGCATCATTCATTTACAATGAGTTGTCTTGACAGCAGAGGGACTATAGTTCTCATTGGAGCACAAGTGTGGTGACATCACTATACTCGTAGTCCGGTAATTCTATCTCCAGCTTTGTAGCTGAAGGTTTGTACCTACTAAGAACCTGAGCTGGAAGAACAGTTTGCAACATCCAGGGTATTGCCCCCACCATCTATTGATCACGGTTGCAAAGCTTTTCCAGCTTAAAGTGGAACTTCACTCTCCCAATCAACATTGACTAGGTTTAATCGTCATTCTGCTAGCATTAGTAAATAGAGACGGAAGTATATCATATTTAGTTGTTTTAAACTTTTTTTTCTTTACATTTCTTTAGTTACTGCCTGATTTCTTGCCTAGGCAAATGATGTCCTGCATCCCAGGAGTCTTCAGGAGCGGAGGAGAGCATGACCATTTTTCTCAGCTAAGCGTACTCTCCTGCATGCATGCCTGAGCTAAGGGCAGATGGATTCCAAGAAGTAAATGCTACATGAATCATCTGCCCTTAGACAAGCTGTACATGACCAGAAATGCTAGGGGTTGTTTCCAATGCTGTATCCTGGCCTAGGCCAACAAGGCCCAGGCCTAGGGCAGCACTTTGCAGGGGAGCAGCACGGAAAGAGTCCCCGCCAGCTTGCGATACACTGTTAGTGTAGCACCAGTCTTATGGGGTGGACTGGGTTGAGAGGCAAATTAGTCTAGCGCCCCCATAAAGCGGCCTTACTGCTTCCGGTATGTGGGCGTCTGGCATTGCGCAACTGGGGGGGGGGGGGGCGCTGCTTCTAATTTTGACTGTCCTATCATCCTGGACCACAAATCTTCCTCACTGTGTTATCTGTTTTCGGCTGCACCATTGACATGGTTATATCTTCTTAGTCCTCTCCATAAAATTATCAGAAATTTGTGCTTAAAGTAGAACTATAGGCAACACTTTTGTTTTCATTTTGGATAGAGTAAGAGAGGGTTATAACCCCTGTCAGTTTATTTTTTACCATCCCTGTCCCATTGCAGAGATTTCCCTTCACTTCCTGCCCCATAACCAAAATTTCAGGGCGGGTCTTAAACAGCAAGGGGTGTGGCCTTGACATGAAGGGGTGGGTCATATTTAAATTAGGGGGTGCACGAGTTTAGTCAGGCCTAGGGCAGCACAAAACCTAAATACACTACTGGTTGTTTCTCAACAAAATAAAGCATGGAGGCATAGATAGTTTGGGGAGTTTGCTTTGAATATTAACCCCTAGGCACCGACAGTATGAAATATGCAGGCTCTTAGCAGGTGGGCCTTGGCACAGAGAGACTTCATATTTGCGGACCAATTTGCAGACACAGATGGGCCAAGAACGCGCACTCCTAGCACAGTTACTGGCGGTTAATGGAAAGCTCTCAATCACTACTTGTAATAGGGAGCTTTACGATCATCGGCGGTCACATGATCATAAACCCCGCCCCCGGCATCTGAAACCCCTTAAAGGTTGGGAGGCGTCTGTCCCCTTGGTTAAAGATTAATTAAAATTGTTTTTGGTTCGTGGTGCTCAGATGCAGTGAAGATATGCTTTAAATCAAACAAAAATAATATTTGCACATTTCTGCTTTTTGCAGTAGGGTTGCATTTAAGGATTTATGTATTTATTTTTTGCAAAAGGTGGCATTATTCTTTAACCCCTAGCTGAAGGTCAACTTGAACAATGCATGCATTGCAAAGTAGTATCTTTGGTACTTTTGTACTGTAAACAATGTTAATTAAACTCATATTTCCTTGTGATATGTCTATTTTCACCTTTTGTGTTAAAAAAGCAGATTGTGGTCAAGCCTTGCAGTAAGAAAAAGGGAACTGCAGAGAGGAAGAGGATTACTAAAGTTTGCAGTTACCTTTCCACAGAATCCACCTTGAACTTTGACATTTTTCAAAGTGGAACAAAGCACCCTTTTCTTAGTTTACATGTGTTGTGTGTAGAGTTTACAAACTGGCATTGCCCATATACACTTTACCTACGTAATTGTTCCTATAGTGGGCTACACATCACAGCAGTTCCATTCTGTTAGGTAAGGTCAGATTCTACAGCGTGATATTCAGTATTACTCACTTATATCATTTATATCATTTGGCTAAAAGCATCACTCGCTCTTTTATGTCTGTAAAATTTCAGATTTTCATTTCCTCCTATTACATTTATTGTTAGGAAATCTGTTTGCCAAATGTACTGCAGCAATTTTCTAATTGATGTTCTTAATTGAAATGGACTATATTGCTTTTCACAGCCTCATGATGTCCTAGAAATGATTAGAAAATCATTCCAAATACACGTGAGGTTTTAAGCTTTTGTACCGGAAACAAAAAAAACAAAAAAATTCCCCTATACTGAACACTGGTGGTCTCTTGAGAGGAGTCGAGGTATACATTGTTATTCTCAAATATACCGTTCTATTTTAAACCAACATTTGTGTTTTATATCTTGTGCTAAGCATGTTTACAGTAGTTCACATCTGTATGAATGCCAAATTTTCTGTGCATAGAATTAAGCGATTTATCATAATTCTAGATCTGTCTAAAGCGCAGTGTTTCTTACAGAGCATTTAGTTAAAGCAGAGAGGGAGAGCCATTTTTAGACTCTGTAAATCCTGTTGCTGATCTCCCTTAGTACCTGTAGCCATGTTTTTCCTGCTTGGTGGCTTTAAAGTGAATGTCAGAGAACAAAAAAAAAGTGCAGTATGTGTCTGTAGTACGTGTGCATTTCATGTGTTTTATTCATTTAAAGACCATGCAGATTAAAAAAAATACCAGTTGATCTTCCAGAAATGCACTCCGCTCCTAATTCTCTTTTGTGATGCTCTCTGTATCCTGTGCTCTACCGTTTTTAATTACGGTTGTTGGCGGTGTACCAGAAATTGCTTTTTGGGTTGCTCACCAAAATTTTCATGTTACATTGATCTTTTCTGAAATTTATCTTAAAGATCTTCCACCTCACTGAAGGCATATCTTTTGAGCGTGCATGTTAGAAATGGGTAAGGTGGGTAGAGTTGGCTAAAAAATGAAATGTGTCATACAGAGTAGCTGTAAAAACTCAGTCTGCATTTTTTCCATGTAATTATAATGTATGGTGCTTTTTTTACCCACTCATACAGGCTCCTGGTATAGGAAGCTGCTGGGAATTAAAAGCTGTTTCACAGTGTCCACTTTCCCGGTGACTCTGATGGTAAAATAATCACTGTTTAATATTTATGTCAATCCATTTTTTGACCTTTCCAGAAATCACTGCTGAGGTCTTTGGTACACCATAGACATTCCAGGCATTGCCCAATCCTGGCAAGTTCAGATATTTTAATGTCTGTGGTTGCAGTTGGTTACTCGTTGATCATATTTATCCCTGCTTTAGGGGCTTTTCACACAAGTGCTTTTAATGCACTTTTGTGCAGCCTAACTTGTTCCCACTACGCTATAGGACAGCTACAGCGCGGCTCTCCAAATCTGGGAGAAGGTCCATGGATGTCCTCCAACGTGCGTGCACCCTTTTTTGGTCACAGCTGATCATATATCAGGGTAAAGGACCGATCATAGCAGTCCTTTAGCATGTGATCAGCTGTGTCTAATCACAACTGGTCACATGTAAACAGACTTGCCGGTTATGGTCATTCCTTTCCTCATGCGCTGTTTCTGTATAAAGAAAGGAGTGCCGATAACCAGCAAGTCGAACAGGGCACAACGAGTGCATTGTTTACGCTGATAATCAGGGCACTGATCATCAGTGCCCTCATAATCAGTGCAGCCCCATTAGTGGCGCCTATCAGTGAACAACAAAAATTACTTATTTGCCAAATTTTAAAACTAAGAAATACTTTTCTTTTTTCAGAATTTTCAGTCTTTTTTTCTGTTTAGCAAAAAAAAAAACCCAGTGATGATTAAATACCACCAAAAGAAAGCGCCATCTGTCTGAAAAGACAGAAAACGATAATTCAAAGTGGAGTTCCACCCACTTTTAAAAAGGTGATCTTAAACTAACGACCACCCCTCGTTTTTGGATATTTACATTTTTTTTCCCTAAAGTACCTTTTTTAGAAGTACTAAGTGTACTTTTGTTTCAGCCAGGCCACAGCGCAGGACGTCATGTCCTCTTGTGCGGCGAGAACACGTTCCCCCCCCCCCCCCTACTGTCTTCTGGGACCTGTGTGTATCCCAGAAGACAAGCTGGCCATTCACAAAGTGCTGTGTGATTCGCGCATGCACAGTAGGAAACCGGCTGTGAAGCGGCAAGGCTCCACTGACGGTTTCCCTTAGTTAGAATGGCGGCACCTGCTCCTTATCCAATGGACGGATCAGCCTCGGGGGGGGGGGGGGGCGCGACATCGCGGGCTCCCTTGACAAGTAAGTGTCCTTAATAAAAGTCAGCAGCTACAGTGTTTGTAGCTACTGACTTAAAAAAAAAATATTTGTGGCTGGAACTCCGCTTTAAATTGCGTATAGTGTTTGTGACTGTGCAACACTGACAGTTGAAAATTAGCCTGGACAGGAAGGGGGTGAAAGTGTCGAGTATTGAAGTGGTTAGGGGCCTTTCACACTGATGCACTTTTTATGCGTTCCCATCGACTTGCAATGGAAGATGGCTTTTTGGTGTGCTTTTGAAAAACTGCACCAAAGATGGAGCATGCAGGACTTTTGAAAGCGCAGTGCTCCTGCAGTCAGAACTGTTTTACATAGGATTTAAAGCTTGGTTCATGCTACTGCGACATGAAAGTTGCAACTTTCTGGAGATTTGTTGGTGACTTGATGCAACTTGAGTACTACTTTGATGCAACTTTGAAACAAGGGTGGGGCTACACCACAAGGAATGCCTGGGTAATCTTCCTTTAATTTCGGATCCAAATCACATAAATATAGATGAGGATCCGACTTGGAGGCGACTTCCATTAAAGTCTATGGGCACAAGTCGGATAGAAGTCACCTTGAAGTAGTACAGGAACCTTCTCTAAGCTCAGCGTGACTTCAGTAGTGCTAATTAAGACCGCTCTCATTGACTAACATGGAATTTCACATGTCACACGACTTGGGGTCTGACAAGTCAGACCCCAAGTCGTGGCAGTGTGAACTGCGCTAAAAGGGGAATAGTTTTCATGCACTTTTGTCACCCTGGAAAAGCACAGCAAAAGTGCACCAGTGTGTTTTTTTTTTTACAAAGCTAATGTGGGTACTCAACAGTTCCAATCCAGGTTGTTGAGTGTATCGGAGCTTAGGAGGAGGCGGCGGGGAGAGGAAAATGAAATGTCATTGGTTGTTAAGGACGTGATGGCCCCGCTCCTTAACAACCAATAATTGTCAGAATTCTTTTCTTTACGTTTCAGCTGTTAGCGGGGAAATTCCGCTGACAGCTGAAATAACTGGGGTATCAGTTTTAAGTATCGGTGAATTTGCATGAGTACTGATACAAATGGTCACGAGTAACGATACTGGTATCAGTGCAACCCTACTATCAAGGGTATATTTTTTTCATGGAGCCTTGCATCTGAAAGTCACAGCATCCAATTGCTTTGGCAGCGATCACTAGGCTGTCACAGGTTATTGCATTCAGCCACATTCTGTATTTTGTTCATTGTGCATTGCAAATGATTACATAGTGGTGGCTGCATTAAGTATACTGGTCTACAACTACAGTAATAGTAACGCCTGAATGGTCCTAATACTGACCCCAACCATAAACCCCCCCTTTTAACAAAACAAATCCATAGCTGTGTATACTCACCACCTGTTCCAGTAATTCTGTTATGCCAAACCATAGGACCAGAACAAACTGCCCTGCTGGGCTTGACCCTGTACATCAACTAAAGCGTAAAACTCAACAAAGGTGTGGAGGCTGTTTTAAAAATGTGCTGCATATTTATATTTGAAACATGGATGTAATTGTACAAGATTTAGACAAGTGTCGTTTTCATAAAGCACTAAAGGGACTTTCTTATATGGTAAAACACAGATTGGCAGATGACCTCAGAGTGCCTACAGCTCGTTTCAAACTTGTATAATAGCTAGTAATTGTGGAACCTTGATAGCCACTTCCACCCTGGCTTTTAATGTTCATAGCTGCATTTGTTAATCTTTTGTACCTGTTTTGCATCATATATTTAGAAACTGGTGCCATATATTATTATTATTATTATTATTATTGTGATTGCTTATCTCCCTGGCATTATAATTTTATGATAACAAACATTGCCTTTATTCCCTTTTACTCTATCGCTCTATATGAACACCAAATAGCCATGAAAAAATGGCCAATGCTCAATATTTATTTTCTTTTAAGAGAATTTGCTTTTATCCTACACCTTCCTACATATTTGAGGCATGCACTATTAATCCTGAGTTTTTATCACGGCCACCACATAATCATTAGACTCGGTAATATAGCCAGGAATTAATAAACCCGCTGTTTGAATGCTTGAATAACGGGAAGTTGCATCAGTTGCTAGGCAGCAAGATTTGAGTACAGCGACAACTCAAGTGTCAGCTTGGCATGTGCACTTTGTGTGGGCATTAATGATGTGTTTTTTTTGTTGTTGTTTTTTTTGCTGTATAGTTTCTTTGCTAAATATAATTGAGCACTTTTTAAAATAAAGTAGGATTTGTTCTGAATTGTAGGTTTAAGATTGTGTTCTAATACAAATGGCAAAATGTTAGCTACAAAGTTATAGAAGAAAGCAAACCATTTGATGTGTCATTGTATCTTTATCATAATGCATGTATAACCTATTGCTATGTCAGTATATATAACATAAAGCAAACCTGTAACAGAAGCTCAGATTATTAGATAGACTGTCACCTTGTTCATTCATAGTCTTTAACAGTTGTTTTTAGCCTAGGATTACACAGGTGATTATATTGGATGAAAAAGGCTGAAGGAAAAAAAAAAATTTTTTTCCTTCCCTACTATAGAGCATGGATTTTTGAATCTGTAGTGCTGGCAATTGAACTCTGACAGCCAGCTCCAGCAGCTGTCAGAATACTTGAACAGTGGCTGCATCTGATTGGATGCAGACCACTGTTCACCTGGCAGTTATCACCTACCGTATGGGTGCTCAATCTGTGGGCCTCCAGCTGTTGCGGAACTACAATTCCCTTCATGCCTCTGTCTTCAAATCTTTGCAACTTAAAAGTAACTTTATTTAAAAAAAAAAAAGAAAAAAAAATCATATGTACATAAGTATGCACAGCCTTTGCTCAATACTTTGTTGAAGCACCTTTGGCACCAATTACAGCCTCAAGTCTTTTTGAGTATGATGCTCCAAGCTTGGCACGCCTGTGTTTGGGCAGTTTCTCCCATTCTTTTTTGCAGGACCTCTCAAGCTCCATCAGGTTGGATGGGGAGCGTCGCTGCACAGCCATTTTGAGATCTCTCTAGAGATGTTCAACCGGGTTCAAGTCTGGGCTCTTGCTGGGCCACTCAAGAACATTCACAGAGTTATCCCCCATAGCCACTCCTTTGTGATCTTGGCTGTGTGCTTAGAGTCGTTGTCCTGTTGGAAGATGAACCTTCGCCCTGTCTGCGGTTCAGAATGCTCTGGAGCAGGTTTTTATCAAGGATGTCTCTGTACATTGCTGTATTCATCTTTTCCTCAAGCCTGACTAGTCTCCCAGTTCTTGCTGTTGAAAACATCCCCACGGCATGTTGCCGCCACCACCATGCTTCACTGTAGGGATGGTATTGGCCAGCTGATGAGCGGTGTCTGGTTTCCTCCAGACATGATACTTGCCATTCAGGCCAAAGAGTTCAATCTTTCTTTAATCAGACCAGAAAATTTTGTTTCTCATGGTCAGAGAGACCTTCAGGTGCCTTTTGGCAAACTCCAGGCGGGCTCTCACGTGCCTTTTACTGAGAAGAGACTTGGTTTGGTCCGTCTGGTCACTCTACCATACAGGCCTGATTGGTGGAGTACTGCAGAGATGGTTGTTTTTCTGGAAGGTTCTCCTCTATCCACAGAGAAACGCCAAAGCTCGGTCAGAGTGACCATCAGGTTCTTGGTCACCTCCCTGATTAAGGCGCTTCTCCCCCGATCGCTCAGTTTGGCCAGGCGGCTTGCTCTAGGATGAGTCCTGGTGGCTCCAAATTTCTTTCATTTACAGATGATGGAGGCCACTGTCGTCATTGGGATCTTCAATGCTGCAGACATTTTTCTGTACCCTTTCCCAGATCTGTGCCTCAATACAATCCTGTCTCAGCAGTCTACAGACAATTCCTTGGACTTCATGGCTTGGTTTGTGCTCTGACATGCACTGTTAACTGTGGGACCTTTATATAGACAGGTGTGTGTCTTTCCAAATCATGTCCAATCAACTGAATTTACCACAGGTGGGCTCCAAGTTGTAGAAACATCTCAAGGATGATCCATGAAAACAGGATGTGCCTGAGCTCAATTTTGAGTGTCAGGGCAAAGGCTGTGAATACTTATGTAAATGTAATTTTTACATTTTTTTTTAATAAATTTGCAAAGATTTCTAAAAACGTATTTTACATTGTCATTATGGGGTATTGTTTTGTAGAATTTTGAGGAAAATAATGAATTTAATCCATTTTTAAATAAGGCTGTAACATACCAAAATCTGGGAAAAGTTGAGCGTTGTGAATACTTTCTGGATACTTTTAGTTGGAAAAACCGTCCCCCTGGAGGAAATCATGGTCTTCAAAAATTGAAGCAAGCAGTCTTTCCAATCATCATCTGTCAAAGTGGGAATGTCAGCAAGCCATTTGCAGTACAGGGTAGTCACCCTAGCTAGAATCAGGGATGACGATTGAGAATAGAATGCCGACAATGGTTTAGGCAAGTCAGCATAGGATAATAGCATTTCTAACGGGTCAAATGTCAGAGTAATAGGGTGAGGCAACTGAGTCGAGGCCTCGTAACGAAGCTGCAGGAACCTAAAAAACCTAGTGTTAGACAGGCAGTAAGTATCTCGGAGTGCATGAAAAGGTAACAAGGAGCCCCGTGGCATAATATGTTTGAGCAGTGTGATTCCTTGCCTGGCCCATGGAGCTCGATTCGGGATAGTATGAAAATGGGAAAGGTTGGGATTGCCCCACAGGGGGGTATACAGGGAATATGCATCATAAGCTTAGGCCCTGGCCTGCCTCCAAACCAAAAGGGTTGTTTTCATCAGAATGGTAATCGCAGGGTTAGACAGGTGACCCCAAAAGGGCAAATTACTAAGTTCCGCATAGGAGCCCAACAGGGCAGCCTCGAGTGTCACAGCTGCTTTTTCTAGGTTACGCAAGCCACCAGCGGACTGTTACAAGGACAGCAGCCCAGTAATCAAAAAAATTGAAAGGGACAGGCCTACACGGTCAAAGGGTAAATGTAAGGTTGACTTGGCAAGCTTCCCCGCCCACACAAAGTTCATCATATTTTCATCAACAAACAAGCAGTTAAGCAACACTAAAGCCTTGAATGTTTGCTTTTCTTTACTGAATAAAGGAAGGAGTGTCTCTTTACATTTGTTTTTTGATGATGTGGATGTTGCAATTCTGGTGTGTCTGGGTGTGTTTTTTTTTTTTTTTATTACCAGTCCAAGATTGATGAGCACAGTTGATAGACTCTGCATAGCAATGCACTGTATGCTCACATTCTACTTTGTATGGACATAACAGACTAAGGTCTGTGCATTTTAAACCATGTCCATAGACATTTGTGGTAATCCACCACCCAGGAGTTTGTCTGAATTGAGTTGGATATTGAGATACCAAAATCCACATAATACATCTCATGGCAGGCTGGACCTATAGACCACAATGCACTGACAGATCCTTGTAAATTTAAGCTAAAGGTACCAAACTTCCGGCAATGTGTATAAATCAAGCGTTCTGTCATGTCCAAGTTTTAAACGCCCAAGCTAATCATTTGAACTGGACTGGCAGATTCACACTTTAATATACGTTAAAAACACATAAATGTCAAATTTGTGTATGCTGAAACCCCTAACATCCAATATAATGTGTAAATGAAAGTCAGCACACCAAACAGTTTGGCGTAAAACCAGTTGCTTTCATTATGTATACAGATGGAGTGAGCAAGGCACACAAAAAATAACTCGCCATCAAGGGTATGAAACTGGACATAAATGAATTTGATGCTTAGTACAACAGTGTAATATAAGGATGGGGAGATTCTGAGTAGAAACAAGGATGGTAGCGAAAAGATACAAGAGATCAAGTAGCTCACTGGGATCAGGTGAAGAAGACTGACAACAATTTAAGCAGACCCTATCTCGAGTCAGATCCACTAAGTGATTGGTGTAACAGGAAGTTGTTTTGTGTGCTGCCTTTCATGAATACATGAGACTTCACAAATACGTGTGCTCTGAACACAGGTGTTATACTCTGCCTATGATATCCACGAGATATTGGTTCAGCCCTGTATATTGCTTAAGTGGGGTTTTTTTCCAGGTTCATTTATGCTGTATTGACTCATCCCAAAGTAAACTTCTCATGAGTAAAGTAAACTTCTCAAACAGGGGGCTGCCATTGCCAACTACCTTCTGAATGCAAGTTTCTTGCCTGCTAAGCTGGCCATTGACCCTCTTTTTTTTTTTTTCAGCCAGTGGACTGAAACCTTTCTGCTGGGACATTTTATAAACTGATCAGCTGCTGCAGCCACTGATTGACAAAAGTTTTCCTGCATGTCCCTTTGACAGAAGTTGATCGTGATTCTGATTTCTGTCAAACAGGGATGGCCATACACTGATCGAAATGTGTCCGGTCACTGCTGAACCAGCTAAAGGTCTTATGCAGCGCGATTTGACTGAGGTTTTCAAGCAAAATGTCCAGTGCAACTTTATGCGGTTCAGGTGCGATTCCAGTGCGATTTGGATACAGCTGCGAATCTCTCTGGAAGTCGGCTCAGAAAGAAACTATAGCTTGTTAGAAATCGCACTGTAATCGCTGTTTTTTTTCTATGCAGTTTCCATTAGGCTCTATAGAGATGCAAAAAAACTCATTGCATTTGGATTGCATATATGTGAACGGTCACCATAGAAAGTCGTGTTATTTCACTTGTCATGCGATTCAATGCATTCTGGAATGCATACAAAATCACATCAGCGTGAACCAGGGCTTACTCTGACCCCTTGGTTCAGCACTTCTGATGTGGAACAAATATGCAGGCTTGG
Source organism: Lithobates clamitans (assembly GCA_037952925.1). Lineage (NCBI taxonomy): Eukaryota > Metazoa > Chordata > Amphibia > Anura > Ranidae > Lithobates > Lithobates clamitans. The sequence continues at coordinate 11,254,783 of JBBGZY010000081.1, forward strand.
AAGATCAGGAAAAAAAGTCCTTATCTGCATACTTAGTGTGGTTCAGTGACTCTGCAAATACTGAAGCCATTTTTTTTAAATGTAATACATTTTATTTATAAATCTGTTTTGTTATTATTGCAGGGCTTGACAAATTTGCTTGGAATCTAGGAGCCAGCTAAAAAAGTTAGGAGCCAGGTTTTTTTTTTTTTTAAACGACCGACAAAGCTTTATTTTCAATATAAAAATGAACCAATCTTAAATTTACACAGAGACGACTAGAACTAATGTGACTGCTTTTATTTCCTGCCATGCAGGGACATAAGACCGCCATATTCCCGCTAAGGATCCAATCAGGTCCGCCTGAAAAACTGACAGGCGAACCTGATCAGACAGCCCGTGTGAAAGGGGCCAAGCAGGGAGATGACAAATAATAAATTCATTTTAATTAACCACTTCCTTCCCGCAGGACGACTATATACGTCCTGTCTTTGAAGAGAAATACCGTAGTTATGGTAGCAGCTATAGCTCCATAACCCCGGTATTCTCTTCAAGAGCCGGCGGTTCTCTTTCAGATAAAAGTGGTCTCTGCAGCAGATTAGCAGCGAGATCACTTTTATCGGCGGCAGGAGAGGGCCCCCCCTATCGCCACGATCGTTAGAGCGAGAGCAATAATTCTAGTCCTAGACCTCCTCTGTAACTCAAAACATGTAACCTGTAGAATTTTTTAAATGACACCTATGGAGATTTTAAAGGGTAAAAGTTTGTCGCCATTCCACGAGCGGATGAAATTTTGAAGCGTGACATGTTGGGAATCAATTTACTCTGCGTAACATTATCTTTCACAATATAAAAAAAATTGGGCTAACTTTACTGTTTTCTTATTTTTTAATTAAAAAAAGTATTTTTTCCCCAAAAAGTGCGCTTGTAAGTCCGCTGCGCAAATACGGTGTCACAGAAAGTATTGCAATTACCGCCATTTTATTCTCTAGGGTGTTAGAATAGAAAATATATATAATGTTTTGGGGGTTCTAAGTAAAGGGAAGGAGATGAGCAGGCAGTGAAAACAGGTAGGAAAAGCTCCATTAGCATTGGTGGATGTCTTGTCATACCAACGGCCACCACCAGAGGGCGCCCGATTGCAGAAAGAACCAGGAACCATAGGACTGCAGTAGGCCGCAAAGCCGGGGCCTCAATTACCGGCGCGGCCCAGCGCGATCGCGGCGGGAGGGGGGGGTGTCGAACGGACACACAGCTGTGCCGCCCCAGGCGCCAGGTCGCTAATTCTAGTCGCAAATGCGACCTGGCGCCCGGGTTTTGTCGAGCCCTGTATTATTGTATTCCTCGCCATTATTTTAATGATTTTTCAAGCTTTGTAATTTGTTGTTGTGGATACCTAGATATAGGAGTCCTGAATACATTTTGTTTCCATTTAAAAACAAATATTGTATCTAATTTGGCTGGCAGAACATCTGCATGTTTAATTTAGGTAGATGAAAGAAACTAATTAATAGTAATGTATGTAATACTGCAAATTAAACCATAATCCTTTCTTGTGAAGCTTTTGTGTGTTGGGGTCTGTAGAATAATATAATCCTCCTTTGACTTTTTAGTGCATTTGAGCTGTAACCATGGCCTGCAAGTTTGTGATTTGATTAACTGTTATGTTCCTCTTTTCTGTGTGTTTAATAAAATCCATTAGTGAAAGTGTGTCACATTCCAAGTTTGTTCCCCTTTTTATATCAAGGTTGAATTGTCTATGAGATTTGTTATGCAAAGTGAATACAATGTATCACTTTTAGTTTAGCATTGTAACCAACAGTAGTGTAGTAGTGGTAAGGCAGCATGTTTCAATGTTTGATTTCCATTTTATTACAATTTGATTTCCATTTTATTACAATTTCTATTGTTTCTAGCCATCATCATTCTCATAGCCTTTATTTAATGCCTTAGTGCAGGCCATTAGATATCCTACCACCTTTTTAAATGTATAAAGCTTTTGTTATCTTGGAGAACAAAGCCTGCATTTTCTATCCTCAAAAGGCCTTTTGTATTTAAATTAGAATTAATTTGCGAAAGCACGATGTATCATAAAAAAATGCCATTTATTTTTTAATAAAATACATGCGACAGGTTGACAACACACATTGTAAGACAGGATGTGCCTGAACAAGGACCCTACTAAAGCTGGGTATACATGTACTTTTTTTTTTTTCTTTTGTTCAGACAGTGGGTGGCAAATCCCCACATTCCACCCCTCCGCTAGAACACACAGATCAGGTAAAAAAAACCTTGAGCTTTTAAAAACCCTTTAATAGCAGGAGCAACAGAGATTATTTTAATAACAGCTGCAGATTTGAATATGACCCCTCCTGAAATAACGCAAATGCTCATATGAGATTTTAGTCATTGGGTTTACATATACTTTAAATTGCACTTCCACTGCAGTTTCTAAACTATTCCCATTAGTTCCATCCTGATTATTCACTTTATGCTCATTATGCAGCTAGATAAGACAGTGCTTTGTGCATTGGGGCTCTTATTGCATGCATGGCTATAGCTTTTGCCCTAAGAACAAATACATAGTTCTCCATGCTATCAGAAACCTTTGTACATCTTGTACCACCTTTTATCGTTCTATAGATCTTTTTGTGAAAGTCCTTGCAGTTAATGCCTATGATGTCCATACCAAGGTTGTCCCTTTCACTGTCCATTATGGGTTGAATTAAAAAAAAAAAAAGAACAACAGTTTGACAACAATTAGGTAGGGCTTTAGTAATGGTATATGAGGGAGGAATCAATACATTTTATTGTACTAATGAATTGTCTTTATTTTTATTTGAATAAATTCTGTAACCCAGCAGTGCCTTTTTATTTTACTGAGGTTTTATGGCTTGATAGAGTTTGAAATTACTGCTGCTTTTAAATCTAAAATTGGAACATTTGTGTTTTTTTTTATCACAATGTGTACGCCTTCTTCTCTTTAAATTTAAATGCAATTAACTTAAAAAAGCATCCATAGAATAAATCTGCAAGACCTAATAATACTTTTTTTATGTGGAACACCTCCTAATATAATTGCTACCAGCATCTAAGAAATCAGTGTGTATTAAGAACACCCTTGTTGCTTAAGGATCAAAAATGTACATGTATAGAAAAAGTCTGAAAGCTTTTCTTTCTGCACGCTACTTACATGCAGTTTAAAGAGTCTGAAAAGACTTAATTTTGTCTTAATTTACTCATATAAGCTTGTATTGAACATTTCTGGCTGCTCAATGCACCCTTTACTTATTATTTCATATCTTCTGTGACAGAGAACCTGTTGTCTGTCTTCTGTGTTGGAGAACTATTCACAGGAATGGATGCTACAGACACTTTTCTCTGTGTGCTGCAATGCACATACTTTATTAAGGCCCACTGGGATTAATTTACTGGAGAGTTGAGGTTAGAACCACATTGGCTACCAACCATGACCAGATTTTAACTCTCCAGTTTTAGTTAATCAAGCCCACTGTGTATTAAGCCAAGTCATCAGTCCTTTCAACCATACTGTCTATGTAACAGGTTTACTCCATACCCTACCCAGTCCCACACCTGTCATGCTTTCATCCTGTTTTACTGAAGAAGATCTAGCATAATACTTTCTTTATGACATAAAGTACATGTAGTACTTTGTCGCATATTGCTAAGTGCTTTCTAACCATAGCTATGAACTCTGAACTGCACACCACCCCTTCTGCCACAGCTGTTCGGACAACAGCTAGGAAGGAGATGGCTGCTTTATAAGGGAAGCTTATCTTGGCACTAAGGATGAGCTCGGGTGTGTTCACACAGCTCTCGTGCAGAGCCCGCCAGTAAGTCTCACTGCGCTGCGCTAATCACAGGCAGTAAGACATTTTCCGATCTCTTCAGCCACACATCAGGAAAATGTCTCGCTGCCTGTGATTAGCGCAGCGCCGCGCCGACTTCCTGGCGGGCTCTGCACGTGGGCTGTGCGAACACGCCCAAGCTCATCCTTACTTGGCACTAAGCATTTTCCTGAGAGAAGCAATGGTAAGAGGAATGCAGGAGGGTGGGAGAAATGTGCCGGCCTGCCAAGACAAACTGCTGTTGAAGTAGGTGTCTCCTTTCTAGATGTTGTCAAATCAGCTGTGGCAGAAGGGAGGGAGTGCAGTTTGGGCCTCATTGCAAAGGTTCGCTAGCACCTAGCAACATGGGACAAAGCATTACATGCACATAAGGGACAGAACAGTAAAAAAAAAATTGATAGAATAGATCATCTTTAACACCTTATCACAAAAAGAAAATCTCAGCATTTACACAGTCCCGCCATCAGATGATGTGTCACGGTTTTGTCCCTTTAACTCTGAATGGTTGGTGGGGAGGTACTTTAGCCCAGTGTATTCTATGACCAAGACCAACGTGGCATTTACACAGGGCTTTTTTTTTTACTTGCTCTGGTGAGCAATCAGGGCAGCGAACTAAGTTCATATAAGATTACATTCTCATCTTTTATTGTTTTGCTAAATGTATTTATATGCATTATTGGGCGCTTTAAAGTGAACCTTTTTGCCCTGGCTGAATACTGTAGCTGAAGGCAATGTAAAGCATTTCATCTTTAAAGTTTCAACACAAAAACTGAACCCTGCTACAGTTGGTTTCTCATTAGCTCAACTCACCATGTACACCATGTCCACCATTCCCCCAATTCCAGCAGTGACTTAGTAGCCTTTCGGCATTCTAATTAAAAAACAATACAGGTGCTTTGGGAGAGGATACAGGGCTGATAAACCCACTCTGACCATCTTCTGTGACTTGGTTTATGACATTTGTGGATGCATTTCCCCACAGTGTCTGCAACTACAGAAGTGTTGGTCTGTTTTCAAGGTAATTTACTGCTTTAAGAATATGTACACCCTTGAATGTCCAGAGCTTGGCCACAGGTTCACTTTAGATGTGATTTACATGTGCGTGAATGTAACCTGAGACAAAAGTTGGAGAGCCAAGAGGTTCATTTAGTTACACTCTACATTGTTTCACTTATACCTATTGGGGCAAAACTACTTGCAGTGTTGACAGAGCCTGAAGACTAGTTCTTTCTGGTGTTATTGACTGGTACAGATATTAATTCCAAATGTAGTTGAATTTCCCTGCCAGTATTATACAAATTTTTCCTGCCGATATCATTCATTTCTTTCGATTTTGTGTGCAGGGCGGGAAAACGTAACTAAAGTGCTATTAGGTCATCCACAATGCTCTTCAGAATTAACTGCCACACATTTGGCTCCTTCTTAATGATGCCTATTATTTACAAGTTTTTGAATATAATTGAAGTCTAATACATCAAGTTTGAGTACTATATTTAACATTTTGCAAATTTCTCATGACTCAGATTTTATGTAACAGATATTTTTTGCCTGCAACACGAAAATGACTTTCCCGTGAATTCTGAAGAATTCTAGCTTTACATTGTTAAAAAAAAATATATTTTTATGTATAAAGTAACACTTTTACCTATTTTTTTTTTTTTAAGTTGGCTAAATTTGGGCTTTTATTTTTTTTAATGAAATTTTGTTTGGGGAAAAAAAATCCATACTGTTACAGGTATAAAATGCAGATACATAAAGGTACAAGCAGCTTTTAAGCCTTTTTACCAATGCTGAATTTTGTATTTCCTGCTAGCCTCAGATCTTGCCTGCCTCTTCTTGCGCATTCCTATTGACCAGTGAGGTTGCCTCTCATTGTGATTGCCCAGTAGAAATGTGTGTGTGTGTGTGTAAGAGGGGGATACCCATTGGCAATATCTGACACACTACCTCAAAATATCAGGCCTTTGTTTGTCAGAATGACACTAGCACACAGCATAGTCTCTAAAATAAGAACACCTTTAACAGGTATTGGAGTTTAAAATGCCTGTTTACAAAGTTACCTTGATTTTCTGGAAGGTTTAAAAACTTGCAAGTAACCCAATTGTGGTTAGCAAAATATCAGATCTTTGCATTGAATAATGGGTAGGTGCCGCAACTGTGCATATAGATCGGCGTAAAGATAACGACCCTCTGACAAAGCTGGATCCTGCTAAAATACTTTGACTTTCTGGGATGTAGAGAAAAAAGGACGGTATATCCTACATTCCATTACACAAAGCTGCATTGGTGACCTACAGCTAGGCCTGAGGTTTTTTTTTTGGGGGGGGGGGGGGGCAAAGAACATGTCCAAGCTAGTGGAACGCCTACTTTTAGGAAGCTATTTGCTTAGGGAAAAATGCATGTTCCAGGGTCACCAGCTGGGCTATATTTCTTGCAACATAAGTATGATCAAGCACATTATGGTGCCTACTAAGCAGTCTAAAAAAAAAAAATCAACCCATTCTGTTTAAAATGGAAATGAAAGGCAAAACATTTGTGTATAGACATAAAAAAACTTTTTTTTCCCTCCTTTTTTTTTTTTTTATAAGAGATTATATTCCCTCTGTTCTCAGCTACATAAGGAGCTGCGAGAGCTGAGGAAGGAGAGCGCACGGAGTTCCCAGCACAACCAGAAAACTGACTATGCTGCGCTGTCATGCCTAGTGTGGTCAGTTTTTTTTAATAGGAAAGCAGGGGGACTGGCAGGTACACCAGGTATTTCTCACAAAAGAAGCAGCACAAAGAAAATGGGATACTTTTTGATACAAGTACCAGGGTGGATTTGATTTAAATCATGTCAATTTAAAGCACAACTTAAATTGCTAGTAAAAAGGTTTGATTTAAATAAACTCGATTTAAATCATATGTAGCACTAACCCCCGAAGGAGCTGCTGATTTATATCGGGCTGTTACCGTCACCTCTTTACCCGCAGTTTCACCAATACCAGAGCTTAGAGTCCATGTTGAGCTTTGTATCTGACAATGTAGGCACCAGTCACTTTAGTACTTTTCCAATACTTTAATAGGAAATAACTGGAAGAAGTAGCAGGAAAAAGGTAGAAGGAGAGTTGCAGGAAAGTTCAAATACCTTTTCGTTAGGACACTGAGGAATTTGAACACTCGGGGACGAATATACCTTCAGTCCAGGATTAAATCTTTGCCCGCCCGGATAGGTCTCTCTCACTGACCTAGCAGCCGGAGCGTAGCAAAACAAAAAAAAAAAGAAAAAAGAAAGTCTCTGCCACAGACTTGAAAAGAGCAATATAACTGTACGATCCTCTGCCACAGGACATAGTAGATTAATATGAACAGCAACACAGTACCAGAACCTTTAAGCCGACCTGGCAGTACTTGTGCGGTAGATTAGGGTAAGATGCATCCTCCAATTGAGTCACCAGGCCCTTCTTGAGACACCAGCATTCCGCACGGTCCTCTCCAAGATGGGTCCTCCCCTGGGTCTTCTCAATTGTCCGGCTTCTTCCCACAGGACAGACAGCACAGGACCATCCCCGTAGCAGTAGGCCCCAGATAGGCTTCTGGGCCTACTTGCACGGCTGCAGCATCGCAGCCCTCTGGCCTGGAGGGCCACGAGGTAGAACTCCTCATCACATACCTTTAGGCCAGGAGGGCCAGCAGGTGAAAAAGAAAGAAAAATGGCGTCTGCCTCTTAAGTACTCTCTCCCAGAAGGCATAGCAGCGGACCACCTCTGCCGAGTTACCTCTGGGAAAGAAGAGCACTTAATATACTTCAGCTTGTTGCTTTTCCAACACTGACCTATGGTGACAACGACACCTACAGACAACAGTGTGGAACTGCACGCAACACAGCCAATGCTGGAACAGAGGCTAATTTAGCCAAAGATTAACCCTGAACTGTATACAGAACAGATAACCCACTAAATTTACAAATAAGCGCCTGATTGAAAATTTGTCAGCGCTACACATAATTTTTAAAAGCAACTGTCATCTCTGTCCCGCAGCAGCTCCTCCTCTGAGCCGCTGTTAACTCACCAACAGTCCCATTCACTTTAATGGGACCGGCTGGTGATGCGGCAGTGACACAACAAGGTGATGGATGTGGCAGCAGCAGGTGAGTGGATGCCTGCTAACAGGCGCTGCCATGATGGATCTGAAATGACAGGTGCTCTTTAAATGTAGGGACTCATTCTTGCTGGTATTATGAATCTTTAATATTTGCAAAATTAAAGTTTCCTAGTTAGAGTAATAAGCTGTCAGGCTAGTAAAACAGCGATATCCCAACTGATTTTAGGTTAATCACAGATAGTTGCAGAACTACTCAAATTCTTTTATTTAATTAAAACAATAACATTGCTAGTGCATGTTATCTCAGCTTGCAGAGCTTGGATTCGTTGAATGAGTTTACCAAAAATTAAAATATTGCAGAATATACAGCCTCATGCTACATACTGAATGAACTAAATTATTAATGTATCTTAAATAGATAACTGTCTAATTAGATAGATTTTTACTCCAAAAGCATTTCATTAAAATAAATTTGATTAAAAATGAAAAAAAAATCTTTTTTTTTTTAAATCATTTTTTCCACCCTGACGAGTATATTGTACAGCAGGGACATATCAAGATTATGAACTGTTAGGGCAACCTATTCTTTAATGGTATTGCTCTTACCAAGGCAGGTACTCTTTTGGGTCCGTAATATTTACTCATTTACTTATCAGTCATCTTAATCGAAATTTGATGGGTTCAGCAGGGACTGGCCAAGATTCGATCCATATGTGGGCAGGCTTATTGTACCCAAGTCGATCCATACATTGACTTGGGCACAAACAAGCCTGTCAGATTTTTTACATTGAATTACTGCTGGTGGCTATGGCTGCTAGCAGTAATTGTGTTCTGCTGGCCTGGGAAGGCTCCCCGTGCCCCATCCCTGCCAGAACACAATAGCACTGCAGGAGGCGTTCCCCCATTGACACTGACACCTAAGGTGGAAGGAAAAAAAATTTGAGTCATCTATGGGCTACCTTATTCTGGGGACAATTCAAACTTCTAAATATTAGGCTTCGATATAAGTGAAATATGCAGCAAATCCATGCACAATGAATATAATTGGTAATTCAGAGGAAACAGTTGACGATGGAGGGATCTGGATGTTTTTTCAAATGTGTGCAATGTCAGGAAGTGGTATGTGTACGTCATCAAAATGGTAGAAGTGTTGATTTTGTTTTGAGTTTTGTTATGCATAATAGAAAAGCTTCTTTCCAGCTGTGAATTTTCATTCACCAAATAGTATTGTGGTTTTCAGTCAATGCAGTCATTCCGCTGCTTGCTGTAGAAAAACATCAGCTGCAATCTGATTGTATTACCTGCTAATGACAGTCTTTTCATTGCTCTAGTATTTTCAGATTTCCATAGTATTTAACCATTTAAGGACCGGGCCTCTTTCTGAGATTTGTTGTTTACAAGTTAAAAACTGTTTTTTTTTGCTAGAAAATTACTTAGAACCCCCAAACATTATACATTTTTTCTCTAACACCCTAGAGAATAAAATGGCGGTCGTTGGAATACTTTCTATCACACCGTGTTTGCGCAGCGGTCTTACACTTTTTTTGGGAAAAAATACACTTTTTTCAATTAAAAAATAAGACAACAGTAAAGTTAGCCCATTTTTTTTTTTTTTATATTGTGAAAGATAATGTTACGCCACGTAAATTGATACCCAACATGTCACGCTTCAAAATTGAGCGACTGGAATGGCGACAAACGTTTACCCTTAAAAATCTCCATAGGCGACGTTAAAAAAATTCTACAGGTTGCATGTTTTGAGTTACAGAGGAGGTCTAGGGCTAGAATTATTGCTCTCACTCTACTGATCGCGGCGATACCTCACATGTGTGGTTTGAACACTGTTTTCATATGCCTGCGCTACTCACGTATGCGTTCACTTCTGCATGCCAGCTCGGTGGGAAGGAGCACGTTAAAAAAAAAATTTTTTTTAATTTATTTCACCTTTTTTTTTTTTTTTACAGGTTTTTTTTTTTTTTTAGTTGTACTTTTATTCCTATTACAAGGAATGTAAACATCCCTTGTAATAGAAAAAAAAGCATGACAAGACATCTTAATTATGAGATCTGGGGTCAAAAAGACCTCAGATCTCAAATTTACACTAGAATGCAATAAAAAAAAAAAAAAAAACTTAAAAAATAAAATTTAAAAATGGCCCTTTAAGAGCTGTGGGCGGAAGTGAAGTTTTGATGTTGCCTCCGCCCTGCATTGTTATGGAGATGGGTGGGGGCCATTTTCCCCTCACTCGTCTCCATGCCCAGCAAGGGTGAAGATCCGATTGCCTCTGCCACTGCCGACGGTCAAGGGCACCGGAGCGCGGCGGGAGGGGGCAGCCACCCCCCCCCACCACTGATAAAAGTGATCTTGCAGTAAATCCGCCGCAGAGACCACTTTTATCTTAAACTGGACCGCTCACTGAAGAAGAGGATACCGGGGTTATGGTAGCTAGCTGCTGCCATAACAACGATAATCCTCTTCAAACAGCCGACGTATAACGATGGTGGGCAGTCCGGAAGTGGTTAAAGAAAGAAGGAGTCACAAAGTATTTTTTGATTACACCTGATATTTCTCTGAAGGTATGCTTTGAAACTATGCCTAGATTGTAAGCTCTAATGAGCAGGGCCCTCTGATTCCTCCTGTATTGAATTGTATTGCAACTGTACTGTCTGCCCTCATGTTGTAAAGCGCTGTGCAAACTGTTGGCGCTGTAGAATACTGTATAATAATAATATGCTTTGATGCCATTATAAATTGGCTCCAGTTACTAGTTGTGACCTTACAGCTTGTATCCTAGTAATGGGAAAACTGGCATTCAGCAGTGGTTCTGTTTACAGTCAGTAAACAGTAAGCATGGCTGTGTTATAACCACATCAGTATATGTATCCAAGCATTTAAATAACGTGATTAATAACTGAATAATACATTATTACAAACTTGCAGTAGTTGGATGCATAAGCTGCTAGAACATACTGTGTTTCTGTATAGAAAATTATAACGTGAAAGTGACCAGAAAGTGCTGAATATCTGGATGCTGTTTCTGTATTTACAGTTTAATCTCATTCTGGTGTTACATGGGCAGGGCGCAGAAATCCTGCACTTGCTGCTTCTAATCTTGAGTATGATGTGAGTTGCACTGCGAGTTGCACTGTGTATAGCATAGTTGCCAATATAAAAAAAAAAACAGGCACACTTTTTGCTGTGTGTCCAGCTGGCCACTATAAGTAAATTAACTTTAATTAGGGGAGGGGCATATTGATAAAGCTGACGGTTCTTTGTTTTTTTGCGAGTTCTATGAAAGACCTGACCCGATTTCTCCCATCTACACATTCAGCCAGCACGATTCCAGTTCCGTTTCCCGCATCGCATCTTTCCCACAGGCAGTTCACACTGCCCTCTGCGAAGCGCTGCAGGTGTCAATACAATGTTAATGACACCCCAACGATCGGTTCACAGATAGCAGTGCAAACTGTGGATTCGGGCAGAAATCAGATCGCATAGATGAGAACACCCGTGTGATCTGATTCCAGTGCGGGGAAAAAAAAAAGTCCCTGCACCTTTTTTTTTTGTGCGAATCCAATGCAAGTTCAGCGACGCAAACTGTATGGCTGAACTCGCCTTGCACAGACATCGCTTGTGATTGGCACAGCAGTGCGGGTGCGCATAACATGCGATGTCTGTGTTGGCTATAGTGTGAACCCAGGCTCAAGGTGGATAGGGGAGTCCTCCCGATGAGCCTTTGCATTCTGACAGTGTGAGGACTTCCCCACTATCAGAATACACTGATCAGCGCTGCAGACTATAATCTGTTTCAATGATCGAGTGAGGAAAATCCAACAGAACGGTTGCACAGAAGTTGACTGGCAGATCGACTTCTGTATGACTACAGTGTCCACATATGGACCGAAATTCCTCTGGTTCTTGCTGTATCGCCAGCTTTAGTGTGATAACTTACCAGTGGTGAAGGACATCCCAATCAGCTAGATCTTCTGTGCAGGGATCCCACATCCTCTTCTTGTCTCTGAATTTCCTCTGTGGGGTTAAAGTGTTACTAAACCAGGACCCTGCATTCACTATATCTGGCCTTTTCACAGTACATATTTTAGTAAAATATAAACTGCTAAACGCCTTTTTTCATCAGCAGTATATAGCAACCTTGTGACTTCTATCAGTGTCCAGCCAAGCACTGGTTAAAGCTTGTATGAGGAGCTTTCATTTTCCTCTGACTGTCCTCTGAGGCTGCATGACCCCCAACCCTCGGTCTGAACAGTACTGATTGGTCCTGTGTTGATCACATGTTACCCTCCCACAAAAAAAAAAAGGACCGTAGAAGGGGAGATCAGAGAAGACTGGATCAAACACACTTTTTACACAATGCAAAGTATTAACCCCTTAGGTTGCACAGGGAGTATAACAAGCATGCTTTACTGCATATACAGACTGCTTTTACTGTTGTGTGTTTAATAACACTTTAATAGCTTTGGGTCTACGAGAACCTTTTTTTTGCTTCTTCTGTGTGTACCATTATCGAGGAATGGTGGAGAAAATCTTGGGTCTCGTCACACACTCTCCCATTCAGATGCCCCCACCAGACTTCTGTACCCCACAGCACTCCTCTATCACCAATGTTCCTCCAGCACTCCAGTGCCCCTGAGAGCATCGCCTACCTCCAATGCCACTTCGTCTCCAATTTCCCCTGCCACACCACAGCCTCCAATGCCATTCACCCAGCACTCCTCTGCCTTCAGTTTCCCCCGCCCCTCCCCAGTATACCTCCATCTCCAATGATTTCCTATGATCCCACCAAATTTCCTGTACCCCCCTCCCCACTTCCAATGGCCCCTTTAAACTTCTTTACCCCACCACTTCTCTGTCTCCAGTTCCCACCAAGCACAACTTTGTTTCCAATCCCCCCCCAAGCACATTTCTGCTTCCAGTTCCTCCTCCCCAGCATATCTACACCTCCAGACCCCCTTCCTTAGCATGCTCCTCTTTCCATCCCCATCCTCAATCACACCTGCCCCCACTTCTGCTTCCATTCCCCCCACCCCTTCCAGCACACCTCTGTCACCAGTGTCCCCCACACACCTCTGCCCCCCATGATCCCTCCCCAAAACTGCTTAGCCTTCATGCCCCTGCCCTCCACATCTCTGCCATTACCATTCTCTCCATCTTCTTTTAGATCCTGGCCAAACATTGGTATACAATGTCATTTGACTGCTCAGGCATTCCCTGGCATCTATCCAGAAGCCAAAGAATGCCCAGGAATGATGCAGCACCCCACTTCCAAGTTGCAATGCCCTCTGGAGGTGGAGAGGGGAGATCCCAGGCTACACAGTATGCACAGTATTCCCCCGTGGTGCAGTGCAGAATGGTATACTCCATTGAAATGCCTGTGCTTGTGTGGGGTCCCAAGCTCCACAGTATGCTGTCTGTCATCTACAGCAAAGTGTGCGGGAGTGCTCATTCCCTGGACAAAGCTCAGGACACAGTTGAGGTGGGATGATAAGCAAAAAAGTGGGACTGTCCAGTCGAATGCATGAGCGTTGGCAATAGTTGTATACAGGTTGGGGTGATTACAGGAGATATTTTGTTCTATATACAGAAAGTTTTGTGTATATTTCACCCACAAGAACCAGTAAAATGTTTTAAAAATGCAGGGTAAGAAGGATCTAACAAAAAGAGTTTTGAATAAGGTAAATTACATGTGAAGCGGTTAATAAAATGAAGAATTGACAGCCTTTAAGAGAAGAATAGACTTGGATTTAAAAAGAGTAATGTGGTGCTAAAGAAATCAGGAATTATCACATGCTTAATTTGTTTCCCTCTCTTTTGCAGGAGAAACCTTACAAAGCTGTCCTTAATATTTAGCCACATGTTGGCAGAAATTAAAGCAATCTTTCCCAATGGACAGTTTCAAGGGGATAACTTCCGTATAACAAAAGCAGATGCTGCAGAATTCTGGAGGAAGTTCTTTGGAGAAAAGTAAGTGTTATCTGTGTAAGAAAAATACAAGATATCAAGGTTCACTAATAATGATAGCGTGTCTGAAATCTAACTGCCAATTCGTAATTAAAGTGTAACTATGGACAAAATAAATAAAATGGCATTTGTGAAGTCTGGCAGTAGCATTAACACAACAGTCTTTGTTTTTCTGATTCCCCCCTGTAACAAAGGTTTAATACATGTTGATTTGACCAGTAAGTAATATATTTTTATTTTTTTAACAGGCTGTCCAACAAAATGGACATTGGAGAGTTGAGAAAAAAAAAACATTTAAAACTGAAGTTAATTTTTTTTATTTTGGGATACAACGCCAAACATATTAATTACATTTAGGGGTGTGTGTCTTATTACCTGCAGGTTGCTCCTTCTTATTAAGATCTTCCCTACAGTGCCTCCTTCATAGTTGTTGGATAATGTCCTGAGAGACTGCCTTCCGTCACTGTAAGAATTAACAGCTACCACTGGTAATCTGAAAAGTTGCGCCTCTCACCTGCCCTTTTCACCATTCACTAAACTCGTATTACTATTCTCTGACAATGCATTACATTCTGTGAATGATAGGATCTTTCACCGCCCATTCAAAGAATGATGCATTGTTGAAGAAAAGAAATACATGCTCTCTGAATGGTGGAGGGCAAAAGGGGGTGGTAGAGCGAGCTGCACAACTTTTCAAACTAGCAGCAGTGGTTGTAACTTCCACAGCACCAGGTAGTAGCCACTCAGGGCAATATCTGGCAACTCTGAAATGAACTGAAGGGAAGATTTTAACAAGAAGCAGCAGCTTCCTGGTAAAGGAGTATACACAATTACACATAACTAATGTGTTTGGTGCCGTATGCCAGAAAATACTAAATTTAAGATTTAACACTGACAAGTGTGCTTACATATAAATAGTTACATAGTTACATAGTAGGTGAGGTCGAAAAAAGACACAAGTCCATCAAGTCCAACCTATGTGTGTGATTATATGTCACTATTACCTTGTATATCCATGTATGTAGTGGTCGCTCAGATGCTTATCTAATAGTTTATTGAAACTATCTATGCCCCCCGCCAAGACCACCGCCTGTGGAAGGGAATTCCACATCCTTGCCGCTCTTACAGTAAAGAACCCTATACGTAGTTTAAGGTTCAACCTCTTTTCTCCTAATTTTAATGAGTGGCCACAAGTCTTGTTAAACTCCATTCCGTGAAAAAGTTTTATCCCTATTGTGGGGTCACCAGTACGGTATTTGTAAATTTAAATCATATCCCCTCTCAAGCGTGTCTTCTCCAGAGAAAATAAGTTCAGTGCAACCTTTCCTCATAACTAACATCCTCCAGACCATTTATTAGCTTTGTTGCCCTTCTTTGTACTCGCTCCATTTCCAGTACATCCTTCCTGAGGACTGGTGCCCAGAACTGGACAGCATACTCTAGGTGCGGCCGGACCAGAGTCTTGTAGAGCGAGATAATTATCGTTTTATCTCTGGAATTTATCCCCTTTTTAATGCATGACAAAATTCTGTTGGTTTTGTTAGCAGCAGCTTGGCATTGCATGCCATTGCTGAGCATATCTACTAGGACCCCCAGATCCTTTTCCATCCTAGATTCCCCCAGAGGTTCTCACCCCAGTGTATAGATTGCATTCATATTTTTGCCACCCAAATGCATTATTTTACATTTTTCAACATTGAACCTCATTTGCCATGTAGTTGCCTACCCCATTCATTTGTTCAGATCTTTTTGCAATGTTTCCACATCCTGCGGAGAAGTAATTGCCTTGCTTAGCTCAGTATCGTCCGCAAGTACAGAGATTGAACTGTTTACCCCATCCTCCAGGTCGTTTATGAACAAGTTAAATGGGATTGGTCCCAGCACAGAACCCTGGGGACCCCACTACCCCCCCTGACCATTCCGAGTACTCCCCATTTATCACCACCCTCTGAACTCGCCCTTGTAGCCAGTTTTCAATCCATGTACTCACCCTATGGTCCATGCCAATGGACTTTATTTTGTACAGTAAATGTTTATGGGGAACTGTGTCAAATGCTTTTGCAAAATCCAGATACACCACGTCTACGGGTCTTCATTTATTTAGATAGCAACTCCCCTCCTCATAGAAGGTTAATAGATTGGTTTGCCAAGAATGACTCTTCATGAATCCATGCTGATTACTGCTAATAATACCGTTCTCATTACTAAAATCTTGTATATAGTCCCTTATCATCCCCTCCAAGAGTTTACATACTATTGATGTTAGGCTAACTGGTCTGTAATTCCCAGGGATGTATTTTGGGCCCTTTTTAAATATTGGTGCTACATTGGCTTTTCTCCAATCAGTTGGTAGCATTCCAATCAATAGACTGTCAGTAAAAATTAGGAACAATGGTCTGGCAATTACTTGACTGAGTTCCCTAAGTACTCTTGGGTGCAAGCCATCTGGTCCTGGTGATTATTATTGTTAAGTTTCCCAAGTCTAATTTTAATTCTGTCCTCTGTTAACCATGGAGGTGCTTCCTGTGATGTGTCATGAGGATAAACACCGCAGTTTTGATTACTGAAGGCCCCCGATTCCCTCGTGAAGACTGAGGAGAATAATAAATTCAATACCTTCGCCATCCTTTGTAACCAGATGTCCTTCCTCATTCTTTATGGTGCCAATATGGTCTATCCTCCTTTTTTACTGTTTACATCTATCTTAGCCGTCCTTATTGCACCCTTACATTTCTTGTTGCATTCTTTATAAAGTCTGAATGCTGATGATGATCCCTCAACCCCAGTATTTTTTGAAGGCCTTCTCTTTTGCTTTTATATGCATTTTTACATTGGAGTTAAGCCATCCAGGACTTTTGTTCGCTCTTTTAAATTTATTAACCAGTGGGATGCATTGGCTAATGCCCTTTTTAATATGCTCTTAAAGCAAACCCATCTCTCCTCCTTGTTCTTTGTTCCTAAGATTTTATCCCAATTTATGCCTTCTAGCAAGGTTCGTAGTTTATGATTCCGATGATTCCCCTGTGGAGAAAACAATGGTAGATGAACCTTTTTCAGCCTCACAATCTGAGAAATTGCTGATACAAACTCTTACAGAGATGGTTCGTTCCACTTTCATGCTGCCCCTAATGCAGTCTCCTGAAAGCTCGGTTTCTTCCTTGGGTTCCTTAAAACCTTCTCAGCCTTTGCATGCGTTTCCTGCACATGCATTACTAGAACAGCTTATTTTTGCTGAATGGGATCACCCGGATAAGCATTTTCTCCCTCCTAAGAGATTTTCAATTGTCTATCCCCTGGAGGAGAAATTCTCCAAAAAATGGAAAGTACCAGCAGTTGACACTGCGATTTCCAGTGTGAATAAAGGCCCAACTTATCCTGTAGACAATGCACAAATGCTTAAGGATCCAACAGATAAAAAGTTGGAATCCCTGTTAAAAATCTACTTTTTCCTTGGCAGGTGCCATTACCCAGCCTGCAGTCGCTGTAATAGGCGTTTGTCAATCACTAAAGGACCCATTTAAACAGGCCCTTAGAGAGATTCCTGCACAACAAGCTCGGGAATTGGCTGACTACCAATAGCATTATGCTTTGCCATAGATACCATTAGAGATTCTATTCACCAGGCGTCCTGCCTTACGCTTATTCTTGTGCATATGCGTAGAATCCTGTGGTTAAAAAATTGGTCAGCTGAAGCATCATGTAAAAACCTCCTAACTGGATTCCCTTTTCATGGGGAGCGACTATTTGGAGAAGACTTGGACAAATATATCCAAACAATTTCTAATGGGAAAAGTACTCTTTTGCCAGTCATTTAAACAGGGTCTTTCCCCTGCGCCTTAGGCTTCTGCCTCTAGGCAGTGGCGACGGCCTCCGCCGGCAGACTCTAGAGGAAAATCTCAGGGTCAGACCCAGACTCAAAAGAAGTCCTGGGGTCGGAAACCTGCAAAGCAGAATCCTAAAGCCTCATCATGAATAGGCAACCCCCCTCACCAAGGTGGAGGAAGACTTCTGCAGTTTTCTGAAGTCTGGAAAGAGCAAATTTCAGGACAGATTGGTCATCTCCATGGTCACACTGGGGTACAAGCTGGAATTTCGGGACTTTCCACCGTCTCACTTCCTGAGGTCAAGCGTTCCCAAAGATCCAGAGAAAAGACAATCTCTGTTTCAGGCACTAGACCAATTAATATCGGGTAGTATAGGGGTGATCATACAGCTCCCCACTAAAAGGGCAAGGTCTGGGGTTTTATTCAAATCTTTTTATGGATGTCAGACCCATTTTAGATCTAAAAAATCTAAATCAGTTCCTGAAGATCCGCTCTGTTCGCATGGAGACGATCAGCTCAGTAGTTGCTGTCCTTCTAGGAGGAGAACTTCTGGCAATAATCGACATCACGGATGCATATCTGCATGTTCCTATATTTCCCACTCACCAAAAGTTTCTGCGGTTCAAGTTAGAACAGCAGCATTTTCAGTATGTAGCCCTGCCCTTTGGGCTAGCCACAGCACCCCGGTTGTTCACAAAAGTGCTGGCCCCACCTCTAGCCAGTTTAAGGGCACAGGGCAGAACAGTCGTAGCGTACCTAAACGATCTATTGCTAATAGATCAGTCTGTGGCTCGTTTGGAGCAAAGCGTACGCATTACAACCAATTATCTGGAAAGTTTGGGTTGGATTCTCAACCTGGAGAAATCTTCCTGAATACCGCTAAAAAGGCTGGAGTACCTGGGTGTGATCATAGACACAGCCCAGGAATAGGTGTTCTTGCCTCAGGCAAAAATCAACTCCATGAGAGAGCTAGTGCAGAAGGTCAGGTCAAAAGGCGATCCCTCCATTCGCCTTTGCATGAGGTTGCTAGGAACTATGGTGGCTTCATTCAAAGCAGTTCCCTATGCCCAGTTTAATTCAAGACTGTTGCAAAACAGTATCGTGGAACAAAACATTTCAAGCTTTAGACTTGCCAATGCGGCTGTCGCCAAGAGTGTCCCAAAAGCCTCACTTGGTTACTAACCCAGAATCTGTTGACTAGAAAAACCTTCAGACCAGTCATCTGGAAAGTGGTAACGATGGATGCCAGCCTTTCAGGCTGGGGAGCAGTACTAGAAAAGACAACTGTCCAGGGACAGTGGTCAAGAACCGAAAGAACCTTGCCCATCAATATCCTAGGGATTCGGGCAGTGCGTCTGGCTCTAAAGGCCTGGACTTTCAGGTTACGAGATTGTCCTGTCAGTATTCAATCCAACAATTCCACAGTTGTGGCCTATATCAAACTAAAAGTCTCTCAGCGCAGAGAGAGGTGAACCATATTTTAACTTGGGCAGAAAGGAATGTTCCGCGCCTATTGGCAGTCTTCATTCTGGAAGTAGAGAATTGGCAGGCGGACTACTTGAGTCCCCAGCAGTTATTCCTAGGGAAATGGTCTCTTCACCCCGACATATTTCAGGCTGTTTGCCAAAGATGGGGGACTCCGGACTTAGATCTTCTAGCGTCCAGGTTCAACATGAAGTTGGTCAACTTTGTGGCCAGAACAAGGGATCCACTCGCATGCAGAACAGATGCGTTGGTGACCCCTATGCATTCACCCCTATTCAGTTGCTGCCTCGTATTCTTTGCAGGATCAAGCTGGAAAGAAAGCCAGAAATTCTGGTGGCACCAGCATGGCCCAGAAGGTCATGGTATGCAGAAATCATAAAGATGGCCAGATCTGCTCTTACAGGGACCGATATTTCATCCTTCCTTACGGTCTCTAAATTTAACAGCTTGGCTATTGAAACCCATATTCTAAAGAAGCGTGGGCTTTCTGGGCCAGTTATCTCTACCCTGATTAATGCAAGGAAGTCAGCTTCCAGAACTATATATTATAGGGTCTGGAGGGCTTATATTTCCTGGTGTGAATCCAAGGGTTGGCACCCTCGGAGATATATCACAGGCAGAATTCATGCCTTTCTACAATTAGGGTTAGAAATGAAATTGGCCTTGAGTACTATTAAAGGCCAAGTCTCAGCTTTATCGGTCTTATTTCAAAGACCACTTGCTACACATTCTTTAGTCCGAGTTTTATACAAGGGGTAACGCGGCTTAATCCGCCTGTCAAACCTCCCTTGAACCCTTGGGACTTGAACTTAGTTTTGTCTCTGTTACAAAAACAGCCATTTGAACCGATACAACATATTCCCCTAGTCCTTTTGACAAGGAAGTTGGTATTTTTGGTTGCTATATGCTCAGCAAGGAGGGTTTCGGAATTGGCTGCTCTTTCTTGTAAAGAGCCATATTTAATTTTTCAGACAGAGTGGTGTTATGCCCTCGTCCAGACTTTTTGCCAAAAGTAGTTTCAGGTTTTCACCTGAACCAAGATATTGTCCTGCCATCGTTTTTTTCCAAAACCATGTTCCAGGGAAGAAAAGTCACTACATTGTCTTGATGTGGTAAGAGCAGTGAAAAATCTATTTGAAGGCAGCTGCTAAGATTAGTAAAACTGATGTCTTATTTATTTGGCCAGAAGGTCCTAAGAAAGGACAGGCAGCGTCGAAATCCACTGTCGCTAAGTGATAATGCAAACTTATGATTTAAGGGGTAAGATTTCCCCTTTTCAAGTTAAGGCACACTCTACCAGTGCGGTTAGTGCTTCTTGGGCAGTGCGTCATCAGGCCTCTATGGCTCAGATCTGTAAGGCCGCAACTTGGTCTTCAGTGCATACATTCACAAAATTTTATCAGCTCAATGCAAGGATGTATGAGGATATCGCCTTTGGGCGCAGTGTGCTGCAGGCAGCAATATAGGTCCTCAAGTCTGGGGGTACCCTTCGGGTTGTGTCTCCCTCCCCGCAAGTAACATTGCTATGGGACATCCCATTAAGTAGTTACTTAAAGCTCTGTGTTCCATGATGTACGATAATAAAAATAGGATTTTTATAACAGCTTACCTGTAAAATCCTTTTCTTGGAGTACATCATGGGGCACAGAGGTCCCTTCCCTCTTTTTTGGGGGGATTTAAGTATATTGCTTTGCTACAAAAACTAATGTGCTCCTGGAAGGAGGAGGGGTTATATAGGGAGTGAACTTCCTGGATTGGGTATAACCAGTGTCCATCACCTGAAGGTGGCCTATAACCTATTAAGTAATTACTTAAGGCCCTGTAGTCCCATGATGTACTCCGAAGAAAAGGATTTTACAGTTAAGCTGTTATAAAAATCCTATTTTTGGACAGCAGTATTCACCCTCGATCAGATCATCAAGGAACGCATACATGCCGCAAGATGTACAACTAGTCACCTCTCCACACCCACCGGGCATTGTACCTATTAATTTCATGAGGATTGGGGATTATACCCTGTCAAAATTACAACTACATACAACAACTAGCTGCCTGACACTGATACTCAACAAAACAATACATCGGTCCTCAACAAGACAATACACAGGTACTTAACAAGACAATACACAGACACTTGCGTGCACTCGCAGACGACCTGCTTGCACTCGCAGCAGACCTACGTGCACTCTCAATACACAAGTACTAACGATCCACACACACTACTCAGACAACACTCACACTACACAGGTACTATGACCCCTGTTATAACCTCCTGTTTTAAACTCTAGCTTTTAACTCACCACTTAGTCCAGTTCCTCTAACTCTAGTTTTTAACTCACCACATAGTCCAGTTCCTCTAACTATAGTTTTTAACTCACTACTTAGTCCAGTTCCTCTAACTCTGGTTTTTAACTCACTACTTAGTCAAGTTCCACTTGGTCTAAGTTCCAGCAAGCTCAAAGATGAGCAGGCTCACAATGAGTTCTACACAAGGTTATATAGGCCTCAATCACCTGTGACCAATTAACCACTCCCCTTAATTAGTAGGCTGAAGGAAGCAAAGAAAAAAAAGCTGTTAAAAAAGTGTCAGAAAAAGGTATTAAAAAGCTACAAGGAAAAGCCCCAAAAAGAACCTAAAAATGCAACCCAGCAATCGCCAGCAGTCAAAAAGCAAAACTTGTTCACTCTCCACTCAAGGTCCCCACTGTTCAGCTTCCAACCAGCAGTCTGGTCTTACAATGGTTCAGATTTTACTTTTATGTAGTTAAAAATGTTTTAAAAGAAAAAAAAAACTGTTGCTGTAACTACTTAAATAGTGTTAGCTTAAGTTAGACATTAAAGGGGTTGTAAACCCTCGTGTTTTTTAACCTCAATGCATCCTATGTGCGTGGTAACCCCCAGGGAGAGCGCTTCTCCTGGGGGGTTTACCGATACGGGGAGGAGCTGACAGCACCGCTGGGGGCCCCTAGAAGAGGTGGATCAGGGCCACTCCGTGCAAAACAAACTGCACAATGGAGGTAAGTATGACAGGTTTGTTGTATATATTAAAAAAAAAAAGAGGGTTTACAACCCTTTTAAAGTCGTATTAAACCCTTTGTACACTGACGACGATATATCAGGGCTGCTGAGCCCTGACACTATGGTCAGTGTACGTGCTTCCATTATCTGCAGCTCTCCCTGTGTCTCCCTCTGTCCCCCTCCCACTCCTGTCCCTGCCTATCACTAGCGCCGATCTGCTCCTCTCCCCACTGCTTCAAAACAAACTGGTCATTATATAATCTTCTCTGTCACATAAAAAGCAGTATCCTAGTGCCTGTGCTTTATTAAAAAAAAAAAAAAAAAAGCAGATTTCTACCTGTTTTAACAGTGTATTAAAGCAAACACATGACTCCAGGCTCTCTGCTCCTCTCCTCCCCGCCTCCCTGGCTGACATCAGCAGGAGAATCTAGGCCCCGCCCACTGGAGATGTCACACGCAGAAAGCCTGGACTCATGTGATCGCTGGAAGACACTGTTAACTTTAACTTTAAGTTTATTTAAAAGTCAGCAGCTACAAAAAATTTAGCTGCTGACTTTTAATAAACAGACACTCACCTGTCCCACGGTCCAGTGATATAGCTGCCTAAAACCTCGCTTCGCTCCGCAGCATCATCATTGCAAGTGTGGGCACCCGGCTATGACAGCTTGCGGCTTCACAGCCATGCGCGCGTCGCACTGCGCCTTTTCAGTGGCCAGGCAATCTTCTGGGACCTGTGGTGAGTCCCAGGAGATTGCAGGGAGGGAGGGGGAGAGAAGGAGTCACCTAGGCGGCTGAGCGGAAGTAGGAGCTAGGTACCTGTCAAAACTAGGTACCCTACCCCCTAAAAAAATTACATGCCAAATGTGGCATGTAATGATGCTCTCAAAAGAGCATCAAAACGCGCAAAAACGTTTGTTTCAGTTTTTTGTTTAGTTTTATACAGTGGTTAAGACAATACTATCTAGGAGGATTTGTGAAAAAAAACACTTGGGCTCAAAAAAGCTTAAAAAAGCATGAAAGACAACATGAAAGACAACATGAATTATCAAAGATGCTTATAAGTAAGTGTGACTGTTACTAAATCTTTTAGTCCATCTAAGACTGGCCATAGACGGTGCAAATTTATTTCCTAGAGCCACAGGTTGCAGGAACGAAATTTGCATGTTTCCCCCTTCAGCACGGATATCGCTGACAGGGGAATCTCTCCTGCCGAGCCATTGTTTGCTCCCAATGAGGGGGCGGGAGCAGGCAGGGGAGGGTATCCCCACTGGGAGAAGACCATGATTATCGCTAGCTGCTAGAGCAGCTGCTTGAGATAATCACAATCAAATCCAGCAGGCTGGTTGTACAGAAGTTGATCAATTGATCAACTTGTTACATTCAGCCTACCCATTATTATTTCGAATCTCGGCAGGTTCCTGCTGAATCGGCTGAGGTTTGAACCATGTATGGCTGGCCAAAAAGTACTTTCTGCACAGGTTGACAATGCTGCTGTTCAAGGGTGGCTATGTTTCTTCTCCAAAGATACAGTGGAGGATTTAGCGTAGCAACGCTAAGAAAGGAAGTGTGTTTCTGGCCAGAACACTGGGTGGCAAAAACCCCATAAAAAAAACTAAATCAGCCACCAGATGTAAAGATTGGTAAGCTGCAATATTTGTATTTTTTTGTTTTTGGATTTAGATACACTTTAAAAAGATGAATCAATTGGTGTTAACTCATCTGCTCAACTATTTTACGTCAGCAAGTTTTTCATAGCCTTTGTTGTGGTTATTTTTTTCTTGCTTTTAACACCTAATGTTTTAACCACCTTTTCGAAGGTCTGAAACAAATAGTACATGATGTGTCCTTTGTCTTCCAAGAATCCATCGTGTGACCTTCTGGTGACAATTATTCAGCTCTGTCATTACCAGAGTTTGTACTTAAAGGGGTTGTAAAGGCAGAAGGTTTTTTTATCTTGATGCATTCTATCCATTAAGATAAAAGCCTTCTGTGTGCAGCAGCCCCCCTTAGCCTCCCTAACACTTACCTGAGGTCCCTCTCTGTCCAACGATGTCCAACGATGTCTCAGCCATCCAAGATTCTTCTTCCTGATTGACTGAGACACAGCAGCGGTGCCATTGGCTCCTGCTGCTGTCAGCTAGCCAATCAGGGGAGAGAGGGCGGGGCCGGGTCGGGCTTTGTGTCTGAATGGACACAGGAAGCTGTGACGTTTTGGGTGCCCCCATAGCAAGCTGCTTGCTGTGGGGGCACTAAACAGGAGGGAGGGGCCAGGATCACAGAAGAGGGACCCGAGAAGAGGAGGATCCAGGCTGCTCTGCACAAAACCACTGGAATAGAGCAGGTAAGTATAACATGTTTATTATTTTTATAGCAAACAAAACAAGACTTTACAATCATTTTAAGAGTCTTAAATTTAACTGGAATTGGTGCATTTAATTTGTACACAGTAATCATGTACATATTTTCTGCTTCATATAAACTCTCTACGCATTTAAACCAAGAGGAATATGCGGATTGCAGGAACTATTGACAACCAATCAGAATCCAACTTTCACTCTTTTGGTATTGGAGAAAAAAAAACATGGGTTCCTGTGTGTTACTGTAATTTTCACATCGTTTACACAGAATGGTGGTGGCAGTTAAAAGCTCCTGTAGCAATTGCTAGCCTAATAATGAAACCACCTTAAAATATACATTCTACATTTAAAAATCTGACTGCTTAAAATAATAAATTAAAATAAAGTGTTTAATGCAGTATACATTTGTGTTGCTTAGCTTTTGACTTGGAGAAAAATACACCATAATAGGTTTTTAATTTTACATTACAGGTTGCAAGACACAATTCTAAAACACTGGGTTATACTGGCACCTTCAGCAGTATGTGCCCACACTGGCAGCCCAATATACCCCCTTTTACATCCAGCTTAGGAGGGAGAGGATATGTTCTCTCTGCTCTGAGAGAAGCAATCTTTTTCACTTTTTAACATGACAAGTTTTTCTGCTTTCTAGATTTTTCAGGTGTTGCAGAACCACTGGGGCTTCTGTTTGGAGCTTCTGGGTCAGTTACTTCTCAGCTTTTTTTTTGCCACAAAGAAGATGCAGGACTGGCCTGTAATGCTGCCCTCCAGGCACTGGATCCTGCGTTTTGTACTCCACTAGGCATATAGTGCTTCACAGGTCCATTGTGGTGAAACCCTGTCCCTTAAGACCTATGTCCGCCAGGTGGACAAGGACTAATGCCTAGGGTTTGTCCCTAACCCTCTTGCCTGTCTGCCTGGTGGATTGCAGAATTATAAATGGCTGTTGTGAGTAGGGGCTGTTGCTCTTTAAATGGGAGTCCAGGTTTGCTGCTTTGGTCCCCTATGGGTTTGTGATGAAAGTACCGACTGCTATAATTTCAGTCCGGGGGGAGGTTTGGGGGAGTTCCTGTCCTGCAGTGTGTTCTGAGGAGTTCTGTCACACACCATGGCATATCATAGGCGCAAGGTGTGTCACCCAGGGGAACCCTGCTGGCCTGCGTTTGGCTAACAATGCAGGAGGTGTCTGCAGCATTTCCCACAATGTTGGTGTGGACCGTCACTGGCAGCCTGAGTTGTCCTCCTGAGGGCCTGAGGGCCTCCGTAACCCTTTCTGAGATGGCCCATATTAACCACTTGACCACTAGGCACTTAAACCCCCTTAATAACCAGACCAATTGAATGAATGACAATTACTCAGTCATGCAACACTGTATCTATATGAAATTTTTGTCCTTTTTTTCACACAAATAGAGCTTTCTTTTGGTGGTATTTAATCACCGCTGGGTTCTTTATTTTTTGCGCTATAAAAGAAAAAAGACCGAAAAATCTGTAAAAAAAAATTAATTTTTCTTCGTTTCGGTTATAAAATTTAGCAAATTAGTAATTTTTCTTCATATATTTTGGCCAAAATTTATATAGCTACATATCTTTGGTAAAAATAACCCAAATCGGTGGGTATTATTTGGTCTTTGTGAAAGTTATAGAGTGCAAAAGCTATGGTGCCAATATCTGAAAATTGGTCACACCTGAAGTACTGACGGCCTATCTAATTTCTTGAGACCCTAACATGCCAGAAAAGTACAAATACCCCCCAAATGACCCCTTTTTGGAAAGAAGACTTTCAAAGGTATTTAGAAAGATGCATGGTGAGTTTTTTTGAAGTTGTCATTTTTTCCCACAATTCTTTGCAAAATCAAGTTTATTTTTTTTCACAAAATTGTCATATTAGCGGGCTATTTCTCACACACAGCATATGCATACCACAAATTACACCCCAAAACACATTAGGCTATTACTCCCGAGTATGGCGATACCACATGTGTGAGACTTTAACACAGCATGGCCACATACAGAGGCCCAACATACACGGAGCACCTTCAGGTGTTCTGGAGCACCCAGGCCAATTCTGACATTTCTCTCCTACATGTAAAAATCATCATTTATTTGCTAGAAAATTACATAGACCCCCAAAACATTATATATTTTTTTTAGCAAAGACCCTAGAGAATACAATGGCGGTCATTGCAACTTTTTATCTTGCACGGTATTTGCGCAGCAATTTTTCAAACGCGCTTAAAAAAAAAAAGTTTGGTGCTTTAAAAAAACCAAAACAGTAAAGTTAGTCCAATGTTTTTACATAATGTGAAAGATGAAGTTACGCTGAGTAAATAGATACCCAACATGTCACCTTTCAAAATTGCACATGCTTGTGGAATGGCGCCAAACTTCGCTGCTTAAAAATCCCCATAGGCGACGCTTTAAAAATTTTTACTGGTTACATGTTTTGAGTTACAGAGGAGGTCTAGGGCCAAAATTATTGCTCTCGCTCTACTGATCGCAGCGATACCTCACATGTGTGTTTGAACACCGTTTTCATATGTGGGCGCTTCTGCATGCGAGCAAATGGGGACAGGGGCGCTTTAAAAAATTTTTTTTTTATTGTTCATTACTTTATTTATTTTGGTGTGATGCTTTTTTCCAAAAAAAAAAAAAATGTTTTGATCACTTTTATTCCTATTACAAGGAATGTAAACATCCCTTGTAATAGGAATATGGCATGACAGGTCCTCTTTACAGTGAGATATGGGGTCAATAAGACCCCACATCTCACCTCCAGGCTGGGAAGCCTGAAATAAAAAAAAAAAAAAAAGATCCTAGCGGTGAGTCGGTAGAAGCACCGGAGGGTGGTGGGAGGGGGGGGCGTCCCCTCTTGCCTCCCGTAAGAACGATCAAGCAGTGGAACAGCTGCTATGATATCGCTGGCTGAAAAACCTGATATCTGAATGATGCCTGTAGCTGCACCCATCATTCAGATATCCCAGCACAAAGTCAAGGACGTCGTATGATGGCCGGCGGGCGGGAAGTGGTTAAAACACTTTTTTTTTTAACACAAAGTTATCCATTTATACAATATTTCCAACACATAGCATGTACATACCAAAAATGACACCCCAAAATAGATTCTCCCTTTCCTCCTGAGTACGACGATACCACATGTGAGACTTCCACAGCCTGGCCACATACAGAGGCCGAGTACAGCCAAGTATGGCTGAGCATGGCCGAGTATGGCTGGGTATGGCAGGGTATTGCAGGGTATTGCCGAGTATGACTGGGTATGGCAGAGTATGGCTGGGTATCACCAAGTATTGCAGAGTATGGCTGGGTATTGCAGAGTATGGCTGGGCATTGCAGAGTATGGCTGGGTATTGCAGAGTATGACTGGGTATGGCAGAGTATTGCAGAGTATTACTGGGTATGGCTGGGTATTGCAGAGTATGGCTGGGTATCACTGAGTATTGCAGAGTATGGCTGGGTATCACTGAGTATTGCAGAGTATGGCTGGGTATCACTGAGTATTGCAGAGTATGGCTGGGTATCACTGAGTATTGCAGAGTATAGCTGGGTTAACCGAGTGTTGCAGAGTATTGCGGGGTATGGCAGAGTATTGCGGGGTATGGCAGAGTATTGTGGGGTATGGCAGAGTATTGGGGGGTATGGCAGAGTATTGCAGGGTATGGTAGAGTATTGCGGGGAATGGCAGGGTATTGCAGGGTATGGCAGGGTATTGCGGGGTATGGTGGGGTATTGCAGGGTATTGCGGGGTATTGCAGAGTATTGATGGTTATTGCAGAGTACTTTGGGGTATTGCAGAGTATTGCACAGTATTGTGGGGTATTGCAGAGTATTGCACAGTATTGCAGGGCATTGCAGAGTAGTGCAGGGTATTGCAGAGCATTGAGGGATGGCTGAACATGGATGGATGGATGGTTGGATGGATGGCAGTTGTCACAGAGCAGCGCTGTGGGCACTACACATCCAGCCCACAGCGCTGCTGCCATCTGATCCCTCCCCCTCTCCGCTCACTGTGTACTGATCGGTACAGAGAGGGGAGGAGCAGAACTGGCGTCCTGAGATGACGCCGGTTTGTTTACATGTGATCGCTCCGTCATTTGATTTTGTGATGCGCCAGGTCTCACGGATGTTCTCGGGTGCACGCCCCAGGGCGGAATTCTGGGAAGACGTCACTGTACGCCCTCCCAGAGTTAAAAAAACCGCCCTGTAGCCGTCATTTGGCTATGGGTCGGTTATCAAGTGGTTAAACAATACCACAGCAAAATATGTGAAAACCAATAATAAAGCAGTGCAAATAGTATATCACCAAACAATATATAAATGCTGAAATAAAATAAATCAAAATCAATGTTATGTATCAAACGGCGGAGACAGTCTATATTACAAAAATGCCCCAATCCAAACCCCAGTGACCCCAGTCTCTGCACTCCATGTGCAAACACATCCTTTTTTTGCATTTGTCATCACAAAACTACTTCTATGGGCACAATCCCAAAATTCTCCACCACTTGTGCTTTGTGGGTGTGCTTTCACCCTTTAACCCCCTATGACAGTGATGGCGAACCTTGGCACCCCAGATGTTTTGGAACTACATTACCCATTATGCTCATGCACTCTGCGATGTAGTTGAGCATCAAGAGAAATGTAGTTCCAAAACATCTGGGGTGCCAAGGTTCGCAATCACTGCCCTATGAGGTCAAATACAGCTTGAGTAAAGCCAACCGATTTCACAATGCTCCCCAGCAGTGTCTCCAGCTCTCACTTTCATTAGAGATATAATGGCTGAAAAACTGAAAAAAATGCTTTATAGTGCTCACTGGCAGCATTCTTTAATAAAACAATGGTTAAAAGAACGCACATTAGATGCAATCAGCCAGCATATGTACAAGTTGTTTTGCAAGCTGCCTGTCACCACTCCCTGTGTACATAAAGCCAATGGTACTCAGCAATGCTTGGCCAATCTGTTTTGTATGATGACATCACTGGATGCACCCCATCTGTGTTGTGTCCCAATTGGACTACCTCAGAGAGGGGAGAGCGCTGCACAGTGTCTTGAAAAAGTGTTCATACCCCTGGAAATTTTCCACATTTTGCCATGTTACAACCAAAAACGTAAATGTGTTTTATTGCGATTTTATGTGATAAACCAACACAAAGTGGCACATAATTGTGAAGTGGAAAGAAAATGATTAATGTTTTTTCAAAATGTTTTACAAATAAATATCTGAAAAGTGTGGCGTGCATTTGTATTGATCCCCTCTGAGTCAATACTTTGTATAACCACCTTTCCCTGTAATTACAGCACCAAGTCTCTTTGGGTATGTCTCTACCAGCTTTGCACATCTAGAGAGTGAAAAGTTTGCCCGTTCTTCTTTGCAAAATATCTCAAGCTCTGTCAGATTGGATGGAGAGCATCCGTGAACAGCAATTTTCAAGTCTTGCCACAGATTCTCAATTGGATTGAGGTCTGCATTTTGACTGGGCCATTCTAACAAATGATTATGCTTTGATCTAAACCATTCCATTGTAGCTCTGGCTGTATGTGTAGGGTTGTTGTCCTGCTGGAAGGTAAACTTCCGCCCCAGTCTCAAGTCTTTTGCAGACTTTAACAGGTTTTCTTCTAAGATTGCCCTGTATTTGGCTCCTTCCATCTTCTCATCAACTCTGACCAGCTTCCCTGTCCCTGCTGAAGGAAAGCATCCCCACAACATGCTGCCACCACCATGTTTCACAGTGGGAATGGTGTGTTCAGGGTGATGTGCAGTATTAGTTTTACACCAGACATATCATTTTGCTTTTAGGCCAAAAAGTTCAAATTTGGTTTCATCTGATCAGAGCACCTTCTTTCACGTTTGCTGTGTCCCCCACATGGATTCTCACAAACTGCAAACATATGGCTTTCTTTTAACAAAGGCTTTCTTGCCACTCTTTCATAAGGGCCAGATTTGTGGCATGCACGACTAATAGTTGTCCTGTGGACAGATTCTCCCACCTGAGCTGTCTATCTCTACTGCTCAGAATTGCCATGGGCCTCTTGGCCAGTTTCCATTTTCGGATGATGGATTGAACAGTGCTCCATGCGATGTTCGAAATTGGGATATGTTTTTATAACCTAACCCTGCCTTCCACTTCTCCACAACTTCATCCCTGACCTGTCTGGTGTTCCTTGGCCTTCATGATGCTGTTTGTTCACTAAGGTTCTCTAACAAACCTCTGAGGGCTTCAGAGAACAGCTGTATGTATACTGAGATTAAATTACACACAGGTGGACTCTATTTACTAATTAAGTGACTTCTGAAGGCAATTGTTCCACTAGATTTTAGTTGGGGGTGTCAGAATAAAGGGGGCTGAATACAAATGCACGCACACTTTTCATATATTTATTTGTAAAAAAAATTTGGAAAACTATTTATCATCTTCCTTTCACTTCACGATTATGTGCTACTTTGTGCTGGTCTATCACATAAAATCCTAATAAAAAAAATTCAGTTTTTGTTGTAACATGCCAAAATGTGGAAAGTTTCAAGGGGTATGAATACTATTTCAAGGCACTGTATTTGTGCTAGGTGAAGGGCAGCGCAAGGATATTGTGCTTTAATTCAGTCATCTTCATTGCACCAAACAGGCTTCTGGTGGACTCGATGGGCCCTCCCAGATCTTTCGGATCTTGTGAGGCGAAGACAAGTTTACCATTCTGCTTCTTGGTCGCTGGATTTGATGACTTGGCTATTGAAGCGCAAGTCCTGAATACAGTATAAGAGACTACCTGATATCTCTGCTTTCCAAAAGGCTAGGATGTCAACTTCTTGTAAAGTCTACCATTGTACCTGGAAAGTGTATTTCACATGGTGCAACATTAGAATTTCTAACCCAGAAATACTTTGTGGGACATTTCCTCTAATCTGGTCTTGATCAACATCTTGCCTTGAATACCAGCAAGGGTTAAATCTCAACCTTAACAATTCTCTTTCAGCGATCACTGGCTTCCACTCCCTTGTGAAGGCTTTGTTCAGGGTGTTGCTCACTCCCTGCATGCTCCTCATTACTCCATGGGTTCTCAATTATCTGGCTTAGTCAGATGTTGCTCAGGTGCAAGACTGCTACCTGGTCTTCTGTTCACATGTTCATTAAGTTTTACCAGGGGGATGCTTAGGTGTCAGTTTCTGTTGTAATGTTCTTCAGATGGCATTGTAGGCTTTCTTGTGCTGCCCTTGTTAACTAAGTCTTGGTTTGTTCCTAGTGGGCCTGTTAGATTTTCGTTTGCTACTGTTCTATCCTCATTTGGACTACTTTTGGACGCCCCAGTGTTTTAGAATACAATCGTTACATCCTATAATGAATGATTAAGAAAATAGTATTTTTGTCTTGCCTGTAAAAATCCCTTTCTTGGAATATAACACCGGACATAGGTCCTTCCCCTCTATTCTTATGATCCACTCCTAGAGTCTGAATAACCTATGCAATATGATCTCCATTAAGAACAGTGGATATGTGGAGAGGCGATACTTCTCCTTGGTATTGGGGGGGGGGGGGGGGGTTCACACCACACCATGGAGCGGCTCACAGCAGTTGTCAGATGCATCCCTGTTCACCGTTTCAGGTACGATTTCAGCCCAAATTTTTGGCTGAATTTGGACCTGAAACGGACCAGAAGACGCACAGGACTCCTGTCCAATTGGCACGGGAGCCGCTCTGGAGATGTGGGAACCGGCTCCATAGAGAGGCGTTCGCAGTCTCCTGACATGCGATTTGAATGTGGGGAAACCCACATCCAATTTGCAATAGTGCAAACCCAGCCTTAATGTTTATACAGGTGAAAAAAGAAATACATAAAATTATTTTATAATATTGTAGGCATTCATAAACACTAAAGAAAAAGTTACTACCAAGTATATTTCAGGCGTTATAATATACATGGTTTAAAATGCACCCTTCCTTTTTTAGAGGATTAATGTTTTACACAACATATATGTTTATTTTATGTACATTGTGTCCATAAACTAGTACACAACAAGCTTTATTGGTTTTCTTTCCCTCCCTTCACAGAACCATCGTGCCATGGAAAGTATTTAGACAGTGCCTTCATGAAGTACATCAGATCACATCAGGCTTAGAAGCAATGGCTTTAAAATCTACAATTGATTTGACATGCAATGATTACATTTCAGTATTTGAATTTGATATTTTTACAAGACTTTTTCAGGTATGGTGTGTTCTTTGTACATATCTTGTCACTGTTATCTTAAACATCTGTGTATAAATGTATGAATTCTTAGGAAATTGCTTTCATTTTTTAATTATTTTAGCTCTTCATCAATACTGTTTAACTCTTGTAAAGCAGTCTTTATTAAACTCTAGGACTAAATTAACATTTCTACCTTACAAGAAATTGCAATAATTTAAAGTGAAACCAAATTGATATTAATTACGATAGCGAATCGGCTTAGAATGAGGCAGGCTGAAGGGAAGCAAAAAAACTTAGGGTCCTTTCACACGGGACGGATCCCTGATGATCCGCCCCATGAACATCCGCTTGCTCAGCGGGGATCGCTTCGTGGATCCCCGCTGAGCAGGCAGATGACAGGTCCATCGGACCTGTCAGAGCGCCGCTCTCCCTTATGGGGGATCGGATGATGACGGACCGTAGAGTCCGTCGTCACCCGATCCGATCCGAAAACGGATGCAAAAGTAGGTTCTTCCTCCGTTACACTTTTTCGGATCGAAGCGGGTTGGATGTCAGCGGACATGTCACCGCTGACATCCGACGCTCCATAGAGGTCTATGGAGGGTCCGTTCAGGTCCGCCTAAAAAACTGACAGGTGGACCTGAACGGATCGCTCATGTGAAAGAGGCCTTACTCTAAAACGCTAACAAATACTGCTGCCTTAAAGAATAATTCCAGGTATTGGCATATTATACCTGGTTGGACCAATGTAACTATATATATGACATACCTGTCCATTGCCGCTGGAAATCACTGCAGTAGTGGTGTCTACTTCACCGATCTCTACTGGCTTCCACGTCTCACACTGAGCATCTGCTTTCCTACATTGTGAGCACAGGAAGTTGGCCATTCAGCACAGGTGCTATTCAGTGAATGCTTTACGTTTTCTAAATATATACAAAGTGGTTCAGATGGATGAGGTGGAGAGGCGGGAGTGGTGACTGCTCTGTATCTGTACCTCTTCCAATCGGAGACCGCTTTGCATTCAGAAAATGTAAAGCATTCTCTTAATGATGGTGCCTGTGCTAAGCTGTCGATCTCATATATTCACAATGGATCAGGCCTGCCACTCAGCACTGCACCTGGAAGCACGTGAAGATGACTGGATGTAGTGGTATCTACTTCAGTGATTTCCAGCTTATATTGGATTGGCCAGGTAGATCATACATGGTTAAATTGGTCCCAGTTGGGCCAATGCAACTATGTATAACATGCCGATGCCTGAAATTATTCTTTAAAACAGTCCTCACTTCCAACACAAATCTGGTTTATACTTTATTTAGCAGCCAAATTCCATAAAAATAATTTTTATGCCCCTGTGGCCAACTGTGCATCCAGAAGTGCTGGGGTATAGCACTGATGCAGCTTTAATTTAGAGATTAATTCATTTCCATCTGCATACAGCGGTTTCAGGTTTGTCAAGCCGTGTCGGTCCAAGCTATTGGGGCTCGCAGCTCACTTAGCATGAGGTGAGCCTAAAAGAGCCAAAGTATGCTTTCACTTTCAATACAAACCTTAAAGTGGTTGTAAACTTCAGACATGAAATATGAGCAAAGGTTATCCTTCTGTAGTTGTCTCAATCCAGGGCACTAAGTGTCATTTTCCTCTGCAGCTTCTCTCCACTTCTATAAGCAAGAGTCACTTCTGACGAGTTTCCTGACACCAAGAGAAAAATGGTGACTGGGGAGGGCACAGTCTGTGTTTGACAGCCTCAGCTCTGTTCCTCTGTGCTGTATGAAGGGTGTGCGTGTCCCTTTCCTTCCAATCAGCTCTCAGAACTCTGCTCACTGATGTAACTTCAGCTCTCCACCCCCTGTTTTTTTTACCCCCCTTGAGTTGAGAGATCCTGTATAAATTCTGAATATAATATCTGAATATAAATTCTGAGTATAACACGCACCCCAATTTTAAGAGGGAAGTTTCAGGATTTTTTTTTTTTTTTTTTAATAAACCACTTTGAAGCAAAATAATGGTCAGTGAGCATCAATGCAGCCTGATTAGTGCCCATCTGCAGCTTCAGTGCAGCCTGATCTGTGCCCATCTGCATCCTGATCTGTGCCCATCTGCAGCCTGATCTGTGCCCATCTTCAGTCTAATCAGTGCCCATCTGCAGCCTAATCAGTGCCCACCTGCAGCATTGCTCAGCATCCATCTGCAGCCTTGCTCAGCGTCCATCTGCAGCCTTGCTGTTATATATGCTGCCATCAAGGGATAGGTGGGGACGAGTGCTGCCAAAATAGAGCCGGATCTGCTGTGTACTCGGCTCGGCATCACGCCCAGTCCCGCCCCTTGGCCCGGATCCTATGATGGACATAACGTCGGTCCAATGCCGGGACATCCATGCTAGGAGCCGTCCAGGGGGCGTGACTGAGCCTGACTGCGAGCTGAGCTGAGAACACAGGCG
The DNA here is from genome assembly GCA_037952925.1 of Lithobates clamitans. Classification (NCBI taxonomy): domain Eukaryota; kingdom Metazoa; phylum Chordata; class Amphibia; order Anura; family Ranidae; genus Lithobates; species Lithobates clamitans. The sequence goes on from JBBGZY010000081.1 coordinate 11,290,020, forward strand.
ATCCGGCTCTATTTCAGCAGCACTCGTCCCCTCCTTCTCCCTCAGTGACAGGCTATATCGGCGTATAACACGCACACACGATTTTCCCCCTATTTTAAGGGGGGGAAAAGTGCGTGTTATATGCCGATAAATACAGTAATTTATAAGATCTATGTTCAGAAGAGTGTCTAGTGCTTAAAACACCAACTCAATTCAATTTTTCAAAAAAATAATAATTTGTTCAGATAGAATAATTATGATAAAAACCTCTTATCGCTGTCTGGGTCCTGACAATGGGTTGTCACAGGGATAGCTAGAGAGGAGAAATCTGCAATGTCGACCCAAACTGCAACAAAACATTTTTGGTGAAGTAGAAGAGGGATAGAAACGGTTTGGATTGCTCTCTGTGTCCTTTTGTCTTTGACACCTGTTTCAGTTACTTTTTAATTTTTGGTTTCTCAGAAGTAGTAGAGTAAATCTCCCCAATGGAAACACAGACATCAAAATGATCATGATGGGTTTACCACTCTATCAAAAAAAAGTTTTCGCTAGAGTTTTTAACCTCTGCGTTTTGCCTGTTTGCTTCCATCTCCTACAAGTTAAAAGCTCCTAACCCTAGCAGGGAGGAGCTTAGTTGGGCAGTTATTTAGGGGGGATAAGAGAGAAAAGGCTTTGAGTGGACATTGGCTCTTCACTTTGTTTTAATGCAGTGCTATGTCTGGAGAGTAAAAACAAGTCTACAAATTTAGCAGCCATGCGTACCATTGTCCCTTGCTCATGGGACTTTTAAGGTGTATTTCAGATTGAAGTAGGTAGCAAGGCTCATGTATGTTTGTATGACAGAAGCTAACAAAATGTTACTTTTGTTTTTGCTTGGAGATCCATTTAAACCACTAGCCTCCTGCCGTCACAATGGCTCCCCTGCACGAATCACCGTAGCTGTACAGCGACCGCTTTAAGGGCTATAGGGGGTGCGCGCCGACCACGTCACGTCACGTGCGCATGCCTGGCAGCCGTGATGTTCGCCGGGCACACACGAGTGCTCCTGACGGAGCAGGAAGGGGGATCTGTGTGTAAACACATAAATCCATGTTTTGTCAGGGGAGGGAAGACAGATCGTGTGTTCCTTGTATATAGGAACACTGATCAGTCTCCTCCCCCAGTCAGTCCCGTACCCCCACAGTTAGAACACACAGTGAGGGAACACATTTAACCCCTTGATCGCCCCCTAGTGTTAACCCCTTCACTACCAGTGGAATTTTCACAGTAATCAGTGGCTATTTATAGCACCGATCGCTGTATAAATGTGAATGGTTTCAAAACATGTCCAATCTGTCCACCGCAATTTTGGAGTCCCGATAAAATGTCCCGATGTTTTTTTCTAAATTGTCAGTATTCTTTTGTTTATAGCGCAAACAATAAAAACCGCCGACATGATCAAAACCACCAAAAGAAAGCTCTGTTTGTGGGAAAAAAAGGATGTCAATTTGGTTTGCGTACAGCATTGCATGACTGCGCAATTGTCAGTTAAAGCGACGCAGTGCCGTATCGCAAAAAATGGCCCTGTCAGGAAGGGGGTAAATTCTTCCAGGGCTGAAGTGGTTAAACACATTTGAAGAAGTTAAACTTGTGTCTTTGTTGTTTGTGCCCGATTAAGCATTTATGCTGCTTGCTGGCTATTATTTTGCTATTCATCTTAAATGTTTAGTTTATAACCTTGAATTAGGTGTGACTTTTTAAGGTTATAGATGTGGTTTTTTTTCCCCAAAAAGGAAACTTTTTGGGAATGTTTGTACTGTCCTAGCATATTTCTTTGATATGTTTTATACTAGATAGTAAGGGGGAAAGCTTTTTGTCTTAAAAATGTTAGTCTTTTTTTTTTTTCTTCCCTTTTTATGTATTAAAAAATCAAGCAGTTACTTAATATCACCAAAATAAAGTCTAACATGTAATAGCTCTTACCATTGGTGATGAGTGAAGTAGTTTGCCTGAAGTAGGGTGTCAAGAATCATCCCAATCCACAGTGGTAAAATTGCTGATATGCTTTGATGGCCATAGTAATCCGCTTCGGAAAGTGTTTTTCATTTTTTACGCTTATTAGTAACCATCTCTATACTGAGACCAGTTTTTTTTAGTGATGGGTGGCCCTATCGAATATGTAATGGAGGTGTAAGCAGGGATTCAAGAGGAACAATCATTTGAGAGCCTTATACACATGGCCCTTTGAATAATCTTATCATTGGTCAAACGGTACCTTGAAAAAGTATGCATACCCCTTGAAATTGTCCATGTTTTGTCATGTTACAACCAAAATCGTAAATGTATTTTATTGGGATTTTATGTGATAGACCAACGCAAAGTGGCGCATAATTGTGAAATGGAAGAAAAATGATAAATGGTTTTCCAAATTTTATTCAAGTAATCATCTGAAAAGTGTGGCGTGCATTTGTATTCAGCCCCTTTTACTCTGATACCCCTAGCTAAAATCGTAGAACAAATTGACTTCAGAAGTCACCTAATTAGTAAATAGAGTCCACCTGTGTGTAATTTAATTTCAGTATAAATAGAGCTGTTCTTTGAAGCCCTCAGAGGTTTATTAGAGAATCTTAGTGAACAAGCCACATCATGAAGGCCAAGGAACGCACCAGAAAGGTCAGGGATAAAGTTGTGGAGAAGTTTAAAGCAGCATTAGGTTATAAAAAAAAATGTCCCGAGCTTTGAACATCTCACTGAGCACTGTTCAATTCATCATCCAAAAATGGAAAACTTATGGCATAACTGCAAAGACAGTGGCCGTCCACCTAAACGGACAGGCCGGGCAAAGAGCATTAAGAGGCCCTTGGTAACTCTGGAGGATTTGCAGAGATCAACAGCTCAGGGGGTAGAATCTGTCCACATAACAACTATTAGTCATGCACTCCGCAAATCTGGCATTTATGGAAGAGTGGCAAGAAGAAAGCCATTGTTGAAAGGAAACCATAAGAAGTCCTGTTTGCAGTTTACGATAAGCCATTCTGTACACAACTAATATCGATTGGCATCAAGAACTCTTTGAACGCTGTTAGCTGTAAGATGTTTTTTGGGGCAAAGGGCAAGCAAGACCTTGTAACTGGCCTTCCCAAAGATTTGTTTGTAAATATTTTTTTGCTTGTTTCCATGTGCGAAAGCAGTTCTGGGACAGGCATTGCACTGTATAAAATTGGTGTACTCTACACTTGTAGGCTTGGGTGGGATAGACCTCCAACAGAGGATCATAACTCCCAGTCTAGCAAGTTCCCGTTACCAATCCCAAGGAAAAGGGAAAGCCCTTTACGTACGTTTGTATGTACTGAAAAGAAACCATGATATGCAGTATCTAAAATCATATGCTATATTTACTTGAATACATCAGCCTCCCATGGAGGTTTTGTTTTTCTCATCTAAAAATAACATTTGAAAAGCTGTGAGATTTCACATTTCCTTCCTGTATAATTGAAATTTTTTCCACAACACAATAATAAGTAGTAGGATTCTGAAAGAATTTTTTATTTTCCTTTTTTTGGTGCAAAAAGAAAACAAAACAAAAAAATAAATAAACTGTAAATGCTCCTATAATTAGTTACAGCGATTGAGTCTATTGTCTGAATGTTGTTGCAAAGTTTAGACTGAACTGTTTATCTTTTTAGAAAGTGCTGACTGATTTTGTTGTGTGTTTTTGGCCTTTTTTTTCTGTGGAGGAGATAAAAATAATCCACTTTGGAACCCATCATGGCATAAGCTTGTCCGTGGTATTTCCACAGAATCCTAATACTGCTTCTGAAACTATTTCCTTTTATCTTCACATTTTCACAGGGATGCAACTTAAGCTGATTTAGACTAAGTTTTGTTATTAAATGAAGTGGCTTAAAGATTAGGAAAAAAAAATACGCTTGTATATTAGAAGTGATGTTACATTCACACATTATTGCACAGTAATTCATAGAGTGTTCAAGGTCTGCTGCTCTTGGACAGTGAAGAACAACTCCAGAAAATCTTATCTGTTGCTAATATGTGCTGGCAATGTTTGAGAATATTTAGGGTCTGAACAGTGCTATACAATTCCTTGTCATTCTTTTATTACTGTGCATATGTGCCATAATTTCATATCCGGAAGGCTGAGGCCATTGACTTAGATCATGTCTGAAGTCTGTCCTGTAAATGTTATATTACACATACCAGTGCTGTGTTACCAGGTGTTTTGAAATGGCCAGGCATATTTTAGATTTTCTGCATCAGTAAGCTGTATTTGCACATCCTGGAGTTTTGAAGACTCTTGGTGACCTGAGTCTTCAGGACTGGGGCCAACCTGCATAGAAAGAGACTCTTCATTATCCTTCCCACAGCCTGACCTGCCAGTCTTGGCTTTCTGATAAGGTGTGCTGGCTCTTTAGCATTTTTCTTTACAGTTCTATATAGAATAGGCTTAGAATGTGGCTTAGAGCAGGTTTAGAGTTAGTCAGGTTTTGACTAAACTTCTACTTCAAGATCTGCAATCACCACAGAGACATATACATTACACAAAATGTTCTGAAATACATGTCAGCAGTAGTGGATGGGATGTTGTGGATATATTCATATAAAGCAAGGAGTGTCCTTTTGCCTATGGCTGGGGGACCTGCGCTTTGCACAAATCAGTCTCACTTTAATGCAACCCTCTCCAGCAACTTATGCTTTTACCCTCTTTATGTTCCACTGTTGCGCTGTTCAACTTTCAGGCATGAGTAAAAGAAGCCCAGTGTAAGCTCTGAGTTGCTGTAGTTGGAGCTTAAACTGGACTGTGATAGCACTGGGCCAATCATCATGTACTTGTGCTGTCACATGAGAGAGGGGAATGAGTCATATGCTCTATTATACCCGGAAGTACCAGTTATTTTCTTTTGCTCCTGGCAGCTGAACAGAGCAGTGGGGGGTGAAGGAAAGGCAAACGTGTGTGCTACTAGGTTGGGAAGACCCGGCATAGGCAAAACACAGGCTTTCTTTAAAAGTGCATTTTCTTTCTTTAAAAGTGCATTTTCATAGGCGTTAAGCACATACTTTGGCTCAGTGTTATTCTGTTTAAACAACTTTGTCAAAAGGTATCTCTGAACTCTGGTATATAAGGGTATAAGGTATATTTATAATTATATACCATTTATTAATGGTATATAATGACTTCGACCTCCTTTTGCTTGGCTGCTTGTGGCAATGCATAGCATATGTAACATCAGTATGATTTTTTTTGTAGATATGAGTAAACAGGGCTGTTCTTTCTTTTAAATATATGAGCACTATGGTTTCATTATAATCATTTTAAATTCTGTGCATTGTATAAGTTTTTACCGAGCTGTGAATTTTTCAAAGATCTAAGCTCTTAAAATAGATTGCTTTTTTATTAATGTCTGAACTGACACCAGTTTCTCTTCTCCCACCTTCATTCCTCAGCCTTGGAGCTCCATATTAAGGAACTGGAACTTTTTAGCAGTGACTCACCCTGGTTATATGGCATTTTTAACATATGACGAGGTCAAGGCGCGTTTACAGAAGTACAGCACTAAACCAGGAAGGTAAACAGAGTTATTTTCCTTTGTGGGTTTTTTTTTCCCACTTCAAAGTTTTACAATGTAATGTTTTTTTCCTCTTTGTGTTCTTTTCTGGAGTTTATTCTGTTGTGATTTGTTTGTATTAAACATTTTAATTTGTGATGTATGTATTTTTGTCTTTTCAGTTACATTTTTAGATTGAGTTGCACAAGACTGGGACAATGGGCTATAGGATATGTGACTGGTGATGGGAATATTCTGCAGACGATACCTCATAACAAACCATTGTTTCAAGCTCTTATCGATGGCAGTCGAGAAGGATTGTAAGTATATAAGAATACTTGGGGAAGAACGGTCCAATATTTTAAATGTTATGTCTAAGACCCAGGCTTATGTGGAAATGTATATAAAAAATTAGGTTTTTATTCTGTATATTGTGAACCAAGCAGGTCTGACCCAGGAGAAAACAATGAATCTATCTCCCTATTCTGATATTTGTAAGCTTTCCTGCCATTCGGCATGATGTAGTAGTTCAGCTACAGACACAAAAAATTCAGAGTGTTTGTCGTTGGAAGGCATAGACACTGTTCTCTCATTGTGAAAAATGAATTGATTACATATAGTTAGTCAAAATTTACACATTGAAAAAACTGTTGCTTTTCTTGTCATACTTTAGAGCACTGCAGTGTTGCATTAAGGAAGACCATTAATCAGAATACTTTTTTAATCCCAAAGGGAAATTATTGAGACACAGCCGAACTCAACAAAGACAACACAAGATCACAACAATGTAAAGAACAAGACAGAATGACCTAACAGAATTTCCAATAACAGCCATTATCACCAAAAAAAACCAAATTAAAACTCTACACTAATAATCCATCCATACAATTAAAATACAACATAGTATAAATAACACAGATTAAAAAATATCAGAAAAACAAACGACCAAAATGCAAACAATACACCACCCTCTCCGGCACCACCCCAAATAGTAATTAACATAATACTTACCAACATACTATAAAAACTACATAAAAATCCGGATCATAAACCAGGTTTAAATTCTCACTCCCAGCCCTCACAAAGAAGAATTATATTAATTATAATTTTGAACGGGCTACCAACGTACCACAACTCCAACAAAATTGGACATTAGCTATTTTCTTCTAGCACAGTGCCCAAAATGTATGGCATATGCATTGTGGAGCACTGCAGTGCAGGTCTGTTGCCTGCTAATATTTTAGTACATGGAGGTGCCATTTAAAATCAGTGACAACACACTACATTGGTTTTCTGGCTTTACATGTACATCAGTGTGTATTTCACATGGATGCATTTTTGGGTACCTTCACATGTGAACTCCAAATCCATGTTGGTAGGTTAATTAGACCCTGTCTAAATTGGCCCTAGTATGAATGTGAGTTAGGGACCTTAGATTGTAAGCTCCTTGAGGGTAGGGACTGATGTAAATGTACAATGTATATATAAAGCGCTGCGTAAATTGACGGCGCTATACAAGTACCTGAAATAAAAAAATAAAAATGTGGAAATGTGTATGATCACAGAAAATGTACATGTAAGTATGCATGTTAATGTGCCCCTATAGTTGCATTTATCTCTCAGCTGCTACCCTCCTCATTTGTTTGACTCTCTGATGCCAGTTACTGGTGTAAGGTACTACAAGCTGCTCACTAATTTCTGGTGATCCCTTCTTGACCTAATTGTTACGTGGGCCTGTTAGCGTTTGCTTTGTTGCCTACCCAGTGGATTGCTTTGAACATCCCATGGTTAAAGACTAAAGAACCTGTGTCCTGTACTGTACGACAAAAAAAAGAAAATCGGATTTGGACTTGTGAAAAACGTTTCTTGGGTACAGTGCAGGGCACAGGTCCTACCCTCCTGAGGCTTGCTGGGAGTGGGGGTTATATAAGGCATGTCCCTGCAGCTTTCTTTTTGCTACTATTAAAGATAAAGGTCCTGTGTCGTGTTCTGTACTTTAATACAAGAAACAGATTTTACTGGGAAGTCAAAAGCCAACAGCCGTGTAATGTTTTATGTGGCGATGGATCCACACAGCCTGGTGCTCCGGCACGAATACCCCAATAGCGCAAGGCTCTTTCTATGGAAGAGGAGGAGCAGAGAGCACCAACGGGGGACCCCAGAAGAGGAGGTATGTGACAGCTCTGTGCAAAACTATTGCACAGAGCAGGTAAGAATAACAACTTTTTTTTTATGTAAAAAAAAATTAAGCTTTACATCTGCTTTAATGATTCTCCATGTTAGTACAACCCAACCTCTTATGTGTTCGTGAAAACAAAGCTGTTCCAACCACCACCTTGCTGTGTGTAGCTATCATAGAAGCAAACCCCACACAACAATGTGAATGGATCACTCTCTAGCAATGGTGGCTGGTTGGTTTTTCCTCCCCCCCGGCGGTGTGGCATGGGCCTGAAAGAGCGAAGGAGGCAAAGGAGAACACAGGAGAGCATGAATCACAGATACAATAACAGTAATTCATACACAGACCAATGAATAATGGTGTTTAGGAAAATATCAGCTTTTTAACAGTGAATCCTTCTCACCTTAAATATATGGGTGCGTGTGTGTGTGTGTATATATATATATATATATATATATATATATATATATATATATATATATATATATATATATATATTAATTAGTATCTTGCAAAAGTGAGTAAACCCTTCACATTTGTGTAAATATTTTGTTATATCTTTTCATGTGACAACACTGAAGAAATTGAGAAAGATTAAGGGTTTAACGTGTAGCCTCACATGGTGACACTGTGGATACTAGGGTTGTCCCGATACCGATACTAGTATCGGTATCGGCACCGATACCGAGCATTTGCCCAAGTACTTGTACTCGGGCAAATGCTCCCGATGCTTCCCCCGATACCTGGAAGACAGCTGTGATCGGCGCGTGGGGGAGTTACAAGATTCTCCCCCAGCGGCTTTCAGCTACTTTAGTGACATACAGCGGTGATCGCTCACAGCTAACTGTCACTGCATCCTCCTCCATGCCCCCTCCTTTCCTCTGTGCCTCTCCGCTGTCCTCTTCGTTCCTCTCTCCTTATCTGTCCCCCTCCGTTCTGCTCTCCTTATCTGGCCCCCTCCGTTCTGCTCTCCTTATCTGGCCCCCTCCGTTCTGCTCTCCTTATCTGTCCCCCTCCGTTTTGCTCTCCTTATGTGTCCCCCTCCGTTCTGCTCTCCTTATCTGTCCCCTGCATTCCTCTCTCCTTATCTGTCCCCTCCGTTCTCCCCCTCCGTTCCTCCGTCCCCCCGTCCCCCTCCTCCTTCCTTTGTGTATGGAGAGAGTCAGCTGACTCTGTCCATTCACATAACTGAAACATTGTAATCTCCTGTGATTACGATGTGTCAGTTTATGAATGGAGAGAAGCGCTGTCTTCTCTCCATTGATTCTCAGTGCAGCTGACGCTGCAGAGAAAGGGATTGGGGAATCTCTATCCTCTGTCTCTCTGTCTCAAGGGGGAGATATCAGAGGTCTGTTAAGACCCCTGATATCTCACCAAAGCCCCCCAAAAGGGCTGATTAAAAAAACAAAGAATAAAAAAATATTATTGGAAAAAATAAAAATTGTAAAAAAAAAAACAAAAAAAAAAACACACACACACATACAACTTTCACCCCCCCCCCCCCAAAATAGCAAAAAAAAACCACTGTCACGTGACATTAAAAAAAAGTATCGGTAATCGGTATCGGCGAGTACTTGAAAAAAAGTATCGGTACTTGTACTCGGTCCTAAAAAAGTGGTATCGGGACAACCCTAGTGGATACACAAATAATAGTGTGCCAACATCCCAACTATGGGTATATAAAGACTAGAGGCTAGAAAATTGGACTTTAAAGGCACACGGGTAGACCATATAAAAAATAATTAGGGTTTTATTTATTTGTAGAAAACGATTAAAAAAGAATTTTTACACATAGATATATATAAAATTCATGAAACTGGTATTATATGACCCACACATAACTTCTGACGTCATTTCCAAAATAAACAGTAACAATAATACAGCCAATAGTATAATGATTGAAATTCCAATAGCAGTAATCAAGTGAGGATGTAGACATGGAATAGTTTGAGGCAGAGTGTGGATCCAAATACAAGATATTTGCTCTACATATTGTTCGTAGGGATACGCTTCTTCAGGAGCATAAAGATCTATTAAACATATATGGAGAACATAAAATAAGTAAACAATTTTTAAACATAACACAAAAAACTTCATATTCAAAAACAGATACAGAAAATGCTCTGATAGGGTCAAATGGGCTACAAGCAACCACCCAATGGGAAGGGCCACCTGGAGGCAAAAAGCAAAGCCCCTCGGTTGGAACGCATATATATAGATGTAGTGTATAGATAATCAGCACAAAAAATGTGGAAATTGTTTCTATAGTAACCTGATGTCTCTTTCTTGCACATATATAACAGGATGTAAGCTTAATGGTACTCACAAGTAAAGTATTTAATGTAAACAAAATTAAGGCCGGACTGTTAGGAAGGTAAATAGAAAGCCAACCAATCCAGGATGTAGGTTCTATAAATAGAAGAGGAAAGTGCAAGACTATAGATTAAAAAAGCATATTAATCAGTGGTATCTGATGCCGATATATGCTAGATTACATGCATAGTATCAGGTCAGCCATATAGTACTGATAGAAGTAATAATAATAATGTGAAGAGGGGAGAGAAAAAAATAGGTTTTGAAAAAGGATTAGGGCTTACCATATAGTCATCAGCCACAGAGATATTGTATTTGCAGTTTGCTGGTAAGCAAGGGGATATATAATAATATCCAGGGATAGATGGCCAGCACACAGCTAGGGAGACATAAATGCTGATGGTGTAATACAGCCTATGTGTATTAAGGTTACAGAGCTTGTTCAGACATTGTAGGAAAACATGCTTAAGGCTCAAAGAGGGCCGGTACCTATAGTAGGAAAAAGACAATATAGCGTCAAAACGAATGACAAGCTATTTGTAAGGAATAGAAAAGAAGTTTCAGTAAAAGAATTTAGCGTTGTTACCTTAAGAGTTCGAACCGCAATGTGTGCTGTGTATATCTCCTGGTGTCCCTTTAGTAGCTGCTAGTGGTGAATGGCAAGCTCTGTATATATGAGTCCCGACCGGAAATGCGTCACCCCCGGGCGGAAGTGAGCAGTGATAGCGATGAATGCTATGTCAAGCCTATAACAAGGCTATACGTCAAACACCCAATGACCTGCTATTTAAAACTAAAGTCCCCTGTGAAAAACCTACAGTTAAACTTATCACTAGATTTTCATCACACCATGAGGACATAAGGATGATAATGGACACCCATTGGCATCTCTTACAGGAAGACTCCATCCTTAAAAAATATATTGGTGAACGCCCAGAAATTGTATTTAGACCTGCTACCTCCCCTCGAGACAGACTTGTGACCAGTCACTACACTGAGCACAAAGAATGTACATCCAAACTATCCTTGGGGACGTCACGTTGTGGCAACTGTGCATTCTGCCCATGAGTGTTACCTAGTCAAAAAATCCTACTCCCCAATGGTGAGACTTATTATCCAAAATTTTCCGCAACCTGCTATACACAAGGTTTGGTCTACCTTATGACATGCAAATGTGGGGCTTTTTATGTGGGAAAGACGGCCAGACAACTGAGACAGAGAATTAACGATCATGTTTATTTTTTGGGTAACGGGAAAATGCTTACTCCCATTAGTCAACATCTCGATTTCTATCATCGTTTCGATACATCCTCTGTATCATCTGTCTTACTTGTTGTTCTGGCCGTCATCCCCAAAAGCCCCGGGGGGGAAATGGGATAAATTTATCCTTCAAAAGGAAACTCTTTGGATTGAGCGACTTAATGCTACTCGATTGCCGGGGTTAAACGAAACTCAATCTTATAAACCCTTTTTATAAACCCTTTTTGTAGTTTATCGTTCTTGCTCTACAATTTGATTGATTAACTCTTATTCCCTTTGATGTTCGATTGTATATGAACCCCATGGTTGGCAATGTCATGGCACAATTCTCCCCCCTTCTTGTTAGGTCATACTCCATTAACCAATCTATGTCATCTATTTGCTACATGACTATTTAGCATAAACATCTAGTTGATAAGATATTTCTTATCTATACCATTTCCCCATTTGTGTTTTTGTCACTATATTACCTCATAGCTATAATTATAGTCTATCGGTCTCGTTCTTAATCTGTAGAAAAACTCCTAGCCCAAAAAACCCTAAAATTCCTTTATTTTTTTCAATCTATTGAATAATATAACACATACAACCACTAATATATCTCTAGACTAATTATGTGGGCATGGTTACACTGTATTTGATGCCTTATTTATCTCTAATGTTATTAGTTATATTTGTCTAATATAACTCTGTACTGTTTACTTTATTTTAAGATTATTTGTTTGATGGCTCTGAATCGGTTTTATGCGGCACGCCTCCGCCCCGTTGGTCCACTTGTTGACATTGAGGCTTTTGGCCTATCGTGTTTGACCGCACAGCGCCGCTCATCCTGCTTCCTTTCTCTGGGCCGGATGTGCGGCGATTGGCGGGGATCCGGGGCGACCTTGGTCCTCCCCAATCTACGCCTCTGCTATGTGCATTGGCTGCTTGCCGCCGCGCATACGGAGTCATTCGGCGCATGCGCGGTAGCCAGCGGTCAGGCCGCTCTGCGTCACTTTCACCCGAGGGTGACACATTTCCTCTTATATATACAGAGCTTGCCATTCACCACTAGCAGCTACTAAAGGGACACCAGGAGATTTACACAGCACACATCGCGGTTCGAACTCTTAAGGTAACAATGCTAAATCCTTTTACTGGAACTTCTTTTCTAATCCTTACAAATGGCTTGTCATTCGTTTTGACTATATTGTCTTTTTCCTAATATAGGTACCAGCTCTCTTTGAGCCTTAAGCATGTTTCCCTACAATGTCTGGACAATCTCTGTAACCTTAATACACATAGGCTGTATTACACCATCAGCACTTATGTCTCCCTAGCTGTGTGTTGGGCATCTATCCCTGGATATTATTATATATCCCCTTGCTTATCAGCAAACTGCAAATACAATATCTCTGCGGCTGATGACTATATGGAAAGCCCTAATCCTTTTTCAAAACCCTTTTTTTCTCCCTCTTCACATTATTATTATTACTTCTATCAGTACTAAATTGCTGACCTGATACTATGCATGTACTCTAGCATATATCGGCATCAGATACCACTGATTAATATGCTTTTTTAATCTATAGTCTTGCACTTTCCTCTTCTATTTATAGAACCTACATCCTTGATTGGTTGGCTTTCTATTTACCTTCCTAACAGTCCGGCGTTAATTCTGTTGGCATTAAATACTTTACTTGTGAGTACCATTAAGCTTACATCCTGTTATATATGTGCAGTAAAGAGACATCAGGTTACTATAGAAACACTTTGCACATTTTTTGTGCTGATTATCTATACACTACATCTATATATATGCGTCCCAACCGAGAGGATTTGCTTTTTACCTCCAGGTGGCCCTTCCCATTGGGTGGTTGCTTATAGCCCATTTGACCCTATCAGAGCATTTTCTGTATCTGTTTTTGAATATTAAGTTTTTTATGTTATGTTTAAAAATTGTTTACTTATTTTATATTCTCCATATATATTTAATAGTTCTTTATGCTCCTGAAGAAGCATATCCCTACGCACAACATGTAGAGTGAATATCTTGTATTTGGATCCACACTCTGACTCAAACTATTCCATGTCTACATCTTCACTTGATTACTGCTATTGGAATTTCAATCATTATACTATTGGGTGTATTATTGTTACTGTTTATTTTGGAAGTGACGTCAGAAGTTATGTGTGGGTCATATAATACCAGTTTCAATTTTATATATATCTATGTTTAAAAATTCTTTTTTAATAGTTTTCTACAAATAAAACCCTAATTATTTTTTATATGGTCTACCGTGTGCATTTAAAGTCCACTTTTCTACCCTCTAGTCTTTATAAAGACTGAAAAAATGACACTTTGCTACAATGTAAAGTAGTGAGTGCACAGCTTATATAACAGTGTATATTTGCTGTCCCTTCAAAATAACTCAACACGCAGCCATTAATGTCTATACCGCTGGCAACAAAAGTGAGCACACCCTTAGGTGAAAATGTCCAAATTGGGCCCAATTAGCCATTTTCCCTGCCCGGTGTCATGTGACTCGTTAGTGTTACAAGGTCTCAGGTGTGTATGGGGAACAGGTGTGTAAATTTGGTGTTATCGCTCTCACTCTCTCATACTGATCACTGAAAGTTCAACATGGCACCTCATGGCAAATGACTATGAGGATCTCTAAAAAAGAATTGTTGCCTACATAAAGATGGCCTAGGCTATAAGAAGATTGGCAAGACCTCGAAACTGAGCTGCAGCACAGTGGCCAAGACCATGCAGCAGTTTAACAGGACAGGTTCCACTTTGGAACAGGCCTCGCTATGGTCGACCAAAGAAGTTGAGTGCATGTGCTCAGTGTCATATCCAGAGGTTGTCTTTGGAAAATAGACGTACGAGTGCTGCCAGCATTGCTGCAGAGGTTGAAGGGGTGGGGTGTCAGCCTGTCAGTGCTCAGACCATACTCCGAAGACTGCATCAAATTGATCTTCACGGCTTTTGTCCCAGAAAGAAGCCTCTTCTAAAAATGATGCACAATAAAGCCCGCAAACAGTTTGCTGAAGACAAGCATGTCCATGTCCTGTGGTCTGATGAGACCAAGATAAACTTATTTGGTTCAGATGGTGCCAAGCGTGTGCCAGGTGAGGAGTACAAAGACAAGCGTGTCTTGCCTACAGTCAAGCATGGAGGTGGGAGTGTCATGGACTGGGGCTGCATGAGTGCTTCCGGCACTGGGAAGTTAGTTCATTGAGGGAACCATGAATGCCAACATGTACTGTGACATGCTGAAGCAGAGCATGATCCCCTCCCTTCAGAGACTGAGCTGCAGGGCCGTATGTCAACATAACGACCCCAAACACACCTCCAAGACTTACACTGCCATGCTAAAGAAGCTGAGGGTAAAGGTGATGGACTGGCCAAGCATGTCTCCAGACCTAAACCCTATTGAGCATCTGTGGGGAATCCTCAAACGGAAGGTGGAGGAGCGCAAGGTCTCTAACATCCACCATCTGTCATCATGGAGGAGTGGAAGAGGACTCCAGTGGCAACCTGTGAAGCTCTGGTGAACTCCAAGCCCAAGAGGGTTAAGATAAAAAAAGGGAAAATGATGGTGGCCACACAAAATATTGACACTCTGGGCCCAATTTTCACTTAGGGGTGTACTCACTTTTGTTGCCAGCGATTTTAGACATTAATGGCTGTGTGTTGAGCTATTTTGAGGGGACAGCACATTTATATGATTAAACAAGCTGTACACTCACTTCTTTACATTGTAGCAAAGTGTAATTTCTTCAAAAAAAGATATAATAAAATATTTACAAAAATGTGAAGGGTGTGTAATTATTTTATTTTATTTTATTTTTTTTGCTGCTGCTGCTGCAAATATTACATTCACACTCCATAGTAAATATGTAATTTGTTCATGACAACTAAATATTTACTTATAAAACAATTATGAACTTTAAGTGCAGATAACATTCATTCCGTAATGTTTGCAAAATTAGCCTTTGGTAACACTGAGTACTATCAGATATGCTGCAAGATATTTCTGTGCTAAGTTTAGAAAGACAGTATTAACTTTTTGGATGAATCACTCTCCTCCTGTCACATGAATGTGGCAAAATCCACTCAAAAAAGTTCATACGGGCATGAGGTGCCTGAGGTAACATTTTAAAGACTTTTGTGCAGTATTTAGTAAAATAGTGACCTCAAGGAGAGCACTTGGCAAGTACAAAGTCTACTCATATTTGGTTTACAGTCATGAAGCAGACCTGAAGACCTGAAGTTAAAAACTGCCCATTTGATCCTTTTTCTGCTGCTAATAAATGTGTCCCCCCCCCCACACACACACCCAAAAACACTTCTCTTTCTACATGCATCGGTCCACTGGATTCTTACCAGCTGAAGACTCATTTGGGTTGATTTACTAAAGATTGTGCTCTTTACTAATGCAGTTGTTGCAGAGCTTTAGTAAATTATATGAAGCTTCACTTTGCAAAGAATACCCTCATGCACATGATTGGATGATGACAGTCAGCAATGCTCCCCCTCATTTACCAAGCTATAGAGCAGGGATATGCAATTAGCGGACCTCCAGCTGTTGCAAAACTACAAGTCCCATCATGCCTCTGCCTCTGGGTGTCATGCTTGTGGCTGTCAGAGCCTTGCTATGCCTCATGGGAATTGTAGTTCTGCAACAGCTGGAGGTCTGCTAATTGCATATCCCTGCTATAGAGCAACTGCACTTGCAAAGTGAATAGTATATTTGCCTTTTTTAAATCAACCCTACTGCTTCCTGCTACGTTAGGTTAAGAAACTTATTGGATATCTTGAACTGAGCAGACTGTCCCTCTACCACAAACAAAACTTGCCTTTGGCCGTGGCTGGCTTGGAGCACCCAAATCAGGGAGAGAGGCAAGGAATTTTGGAGTCTCACTGCTTTTTAATGGCAGCATCAAGGCGGGTGCAGAGACAAAAGACCTTTAAACCAGTAACTTTTTGACTTTAGGTGAATTGGTTAATTGGTAAGGAAACATTCCCACAAAAATTCCTTACTCTTTTAGTCCTGTTATAATTTGAGATGTTTGTACATACTCATTTTGTTTAATTAAGTGCCTACCTCAATGTGCCTAGATCCCAGGAGCCTTGAGAGCACAGTATATAAAGTGCTGATATCAATTTGGAAATTGAGCACTGCACCCTCTCTTCCCCACCACCATCTTTTCTTAATAAAATACTTGTGCCTTCCTGACCTATAGAAAATTAGCGACCTTATGCAGTCTGCCTACGTGCAGCTCCCCCCGTTCCCCCTAAATACTTACCTGAGCCCGATCTTGATCCAGCAATGTGCCTGTGAGCAGTAGCTCTGCTCTCTCTCTCTCTCCTCACTGAACATTGGCTCCTGCAGCTGTCAGTTAAATCCAGTGGCGAGGGGGGGGGGGAGTCTCAATAGACTGTTATGATGGCACTCAGAAGGCAGGAGGAGCCAGGAGGGGGAGGATGATTGGGCTGCTCTGTGCAAAACCACAGGTAAGTATGACATGTTTGTTAGTTAAAAAAAAAAACAACCTTTCAATCACTTTAATGGACTCAATCTGGCTGTGTATGAATCTTCAGTGACAGTAAAGCTGACATGGCATATTTTATAGTCTGCTAGATTCCAGACTATATCAACTTTACAGAGTATGTGATTTAACTCAATAATGAAAATGAGACCAAATCGAAAATATTGAATATGTCAATATCAAGTGAGATGAGAAAGACACTCGGTTTGCAAACACTAGATTAGAATGGCTGTGCTTCTAGGAAGACAAGTGTTCCAGCCAAATGTATGAATGCTTAGGAAGATGGGATAATTTAGGCCTGTCAGCTGTAGAGTACAAGTAGGATATCCCTGCTGCTAAGGATTGTGTTTTACTTGAGGACCTCTACTTAACTAATGCTCAAGTTGAATAAATTCTAAAACCTATTAGACAGGTGTTACAGTTGAGCTGAGCATCACTTGTGATAATTGGGCTTGTGTAGGGGTTACATGTGGAAAGATAATATGTGAAAAGCAATAATCCTTTAATGCATATTGTTTGGTTTGGGTGGTTCTGAATGAATAAGCAGATCATAGTTTGCTGATTTACAAACGTTAAGTTTAACATATTTCAAATAGGTTTACATTTTTACTTTGAAATTTACTAATTTCTTGCATGCCATACATTATACAATTTTCTTCAATTTCCTTTAGATTTAACTTCGACTTTTTAATGCAAGGGCCTGTCTGATTGCATACAAATTGAAAGCGTTTATAGGTTTGTCCTCGCATGATATGGTTTTAGTAACTCTAAAGGAAAATTGTGCAAGAAAATTGTATAATGTATGGCCACACTTAGAACCAAGATTCTAAAGAAGTAGTCCTTATTATTTCAGGAAGGTTTGCAAGTGGTCCTCGACATGAAATAGTGAGCCAATGTTACAGACAACCTGAGCCTTGCATCTATATAATATTACTTATATGTGGGCTATATGTATACCTTCAGGTTATATTTCTATTTTACATGATTTACTTTCCTTCAACCTACAAAAACATAATGGGCAAAAGGGATTTAGGATCAGAAATCCGAAAATCTCTAAACATAAATGATTGTAGATAATGACAAATATAAAACAATGTCTGTTATACTTATGTCACATTAAAGATCTTCTCTTCTTATTCACATTAATGTATTTAGTTGTATGTTTCATTGCATAGTTACCAAGTACTAGTTATCTGCCATTGATGAAAGGCCTTTTTTTTTTTTTTAGCTATCTTTATCCTGATGGAAGAAGTTATAATCCTGATTTGACGGGTCTGTGTGAGCCAATGCCACATGATCACATAAAAGTTACCCAGGTAGCTTTGCTTATCATACATGTTTCTCATAAATGCATATTTGATACATTATTACTTTTTTATCATCAGCTTCTGCCATAACACTAGGTTATATTGGGTATGTGATATGGAATCCATGGATGGCCGGTGGGTATGCATGAAACAGGAAGTGCATACATTTGACTCCATGCTATTGTGCAAAAATGTTAATGAAAAATTAAAGATACACTGGATTTTATTTTATCACGACACAAACATTGCGCTCAATTCACTAAATAATGTTTCATTTGATAGTTTAATCACGTGACACATTTTTTCCGATTATCTCATGCGAAGCTGAAAATGTCAGTTCTTTATCACCTTATGTGGTATTTACCTCAAATAGCAAAAACACTTGGTTAATACCTCATAAAACTGCATTAAAGTCATTTTACAAAAGGAAACAAATAAATAAATGCATGAGTTAAATAAGTAGTGGTCAAGGCATGAGGTATTTAAGGAATGTAAAAATATAATAGCCAATTTGGAGGAGTCTCTACCTTTTCGGATCAGTTTCTCAGCAGTAATGCATAGAAATCTAAATATGGAAAAACACAATCATTGAGGCTTATTTACTTAAAAGTATAACTAAAGGCACATTGTTTTGTATTGGGCAAAGTGGAGATGGGTTAGAACCCATGTCTGTATTTATTGCTGTCTGTGTCCCAATTAGGGATCTTAACCCCTCCTGTTTGTCCTGTTTACTGTTCTCATTGAAAGTAAAAGAAACTCCTAGATTTTGGATTGCCCCATAAAAGTAAAGAGGGGAAATCTAATAGGGACACTGGTTCTAAAGAGATATCCCTTAATTTGCAGGGATTTCCTCTCACTTCCTGTTTGGCTAAGTTGCAGGAAGTGACAGGATATCTCCCCTATGACAACGTTGTCTTTTTCATTGGTGGAAGAAGGGTATTTACACGTGTTTGATTTTTTTTTATACTATTTTCATTCAATATTTGACATTTATAAATATATTTTGTATTTAATTAATGTAACTTAGTTGTTTTTGTTACACCATGTGTATCCTGTGAAAGCAGCTTCACTTTGACTGGTATTCCAGTCACCTTTTTTCTTTTGTATGAATACATATGTTGCAGGAACTGTACTGACTTGGGCTTGGTTCACCTAAGTGCGGCCCGTGCGGCCCACGTTTGCTCGAGCACTGCAGCCCGTTCATTTGAATGAATTGGGCTACTGTGCTGCCTGAACCGCAGAAAAAAAAGGTGCATGCAACTTTTTAAAAACGTGGCCGCAGGGAAACCATGTGGTCTTTTTGACCATGCGTTTTTCCTGTGGTTCCCGCACCCCCAATTGTGCTGCAGGCTGAGATGCTTGGGGCTGCCATTCATTCTGAATGGCAGCCCCCAGTGTCTCGCAGGAGATGCACAACATACTAGCTCATTATGAAATGCTTATCTTAGAACGAAGCCCCTGCACCGTCTCACGGTCACCGCCAAGGGAGCTGACATTTTGCCTTGGCGATTTCTTCCAGGTTCGCAGGTCCGGCGCTGTGAGTGTCCAGAGCCGCAATACCGTTCCTGCCTGATATGCCGGACCCTCACTGCACATGTGCCGCAAGGAGAAGGTGAATATCTCCTAAACCGTACAGGTTTAGGAGATATTAATTTTACCGACAAGTAAGCCTTATTATAGGCTTACCTGTAGCCAAAAATGTGCTAAAGAGGTATACAACCACTTTAATGCATAGAATGCATTAAAATAAAAACACTTTCTGCCTTTAGAACCACTTTAAAGAGGAAAATACCTCTTCGTGAATTGAGCCCATTGTTTCTGATCTTGTAATTTTAGCCTTAGAAAAGCTATCAATTGTCATTGCTATAAGCTTTGTGCTTCAGCAAGCCACAAACCTGCTGCTTATATCGGTGTTTTGAAGCCAACTTGACAACTTTTTTTTTTTTTTTGCAAGTGGTAAGTACAAGTGTTGTAACATGTTTTTTTTCCCCACTTCCTTTCAGGAACAGTATGAATTGTACTGTGAAATGGGCTCTACTTTTCAGCTGTGCAAAATCTGCGCAGAAAATGACAAGGATGTCAAGATTGAGCCTTGTGGCCATTTGATGTGTACCTCATGTCTAACATCTTGGCAGGTACAGTAAAGAGTATGTTTAAAGATTTGGATGTTAGCAATGCTTGTTAAAGTTGCATATACCCTTTTAGTAATAAGCAATGTCCTGTCCCTTTTCTGGACTTTAAAGTAAACTACAATATTAACTATGCACAGCAGCATCAACTGATATTGTCCATAATTTTTAGTAATGTTTTTTGTACAGTCGAGCTATATAATTTCTTCTGTTGTACAAGTACTTGAAATTGCTAGCTTGTAGGCAGATAAAGTGTCATTAGATAGTTAACAGCCCATTTAGTAGCTTTTAATGTAAATCGCAGTAGTTCCAAGAATTTTCTTGACCCAGGAAGGTTTCCACCATGTGCACCAATGGCTCCTAATTGCCTATAAATGTCTAAATGGAAACTTGTGTGATAATGGTTAATAAAACAGTAAAAGCTCCTGCGTAAAATGCATGCTGCTATTTCCTAATGTCTAATAGCGGCTATATACTGCACTTCATTTTTAATATTAATGGTAGACTGTACGTGGCATATCTGCTTTAAAATTCACTGTTTAAAAAATGGCACTTTAACTGGTAATCAAAATAAAAATTCCTAACCACCTTATGCCAGCCAGAGTTAACATTTTAAATGGGCCATCATACCCGGAGCTGATAGGTGTGCCTCCTGCTCCTGCTGCATAGTGCTGATGTCATCAGAAGCTGTGCCTACCAGTTTCCATACATCAGCCACAGTGGCTAAGTGGTTAGCGCTTCCATCTAGCAGCACTAGGGTCGTCTGTTCAAATGCCAACCACGGCACTACCTGCTGGAGTTTGCATGTTCTCCCTGTGACTGTGTGGGTTTCCTCCTACACTGCAAAGACATACTGGTAGATAAATTGGCTCTTGTCTAGATTGGCCCTAGTATGTCCAGCCCTGGGCAAAAGTTTTGAGAATAACACAAATATTAATTTCTTTATCGTACATCACGGGACACAGAGCCACAGTAAAAACTGTATGGGTTATATGGCACCTTCAGGTGATGGACACTGGCACACCCTAAACAGGAAGTTCAATTCCCCATATAACCCCTCCCCTTACTGGGAGTACCTCAATTTTTTCGCCAGTGTCTTTAGGTGTTGGACACGCGTAAAGATGTGTTGTGCTGAGCTCTGCTGGAATATTCCTTACTGGGGCAAGCCATGCAACTGGATCCATTCAGAGTGTCTTTTCCTTGTGTCCGAAGAAACAAGGTTTTACCTGTAACACTTCTCTTTTTAGAGAGCTGGACCCCGGGATCCAGTATTAGTTTTTTTCAGCCATATTCCTGGTGGGGTGCTTTTTACAGTCCCAGGGCTGTGGATCCCCTGATAAAAAGGGGGCCCCAGTCCCTGAAGGTTTTCTAACGGAGCCCACCGCGAGAGGTGAAGATTGGGTCTGTTACCACAGAACCCTGCAGCTGGATAAGGTAAGGGAGATTCCTAAGGAATTTTTCTAATCCTTGTGGGCTTTCTCCTTTAAAGTAAATGTTGCTATGCCTATAGTCACCACCGGGGGCTGTCAAGAGCATGTACCTGTTCATGCTTGTCAGTCTCACCTCTGTGTTTCAAGCTGCACGCTTCCTCCAGCCCAGGCTCCAGGTAAAGTCGTAGGGAAGGGGGTTTTCTACTCCCAGGAATGTCCCCCCCCCACCTGGATAGCTTCCTCCAGGCAGAGGGAGCATGGCGCTAGACGGCAGTGTACCGCGCCACTCCCGCCGCCATTACGGCGGTTCTCTTCAGCGTCTATCCTCCTCCCCCAGTCCCAATCTAATTTAAATTTGATGAAGGAGGGGGGCACGGTGGGTGGTCGGAGGAAGGGGGCGGGGCTTAGCGGCGTTGGCGCGAATTGACCTTTTTCAGGTGCATACAGCTAGGAGGGACACAGAGCGGACGAGTGGCATGTGAGTGGGTGACACAGGCATTCCCAGGCACATTTATTTTAAAGCATCAAGCTGAGCTTAATAGCAGCGGCAGTTGCTGGACTATTACTCAGCAGTGGGTGCATTTTTTTGTGGTACCTCTGCGTTTGTACTCATCACTATGTCCAGAGGAGGTGGTTCAAATGCCACAAAGACCAAGGACACAAAGGGGTCGCCCTTAGGTCCTAGGGACCCTCCCTCTGCACCACCATCCTGATCTAAGGCGACTGGTCAAAGTGAGCCATTAGGGTCATCAGGGCTGCAGTTGATTCCGACACTTCAGCCCCTGTCCTTATAACTGAGCAGGTTTTCTCCTCAGCTATGAGTGATTTAGAGAAATAGCGGCTTTAATCGCATCTTTACAGAGTGGAAGAAATGCATTAGCTCCTCTTGTACCACCCAGGGTCCTCAAATGGAGGAACTGTGGGAGGGGGAAGATGAATCCCCTTCAGGGGACCGTAAAGAGACTGATGATTCCTCTTCCATGGGATCAAGTGGGGAAGGGCCTTCTTCAGCTTCTCATGCTGAGAAATTGGGTCCGCTCCACATTTAAGTTATCCTTAACGGAGTCGGTTAAAGAGCCCACTTCCTGTTTGGGTTCACTAAAGCCTCCGCAAGCGTTGCGTGCCTTTCCTGTCCATTCATTACTAAGAAAGCTTATGTATTCTGAGTGGGATCACCCAGATGAGCACTTTTTTTCCTCCCAAAAAGTTTTTAACACTTTATCCTATGGTGGAAAAATTTTTAGTAAGGGTTCGAGTATACCAGCAATTGACGCTGCTATATCCTCTGTGAATAAAAGTTTGACTAAGGCCCCTTTCACACTTATACGACTTCAAAGTCGCACGATTTTACCGCGATTTTGCGGCCGCGATTTTGCCGCTATTTTACCGCGATTTGCCGCGATTTTACCGCGATTTGGGAACAGTACTACTTTGCCACGTTTTTGGCATTAACAAATTAAAACATACAGTAGTTGGTATGAATCATAAGGGGAAACTCCACGCCAAGTTTTAAATAAAAAAACTGGCGTGGGTTCCCCCCCAGGGACATACCAGGCCCTTAGGTCTGGTATGAATTGTAAGAGGAACCCCCTACGCCGAAAAATCGGCGTGGGGGTCCCCCCAAAATCCATACCAGACCCTTATCCGAGCACGCAGCCCGGCCGGTCAGGAATGGGGGTGGGGACGAGCTAGCGGCCCCCCCCCTCCTGGACCGTACCAGGCCGCATGCCCTCAACATGGGGGGGTGGGTGCTTTAGGGCATGGGAGGCACCCTGCGGGCCCCCCCACCCCAAAGCACCTTGTCCCCATGTTGATGAGGACAAGGGCCTCTTCCCGACAACCCTGGCCGTTGGTTGTCGGGGTCTGCGGGCGGGGGGCTTATCGGAATCTGGGAGCCCCCTTTAATAAGGGGGCCCCCAGATCCCGGCCCCCCACCCTATGTGAATGAGTATGGGGTACATGGTACCCCTACCTATTCACCTAGGGAAAAAAAGCATCAATAAAAAACACAGTACACAGGTTTTTAAAATAATTTATTAGGCAGCTCCGGGATCTTCTTCCGACTTCGGGGGTCCTCTTCTGACTTCGGGGGTCTCTCCGGCGTCCGCATCTTCTGCCGGCTCCACCGCTATCTTCTGGCGCTCTTTTGCCAGCGGTGGTCCGGACCTCTGGATCGTCTTCTTCCCTCTTCTCTTCCAGAGATGTTGACACGACGCTCTCTCCAGCCAGAATGGTCTCTGTGCGCTCCACAACTGACTTATATAGGCGGTGGCCCCGCCCCCTTATGAGGTCAGTGTCCCGGGGCATGCTGGGACTGTGCCGTCATAAGGGGGCGTGGTCCTCACCCAGTGACCACGCCTCCTAAAACGTCACAGTCCCAGCATGCCCAGGGACTGTGACGGCATAAGGGGGCGGGGCCACCGCCTATATAAGTCAGTTGCGGAGCGCACAGAGACCATTCTGGCTGGAGAGAGCGTCGTGTCAACATCTCTGGAAGAGAAGAGGGAAGAAGACGATCCAAAGGTCCGGACCACCGCTGGCAAAAGAGCGCCAGAAGATAGCGGTGGAGCCGGCAGAAGATGCGGACGCCGGAGAGACCCCCGAAGTCGGAAGAGGACCCCCGAAGTCGGAAGAAGATCCCGGAGCTGCCTAATAAATTATTTTAAAAACCTGTGTACTGTGTTTTTTATTGACGCTTTTTTTCCCTAGGTGAATGGGTAGGGGTACCATATACCCCATACTCATTCACAAAGGGTGGGGGGCCGGGATCTGGGGGCCCCCTTATTAAAGGGGGCTCCCAGATTCCGATAAGCCCCCCGCCCGCAGACCCCGACAACCAACGGCCAGGGTTGTCGGGAAGAGGCCCTTGTCCTCATCAACATGGGGACAAGGTGCTTTGGGGTGGGGGGGCCCGCAGGGTGCCCCCCATGCCCTAAAGCACCCACCCCCCCACGTTGAGGGCATGCGGCCTGGTACGGTCCAGGAGGGGGGGGGCGCTAGCTCGTCCCCACCCCCATTCCTGACCGGCCGGGCTGCGTGCTCGGATAAGGGTCTGGTATGGATTTTGGGGGGACCCCCACGCCGATTTTTCGGCGTAGGGGGTTCCTCTTACAATTCATACCAGACCTAAGGGCCTGGTATGTCCCTGGGGGGGAACCCACGCCAGTTTTTTTATTTAAAACTTGGCGTGGTATTCCCCCTCTTGATTCATACAGCACTGCCTGTCACTCATCGGGAAAGGAAAAAAGTTTTCCTTTCCCGATCAGCGAGGCCAGGCTTGTGCTTACAAAGTCGTACTGAAGTCGTGTCTATATTATTCAGGCACGACTTGCATGCTACTTCAGGGTTTAACATTGAGGTCTATGGAGTACAACTCGCATAGAAGTTGGACCAAAGTAGTGCAGGGACTACTTTCAAGTCGGCACGACTTAAAGTCGTGCCAATATGAATGGTAGTCATTGAAAATCATGGAGAATGACTTGTCATACGATTTTGCAGTACAAAATCGTGGGACAAGTCGTATAAGTGTGAAAGGGGCCTAAGGAAAAGAGTAACATCCCTCATTTAAACGGGCTATTTTTTTCAGTGCCAGGGACATCAGACTCCAGGCAGTCGTGGCAACCTCCACCGTCAGGTTCAAGAGGTAAACCTCTAGGTCAACCCCAGGGACAAAAGAAGTCCTGGGGGAAGAAACCCGCAAGACAGAACACTAAAGCCTCTTTATGAGGAGGCATCCCCCGCTAGCTCAAGTAGGGGGAAGACTTCTGAAGCTCTCTAAGGTCTGGCAGGAAAGAATTTCGGGACAGATGGGTGGTCCCCACAAAAGCTCTAGGTTACAGACTAGAGTTCCGAGAATTCCCGTCTCCTCATTTCCTCAGGTGAAATGTCCCCAAAGATCCTGGGAAAAAGAAGTCTCTCTTTCTATTGTTAGACCGACTTTTGTCGCAAAAGTGATCATGGTGGTTCCCCGTGGATGAGCAGGGGGCAGGGTTTTATTGAAACCTTTTCATGGTACCAATCATCCACGGGGACCACCATGATCATTTTGCTACAAAGGTCGTTCTAACACTAGAACGAAGATCTAAACCGGTTTCTGAAGATTTGTTCTTTTTGCATGGAATTAATCCATTTAGTAGTCTCCATCCTACAAGGGGGAGAGCTTCTGGCATCAATCGACATCAAGGATGCATACCTGCATTTACCTATTTTCCCCGCTCACCAGAAGTATCTACGTTTCGTAGTAGCAAAACTTCAGTTTTAGTTTGTAGCTTTGCCTTTCGGTCTAGCTACTGCACCTCAGGTGTTTACAAAACTTCTGGCCCTTCCTCTGGCCAGATTAAGGACTCAAGGTATAGCAATAATAGCATACCTGGATGACCGGCTCTTAATAGACTGGTTGGGAGTCAGCTTGGACACCACAGTCAAATACCTGAAATACCTAGGTTGGTTAATCAACCTAGAGAAATCTTCTTTAGAGAGGATTAGAATACTTGGGTCTGGTCATGGATACAGCCCCGAAGAAGGTTTTTTTACACCAGGCAAGGAGGAAGCGCCATAAAGGTATATTCCTTTGGTCCTTTTTGACAAGGAAACTGTTTTTTCTGGAAGCCATTTCTTCTGCAAGAAGGGTATCAGAGTTGGCGGCTCCTTCTCGTAAGAGCCATATTTAATCATTCAGGATGGAGTAATATTGCATCCTCATCCTAGCTTTCTAGGATGAGCGGAGACTGCGAGCCAGGCCTTCTCATCCACATCAGTGCCTGATGTCACAAATGCACTTCGGGAAGACTAGTCAAACATTGGGGTAATCTGAGGTGTGAAGGGGCAGAATTTGGGATTAATCTCAGGTGTGAAGGAGCAGGATTGGGCCTAATCTCAGGTGTGAAGGGGCAGGAATTGGGACTGATCTGAGGTGTGAAGGGGCAGGAATTGGGACTGATCTGAGGTGTGAAGGGGCAGGAATTGGAACTGATCTGCGGTATGAAGGGGCTGGAATTGAGGTAATCAGAGGTGTGAAGGGGCAGGAATTGGGGTAATCTGAGGTGTGAGGGGGCAGGAATTGGGACTGATCTGTGGTATGAAGGGGCTGGAATTGAGGTAATCTGAGGTGTGAAGGGGCAGGAATTGGGGTAATCTGAGGTGTGAAGGGGCAGGAATTGGGGTAATCTGAGGTGTGAAGGGGCAGGAATTGGGACTAATCTGCGGTATGAAGGGGCTGGAATTGAGGTAATCAGAGGTGTGAAGGGGCTGGAATTGAGGTAATCTGAGGTGTGAAGGGGCAGAAATTTGGGATTAATCTCATATGTGAAGGAGCAGCAATTGGGACTAATCTCAGGTGTGAAGGGGCAGTATTTGGCTTAATCTCAGGTGTGAAGGAGCAGCAATTGGGTCTGATTTGAGGTGTGAAGTAGCAGGAACTGGGGTAATCTGAGGTGTGAAAGGGCAGAAATTGTGACTGATCTGAGGTGTGAAGGGGCAGGAATTGTGACTGATCTGAGGTGTGAAGGGGCAGGAATTGTGACTGATCTGAGCTGTGAAGGGGCAGGAATTGGGCTAATCTGAGCTGTGAAGGGGCAGGAATTGGGCTTATCTGAGGTTTGAAGGTGCAGGGATTGGGGTGATCTGAGCTGTGAAGGGGCAGGAATTGGGCTTATCTGAGGTGTGAAGGTGCAGGGATTGGGGTGATCTGAGCTGTGAAGGGGCAGGAATTGGGCTTATCTGAGGTGTGAAGGTGCAGGGATTAGGGTGATCTGAGCTGTGAAGGGGCAGGAATTGGGCTTATCTGAGGTGTGAAGGGGCAGGAATTGGGCTTATCTGAGGTGTGAAGGGGCAGGAATTGGGCTTATCTGAGGTGTGAAGGGGCAGGGATTGGGGTGATCTGAGGTGTGAAGGGGCAGGAATTGAGACTCATCTGAAAGAACTTTATTAGGATGACCAATATCACCTCACAACTTTTTTTTTCCAACCTCATAGCACACATCTTCTGAAACAAAGATAAGTTTGTATTTACTTTACCACTTAAAGCACAATATTTGTGTATTACTATTATTGAAGTGGTTTACAGAAATTTCTACATATTTTCTTTTTCGTGATTGAAAGCGTGAAGTGGACATTTTGTTTTATACAACGGCACTCTCAAATTCGGCTCACTCTGCTCAAAAGGTTGTCTACCCCTGCTCTAGGTTTACATGTCAGTTGAATGCTGGTATGCAGTGAGTCACTTTATTTGTAAATTCAAAAATGTAACCAATGTAAATATTTACATGATTTGTTGATGAACATGTGTGCATTGCTAAACACAGGAGGTTATTTGTAGTAACACAGGAATCTGTAACGCACCTTTTTTTCATTTTTTAAAAAAAGTAAGTGTTCCATGATTATGTTCTGAAAATGTCACAATGTATGGGGTCTCTCCAATCTATCGTCCCCCAACCAGCAAAGTGCTGCAAATGAGAGGCGATAAAATACATTCTCGGCTGTGGTACCGCTGTGCCCCCCCCCCCTCCTTAGTACACTGAAGGGTAGACCCCATACAAGCTCTGCCCAGTTAGAATCGGGATCATTTGCGAGTATTCAGTCTAGACCAACATTGGTCATTATGAATAAAATATGGCAAGAAATGAGACGTATAATGGAATATGTAGGGGTGTCAGAATTTTCACCAATTTGGGGGAACAGGTATTATGAAGAGTTATGTAAACTAGAAGGGTTCGAGTACTGGCGTTCTAAAGGAATACAATATATTTTGCAGCTCTATGTTCAAAATGTTATGCGTTCATTTCAGGAGCTACAAGGGTTGTACCAATTACATCATAATAACTTCTATAAATATTTACAACTGTGTCATGCAGCTAACTCGCAGTTTAAGGGTGTCGGGATGAATACAAGATCTATGCCATTGATGTCTTTATTGGCGGGTGCTAAGAAGAAAAAAGAAAGGTCTAATTACATTAGCTTATAACCAACTTATGATGAAGTATCAATATTCTGAAGAGGGCCCCATCGATATCCATATCACATGTACAATGCCTATCTCAATTGTTTATTATATATAGGACGCTGGAAAAATTATATAAGAGGAGGAGGAGGGAAACCCTGGATTGTCCGAGGTGTAAGCAGGCCCCGGCTGATTTGATCCATATGTTGTGGAACTGCCCCAAGCTGGTCAGATATTGGCGAGAGGTGGTGTCCACAATTAATGAGGCTTACAATACCAATATAGAAATGGAACCAAAGACTTGTCTACTGGGCTATGTTAATGAAGCGCTATATCCATGGGACAAATTAATACCAATTGGCAGATTATTATTCATAGCTCGTAAGATAATTGCTAGAAAATGGATGCCTTCTAATAGACCAATATTCGAGGAATGTCGTTCTGAGGTAAATGCAACAATATTGTCTATTTGTTGTTCATTTGTTTGTTCTGTTATGCCCTGTGCACACGGTCGGACTTTCCGATGGAATATGTGCGATCGGAGCTTGATGTCTGAAATTCCGACCGTGTGTGGGCTCCATCGGACTTTTTCCATCGGAATTTCCGACACACAAAGTTTGAGAGCAGGCTATAAAATTCCCAGACAACAAAATCCATTTGCGTAAATTCCGACCGTGTGTGGAGAATTGCGACGCACAAAGTGCCACGCATGCTCAGAATAAATTAAGAGACGAAAGCTATTGGCTACTGCGCCGTTTATAGTCCCGACGTAGGTGTTTTACGTCACCGCGTTCAGAACGATCGGATTTTCCAACAACTTTGTGCGACCGTGTGTATGCAAAACAAGTTTGAGCCAACATCCGTTGGAAAAAATCCATGGATTTTGTTGTCGGAATGTTCGATCAATGTCCGATCGTGTGTACAGGGCATTAGGAATGTTAAATTGGTATTCTGGAGATTTTCTGTAACTAGAGAGAGGTATTGTAAAGTAGTAATGTGTATAATGGGCAGATAATGCAATTTGTCTTGTTGATCAGCTGTAATGTTTGAAAGCTTTTAATAAACAATGAAGATTAAAAAAAAAATTGCATTTACCTCATTTGAAGGAGAGAAGCGTGCCACCATGAGGCTGAGAGCAACTGTCCAAGCTCTGCTGGGTCCCATAGGCTGTTAGGAAGAAGCAAAGGTAAACAATATGGAAGTATATTGGGCAGGCTTTGGGGATGCCAGCAGAGGCCTATAGTTGTGCCAATCACATTAAACTGTATTTTACTAAAAAGGCACAGTGCATTGTAATATGCTGAGGCCCTTTGTCTGCATGGATTGTTTTACTCCATAAGGTGGACTTCGAATTTAAAATGCAGCTTGTGATTTTCAGGCAAGCGACTGTTCCTAGATAGGAATAATCTGCTACGTTTGGTTTTCTGCAGGTAGGAGAAAGCCTTGAACATATTTTGGCTGATATTTGATTCCACGTGAAATCACGCCTTTAATCTTTATAAACTCTCGCAGGGGCTTACCTTTTTATGAGCAATTTTCAAGTTTAGCTTTTTAGGTCCATTAATCTGGCAATATGTTTGAGACAACCAATACTACAATGATATGTATAATTTTTTTTTAGACTTTCTTTTACCAGAATTGTCTTACAATATATTAATCTTTTGTGAATTTTAAAAGTTAAAGAAGTTAGAACAAGAAAAGTTTTAACACAACTGGTTATCTAAACTATAGATAGAAAGTACAATTGTAATAAGGCTAAACTGATTTTGCTACTGTTAGAATTTCAATCGGTCTTCTAGAAGGGACAAAGTGGGGGCGCATATTGGTTGAAAACTCTCAACATTCAGACCTTGGGCTTTCGCCAAATGAAAAAATCAGAAGGACAGGGGATGCCGCAGCCGATCACTAGAAATCTAATTAAGAAAAAAACATAGATGGACTTTCTCAAGTACCCCATAAACACATACAGCAATTTATTCCAAAACAAAAAATTTATAACGCAAATCAAGGTAAAAATCACAAATACATTATAACGTTTCAATATTTTAATTGATGTTTATTATAAAGAACAACAAACAACATTTGTCATACATTTGGACATTGTAAAGAAAATCATGTGGATGAAATCTTATGCCACAAGCATAAGTAACAATTATAACAGAACAATATTAACGCTATCTAGTGTTGGGCATAAAGTGAAGGGTGTTACACCAAACCCCCAGCAACCCCATTTGAGAGCTAATTGTGACCGTGGGGGGGGAATGGGGTGGATGAGAGCCAAAACAGCCTACCCTTACTTTAAATTGTTTATGTTATGAATTTGTATTTGTTTACGATGCAGGAATTTTCATGACAGTGGCATAGACAGGTATGTTCTAAGAACAAGAACTAAAGAATCAGTGATTCCAAAACAAAGAGACAGACGTCACTAACACTTTAGAGAATCGGACATGTGTAGCGTATAACAGAACCAAAGAGATGGATTCTCTTATTAGTCTGGAATCACAGGCAATGTCATCTGTCACCAACAATAATATAGCCATAAGTCTCACAGCTTAACCTAGCGAGAGAAGTTCTTGGCATTGTGAAGGATAAGAGGAAGGAGAAAAGGAGAGAGACAGAAGAAAGGGAGAGTGGGGAAAAAAAGGGGGGGAATTATAATCCTCGAAACAAGGAGAGAACTAGGTCCAAGAAGTAGAAATATTAGGAGGAGACGAGCTTGGTATCCACGTAGTACCTGTGGTCACAGACAAAGGTACGTAAATGTATGACGCCCAGGGTTCAGACGTTCGTTCAAACAAGGCACTTCGGTCATTGATCATACTAGCAATTTTTTCATGTATCATAATCCATGATATTTTGTGCTTTTAAATCGTCTAAAGGATACGAAGGGTGTTTTCCATGCTCCCGCTGTAGTGATTTTTGCCACCAGTAATATAAAGTAAATCAGATGTTTCAAGGGACGTGGCCACTTAGTAGGGAAAACATTAAGCAGGACTAAGCTTGGTTGCTGATCAATAGAGAGCCCTGTTACTTTGAGGAACATGGAGAACACCCTATTCTAGAATACCCTAATTTTAGGGCATTCCCACCATATGTGAAACATCGAACCCCGCAACATACAGCCCTTGAAACATTCCGAAGATGTTGTAGTATACATCCTGGCCAGGCAAGTCGGGACCAAGTACCATTTGCTCAGCACTTTAAGTGCGGCCTCCACAAGGGAGACATTGAGTATTCCCTTATAGGCAACCTAAAGCCTAGCTGACCAGGAATTTAAGTCATCGGCACAATTGAGATCCCTCTACCAGGCCAGCATGTATGGATGTTTCCGGGACTGGGTGAGCAGTGATTCATACACCATAGACCCCTTTAGTGCCCTGATCCCTAGTGCACCATTGTTTGTATGTAGTTAGTGAAGGGGGTTCTCATGTCGGCCAAATTGAATGTAAAAAGTGAGCAATTTGAAAAAAAAAAACATTTTTTTTCTGAGACAGGCATTTTTAGAACCGAGGAACAATGAAGTAGGGTGAAGGGACCTCTATGAGTAAAGAAGTGGCCGATACCATATAGGCCCTTGCCTGTCCACCACTTAAATGCTCCTATGTCCATACCGGAAGGAAAAGCAGGATTGCGAAATATGTGCCAATGGGGTGAATGCAGAAGTTAGTAACGGTTATGTCTCTGACGATCCTATAAAACAGAGGAGTGAGATAAGGTGGGTGCTCTTATTAAAGGGCGGTCTTTTAAAGGGCATCATAGTAAATAATCAATGGTGAAGGAGGGAATAGCGTGACGTTCCATCTGAACCCATTCCAGTCTCTCGTGGCAAAAGTACACAACCGACAGTTGCATCAGTTGGGCTGCCTTATAATATGCATAAAAGTCGGGTACTCTGAGACTTCCCTTTGCCCTAGGAGCAAATAGAGTTGAACGAGCCAAACTATGGCCCTTCGTGCCCAAAATAAACTTTACCACTTTGGACTGAAAATTTTACTTCGGGGTAAATCCTCTCTAGAGACCGCTACCGGCAGGAATCTAAATAAATAGAGAAGTTCAAGCAGAAGAGTCATTTTGACTGCACATATTCTACCGAGCCACGAAAGATCATATGGGGTCCAGCTAGAAAGCAGTTGTTCTAAAATAATAATTCACTGCATATAAGTTCCGTAAATGAGAAAGCGTGGAATCGGGGATGTTGATGTTCATGGCGGAGGTTTTGAACCCAGACTAAAATACATTATTAAATGATCAGCTTATATAGAGGCTGATCTTTTAATAATGTATTTGTGATTTTTAACTTGATTTGTGTAATAAAAATTAAATTTTGGAATAAATTATTTGTATCTATAAGGTACTGAGAAAGTCCATGTACTGTATGGTTAATCTTTTCTTAAATTTGAAACTCCAAAAGTCACAAAATCTTTCTTATTTACTTGGTGTTGTCAGCTTCTGGGGAGAAAGGATGATGAGGGCATGGCAAAATCTTAGGCCCCTTTCACACAGGTGTTTTATCTGTCTGTTTTTCATCCGTCCATACCTGTTCCCACAAAGCACCTTGTCTCCATGTTAATGAGGACAATGGTCCAGTGGTTGTGGGAGTGTGGGGGGGTGATTTATCAGAATCCGGAAGCCCCCCGGCACAAGAGGCCCCCAGATCCCGGCCCCCTATGTGAATGAGCAGGGGGTACATTCACAAACAAAAGTCACGTAAAATAAGCACACAACCCAGTTTTTGACAAGTCCTTTATTCAAAAGAATAAATCGATGTCCCCGATGTACATCCGTCGTCCAGAGATGTAGGTCCATGTCAATCACGAAGAACACTGGCCTCCGTTCGGCACGAAAAAAGCCCGACGAACCCAACCGCTCCTATGACTTGCCGACACTGATTGATAGCTTCGCTCCCCCACCGCTAAAATAACAGGCGTAATCACCTGGTGACATCACTGACCATATATGGATATGTCCATATACAATCAGTGATGCCATAAGGGGATGGAGGAAGCGGAGCAAATAATGTAATTGATGAATGTACAGTACATCAGGGGTCTTTTTTTTTTTTTTTTTTAATAAAGGACTTGTGAAAAACGATGTTGTGTGTTTTTATATTACTTGACTTTTCTTGGTGAATAAGTAGGGGTGGGTTATTGAAGGGGGCTTCCAGATTCTGATAAGTCACCCCTCCGCACCCCCATAACCACCTTGCCAGGGTTGTGGGGAAGAGGCCCTTGCCCTCATCAATAACCCCCAATGTTGAAGGTGTGGCACCTGGTATGATTCAGGAAGGGGGAACCACACGTGTGCCCCCTCTTCCACCCCCATTCCTGGCCTGTAAACAGTATTGGGGTTTGGTTTGGAATGTTGGCCCTCACACATTTTTTTGTGAGGTTCCCCCTCAATCCATAAGAGACCTAAAGGGCCTGGTATGGATTGGAGGGGACCCCACACCGTTTTTTTTTGTTTGTCTTGGGAGTGAGGTCCCCCCAAACCATACCAGGCCCTTCAAGTCTGATATGAATTGGGGAGGGAGGAGGGACCTGCACATCATTTTTTTCATGTCTGCTCTTGTTTGCATTCTGTTGTCCATGAGGAATGGGTCATGGTTTTTTAAGGATGCCGGAAGGCAGATCTAAACTAATGTAAAAACTGTGGTAAACTGAATCCATTTTTCTTTATAAAAAATCATGACTGAACAAATGATGCACATGTGGAAGGGGCCTTATATTGAATTTTTCAAACAAGGTTTTCATTTTGATTTTGAAGTGCACGCTATATTCCATGTATACCTACACTCTTGCCTAGGTGCATCACAATGCAATAGTTACATCCAATATAATAAACGTTGGTAATTTTAAACAAATTCTACAATTGTCTGAGTATAAAACCTGTATAAGCAAGCAGTCCAAAGTCTCTTTAGGGGCTAATTAGCAGCAAATCACAGCACAGTTCAAGTTAGAAAACTTACAGGAGGTCAGAGGCTATTGAGGTCAAATGTAATCATACTTTTGTTCTTCAGTGCAGTATACAAGTTCTTTGCCTGAGAGTATAAATTCAGTGCACATGCCTGTAATGAGATCATCATTTCAATTAAAGCAGTACACTATCACACTAGGGGAATCATTTTTAAACGGGTCTTAAAGTGGATCTGTAGTAAAAAAAGAAAATTGTGAACAGGCAGGCTTTCTAGTACAGTAGAGACACATACTATGTCTCTTCAACAATAAAGTATTTTTACCTGCCTTTTCACATTGCACCTTGAGCTGTGCATCTTAGTGAGGGTGGAGCCATAAACTTTCCTAATATGAGGGCAGTACCAAAGGCAGAGCTACCTGCAGGGAACTGTGCCCTGAGTCATACCGTAAATGAAAGTAGTGAAATTGTAATTTTTATACAGTTCAAGTGATTATCTGGTACAAAGGTAGGTAGTAAACTGGCAGAGGTTTAAAAAAATGAGGTTACCACAAAAAAAAAAAAAATCGGATTCTTACAAAATACCTTCTTTGGGGAAACAAGTAATTGGGTAACAAATTCTAACTTGTCTGCAGCAGTGAAAGGATATTAAGTGACCCTGTCACCACAGGGTTACTTTTACAAAATAGGGCACCTGTAAGAGAAGTGTGAATATAATCAACTGTCGGATAATGTAATGTGTGAAAAAATGTACAAGCCTGTGGAAAGAAAACGTGGCCAGCAGGTCCACACCCAGAATTGTAGAATACTTACAGTGGCTGGGGAGCAGAGAAGTGACAGCTGACCAGAATGGTATGTATATTCATGCTTCTTTTACAGGTGACCTATTGGGTAAAATTGACCCTGGTGACAGGGTCAGTTTAAGCTTTAAAAGGGCATGCAAACAATCCCCACTGGTGTCCTAAATTTTGCTGACTTCTAACAAACCCTTTCTATAAGAATAGTATTGGAACAGAATGTGTTGATACACCCTTTTTTGCATTACGAGGACAATATTGCAGTGCAGGAAGTAATATATATTCTCATAATGGCAAGAGGGCAATTAAAAAAAGTAAGACAGACCTATACTATACTTATACTATAGTTACAACCCTGAAATGTGTAAACCTTTCCTTAGGAGATTAAAAAAAAAAAAAAAAAACTAAGGTATCAGCGAGCATAGTTTCCTACACTATCACAGGGTACTTGGAAAGTGGTGGAAACTGACCAGACCTAAGTCACAGCAGAACCTGAAGACAAGGTTCTGAGAGTCAACATTAGTGTGTGTGACTTTTATTTCTTAAGAAGTTGGCTACTTCAAGTCAAACATTTATGCCCCCTACACACAGTCGGATTTTCCGCCGAAAAATGTGTGAGAGGACCTTGTTGACGGAAATTCCGACCGTGTGTGGGCTCCATCACACATTTTCCATCGGATTTTCCGACACACAAAGTTTGAGAGTAGGCTATAAAATTTTCCGACAACAAAATCCGTTGTCGGAATTTCCGATCGTGTGTACACAAATCCGACGCACAAAGTGCACGCATGCTCAGAATAAATAAAGAGATGAAAGCTATTGGCTACTGCCCTGTTTATAGTCCCGACGTACGTGTTTTACTCACCGCGTTCAGAATGATCGGATTTTCCGACAACTTTGTGTGACCGTGTGTATGCAAGACAAGTTTGAGCCAACATCCGTCTGAAAAAAATCCTAGGATTTTGTCGGAATGTCCGATCAATGTCGGACCGTGTGTACGGGGCATTAGATAAAAGCTTGTTAAAATTAGTCTTGTTTGGTTTTATCTTCACATTTTATTTGTGCTTTAACTTCAAAGTCATTGATGATATCAACTGGAAAAATGGGCTTATCCTAAAGCTTTTGATCGCAGTGTATATATATATATATATATATATATCAGGCTTTTTCAGCCAGGGTGCCTTGAGGTTTCTTCAGGGGTGCCTTGGCAAAATGTCTAAAAAATGCCCACAAATTGTATACAAGACGGCGTGTGGGTGAAACCTGCCTTTTCTCCATCAGTGTTGGGGTCACAATAGCTGAGTGATAGAGAAAAACCGAGGGAGAAGAGAAACATTGGAATACTAGTCAGTACCAGTTTGCAAAAGTGTATTTGCTTTAGAAGAATAAATCCCCTCTAACATTGGCTGTCCTACGTGTGTTGTTGTTGCTGCACTATGTAAAACTTTTAGATTAGTTTTTACATTTTAGAATGGGGTGCCTTGAGATTATGTATACATTTTTAAAGGGTGCCTTGACTGAAAAAAGGTTCAGAAACACTGCTAGATATAATATGTTTGTTTTACAATTGCACATTCAATTTATGATCAAGGATTCTCAGAGAACTACAGGTTAGCTAAAGAGAGTACTGTGAAGGCTGGCCCTTTCTTTTTTTTAACTTACTGCCATTTGTGTCCCATTGGGGAAAATTCCCATTCCTTCCTCTCTCAAAGCCAAAACAGGTAGTGAGTGGAAATCCCACCGAAGTGAAGGAATTCCTGGTTGTGAAGAGAGTCCCCATTGGAAGATTTTCCCTCCATTCCCGTCAAGACATGACATAGTCATTGTTTACTCATACTGCCTCATGTCTACTAATGGTCATATATCATGGGTCCTTATTATAATGAAATCTATGGCAGAAATAATACCACGCTTAATTTTGAAATCATTTGTCCCTCCTTTAGCCTTGTGTTTTTTGGAACAGTGAGTCAGTACAATACATCCAGACAGGATACAATGTTAAAACAACAATAAAGACTGAATGTCACTGAATATATCAGAAACCCCAGCAATATGTTATACCTACACAACTCATGATCTGATAAAGCCAAGATGGTGAAATATCTTACTGATGTTTAACTTTTTATTAGTCAGCCACCATAGAATTGTGCCCTATATTGCTATACACTCCTGCTCCAAGCCCTAGATCATTGTTGGCAATCTTTTACTTTTTAAAATGCTTGTGGCCACCTTTGAAAGCATGTACCAAAATGTATACAGGTGCACACAAGTTTGCATGTTTATATGCACTTATACTTGTGATCACCAAACAAAGCATTTGTGCAAACCTACTAATGCCATTAAATCTGTCTCCCGCAGCCCCTTTCAAGGGGTGTATGCGGATGAATTTATAGAGAATGCATAAAAATGTATGTCTTCTGATCAGACTCATTCCTTGACCAGGTTATTTTGTGACCTAATGTTAATATACTTTTTAGCACATGCCCAGATGTCTTTCTGTTGTCTGTATTGGTGTATTTCACATTATTTTTGAAATATTATTATTATTAGTATGTGCAGTACTTTAAATGTGATTTTCAAACGCCTTTTAATTAATGTCCCAAAATCCTCTGATTATATAATATCAGGGCTGTAAAAAGTATTATGTAAATATTTTCTGCTCACATACCTACAGTATATGCTCCATTAGCGAACATAGTTCTTATGAGCTCCTCAACTGTGAACAGCAGCTGACAGAAATCAATTTTATTCTTTACGTGTAAAGAATTCAATGACTACTATTTGCCCACTTTAATGGCTTGTTAAACAGTTGGCATATAAGACAATTTGATGACTTCAAAATATACTGGCTCTTGGAAATCCAGGAAAAGTAAATTCTTGCTCTTAACACTTTACTTTTTAGAACAGAAGATTTGGGGAATGTTTGCGTTTGGAAAATATATCGGCTGCACATGCAGCAACGTAGCATTAGTGTTTATAAGAGTATGGCCACGAGCAACCATTCAGTTGTATGGCAGGCTACATGCAGCATGTGACTCCCCAGGGTGCAGGGAGAATTATGCTAGGCTCAGTTTAGTGTGTAAACGTGTGCGTGTATGAACCCTTTATTTATTTATTTATTTATTTTACTGCTAGTTAGGAACATGTCCATAGGCTGGGAGCAAGTTCACTTTTAAGTTAATGCATTTAAAGTGGACCTATCCCTTAAAGGTGAGTTAACTGATATGATGGAGAAGGACTGAAATTAGTTTTCTGGTACAATAGTTTTTATTGAAAATAAA
This sequence comes from Lithobates clamitans, assembly GCA_037952925.1. Classification (NCBI taxonomy): domain Eukaryota; kingdom Metazoa; phylum Chordata; class Amphibia; order Anura; family Ranidae; genus Lithobates; species Lithobates clamitans. The sequence goes on from JBBGZY010000081.1 coordinate 11,328,623, forward strand.
AACAAAACAAAGTACAAGCTGAGCATATAAATCCCACACAGGGGATTGAAACAGGTAAAAGAACATGTAAACATAGAAGAAGCACACTTTTTTGGCGGGCTTAATCAAAAGAAGGGCAAAAGTGCAAAAAATCTGGCATCCGCTGGAAATGGCAACAAGTGTCCTGGCACAGTGAAGCAGAAGGGGTGAGATGACCCACCCCTTAGTAGAAAAGCAAAAAATTAAAAAAAATATGGGGGGTAGTAGAACTCAGGTCTGAGCCCTAGCCGGGAAGGAGGAAAAAAAGAGGTGTGGGGGGATGGGAAAGAGAAGGGAAAAAAGAGGCAGACAAAAGTACTGAAATTAGTTTTCTTAAAATGATACTAAAGTCTCTCTTCCCTTTTTTTTTTTTTAGTTAAAAGTAACAAACATGTTATACTTACCTGCTCTGTGTAGTGGATTTGCACAGAGCAGCCCAGATCCTACATTTCTCAGGTCCCTCTTCTGTGTTCCTGGCCCCTCCCTCCTGTTGAGTGTTCCCACAGTAATCGGCTTGCTATGGGGGCACCTGCACCGAGCTGTAGCTCCTTGTGTCCATTCAGACACAGAGCCGCAACCTGGCCCCATCCCCTTTCTCTCCTCATTGGCTAACAAACTTTGGCAGCAACGGGAGCAAAGGGCGCCACACTACTGTCTCAGCCAATGAGGAGGGGAGTCCTGGGCAGTGAAGACACTCATGCAACATCGCTGGATCTAGATGGGGCTCGGGTAAGTATTTGAGGGGCTGAGGGGGGCAGCTGCGCACAGAAAGTTTTTTATCTTAATGCATAGAACGCATTACTATAAAAAACCTTCTGCCTTTACAATCACTTTAACCACTTGAAGACCAGGCCTTTTCTGGCACTTTTTGTTTTAATGTAAAAATCCGTATTTTTTCCTAGAAAATTACTGTATTTATCGGCGTATAACACGCACAGGCGTATAACATGCACCTTCATTTTAAGAGGAAAGTTTCAGGAAAAAAAATAATTTTTTAAATAAACAACTTTGAAGAAAATTAAGGGTCAGTGCCCATCAATGCAGCCTGATTAGTGCCCATCTGCAGCCTCCCCATCTCCCATCAATGCAGTCTGATCAATGTCCATCTGCAGCCTGATCAATGCCCATCTGCAGCCCATCTCCTATCAATGCAGCCTGAACCGTGCAGGAAATCACAGAGCCGCCATCTCCTCTTTACTCACTCAGCTCTCACTCGGCTCTCGCACACACAGTTCCGCCTCCGTCATTGGCATTGGAACAGCTTCTGTGATAGACAGAACACTGGTCTAATGCCGTGGCGGAGGCAGGACTGTGTGTTGTGATGTGAGAGCCGAGTGGGAGAGTAAACAGGAGATGATGGCTCTGTGAATTCCGGAAGCGCTCGTCCCCCTTCTTCCCCTCTGAGGTACACTATCGGCGTATAACTCATAAACCCATGGTTTGCCCCCTATTTTCAGGGGAAAAAAGTGCGTGTTATACGCCGATAAATACGGTACTTATAAACCCCAAACATTATATATTGTTTTAGAAGCAGAGGCCCTAGAGAATAAGTTGGTGGGTTTTGCAATTTTTTATGTCACACGATATTTATGCAGTGGTTTTTCCAACGCAGTTTTTAGGGGAAAAAAATTTTTTTTTTAATTTTAATGCAAATAAAACCACCATACATAACCCAATTTTTTGTAAAATATAAAAGATGTTAAACTGAGTAATTAGATCCCAAACATGTCGCACTTTAATATTGCCCGCGCAGCGGTGACAAACAACATAAATTTTACTATCCCTATGCGACACTTAAAAGCCTTTACAGGTTACCACTTTAGATTTACAGAGGAGGTCTAGTGCTAAAATTACTACCCATGATCTGATGTTCGAGACAGTACCTCTCATGTGGGAAAATTGCTGTTTGTGTGCGTGTAGGTGTCTTTGTTTAATTTTTTTTTTTAATCACTTTTATTGCTCTCTTAAGGAATGTAAACATCCTTTGTGACAGCAATAGTTACGTGACAGGTACTTTTGACCTTGAAAGCATTCAAAACCCCAAAATCTGCAATTTTTAATACTTTCGAAAATGGCACCATTGACATCCAGGTTAACCTGGAAGTTATGTCATGTCATGGCATCCGGAGTGTTATAGCAGAGACCTGATCAAAGCCAATCCTGGCTTTGTATGGGTCCCTGACTAGCCAACGATCATGCTGACTAGTAGCTCAGTCCTCCTGGTGGATTGGGAGAGCCCAAGAGAGCCACGGAAGGTGGAGTGAGGAGGGGGGGCTGAACGTCCCCTCCCGCTGCTTGTAATGGCAATCGATCGGATAGTTTTTTGGAAATCTGCTTTGTGGTCTCTAATACAGGAATGATGAAAGTCCAGGCTATACTCTTGGTTTTTGACAGCTACTAAGACTAGTAGTTTTGAATGCCGAACTGATAAACAGTCACTCTTCCTGCATTCTGATAAACTCTCTCAAGTTTATGTTCATAGTTCCTTGTTTGTGCGTTGGTTGCCATGAGTGGATATTGGCAACCACTATATAGTTCTCAAGCACCTTGTAATTTGAGCATGTGTGCAGTTATGACAGATGTCATGTAAGACAGGTTAAAGATTGAGGAAGGATGCATCCTTAAAAGTGAAGTATGGGATAAAAAAAAAAGATACTCACCTAGGTGGATGCAGCATTGATCCGATGCTGCATCTGTCCCTGGCCCGCTCTGCAGAAAAGGCCACTGATCTCTCAGTTCTTAGCATTCTGTGAGCATTGAGTCGGGGACTGTCAGTCTCCGGCTTACTGCTCTGCCCCTCCAGTGCTTATTGGAGTGCTGGGCTGTGAAGGGGGCAGGAGGGCCTGGCTCAGGCTCTCAGTGGATCACTGAAAGCCTGAGCCAGCTATCTGTCCAGGTTTCTAGATGAAAACCAACTGAATGGTCGGGATTTTTTCAGAGCCTGGACTGGCTGTGTGACTATGGTTGCCACCTCATCCCTTTAAACCCGAACACATATTAATTACACAGGTTCTGTGGCTGATTAAGGTGGTAATTAAACTCACTTGGTGCCTTATCTGCATTTAATTAGCCTCAGAACGTGTGTAATTCATAGGTGTTCGGGTTTAAAGGGATGAGGTGGCAACTCTATGTGTGACATCAGCTGACAGGCTGAACTCAGATCACAGGAGTGCAGAACGAACTGAACTCCTGTGATCCATAGGAGAAGTATAGCCAAAATAGCTTTAGCTATACTTCTCCTTTAATTGCTAAGGGGGGAGAATCTGGAAACATGTAACACACTGTACGTTTTTATAGTGAGGATCTTACTGGAATTTCTGTTGGTAATCTGGATAATTTTCTAAAATGTAAAAATGCACTACAGTTCCTCTTTACTACTAGCAAATATAAACAATGTAAACTATTGGCGGTATATAAATCCTTTATAATAATATTTACATTCTTTCAATCGTATTTACTAAACCTTAAGAACCAGTCTAAGCAATTGTTAACGAATAATTATCGGGAAGTATGGCATATCAAGGTTCCCAGGTTCAGTGCCATAATCTTAACAATGATTTGCTGTGTTTTTCTTGGGTCACCTTTACAGCATTGTGGTTCAGCTACTCACCTAATAGTGGCTGTGTATTCCTTATAACCTCTCAAGTGCATATACAGTGGATATAAAAAGTCTACACACCCCTGTTAAAATGCCAGGTTTCTGTGATGTAAAAAAAAAATGAGACAAAATAAATAATTTCAGAACTTTTTCCACCTTTAATGTGACCTATAAGCTGTACAACTCTGGACAACAACTGAAAAACAAACTTAAATCTTTTAGGGTGGGGGAGTAAAAAAAAAAAATACTAAAATAATGTGATTGCATAAGTGTGCACACCCTCTTACAACTGGGGTTGTAGCTGTGTTCATAATTAAGCAATCACATTCAAGCTGCCATCATTTAAAGTGCCTCTGATTAACCTCAAATAAAAGGTTAGCTGTTCTAGTAGGTCTTTCCTGACATTTTCTTAGTTGCATCCTACAGCAAAAGCCATGGTCCACAAAGAGCTTCCAAAGCATCAGAGGGATATCATTTTTAAAAGGTATCAGTCAGGAGAAGGGCACAAAAGAATTTCCAAGGCATTAGATATACCATGGAACACAGTGAAGACAGTCATCAAGTGGAGAAAATATGGCACAACAGTGACATTACCAAGAACTGGACGTCCCTCCAAAATTGATGAAAAGACGAGAAGAAAACTGGTCAGGCAGGCTGCCAAGAGGCCTACAGCAACATTAAAGGAGCTGCAGGAATATCTGGCAAGTCCTGGCTGTGTGGTAAATGTGACCACAGTCTCCCGTATTCTTCATATGTCTGGGCTATGGGCTAGAGTGGCAAGATGGAAGCCTTTTCTTACGAAGAAAAACATCCAAACCAGGCTAAATTTTGCATAAAAAAAAAACTGAAATCGGAAGTCTCCCAAAAGCATGTGGGAAAATGTGTTACAGTCTGATGAAACCAAGGTTGAACTTTTTGGCCATAATTCAAAAAGATATGTTTGGTGCAAAAATAAAACTGCACACCACCAAAAGCACACCATACCCACAGTGAAGCATGAGGTGGTGGAAGCATCATGCTTTGGGGCTGTTTTTCTTCAGCTGAAACAGGGGCCTTAGTCAAGGTAGAGGGAATTATGAACAGTTCCAAATACCGGTCAGTATTGGCACAAAACCTTCAAGCTTCTGCTAGAAAGCTGAACATGAAGAGGTACTTCATCTTTCAGCATGACAACCCAAAGCATACATCCAAATCAGGAAAGAAATGATTAAAGTTTTGAATTGGCCCAGCCAGAGCCCAGACCTGAATCTGATTGAAAATTTGTGGGGTGATCTGAAGAGGGCTGTGCACAGGAGAAGCCCTCACAATCTGACCGATTTGGAATGTTTTTGCAAAGAAGAGTGGGCAAATTTTGCGAAGCCTGATATTCCATGCTGATAGACTCATACAGAAAAAGTGCTGTAATAAAATCAAAAGGTGCTTCAACAACGTATTAGTGTAAGGGTGTGCACACTTATGCAACCATATTATTTTATTTTTTTATTTTTACTTCCCTCCACCTGAAAGATTTCAGTTTGTTCTTCAACTGAGTTGTACAGTTTATAGGTCACATTAAAGGTGGAAAAAGTTCTAAAATGATTTATCATTCTCATCACAGAAACCTGACATGGGGTGTGTAGACTTTTTATAGCTACTGTACTTCTCCTGGGGCACTTAGTTCTGTACTCCTGTGACCCAGATTCAGCGACTGCTGGCTTTAGCCTGCTGTCAGAAGACGTCACAGAGCCGGTCAAGACCTGCAGCTGGCTCAGCCTCTCAGCACTTCCGCCCCCTCCACAGCCCGGTGCTCCAGTGAGTGCTGGCTGTGCCAGTGAGACTGACAGTCACCGGCTCTTTGCTCACTGAAGACCAAGAACTTGGTGATCCGCGACCTTTGATTATTCAGTTCTTGGTGTAGACGCAGGAGGGGACATCTAAATGGGTAAGTATGAATGTTTATTTTTTGAGAATCCTGTACTTCTCTTTTAAATATCTCTAACACAGTAAAGACTTTATATCACTGCACTTGCGAGTGAGAGATTTGATTTTAAAATGAATAATAAAAATCCAATTGCAAAATGTGTTCATTCTGTGCAAATTGACAAGTTAGACATTAAACCTAAAAACCTTCAAATGCTAATAGATATCATTTCATGAAAATGCCAGGATCGTGTCTGTCACAGTCATTTGGGCCCTGTATCGATAGACTATGAGCTTGTGTTGATGAGGTCAGTTTGAGACTGTTCTGAGATCAATAGAGTTCATTGGCAGGTACCAATGACCTGCAGTTGACCTTTTTCTGACCTGCATTCGACTTGCTTCAAGTGGGTTTCTTATGGGCTTGTATGGAAATGCAAATCCTGCTTTAAGCAAACAAAAGCTTACGGACACAAGACATTAAAGTGGTTAGACATAGTTGGTCTACATAGAGATGTGTTCTTAATTTCGCCAAATAATTTGTGATACCAGCTTATATCTACATTGGGTTGGAAACATCAAAATCGCAGAAATCATGCTCACAGTATATTTATTATAGGTTAGGGTGGCTAGTTTGTATGGTTTGCATTATGTTGAAAAATGTGTAGCGACATCATACATTGAGAGTTATGCCCCGTACACACGGTCGGATTTTCCGACGGAAAATGTGTGATAGGACCTTGTTGTCGGAAATTCCGACCGTGTGTAGGCTCCATCACACATTTTCCATCGGATTTTCCGACACACAAATTTTGAGAGCAGGCTATAAAATTTTCCGACAACAAAATCTGTTGTCGGAAATTCCGATTGTGTGTACGCAAATGTACACACGCGTTCAGAATGATCGGATTTTCCGACAACTTTGTGTGACCGTGTGTATGCAAGACAAGTTTGAGCCAACATCCGTCTGAAAAAATCCTAGGATTTTGCTGTCGGAATGTCCGAACAAAGTCCGACCGTATGTACGGGGCATTAGGGCCTAGTTCACACCAGCAGCTGCTTTACAACCCTGCGGCTGGTGTGAACTAGGCCCTGTGTTGGCAGCAGTGCCAATATGCTGAATACAGTGCATTGCAATGTACCTTTTTTTTCTTCTAAGTTTATTGAAATGCCATGTCTCATTCAGTTGTCTTTTCCACAAAGTTGTTGTGATGCGGTGTACTGGATAGTAACATGCTTGAGTGAAAAAAGTATAGCATGCTCTGTTTTTTCTCAGCACACACCACCACACTTAATTTTAAATGAGACAAATTGCCTTGTCTTTGCATTTGGACTGTACTAGGAAATAGTGCAGCCCGACCCACCTGGCATTAAATGGGCCATAAATCAGGCTATATTGAAATATTTTTTACAATTCTTTAACGTAAGTGACTACCCGGTCAATATAGAGCAAAATATAAGATGTTTGCTGGCATTATGTATTGACTAGTGCTTAATGGTTGCCACTTACTTTTTTTCTCAAGAATAATGTACCCAGATGTGTGCTGCATGCATCATATTTGAATGGCTCCAATTGTATTGTGCTTCTGTGACTATAAACTGTGTCATACGCCTCTCTGGTTGAATGTGTAAGATGCCTTTTTTCAAATTCTTTAGCCTTCATCTTTATAGGTGGCAGTTAAATGAGTAATAAGGTTATTTATTAGGCCTTAGTCATAGATTTCACTAGAGCTTTTCCATATGGTGTCTGTTGAACAGCTGCTTTGCTGAACAATCCATAGCTAGTAAAGACCACCATAAAAAGTGGAAGCTGCACATCCCAAAATCGATGGTAAATTTTGAACATGTAGGGATATTCAAGTTTATCCGATTACTGTCTTTCAACTCTCAATTTAGCTAGGGAGCATGTGATAGTGTGGAGCCTAAGCTGATATTTAATTGATGTCAGACTGAGATCTTGTGACCAGAATGATCATTAGGCTGCTGCTGTGTTTAATCATGCAATGACAAAGTCATGGAAGTAGTAAGCTGGGATTTTGTTTTTCTTTACAATCTCCATTTGTAAGGTAGGCAAGATATATTATGCATTATTGAGCTATTTATATACCATGTAGAAAATGGAGAGCTTACACTGTACAGTATAATGAAAGATGAACAAAAGCCATGAGAAGCAGTTCACTAATTCATAGCTTATTTAGCATTCTTATTATTGTATGGTGTTTATTTTTTTAAGGTCAAAAATGATGATTTGAGTTTACTTAGAGGTTTTCCTGTACTGATCAGTTGCATGAACCACATACTTGTTATTGATTTTTGCAGTATTTTTTGTGTCTTCAATTCACAAAAAGACTACTAATTGTTTGAGAGAGATTTCTGCTCCTTAAAATGTGGGTAGCTTCTGACCAAGAATTATTGTGTGGTTGAATGAGGTATCTATTTATTTGTTCAGTAGAAAAAGCCATTTGCGATGGGGATGAAATATTGTTTTTAAAGAAAGAAGTACAATTTCATAAGAAATAAAGATCTGTTATGGCTAAATAACAATTTCATATAGAAAAAAACGATTTAATGTTGAAAAATGTTGCCCACCTGTGCAGTATTCATGCGAATTGAACATATTGACCTCAAAATTATGAGATTATTTTAACACAGTTAAACTAACTGGTACAACATGTTAACTTACTGCACAATAGTTGGCATTATACATTTCAAAAAAGATAAGCAGACAAATGTGAAAAATGTCACTCACTTAAGAAACGCAAAATAAACATTTGTTTCAAATTTAAAATGCACCCTGCATACCAGCTGAAATGTTAAAATTAGGCTTAGGGAGTGGCTAAATGCATTTATTATTAAATCGAACTGAAGGCCAGTGCAAAGGTGGTTGACACAAATTCACTAGGAATAGGATCCGAACACACCACAGCTCATCCCTAGTATTTAGGGAGGGGGATCGCAATTCTTCTTGTACACTGTACACCCTTGCAAATTTCTGCATGTAATTTAATACGTGTTCAGGCTTGACAGCCGCATGAAAGCGATTGCTCTCTGGCCAGTCTCTTCTCCTATTTTTACAGTTTCAAATTCTTACCTGAAAGGCTTCTTGGCCTATAAGAAGCAATGATAGGCTGACGGTGGCTGCAGCTGCCCATGGCTGTTCGCGGCTGTGCACACATTCAATGATTAACTGCAGTTAGGGACCGCCTTTCCCTTATCAAAGGTAATCCATGGATATCCAATTACATACAAAACAACCACAGATGGTAGCTATTGATGGACACCTGTCATTCTGGCCATATGAATCTTCCAATTCTTGCTGTTTGAATTCACACTATAGCCCTAAGCACAAGTGTGAATGGGGCCTTACAAAATGAATGAGATGCCTACCTAGCGCAGTGCATGAACATGCGTGCGTTAAAGTGCACTGCATTGTGTTGTGCCTGAGCCCTGATCTATTTTTTTTCTTGATGCTCAGGTTTTTCAGGTATTGGAGTTTGTGGGTGGATGACTGTTGCCGCCTTGTTTGATTGTGATCAACGTTTAATTAAAAATGGTGTTGTAACTGATTATTAACAGAAAAATATCTTTTGTATTGGATTTGTTTAAATTCACAAAACAATTTTGGGGAAACAATATCTATTGTATGTACATACGCATACATGTTTAGATAACGAGTCCATTTTATGAAAAAACTGTCTTTCAGTTTTAATTTATTACAGAATGAATCAGAACACCACTATGGTTATTTCACCCTATATTTCATTCACTTCTTAATAGGAATCTGATGGTCAAGGCTGTCCTTTCTGTCGTTGTGAAATCAAGGGGACCGAACCAATTATAGTTGACCCGTTTGATCCAAGTAACGAGAACAGGATATGCAACAATATGGACTGTTTAGGTACTTCAATACTGGATTTTGATGAGGATGACGAGAGGGAAGAATGCTTGATGATAATGAGCAGACTGGCTTCTGTGAGGAAGGTAAAGAAATGTATTTTTATTTTATTTATACATCTGAAAATTTGTGCCCGAGATTGCTCTTCTAAAGGTTTGGGACACAACATCTCATTCATTCGTATAGTAACAATGTTACCATAAGTTGTTGGGATAAATTTTGCGGGGACCATATCTGCTATAAATTGGTGTTTAGATTTCTTTCCTCTGGTTTTAACTCAACCAGAACATTTCGATTCGGTTAACCAACCTCTAGTTTTATAATTGCTAATCGGGCATGAAATTATTTGGTTCATTGTATTCTGATAAGCTTAAAGTGGGAGTAAACTCCCTTTTTTGCTTTGTATCTACAGGTAATCCTATAAAGCTCACCTATAGGTACTGTAAATGTCTCCTAAATGTCCACAGTTTAGGAGATATTTACATGTGAAACAGCCTGTGATGTCACCGGTGACTGCACTCTTAATGGACGGCATGCCATCCATTGATAGAGCTGTGCTGCAACCATAACTCGTGCATGCGCAGGAGTGTCGTCATCACATCTCGGCCATTCGTGCGGCCGGAGCCGGCAAACCCAGAAGGAAAGACGGGTGAATATGGATCCCCTGTCAGTGGTAACAGGGTGCTGCTGGAGGGATCCATTTTACAATTTAAAGTCAGCAGCTACAAATAAAAGGACACTTACCTGCCCAGAGTTCAAGCATTCACCTGGGCCAGTTCTTCACCGGTCATTCAGGATCCCTGGCGCCGCTGTGCAAACTGTGGGAAGCTGGCTTTGACTTTTTGTGCCTTCACAGCTGGCTCACTACTGTGCTTCACTCTGTGAATGGCCACACAGCCCACTGGGACCTGTGACGTGTCTCAAGAGGCTGCAGTGGGTTGGGTGTTGGGTCAAACTTTCGTTCTAATCGCCTAGGTCATCTGGGAGAAAATGGAAGTTAGTACATGTCAAAACCAGTGAAGCCGCCCCCCCCACCCAAAAAAAATAAGTGTCCAGAAGTTTGGGGGGGAGGAGGGGAGGGCAGGAGGCATTGAAGTAGAACTTCCCTTTAGGGGTAAAGTTCCACTTTAAATCAGATAATCAAATGCATCTTTTCCTATGTGTTACCCAGCATTTACATGATTCATATAGTGCAGAGCCATTCTCTGCTCACAGTTTAAAAAAAAAAAAAAGCCAGCAAATGTTTATCAACATTGTCAGCACTGGGCGATAACTATATAAACATTGTATCTTTTGGATCAAAGGGATGAACTTTGTTCTGTAAATGAGGTCAGTTTCACCACTTAAGAGACTAACCCTTTTTCTAAAACGTGTTGCTCACGAGTTAAAATCAGTATTTTTTGCTTACTAATTACTTAGAAACCCCAAACGTTATATATATATTTTTTAGCAGGGACCCAAGGAATAAAATGGCGGTTGCTGCAACATTTTGTAACACTGTATTTCCGCAGCCTTCTTTCAGGGCCGGTTCCCACTAGTGTGATGTCCGACATCGGATGTGATTCGCACTGCAATGTAAATCACATGTGAACTCTGTGCGATGTGATTTCATCCATCCAGATAGTATGGCTAAATTTGCATTGCATTCAGGCCAAACTCGCACAGGACCCTTTTTTGGTTCGCAGCAGAATCGAAAATCAAAATTTGCAGTTCGCACTGCGATATGCGAAATTATTTGGGGGTGTCATTAACTTTCAGTTGACACAACCATCAGTTTGCATAGGGCAGTGTGAACTGCCGCCGGGAGCCATGCGATGCGGGAACACCCAGTGGATTCACAGGGTTCCCGCATCGCTGCAGTGTGACTGAGCCTAAAGCACAATTTTTTGGGACAAAATACACTTCAATGAATTAAAAAAAAAACCTAAACCGTAAAGTTAGTCCAATTTTTTTGTATAGTGTGAAAGATGATGATATGCCGCGAGAATCATGATCTTTATTCTAAGCATAAAATATTGTGATTCTCATTTTAGCCAGAATTGTGCAGCTCTACTAAATTTGCAAACCATATCCTTTTGCTTGCAGAATAGTGCAAAAAACATACAAAGTCCACTTTCTTAAAAAATAAAGGCAGAACATAGAATAAAACAGCTTGTGTTTATCTTCTTGCAACTCTATTTCTCCAAGCGGCTCTGTGGGTATCCACTTTCATCACTGTGCAAACCTCCATCTTTAGTGCTCATAAAGAAAACCAGCAGGATATGACCTTTTTATTATAAAGGTTCAAAAATGCTTCCCACCTTTTGCTGATATTTCCTTCTATGTACTCTTCCACGCCACATAACACATAGGTTTCCTGATATTTAAATCAAAAACCACTTCCATGATAGTATTTCCTCTGAGTATAAGGCTGCTCCTCCGCAGTGCAGTACACAAAGATATTCCAATAGTGTAATACAGCCTTATGTTTAAATCCAATGCATAAATAAACTTGCATTTAAAAGTGCTTAACTGCCAGCTCAGATACTTATACCATTGCAGAATTGTGTACCATTGGCAATGGACATCGCTGTCTGCTTCTGTCTGCAAAAGTAAAGATTTTCCTAACAACAAAAACTAATAACATGAGAAGAACATATAAATAAATGGCATTGGAGGGCTTAAATGCAGCCCCTCTTATAGCCAAATGGTTGCAAATAATTTTCAAGTAAATGTAATGCTACAGAAATCTGCTAAAGACTGCAGACATGCAGAACATGGTCAGATACCATAGCCATGGTACAAGAGCTGATCGGAGGTGGCAAACATGTTACTGGAGATGGACCCAGACTGTAGCAATATACATGAGATAATCATAGACTGCAGAGCTGCTATAGGAGTTGTTGGAATCTGGAGACATACCCCAGAAAACACTCATAGTCTGGAGACACATTACACAAGACTACTAGAGTCCACTGCCATTACAACCCTTTTACAAACCATGTGTGCACCTTACTGCCCCCTTGTACAAATGCAAGGTCTATTATAAAAAATTTGAGGGAAAAAAGTTAAAGCGTAACTTCAGTTATCTTTTCATCTTTCCATCTATTTAATCTTCTGCTCTTATTTTAACTTTGGATAGTAAAACATTTTTTTCTGTAAATACAGTACCTTATGCAACCCACTTCCTGTTTCTTGTCTGGTAAAAAGCCTAGGCTTATGACATCATTCACAGCCTTCTCTCACTCTGCTGAGAGTTTACCAGGAAGGGAGGGGGGATGAGTCAAAAGAGGGACAATGAGAGCTGCATTCATTCATGTGCCTCTGTGTGTCTGTGTAAATCCAGGAAGTGAACAGGCAGCAGCTTCAGCTGCCCACAGTTAAAATGGCTGCAGCCAGACTTAGTGGAGGGAGTTTTCTACAGTATATTTGGCAAGTACAGAATCACAGTATAAAATAATTTTCAGTCGTTGGAGGGGAGCAACACAGAAAAAAGCAAGATATTAAATTTAATACTTAGCGCCAGTCTAAAGAATAATTTTTCTTCACTGGCTTAAGTGAGCACCCAGGTAAGGCAAACCCCATCTATTTTCTGAAGGGGCTCCAATGGCTGCACAATAAGTGCCAAAGAACCTCATGCAATATCTCTCCCACCTAGTTCTGTTTGGTATAATAAAATATAAACCACTTGCCGATCCTAGGACGTCCTTGGTTTGTGGGGGTATATCTGAATGATGCCTGCAGCTAGAGGCATCATTCAAATATTGCCGTTTTAACATTTCATTAACATATACTTGGTTGCAGTCCAGCGATTTACAGGAATCTAACAGACACAAAACTTTCTGGGAATCAACCCTGAACAAACCCATTACAAAAGACCAATGGCTACAAGCATGTGTGTTCGCACACAAGTGTGCAATCAGTGAAAGATTACAGGAAACTTCATTCAAAATCCTAACAAATTGGTATATTACACCAAATAAATTACACAAATGGTTTCCGACAATACCTGGACATTGCTGGCGCTGCAATCGGGAAGAAGGCACTTTATACCACATCTGGTGGGAATGTGATTTGATTAAACCCTTTTGGAACCAAGTAATCAAGATCATAAAACACATCACAAAAACGAAAATTAATTTAGACGCTGCTTGCTTTCTTATAAATATTACCAATTGCACCCTAAAAAAATACAAAAACTCCCTGACCAGATTCTTAATCGCAGCAGCAATAACAGTAATACCAAGACACTGGAGAAACACCGCCGCACCTACAATTAAAGAATGGTTGGAAGAGATACATCTCCTCAAAGGTATGGAGGAGATCAGGGCAACAGCACAAGGGAATACAGAAAATTTTAACAAAATATGGCAGCCGTGGATCATCTTTACATTTTCTGATTCTTATAACACTTTCACATAGGGATATACCTCTTAACCACTTGCCGACCGCCTCACGCCTATATACGTGAGCAGAGCGGCACGGGCAGGCAAAATCACGTACCTAGTACGTGATTGCCTTCCCGCGGGTGGGGGGTCCGACCGGACCCCCCCCCTGTGCCAGCTGCGGTCGGCATTTGGTTGGGAGCGATTACAGACGAGGGGGAGACCATCCGATCGTGGCCCCCCCCTCGCGATCGCTCCCAGCCACTGACAAACATCCCCTGCCTCTGTATAGTACACAGAGGCAGAGGATGTGATGTCATCTCTCCTCGGCTGTCAGTTTCCGTTCCAGCGCCGAGGAGAGATGACATGTAAGTAAGTGCACAACACAAACACACACAGTAGAACATGCCAGGCATACATTACACCCCCGATCCCCCCCCGATCGCCCCCCGATCCCCCCCCCAATCACCCCCCCCCCCCCTGTCACAAACTGACACCAAGCAGGTTTTTTTTTTTTTTTTTTTTTTTTTTCCTGATTACTGCATAGTGTCAGTTTGTGACAGTTAGCAGTGTTAGGCCAGTTACTGTAACCCCCCTGTAGGTCTAGGGTACCCCCCTTACCCCCCCTAATAAAGTTTTAACCCCTTGATCACCCCCCCTCACCAGTGTCGCTAAGCGATCATTTTTCTGATCGCTGTATTAGTGTCGCTGGTGACGGTAGTTAGGGACGTAAATATTTAGGTTTGCCGTCAGTGTTTTATAGCGACAGGGACCCCCATATACTATCTAATAAATGTTTTAACCCCTTGATTGCCCCCTAGTTAACCCTTTCACCACTGATCACCGTATAACCGTTACGGTTGACGCTGGTTAGTTAGTTTATTTTTTATAGTGTCAGGGCACCCGCCGTTTATTACCGAATAAAGGTTTAGCCCCTGATCGCCCGGCGGTGATATGCGTCGCCCCAGGCAGCGTCAGATTAGCGCCAGTACCCCCCCTAATAAAGTTTTAACCCCTTGATCACCCCCTGTCGCCAGTGTCGCTAAGCGATCATTTTTCTGATCGCTGTATTAGTGTCACTGGTGACGCTAGTTAGGAACGTAAATATTTAGGTTCGCCGTCAGTGTTTTATAGCGACAGGGACCCCCATATACTATCTAATAAATGTTTTAACCCCTTGATTGCCCCCTAGTTAACCCTTTCACCACTGATCACCGTATAACTGTTACGGGTGACGCTGGTTAGTTAGTTTATTTTTTATAGTGTCAGGGCACCCGCCGTTTATTACCGAATAAAGGTTTAGCCCCCTGATCGCCCGGCGGTGATATGCGTTGCCCCAGGCAGCGTCAGATTAGCGCCAGTACCGCGAACACCCACGCACGCACCGTACACGCACCATACACCTCCCTTAGTGGTATAGTATCTGATCGGATCAATATCTGATCCGATCAGATCTATACTAGCGTCCCCAGCAGTTTAGGGTTCCCAAAAACGCAGTGTTAGCGGGATCAGCCCAGATACCTGCTAGCACCTGCGTTTTGCCCCTCCGCCCGGCCCAGCCCAGCCCACCCAAGTGCAGTATCGATCGATCACTGTCACTTACAAAACACTAAACGCATAACTGCAGCGTTCGCAGAGTCAGGCCTGATCCCTGCGATCGCTAACAGTTTTTTTGGTAGCATTTTGGTGAACTGGCAAGCACCAGCCCCAGGCAGCGTCAGGTTAGCGCCAGTACCGCTAACACCCACGCACGCAGCGTACACCTCCCTTAGTGGTATAGTATCTGAACAGATCAATATCTGATCCGATCAGATCTATACTAGCGTCCCCAGCAGTTTAGGGTTCCCAAAAACGCAGTGTTAGCGGGATCAGCCCAGATACCTGCTAGCACCTGCGTTTTGCCCCTCCGCCCGGCCCGGCCCAGCCCACCCAAGTGCAGTATCGATCACTGTCACTTACAAAACTCTAAACGCATAACTGCAGCGTTCGCAGAGTCAGGCCTGATCCCTGCGATCGCTAACAGTTTTTTTTGTAGCGTCTTGGTGAACTGGCAAGCACCAGAGGCCTAGTACACCCCGGTCGTAGTCAAACCAGCACTGCAGTAACACTTGGTGACGTGGCGAGTCCCATAAGTGCAGTTCAAGCTGGTGAGGTGGCAAGCACAAGTAGTGTCCCGCTGCCACCAAGAAGACAAACACAGGCCCGTCATGCCCATAGTGCCCTTCCTGCTGCATTCGCCAATCCTAATTGGGAACCCACCGCTTCTGCAGCGCCCGTACTTCCCCCATTCACATCCCCAACCAAATGCAGTCGGCTGCATGAGAGGCATTTTCTTTATGTCCTCCCGAGTACCCCTACCCAACGAACCCCCCCAAAAAAGATGTCGTGTCTGCAGCAAGCGCGGATATAGGCGTGACACCCGCTATTATTGTCCCTCCTGTCCTGACAATCCTGGTCTTTGCATTGGTGAATGTTTTGAACGCTACCATGCACTAGTTGAGTATTAGCGTAGGGTACAGCATTGCACAGACTAGGCACACTTTCACAGGGTCTCCCGAGATGCCATCGCATTTTGAGAGACCCGAACCTGGAACCGGTTACAGTTATTATAGTTAGTTACAAAAAAAAGTGTAAAAAAAAAAAAAACACAAACAAAAATATAAAATAAAAATAGTTGTCGTTTTATTGTTCTCTCTCTCTCTATTCTCTCTCTATTGTTCTGCTCTTTTTTACTGTATTCTATTCTGCAATGTTTTATTGTTATTATGTTTTATCATGTTTGCTTTTCAGGTATGCAATTTTTTATACCTTACCGTTTACTGTGCTTTATTGTTAACCATTTTTTTGTCTTCAGGTATGCCATTCACGACTTTGAGTGGTTATACCAGAATGATGCCTGCAGGTTTAGGTATCATCTTGGTATCATTCTTTTCAGCCAGCGGTCGGCTTTCATGTAAAAGCAATCCTAGTGGCTAATTAGCCTCTAGACTGCTTTTACAAGCAGTGGGAGGGAATGCCCCCCCCCCCAACATCTTCCGTGTTTTTCTCTGGCTCTCCTGTCTCAACAGGGAACCTGAAAATGCAGCCGGTGATTCAGCCAGCTGACCATAGAGCTGATCAGAGACCAGAGTGGCTCCAAACATCTCTATGACCTAAGAAACCGGAAGCTACGAGCATTTTATGACGTAGATTTCGCCGGATGTAAACAGCGCCATTGGGAAATTGGGAAAGCATTTTATCACACCGATCTTGGTGTGATCAGATGCTTTGAGGGCAGAGGAGAAATCTAGGGTCTAATAGACCCCAATTTTTGCAAAAAAGAGTACCTGTCACTACCTATTGCTATCATAGGGGATATTTACATTCCCTGAGATAACAATAAAAATGATTTAAAAAAAAAAAAAATGAAAGGAACAGTTTAAAAATAAGATAAAAAAATAATAATAATAAAGAAAAAAAAAAAAAAAAGCACCCCTGTCCCCCCTGCTCTCGCGCTAAGGTGAACGCAAGCGTTGGTCTGGCGTCAAATGTAAACAGCAATTGCACCATGCATGTGAGGTATCGCCGCGAAGGTCAGATCGAGGGCAGTAATTTTAGCAGTAGACCTCCTCTGTAAATCTAAAGTGGTAACCTGTAAAGGCTTTTAAAGGCTTTTAAAAATGTATTTAGTTTGTCGCCACTGCACGTTTGTGCGCAATTTTAAAGCATGTCATGTTTGGTATCTATGTACTCGGCCTAAGATCATCTTTTTTATTTCATCAAACATTTGGGCAATATAGTGTGTTTTAGTGCATTAAAATGTAAAAAAGTGTGTTTTTTCCCCAAAAAATGCGTTTGAAAAATCGCTGCGCAAATACTGTGTGAAAAAAAAAAATGAAACACCCACCATTTTAATCTGTAGGGCATTTGCTTTAAAAAAAATATATAATGTTTGGGGGTTCAAAGTAATTTTCTTGCAAAAAAAAATTATTTTTTTATGTAAACAATAAGTGTCAGAAAGGGCTTTGTCTTCAAGTGGTTAGAAGAGTGGGTGATGTGTGACATAAGCTTCTAGATGTTGTGCATAAAATGCCAGGACAGTTCAAACCCCCCCAAATGACCCCATTTTGGAAAGTAGACACCCCAAGCTATTTGCTGAGAGTCATGTTGAGTCCATGGAATAATTTATATTGTGACACAAGTTGCGGGAAAGAGACAATTTTTTATTTTTTTTATTTTTTTTTGCGCAAAGTTGTCACTAAATGATATATTGCTCAAACATGCCATGGGAATATGTGAAATTACACCCCAAAATACATTCTGCTGCTTCTCCTGAGTACGGGGATACCACATGTGTGAGACTTTTTGGGAGCCTAGCCGCGTACGGGACCCCGAAAACCAAGCACCGCCTTCAGGCTTTCTAAGGCGTAAATTTTTGATTTCACTCTTCACCGCCTTTCACAGTTTCGGGGGCCATGGAATGCCCAGGTGGCAAAAAAACCCCCCAAATGACCCCATTTTGGAAAGTAGACACCCCAAGCTATTTGATGAGAGGTATAGTGAGTATTTTGCAGACCTCACTTTTTGTCACAAAGTTTTGAAAATTGAAAAAAGAAAAAAAAAATTTTTTTTTCTCGTCTTTCTTTATTTTCAAAAACAAATGAGAGCTGCAAAATACTCACCATGCCTCTCAGCAAATAGCTTGGGGTGTCTACTTTCCAAAATGGGGTCATTTGGGGGGGGTTTGTGCCACCTGGGCATTCCATGGCCTCCGAAACTGTGATAGGCAGTGAGGAGTAAAATCAAAAATGTACGCCCTTAGAAATCCTGAAGGCGGTGCTTGGTTTTCGGGGTCCCGTACGCGGCTATGCTCCTAAAAAGTCCCACACATGTGGTATTCCCGTACTCAGGAGAAGCAGCTAAATGTATTTTGGGGTGCAATTCCACATATGCCCATGGCCTGTGTGAGCAATATATCATTTAGTGACAACTTTGTGCAAAGAAAAAAAAAAAAAAAAAAAATTGTCACTTTCCCGCAACTTGTGTCAAAATATAAAACATTCCATGGACTCAACATGCCTCAAAGCAAATAGCTTGGGGTGTCTACTTTCCAAAATGGGGTCATTTGGGGGGGGTTTATGTCATCTGGGCATTTTATGGCCTTCAAAACCGTGATAGGTAGTGAGGAGTAAAATCAAAAATGTACGCCCTTAGAAATCCTGAAGGCGGTGCTTGGTTTTCGGGGCCCCGTACGCGGCTAGGCTCCCAAAAAGTCCCACACATGTGGTATCCCCGTACTCAGGAGAAGCAGCTAAATGTATTTTGGGGTGCAATTCCACATATGCCCATGGCCTGTGTGAGCAATATATCATTTAGTGACAACTTTTTGTAATTTTTTTTTTTTTTTTTTTTTTTTGTCATTATTCAATCACTTGGGACAAAAAAAATGAATATTCAATGGGCTCAACATGCCTCTCAGCAAATTCCTTGGGGTGTCTACTTTCCAAAATGGGGTCATTTGTGGGGGTTTTGTACTGCCCTGCCATTTTAGCACCTCAAGAATCGACATAGGCAGTCATAAATTAAAGGCTGTGTAAATTCCAGAAAATGTACCCTAGTTTGTAGACGCTATAACTTTTGCGCAAACCAATAAATATACACTTATTGACATTTTTTTTACCAAAGACATGTGGCCGAATACATTTTGGCCTAAATGTATGACTAAAATTGAGTTTATTGGATTTTTTTTAGAACAAAAAGTAGAAAATATCATTTTTTTTCAAAATTTTCGGTCTTTTTCCGTGTATAGCGCAAAAAATAAAAACGGCAGAGGTGATCAAATACCATCAAAAGAAAGCTCTATTTGTGGGAAGAAAAGGACGCAAATTTCGTTTGGGTACAGCATTGCATGACCGCGCAATTAGCAGTTAAAGCGACGCAGTGCCGAATTGTAAAAAGTGCTCTGGTCAGGAAGGGGGTAAATCCTTCCGGGGCTGAAGTGGTTAACATAAAGAAATGTGAATAATTACATCTCGCTTATATTTTATTTACTCTTCTTTCCCTCTCTTTACTTTTCATTTCTGTTACTATATATATTTAGAAGGGTATTTTTAGAGACCCTTGAATTTATTTTTCTCTTGAATTAAATAATAGATTTTGATACATAAATTCAGAGTATTTCAAATAAACAATTGATGTAAAGATAGGCTGATTACAAAGCCATCTTGTTGGTTTCGCTAGTAAAATACTCTATCATTAAATTCAATTATATACAGTTATATTTTAATATGATACTCATGTACAAATGTTAGTATGATTCTACAAATGCTATATTTTAACATCAATAAAAGCTTATTGTTTAAAAAAAAATATTGCCGTTTTCAGTCGGCGATTCCCTACAACATAAGAATGATCATAGCGGCGGGTCAGCCGCTTGATCGTTCTTACGGGCAGCGAGAGGGGACGTCCCCCCCTCCCGCCGCCCTCTGGTGCTTCTACCGACTCACTGCTGAGATCGGTGAGTCGGAGAATGGATCCACCGGCCCCGTATGTCCACCATAGAGATTTCCGGCGGACCAGATGGTCGCCGGCGTCTCTATGATAGTCGAAGGCCGGGCGAGATGTTATGACGTCACGCCCAGCCTCTGCATTCGAAAAAAACGCGTCGCCGCTGGGAAGCCGTGATCGTTTTTGTTTTTTTTTGATTATTGGCTTCCCAGCCTAGAGGTGAGATGTGGGGTCTTATTGACCCCATATCTCACTGTAAAGAGGTCCGATCATGCCATATTCCTATTACAAGAGATGTTTACATTCCTTGTAATAGGAATAAAAGTGATCACATTTTTTTTTTTTAAAGTGTCAAAAAATTTAAGTAAAATTAACAATAAAAAAAAAAATGTTTTAAAGTGCCCCTGTCCCCGTGTGCTCACACACAGAAGCAAACTCATATGTAAGTCCCGCCCACATATGAAAACAGTTTTGAAACCACACATTGGAGGTGTCGCCACGAACGTTAGAGCGAGAGCAATAATTCTAGCCCTAGACCTCCTCTGTAACTCAAAACATGTAACCAGTAAAATTTTTTAATACATCGCCTATGGGGATTTTAAGATACCGAAGTTTGGCGCCATTCCTCGAGCATATGCAATTTTGAAGCGTGACATTTTAGGTTTCTTTTTACTCAGCGCAACTTCATCTTTTATACTATGCCAAAAAATTGGGCTAACTTTACTGTTTTGTTTTTTTTTAAGCATGCAACTAAAAATACCTGAACATTTACTTACTAGTTAGCTGTTGAAATGCATCTACAAACAGCAGGAGGGGGTAGTTCCAGACCCCCAACACCCCCCCCCCCCTTTTCCTGCAGCTCTCCCATCCTACAAAGAGACCTGAGTGTTCAGCCAGCTTACCACAGAGCTTGTGGAGGACCAGAAGATCTCTGTTGAGCTCTATGGTATAGGAAACTGGAAGCAACGAGCATTTTCGTCACGTCCAGATTCCCGGCTGTAAACATTTTTACATTTGGAAAGCATCTAAATACAGCAATCTCGGTGTGCTCAGATGCTTGTAAGTGCAGAGGAGACATCTACAGACCCCAGATCTCTCCATAAAGACCGCCTGTCACTGCCTATTGCTGGAACAAGGGATGTTTACATTTATTGTGACAGCAATAAAAGTGATAAAAAGAATTAAAGAAAGTGTGTAAAAAAATAAAAATAATAAAAATTAAAGTGCCCCTGCCCCCCCCCCCCCCCCATGCTTGAGTGCAAAGGTGAATGCACGTGTCGGTCCCGCACACATACGTAGATGGCAATATCAAAGCAAGAGCAATAATTCTAGCATCAGACCTCCTCTAACTCTAAATTGATGAACTCTATGGGACAGAAACCAATAAGATAAGTGAGGTAGTGATAGCATTGAAGAGAGAGTAGAGGTTGGTGAGGTGCATACGTCCGCAGTACTTGTGTGGAGCTCCATGCAGCAGCCGCATCAAGAGCTATCCTCAAGTGTCTGCCAGCTGCCTCCTAGCACTCACAGTATTGAGCTCGCCTTCTTCAGATTTGACTACACCCGTTAATGGGGATAAAGTTCAAGGATTTGTGGTCTCACTTTGTCTTTCTCTTTCTGTCTTCTCCTTGTTACCTTCTACATAATGTTTCGTTTTTCTCTTGTAGATGAACAATAGCCATAATTCACCAGTGACATCACCAGGTTCCTCCCCAATTTCACAGAGGAAAAAAACACCCCCGGATCTATCAGTGCCACATCTGAACCTTCCACCAGTTCCTCCTCGACTAGATCTTATTCAGAAAGGAGTAGCACGCTCACCTTGCGCCAGTCCAACAGGGTCACCAAAGGTAAATTTGAAACAGTTTTGTTTTTTGTTTGTATAAAATAACAGACTATTCAGAATATTTATAAAGTAAGTAAGGTGCAAATTTATTCACACTAGAGTCCAAGGCCACCCTTATTAGTCTGCAAAATATCTAGGTTGGGATTATGTATGGTCCAACTGCCAGGAGGCTGGTGTTGTATCTGAAGTTTAATATAAATCTGATTGCTCTTGAGTGCCCCTTTTTTTTCTGATGACAGGCAAATGGACAAATATGTAGTTGAAACGCACACCTGTATATGAAAATGATTTAACCTTCTAAAGGATTATGAATTATGTTTTGCCAGTCCTAAGATTTACACAGCCCTGTCAGGAAACAGAACCAGTTTGGTGACCTAACTTTCCATATGATCACCTCCCTGCCCCTAGTCTGTGATTGGACAAAGAAAAGCAGCAGCCACTGCCTTCTCTTCCTGTACAGTGGAGGTTGATGCTAAGCCAAATGGTACTTGTGCTATCAGTATTCTTTACATAAATGTATGTATTGTTTTCTGGCTTTGACTAAAGTGTGCCTAGGATGGGTTGTTCTGCTGCAGTGATAGTGTAGGACATTTTAGCTTTTTCTTGTTTAGATAATGTTTTTGAGTGGCTCATATAACCTCTCCTCCAGGCTCATATAGTTGGCTTCAATAACCTAAAATTCTACGACTCTACCTAATAAAAATGTGTGTCACTGTGTAACATTGTTCTAATGTGTTTTTGTTTCATTGTAGTCTTCTCCATGTATGGTTCGAAAACAAGATAAACCACTTCCAGCTCCTCCACCTCCTTTAAGAGAACCACCTCCTCCTCCAGAGAGACCGCCTCCGATCCCACCAGACAGCAGAACATGTAGACACATACACCATGTGGATAATGTGCCTTGTAGAGACCAGCCAATGCCCCTTGAAGCCTGGTGTCCAAGAGACATTTCTGGTGCCAGTCATTTAACTACATGTCATATTTCACATGACCGTTCCCCTAAACTTGGAAAAACAGCTAATTCTATTTTCAATGGAAGACACATGAGACACTTGAGTTCGGATGCCAGGCTTTTGCACAAACAACATAAACATCATGATTTGCCTTCAGAAGGTGTAAGGGTAAGATTATGAATTTTATTAAAGGTTGCTGCCACATTACTAGCTTCCAAATAAACATATGGGAATGGTATTTTTTACCATTTCTATGGAAATTAAAGTTTTTCTTTGCTTACAGCCCCTCAATACAGGTGGGATGGGAACTGGTAAGGAAAAAAAATATATACACAACCCAGATTCAAGGAGGCACAGGTGATGTCAAAATGTTGGACACTCAAAATCCTGAGAGTATGTGCATTTGCAATGGGCTGGAGTGCATTCTAGAAGCATTTTACATCTTGTGCACTCTTTATTTTCACTGGCTTTTGTATTTGTTAGGGGTGGCTGTGAGTAAAAAAAAGACCTTCCATGCTAGAGCCGATTTAAAATGGTTTATACGAAAACATTGATTTCATTAATTTAAATCCATAAACTACAGTGGATCAAGCTTAGCTGCTTTAGCTGAGGTTACAAAGGTAAACAGCAGCTTAGCAATATTTTTGTATATAATTAGCTTTGTAAATTTGTGGTGCTCCAACATACTGTTGCAGCATCCATGTATTGTGAGTAAAGTTTGCTCATCCTCATGGAATGCTGCCTATGTACATTTTCCTTTCTAGTAATGTAGTTTCTTTGGAGCAGACTTATACATAGGACCAGGGCCGAAACACAGGGGTAGGAGAGAGTCATGTGTCCTGTGTGCTGCCGTCCCCATGCTCCGCTCCACACAGAGCACTTCCAATTCATTTACTGTCCAGTGCATCTGAGGCTGCAGAGAAAGGGGCTTGGGAAATCTCTGCCCTGTTCCTTTTTCTGAACCCTTATATTTATCCAAAGCCCCCCAACTGGGCCCTCAAAAAAATGTAAAATAAATATTGTAAAAAGTAATTTAAAAATAACATTGTAAAAAATTAAAAAATAATTTGTAAAAAAAAAAGAAAAGAAATTGTAATGAGAATAATAAAATAAAATAATAAAAAAACTATTGACACCATCCACTGTCCTACAAAGTCCACTGCCCTGTTGATATCGTACACTGCTTTACTGACTGACACCATCCACTGCCCCACTGACACTGTTTACACACCGTAGACTGCCCCGCTGACACTGTCCACTGCTGTACTGACTGACACTGTCCACTTTTAAGGTAGGCTCATATTTTTACAGTGACATATGTTTTATTAATCTAACATATTTTTTTGGGTACAAGAATGCTTTTGTTTTATTCAACCATGCCCCTTTAGGCCCCTACTACTGTTAGTGCAATTTGTCCAGACCATTACTGCTCCCCTTAGGGCACCTTCAGGTGTCTCGGGTCTTTTACAATCCTATAGTGTATATTACAAAAAAAAAAAAAAATTGCCTTGTGCCACTGAAGTGTTCAGGTTTGGCTTGAAGAAAAGGTGGAAACCCTAGCTGCTGGACCAGAAGAAAAGCCTCAGCGATTTGAGGTGATTTCAAGCCTCACCTCTGCAGCGGATAAGTGTTTAGCTGGGGGTGTATTGGAAGGTTTTTTACCTTGATGCAGACAATGCAAGGTTAAAAAAAAAAAAAAAGATTGATATAACTGAATGAGGTGGCTGCATTGGTGTATTAACCACTTAAAGATGGCCTACCACAGATCTAGATATACTGCGGTAGGCGGACTTTAACAGCTCTATTGCGTGAAACAATGTACCTGTACGTCATTTAGTGCATTAGACAGTGGGCGCACACCGATTTGGACATAGGGGGGAGCAAATCAGCTGGTCCCGCAGACCGGATGTCCACCAGCCACCCACGGTCGCTCCCCAGACAGGCAGACTGGCGATCTCTCTATGTAAACAAGGCAGATTGCCATTCTGACAGGGAAGGTAGAGATCTTGTGTTCCTGCTTCATCGATCTCTGTCTTCATCCAGTCAAACCATCGCCCTCACAGTTGGCAAGCACCTCCTAGGGACACACTTAACCCTTTGATCGCCCCTGATGTTAACCCCTTCACTGCCAGTGTTATTAGTTCAGTAACCATGCATATTTTTAGCACTGATCACTGTATTAGTGTCACTAGTTCCCAAAAAAGTGTCAGGTGTCAGATTTGTCCGCAGCAATGTCGCAGTTCCGCAAAAAATCGCTGATCGCCGCCATTACTAGTAAAAAAAAAAAATCAAAATGCCATAAATATATCCCATAGTTTGTAGACGCTATAACAAATCAATATACGTTTACTGGGATTTTTTTACCAAAAATATGTAGCAGAGTACATTTTGGCCTAAATTGATGAAGAAATGTAATTGTTTTTTTTTTTGGTGCTTTATAGCAGAAAGTGAAATTGTCGCTTTTTTTGTTTATAGCGCAAAAAATAAAAACTGCAGAGATGATCAAATACCAAAGGAAAGTTCTATTTGTGGGGAAAAAAAGGACATTGATTTTATTTGAGTACAGCATTGCACGACCATCCAATTGTCAGTTAAAGTAAAGCAGTGTCGTATCGCAAAAAATTGCCTGGTCATTCCAGCGTCACTGATCGATTAAGTGAAACCCAACAGGCCGGTTGAACAGAAGTCGATCAGTAGATTGACTTCTGTACAACCAGGGTGCACATACTTGGGTCGAAATTCGGCCGGTGCCTGCTGAAGCGGTCGAATTTGGATGCATGTATGGCTGGGTTAGGTCTGTTTTTTTTTTTTTTTTCTTCAGCTTCCTTTTACAAATCCTTTCCCATTTCTTCAGACCTAAACATGACAAATCCAGATGTAGATGGGCACATGTCTGTTTACATTCGATTGGTCACGGATCTATCGCAGGTCTGTTGTCAAAATGTGGACACAAACTGGATGGACACAGATTTCATAAAACTTAAATTCCATTCATCACCAATTCAGCAGGGGGATCTACTCATGGATCCTCTGCTGAACGAACCTGAGTGGCACTATGTGAAAGGACCCTTAAAAAAACATTAAAGCAGACACCACATTTAAAGACTGATAAACTACAATATACTCACTGTATAACATGTTTGGTTTGGAGTTTAGATATGCTTTAATTATGGTAAAACAAATCCCCAACTGCCCCCTTCCCCTTTACATTACACAGTAGTGAAAGCTAGGCAGGAATTTTCAGCAGGTAAAAAAAAAAAAAGTATGCAACAATTTTTATATAATTTTTTTTTAAAGGTATGTCATGTGAATGGGAACATGTGCGATTCTAATTTGGCTGCAAAAGTGGAAATAAACTTTATGATCTCGAATAATTGTTATATATTCGGGTTTGTTTGTTTTTTTTTTTGTTTTTGTTTTTTTACCTGAGCACCACTTGTCATTGTATATGGGTTTTTTTTTACTTAATTTTTTATGGAGTTTTACTAACATACACATCATTCAATTGTCTCAGGTTTTATCAAATGTTTTAATGGAAGACTATGATGTGCCTCCCAGAATTTCACCACCTCCTCCATCGATATCTATTCACCCTGCTGTGAACCCTAATACAAAGTAAGAAATGTACATAAGATGGCAAATGTTATTACTAGGATGTCAAGCTGGCCAAAGACTTCTTTACTCATGCAAACAGATTGATCACGTGGAAGTCATTGTTCAGTAGTATCCTATATTTTTCAGTATGTGAATGTTTCTATGATTTCTGCCAACACTTGTATGAACAGTCTTGTGATATGCTCACATTATAAACTGAACACTACCAAACCCTGACTCTTACATGACCAGACACAGATAGCATTTCAGGATACTTAATCATTTCCACCCTGTTTTACTTCAGATATCCACGCATGTAAGTCAATAATGCATTTCTGATATTTTATATCCTTGCTAAATTAAAAATACCAATGCTGTTAAATTCCAATTTTCACAAAAGTGAAAAAAATCTAAAAATTGTCCTTTATAATGTATCGGCACAATCTATTATATTGAAGATACTGTTTTACCTGGAATAACCCTTTCACATAACCTTTTGACAACTTCTCAGTGAACCAGGATGTATCAGCTGCCTGTGATTTAAACCCTAGCTATATTTTACTGAAAGTGATTAACTTCACTTGTGCTAGAAGCTAGTGCCAAAATATTTGTGCAAATAACCTTTGTTAAAAGGTCCTTTTTTCATTTTGGAGGGAGTACTTGCCCTGAATAATTCATCATTAAGACTGTATGAACAGCTCCAAAAACTTGTATGTGTGTTTGATTACTCAGGTATATCGATTCATACAGAAGTTAAAATGGCAATTGCTTTACCGTGTAAAAATAAGGCAAGTCATTGAAGAATTCTTTATTATACAGTATTGTATCCCTTTAGCTGCATAAATATTGAATCTCTGCTTTCAACTAGTGGAGACTTGGAGATCTAACTGCAGTAGCTGTTCTCGTATTTAACTTGCAACTATAACTACCTATAACATGTAATGAGATATGTACACAGAACTAGAACTAACTACAACATGCAATAAGAAATATACACAGAACTAGAACGATCTCAGTCAGGGATGGTTTGGGGAGCCATGTCACCTGCTGGTGTTGATCCATTGTGTCAAGTCAGTGCAGCCCTCTACCAGGAGATTCTAGAGCACTTCATGCTTTCCTCTGCTGACCAGCATTATGGGAGATGCTGATTTCATTTTCCAGCAGGACTTGGCATCTGCCCACACTGCCAAAAGTACCAATACCCAGTTTAATGATTGTGGTATCACTGTGCTTGATTGACCAGCAAACTCGCCTGACCTAAACCCCATAGAGAATCTGTCGGGTATTGTCAAGAGGAAGATAAGAGACGCCAGACCCAACAATGCAGATGAGCTGAAGGCCACCATTAAAGCAAATAAAATAAAAAACCCAAGAAGAGGGTTAACGCTGCGCTAGAACAGTGTAAATTGATAAGTGAATTGTAAAAGCTGCCAGCACTAAAAGTCCAATACTAAACTCCAAAACACCAAAAAAAAAAACAGAATGAGTGCAGCGCTAAAACTAAATATGAATTGTATATCATAATAAAAATAACCATAAAAAAGTGATTCATCCACCAAAAATGAAATATAAAATACACAGAACAAGTCTCCCATAAAGGACAGAGACAAATGTCTCACCATATACAACATGTGAGAAATTATAAAATAAAAAAGTGATATAATAAGTCCCAATTATAAATATTACAAAAAATCAAAAAAGTCCATAAATATAGTGAGTAGATGATCAAAGTGCATATATTCAGGAGAGATGTGACACAGGTGAATCCAGCATCCAAAGTGACTTGCACTCAAGTGAGGTATGAGGCTCCTTACCAGCTCAAGATGACCACTATGACAGTGGTCTCACCAGGCATTTGGGAAATTATCAGGTCACCCACAACCTATGCCGATCTATCCAGTAGTAAATGTGGAACTCAGAAGACAAAATCAAGAAAAAGCTCCATAGCGTAAAATTGCAAAACAGTGTGATTTATTGAGCTAAAAGATTGCACTTGCAAGAATCTTCCTTCAAAGACAGCGTGTAACCGAACATAACGATCGCGGCGTCTCCACGAGCTTCCGCCTGCTTACTGTGTATGTCCCATCAATCACAGAGAAAACGTAATGATGTCAGCGTCACAGGCTCCTCCCTACGCGTTTCGTCACGATAGGACGTCGTCTGGGGATTGGCCGAGTGACGCGGTCATCACGTTTATGGTTTAAATAGTCCCGCAGCGCCATATTGACTACTGGCTACTCAGACCAAGGAGATGGGAACAAAACAAGCGCCACCATATTGACTTCTGGCAGCTACTATAAGCCAAATAGGGAACATACAAGTAAGAAGAAGTATAGAAATTCCACCATCTAGTGGTAGCTAGTAATAATACCAATGACGAGTATTTATAAAAAAGGGGGAAACAACGAGTGGAATAGAGTTCTCGCCATCTAGTGGACAAAAACCATACCACTTATAAGCCGATGGGTCATACACACCAGCAGGCTGAAACCTCATGGACAACACAAAGCCATACCGCAAGAAATATGTTTACATATTGCATAAAAATAGTTATGATAGTTACACTTCTAGAATAGTACAGAATCACTTTAAAGATATATGATCATTAAAAAGATTAAAAAATTACAAAAATTGCAAAAAAAGGAGAAATAAAAAATAAGAAAGGAAAAATAAAAATAAAGGTCAAATACAGGAATGGGATAAAATTAAGAATTATTGATAAAACAATTTATGTCCCAGTCAACATTAAGGCCTAGGGGTACATAGGATTTCATCAAAAAAATCCATTTCGTTTCACACCTAGATATGGCTCTCACTTTATTAACACCCCTCCAGTGGGGCTGGAGCTTATCCAAAGCAACAAACAAGGTCCCCTTAAGCTGTTTATTATGGTATTTCGCATAATGTCTAGAAAGGTTATGTTTACTAAAGCCACGTTTAATGTTCCCTATATGCTCAGAAAGGCGTACCTGCAGGGCTCTCTTGGTACGCCCTATATACTGTTTGGAGCATGGACACTGGATCATATAAACTACACACTCCTTCGAGCATGTAATAAAGGACTCTATATTATACGATTTGTTGGTTTGGGTAGATTGAAAAGATTCACACCTACGTCCTCTAAAATAATTAATATGGCATATTTCATGCTTTGAAAAAAGGAGATGGTTTTGGGGGGGTTTACAACATTGGGGGCTATCCTATGGCGCAAAGAGGGTGCTCCTCTGAAAATAACTACAGGATGGTCAGGGAGAACTGGACCCAACACTTTATCGTTCTTCAGCAGGTTCCAATACCTCTTAAAGATCTTACTGACTGAGAAATGCTGGTTGGAATATCCTGTCACTAGGGAACAAGCAAATTTATTAGTATCTCCCTGGTTGATCCTACTGGGTCCCTGAAGCATAGTGTCCCTGTTCATATTGCCAACACTGATAATGGTTTCATTAATCTCCCTCTCATCGTATCCCTTATCCAGAAATCTCACTTTAAGGATCTGGGCCTGTTGTTGATAATCTGATAAGTTGGTGCAATTACGCCTAATCCGCTGGAACTGCCCTTTAGGAACTGCCCTAAGCCAAGAGGCATGATGACAACTGTTGAGCGGAATATAGGCATGAGTAGTTGTAATCAATTTACCATCCTTGACACAAATATTAAGGTCCAGGAAATGAATTTGAGTGTGGCTAGTCTCATACTGCAGGGAGATCCCTCTGTCATTTGAATTGAGCTTGTGAAAGAAAGCCTCAAGAGAAGGTAAATCGCCCTCCCACAAGAGAAGGACATCGTCGATGTACCTTCTCCAGAGGCGTAGCTCTTTAGGGGGATTAGCATCAATTTCTTCACTTTCCCAGCGGGCCATGAAGAGGTTCGCTAGGCTGGGCGCGAACTTTGCCCCCATAGCCACACCGACTGTCTGCAGAAAAAAATCCCCCCCAAACCAAAAATAATTATGACTGGTAGCAAAAGTCAAAAGATTTAAAACAAATTCCCTCTGATTGGCTGGTAAGGATTGATCCTGTTCCAAGTAAAATTTAGCAGCTTCAAAGCCATGTTCATGAGATATGACAGTATAGAGGGAAGCAACGTCGGCAGTAGCCAAAATGCAACCCTCTCTCCAGCCAGGTCCAAAGAAAAGAAGATACTAGATATTACTGGTGTTTTTAACCTAAGCTCAGCCCAACTTTCTCAAGGGGAACAAGCTGTCCTCAGTCGAGGACTTAAGTTTGCACCCCCCCGTGCACTAAACAAATTCGAAACATTTATAGATGTCCATAAATTCATCCGGAAAATGAACATAAAAAGACACTTCTTGCTAAATCCGATTGGCAATCGGAGTCAGGTGGCTTCCACTAATGCATATCATAATACTAATGTGGCCCCTACTAATACTACCTCTGATGCTATTCAAGAGGCTAATCTTACATCTACTGGTGGATTGGCAGAAGCAAGTATGGTTCAGATCAGACACACTAATCTGGCTAATGCTTCATTGTTCAACCCTCCTGGATTTGTAGCCCCTTCTGTTCAAGTGTTTAAAGAGATGGTGATTAAGGATTTAATTGCTCTCAAGACACCAAGATCTGGCAGCAATTACGATCTTCAACATAATATCAAACTGTGCACGTAATGATATTATTATATGATATTATTATACGCCCCGCTGACAAGGGTGGTGGCGTTGTCGTTCTGAACAAAACAGACTATCTAGATGAAATGAACAGACTTTTATCTGATAGTGTAACCTATACTAAATTAAGGTCGAATCCTACTTTTAAGTATAAGAAAGCACTTCTATCATTGGTTGATTCTGGATTTCAAATGGGCATTTTGAGTAAAAAAGAAAAATTACATCTGGTGCCCTCAGCACCAAGGGTACCAGTAATGTATTATCTGCCCAAAATCCATAAAAGTCTAATAAAGCCACCTGGTCACCCTATTATTAGTGGCATAGATTCGATTACATCAAGAATAGGCCGTTATGTCGACAGTTTTTTGCAACCCCTTGTGGTTAAAACACCTGCTTATTTGAGGGACACAACTCAAGTAATCAAACTTGTAGCTGAGTGTGACTGGAGAGGGTTGCATTTTGGCTACTGCCGACGTTGCTTCCCTCTATACTGTCATATCTCATGAACATGGCTTTGAAGCTGCTAAATTTTACTTGGAACAGGATCAATCCTTACCAGCCAATCAGAGCGAATTTGTTTTAAATCTTTGACTTTTGCTACCAGTCATAATTATTTTTGGTTTGGGGGGGATTTTTTTCTGCAGACAGTCGGTGTGGCTATGGGGGCAAAGTTCGCGCCCAGCCTAGCGAACCTCTTCATGGCCCGCTGGGAAAGTGAAGAAATTGATGCTAATCCCCCTAAAGAGCTACGCCTCTGGAGAAGGTACATCGACGATGTCCTTCTCTTGTGGGAGGGCGATTTACCTTCTCTTGAGGCTTTCTTTCACAAGCTCAATTCAAATGACAGAGGGATCTCCCTGCAGTATGAGACTAGCCACACTCAAATTCATTTCCTGGACCTTAATATTTGTGTCAAGGATGGTAAATTGATTACAACTACTCACTTCAAAGAAACCGACCGTAATGCCTATATTCCGCTCAACAGTTGTCATCATGCCTCTTGGCTTAGGGCAGTTCCTAAAGGGCAGTTCCAGCGGATTAGGCGTAATTGCACCAACTTATCAGATTATCAGCAACAGGCCCAGATCCGTGAGATTTCTGGATAAGGGATACGATGAGAGGGAGATTAATGAAACCATTATCAGTGTTGGCAATATGAACAGGGACACTATGCTTCAGGGACCCAGTAGGATCAACCAGGGAGATACTAATAAATTTGCTTGTTCCCTAGTGACAGGATATTCCAACCAGCATTTCTCAGTCAGTAAGATCTTTAAGAGGTATTGGAACCTGCTGAAGAACGATAAAGTGTTGGGTCCAGTTCTCCCTGACCATCCTGTAGTTATTTTCAGAGGAGCACCCTCTTTGCGCCATAGGATAGCCCCCAATGTTGTAAACCCCCCCAAAACCATCTCCTTTTTTCAAAGCATGAAGGGTTTTTACCCCTGCAGGAAGTGTGAAATATGCCATATTAATTCTTTTAGAGGACGTAGGTGTGAATCTTTTCAATCTACCCAAACCAACAAATCGTATAATATAGAGTCCTTTATTACATGCTCGACGGAGTGTGTAGTTTATATGATCCAGTGTCCATGCTCCAAACGGTATATAGGGCGTACCAAGAGAGCCCTGCAGGTACGCCTTTCTGAGCATATAGGGAACAATAAACGTGGCTTTAGTAAACATAACCTTTCTAGACATTATGCGAAATACCATAATAAACAGCTTAAGGGGACCTTGTTTGTTGCTTTGGATAAGCTCCAGCCCCACTGGAGGGGTGTTAATAAAGTGAGAGCCATATCTAGGTGTGAAACGAAATGGATTTTTTTGATGAAATCCTATGTACCCCTAGGCCTTAATGTTGACTGGGACATAAATTGTTTTATCAATAATTCTTAATTTTATCCCATTCCTGTATTTGACCTTTATTTTTATTTTTCCTTTCTTATTTTTTATTTCTCCTTTTTTTGCAATTTTTGTAATTTTTTAATCTTTTTAATGATCATATATCTTTAAAGTGATTCTGTACTATTCTAGAAGTGTAACTATCATAACTATTTTTATGCAATATGTAAACATATTTCTTGCGGTATGGCTTTGTGTTGTCCATGAGGTTTCAGCCTGCTGGTGTGTATGACCCATCGGCTTATAAGTGGTATGGTTTTTGTCCACTAGATGGCGAGAACTCTATTCCACTCGTTGTTTCCCCCTTTTTTATAAATACTCGTCATTGGTATTATTACTAGCTACCACTAGATGGTGGAATTTCTATACTTCTTCTTACTTGTATGTTCCCTATTTGGCTTATAGTAGCTGCCAGAAGTCAATATGGTGGCGCTTGTTTTGTTCCCATCTCCTTGGTCTGAGTAGCCAGTAGTCAATATGGCGCTGCGGGACTATTTAAACCATAAACGTGATGACCGCGTCACTCGGCCAATCCCCAGACGACGTCCTATCGTGACGAAACGCGTAGGGAGGAGCCTGTGACGCTGACGTCATTACGTTTTCTCTGTGATTGATGGGACATACACAGTAAGCAGGCGGAAGCTCGTGGAGACGCCGCGATCGTTATGTTCGGTTACACGCTGTCTTTGAAGGAAGATTCTTGCAAGTGCAATCTTTTAGCTCAATAAATCACACTGTTTTGCAATTTTACGCTATGGAGCTTTTTCTTGATTTTGTCTTCTGAGTTCCACATTTACTACTGGATAGATCGGCATAGGTTGTGGGTGACCTGATAATTTCCCAAATGCCTGGTGAGACCACTGTCATAGTGGTCATCTTGAGCTGGTAAGGAGCCTCATACCTCACTTGGGTGCAAGTCACTTTGGATGCTGGATTCACCTGTGTCACATCTCTTCTGAATATATGCACTTTGATCATCTACTCACTATATTTATGGACTTTTTTGATTTTTTGTAATATTTATAATTGGGACTTATTATATCACTTTTTTATTTTATAATTTCTCACATGTGATATATGGTGAGACATTTGTCTCTGTCCTTTATGGGAGACTTGTTCTGTGTATTTTATATTTCATTTTTGGTGGATCAATCACTTTTTTATGGTTATTTTTATTATGATATATAATTCATATTTAGTTTTAGCGCTGCACCATTAAAGCAACCTGGGCCTTCATAACACCTCAGCAGTTCCACAGGCTGATCGCCTCCATGCCACACCTCATTGATGCAGTAATTCATGCAAAAGGAGCCCAGACCAAGTATTGAGTGCATACTATACTGTGCATGGACATACTTTTCAATAAGCTAACATTTCCGTATTTAAAATCCTTTTTTTTTATTGGTCCTGTGTAATAGTCTACTTTTCTGAGATACTGCATTTTGGGTTTTCACTAGCTGTAAGCCATAATCCTCCAAATTAAAAGAAAGAAATGCTTGAAATATATCTCTGTGTGTAACGCATCTGTATTAAATATATGAGTTTCACTTTTTGAATTCAATTACTGAAATAAATTAACTTTTTGATATTCTAATTTTATGAGATGCATGTGTTTGCACTGAACTAAAACTACCTACTGCATGCAATGAGAAATATACACTGAACTAGAACTACCTACTGCATGCAATGATACATATACACTGAGCTAGAACTACCTACTGCATGCAATGAGAAATATACACTGAACTAGAACTACCTACTGCATGCAATGAGACATATACACTGAGCTAGAACTACCTACTGCATGCAATGAGACATATACACTGAGCTAGAACTACCTACTGCATGCAATGAGACATATACACTGAGCTAGAACTACCTACTGCATGCAATGAGACATATACACTGAGCTAGAACTACCTACTGCATGCAATGCGACATATACACTGAGCTAGAACTACCTACTGCATGCAATGAGACATATACACTGAGCTAGAACTACCTACTGCATGCAATGCGACATATACACTGAGCTAGAACTACCTACTGCATGCAATGAGACATATACACTGAGCTAGAACTACCTACTGCATGCAATGAGACATATACACTGAGCTAGAACTACCTACTGCATGCAATGCGACATATACACTGAGCTAGAACTACCTACTGCATGCAATGAGACATATACACTGAGCTAGAACTACCTACTGCATGCAATGAGACATATACACTGAGCTAGAACTACCTACTGCATGCAATGAGAAATATACACTGAACTAGAACTACCTACTGCATGCAATGAGACATATACACTGAGCTAGAACTACCTACTGCATGCAATGAGACATATACACTGAGCTAGAACTACCTACTGCATGCAATGAGACATATACACTGAGCTAGAACTACCTACTGCATGCAATGAGACATATACACTGAGCTAGAACTACCTACTGCATGCAATGAGACATATACACTGAGCTAGAACTACCTACTGCATGCAATGAGACATATACACTGAGCTAGAACTACCTACTGCATGCAATGCGACATATACACTGAGCTAGAACTACCTACTGCATGCAATTAGACATATACACTGAGCTAGAACCACCTACTGCATTCAATGCAACATATACACTGAGCTAGAACTACCTACTGCATGCAATGAAACATACACTGAGCTAGAACTACCTACTGCATGCAATGGGAAATATTCACTGAACTAGAACTTCCTACTGCATTCAATGAGAAAAATACACTGAACTAGAACTACCTACTGCATGCAATGGGAAATAAACACAGAACTAGAACTAGCTACTGCAAGCAATGAGAAATATACACTGAACTAGAACTACCTACTGCATGCAATGGGAAATATACACTGAGCTAGAACTACCTACTGCATGCAATGCGACATATACACTGAGCTAGAACTACCTACTGCATGCAATGAGACATATACACTGAGCTAGAACTACCTACTGCATGCAATGAGACATATACACTGAGCTAGAACTACCTACTGCATGCAATGAGAAATATACACTGAACTAGAACTACCTACTGCATGCAATGAGACATATACACTGAGCTAGAACTACCTACTGCATGCAATGAGACATATACACTGAGCTAGAACTACCTACTGCATGCAATGAGACATATACACTGAGCTAGAACTACCTACTGCATGCAATGAGACATATACACTGAGCTAGAACTACCTACTGCATGCAATGAGACATATACACTGAGCTAGAACTACCTACTGCATGCAATGAGACATATACACTGAGCTAGAACTACCTACTGCATGCAATGCGACATATACACTGAGCTAGAACTACCTACTGCATGCAATTAGACATATACACTGAGCTAGAACCACCTACTGCATTCAATGCAACATATACACTGAGCTAGAACTACCTACTGCATGCAATGAAACATACACTGAGCTAGAACTACCTACTGCATGCAATGGGAAATATTCACTGAACTAGAACTTCCTACTGCATTCAATGAGAAAAATACACTGAACTAGAACTACCTACTGCATGCAATGGGAAATAAACACAGAACTAGAACTAGCTACTGCAAGCAATGAGAAATATACACTGAACTAGAACTACCTACTGCATGCAATGGGAAATATACACTGAGCTAGAACTACCTACTGCATGCAATTGGAAATAAACACAGAACTAGAACTAGCTACTGCATGCAATGAGAAATATACACTGAACTAGAACTACCTACTGCATGCAATGGGAAATATTCACGGAGCTAGAACTACCTACTGCATGCAATTGGAAATAAACACAGAACTAGAACTATCTACTGCATGCAATGAGAAATATACACTGAACTAGAACTACCTACTGCATGCAATGGGAAATATTCACTGAGCTAGAACTAACCGCAATAATCCCATCATCCCCTTTTTCCCCCATTTTTTGAGATCTTTGACTCGGGATGAGGTGCCGTATCTGGGAGGACACACCACCCACCATCCATTTACACTGAGCTAGAACTACCTACTGCATGCAATGAGACATATACACTGAGCTAGAACTACCTACTGCATGCAATGAGAAATATACACTGAACTAGAACTACCTACTGCATGCAATGAGACATATACACTGAGCTTGAACTACCTACTGCATGCAATGAGACATATACACAGAACTAGAACTAGCTACTGCATGCAATGGGAAATATACACTGAGCTAGAACTACCTACTGCATGCAATGAGAAATATACACAGAACTAGAACTACCTACTGCATGCAATGAGAAATATACACAGAACTAGAACTACCTACTGCATGCAATGAGACATATACACAGAACTAGAACTACCTACTGCATGCAGTGAGACATATACACAGACTTAATGAGCTGTAGTGTATAAACTTTTTTTTGCAACTCTTGATCTGTAGATTCAGTAGATTAAGTAGATTAAACGCCAGGTTTAAATGTAATTTGTGCGCTATAATGTATTAACATATTGAAAATGTGCCTTCCAGGCAAGCAGAACCTGTTGACTGCTGTGAACATTTGAAAATCTGAGCTCTAACTCTATCCTCACAGAGGTGCTTCTTTATGGCATAATGAAAATGGACCTTATTGTACCTGTTGTATTAATTGCTGCTTCTAGAATGGGTAAAAGATTGATTATTTTAATAAGGAGTTAACAGTTCACTTAGAGCAACAGCAGGGATGTTCTGTACAATTTATTTGTGCCAGTGTGATTGTATTGTTGAGGTAAACTATTCTTCCAACACTTTTTAAATCTGCTTCTGTTCAGCTGTAGTTGTGGGCTGGTAATGGGATTAGGTTCCAAATGACTGAATGCCAGCTGGAGTTTTAAAGTGACACAGAACAAGAGGGAAATGCGAGTGAAGTGTGTGCCAGGTTGTTGTTGTGTACCAGGAATCATGCCAGGATATGGCAAAAGCCCAGTAGTGTATTTGGCTACACACTTGCTTTTAATAAGCCTTGTTAGGGACACAATGGCGTATAGAATCAAAGCACTGATGTGCCCTGCCTGAGAAGAATGAATTTAGCAGCTCAGAAAAGAAATCTTTTTGCTAAGTGCTGCAAACCTCTAATGGGCAACTGCAGTGCACTGCTGTGGTGTTTGGGAGTTATTCCAGGCCTTGACATAGCTGAACATGAGCACTTTACATACTATATAGCTGGCAAACTAGTGCGCAGTGACATGTAATGTCTTTGCTTGACATGTTGTTTTTTTTCTTTTGGCTAAGATAGATTTGTGTTGTTTTTCTACTACTACAGTAGGTACTGTGTGGAGTGTGCTAAAGGAAGGTATTGTTAACCACTTAAGGACCAAGCCTCTTTTTGAGATTTGTTGTTTAAAAGTTAAAAACAGCTTTTTTTTTTGCTAGAAAATTACTTAGAACCCCCAAACATTATACTTTTTTTTTTTCGAACACCCTAGAGAATCAAATGGCAATTGCAATACTTTCTGTCACACC
The DNA here is from genome assembly GCA_037952925.1 of Lithobates clamitans. Lineage (NCBI taxonomy): Eukaryota > Metazoa > Chordata > Amphibia > Anura > Ranidae > Lithobates > Lithobates clamitans. Next base: position 11,367,318 of record JBBGZY010000081.1, read on the forward strand.
GTATTTGCGGAGCAGTCTTACAAGCTCACTTTTTTTTGGAAAAAATACACTTTTTTGAATTAAAAAATAAGACAACAGTAAAGTTAGCCTAATTTTTTTTTTTATATATTGTGAAAGATAATGTTATGCCGAGTAAATTGATACTCAATATGTGACTCTTCAAAATTGCGCACACTCGTGGAATGGGGTCAAGCTTTTACCCTTAAAAATCTCCATAGGCAACGTTTAACAAATTCTACAGGTTGCATGTTTTGAGTTATAGAGGTCTAGAATTATTGCTTTTGCTCTACCAATTGCAGCGATACCTCACATGTGTGGTTTGAACACAGTTTCCATATGCGTACGCTACTCATGTATGCGTTGGCTTCTGCACGCGAGCTTGGTGGGACGGGGCGCATTTGAAATTTTTTTTATTCCTTATTTATTTTACCTTTTATTTTTTATTTTTACACTGTTCTTTTTAAAAAAAAAAAATCAAAAAATTGTGTCACTTTTATTCCTATTACAAGGAATGTAAACATCCCTTGTAATAGAAAAAAAGCATGACAGGACCACTTAAATATGAGATCTGGGGTCAAAAAGACCTCAGATCTCATATTTGCACTAAAATACAAATAAAAAAAATATAAATATATATATATATATATATATATATATATATATATATATATATATATATATATATATATATATATAATTTAAAAAATATATATAAAAAAAAATTGTCCCTTTTAAGACTATGGGCAGAAGTGGCGTTTTGACGTCGCTTCCGCCCTGCAATGGTATGGAGATGGGTGGGGGCCATCTTCCCCTCACTCGTCTCCATACCCAGCATGGAACAGCATCCGAATGGCTTCCGCTGCTGCCGACGGCTCTGGTAAGCGGCGGAGGGCACAGGAGCACGGCGGGAGGGGGGCCCCTCTCCAGCCGCTAATAAAAGTGATCTTGCCACTATTATCGGAAACCGGACTGCCGGCCGAAGAAGAGGATACCAGGGTTATGGCAGCTAGCTGCTGCCATAACAACGATATTCCTTTTCAAAGTTAGGACGTATATCGGCGTGCGGCGGTCCGGAAGTGGTTAACAAACCAAACTACTGTGTGCATGGCACAGCTAGCTACCTACAGTCTCTAAGTACCAATGCAGATATTTACCTGCTTCCTTATTACTGCTAATATAATTTATTTGAAGCCACCAGAGTAACTCAGCATTGTTGCTATGGAAACTGCTTTGCTCATTTCATCTTAAGCAAAATCATTGTGCCTGCTGCTGACCGCAAAATATGATCACAGCACAGTAGACTTCTTCACAGTGCAGTGTTAAGAGGTCATAGAGTAGCTTCTTTGCATTAATTGGTTACATGAGCTGTCTATTTGATGCACCAGTCTCATGTGGTTTCCTGCATGTATATGAAGTCTTTAGTCTTGCTGGTTAAAAAACTTTTGAAAGGCCAATATGGAAATCTCTTGAGGATGCCAGAACAGATGTTCTCAGGAGTGAGGGCTAAGGTAGTTGAAAGAGCTGCCTAAACTCTGTTTCTTTGAATTGAGAAAGACCCTAGCTCTGCAGGCCACAACTGCAGCATCCCTCTGTTGGAGTTCACGTCATACAGTGGTCAGTGGTTTTATTGGACTATCGCGGATTTACACGCCTTGAATTCCACAGAAATAGAAGCAGTAGGTTTGTCATTTAAAGTGTTACTATTGGTATTTTTTCTAAATAAAATTTAAAAAACTTTATACTCCCTTGCACAGAGCGGCCCGAGACCTTTTCTTCTGGGGTCCCTCATTAGCGATCTTGGCTCCTCCTCTTCTCCAGGTGCGCCCATAACAAGCCACTTGCTATGGGGGCACACGTGCATCCTCACTCCAGAGCGGTGTGCGTCTATGGAGCCACGCTCCATAGACATACAGTGCGGCTTGGCCCCCCGGCTTCCTCCTCACAGCATTTTTTGACAGCAGCAGAAGCCAATGGCTCGTGCTGCTGCCCGAATCCCTGTGGGAAGAGGAAGAGAGGAGGAAAGAGATTCAGACGTGCACAGTGTTGGATTGCTTGAGGACTTGGGTAAATATTTACGGAGGTGGGGGAGGACAGAAAGCTGTAAAACATTTTTTACCTTAATGCAGGGAATGCAGTGAAGTGACTGGCCCCAGGTGATGCACAGAGAACAAACAAATCCTCTTACACAAGTTCTACCTGTTTATCTGCAGTCTTTTCTTCTCTGCAGCCATTCAAAGTCCAGAATTTAAAAAGCTTGTCAGAGGTAAAGTTACACTCTGCAGAGCTCAGTGAGGGGAGCTCTGACAGCTGAATTGAGGGAAGGGACACACTCCCCTCCACACAGCACACAGGAACACAGCTGAGGCTGTCAATCAGTTAGAGCTCCCTCCCCTGTTACCTTTTTTCTCTTGGTGTCAGGAAAACTTCTCAAAAATGATTTATGCTGATAGCGGAGGACTGAAGCAGTAGACAGAAATGACACATAGTGTCATAGAGGGATATGCTTTGTTCATATTTCTTGTCCGAGGCAACCACTTTAAGGTAAAAACAAAGTTTTGGCTTTACAACCACTTTAACCACTTCAGAACCGGACCAATTCTGACATTTCTCATATACATGTAAAAATCTGCACTTTTTTGCTAGAAAATTACTTAGAACCTTTTGAAACACTAAATATTTATTTTATAAACAGAGGCCTTGAAGAATAAAAAAGTGGTAGTTGCAGTTTTGTATGTCGCACAATATTTGCACAGCCATTTTTAAATACTGCTTATAGATTTTGCTTAGTAGAGGATAAGCCTAAAATTGGGGAAATACCTGAAAAAGAGTTATACTTTGTTATGGTCTTGTGAAAAGAGGCTTGGGCACAAACTTCTGCAGAGAAATCTGAATCTGCCAGATTGTTTAGCCAAACTCTAACCACAGCTTGGAAATATCATATGGAAATAAAACTGCACAATGCTTGCATATACTTTTAGCCGCTATCGATACCCAGTTTTTACAGCTGTGTTGGAGCTTGCTGCTGCTCCTTCTTCCCGTACCTCTAAGGCTGTACTCACACTAGGCAATCTATACTCTCCCTGTGCATGTTTTAACCCAAAGTTTAGTTTGGTTGACTGCTATTGCACTGTACCATGCTCGGGCACAATTCAGCCTACCATGCTCTGACCCACTTGGAAAAAGGTGGGCATGGAAACTGCTCAGTTGCACTCAGGCACAGTATGCATCTGTGTGATCGCTAACCATGCCCAAGCACAAAACTCTCACAGAGCATAAAAGCAGGGCTCACTGTAGTCTGACTGGCAGATGTGATGACATATGTATGCTAAGGCATGGCACAATATGAGCGGGGAGGGGGTAATCATGCATGGGCACAGTACAAGGCAACTATGCCTAGTGTGAGAACACCCTAAGACCCCTTTCATGCTGAGGTGGTTTTCAAGTGTTTTAGCGCTAGAAATAGCGCCCGTAAAGCGCCTCCCATTCATTTCAGTGTGACTTTTCACACTGGGGCGGTGCGTTTGCGGGACGTTAGGAAAAGTCCTGCAAGCACCATCTTTGGGGCGGTTTGGCCAAGTGGAGATACAGACAGCATTAAAAACTTAGTAGAAGGTCAGCCCTTCCCTACTCTGTTGAAAACTTAAGCCAGAACTTTACCCAAAACAACCTGATAAAGAATAATGTTCTTTAGCAAGGAACATACATTCCACACTAATAACTATGCTACCAAAATTAGTGTGTGCTGTAAATTGCCTCCAGCATTGCCCCTGTTTCTTCTTGCTGGAAGCTGCCATTTTGTTGAAGCCCAGGCCCCTGAGCAGCAACAAATCTTTAGGCTGTCAGCAGATCTGCCTTTATCAATTTGGCACAGTGCCTAAAAATAGAGAGCCACTGAGCATGTGCAGAGGAGACAGTGTATTACTGGATTTTGAACAGTATAGGCACTAAAACTGCAAAAGGGACCAGCCTGAAGTCATCTAGCAGGACTAAATTTTCTGATTACATTTTATGATTAAAGTTAAAAAAAAAAGCTTTACATAAACTTTGACCAAAAGAGAACAAATTGAAAAGTTCCTGGTTGGGGTTTAAGTAAACTTGAACCTATATAATATATATATGTATTGTGCAGTCAGTGAATTAAAACATAATAGGTAATAATTTCCACATTGACGTTATTTGATGCCAATTGTACAGGGGTAGCTGTGTATGGCGGAGTCGGTATTGGACCCATTTGTCCATCCTTCCTAAAGACAATCAAAGTACTGAGATGTCATTCTAAAGCATTAAGTAAAGTTAAGCATACTAATTGCCTTTTTAACAATTTGGGGCCTTGCATTGTATATGACTATATTTGACAGATATTCATGATTCTTCTATTAATTATACAGTTGGGTAGCGCCGAGTACCATAGTTCACACATGATCCTGTATGGCTATGGTTACAAACTTTCCAGCTAGCATACAATGAAACCTACAGAGAGCAATTCCTTTTCTGCTATTATTGCTTCCTAAAAATATCTAGTTTCACCTAGATGTTCAAGCATCAAGGTAACTACAACCTGCTTACCGTACATTCTTTCTAACATATTGTGTTCTGTGGCCTACATATGGATTATATAGTATGTTGCTACAATAAGTGCTAATCTGACAAAATCAGCCAGTTCAGGCAGCTTTTCCTGAATACCCAAAAGAAGAAATATTAATTTATGTAATTCACATGCACATGAAAATGTGCAGTGGGTTCCCTCTGAATGAACATGAAAGGTGGAAGCAGAATTACTATTACCTGTGAAAGAATATTGGATGAAGAAAAAAAAAAAAAGCTGCAGTCATGTCTAACCACCATGACTAGACTAGGACATGGCATCATTTTTATTCAAATATGAAATTCTAAATGTTAAAGATTTAACACTCTGTATTGCAGTATTTCTTTTAATTGTACATTTTTGTTTTCTTTTTACATGTCGTATTAAAAGTAGATTGTAGTAGATGTTTTCAAAAGTTAAATCATTTTATCCAAATGTTGCACGATTCCGAATAGGTTGACTTATGGGTGTTTTTTGTGTACTTTAGCTCCCCCTGCAGAGCAGAAGTAAAATGACCTGATGTTTACTTCCTTAAAGTGTATGTAAATCCCTTTTTTTTTTTGGTCTTTAATATATACAGTTGAAAGAGTGTTTTCCGTTCAAGTACGCAAAAATACATGTTGATCATGTCAGAAATCCAGAATTGTTCTTTGCACACATCCTATTCGGAACAGATATTAGGAGCCAAGTGTATTTCTGTCAGATCAACAAATATTATTCTATACTTTTATGTCTTTAATTGGATAACACATGAAAAATGTGCATAAATTTCAGAGATGTATTGCTTATTTATTTGTTTTCAGATATATATTTTAACTTGCAACGAATATTATCCTAGCGTGTGTGTATGTTTTATATGAACTTGTCACAAATATATAGTTATTCAAACTGCATACAATGAAAATAATATTTAAGCAGGTTACACTTTGTGTAAATGCCATGCACAACAGCCCCAAATATAGGCAGGTAAAAATATATATAATTCTGAAAAATCTGAGATTTGACCCACCACTTGCAATACAGTGCCTTGAAAAAGTATTCACACCCCTTGAAATTATCCACATTTTGTCATGTTCCAACCAAAATCATAAATGTATTTTATTGGGATTTTATGTAATAGACCAACAAAGTGGCACATAATTGTGAAGTGGAAGAAAAATTATAAATGGTTTTCAGATTTTTTTACAAATATCTGAAAAGTGTGGCATGCATTTGTATTCAGCCCCTTTTACTATGATACCCCTAACTAAAATGTAGTGCAACCAATTGCCTTCAGAAGTCACCTGATTACTAAATAGAGTCCACCTGTGTGTAATGTAATCTCAGTATAAATGCAGCTGTTTTGTGAACCCCTCAGAGTTTTGTTTGAGAACCTTAGTGAACAAACAGCATCATGAAGGCCAAGGATCACAGCAGACAGCTTAGGGATAAAATTGTGGAGAAATTTAAGCACTGTTCAATCCATCATCCAAAAATGGAAAGAGTATGAGTACAACTGAGTACAACCGCAAACCTACCAAGACATGGCCGTCCACCTAAACTGACAGGCTGGGCAAGGAGAGCATTAATCAGAGAAGCAGCCAGGCGGCCCATGGTAACTCTGGAGGAGCTGCAGAGATCCACAGTTCAGGTGGGAGAATCTGTCCACAGGACAACTAGTAGTGCCTTTATAGAAGAGTGGCATGAAGAAAGCCATTTAACCACTTCAATACCGGTTACTTTTCTGCCCAACCAATTTTCGGATTTCAGTGCTGTCGCACTTTGAATGACAATTACGCGGTCATGCAACACTGTACCTACACCAAATTTTTATCATTTTGTTCTCCACAAACCTCTGGGGGGTTTATTTTTTACTAAAGAAATAAAAAAAAGGAAAATTTTGAAAAAAAAAAAGTTTTTCTTTGTTTCTGTTATAAAATTTTGTAAATAAGTAAGTTTTTTCCTTCTGTGATGGACACTGATGAGGCTGCACTGGCGGGCACTGATAAGGCAGCACTGATGAGGTGGCACCAATGAGTTGGCACTGATGGGCACTAATAGGTGGTGCTGATAGGTGGCCCTGATATGCAGCACTAATGGGCACTCATAGGTGGCACTGATAGCCACTGATAGGTGGCACTGATGGACACTGATGGCACTGATAGGCATCACTGATGAGGCACTGGCAGGCATTACTGATGGGCACTGATTGGCATCATATATGGGCGCTGATTGGCATCCCTTGCGGTCATGGGTGGCATACCTGGTGGTCCTGAGTGGGCATCCTTGGGGGGCTGCACTGTTAATCAGCGCAGACCTCCCCCCCCTGTCAGGAGAGCCACCGATCGGCTCTCCTCTACTCGAATCTGTCAGACGCGAGTGAGGAAAAGCTGATACACGGCTCTTCTTGTTTACACTGTGATCAGCTGTGATTGGACACAGTTGATCACATGGTAAAGAGTCTCCATCAGTGTGTCAGACTGACACGCCGCACCACTGATCGCCTCACTGCGTTCCGGCTGTTATCTTGAAAGACGTCATAAAGGCGGGAAGTGGTTAAGAAAGCCTAAAGAAGTCCCGTTTGCAGTTTGTGAGAAGCCATGTGGGGGACACAGTAAACGTGTGGAAGAAGATGCTTTGGTCAGATTTGACCAAATTTGAACTTTTTGGCCAACGCTATTTGTGGTGGAAAACTAACAGTGCACATCACCCTGAACACACCATCCCCACCATGGAGCATGGTGGTGGCAGCATCATGTTGTGGGGAAGCTGGTCAGAGTTAATGGGAAGATGGATTGAGCTAAATACAGTGCAATCTTAGAAGAAAACTTGTTTATGTCTATCACATAAAATCCCAATAAAATACATTCACGTTTTTGGTTGTAACATGACAAATGTGGACATGTGGAGCATTTTCAAGCCATATGAATACTTTTTCAAGGCATTGTAGGTCACCAAGTCAGCCCATTATTTTGGGGGTCAAGTAAGGGCAAAACCAAGCTCCGCTTTTAAAGGTTGCAGTGTGTGTGTGTGTGTGTGTATAAAAAAATATATATATATAGATAGAAGGTACCCTCAGCTTATACATATTTTTTTCATAATATGCTAAATTTTGAGTTGTCCATGCTTGTGATGGGCTTTGTCTTTTAGTAATTATTTACACAGTGGAGTTGCTATGGTGATGTGACGGCCAATTCTATACAGTTTCAGTAACCACTTCTTTTCAAAAAACAAAAAGACACAAAAAAAGACTTTCATCTTGATCTTGTTTAACTATTGTTTAGCCTTTTCATGACCAGAGGCTCTTAAAGCTGTGATGCCCAGGCCAAATTTTGCAGCACTGTCCGTTAACTTATCAATGATTTTAACTAATTTGCACGCCCAAATGTTTATACCAATTTTTTTAGGAAAATATTTTTGTATTTGGTACACTGTTTAACCCTACATTAGTTTTTTATTATTGGTTGTCAAATGTGCAAAAACATTATTTATTTATTTTTTACTTTTTTTTTCTAGTTTAATTTTTTTTTTACTGGACATCTGTAACTGAAATAGATGACACTGCAGATGAACAGTGAAGCCTGAAGGTAGCAGTATACATTTGCAGGCTGAATGCTTAACTTTTCTCAGTGGAGCTTCAATTGGTTCCTACTTGTCAATGGGGACCCTGGATGGCTGTGGCAGTGCAAAAAATTCATTTTTAAAGGGGATAACATTTATTACTATGCCCTTAGTGTGTTAACATTAATATACAAATTTTGCCTGGGATAGTAGTGTGGACTGTCAAAATATTGTTTTTGTTTTTGAGAAGGATAGGGTAGGAAAATGATTAGGATTAGGGAAGTAAGTGGAAGTCTCCCCGAAACGAGTTAATCACCTCTCAGATGCTTGTCACCTGAACAGATACACCCATTGTATGATTTCCCCTTGCCTTCAACGCTATAAAAGTTTGCATTTCCTATCCATTTCTGTACTGAAAACAAGGGTATGTAGCACAAATGCAGAGTATGTATCTATGTATCTACCCAGCAAAGACACATTTAGTTGTGAAAACCTGAAAGGGCTCCTATCTCCTCTCCACTCTATTAAATAAAAAATGTTTAGGCTTTAGGTTTTTATTCTGCATAGTCCAACAAATCTTCATCTCTGAGAAAACTTTGTAAGTAAATTTTAAGAATCCAGGCAGATATTAAAACATCTATTAATGCAGTTATGTATTTTTAATAAAGTATCTATGATTTTTTTATGTATTTAATAAGAAATCATTTAATACATTTTAAATTCAACTGATTTACAGGCACTGTATAACGTATTTGCCCCTTGGAAATGTTCCTGTTTTAATGCTGTAGAATTATGATCTTTTTTCAAATTTATTTTTAAATAGATCAACAGAAATAGACTCTTTCATGTAAAAATGAAAGTGTATCGCCAAAACAGAAGCCCTAAATCTCTCATTGCCACCCACTACTCTATCCACACTTAAAACTAATTTGCAGTTCAATTGGCATCCCAGAGGTCTTTAGAGTTGTGCAGAGACCTGCAAATTCCATGGTTTGGCTGTATCAACATATTAAAAATGGACATTCTGCCCAAGCTGTTATACCTGTTTCAGGCCATTCCAATTGTATTACCCTCTGTATTTTTTCGTACCCTCCGCTCTCCCGGGATTTAGATATCTGGCGCTGTAGTTGCTCTAGACTAAAACATAAACTACTTTGTTACCCTAAATCGGAGGGAGGGACTCGTCTTCCTGACTTTGAGATATATCATGCCTCTGGGTTATATCCCAATTGTTGGAGTTGTTTCCCTGTCCATTAGTGAAGTCTCTCTCATGTCCCTTGTGGATTTTAAGATATGTCCCCTGTGAATTTATGAGCATTGCTCAGGGATTACCATGATTCATACCGGTTTCTTCTTACACTTTGCCCCTTAACATTAGCTTCTCTCCAGGTTTGGTATCGCCGGAGAGGATATTATTCGCTCTCCTCTGACTCTGCTTTTTGATAGTCCAGCATTACCAGATGGCAGGCAAGCAACAGCTTATGGTACATATGATAGATTCTCTTGGCCTATGCATGCTCTTATGTGCACTCTTCTGGGGGTTCTTTTGTGGCCCAATCCACTGCTGCTTAACTTCCCCTGAACTGGTTAACGAAACTCTTATTGACCTACTGTAAGTCTTTATTTGGATCAGGTCTAGTGCATGGAGACCGAATGGAATTTGAGCATTTGTGTCTTCTTTCGAAGGTTCACCGTGACACTCTATCAATGGTATATAAATCAATATTGGCCCACACTCTTAGCACACTCCCTATATACACCAAAATATGTTCCAGGGAGCTGGGGTTTGAGATCCCTGCCAAAGATTGACACACTCGAGAGAAAAATATAAACTGCTTTCCAGATGGTACTGTGACCCGGTTTCTAGTAACCAAATTTCCCCTGCATCTTCGGACATCTGCCCTATTATCTATTTTACCGGGCTTGGTCAAATCTCAGAAATCAAGCCTCTTAAGATTTTTCCTTTTTGCAGCTAGACAGCTTATTTCCAGATTTTGGATCAACGACACTATGTTAATGGAGGAAATGCAGGCTAAAGAACTGGATACTTGTGAAAAATGTACCACAATGTAACAATAAGCTCTGGCCATTTGGTGATATTAAGCAGGAGGACTGGTATCCACTATATACTATTCTCTCCCTCTTCTGTCCCTCTTTTCTTTCTTTTTGTTCTCCCCCTCTCTCTTTATTTTTCCTCTTCCTCTGAGTATTATTATTCATTGTTTAGCTGTGTCATTTGACATTGCAAAGATTATTTATATCTGTAACTGTTTTGATAGTATAGATATCACCCACACCTTTGATCCTAGACCTGGGTGGCTATCCGGAGACATCCCTATTCCCATATCAGTAATTGATATTGATTAACTTACCTCTATTTGGACGTCAATGTTGACCGACAACCATACATGTGTTATCAATGTTAAGTCGTATTCATAATTAAATTTAAAATTAAGTACATTTTTTTTCTATCTATACTACTTTTGTAACTTTGGAAAATGTGTTAATAAACATCTATTTAACCTAAAAATGAAAGTAGATCTCTGCAAAGTAATTTAAATTAATTGTAATGAATAAAAACACAAAATAACGAATTACAGAAACATAGACCTATTTCATTTGACACACATACAGTGCCTTGAAAAAGTATTCATACCCCTTGAAATTTTCAACATTTTGTCATGTTGCAACAAAAAACCTAAATGTATTTTATTGGGATTTTATGTGATAGACCAACACAAAGTGGCACATAATTGTGAAGTGGAAGGAAAATGGTTTTCAACATTTTTTACAAATAAATATGTGAAAAGTGTGGCGTCCATTTGTATTCAGCCCCCGAGTCAATACTTTGTAGAACAACCTGTTGCTGCAATTAAAGCTGCAAGTCTTTTTGGGGATGTCTCTACCAGCTTTGCACATCTAGAGAGTGAAACTTTTGCCCATTCTTCTTTACAAAATAGCTCAAGCTCTGTCAGATTGAATGGAGAGCGTCTGTGAACAGCAATTTTCAAATCCTGCCACAACAGATTCTCAATTGAATTTAGGTCTGGACCTTGCCTGGGCCATTCTAACACATGAATATACTTTGAGCTAAACCAGGGATATGCAATTAGCGGACCTCCAGCTGTTGCAGAACTACAACTCCCATGAGGCATAGCAAGACTGACAGCCACAAGCATGACACCCAGAGGCAGATGCATGATGGGACTTGTCGTTTTGCAGCAGCTGGAGGTCTGCTAATTGCATATCCCTGATCTAAACCATTCCATTGAATCTCTGGCTGTATGTTTAGGATTGTTGTCCTGATGGAAAGTGAACCTCTGGCCCGTCTCAAGCCTTTTGCCGACTCTAACAGGTTTTCTTCTAAGATTGCCCTATATTTGGCTCCATCCATCCTCCCATCAACTCTGACTAGCTTCCCTGTCCCTGCTGAAGAAAAGCATCCACATGATGCTGCCACCACCATGTTTCACGGTGGGGATGGCCTGTTCAGGGTAATGTGCAGTGTCAATTTTCTGTCACATAGGGTTTTGCTATTAGGCCAAAAAATCTGACCAAAGCACCTTCTTCCACATGTTTGCTTTGCCCCCCCGCATGGCTTCTCGCAAACTGCAAACAGGACGACTTATGGCTTTCCTAAAACAATGGCTTGTTCTGGAGCCGTAGCTCACCTTTCTTAAGGCAATTTACTTTGCAAATGGTCCTTCCCCCTTGTGCTCCATAGACACACACAGAGCAGCTCAGCCCCACCCCCTTGCTTTTACTGCTGCTGAGTCTCCTGTGAGAAAAGAGAGGGAAGAAAAGCTTCTGCACATTGGTACAGCGCTGGATCGAGATTGGGCTCAGGTAAGTGTTTGAGGGGGGCTGAGGGGAGAAACTTTTGGAAGGTGTTGTTTTGTTTTTTTACCTTAACCACTTCTTGACTGCTCTGTAGCCGAAAGATGGCTACAGCGCGGTCCAGTTCTGGGAGGGCGTCCATGGATGAATCTGGTGTGCTCTGTGACTATTGTGTCCTTCAGACACAACTGATCACAGATCATGGTAAAGGGCCAATCACAGCGGCCCTTTAACATGTGTGTGTTCAATCACAGCTGATCATATGTAAACAAACTTGTCAGTTATTGGCATTCTATTCCTCACACGCTGTCACAGCGTGAGGAGAGGAGAGCCGGTATCAGCTAGTGTGACACTGCCTTGGTTATCAGTGCAGCTCCAACAGTGCCTTTTAGTGCCATCCTATAAGGCCCCTTTCACACTGAGGTGCTTCTAAACGCCAGTAAAACACTGAGCGCTTTTGAAGAGCTTTCCATTCTCTTCAATGGAGAGGGGTGTTTTTTCACCGCACTGCCAGCGCACTGCCCCAGTGTGAAAGCATTCATTGATTTTAATGGAAATAGGTTTTCGTGAGCTTTTCAGGCGTTTTTTTTTAACGTAAAAGCGCCTCAGTGTGAAAGGGATCTTTCGATATGGTGGCTGCGTTCGTTTTTTTTTTTTTTTTTTTTTTTATAAGCTTTTTTCTCCCAGGTATTTGCAGCTGGTGATCTGGCCAGTAACACACCACCTGTATTTGTGAGACAAATCTGGATGAATGAGCGCAGGTGGCACAGCAGACAGCAGCATTGTCAGTCTGGGAGAGTTAAATGTAGTAGCAGATTTAGACACTGACAAACTGAAGCCAAACTCCAGCACACACTTTATAATCAGTTACAGAAGTTTTTTCCTTTTAGGATAATGGTTTTGCATAAATAAAAGCTGATCATTTTATACACCCCTGCCAGTGTTAAGTGGTTTGTCTCATCAATGTAAACTGATAAATTCTGCTGGAGAGCTTGTAAAAAACAGACTTACTGAAGAAAAAAGTTTTTTCTTTTTTTAGGCTAATACAGCCATCACATCTAAGGATTGGTAAGCGGCAATATAATAAATGTTTCTTTTGGGTTTAATACACATATTCCAATAGCTCTGTACAGCACTGCAGAAGATAGGAGCGTGCTTGATTAATAATAACACAACAATAACTGTTCATTGTTCTCTGTAAAGCCATATAGAATATATGAGAGTTTAACCTTTTGTAAACAGTCTGTGTATTAATTTACAGTTCAATGTCATTCTGTGAAAAAGCAAGTGTAATATATTTTTTGTAGTCTTCCTTTTCATAGAAAGTCCTTGCTGTCCTGTGCATATAGTGTTTGAGCTGTAAGTTATTAGCGTACTTCTTTTGAAATGTTACTTTATTCGCAGAGATTCATTTACATTTTTACTTGAAAGAGTACTATGGCAGCTTAAACTTTGCAGTAAGCTTGGTCAAAATGTTCTGTAAGCAAGCTGGTTAGGCTTTAGATGTATTACTTGCCTCTTTTGTCTTTATTGTCCTGTACTTCGCTTGGCTGGAGCACTTCCTTCATTGACGTAAATGGGAGAATCATTTGGCATGTAGGCTGGCTCACTGAAAGGGGGGGATAATGCTTGACAGTATTCTCAGATGAGCTGGTTGTAGCAATAGAGGTATGGAGTAAAACATAGTCTTGTTTCCATGCCCACCTACATGGAATAAGTTTTGATAGCAGTGAAACATTTTTTTTTTTTTACATTACATGTTACATTCACATTGGGGTATGTTACCCCAAAACATACCAGGTATATGTGTTTTGTGATATTATTATTATTTTTTTTTTTACATCTTTTTTTTATCTTGGCAAATCTAGCCTGTTATTCATATTTTCTTTTTCTATAAAAGATCTATTGGTTCACTTTGCTTCCTCTGTAAATCTGACCATGCCAAGCAGGAAAGCAGATCTGTGTGGGAATGGTCAGTTTGGGTACCTGGTCTTGGTGTTACAAAGCGCTGCACATACATATCCTGTGGTCAACTTTGTAATCATGCCCCCACCCAGCACCAAATGTAAATAAAGGATACTGCCCACCTGGTACATTACGTTTAAGGGCCGTTCACACCACATGCAGTACAGTGCTTTTTTCTGCATCAAAAAAGCATGGAAAGTTGGTTCTATGGGTTGCAATGGCATAGCTCACTCCACACCAATAGTGCATTCTGGTGCTTTTCAGTTCCAGGGAAAAAAAAGTACAACATGCTGATTTTTTTCCAGCACAGAACTGTACTGCAATGTGGTAGAATGCATCAAATAGGCGTAAAAATGCGCTTGCAGAAACACATCCAGAACAGAGGAGGAGGGCCTTTCTCTGCTGTGAATGGGCACTAATAGAAGAAAGCCGTACCTCCATCACATTTTTTTTTTCTTTTCCTGCTTGATTACATAGACTGGCAGCAACACTCTCTGCTAGACCTCATGGCAATTCTGCAGTCCCATTCCCAGGCTGACAATACCCTTTGTGCCCAGCCCTTCTGATCTGGAAGTAACGTGGTCACATAACTGCTGAAGAAAATCTCTCTAAGACGTATTTAGCACATTTTTACTATAATAAATGTGACCTTTGTATATATGTAAGTATGAACCTGTAGATTTATCGCCCTTTCTTTATTTTATACATTTTACAGATGCCTTAGAGCAAATTTACAGAAAGATTAAGTAACATGTAGGCAAGGACCTTACTGGTAACCACCCTAGTCTGTCACATGAATGACATCTGCCTGTAGCAGTCTTTCTTTGTGATTCATGTGATGGAACATCTCTATTACCTTGCACAAAACTTTATTGCAGTTTAAAATGTGTAATTTGATCTTACCAGAAATCCAGTGAGCTCCTAACTTCCAGTTTAACTTGACAGATATACCTTTGCTGCACTGAAATTTCGAACAATGTTGTCGGCCCTGCCTGAATTCTCAAACCCTGCTAGACTACAAAACACTTCCTCCCTATCCATCTTATCACTACTGTTCTTTGATCCAGGAGAGGAGCCCTTGGGCAGGGGTGGTAACTGCCTGAGATCTCAGTGCATCAGAGGTAGAGTTGGCAGCCCAGGCAGGAAGTTAGGAGGTCACTGGCAAATCAACAGCTATTTTTCTGTACTTGCAACATTTGTAAGAGCTGGTTCTCACATGAACCGCAGTTCTGTGCAGTGCGCTTTCTGCCAATTCATATTGAATGGGCTGAAATCTCACACACCAAAAATAGTGCATGCACTACTTTTGAAAACACACTGCAACTGAATCACATTGTACTTTTGTATCGTGCAGGCAAACGTTAACATTGCACTGACACCTTTCAAAGGACAAAGTATAGGTACTGGACTTTTTAGGTGCTTATTCAGATAGTACACAGAAATTTCTTAAAAACAATTTTATTTAAGCATGATTGTGTTAAAAGCATTTGTACAAACTAGAATATCGTTACTCAAATACATAGGGCATTTGAATAGCATCGAGCTTGTATTTTCGACATGTTTTGTAGTATAAGGCAAAAAAAGCGTGATGGATTCACTCAAAAAAATGCTCCAGGTAGTAGAGCTGAAAAAACTAATTTGAAGAGGAAAGGAGTCTGTCCACATAGGCCAAGCATACCAAACATCAGCGGATATGCCCCAGAGACCGGATCTCCCGCAGAGGGGGATAACTGGCCTTTAGTGATCTCTTCTAAATTAGATTACTGTGTAGGGAGTCTAATGCTGCATACACACGATCGGAAATGCCGCCAGCAAAACTCCAATGAGAGCTGTTTGGCGGAAAATGCAACCGTGTGTATGCTCCATCGGTCTTTTTGCTGGCGGAATTCAAGCCAGCAAAATATTGAGAGCATGTTCTCTATTTTTCGGTCTGGAAAAGTTCCTATCCGAAAATGCGTTCGTCTGTATGCAATTCGGACGCGCAAAAAATCACGCATGCTCGGAAACAATTTGACACATGCTCAGAAGCATTGAACTTCATTTTCTCGGCTCATCGTAGTGTTGTATGTTACTGCGTTCTTGACGGTTGAAAGTTCTGAGAACTTTTGTGTGGCCGTGTGTATGCAAGGCAAGCTTGAGCGGAATTCCGTCGGAAAAACCATCCAATTTTTTTCTGACGGAAATTCCGATCGTGTGTACGCGGCATAAGTGTCCCCTAGATGGCAGGTAAGGCACTGACATAACCTGATAAAAAGGACCCATCCAGCTATAAGCCAGCCGAGGGTTAATTACTGGACTGAATGATCATTGAAATACTCCAGACCTTGGAAATCTAGCATGGCCAGCGTGGGCTCCAGTTATCCCCCTATGCGGGAGATCCGGTCTCTGGAGCATATCTGCCGATGTTTGGTACGCTTGGCCTTGGCCTAAGTGGACAGACTCCTTTCCTCTAAAAAAATTTTCAGCTCTACTACCTGGAGCATTTTTTTGAGTGAATCCATCACACCTTTCCTTTGAAGAAGCCAGATACGGCAAAACATGTTGAAAATACTAGCGTGATGCTATTCAAATGCCCTATGTATTTGAGTAACGATATTCTAGTTTGTACAAATGCTTTTAACACAATCATATTTAACTAGTTCAGATCCGCACTATAGCCAACGTCTATTGACATCCTCCCGTGCCCGAGCGGCCTTTGATCAGCGAATCTGAGACTCACTGGATCACAGATAGGAGTAAGGGGTCGATCCTGACCCCTTATCACGTGATCAGCTGTCAGCCAATGACAGCTGATCATGTGATGTAAACAGAGCCATTAATGGGCTATTTTTTCTCCTCGCGCTGACAGCGTGAGGAGAAAAAAAAGCCGATCACCGGCGGCTGTGATAGGGACATCGGTCCCGATAAAGGAGATTGCCCCAAGCTCATCTGTGCCCACCTGTGCCACCTAGCAGTACACAACAGTGCCGCCTACCGGCGCCACCTACCAGTGCCCACAGTGCCACCTATCAGTGCCTCATCAACAGTGCTGCCCACCAGTGTCACCTACCAGTGCCCACCAGTGTCAACTATCAGTGCCACCCATCAGGGCCCATCAGTGCCATCTTATCAGTGGCCATCAGTGCCGCCTTATCTGTCCCCATCAGTGCCGCCTTATCTGTGCCTATCAGTGCCGCCTTAACTGTGCCTATTAGTGCCCATCAGTGCAGCCTATCAGTGCCCACCAATGCCGCCTCATCAGCGCATATCAATGAAGGAGAACAATTACCTGCTTGCAAAATGTTATAACAAACTATGAAACATGATTTTTTTTTTTTACAAAATTTTCCATTTTTTTTGTTTGTTTAGCAAAAAATAAAAACCCCAGCTGTGATTAAATACCACCAAAAGAAAGCTCTATTTGTGTGAAAAAAATGATATAAATTTAATTTGGATACAGTGTTGTATGACCGCGCAATTGTCATTCAAAGTGCATCAGCGCTGAAAGCTGAAAATTTGTCGGGGCAGGAGGGGGTTTAAGTGCCCAGTAAGCAAGGGGTTAAATAAAATTGCTTTTATGAAATTTCCGTGTACTATCTGATTAAGCACCTAAAAAGTCCCGTACCTATACTTTGTCTTTTGAAACCACCTAATTGGTATTTTCATAGAACATCCCAATCTGGTCATGTCCACATAATCCATCAATTTTATTGCACTGGCACCCACTGCAGATTGCAAGTGCAGTGCACTTTGAATGCTGTGCTAGAAACACAAATGGAACATGGGTTTTCTCGCACAGCCTTCTACTGTAGTGTAGTGTGAACAGGCATGGGTAAAGGTTCACATTTTGCAGAGATGTACTGCCAATTGTTTTTGCCCAGACATACACCTTTTAGATGAAAAAACAATCACAATGATGTCGATTAGGAAAGCTGAGGCATCACTGTTCAGATTCACTTCTCCATAAGTTTATTTGCTTTTTAGGTAAATTTTTCATGCTTTAGGTTTTTCCGTGCCTTTTCTGTATGCATTTTCCACAGCAGAGGCTTGTGCATTTGACATGTTGCAACCATTCAACCTTGAAGAAGATGTGCTTGCTGTAAACTGCACCAAAATGCAGCAAATGTTTTTTTTTTTTTTCATGCTTCACAGGAATTGTCAACGAAAATAAAGATACAGAATTCCCCTAGCTTTAGGTCCAATGTATGGTGTGTTAATAAACGCCTAAAGGAATGATATATGATTTAGCTTGTCTCACTAGAACACAATGCGAATTCAGTAATTGCTATACTGTTAGTGTTTTAAGTGATTGTCCTTCGAATTGTTGTAATACAGGCATCTCCAAGCGTTGTGTTTTACAGCCAATTACATGCAGAGCTTAAAAATGTGTGTTCTTGTTTGCTTATGAATTGTAGCTGTTGCCTACACAGTATCGGTCCCAAAAGACTACTTCTGCTTAAAAACTGTTTTTCTCTGTTCTGGTTGCTAGTAATTGGGCCTATTAATTAACTTGGTTATCTTGAACTTGGAGTGTTGTTACTCTACATGGATTCTGTACATTGCAACCAAAATAACTTGGTGTGTATGCATAGGTACTGTATTCTATGCATTTAGTTGGCAGTGGCACTCTGGTACAGACATGTTTTTTTCCCCCCTTAAATATAAAATATTTATACAGTTTTATTATGGGTTTTTTTCAACCTAAGGCACAGCTCATTCAGTAAAGTAAGGACTCGTTTACATTAGCTTTTCCCTCTGGTGGACCGTATTCCAGAGGGTGTTTTGCCAGTAATGTCGCCTCCTCACCACCTGTTTTAACCCCTGAAAGCCTGCACCACAGCAGTGCACGTGGTTAAAGGGCAGTTGTGGCATAGCCCCATTTACTTGATGGGGTCCCATTCAACTGGCAGTACCGACCTCTGAATGCAACCCCTTCAACTTAGCTAATCTAAAGGGGGGTATAAATCTTTCAAGCCATGAAGCAAAGCATCACAACCCTGGCAAGTTTACAACCCTGTCTGATTGCCTTTGCAGCCTTAAAGTGGCCATTTTTTACCACCTCCCAACCGTAAGTGTAACCTTGGCCTTAGCATGCTTTTTTTTCTTTAATCCTGCATCATCGATAGAAATGTAAACCACATGTATTAAAATGCTTCTAAAGAAAAGTAAAGCACAGCGTTGAATCGGCTCTCAGATGAGAGCTGTAGGTTTTGACCAATAAATAAAGTGAATGCATTTTGAGTGTTATAATAGCCTGAGTTAGTTTAATTTATTTAGTGCGGCATGAAATAACATATTAAAAGCATCAAGCAAATGTTTTAATAGTGAAACTACTTGTCAAAGTTAAAAAGTGCTAAAAGTCTCATTTAAAATCATTATTTGGGAACAGTACTATTGTAAGATGCTTATTTATTATAATCAGATAAATGTCTGTTTTTTTTTTAAGATTTCAGATTAGAGTCTGTGGATAAATTTGATTTCTGTACAAAATTCTAAAAATCTGTAAATTTACAAACACCTGGAGGCCGGTGAGAATAATTCAGCAAAGAAAGCATTTGTGTTTGTAGACGCGCAGTACTGATATTTCCATTACTCCTCCACTATTGCGCTCTGCAGCTGTCTTGTGCAGAACACTAGAAAATCTCAAATTGACTCTTATTCATTTCTGAAATGTTATGTTCGCATGGGAATTTATAGTATTAAATATAGTATTAGCAAACATGTGTTCTTAGTACAGTAATACAGTGGAGGAAAGAATGTTTGCATTTGTGCAAAAAAAAAATCCAATATATACGAGTGCCATTATTCTAGCATCTTTATGTCCACAAACCCCTTTAGACTTGTGTTAATAACACAGCAGGGCGAGTGTTTGTATAAGCAGACTCAGTGCTGATATTTTCATTACTCCTCCTCCTACTGAACTTCTCAGCCTTCTGGAGCAGTAGAAAATATCAGGGTGTTTTTTTTTCTTCATTAAAG
This sequence comes from Lithobates clamitans, assembly GCA_037952925.1. NCBI lineage: Eukaryota > Metazoa > Chordata > Amphibia > Anura > Ranidae > Lithobates > Lithobates clamitans. The sequence goes on from JBBGZY010000081.1 coordinate 11,387,203, forward strand.
TCAATTTTATGTTCACTTGAGAGTTCTGTAGTTTTAAAATTTTAGTAGTACTAACAAGACTGTAGCCTTTTTTGTTAACACCGTGTTAACAATCATTATTGGTGGTCTTTGATGAATACAGGTAACTGCTGAACACTTCACATCTTGTATTTTCCGTTCTCTGGTGAGCAGACCTGTCTCTGAAGTAACAAATATTCATCATAGAGGTGAACAAAGGTCATATCACTGGTATCAGTCTTCTTAGGGTGAAGATCTTGCATCCTTCTGGCCATGTCCAGTTCACTGTGGTGTTTGTGTGGTGTAGGATGCAGTCATTAGTACAGTGGTGGGGGACAAGTGGTTTCATTAGGTCAATCCCAGGAGAGGTAATCTCAATCCCACCAAGCAGTGTGTGCAGTCATCAGAATATGGAGTAATGTTTATTGAAAGAAGCAAAGTTTTATTGTTTGAAGTCATGTGTATGATTCCTCTCGATCATACATAGTTCTACCCCCAGGTCTCCACACTTTGTCACACTATATCCCCAGACAATGGCGTATCTGGCACCTGGGGCCAGTCATTGAAAAAAAAAAAAAAAACGGAGCCAACTCCCCCTTTACTCAGCACACATATGATGCAATCCATTTACCACAAAAATATGCTTTCATGACTGTGCCATTAGCAAGAGTGTAAGGGCTTGTTTACACTAGCATTGGTTTCTGAGGAATGATCACTTGTCAGAGAGCATTTGACAGCCCTTGTATAAAATCCTGACCTCCTGCTCTAACCCTTTGAACCCCGCACTAGCACTCTGCAATTGTATGCGTGGCATGCAGTTGTGGGGTGGTTGCATGGTGGACCCATTCATTCTTTCACCGAAAGCTGGCTCTGCACAGACCCTCCAGCACCGACTGACCCCCCTTCGAGCTCAGACACCCTCCATCAATCGACTTGAGTACAACCAACCTGTTAGATATTTGGCATGTGATTACTGCTGACAGCTATAGCCGCTAGCAGTAATTATTGTGTTCTGCCAGCCTGGAAGGCTCCCTATGGTGGAAGGAAAGAAAAGAACAGACCCACAGCAGTGCTATGCAAAACAACAAAAAGTCAAGCAGATCTTGCTTTATTTACAAACTTTGGCTACAGATAGCAGAGAAAATGTAATAGAGTTGGCGAGGACAGGAAAGCAGACCTGCTCTTCAGTGTGGGACCCCGGCCAGCAGACATTGTAGGCGAGTTGGGAATATCAAAAAACTTGTCACCGTGTCATGTAAGGACTTGTAATCCCTAGTGTAGTGTGTATAGCAAGTAAAGGCATCATTGGGGCTTATCCCCAAACCATTATATATATTAATTACATGTCATGGTAGGACTTCTGATTCTGGAGTGCAGAAAATAAGTTTGTCACTTGTTAATAAACCTAGGATACGCTTCAATGATAAATTCCGAATACGGAGGCCTTTTTTGTACCTTGAAGCAGGGAATGCATTAAGGTAGAAATATCTTGGCTTTAGAACTACTTTAAATGAAGTAAATGTGTGGAGATCTTCAAAACTAAGTTTACAAACTTCAGGAACGTTCAGATTAATAGGAGTAGGCTAGAAATAATTGCAATACAATGAGATGTTTTAAATAATTTAACATTTTCTGCATAGATGCACATTGAGCAAAAAATTCATAAATGCCCCATGTTACTTTTGTTACTACTGTGCTATCCTCTTCAAGACCTCCCCAACGTGACCGTCTTGGGATCTAACACATAGTGGAGACAAATGTAAGTGCATGCTAATAGGTTATGTTGGTTAAGTTTTTTCACCTTTCTCAATTTTCTCTCTGATCCCTCCATTAGGAAATTTACCCTATGACCTTGCTTAGTATATTTCAGGCTGAATGCTGTAAATCTCTAACATTCCAAATGATAGCGGCTTATTTTTACAAATTCTAAGTACCCGCTGTAAAAGATTAATTTCATTCTGGATTCATCTTATGAATTAGCTTTTAGAGAGTCTCCAAATCCATTAGCACTTTGTATGTTAATCATATCGCATGCCATTATAATATCATTTAGAATTTGTCAAGTGGTACATGGAATGTACATGGAATGTGTGTGTATATGTATTTAATGTATATACAGTATCTCACATAAGCGAATACACCCCTCACATTTTTTTAAATATTTTATTATATCTTTTTATGTGACAACACTGAAGAAATGACACTTTGCTACAATGTAAAGTAGTGAATGTACAGCTTGTGTAACAGTTTAAATTTGCTGTCACCTCAAAATAACTTAACACACAGCCATTAATGTCTAAACCGCTGGCAACAAAAGTGAGTACGTCCCCAAGTGAAAATGTCCAAATTGGGCCCAAAGTGTCAATATTTTGTGTGGCCACCATTATTTTCCAGCACTGCCTTAACCCTCTTGGGCATGGAGTTCACCAGAGCTTCACAGTTGCCACTTGGGTCTTCTTCCACTCCTCCATGACGACATCACGGAGCTGGTGGATTTTAGAGACCTTGTGCTTTTCCACCTTCTGTTTGAGGATGCCCCACAGATGCTCAATAGGGTTTAGGTCTAGAGACATGCTTAGCTAGTCCATCACCTTTACCCTCAGCTTCTTTAGCAAGGCAGTGGTCATCTTGGAAGTGTGTGTTGGGGTCATTATCGTATTATTGTTGGAATACTGCCCTGCGGCCCAGTCTCCAAAGGGAGGGGATCATGCTCTGCTTAAGTATGTCACACTACATGTTGGCATTCATGGTTCCCTCAATGAACTGTAGCTCCCCAGTGCTCGCAGCACTTATGTAGCCCCAGACCATGACGCTCCCACCACAATGCTTGACTGTAGGCAAGGCGCACTTGTCTTTGTACTCCTCACCTGGTTGCAGCCACACACGGTTGACACCATCTGAACCAAATAGGTCTCATCAGACCACAGGACATGGTTCCAGTAATCCATGTCCTTAGTCTACTTGTCTTCAGCAAACAGTTTGCGGGCTTTCTTGTGCATCATCTTTAGAAGAGGCTTCCTTCTGGGATGACAGCCATGCAGACCTATTTGATGCAGTGTATGGCGTATGGTCTGAGCACTGACAGGCTGATGCCCCACCCCTTCAACCTTTGCAGCAATGCTGGCAGCACTCATACGTCTATTTCCCAAAGACAACCTCTGGATATGACGCTGAGCATGTGCACTCAACTTTGGTCAACCATGGAGAGGCCTGTTCTGAGTGGAACCTGTCCTGTTAAACCGCTGTATGGTCTTGACCACAGTGCTGCAGCTCAGTTTCAGGATCTTGGTAATCTTCTTATAGCCTAGACCATCTTTATTCTTTTTTTTTCAGATCCTCATAGAGATCTTTGGCATGAGGTGGCATGTTGAACTTCCAGTGACCAGTATGAGAGAGTGAGAGCGATAAAATCAAATTTAAGACACCTGTTTCCCATTCACACCTGAGACCTTGTAACACTGAGTCACATGACACCGGGGAGGGAAAGCCCAGTTTGGACATTTTCACTTAGGGGTGTACTCACTTTTGTTGCCAGCGGGTTAGACATTAATGGCTGTGTGTTATTTTGAGAGGACAGCAAATTTACATTGTTATACAATCTGTACACTCACTACGTTACATTGTATCAAAGTGTCATTTCTTTAGTGTTGTCCCATAAAAAGATGTAATAAAATATTTACAAACATGTGAAGGGTGTACTCACTTTTGTGAGATACTGTGTGTATATATATAAAAATAGAAAGACAATCCTGTGAGCCACCAATTCCTCGATGCTAAAACGTAAATAAAATACCTAAAGCTGCTAGCGTTACACACGTTACACAACATTTATAATTCACTGGTTCATTATTTATTTAATTTTAGATCAATTATTTACTGTGCATTTCTTATACATGCCTTTTAGAGCAGCGTATATGTGTGTGTGTGTGTCTGTATATATGTGTATATATATATATATATATATATATATATTCATTTGTTCCGGAAGAATGCTTGTAATCCAAAGCACTCATATATCAAAGGGAGTTTCCCCATAGGAGTCAATGGAAACTCAGATAATTCTCTCCACAGCGATTGCTATTGTATGCAGTACCACATGTGGTCAGAGTTGGGGGACACTAGAGATATTCGGAAACACTCAGAAACCTCTTGGATGCACTCGGAGGCACTTGGGAACTGAGTGTTTCCGAGTGGCTCCTAGTGTCACCTCTGGCCTAATGCAGTACAGCACACCCCAGAGGCTTGAATCGTGCTTGTTTTGCGAGACAACGCTTGCAAACCCAGTCTGGATTTTTTTTAAATAATTGCTTGTATTGCGAAACGCTCGTAAACCACGTTACTCGCAATTCAAGGTATTACTGTATGTGTATGTATGTATGTGTGTATATATATAATATGTATATGTATGTGTGTGTATATATAGTGACAAACAGCCCCTGTCAGTTGTAGATGGAGTATATCTGCAGCATAGGATTTTGTGGTTCATGAGGGCAGTGGAAAGTAGCAGGTTGCAGGGGTTAATTACGGACTACTCCTTGTTCTCCCACCGTGGGTATAATTGTCTTCCCTGTGTTTATGGGTTGTTGCTGGAAAAAGATGCAAGCAGGCTGTGAGGTAACATGTCTGCAGGTCAAAGCAGACCCAGTGAGGTCTATTTACTAACCAGGAGGCTTAAAGAGGAGCCCCAGTCTCCTGTGTAAAAATTTAAATTCTGCAACTACAAAAACTGTAGCTGTTGACTTTTAATAAGACAGCCACTCACCTCTCCCACGATCCAGCGATGTGCTCACCCCAGCCGATTTCACCTCTCATCTTCTGTCTTTGGTGCCAGCATCTTAACTGTGGGCACCCAGCTGTGACAGCTTGCGGCTTCACAGTGGAGTGCCCACTGCGCATGCGTGAGTCGCGCTGCACATTGTGAATGGTCCTGCAGTCTTCCGGGACCTGTCACAAGTCCTAGAAGACTGCGGGGGGGGGGGGGGGGGTTTATTTCCGATTGCGTAGCTTAGGCAACCAGAGCAGAGGTGGGAGCAGGTACCTGTCAGAATTGACCCCCCCCCCCCCCCCCCGCCCGACCAAGAGTGCTCCACTTTAATAACTGTTTTTTCTGGTTGTTCCTTTTGGACTCTGGTTCTTATCCCTACAAGATAATCTTCTTGTTTTGCTGTCACGCTGACCAATAAACCCAGGCAGGAAGCCCTTAAACCTACTTGCTGTGTGGATTACCTCTCTGCAAGCTCTTTTGTAGCTGAACCCCACGATATAAACAAAACACACACAAATATGTGAAAAATGATGGTGATCATTTCAACAGTTATGATATGAGAAAAGTCTCCAATTCATTTTACCTCTGGTGATCATATTCCTCTCTCCTATTATTATTGGACTCCATTTTACACACCTCTGAACATCATGATATCCATTCCTTCACATTTTAAACATGACAGCTTTTCTGAATCTCACATCCTCTATCTCCTTAATATCATAATTCTACTGGCATAATCTATCTACACAAGATATTGTTTTTACTCTATTCTGCTCTGCCCAATAGAATTGGTTATGCAGCTGCAATTGAAATGTCAGGATCAATTGTGGTTTAATTTTATCCTCTGAATCAGATCTGTTGCTTAACATAAATGGCAAACCTCTAATAAAAAGCAGGCAGAAAATCGGCCACCTTTTAGATATTCAGAAGAACCCTTACGTATTTATTTTTCCATAATACAAACTTGACTTATTTTTAATCACTATGCAGTTGGACACTTATGCTAGAGACCATATAACCAGGAAATTGCACATTCCCCCTATCCTTAGAATGGGATAGTTATTTTTACAATAGTGAAACACCACTGAGAAATGGAAACAGGCTATTTCTTTTAGTACCAGAAACAGTACTGTAAATGGAACATCTTTTTCCTATAATGCTTTGTAACTGGAAAAAAATCAATAATGCTCTTTGCTGTTTGTTTTTTTTTTTTTTTTTTTTCAGTATGTCAAACTACTCTGTATTTAAAACTTCACTATACAGTTTTAAGGACCAAGTCTGTAAATTGCTCTATTGTATCTATTAACAGAGAGTGGAGATAAAATGCACTTTCCCTTCCATTAGTCTCTATTCAGTTTTGCCACTGAAACAATTTTCCCAGTAGCCACCTGTCTACTTTTGTTGGTGCTGATATTTCATTATTTTTAAAAACTTAAAATATTGCTTACATTGTACTGTAGCTACTTTCCAGATATAGGGTTGGTTGTTATGGATTCATTTTTATGGTCTGTTTCAACTTTTTATATTCTATACTTTTATTGTGTGTGTGTGTTTGTTTTTTTGTTTTTTGTTTTTTAACCCAAAATGCAACTGTTGCAATATTGCATAAGGATTGCTAAAGGGTAAACAATTGGTAAGATATCCCCATTGCTTTGTTCCTCTAAACTGACTAAATACCCCATCCTCCTCTAGCTTTCAGTGCCTGAAACATGTTAGACTAACTACCAATTCTTTCTGGGGATTGTGGGGGAGTAGAGGTGTAACTCTAGTCAAACTTTCTAAAATGTATTTGGTTTTGCATGTAGTAGGGAAGGGTCAGAAGCTCTGCTTTATAGTTTCTGTGTTTGGGAGATTTTAAGCAGGGAGAGTGAAAACACTAATGTGACCATCTCTAGTGGAGTGAAGCCTTGTACACACGATTGGATTTGCCAGACAAAACCTCGGACTTTTGTCTGAAGGGCGTTGGCCAGGAACTTGTCTTGCATACAAACGGCAAGGAATTGTCAGCCAACAAACACGAACGTAGTGACGTACTACATGGTTTTTCAGCTCTTTAGCGACACCCTTTGGGCTCCTTCTGCAAATTTTGTATTAGTAGAAGTATGGTGAGTGTTGATTCGCGCTTTTCACTTTGTGCTTTTCAGTTCGTTTCTGAATGGCTGTTGGTCAACCAGACATGTTGCGGAATTGGAGGAGATAACGTGTTATTTATTATTGGTCTTGGAGTTATTGCTTTGACCCAAGCCCGGTCCAGGAACAGGAGGAGGAGGATTTCTTGGACCAAAAATTGGTTGCTTTATTAATCGTGACCAATTATGTCATATGCCTTTGCTGCTGGAGCTCCAGGCGGATAATCCAGATTTTCGGAATCATGTCCGGATGACGGACCCCCCTGCTTTCACCAACTCTTGGCATTGTTGACCCCCTATATTAAGAAGCAGGACACATGCATGAGGCTTTTATTTTATTTTTTGCTTGAATAATGATTTGATTTGGTATATTTTCTATATTTTTGGATGCATAGAATGCACTTTTTGGTTAAGATCTGTTGGCAGATAGCATGTCTAATTTCATTTGTTTTCTTTTTTTAATGCACAATAAAAAAATGTGTAGAATAATACTTGGCTATGCGTTTTACTTCGAATGACAGTTTGGGAGTAGGCAGTTACATTTTAAAATGAACAATGTAAAATTAACAAGGGACACCAACATAGTTGTACCTTTGCTCTTTAAAACTACGGGATAATGGTGTTATGATAACTTGCACCAAAAAAAATAACAAGCATAATAATATTATTGTATTACTCTTTATCACTAGAAAATAAAAGTCTTTGAAAATTTGTTTGCAATAACTCCTTCAGTATGACCAGCAAAGCAGCTTTATTATTATCCCATTAAAGATAAGAATGTACGCTGCATTTTGAGATTACATAATTTGCCACGTCACGAATGTTAATTCTCCATTACAAGCGCTAGTTTACAAGACCGACTGCTTCTGGCTTGTCCTTGCTTCCAAGCATGCGTATTTGTACTTTGGACTTTTGTTTGACGGACTTGTGTACACACGCTCGGAAAATCCGACAACAGACGTTTGTCCGCGGAATATTTTAAAGCCTGCCATCCAACATTTGTCCGCAGAAAATCCGACAACAATTGTCCGATGGAGCATACAAACGGTCGGATTTTCGGCCAACAGCCTGTCATCACACATTTCCCGTCGGAAAATCCGATCATGTGTACAAGGCTTTAGAGAGCAATACATAAAAGATTCAGGTTCTCATTTTTGCCTAATTTAAATTATTGCTGTTGTGCCATCTCTTTATGCAGCTGGACCCAAGAATAAATCTACCCAGTAGGGTACACATTTTCAATTTTCAATCCTAAATAGTTTTGGTTTGGAGTACTACTTTAATGAATAAATTTAGGCAAATATACTAACGTTGTTTAACCACTTCCTGAACGTCCACTCAGAAGGAGAGATAGTCCACCCGGCCGTTTATGCGCAGTGGCCGGGTGGGCTATCTCTCCTTCTGAGTGGACGTTCAGGAACATCCCTCAGAAGGAGCGGGATCGCGCGCTCGAGCCCGCGCAGCGGCGTGATCCCGATGCGCTCGTGTCACCCGGACACGGCGCATCTCCGTTCGGTAGGAGGGCTCTGCGATTGGCCCTCCTGATCACATGACGGCCGTATCGAATCACAGCCGTCATGTGATGTATACACAGAGCCGGTTGCTAGGTAATCTGCTCTCCTTTCCTCACACGGAAGTTGTCAGTGAGGAGAGGAGAGCAGATCGCTGCAGCCGGCTGGTGATCAGTGAGTATGAGCTGTTTTTTACAGCTTTTTACTCACTGATCACCAGTCTAGTGTCCCCACACATGTAAAAAAACACAAAGTAAACACACAATATCCCCAAAACACATGTCCCCACATAGTAAAAACACCTGTCCCCCACATATGTCCCAGTAAAATCACATGTCCCAATGATTATCTGCACACATATGTCCGTGATCACCTGCCCACATCTGTACATGATCATTTGCGCACATGTGTCCGTGATCACACGAACCAATTATACACTTAACGGGATTTTTTTTAAACAAAAACATGTAGCAGAATACATTTTGGCTTAAATGTATGACAAAATTTGATTTTATTGGATTTTTATTAAAATAGAAAGAAGAAAATATAGTTTTTTTTCCAAATTTCCGCTCTTTTTTTCGCTTATATCGCAAAAAAATAAAAAACGGAGTCATAAATAAATACCACCAAAAGAAATCTCTATTTGTGGGAACAAAATGATAAAAATTTCATTTGGGTACAGCATTGTATGACCGCGCAATTATCATTGAAATTGTGAGAGCGCTGAAAATTGGCCTGGGAAGGAAGGGGGCGAAAGTGCCCAGTATTGAAGTGGTTAAAATACATTTGATAACTATTTAAACAAACACATAAATTGCTTAGAGGTTACCTAAAGTTCCACTATTATTAGTAATAGCACAAAGATGTGCAAGTCTCTGCAGAAAGCTGAAAAGGTTTACTTTTGGTTGGCCTTAAAGGTTGATGTCAAATTTATACAAATTTATTTTGTATCTCTTTTCTGGTTATTAAAACCCATTATCTGTGAGCCAGTAAATAGAAGAAGACAACTCCATTAGTATTCCTTTATATTGAAGTTAAACTTTAATGCATATATTTTGTGCATATACTATACATAATATTCAAATGCACTGCTACATCTTGTGGTACTTGAAATCGATATTTGTGCTTGAAGACAGCTGCAGTACATATAACATTATTTACCTAATAGTTTGGACCATTGTTTAAGTCTAGTTCGTATTTTATACTACTTTTGTTATTGGCCAACAAATTGTCCTACATTAATGCTTCAATTCCTATATGTAGTTGAATGGTTGATATAACAGAGTTGTGAAAGCAGTAGTTAAAGCAGAACTAAACCCTCCTATTTACAGTCAAGGAAGCTGCCATCGATGGAGACGCTCCATCGCATAAATCCATCAGCTTAAATAAAACAAAACTGCAAGCCCAATGCTGTCATCAAAACTGTGATCACATCAAGAATCGAGCAAAGCGTGTGGCGTCATTAGGTCCCTTTCCCTTGCTATAAAAAAAGGGGGATTGAATGACTATGTACTTATTGAAACCTGTGCGCTATAACGTCCTTTCATTTTGCTTTTTGAATCATCGGTAAAGCTCAGATTACAATAGGAGGCTGTAAAAAAAAAAAAACTTCTTTGTAGTCACTTTTTTTTTACATCAGGCCGCAGTGAGTATTTTTGAGGATTAGTTCTCCTGCATCACAAGCTGGGGTTCCCAGATTCCCAAACTGCCAACCAAAAGTAGTAGTAGACTGGTACACCGCAGTAATGCTTGGAGTAAAAAATCATTGACTTGGATAGCTTGATCTCATGCAGGCTTTATGGACATACCATTAAAGCAGTATCATCAGGGTGAGCTGGCTTTAACTAGATCTCCTGTTTCCTTTCTCTAGGTGTCCTTTACTGTTGCATTCTCTGTCTGATAAAATAAGGAATTCAACAGAAGACGATGATAGTGAATACAAAATCCCATCCTCCCATCCTCTACATTCGCGTCCCTTGCCTCTTCACTGCCATAGTATAAAGCCTTTCTCTAGGTAAGACAGGTTTCACTGTATGCACAATGCTATCTTTCATGTGAAAAGTTCAATGTTTGCTGCTCTTCTTTAAGAGAAAAAAAATTCTCTTTTACAGAAATTACAAGTTTATTTTGTCCCAAGATCTGGGTCCTCATGGCCCTCTACTGTGCTATCTCTGAAGCTTTCTTAAACTACTTGAATGGAGGTTTAAAGCTAGACTTTAAAAATTCCATGCAATTCCAACTGAGCATATCCTGCTTAAACGTATTGCCTTTACTAAAAACCAAGTACCATATTGATCAGTAGATCCAGATATGTAAGCAGTACAACTCCTTTAATGTGGACCTTGGCTTTACTTCCCATGTGCTCTGGAACCCCTCTTTTGGTCAGTAATGCCTCGTTTCCATTGAGTGCATCGGTTCGGTTCGGTACAGTACGCTATTTTGGGTGTTTCCATTATGAAAGGGGCCCATACAACCGAACTGAACCATTCCATTCAGGGTCCTGCTTCAGATGTGGGGCCATAGAAAATGGAACGGTTCAGTTAGGGCGGATCTACGATACATTACACTGATTGGTGGACGTGTGACGCCATGACGGCATTTTTTCTAAACCCACGTATGGCCCCTGTCAGTCCGTCTTGCAGTGGAAACGCTCGCCTGAATCGGCCGGACCATTCTAGGCCTTCCAAACCGATCCGACCCGAACCGATCCACTCGGTGGAAACGAGGCATTAGACTGCCCAATTGAACATTAAGTTTAAAAGGTGTTCAAATTTATACCACTCCAACACAGAGGCACACAGTACAGGACAAGACTTGGTAATTTACTAATGGAGAAAGGTTAGCTGCAGGGAGACCACAGGCAATACTGCTGACAAGTCCCTTGTCCTTTTGTTTTGTTTTTTTTTTTGGGGGGGGGGGGCGGGGGGCACAGCTTCCAGAGTTCCCTTTTTAAAGTAGAACTGCATAGGCTTTTTATATATATTACTAACAGGATGCTGTAATTCTCTTTGTATTCTCCTGTCCATTTTCACTTTCAACTGTACATTGTTGCATTCAAGGGAAGGTAGATTGTATACTTTGTTAGTATACCAAGGTAACCTGAATTGGCTTTGTGTGTTCAGCGTTTGCTGATTAAATGTTACCCAGAGCATCCAACGTATTTTATAAGACTATAAACTCTATGGTGTATTTTTATTGGTTTAATTTTTTTAAACTTTTTTTTTTCCAAATTAAAGCTGGGCCAGATGCATGGAGCCTAAACCAACCTTACAAGCTTTTCTGCAAAAAACAATTGTGGTAATCTGTTCGGACAGAAAGGTCTTGTCAACTTTTTTTATAAAACCTCCAATTTTGAGTAAACTCAAAGTTGAGTTTTCTTCCAATTTTTTTCTGCAGTTTCTAACAAACTCTAGTTTAAACATCAAAGCTTATGCAGCTTTTTATCTGTCCAACTTTGCAGATTTTAATGTTGGATCTTTATCAAGAAGTATGAAATCCCCTTGTTTCTAGTGTTGATTGCTTAGTGATATTCATTTGTTTCTTGTTTTAGTCTCGTTTCGCACTGGTGCGGCTTTGAAATCCCACTACTTCAGCACGATTTCCAAGCTGCACATCTGTGCAATTTGCACTGATAATTTGATTGTGGCTTGCGACTTCATTTACCAGAAGTCTATGCAAGTCACAAATAAAATCGTCAAAAAGTAGTGCAGGAACCTTTTTCATAATCACTGCGACATTAATTGTGGCAATATGAACAGTTCAATTGCCGAAAAAGGCTGCGACTTGTCATGCGATTTGGAACTGTCAAATCTCATGACAAATTGCACCGGTGTGAACGGAGGCTTAGTTTGTTTTGCAAATTTCTGTTGATGATTTGTCCTTTACATACTTGGTAATAAAAGAAGCGTAAGTGTCATCTGATCTGATTATCAATATATTTTCCCCATTCAAGTATGATTTATGTGATTTTTCAATGTGTGGCTTAGATCAGAACAAACACTGCAAGTCTATTTTAGATTGCATTAAACGTCATAACTGGTAGAGCAGCTTGTTAACACTGTTGTGCTGTGCCTCACAACATCTGAATTTGGGCATTCAGGAATCACACCAGTCATATGGGCCAAAGTACACAGCCTTGGAGGTTGTACTGCTGATATTTAAAGCACATTACCCAAAACCTTTTCTTTCAGTTTTGATTAGGTTCAAGGTTATAAAACTATAAACAGTTTATTTCTTACATTGGGTGTCCCTCTGGGGAGATTTTTCTTCAATATAGATGAAATTGACAAAATCTCTAAGTTAGCGGAATTCTTTTCTTAAGCAGTTGTCCTTTGTACAGGTGACACCATTGGAAGATTTACCCTCATCTACTGTACTGGTGACAAAAGTATCATTTTGGATTTCCCATCGTTTTCTTTGTCATAATGGTTACAGGACAGAAAAGGAGGATGGGGACACAGCACAGGAAGCAAGCAATTAAAACTTGACAGTGGCTCTACAATCATATGCTTTTTTTAAAAGGGTTTTTCTTTTCTTTCACTTTATATCACAAATTATTCATGAAACTTTTAGCGTGTCATTTAACGTTCCCGAAAACCTAGTAACCTCCAGATCGCCAATTGTAGTAACACAGCTTGTAGGGGGAACACTTATTCGGAGTGGATGTTTAAAAAGGTCTGTGTGGGTACCATTGTTCATTAGACAGTGTAGATCATAAGTAAATGGCACAGAGTGGCTCTGTGCCTTGTGATCACATTTACGGCCCATCACAGTGATCACAAATGTAAACATTACAACTGTTTACATTTGAGAACTGATCAGATTTCCCATCCACACATTCGAGGTGGATGGGGGAATCCCTTTCCGCTGTGTCATTGTATTTTGACAGCGAGGAGACTTCCCTGCCATCACAATACACTGATCAAGGGAAAATTTTCCAACAGGGCGGTTGTACAGAAGTTGATCAGTATATCAATTTCTGTACAACCACAGTGCCCATACATGGATCAATTTTTGGCCAGTCCCTGCTGAACTGGCCAAATTTTAAACCAACTATGGGCAACATAAAGAGTTTTATTGTTGCCTTTGGTGGTTTTCCACTACATTGGAAATGTAATTTTCTGAGATTTATTTATTTATTTTCATTAAACATTTTTTTTTTTTGTTTCATTTACAGGTTATGTGAAAATGGACAGTGTTTAACAAATGGAACCCACGACACATCGGAGTTGAAAAAACTGAAGCCTCCAGATCTAAGTATGCATATTATTTACTGAAATAAAAAAGCAGATGTCTCTTCTAACTCTAACTCTAATGTCTTTTCTAACTGTTTTAAATACTTGAATGCATGCACAGCCTGTTGTCAAAACTACACTTTAAATATGTAACCTGTGCTTTTAATTGAACTTGTTTTATTTCTTGGTTTATTAAGGCCAGCACCTCCATCTGTACTAAACATAGTTGACCATATAAGGATTGATTTTCGTGCTGATAAAATTAAAGAATGCTGTACAATTTACAATCTGATTGTAAAATCTCCTTTAGATTTATCAGAAATAAGATATGCTTGAGGCAGGTAGGCCCTTGTACTACATAGGTGATGGAACATCTAAGGGAGATTGTACAGTCAGTTTACACCTGGCTTTGTGCAGTCTCCCTAAAGCCGGTTACACACAGGCAAAATGTTGGGAGACAATGGCCAGTTTAAAAACAAAAAGCCAACATTCGTTCCATGTGTATGTTGGACGAGCATGCTGGAAAACCAGCATCTGACCAACACCCGATCAGCGATCTCAGCCAATGGCAGAAGGCGCTGATCGGAGTGTTCTGGTGGGGGCGTCCCCCTGTCGGAAAACACAAAAGCTCTGCGGCGTAGTATGCTGAACTAACCTTGCATGGTTAATATAGCGGCTCCGACTGGACCTGACCTGTTTTTTTTGTTCAACCAAGCAAAAACTGTTATGCCGCATAAACACGATCGCACATTCCGACAACAAAATCCATGTTTTTTTTCCGACGGATGTTGGCTCAAACTTGTCTTGCATACACATGGTCACACAAATGTTGTCGGAAATTCTGAACGTCAAGAAAGTGGTGGTGTACAACATGTACGACGAGCCGAGAAAAATGAAGTTCAATAGCCAGTGCGGCTCTTCTGCTTGATTCCGAGCATGCGTGGAACTTTGTGCGTCGGAATTGTATACACACAATCGGAATTTACGAGAATAGATTTTGTTGTAGGAAAATTTGAGATCCAGATCTCAAATTTTGTTTGGAGGAAATTCCGACGAAAAATTTCCGATGGAGCTTACACACGGTGGGAATTTCTGACAACAAGCTCCCATCGAACATTTGTTATCAGAAAATCCGATCCTGTAGAGGTGGCATAAGTGTGTACCAGGCTTTAGTTTGGCCATACAAGATCCAAATTTTTTTTTACAATTTTTTCCTTTTAGATTTACCAAAACCATATAATATGAGGTCAAACCTTAACCCTTTCAATTTGTAAGCAGTCAGGCAGGTCCTTGCACTACATAGTTGAAGGTAAATCTAAAGGAAATTGAATAAGAGGGTCCTTTCACACAGGTTTGCTACGAAAAAACTGATGAATACAGTTTCAGGTTGCATCAGTTTACATCTGTATGCACACCCGTCTTCAGTTCACTTCAGTTTACATCAGTTTTCATTTCAGTTCAGTTTATCTGTTTTTGCATTAGTTTTGTTTTTTTAGTTGAAGGAACCAATCATAGGTGACAAAAGTAAAAACAAAAAATGTTTCTTGCCTTAAAACAGACATAAACAGAATGGACATAATTGGACAGCATTTATTTACATCCATTCAGATCCATTAAAACGGAAAAGGACACAGCCTTGTTTAGATTAAAAAAAATAGACCTTAATGGACACGGATGTAGACCAATCATTTACATCCGTAAGCCCACTGGAATGAGTTAATGTCCGTGGACAGATGAAAAACAGACAAACAAAATACCTTACTTATTCAACATAGTTGGTGAAAAACACATGTCTGCATATCTGTGCTTCCCCCTGATGACTGGTGATCTGATTATTGTTAGGTGACGATTCAAAAAGCAGCAAAAGAGGTTCAGGGAGCACAGACTGAATAAAAATGCATCAGAGAGATTATTACACACTAACTTTTTCTATAGCAAGGAGAATAGTGAGCAGCACTGTAGTGACATCTCCAAATCTTGTAACACTAGCAGTAACAGGCAGCAGTGCCTTAGGTATACCGCTATAAAGCGGTATACACACTTACATGCCATAAAACACACTATTTTATTTCAGAGGAAATTTAAAACAAAAAGTAAATCTTTCAGGGTGCTGCTTAGGCACATTTAGCACTTACAGATATTCACTATAAGTTAGCAAATCTTTGCTATTTATGTTAAGGTTCTTTTAAAAGTCCAACGCCATGCAGACAGCTTAATAACAAGAAACTTGATTTTGCCTCCTTAATGTATAAAAAATGTTATAATAGGTCCAAAAGATATCTTCATATTTCAGACCCTTTGTCAAAATCTGATCCATTTCAGGTGAGAAGGGACTGAGGGCATCCTACGTTCTCTCATGGCGACAGAGGCTTTTCCTTCCATAGTAAAATTCCTAAGATCCCTTGTGCTTGTGGGAGTGCATAGATATAGTGTAGACAGGACAGACAGTGGCTGCTTGGGTGGTGATGGGGAGCATGAAACCCCACTGTCATTGCAACAGTATTGAGTGGGAGAGGGTATTTGTTAGCACGCTTTTCTAGTAGCATTAGCTTTTCTCCTAGTAGCATGCACAGTGCTCATCAGGGGCTGTCCAGGATATAGGTCTCAGTCAATGGTAGTGAGTTTTTTTACCGGACAAGTAGCTTTATCACACAGCCCTCTCCATGCAATGTTAATTTGTGAGGGTGCTGCCATGATGCCAACGCCAGTGTTGTGACAACTGCGTTCTGGACAGCAGAGAGCATGTAGCATTGGATGATACAGTTCAGCAAAAATTAAAAGATGGTTGTCTACAGAATTTAGGGTGACCCTTCTGCCAGGGCACAGCAACAGCTTTGACACTGGTTATTATAAACATTTTAATATTCACTATACATTTAAAATGTGAGCTTTTGCTTTCACTTAGGCTCTATGGAGCTTCCTCTCTCTTCCAAATCTACTTTCAGTAAGTTGAAACATAAACTCCACAATAACGTTTTTCTCAGCCAGCTTCCTAATTCTTTTAGCTGCAAACAAATGTTAATGTTAATTAGCAGCAGCAGCTTGGAAGAGACTATCACTTGTAATCTAACCTTGCATGATGATGATATCCAGATAATTCAATAAAAACATCCAATTAGAAAGATACATAAATGCAGGCTAAAAAAAAAATATTTTTCTTGGCATACACAATGTTTTTTGCCAAGTTCATGCCATATTCTCTTATTTTAATATACATTTTTTGCACACAGCCTTATTCTGATTGAACTGAGAGGTTGAAAATAAGGAAATGAGGAATAAGGATGTGTTTGGTTTCCATCAATAAAGCAGCAGTGTAAGGGTTTTCAGGTTTCTTAAAAGGAAATTGATGTGTTTTAGTGTTTACCTTTTGCTTTTTCATATATATATATATATATATATATATATATATATATATATATATATATATATACAGGCCACTTTAGTCAGTTTCTTTTATGTTATATCATATCAGGTAATGACTTTGGGCAAATAATCTTTCCAGCACTGAGCAAATAATATGTGTAAATGAACATTTGCCACATCTGTCTATCTTCACATTTTGGTGTAAGCTGTAGGACAGGGGTCTCAAACTGGCGGCCCTCCAGCTGTTGTGAAACTACAAGTCCCATGAGGCATTGCAAGGTTGGCAGTTACAAGCATAACTCCCACAGGCAGAGGCATGATGGGACTTGTAGTTTTGCAACAGCTGGAGGGCCGCCAGTTTGAGACCCCTGCTGTAGGATATAGACCCTCCTAGTTCTCTCTGTACGGGATGCCACTGCTGTCAGATTAGTCTACACTTTCTATTGGGACCTCAGGATGGTTGCTACTGCATTTTTGGTGTAATTTTGCCCTAGAAAATAGCCCAATGAATGCTGCACAATGTACATTAATACATACTAAACCTTTGCAGTTTTCTAATGATTTCATATATCAGGTGCCAATTTACACTTACAGATCTGTAGGGAAAGCTTATTTTAGACCTTGTCCACCAACAATTGGTCTGAGTAAAGATTCCCCTCTTCATCAAGGCTATTTGATGATCTAAAACTACATGCCCCCTTCAATCTTTGCTGAATTGGACCTTCGTTGACTTTACAGAAATTTGTAATTTTGCATAGACATGGTGTAATGCCCAGGGCCAGAGACGAAGTGCGATTTGGTTTATAATTTTCCACCAAGAAGCAGCAACAGTTTATCGTTTTTTCAAATGCTTTGCCTCCCAGTACTGTAGTCATATGCTGGAGATAAAATGTGCTGAGGCCTCCATTTTTTACTGAATAATATGGCTGTTGGCAAATGCCTATATAGCATTTATATTATTTTTTTGCAGATTAGTTCATTTGCAGCAAGAATTTCACTACCCTGTATATCCACTATAAAACCTTAAAGTGGTTGTAAACAAAACTTTAAGGCTTTATAGTGGATAATTTTAAACAAATAACTTTAGCATTTTCAGGCAATCCCCTGTGTTAAATAATGCAATGTCTCCAGTGTATATGCTTTATTAAAAGAATGCCCCTGTATAGCTTATTCCTGAGCGCCGCTCGGCATTTACGTGATCGGCCGCCTTTCTTGATCTGACAGCCACAGCGGGAGAGGCCGAGAATCCCCTGCTGCTATCAGTCGGGAGGAGGAGAGAGGCGGCCAGTCACGTGAGCGCGGAACAGTACTCAGAATTAAGTTATACAGATAAAGCAAATACACTGGAGACATTGCATTATAGAAGCACAGGGACAGGCACTGTCACAAGATGGCGGGGGGGGGGGGGGGGGCGTGGAGATCTGTGGATGACGGAGGGACGTAAACTGACCATGGTATCAGGGCTCAGCAGCCATGATGAACCATGGTCAGTTTAAAGGGGGGAGGGCAGAAGCAGGCAGGATCAGCCAGGTATTTCAGGTGATACGAAGGGCCAAATTACACAGCACAAGCACTGTGCTGTTGTTCGTGCTTTTTTTTGTTTTTTTAGGGTAACGCTTTAACCTGAATTCTACTGAATTGTAAGCAGTAACATGCTGTAAGCTAATCACATAAACGTTCACAACTAACTATACAGTTTCTGGTATGGATTTGGCAAACACTAGGAAATTTTGGTTTTAGATCCACTTAAATGACAGTCCAATGTTTATTTGTGCAGGTGATCTTTGCCACTGGGACAGAAATTGAGGACAGATCTAACACTCTGAGTTGTCACCAGAATAGCCTAAAAATCTAACAGCTATCTTTGGAGCGATACCCTCCTGCTTGTGTATAATGACATTAAATAACAGGAAAATCTCCAAAGCATGCAGATGGCAAACAAAAACTTTTGGGGTTTAACCATTCCCTACCCTTTTCAAAATTGAAAACAAAAATGGGTTTGGATGTTCTTTAAATTTACCCCTACCCTGGTACTAACAAAACACCGTCAATAGCTGCTTAGTCAAACAGCCGTCTTTGAGTTTTCCTGTAGTATGTCCAGCAAGATTATAGGGGAGAAACTAAGCAGTTAGCAAGCTTTTATTTTATATCCGTTCTCTTTGCACTTCGTCCAGAACTTAATTTTTTTCCATTTCAAATATGGTCTCCTTTAACATATCCTTCCACTGTGCTGCCAACAAGCATTCTTCCCACATGCTGGGAATAATTACAAAATAGTTTCTCTGTAAGTAGTCAAATAGCTGACAGCACCAACATACCTTCAACTCTTCTAACTTCAGCATTTTATTAAACAGCTTGAGCTACTGAATCTTTATGCCGTTTTACAGCTTTCCTCCTTTCTTACTTTCTCTTGACTGCTGAATTTAAGAAACATCTTTTTTTTTTTCCTTATCGCACCTGTACAATGTTCGCATGTGTCACATCACTTAAAGCATTAAATCCGGCAACAGGTTCCCCATTTCTTTGCTGCTAGATTCACAGAAAATTATATCCTCTTTTTTGTAAGCCACAACTGCAGCAATACAATGAGATTAGATAACATTACTCTAAGGACTCCTGACAGCTGAAAGTAGGACTTGCTCTGCTTCTTCTTAAGTGTTTTCTATCGCTTTAGTCCCTTTGTGTTGGATTTTGCTGACTTGTTTTGTTTTCAGTGCTTCTTTTCCTTGCATTGTGTGATAATGGTAACAGTGTTTGTTATGGCTGGGTGTCATGTAGCAGCTTTCTTTCGTATGCCTAGTAATGTTTTTTTTTAACAATCCCTCCATTATGTGCATTTACTATTTTGTGCACGTTAGATGATTCCATACACTCTGTAGAGAACATTATAGCAATGAGACAGCTTAGCTTTGCTTTTATCTATAGAGGTCAGAACAGACTAGCTGAAATTTTGCAAATTGCCAGCTTCCCTTCAACATTGACTGTCTTCCCCCTACATAATCACGTATGCCGTTATATGCAGAAACTGCAGCATGGTTGAGCCAAAATAGACCCTTTTGTGTGGCAACCTCCTTATGTGTATAACCATCCACATAGTACTGGCCATATGTCACTATGTCCAGAGATGTGGTCACACAGTTCTTATATGTCAGATAAAATAAGTGTTTTCTAAATGTATTGGAAATTGTCATTTTCCATAGTTTTGTCCTTGTAAGCAAAGGAGATGTGAAGAAATAAATCAGATGCCTCTCGTCCCAATAAAAATAAATGGAAGCCCTAGGTTCATAATTACATAGCTTTTGTGCACGTTCAGGCTTAGGAGTTTGTCTTATGTGAAATGGAATCTGTATTTGACATCTCAGTCTCCAAACACAATGTTTCTTGTACTTGTTTATTGCTGTCATGGAATATAGTTTTTGATTTATGGCAGAAGTCACAGCCTTAGATGTGCTTAATATTGTTAATGAAGCTAAAGGATGCACAAATTCTATCTACACACAGGTGAAGAAGCATTTGACAGCCCCCCTCCCTCACAGCCCCCTCCTCCACCACCTCCTCCAGCACGTGCCTGCATCACCGAGCATGCAAAATCAACAGTGTCGGGAAGCAGACCGAATTCCGGTGTGGACCTGTTTCTTCCATCAGTTGGTAAGATTGGTTGAAAGCAAATAAATATATATAAATATATAAAAACTTGTGCACAAACAGATTAAATGGAAAACTATTACCACTCTTTTCCATTTGATGTACTTTATTGATTCTTTTCCGGAATGTCAGATACCATCATGCATTAAATTGAAAAACATTAGGATTTGCATTAAATCTCCCTTCACTTTGCAGGCACTTGCCACAAACTGACATACTAAGAAGGTGCTGTTTCTACACATTTGTGAATTTCTAATAGCCATTTAGGTAAAATGAGCAGATAATTGATTTGTCTGTGGGTCACATAAACATCATAAGAAACCACTGGAGCAGACACAATTAAAATCCATATTCGGAAGGTTTATAAAGGCTTAGAATACATCCCAAACGGTTCATACAAAGTCTTACTAAGATAGAATGGGTTCATGTATGTGTTAGAAGTACCTTGCATTAAAGTGTGTATTTTGTGTATGTGTATTAAATATGTACAGTATATGCTTAGGGAGGATTCACACCTTTTGTGTTGTGCTAACAAGTTGGTATTTGTGCCTTGACAAAAATTCTGAATGTCACCCTAAAGCATGTAAGCAGGGCCCTGATTCACTACCAGCAACAGTCATGCTGGCCAAAGCCCCCCTCCCACCCATCCTCCTGCGAAAGGAACTAGATGGAATAACAAACACCTGAATTATGGAGGAACTCCTCCATCTTGGCTACTCACATATTCCCGGTCTGTGACCCACCTTGGGAAATAAACAATTGTGCATGCAATCAGCCTTTTCAACCGCTTGCCGACCAGCGTACGATGTTGTACGTCGGCACAATGGCAGGCTGCGCAAATGGGTGTACCTGTACGTCACCTTAAAGACGCGGCATTGTGGGCACTTGCGCGCCTGCCGCGTACTCCATGAGCGCGCTTACGGGTCCCGTAGACTTTTTCTCCGCTTGGAGCCCGCAATCGTGACACGGAGCGGCAGAACGGGAAGATGCCTATGTAAACAAGGCATTTCCCTGTTCTGCCTAGCAGCATGATGGGGATCTACTGCTCCCTGTCATCGGGAGCAGTGATCTCTGTCATGTTTTAGTGAGTCCATCCCCCCCACAGTTAGAATCTTTCCCTAGGACACACTTAACCCCTTGATCGCCCCCTAGTGTTTAACCTCTTCCCTGTTAGTGTCATTTACACAGTAATCAGTGCATTTTTATAGCACTGATCGCTGTATAAATGACAATGGTCCCAAAATAGTGTCTGATGTGTCCGCCATAATGTCACAGTCATGATAAAAATCACAGATCGCCACCATTACTAATAAAAAAGAATAATAAAAATGCCATAAATCTCCTATTTTGTAGACGCTATAACTTGTGCGCAAACCAATCAATATACGCTTATTGCAATTTTCTTTTTACCAAAAATATATAGAAGAATACATATCAGCTTAAACTGAGAAAGAAATTAGTTTTTTTTATATATTTTTTGGGATATTTATTATAACAAAAAGTTTAAAAAAATGCTTTTTTCTTCAAAATTGTCGCAATTTTTTGTTTATAGTGCAAAAAATAAAAACCGCAGAGATGATCAAATACCACCAAAAGAAAGCTCTATTTGTGAGAAAAAAAGAACGTCAATTTTGTTTGGGTGCAACATCGCATGACCGCGCAATTGTCAGTTAAAAAGACGCAGTGCCATTTCGCAAAAAGTGCTCTGGTCAGGAAAGGGGTAATTTCTTCCGGGGCTGAAGTGGTTAAAAAAGGTTACTGCGAGCATGAACTGGGTGTAAAATTCTTAACAGTAAGGATGTACATCACTTCCTCCTTCCCATGATGCATCTGCGACACTGTTTCTTATTCAAATTTTACAAGTGGATGGTGACCAGCTCTTCCTGTAGGTTCTCTGAAATGGGCTCTCCTCTTTCGTGTTCCAGACCCACCCCACCCCCAAAGGGTGCAATGCAGCAGTGCAAACCTACATGATGGTTCTTTACCATTTCTCATCAACCTTCTGTATTCAACCTACCCCTGATTTATAAGGGAAAAAGACAGCTCAACATATTTGATGCACCCAGGGCCTTTATTAAAGTGGTGTTAAACTCTGCTTACATTAAGCCTTGTCTAACAATATCATGTACCCATGTCGTGGTACCCTAACTGTGGAAATCTGGTAGCTCTACCCTAACGCTAAACATATAAAAATGCAATATATAGAAATTTATAACCGATATATGTATATACAGGTACAATTCCCTTGCATAATCCTTAAACAATTTTGACCTAATAATATAAAGCAGTAGTGCCAATATTATACACTAAAAACTTTAGCAGCCATTTATATTGGGGAGAATTATTAAAAAATCGAAGATAATTGTGGTCTGGCAAGTCCCTCCACTTGCCAGTGTTAAGCAGAATATACTAATAGATGCAAGTGCTAATCGATTGCTGGTTTTACAGCATGACAGTTAGATCAGCTTCTGTTGAACAGACAGCCATACACATGTACCCAAAGTAGGCCAGTTCCTGCTGAACTGGTCGACCTTTGGTACGTGTCTACCCAACCTTAGTGTGCTGCTTGCGAACATGTGCAAGCCAAAATTTTCTGGCCAGAACAACACCACTTTATCAATGAAGATATGTCATCCATAGTTCTATTCTTAATAACCTCCTTTGTAACTCCTGAATGATAGCAGATTCCCCTACAGAAGAGCACATGGACGTTGGCACTCTCAAATGTTCCCATACAGCAGTGTTGCAGAGTTCCTGAGCAGAGAAGAAGGCATGGAAGGGTTAAAAACACTTACAAGATGGAAGTGAAAAACAAGCATATCAAAGAATCCATAACGTCCAGCGGGATGCCCCCTGGGAGTAAAGACAGCTGCAGGAGAAAGTTCTAGCCGACCAGCGGTGAAAAACTGTGTCTCTGATCCAAACTGGAGAGCCATGCTGTCAGGACCAGCATGGAATACAGGCAACCGATAAGTGACGTCAGAGTTTCAGAGCATGCCCAGTCGCTCCAAGGATCGCTGGTCGGCTAGAACTGCCACCTGTAGCTGTCTTTACCCCCAGGAGGCATCCCGTTGGACGTTATGGATTCGTTGATATGCCTGTTTTTCACTTCGATCTTGTATGTGTTTTTAACCCTTCCTCGTCATTAACCACTTCAGCCTCGGAAGAATTGGCCCCTTAACCCCTTCCTGACCAGCCACCGCAGTTATACAGCGGCAGGATGGCTCCCTTGTGCGAGCCGTTGTAGCTGTACGTCAGCTCTTTAAGACGCAGTTGCAGGCATGCTATAACGTTTGCTCAAACCAATCAATATACACTTATTGCGATTTTTTTTTTTTTTTTACCAAAAACAGGAAAAATTCATATTGGCTTAAACTGATTAAGAAATTTGTTTGTTTTTTTGGGATATTTAATATAGCAAAAAATATAGCAATATATAGCAAAAAATATTCAAAATTGTCGCACTTTTTTGTTTATAGCGCAAAAAAAAAACTACAGAGGTGATCAAATACCACCAAAAGAAAGCTCTAATTGTGGGGAAATAAGGACATCAATTTTGTTTGGGTACAACGTCGCACGGCCGTGCAGTTGTCAGTTAAAATGACGTTAAAACGATGGCCTGGTTAGGAAGGGGGTGAATGACCAGAGCACTTTTTACAATTTGGCACTGCGCTGCTTTTAACTGGTAATTGTGTGGTCATGCAATGCTGTACCCAAAGGAAATTTGCATCCTTTTTTTCACACAAATAGAGCTTTCTTTTGATGGTATTTGATTGCTTCTGTGATTTTTATTTTTGCGATATAAAAAGACCGAAAATTTTGAAAGAAAATTATATTTTCTACTTTTTGTTATAAAAATAATAAACTCTAATAAACTCAATTTTAGTCATACATTTAGGCCAAAATGTATTCAGCCACATGCCTTTGGTAAAAAAAATGTCAATAAGTGTATATTTATTGGTTTGTGCAAAAGTTATAGCGTCTACAAACTAGGGTACACTGCCTATCTCATTTCTTGAGGTGCTAAAATGGCAGGGCAGTACAAACCCAATTTTTTAAAGTAGACACCCCAAGAAAATTGTTGAGAAGCATGTTGAGCCCATTAAATATTTTATTTTTTTGTCACAAGTGATTGAAAAATGACCAAAAAATTAAAAAATGACACAAAGTTGTCACTAAATGATATATTGCTCACGCATGCCATGGTTATATGTGGAATTACACCTCAAAATACATTCTGCTTTTTCTGAGTACGGGGATACCACATGTGTGAGACTTTTTGGGAGCCTAGCCGCGTACAGGACCCCGAAAACGAAGCACCGCCTTCAGGACTTCTAAGGGAGTACATTTTTTATTTCACTCCTCACTACCTAACGCAGTTTGGAAGGCCATAAAATGCCAAGATAGCACAACCCCCCTCAAATGAACCCATTTTGGAAAGTAGACACCCCAAGCTATTTGCTGAGAGGCATGAGGAGTCCATGGAATATTTTATATTTTGCCACAAGTTTTGGGAAAATAACAAACTTTTTTGCACAAAGCTGTCACTAAATGATATATTGCTCAAACATGCCATAGGCATATATGAAATTACACCCCAAAATACATTCTGCTGCTTCCCCTGAGTACGGGGATACAACATGTGTGAGACTTTTTGGGAGCCTAGCCGTCTACAGGATCCCGAAAACCAAGCATCGCCTTCAGGCTTTCTAAGGGCGTAAAATGGTGATTTCACTTCTTCACTACCTATCACAGTTTCAGAGGCCCTGAAATGTCAAGATGCACAACCCCCCCCCCCCCCCCCTTAAATTACCCAATTTTGGAAAGAAGACACTTCTAACTATTTGCTGAGAGGCGTGTTGAGTCCATGGAATATTGTATATTTTGTTACCAGAAGTATCAGAAAAAAATATATATATATTTTTTTTACACAAAGTTGTCACTAAATGATATATTGTTCAAACATGGCATGGTTATATGTGGAATTACATCCAAAAATACATTCTGCTGCTTATCCTGGGTACAGGGATACCACATGTATGGGACTTTTTGGCAGTCTAACCACGCACAGGACCCCAAAAACCAATCACCTAGCTTTCAGGCTTTCTAAGAGCGTAAATTTTGATTTCACTCACACCATGAAATGCCAAGATAGCACAACTACCACCCCCCCCCCCCCCCCAAAAAAAAATGACCCATTGTGAAAAGTAAACATCCCAAGCTATTTGCTGAGAGGTATGTTGAGTATTTTGCAGATCTCGCTTTTTGTCACAAAGTTTTGGAAATTGAAAAAAGAAAAAAAAAATACATTTTCCTTTTCTTTCTTCATTTTAAAAAACACATGAGAGCTGCAAAAAACTCACCATGCATCTTAGCAAATACCTTGGGGTGTCTACTTTCTAAAATAGGAGGGTTTGTGCTATATTGACATTTTCAGGGCTTTTCAGGGCTTCCGTAACTGTGATAGGTAGTGAGGAGTAAATACACCATTTTACGCCCTTAGAAAAGGTGGTGATTGGTTTTTGGGGTCCTGCACGGGGCTAGGCTCCCAAAAAGTCTTACACATGTGGTATCCCCATATTCAGGAGAAGCAGCAGAATGTATTTTGGGGTGTCTACTTTCCAAAATGGAGTCATTTTTTTGGGGGGGGGGGGGTTGAACTGTCCTGGCATTGTATGCACAACATTAGAAGCTTATGTCACACATCACCCACTCTTCTAACCACTTGAAGACAAAACCCTTTCTGACACTTTTTGCTTACATGAAAAAAAAAATTTTTTTTGCTAGAAAATTACTTTGAACCCCCATTATATTTTTTTTTAAAGACAAGGCCCTACAGATTAAAATAGTGGGTGTTGCAATTTTTTTTTTCACACAGTATTTGCGCAGCGATTTTTGAAACACAATTTTTTGGGGGAAAAAAAAACACTTTTTTAAATTTTAATGCACTAAAACACACTATATTGCCTAAATGCTTGATGAAATAAAAAAGATGATCTTATGCCGAGTACATGTATACCAAACACGACATGCTTTAAAATTGCACACAAACATGCAGCGGCGACAAACTACATACATTTTTAAAAGCCTTTACAGGTTACCACTTTAGACTTACAACCTACTGCTAAAATTACTGCCCTCAATCTGACGTCCGCGGTGATACCTCACATACATACGACATGAGACTGACGCTTGCGTTCACCTTTGCGAGTGAGCACAGCGGGACAGGGGTGCCTTTTTTTTTTATTCTTTATTTTGCTTGTAAAAACAGTCTAGAGGCTAATTAGCCACTAGGATTGCTTTTACATGAAAGCCGACCGCTGGCTGAAAAGAAAAAGAATGATAACAAGATACCTAAACCTGCAATGCATCATTCTGGTATAACAAAGTCCAGCAACATACCAGTAAGTTGCTGGTCCTTGTTGGGCATATATTGTAATGTTCTTTTTTTCATGCAGCCTGTGGGCTGAAAAAAAAAATAGATTGATCGGTGGGTATGCCCACCATTAGAATACCGCCCTTCATCCACCCACTTTTCATGATGGGCATACATGCACCAATTTTTTTTTAAACTGTGGGGGTTAAATCACCTCCTACAGCGCTGGAGTAGCTGATTTATATATTGTGAGATGAAACGCTGTTGCTGTCGAGTTAAATAAATCAGTGCTGCAGCTGAATGGCGTACCTGAAAAGCAAACAATAAAACATTAACTTCAAAAAACTATATTTTTTATCGTGCCTAAAAAATATATGCCGAAGCATGGGCGCAATCCACCCCTAATGTTAGGAGCAAATCGCCCCTCCACCCCTGCCCCCAGGCTTCAACATATATGCTCTTTTTTTTTTTTACTGTGGTGGTGAAATCACCTCCTACAGCGCTGGAGTCCCGGCTTTACGTATAGTGGGAGCAAATGCTGTTGCTGTCATATTATAATTAACCCGTGCTGCGGCTGAATGGCATACCTGCTAAGCAAGTACAGTATAACAGTAAGATGTACCATACCTGCAATGCAAATACAATAAAACACAGTAAAGATAAAACATGACAGTTCTAAAATACAGTAACAATAGAGAGAGAACAATAGAGAGATAACAACAGAGAGAAGAAAAATAAAACAACAACTATTCTTGGCTTTTTTTTCCACTTTTATATAAACTGTAAACGTTCCAGATTAGGGTCTCTCAAAATGTGATGTCCATCTCATCTTTCGAGACCCTGTGTAAGTGTGCCCTAGGACTGTGCAGTGCTGTACCCTATGCTAATACTCCACTAGTGTGTGGTAGCGTTTGAAACAGTCACTGATGCAGAAACCAGGTTGGTCAGGACAGGAGGGACAATAAAAGTGGTTGTCACACCTAAATTTGCGTTTTCTGCAGACATGACATCTTCTTTGGGGTGTTCTTTGGGCAGGGGTACAAGGGAGGATATACAGAAAATGCCTCTCATGCAGCCAGCTCACTGCATTTGCGTTGGGAAGGTGGGGCACAACACTGTCTGGAAACAGAAGGGCTGTGATGATCTTCCTGGAATTTTAGGAAGGATCCAGTTTGTCCTGAAGCTTTGTATAGCACATAAGCGTTCAGCAGAGCCAAGTGGAATAAATATACAGACACTTTTTTGTACCAGCATCTGGCCTTACGGGCAATAAAGTGTGGCACCAACATCTGGTCGTTGAGGTCCACCCCTCCCATGTTAAGGTTGTATTCGTGGACACATTCGAGGGGTTTCTCCACAACACCAGTCGCCATTGGAATTTCGACTGTCATATCTGCGTGAAGGGAGGACAGAACGAAAACAATGCGTGTATCCCTCCACTTCACTGCGAGCAAATTATCACATCTCAAGCAGGCTCTCTCCCCCGTCTAAGTCAGGAATCCACAAGCCGCTGGGGAAGCCCCGGCGATTAGATTGCACAGTGCCACGTGCGCCAATTCCACAATCAAAAAGGTGACTAAAAAGTGTCACGCTTGTGTAGTTTCCGAATAGGGTTGACACCAAGTCCCACACAATCTTACCAATGCTCCCTATGTAGTCTGGGCAGTTCTCCGGCTCCACGTGACTATCTTTTTCCTCGTAAACTATAAAACTATATATATGTATAGCCTGTTGCCCTGTCACAGAGCTTATAAATCTTGACCCCATATCTGGCACGCTTGCTGGGAAAATTTCATTTGATAGACAAGCGGCCAGAAAATGTATTCAGGGACTTATCAACGCAGACAACTTGATAGGGAGTAAACAAGGCTGCAAACTGTTGGTTTAAGTGGTTTACAAGGGGCTGAATTTTGTGGAGTTGATCGTATCCAGGGTAACCCCCAGGACGACAGAGTTCATTGTCATTAAAATGCATGAACCGCAAGATCTGCTCATATCGTGTCCTGGTCATGGAGGCAGAAAACTCGGGCATATGGTGAATTGGGTCAGTGGACCACTATGACCACAACTCACTCTTTTTATTTATGCCCATGAAGAGGGATAGGCCCAGGAAGGTCTTAAATTCGGAGACCGTAATAGGTTTCCAATCTCTGGTAAGGGTCAACTGGGGATTAGCGGCGATTAATTGACCAGCATACAAATTGCTTTGGTCCACAATAGATCTATAAAGATCTTCAGTGAAAAACAGCGAATAAAAATCAAGTGACGTAAAATCAACTGTTTCCACCTGAATTCCGAGTTGGCCAGTGAATGGAGGAAGTATGGGCGCTGCAGAAGTGGTGGGCTCCCAATACGGATTGGCAAATGCAGCGGGAAGGGCACCAAGGGCTTGACGGGCCTGTGTTTATCTTCTTGGTGGCTGCGGGACACTACTTATGCTAGCCACCGCACCAGCTTGAACTGCACTTATAGGACTCGCCACGTCACCAAGTGTTACTGCAGTGCTGGATGTACGACCAGGATGTACTAGGCCGCTGGTGCTTGCCAGTTCACCAGTAGGAGGAGCAGCACTAGTACTGGCTCTCTGCTCCATATGAGAGCCCTGCTGTTCTTGCACCTCAACAACAGCAGAAGAACGGGGTCGGGTACGCCTGACCTTGGCAGGGACCACTACTTTGTCGTTAGAGCTATCTGTCATGATGCCGCTGCTGTCTACCGGTTCGTATTCTGAGCCTGAATCTGACAGATGGGTGACTTCCTCTTCTCTGTCATCTGTCATGCTCAGAAACGTGTAGGCCTCTTTACTAGTGTACCTTTGATTTGACCTTGTGGCCTCTAAATTTACTGGTACAACTAATGAAACTCACAAAAAAAAAAGCACCTGATTGTCAGCGACTGCTTCAAACGCTACCAAAAAAACTGTTAGCGTTCGCAGAGATCAGGCCTCACTCTGCGAACGCTGAAGTTATGTGTTTTGTAAGTGACAGTGATCCATTGATACTTCACTTGGGTGGGCTGGGCTAAGCTGGGCGGAGGGGCTAAACGCATCTGGGCTGACCCCGCCAACGCTGCATTTTTGGGGAACCCTAAATTACTGGGGACGCTAGTATAGATCTGATAGCATCAAACACTATACTAGTAAGGGAGGTGTATGGTGCGTGGGTGTTAGCGCTACTGCCACTAATCTGACTGTCCCTGGGGCTGACACTGACCCTGACGCTAAAACCTGTACTGGGGGCGATCAGGGGGTTAAACCTGTATTCAGCAATATATGGCGGGTACCCTGACACTGTCACCGTCGGGTTTTTATAGCAACTAGCTAACTGGATAATTAGTATCACCCGTGACACTAAATAAAGCAATCTGAAAAGAGATCTGTACACTATATTAGTGACACTGGTGACAGGGGGGTAAAAGGGTTGTAAAAGGGTTTACTGGGGGGTGATTAAGGGGTTAAACCTTTATGAGGGGGGGTCCCTAGACCTATCTGGGCCTACTACTAATTACCCTAGCACTGCTTAGTGTCACAAATGACACCAGTACAGTGATCAAAGAAAAATATGAAAACTTCACTTGGTGACACTGTGACAGGGAGTGAAGGGGTTAACTGGGGGGGGGGGGGGCAATTGGGAGGTGAAATGCGTGCCTATGTGTACTGTGTCAGTGTAGTGTTGGTGCAACTCACATTTAGATGTCCTCTCTCTGGAATGAAAAATAATTTCAGAGAGGGAGATGACATCACTTCCCCTGCCTGTGTTTACACTTACAGGCAGGGGACAGTCTCCCGTTTACCAGAACCGATCACCAGGTCCAGGTCAGAAATGATTGGCCTGGGCCTGGAGACTGATCGATTCTGAAGCAAATCCGATAGCCGCTGGTGCGCTATGACGCCTCACCCAGGGGAGCCAACCTGCCGCAGTATAACTTAGGCGGACGGTCCGGAACTAGTTAGAGTGTTTTATTACTTGCACTTACAAGTACCTTCTTCTCTGGTTTGTTTTTCCTATAGAGTGTGCTTCCCTATTCTAAAGTGCTGCTGTGGTTCATTAGTCACATTTCAAGTTATTTGTTAAAGTCTCCTTGTTATCCAGAGCGCCCTATTCTCCACACTCCTTCTTAGAGTTCCTGGTGTTTGGCTTCAATGACCCCAAAAAAGGTCTGAGGGAGATAAAGGAATTCCACCCCATATACCGCTTCCTACACCTTACAGGCCATCTTTGGAGCCGTGACAACCAGGTCAAGCAGCACCCACCCCCCAGCCTGGAGGCAGATATGAATTAGGTGGCTCGTTCAGCTAATACCATGTGCTCTCATCACTTTAAGGCTTCCCCTCGACTGCTACTAGGGCACAAACAATCACACTTGGATCAAAAATCCTTCTATACAGTTACCACTCCTCACCCGTGTGATGCAGGAATGTTCCTGGTGTGTCACTAGGTGCTGTCCTATCGTCCAGCTCCAACTCTGCCACTTCCCAAGCCACATTAGCTACCGACTTGGCTGTAAGAGAAGATTCCCCTTTCTAAGCTTCTCTTGCCAATCATGCAGGATCTCCAGTCTCCCACTCTTGCTCCAACTCTCAACACTTGGATACCACAGGATGCAGCAGCCCTCATCTCCACTGTCATACTTGGAACTGATTCCCCGGTGTCACTGGAAGGGATGATGTATATTTTGATTTCAATGTTGAGAGCTCTCTGTGGGTTGGCTAAACTTTGGCAGCAATTGAGAAGCCTGTCCAATGTTTAACCACTTCAATACTGGGCACTTATACACCTTCCTGCCCAGACCAATTTTCAGCTTTCAGCATTGTCGCACTTTGACAATTGCGCGGTCATTCTACACTGTACCCAAACAAAATGTTATCACTTTGTTTCCACAAATAGAGCTTTCTTTTGGTGGTATTTGATCACCTTTGGGATTTTTATTTTCTGCGAAACAAATAAAAAAAAGACCGAAAATTTTGAAAAAAAAAACGTTTTTTTTTTTTGTTTCTGTTACAAAACGTTGTAAATAAGTCATTTTTCTCCTTCACTGATGGGCACCGATGGGGCTGCACTGACGGGCACTGATAAGGCGGCACTGATGGGCACCGATGATGGGCACTAATATGCGGCACTGATGGGGCACTGATAGGCGGCACTGATGGCCACTGATAGGTGGCACTGATATACAGCACTGATGGGCACTGATAGGTGGCACGGATGGGCACTGATAGGCGGCATGGATGGGCACTGATAGGCAGGACAGATGGGCACTGATAGGTGGCACAGATGGGCATGGATGGGCACTGATAGGTGCCACTGTACACTAATAAATGTTGCTGATGGATGCTAATCAGTGCCAAACAATAATGCCTGCCAATCAGTGATGCCCATTGTGGGCACTGATTGGCATCCATTGTGGGCACTGATTGGCATCCCTGGTGGTCTAGGGTGGCATACCTGGTGGTGACTAGTGGTGGCGTCCCTGGTGGTCCTAGTGGCATCCCTGGTGGTCCAGTGTGGGCATCCTGGGGGGGGGGGCTGCGCTGATCGATCAGTACAGACCCCTGCTGTCAGAGGAGCAGCCAATCGGCTCTCCTCTAATCACGTCTGATAGACACGAGTGAGGAAAAGCCAATCATTGGCTCTTCCTGTTTACACTGTGATCAGCAATGATTGGACATGGCTGATCACATGGTAAAGAGTCTCCGTCAGAGACTCTTTACCTAGATCGGTGTTGCGGGGTGTCAGATTGACACCCCGCAACAACGATCGCGGCGATGCGCACCCCCAGGGGCGTGCAGCAGCTTTGTACTTACCGTAGATGAAATGCATACTTGGGAGCTGTTTTACCTATTGAAGAATTTGCATTTTTGTCCACCCAGTTCTGAGATGTACTCAGCCTTGCTGCACAGTACAGCCCTTTGTGGAAGAGCTTTTGTTAGCTCTTACTTCCTGTGATGCTTTCTTTCACACTCCATCACTGCTCTACCAGGACTGCAAGAGGATATCAGGTTAATTGCAGATAGGTGCACTGCTTGCATTTATTAAAAAAATATATTATTTTATTAATGAGTACAGAGCTGTAATCATTAGCTTTTCAGCTAATGATTACAGTTCAGCTCTCAGCAAAACATTTGAGGCTTTTAATATTTTGGTGTACATTTCATCTGGAAAAATAACAATTCTACACCTAAGCAATATTTATTTTTGTGAATTGAACATTTTGAGAGAAAAATATCTTGAGAGCTTAGCAAATGTAAGTAAAATAACTCCAGTGGCTTACTGAAGCAAAGCTTTTTTTTTTTTTTTTCTTACACAGTGGTTTCCCCTCCTTTTTTTCTGTTCACGTTAATGTTGTTAGGCAAGTGCAGCATATTTCTCCTGCAAATGCTATAGTTTTCAGTCAATTTTCATTATTTGTGATTCATTGGCTATTGATATTATCACGATGTGCAAATCATTGTTGAATCAGCTGAAAAAAATGTACATTTCTATAGCACACTGAAGCCCAGAATACTGTCTTTGAAGATACTGTGTGTTTCTGCTTTGCAGTCATTGGAAAGAGTTAAGAGGATGCCACTAGCATTACAATATTTCTGATGTTTGACAGAATAAGAATGCTTGTATGCTTTTGGCATGAATGTATTCTAATAAGAAAGCAATTTCCTGGCAGGTAATAGGCATCAGATTATTTCACTAGGAGGTTATGATTCTTTTTAATGCTCCACATTATAAAATATGCTGGATATTTATTAGCTGATGCATGGTCCTTGTAGTATGTTTAATCTTTAATATTGTTTTTTTTATTCTATTTAAGTGGTTGTAAAGGCTTAAGGTTTTTTACCTTAATGCATTCCTTGCATTAAGGTTAAAAACCTTCCATTGTCCGCCCCCCCCCCCCTCCTAAATGCTTATCTGAGCCCAATCTTGATCCAGCACCGTGCCCAGGAGCGCTCTTTCTTTCTTTCTTTCTTTCTTTCTTTCTTTCTTTCTTTCTTTCTTTCTTTCTTTCTTTCTTTCTTTCTTTCTTTCTTTCTTTCTTTCTTTCTTTCTCTCTCTCTCTCTCTCTCTCTCTCTCTCTCTCTCTCTCTCTCTCTCCGAGGAAGTAGCAGCAGGAGCCATTGGCAGTCAGTCCTATCCCATACACATTTAACTCCTTGATCTCCCCCTAGTGTTAACCCCTTCCCTGCCAGTGACATTTATACAGTAATCAGTGGCTATTTTTAGCTCTGATCGCTGTATAAATGTCAATGGTCCCAAAATAGTGTAAAAGCGTCCGATCTGTCCGCCGCAATGTCACAGTCCCGATTAAAAATCGCAGATCCCATCCATTACTAATAAAAAATGATAATAATAAAAATGCCATAAACATATATATATATATGTTGTAGACGCTATAACTTTTGTGCAAACCAGTCAATATACGCTTACTGCGTTTTTTTTTGTTTTTTTTTACCTAAAATATGTAGAAGAATACATATTGGCCTAAACTGAGAAAGAAATTTGTTTAAAAAAAAAATTGGAGATATTTATTATAGCAAAAAGTCAAAAATATTGTTTTTTTTTTTCAAAATTGACGCCCTTTTTTTGTTTATAGTGCAAAAAATAAAAACGCAGAGGTGATCAAATATCACCAAAAGAAAGCTCTATTTGTGGGAAAAAAAGGACGTCAATTGGGTTTTGTTTGGGTACAGCGTCGCAAGACCGCGCAATTGTCAGTTAAATCGACGCAGTGCCGTATCACAAAAAATGGCCTGGTCAGTAAGGGGCCAAATCTTCCGGTCCTTAAGTGGTTAATGGCTCTGTGTTGAGTTATTTTGAGGGGAGAGTAAATTTACACTGTTATACAAGCTGTACACTCACTACTTTACATTGTAGCAAAGTGTAATTTCTTCAGTGTTGTTACATGAAAAGATATAATAAAATATTTACAAAAATGTGAGGGGTGTACTTTTGTGAGATACTGTTTGTGTGTGTGTGTGTGTGTATATATATATATATATATATATATATATATATATATATATATATATATATATATAAATTCTTATTTACTTTTAAGGCTAACCACTTTCGTGGGTAAAAAAACAGCAAGCAAAGAAAAAATAACATAGCGTATACAATTGCGACACAAGTCATATTGTAATTGAATGTTATTTAAAACTATCTTTCCTTTTGAATCTGCAGCCGCTGTAATTTTCTAAAAATGCAATATGACTACCTGGGGGTGTTCTGTAGACGGAATCTGTACTGAATGGCCCCCAGAAACATTATTTCCTGCTTGTGTGATTGGCTTACTGATTTTGCCAGAAGTCTGAACTAAGAAAGTGTTCTATAGATGTGATCTTTAGTAAAAATTATGATACAAAAGTTTCATAGGCACAGCATGCCCTCATTTGTGCATTTTTTTTGTATCTCTGTGTAAGTACTTTTTAAACTATGAAGCCTATACTGGTTTTTAAAGAGGTATTAAACCCAAAATCAGAAATATAATACATTGTAGCTTACCAATTATTAGATGTGATGGTTGCATTAGCTTTTCTTAGGCTTTTTTCCCCTCTGTTTTCACCTGATGACCTGGCAAGTAGCACACCACCCGTATTAGTTCGCCCACCCTCTGGATGAAGGTGAACAGGGGTACCTTTGGATAGCAGTATTAATCTGGGGGGAAGGGAGTGTTCGATGTACTAGCAGACAGCTAACGCTTTTTATATTATAGCAAACTGTTTTGTTTTTTTTCCTTTTTGGGATAAAGGTTTTACTTAAATAAAACCAATCATTGTAAGCACTCTTGCCAGTGTTGAATGGTTTGTCTCATTCCTGTAACTGATAAATGTGCAAGAGAGCTTGTTATTTTGGAAAAAGAGACTTACTGACCAGATCACCAGATAAAAATAGAAGAAACCCTAAAAAAGTAAACTAATGCAGCCTACACATCTAGGAATTGATAAGCTGCAATATAATGTTTGCTTTTGGGTTTAATACCACTTTAAGTGTAAGAACTCTTTCGGCATGCAGGGCCATTGACTAGGTGAAGAGTTTAATTATGTCCTTCAAGAAACTGGC
Organism: Lithobates clamitans; assembly: GCA_037952925.1. Classification (NCBI taxonomy): domain Eukaryota; kingdom Metazoa; phylum Chordata; class Amphibia; order Anura; family Ranidae; genus Lithobates; species Lithobates clamitans. The sequence continues at coordinate 11,423,276 of JBBGZY010000081.1, forward strand.
TGCACACTGTACAAACAGTGAATGACAATTGTGCTATGTTTGTTCCCAGAATGATATGTGTGTTACATTGTAAATTACTGAAGGTGTCTAGTAAGGGCTTATTACTTAAATACAGAATTTCCATTCACAAGAGCAAACTGAGCTATTGGTGGGTTGAAATAAATGGGAGGAGCCCCATTTGCTGTAAAATCTTTTTATCATAGCCATTTATCCTTCACATTTTAGATCACTGTTTAGAAGCTCCTTTACCACCAACTCGAAGAGCACCAAATGATGTCAAAATAAATAGACTTTCCCAAGAATATGATCACCTACCGGCATGCTCAGGTATATGCTTTTATTTTGGTAAACAAATGTAAATTTTGAGTAAAGTATTACTAAAGGCAAATATTTATTTTAGTTTTGGATAAAGTGGAGAGAGATTAGAACACTTATCTGATTTGTATTACTGTATGTGTCCCTATTAGGGAAATTCACCCTCTCTATTTGTCCCATTTACTGTTATCACTCGGAGTTAAAGGAAAAGACGGTCCCAAATCTTTCAGTAGGGACACTCATTTTGGTGACCCTGTTTGCAACAAGTGGTTACCTCACTTTGGAAGGTTTTCTTATCACTGCCTGTTTTGTCTATGAGAGGGGAAGTGACAAAAAAAAATCACCCTAATGAGACAGATGACAAAAAAAATTGACAGGGGTTATAACCCCCCATTTACTGTATTCAAAATGAAAACAAGTTTGCCTTTAATTCTACTTTAAAGTAATCAGTCTCATTATTAATATATAAATATATAAATATATAAATGTTCAGTTATATTATCAGTGAGTCGGCATGTGTTACTAACCGTGCATATACTAACCCATAAACAGTAGGAAGTGGATAGCATGTCCTAAATAAAAATGGCTGTCTATAGTTAATACAGCAACACTTTAAAAGCACTCAACATGCTTTGCCATGTTTTGTTCATACTTTTTACCATACTACTTGTTTTCTCAGTTTTGTATTAAATGACCTTTTGTTTTCCTGCTTAATATTTTCAGTAACAAGTGTACACATCTCCATATGATTATAAACTGCAGTTTTTGCCCTTTTTATCTATTCTAATGTATTGTAGATTATTCCTTTTCCTTTTCTTAATCTTGAAGGCGTATATATACTTTCAGAAAGACCAGCGATAAAAGAACATACCGAAAACAGGTCTGTGATGAGAGATCAATACAGGAAAATAATGCACTGGTTGTTTCGGCAACATTACATAAAAAGGGTTAAGATGTCTTTAAACCCTTCCACTTGCAATTAAAGAAGGGCTATAGTAAAAAGTGAACATAGCTATTTCAATATTAAGCTTGCATGACAGCCTAACACCTTACCATTGGTTCTTATAACAGTAATCCTAAAAAGGCCTGGTAACCGTACCATTTCCAAGGTATTTCTTTGAAAAGTCACTGCCAGTGTGTTTGATTTTGGAGAAATAATCAGAGCTGCTGGCTCCCTAGATTTGCCTAAATGTTTTCCTAACATCTATCCACAAGACACAGGGCATGGTTCCATGACCAGGCACTAAATTGCTCAAAGATTTTTCTGTTATGATCTTTTATTTATTCAGACTGAATCTAGACTTGTTCATACTCCCTTCATGGCCAGGGGTCATTGATGACTAGATGCCCAGAGAAAATTTGGCAGTGTCTGTAAGCTATGGTTAACTTGACAATAAATCTTATTATTTCATGCCTAAATATTTTTCTATATATATTTTGAGTACAAATAAATATTTTGTCACATTGTTTTTTTCTCATGTATTCGGACAATTAAATAGATGGCACAGCAGATCCCATTGCAGAATGAAGTCTAACGTCTCCACCCTGAATGTATTTGCTATATCATAGCTGACATAGTGATCACTTGATCAGGAACCATGCTTGTTGTTTCCTAATCATCATAACTGACCTGAGCTATTAGTGACCCTTGGATTTGAGAGCTACCAGATATGCAAATGTTGGTTCTCAAAGCGGAACATTTATTAATGTGGAACTTGGCTTAAAAAGTAAAGATGAGTGGGCTGTCAAGAGCTCTTGCTATAATGTGCAAATATGATTAGCATATTCCCTTCTCCAGCCATGTGACAGCTGGGTGCCATAGTTGCTGGTGTTTCCATCTACACCAAGGCTTCTTTGTATGTTCCAAGTCTTCAGCTGTCTTGATTGGTTAGGCTGGGATGAAGTAACTAATAGTTACTGTGTCCTAAAACAGAACGGTGCAAGGAATGTACACTGAGCTGTGCATGCATAAACACTGACAGGCAAGAACAGCATTTATGGCAGAATAGATATACACAGTCTTCAGATGTAAAATTTGTCACACTTTAGATGCCAATTTGAGGATTAAATACACCAAGGTGGCATCAGCTACAGAGTTGCTTGTTAGGGCTCATGCACATGGACGCATACCTCTGTATTTGTGGCTCGTGGGATCCTCAGCTGCTGTGTAATTCTCCCCTTAGGAACAAATTACAAAATTTTGCAGTACGGAGATATACCCTTTTAAATTCCATTACCTGCATTTCTAGCTGCATGCTTACAGGTGTATTTTCCCAAATGCTCTAGCTTTGTGCCTTGAAAATACACTAATACGCATGCACCTGCAAACACAAGTACCAGTGTTTACAAGTGCATTCCTGTGTACAACATCTATATCCAAAAATGGTATAGAGGCACTCTAAGACCCCTTTCACACTGAGGCAGTTTTCAGGCGTTTTAAAGCTAGAAATAGCGCTTGTAAAGCATCTGAAAACTGCTACCCATTCTATGCAATGGGTGCTTTCAAACCCAGGCAGTGCACTTGCGGGACATTCAGAAAAGTCCTGCAAGCAGCATCTTTGGGGCAGGATGGGAGCACTGTATACAGCTCTCCCAAGACGCCCCTGCCCATTGCAAAAAAAAAATAGCTGCAATTCTAGCTGCCACAGAGCTATGCAAAAGTAACTAAAGCATAAAAATGGCAAATATAGAAAAGGTAGAAAAAAGAAAACCTGTAGTTTACAAAACGGCTGGCGGAACTGGCCACCATTCATTTGCAGCAAGTAATATGCTAGGGTAGCATGACTGCAAAGGGCCACAAATGAAAGATTACAAAGTAACCAAAAAAATGGCACACCTCTGCCATAAATAAGTGTGAGAGAGTGAAAAACCGACTAGAAAAGAAAAGGACAAAAACACTGACAGTGCACAAAGTAAGGAATACATACTAATGTACATAACAAGAATCAATACTTCAAAACCAGAATAAAGAAACTGAGGACTCATTCACATATCACAACAACAGGCAATAACCAAGAAGTCCCAATGGTTTATAGAAAGCAGTTGAAACTAAGCTATTCATTGAGTCCTTTAGGAGCCAAAGTTTGTAGTTCATGGACCCATCATCTTTATTATTTACAACACTAGGCTGGGAAAAAGTCCAGTAAACAACTGCCCCTATGAATGGCTGATCTATGGGTGTTAAACCAACCCGTTAAGGGAGTAATAGTTATGCCAATACAGCAGAGACAGAAAAGCAAGTATGTTACATATTCTGATATAAAGGAAAGTCTGTTTTAATATACCTGTTTGTCTGGTGGCAAGTGTAAAAACAATTACTTGGTGAGCCTATGCTGATGTGGTACAATCCAAACTTTATCAACCGGGTTTACCAGGAGTGAACAAGGTAGATGTTTTAGCCAGTGGCTTAACACCATGTTATACTGCACCGCCATTGCCCCCCCCCCCCCACCACCACCACCACCACCACCACCACCATATCCTGAGAGAGGAACAAATAGATTTTTAGTAAAAAGCAGCACATAATACACACATTAACACTTGTTAAGCACACACTTAACCCCTTGATTACCCCACGATGTTAACCCCTTTCCAGCCAGTGTTATTAATCGATTGAACGTGTATAGTCTTATCACTGATCACTGTATTGGTGTCACTGGTGATGTCAGTTAGTCAGTTCCCGCCCAGCATCAGTTAGTGTTAGATTTCCCGCCGCACTATCACAGTCCCACTATAAGTTGCTGATCACTGCCATTACAAGTATAAAGAAAAACAAAATAAGGAAAAAAGTATATATACCATAGTTTGTAGACACTATATAATGTTCACACAAACCAACCAATATACACTTATTGGGATTTTTTTTACCAAAGACGTGTAGCAGAATACATTTTGCCCTAAATTTATGAAGAAATTTGTTTATTTTTTTACTGGATATTTTTGGATATAGTTTTATAGCAGAAATGAAAAAAATATTGTTTTATTTATTATTTGTATAGTAAAACCTAGTGGTGATCAAAAATCACCAAAAGAAAGCTCTATTTGTGTGGAAAAAAGAAATCTAATTTGCATACAGCGTTGCATGAGCACGCAATTATCTGTTGAAGTAGCGCAGTGCTAAATAGCGAAAATGGCCTGGTCATGAAGGGGGTAAAACCTTCTAGAGCTCACATGGTTAAATGACAGATATCGGCCTTATCCATCCTTTTGCAAAGGTATCTGGCTTCGCACTCCCTTGTATTACCCCTTTCACACTGAGGCGTTTTTCAGGTGCTACAGCGCAAAAAATAGCGCCTGAAAAAAGCCTCGGCTGCAAACCCAGTGTGAAAGCCCTCAGGCTTTCACACTGGGGCGCTGCGCTGGCAGGGCGTCACAAAAAGTCCTGCCAGCAGCTTCTTTGCAGCGGTGAATACACCGCTCCTCCACCGCTCCTGCGCATTGAAAACAATGGGGCAGCGCTGCTATACCGCCAACAAAGCGCCGCTATAGCAGCGTTTTGAGGGTGGACTTAACCCCTTTTCAGCCACTAGCGGGGGTTAAAACCACTCCGCTAGCGGCCAAATAGCACCGCTAAAACGGCGGTAAAGTGGCGCTGAAAATAGCGCCGCTTTACCGCTGATGCCCAAGGTGGCTCAGTGTAAATGGGGGCCTTAACCTGTTTCTTGTATCAGGCCCCCCTTGCAACATCCTGTGCTTCCCTGGGACCCTAATTTGGTTCTCTCTGCCATGAGAAGCCATCCTTTGAATCCATCAGGATATTCCCCTGGAGATTCTTGCCAGTCTTTTTGGTAGCTATCACATCTGTCAGACGTGTCTCTGAACTGGCAGGTCTTTCCTGTAAAGAGCCCTTCTTACTTCCCAAAGGACAAGGTTGTTTTACACCCAAGACAATACTTTCTTCCAAAAATGGTTTCAGCGTTCCATCCCAATGAGGACATTGCCATCTTTGTGCCCTGCTCCTCAGCATTCAAAGGAGCATTCTCTACATTGGCTGGACATAGTCAGAGCCATTAGAGTATACCTTAAAGCTACTTCTTCTATCAGACACAACAGATTCCCTCTTTGTTCCTGTCCTCACAAGAAACATTCTGCTTGAAAATCCACCATTGCACAGTGGATAAGAAACTTGAGTATGCTTGCAAGAAGAAAAAAAAAAAAAAAAAACCTGCACTGTTCTGTGCCCAAACCACCAGAGGTGTAGCAGCTTCCTGTGCATTTTGGCACCAAGCACCTGTACCCTAACTGTATAAGGTCCCACCTGATCTTCTGTTCATACTTTTATACAATTTTGGTGAGCAGCTGGTGCAGCTTTCGGCCAAATGGTTCTTTAAGTGACAATCTGATTTCTAGCCCCTGTTTTTTGGGCCTATTGCCTTTTGTTTTGCCTAGTGGTTGTCCACCCTTCATATTCATTGCTTGGAGACGCCCCATGGTGCATGAATCAACTCCAGAACCTTGACATTCCAACACATGAGTCTTTCCCTTTAGGGAGGGGGGGCAAACTAGTAGTTTACAGAAGTAGGTTCACATTGCTTGCGCTTTCAGTTCAGCTCACAGGAAGTGACAAGGGCTGAGAATTTCTGCCAAGATCAACAAGTGTTTTCTGTACTTGCTGAAAATGTTCTTAGCCTGCAAAGTGAAAACAAATGCAGTCATCGTAAGGAATGATAAGCTACAGTATAACATTTTTTGTTTTTGAGTTTAGATATTCTTCAAATGTCTTGATTTGAAAGAACTAAAATTAATTTTCTGTCACTGCAATATGGTAATATACTATGTCTACCAAATGTAATGTACTTGATGCCTTTGCACATTTTTGCACAGTATACATAGGGAAATGGTTGTAATGTAGTAAGTTGGTAATAAATCAAAATCTCATTGCAGACTACATAGTGTGCACAAAAAATGAGTTACATTCTTTGAAAATGAAAAATTAGGAGTACATTCTGCACAGTGCACCAATATGTTGAAGAGGTTTTTGTAAAACAAAAACACAGCTGAGAAAGGCACTTTTTTGGTTTGGTTCAGTCAGCAGTGTGAACAATGCAGTTATTTCTCAAATATAATGATATTTTAATTAAGTGTCTCTCAAGTATGTATTTAACCAGCAAAAAGAAATCCATAAAGCTTACATTGTACTTTCCAGTGTATTGACTGGACTCTAGCACATACTGCAATCATTTTTGCAGAAATGTAGGGCTATGAAAGCTTAAAAGGCAACTGGCTTATAGGTAGGAAAAATCCAATATTGCTTTGTTGCAGCAAAATAATAATTTTTTATCCATCAGTTCTTCCTTAATGTGTAATTTAAAAAGAATATGTATAAGAATTTGCATTGAAGGCCTGTGCTTACAGTCACAGTTCTCACTACATTGCTAAAGCCAGTTTTGCAGCAGTTGTCCTTGAATGAGGATGACTAAAATCATTGGTCTTTTCTATTTTTTTGTTTGTGAAACGTGCGCCCATCAACCATAACATTATGACCACCAACCGTAATATTTCAAGGCATAGACTCCATTACACCTCTGAAGGTATGCTGTGGTATCTAGCACTAAGACGTCAGTAGCAGATCCTTTAAGGTGTGTGTAAAGGATTTTGTTTTTTAATAGCAAGAATGTCATACCTGCTCTGTGCATTGGTTTTGCACAGAGCAGCCCCGAAGCTCCTCTACTCGGCCCCCCCCCCCCGACTCCCCCTTGCCGAGTTCCCCCATAGCAAGCTGCTTGCTATGGGGGCGCTCGTGTGTGTGTGTGCTCATTCCCAAGCCAGTTGTCTGTGTCCATAAATAATGCTCCATATTCCCATCGCACACATTCCTGGATAAAACTCTAGAAGATTTGGGTGCTGCAGCAACCACCAGCTGAAAACTGGATCAGAATGCCACAATGAGGATATTTGCCAGCACACCACGGATCGACAGATGGCATCCAAATTATTTTTTATTAAAGCATGATTACATCACAGAACAGGTAGTGCAACGTTTCAGAGTCACGCAGGACCCCTTCGTCAGACATGCCTGTTGCACTACCTGTTCTGTGATGTGAGCCTGCTTCAATAAAAAAAATCGTTTCGACGCCACTGATCTGTGGTGTGCTGGCAAATATCCTCATTATGTCTGTGTCCATAAGACACAGAGAGCGTGGCTCACCCCCCTCGCTCCCTCCTCACTGGCTTTAATTGACAGCAGCCTGAGCCAATGGCTCCTGCTGCTGCATCTCAGCCAATGAGGAGGGAGAGACCTGGGAAAGCACATCGCTGGATCAAGATGGGGCTCAGGTATGTATTAGGGGGGCTGAGGGGGGGAACCCACTGAAGGTTTTTTACCTTCATGCAATGCATGAAGGTTAAAAAAAAAGTCAGCATTTAGAACCACTGTTAAGTCCAATATATTGCGAGGCGGGGCCTCCATGGATGGGACTTGTTTTTCCAGCACATCCCACCAATGCTTGATTGGATTGATATCTCTATAATTTGAAGGCCATTCAACACCTCAAACTTATTGTGTTCCTCAAAACATTCTTGAATTTATCAGACCAGGCCACCTTCTTCCATTGTTCCTGTTGTCCAGTTTGGATGCTCATGTACCCATTGTAGGTGCTTTTGACTGTGGACATGGGTGAGCATGGGCCCCCTGACCCATCTGCAGCTATACAGCCCCATATGCAACAAACTACGATGCGCTTTGTCTTCTGACTCTTTTTTCTATAGGAATTAGCTCTAACGTTTTCTAGTAGTTATTCTATTGGATCAGATTACATGAGCTAGCCCTGGCTGCCCATGACTCTGTCGCCAGTTTGCCAATTTTCCTTCCTTGAGCCACTTTTGATAGCTCATGACCACTGCAAACTGGGAATATCCCACAAGAGCTGCAGTTTTGGAGATGATCTGACCCAGTCAGTCTAGCCATTACAATTTGACCCTGTTCAATGTCACTCAGATCCTTACATTTGCCCATTTTTTTCTGCTTTCAACACATCAACTTCAGGAACATGTTCACTTGCTGTTTAATGTATCCCTCCCACTTTCAGATGCCATTTTAACAAGATAATCAATGTTATTCACTTTACCAATTAGTGGTTATAATGTCATCTTCTTGTGAGATCATGTTTTGAAAAGACAATTTTTTCTGCAGTGACTGATAGAATATATTCCTGCCAAGTGTACCAAATCATTTTCTTTTTTTTTGTTTCATTAGATACGTTACCAGTTGTTTAAGTGCGAATGTGGCGATTAATACCTGCATTAGTCAAAAAATTAAGAATAAAAGAGAGAGCGAAAAGAATTGTTTAAGTTGTTTAGCACCCAAAAATACTGCTTAGTTAGGTTTCAATAAAAATGTCAGTGTCTACAGTCAACAGTGCTGGTCGTGAACATGGTGCATCCTCTGCAGGTGGCCGTGGGGCACGCTTGTCCTTTTTTTTTGCTGCTGGCCATGTTATTGAGCCAGAACATGAAGAAGAGTTGGTGGAGTGGATAACAAAGCCGTCCTCATCCTCCTCATCCTCTGTCACCCAGGCTCAGAGTAGTTCGCCTTCCAACGCAGCTGCCAAGGCGGCCTATTCCACCAGCTCTTTGTCCACAGTCACTACTTCTGTAGCCCCACCATCATGCATGGAGGACTCCCCAGAATTATTCGACCACAGTGTCGGGTACATGCTGCTGGAGGAAGCACAGCGATTTGAAGGCTCCGATGTTGGTTCCCAGGTTGAGGAAAGGAGTAACGTGAGCCTAGAGAGAGGGGGTGCCCAAGAAGGACAAGAAACTGTCATTCATGTTCCTCCAGCTGCAGCATACTGCCAAGTTTGCTACTGTGATGAGGAGGGAGGGGATGATGACTGTACTTGGGTACCTGAGAGAAGAGAGGAGGAGGAGGCACAACTCCAACGTGGCAGGATGTCCTCTAGGGGGGCAGCTTAAGGACAGCCACCTTATTGTATCACACCGCAGAGCTCCGCAGGTGCAGTGCACTGCTGACTCCCCGCTGACCTTTAAAAGTTCCTTGGTGTGGGCCTTTTTTGACACGTGTGCAGCAGATCACACCATTGCTGTTTGCAACCTATGGCTGAAGCGGATCAAGCGTGGCCAGAACAGCAGCCACTTGGGCACCACATGCTTGACCAGACATATGACAACCTGCCATGCAGTCTGTTGGCAACAGCACTTGAAAGACCCACATCAAAGATAAAGGCGGACTTCTCCTTGCTCCTCATCTGGGATCTCCAACCCTACTATACCTCCAGTCCTCTCAAAAACCTCCACTGAGAGGAATGAAGGTATAGAAGAAGGGGTCCCAAGTACTTGCAGCCAATCTGCTAGCAGTACACCACCATCTGATTTCAGCAGGCAAATTTCCCTACCCCAGTTGCTGAACTGTAAAAAGAAATTCGGTCCCAGCCATCCAAATGCTCAGCGTCTAAATGCTAGCTTGGCCAAATTGCTAGCACTGCAACTGCTGCCTTTTCATCTGGTAGACTGTGCCCCCTTTCGTGAATTTGTGGAATATTCTGTACCTCAGTGGCAGGTTCCAAAACGCCATTTCTTTTCATGGAAGGCCATTCTGGCTCTTTACCGGCATGTGGAAGGCAAAGCTTTGGCCTCATTGGACAGGGCGGTCAGCAGTAAGGTGCATATTACCACTGACTCGTGGTCCAGCAGACATGGGCATGGACATTACCCTTCCTTCATGGCGCACTGGGTAACTCTGCTGGCAGCTGGGAAGGATGCAGGGTGGTGATTCTGCCACAGCTCTCTCCCCCACCTATCCTCTTCTTCTTCCTCTATGGCCTCTTCTGCATATTTGTCCTCTGAACCAGCGGTGCTCTGTAAGCGTTCAAGGGGCTACAAAAGCAGTCAGACTAAAAGATACCATGCGGTGCTTGAGTTGGTCTGCCTAGGGGACAGGAGCTACACTGGGGCAGAGATTCTGTCAGCTCTGCAAGAGCAGGCTCAGAGGTGGTTGACACAATATCAGCTTCAGCCAGGAATGGTTGTATGCGACAATGGCACCAACTTTCTCTCCGACAGAGACACTTGACCTATGTTCCATGTTTGGCACACGTCCTGAATTTGGTGGTTCAGCGGTTCTTGAGCAGGTACCCAGGTTTACAGGATCTTCTGAGGCAGGCCAGAAAAGTCTGTGGACATTTCTGCCGGTCATACAATGCCAGTGCTCAGCTGGCTGACCTTCAAAGGGAATGCAACCTGCCCACCAACCGCCTCATTTGTGACATGCCCACCAGGTTGAACTTAACTTTAGCAATGCTGAAATGGCTGCACACGCAGCAGAGGGCCATCAATGAGTACCTGTGTGAGTATGGCACCAGGACAGGGTCAGGGGAGCTTGGCTTCTTTTGGCCACGCCAGTGGCTACTGATCCTGTCACCAATGCATGCACTGTCCTGTCACCATTTGAGGAGGCCACAAGGATGGTGAACAGCGACAATGCATGCATCGGTGACTCTGTCCCTCTAATTTTCTTGTTGGTGCACACGATTCGTGGAATCATGGACAGGGCACTTGAGGCAGAACAGCAGGAGGAAGAGGAGGACTTCCTTACCTCTCAAGGCCCCCCTTATCCAGATAGCATTCCTGCGGGCCCGCCAAACACACAGGAAGAAGAGGAGGAGGATTGTGTCAGCATTGATGTAGAGGATAACACTCAGCAGCAGTCTTCAAGCGATGTTTTTCAGTACCCAGAAACCCAAAGAGTTGTACGTGGCTGCGAGGAGGTAGTTAGTATATATACTGCTGTTCAGAGTATATAGTGCCTAGGGGGCCCCCACACCATTTTTTTAAAATTTGGGTGTGGGGTTCCCCTTAATATCCATACCAGACCCAAAGGACCTGGTAATGGACTGGGGGGGGGGGAAAGACCCATGGCATTTTTTTTTCAAAGATTGTCATCTATATTGCCGGGACTCGACAATACATTACAATACATTACAGCTGCGAGTACTTTTAAATGACATTTTTTCCTTTGGAAATGTAATTTTGCTGTGGTATTGTTCTAAACTTGGGAAAAATACGCTATTTTACAGGCATACTAAAGACACCCCCCCAGGCATGATATTTAAAAGAATATTTCATTGTTATTGTTTCACTTTAAGCATTATTAAAATCACTGCTCCCGAAAAACGGCTGTTTTTTAAAACGTTTTTTTTTTTGCATTGATACATGTCCCCTGGGGCAGGACCCGGGTCCCCAAACACTTTTTATGGCAGTAACTTGCATTTAAAATTAGCACTTTTGATCTTTCACGTTCATGTCCCATAGACTTTAGCGGTGTTCGAACAAATTTTATACCTGTTTGCATGTTCTGCTGCGAACCGAACTGGGAGGATTTTTGGCTCATCCCTAGTCATAACACATTTCCTGATAACATTGTTTGAGATGACACTGCAGAATACTCAAGACAGCATTGGATTTCTGGCAAGAACAAAGAAGGGCAACAAAGCTAATAAAGGGTCTGGAGGATCTTAGTTATGAGGAAAGGTTGCGAGCACTGAACTTATTCTCTCTGGAGAAGAGACGCTTGAGAGGGGATATGATTTCAATTTACAAATACCGGACTGGTGACCCCACAATAGGGATAAAACTTTTTCGCAGAAGAGAGTTTACCAAGACTCGTGGCCACTCATTAAAATTAGAAGAAAAGAGGTTTAACCTTAAACTACGTAGAGGGTTCTTTACTGTAAGAGCGGCAAGGATGTGGAATTCCCTTCCACAGGCGGTGGTCTCAGCGGGGAGCATTGATAGCTTCAAGAAACTATTAGATAAGCACCTGAATGACCACAACATACAGGGATATACAATGCAATACTGACACATAATCACACACATAGGTTGGACTTGATGGACTTGTTTCTTTTTTCAACCTCACCTACTATGTATGTAACCAACAGGTCGTTTTTTTAGCACCTAATAAACCGATATAGGAAATCCCTTTCAATGCTATATTTAATATAAGTGACCAAAAAAGGCAAGTTCATTGTTAGTGTTTTTATATAGAATTCATGGGTAGCATAAATGTAGATGAAATACAGTCTTTATAGGTTTCTTCAAGACATTTTATTTCCCGAGAGCCTCAAAATGCACAGACATGGGCCTGCATTTTATCTTTATTTCCAGATACTGAAGGAACCCCAAAAAAATTTGCAGTCCAGAATAAAAGTATCAAAAGGTATTTTTAAAAAACTATGTATTTTGGGGGTCCAACAGGTCCCCTTCATCAGGGCTACAATATAACGGCTAAGGCTTAGATTAGTGTTGCATTTATTAAAACACATTACAGACTGAGTGAAAATTTTTTTTTCTAGAGCTATGGTTTTAAAAATACAATACAAATCTCAGCCTCATTTGCTATATTATAGCCCTAATGAGAGGGAACCTTTCAATCCTGAAGCCATTGGCATTTATATTAAATTATACTTGTGGCCAATAAACAGTTTCTGGACTGTAAAATTATTTTTGTACCTTCTACATTAACTTAAAGACATTACTACAAGGTCTCACTTATGACCATGGTACACAAGAGCTGCTTGTGAAAAACATTTATATTCAGCTAAGTTACCTACATTACTAGTCTCCTACCTCCTTATTTCTTTTTAATGTGTCAAGTATTTAATTTCTTTGTTTTTGTAATGTTAGCTGAAGAGAAAAAAGCCAGCCAAAATGACTAAAGCAGCCCATAGAGTTTTTTTTTATTCAGAGAGAGTTGAAAAAAATGACTTTATTCCCCCATCCACACACTGGAGCTTTGGTTTTAATGCTTTCTCTCTAACCAGGAGGAAGTACAGGAGATGAAGGGGTCTGACACTTATTTAAAACATGCTTGTTCCAGGTCACTGCCTCAAAACTATTGAAATTAGGCACAAATGCGACTAGCATTTTCAAAAGAGACCTTAATGCAGGCTACATTCTTTTCACCTGACCTACCTATTGTCAATACTAATGAGTTGGTTCCAAGCACATTCACTATTAAAAATCAATTGGACCTTTTGTTTTCACTGTAATATTGGAAAAAGGAGTGGAATAATTGTGATTTGTTGCTATTAATTACCTCACTTTGCTATTATCCTTAATTATAATAACTTAAAGCGGTTGTATAGTCAATTTTTTAACTTTTACCTACAGGTAAGCCTATAATAAGGCTTACCTGTAGGTAAAAAAAATATCTCCTAAACCTGTACGATTTAGGAGATATTCCCCTTGCAATGAGCCACTGACTACAGCGGCGCATGCGCACAGGGGATTCTCGGCTGAAGCCCCGGCAGATGCCGGACCTTGCCGGAAAGAAATCTGACGACATTGCGGCTCCAGCCACTCACAGCGATGGAGCCATGATACCCGGAGGACATGCCGAGGCAACATGTCAGCTACCTCGTGGACCAGGTAAGATACTGACGCCTCGTTCTAAGGTAAAGTATTTCATAATGATCTAGTATGCGGTGCATGCTAGCTCATTATGCCTTTTGCCTTACAGTAGTATAAAAAAAATAAAAGTGTCAGCAGGTATACAACCGCTTTAAAGTAGAAGTCCACCGTAACACTAAAAGTGCTACATCTATAGACATACACGATCTAACACTAACCTGTCTAGCCCTATAAAGAAAAAATTAGTATACATACCTTTTTTGAAACTGATGCGGTCCAGTCTCCAGCGGCTGAAGCTCTGCAGAGGACACAGCTGACAACAGCTGTAAAATGAATGGGATATGACGTCACTCATAGACTTACTATGGGGCTTCCATTGTCTGCTGTGTCCTCTGCACCCACCTCCACAGCAAAGTCGCAGCTGACAACTCAGTGTGGGATCAAGTCGTATCAACTTCAGAAAAGGTATGTATACTGATTATTTCTTTACAGGGCTAGATAGGTTAGTGTTAGATCATGGATGTGTATAGATGTAGCGATTTTAGTGTTAGGCTGGACTTATCCTTTAATATAATATAGAAGAGGTTTTCTGTTTTGTGGGAGAAGGTGAAGAACCACTAGTGTGTGTGTGTGTGTGCCATTATTACAAATTATGTAATGTCTGTTTATTTATTCTTCCTGGTGAGATGTTTTCTTATTTTTAGAATGCTTTTATTGCAGCAATATATACTGACACTTTGTGTGACAAAGTCTGACACTTGGTTCCAGCAATCCATGTCCTTAGTTTGCTTGTTTTCAACAAACTGTTTGCGGGCATTCTTGTGCATCATCTTTAGAAGAGGCTTCCTTCTGGGACGACAGCCATGCTGACCAATTTGATGCAGTGTGCGGCGTTTAGTCTGATCACTGACAGGCTGACCCCCCACACCTTCAACCTCTGCAGCAATGCTGGCAGCACTCATATGTCTATTTCCAAAAGACAACTTCTGGATATGACGCTGAGCACATGCACTCAGTTTCTTTGGTCGACCATGGTGAGGCCTGTTCTGAGTGGAACCTGTCTTGTTAAACCGCTGCAGCTCAGTTTCAGGATCTTGGCAATCTTCTTATAGCCTAGGCAATCTTTGTGTAGAGCAACAATTTTTTTTTCCGATCCTCAGAGTGTTCTTTGCCATGAGGTGCCACGTTGAACTACCAGTGACCAGTATGAGTGAGAGCGATAACACCAAATTTACCACACCTGAGATCTTGTAACACTAGCGAGTCACATGACAGCCGGGAGGGAAAATGGCTAATTGTGCCCAATTTGGGCATTTTCACTTAGGGGTGTACTCACTTTTGTTACCAGCAGTTTAAACATTAATAGCTGTGTGAGTTATTTTGAGGGAACAGCAAATTTACATGGTTATACAAGCTGTACACTCCCTAACTTACGTTGTAACAAAGTGATATTTCTACAGTGTTGTCACATTAAAAGATATAATAAAATATTTACAAAAATGTGAGGGATGTACTCACTTTTGTCAGATACTGTAAATAGTGCACCCCCAAGCTCATTGAAAGCCTATGGCTATTGACCATGGTGGGCTGTAGAAGAACATTGGAACTTGGTCTCTCAAAATTATTTCAGTTAAAAATATTTCTGTTATACCTTCATTTTACATTTATTTGCAGTGGCCTAACCTTGTAAATAAAATACTGCAGAGTTTCTCTTTATTTATATTTTATTTTTTTTCCTTTCCAGAATGTCCACAAGCACCAGCCAGACCACCCAAACCACTGCCACGCAGAACAGCACCTGAGATTCATCACAGAAGACCTTACAGCGCTGACTGTTCAGCAGAGAATGTAGATGCAAAAATAGCTAAATTAATGGGTGAGGGATTCTCTTTCGAAGAAGTTAAAAGGGCTCTGGAAATCGCTCAGAATAATGTAGATGTGGCGCGGAGCATACTGAGAGAATTTGCGTGCTGCCCTCCTCCTGTCTGCCCACGTTTAAACTTATAACAAGATGACATGTCTTTTAGGACCGTGGGTTTGAAAAGGAAGAATGGATTTCATTAATCATCTTAATTTAAAAACTTTCATTCCAACATTTTTTCAGATGTTTTGGGGCTTGAATAATTGCTTACTTATATATCAAAAAATAAAAGGAATATTAATGTGTTGATTTTACAAATCTGCCATATACAGGTGTAACATATGGCCATGTTTTCCTTTTTGAAAGTAAGCCTGTGAATTATTTGTTTTATTTTTCATCGATTAAAGCTGGTATTTTTTTGGGCTATTATTATTTTTTCTAGTTTTACATTGTTTTTTTTTTGTTTTTATTTTATTGTTTTTTTTACATTTTGAAGTTTTATGTTGTAGAAGTTCACCAGCACTTTCTGACCTCATTGCATTCTGGAAAATGCTTTTCTTTTTTCTTTTTTTGTTGTCTTTTTTTTTTATATTGCATTTTAATTTATCCAAAATATACTGCAAACAGTGGCCTTTACTACTGACATACTGAGGTTTTTTTTGTATTATGTGGAAAAGTATTTGAATGTACAAAATGAATGCATTTTTGTGGGCGATTTGCCTTTACAAAAGTATTTTGATACTGTTGTTAGCAGAGATGTATAACTTCAGATATGCTGACTTTCAATCTTCTATGATCTTAGATGAAAGTGCATAAAAGCAAAAGGTTTACAATAAAGAGCAGGATCATTTTTTTTTTCCTGTGTAATGTGATGTTTGGGGAAAAATACGCATCAAAGAACAGAACAGTTTAAATTATGTGATCTCTATTGAGGTTTTGGTGCTGGATGCAAAGCAATAAGTTTGTGGATTGATGACATCTGTAGATTTCAGATGTAACACTTCCATTTCTCTTGACTTTCTGACTGCAAAGGTTATGTATGAAACTCATTGGTCATCGTGGTGACCTGTATATGTAGTTGGAGATGAACTTTGAGTAAACCTTACCAATGACAAAAATAGATTTTGGCTGCAACAAATGGTTGTATTCTTTTTTCCATTAGTAACCCATAGATTTTATTTAAGAAATGTACTTTTTTTTCTGTGCAATCTTATTTTTCATATGTTATATGCTGCTTCTTTAAAGTTTGTTTAAGAGTTTAAATCTTTGCTTTTTTTTGTAAAGAAAACTTTTAAAAGCCATGATGTGCGAATAGGTAAAATGATTTACAATAAATCACCACTGATAAATCCATGTACAAATACTGGACAGTTGATTGAATAACAATAGTTCTGCAGTTTTGAGTGTTTTCTCAACCTAGGGGACGACATTTTAAGGGTAGCATAATGGGGGCCTGTCTTGCTATTCGAAAGGTCTTCAAAATTATGTTTCCTTTGATTTTGGAATGAATTTAATTTCCCAAACAGAAACCACATTCACTGTTAGAAATTCGTTAGGGAAAAATTTTCCATTTTGCTGTTTTTTTCTCAACCCTCAATTGAAAGCAAACATCAGTAAGGATTATAAAAAAATACCCCACAAAGGATTATAAAATCGAACAAACATTCTTAAAACAAAAACCAACCAAAATTCTACTAGTGTATGGCCAGCTGATGTAACCGATGCAATAATGTACAATCTATTATATCCTGTATAACTATTGCATACACATATTAAATTGTCTAGTCCCTATAATTGCTAGTCTATAAGAGTCTGATAAGCACAATGATATAACAAACACATCTGCTTAGTAAGTAATCAAGTCTTATTTATTTCCCAGGGAATTAGGAAACTAACATAAAAGTATTACAATGTTACATAGCTTACAATCAGAACACAATACAAGAATATACTTCTCACGTCCTATAGCTATAGACTTCTATTGGCTGGTCTCCAGGTGGTGAAAGAGAGCCCTCTGTGCCGCATGGCTTAGGCCCAAACCAGCATTCAGAGCAAAGTCCCAAGATGTCAGAGATACATCCTCATGGCAAGGTTTTGCAGCAAGAAAGAGAAAGAACTCTCTGTAACAACCCTTTTTACAAACTCGCTCATCACTCATTTAAACTCCCCCCATTGCCAGTCCCATTTGCTTTGGACCAATCAGTGTTCACATGACAATCCTCCTTATATAACTGACTGCCCTGCCATACTTGACCTCTGGGGGCAGTATTGCAGTCCATGCGCCCTGGGCCGTCTTTGTAATCAATCTCTTTGAAGCTTCTAGCACACCAGGTGGGCTGGAGATAAGCCCTTTGCTATGCAGATTCTGTTTGGGGCCACATTCCTCTTTACCTTTTAAAACTGTGGGACTGCAAGTGTCAGCATGGCTGGTCTTGGAAATAAGAAAACATATGTACAACATCCAGAAATATGATAGTGTTGAATTCCAAATATATATAGCCGCTTTGCGCCTAAAGGGCGCATATCACCCTTCTTCAGATACGGCTTTTATTAAACAGTCCATAACCGTCTTAACACATGTCACTCCCCAACGTGTGTTTCCGTACCTGTGGAACAGTCCTTAACTTTCTTACCATGTTGCGCTTCTCAACATATGCTTCAGAAACAGCCCCTATGGAACAGTCCATAAATGTGTTAACGCATGTTGCGCCTCTCAACATAGGCCTAAGAACCAGCTCCTGTGGAACAGTCCATAACTGTCCTAACGTGCTATGTTTCCTAACACGTGCCGCTTTGCTACTGGGTGACACACCAACATCATTCTTCCGTGACAGCCTCCATGTCACCATTCTATATCTTCTGTATCTTCTTTCTGACATCTTCATGAAGGGGTATAATACAGGCAAGGGGTGTCCATTTACTCACCATTCACCAGCACACACCCAGAGCAGCATCTTAACCAGCTTTCAGATATAGAGTCTCAAGGAGGGCCTTTCACCCATATTACTAGCCTAAACTACACCTTTATCACACTATACCATGACATGAATCAACCCATCACCATAATACATACATATACGTGTCCCATCCAATTATGCATCCCGCTCCCAACCTCCTATAACTCCTCACTGTAGATACGGGTCGGGATTAGGCAGGCTTGCTCACATTGGCCTTTCCTACCGCACTTTTGGCATGTCAGCGGTATTGCAGGGCTCTGACTTGGCAGCAAAATCTCTAACTTGTACAAAGAGACCTTGCCATTAATTCATCCCCCAGCTTGCATAGATAAATGGGAGACCCTTCTATATAAATATCGAGTCTAACAACACATATAAATCTGCAACAATGACAAAACCCACACAATTCCATCCCTGTGCCTGGTTTTCAGAGACTATGCCCAGGGTATACCATGCACCTCTACCTATGGTTAGGTTCAAGGAACCCTCTAGTTCCATGACTAAGGTTACATTGGTATTTTTTAGGACAAAGAAACAAACTCGTCTATGTCCCAAATAATACCCAGGTGCTTCCTGCCCAGCAATGATCTCTCCATCCAGAACACAGAATGAAATATCTTCCCAACATTTTTTGTTCACCACCATGTATTGACCTGGCATACAAAGGACGTCATGGTCATGCCTCCTACCAAGGAAAATATCAACCTGTCTCCAGCTTCCATCTTCTCTGATCACATGTGGGCAATTTAGCCTCAAATGCATCAAGATAGAATCCTCAGTCAGTAAGCCCATTGATGCCACCAAATATACAGACCGAGTCTGCCCTTCTATATGTGGAATCATACAGCAGAACACCTCTCACAATCCAAACTAGTACAGCCCATCCAGGCATTTGACCACCACTTTGGATTAGTGCAAGCAATGTGTTTTGGCAAAGTCTTACTGAGCGATGATGCTAACTCATCAGGCCACTGCCCCTCATACAGATACTGTACAATCGGCTTAATGCTGGTTGATAATTCCGCCTGCCACTGCGTGCACGCCAGAGCCCATGACAGATTTCTGTCCTATACCATCACACTCTCTACCAACCTTTCAAAACATGGTTGACCAAAATCCAGAGCCACTTTAACCTGGGTGTTTATGTGACTTTGTTGAATGCTATCATGGATGCCACCGATCTCTCTGAGCAACAAAGCCCCGCTTATTGTCTGAAGCTATGGCTGCGAGTTTATTCCTCAGGAGGTCGATGTCCACTCCATTAACAACACCCATCCCAGCTCCTATTGCCTCAACATAGTGCTGAATGCATCCCTCCTCTTTCAGGTTACTCCTCAGAAATAAACGTCCTGCATGAACCTCATTCTGTGTCCGTACATCTCTGGGAGTAAGTCACTGGTACAATGACCGCATTTGATTCAGTGTATACTCAGCACACATAGGGTAATAGATTTTTATCAACCACTGTGAGATGTTGCAGCGTGTGGTGAAGGCATACTGTACCCTGGTAGCCAGCGTTTTGTTCCCTTTATCTAACAGAGCATGCTCCTGTGTGTATTCACTGGCATTACCTGTGCAGGATTTCAACCTTTCAGGTGAGACATCAACCAGGTGTATCTCCCCCATGTCCAATTCCCACGTGTCCAGTAACCAAGAGCTTCTCTGTAGGACTGATAAAACTGAGATAAGTTTTCACCCCGTTGATGTGTCACCTGGCACATTATGGTCTGGCCAACCGACACCTTATTATGTGTAAGAGCCAGTCTCCTGGGTACCTGCACCATATTACTTCCGTTACGTCAATACATGTCATACATTAAAAACATTTTCTTTTTTCAATTCCTCCCTCCAACAAAAAAAAAACATATATTTTACATTTCATGTTCTGACGGATTGGATGTGTATATTCCTTCCCCAACCTACAACCCATCGCACATGTATTAATAGCAGGTTTGCATTCATCAGGAGAGATTCCATCAAAAATGTTTCACAAGTCTTGTTGATAGGCACAGCCTTTCAGATTCAGCATTAGCCCTAAATTGTCCATAAGCAAAAACAAGTATTAAACTGAATCTTTTCATTTGTCCCTTCTCTCCTGATGTTTATCATCAAATTTGCGGTGTGGTATGGCACAGACAAACTGCCAACTGGATAAACATCTGTCATCCATGTTCCAGAGACCTCTCCAATCTCGCTTCACCAGGACTCTGGAAGTGAAAAATAAGAGCAGCATCAAATTTTTATCCATAATATCTGCTCGCTTACTATGTTTACTCATAGTTCCCTCCTTGAAACCCATGAACCTAATATTCCTGGCTTCTGCAACTCAAAACAAATTATCAATACAACCATGTTTTCTTAAGGCTGAACCCACTCTAATAAGGATCCCCATGGTATGATCAAAAATTTTGAAAAAACGAGCGTCAATGTTGCTTCTCAAAAAATTCTCAATTTAAACACTAAAAAAAAAACAATGCATTTATCTATCTTTAAGATCTATGCCCTAACTCCCCTTTCAGGTGGACAAAGGCTAAACCTTTTGGAACTCTTTCCACCTGAATGAACATAAAATGAAAATGCGATCTTCTTTTGATATCATTATTCGCCGCCCAACAATATTTGGCAATGTGACCCGCCCTTTTACACAAAAAACATTTGAGGGCTGGTCTCTATGTATAGGCCCTTCTTTGAGCATATGGCGGTGGAAACTCACATTGTTGGATGTCATTACTGTGACTGGAATGAACAGACTTTACACTTTCATCATCTGAGAAGTCAACGGAAGTTTCCATTGTTTCAACTCCTGAATCAATTTCAAGCGCAGTTATCATACTTTTATTTAAATCTCCAACATTGATTTCTATCATAGTAACATCACTTGCAGCAATAAGAGCGTCTGGTTGTTCTGCATGTTGTTCCACTTCTATCTTTGTTGTGCACTGAGCATGTGCGGAGGGTACCTCCACCGTTGCACATTCGGCTTTTGCATGTTTGGAGGATAACTCCATTATGGCTGCCTGTGCACCCTGTAATTCCTCCCTAAGCCGTATGATAACACGCAAATTCTCAGCCTCTTTTTGATTCAAAGAGGCAATGCAACTTTCTCTTACTTTACACGTTTGTTCTAATTCATTATTGTTGAATGTGATCAGCAACATTTGCATCTGCTTTTGCAACTATTGCTAATATATTCTCAGTTACACTTTGTACCTGTTCCAAGAATTGCTTTTTTTCCACACACCATTGGGCTTGTTTTTTTTCCGCAATGTCTTTCATCTTCAACAACATGCATACAGCATTGGCCATTCTGGATTTCCTGCGTTTTTTCGACTTTTTATTTATGAGATCATTATGTTTATTACATTGTCTCAAAAGGTCGCTGAACTGGTGTGTTAAATCATTCTCTTGTATAGACTCAAATCTAACACAGCCATCCTTGTTAACAAAATCTTCAATGGCTTCCATTGATATGCTAATCTGCAACTAGCTACACTGAAGCTCGTCTAACCTGTTACACATGCCTAACAATTTACACTAACAATACAATACACGTTTAACATATACATATATCAGCCAACAATCTCACCAGGTTCTGTGCGTCCGCTTCACTGATGAAATATTTCACAGAACTTTCATGACCATCCAAGCAGGATTTGCATCTTTACGACCAGCGCAAATTTTTATCCACGGTAAAGACGGCCTTCAGTTCCAGCTTACAGGGACTCAAGACAAAAAATACATTAGGTTTCGTGGATTCTGTGTAAAAATAAAATTCTACACGCCTTCTAGGGTGCCAAATTAAGTAACCCATGCAATAATATTCAATCTATTATATCCTGTATAACTATTGCATACATGTATTAAATTGTCTAGTCCCTATAATTGCTAATCTATAAGAGTCTGATAAGCACAATGATATAACAAACACATCTGCTTAGTAAGTAATCAAGTCTTATTTATTTCACAAGGAATTAGGAAACTAACATAAGTATTAAAAAGGTATTACAATGTTACATAGCTTACAATCAGAACACAATACAAGAATATACTTATCATGTCCTATAGCTATAGTCTCCTATCGGCTGGTCTCCAGGTGGTAAAAGAGAGACCTCTGTGCCGCATGGCTTAGGCCCAAACCAGCATTCAGAGCAAAGTCCCAAGATGGCAAGGTTTTGCAGCAAGAAAGAGAAAGAACTCTCTGTAACAACCCTTTTTACAAACTCACTCATCACTCATTCAAACTCCCCCCATTACCAGTCCCATTTGCTTTGGACCAATCAGTGTTCACATGACAATTGTCCTTATATTACTGACTTCTCTGCCATTCTTGGCCTCTGGGGGCAGTATTGCAGTTCATGCGCCCTGAGCCATCATTGTAATCGATCTCTTTGAAGCTTCTAGCACACCAGGTGG
Source organism: Lithobates clamitans (assembly GCA_037952925.1). NCBI lineage: Eukaryota > Metazoa > Chordata > Amphibia > Anura > Ranidae > Lithobates > Lithobates clamitans. The sequence continues at coordinate 11,446,193 of JBBGZY010000081.1, forward strand.
GCTGGAGATAAGCCCTTTGCTATGCAGATTCTGTTTAGGGCCACATTCCTCTGTACCTTTTAAAACTGTGGGACTGCAAGTGTCAGCATGGCTGGTCTTGGAAATAAGGAAACATATGTACAACATCCAGAAATATGTTAGTAATTCATGTTAAATTCCAACACCAGCTTAATAGGAATAGCATCTTTCATTCAGCTAAGAAGCGATTCTGTGCTCTGTCAGGTTCACTGTCCTCAGTTATCACGTTCAGTTAAAAGGTACAAATTAGATTAACAATTGCAGTTTGTCTCATCAGCTACATGGTAGTTGCTTCCATCTGCAGAGCACACTGTTTTCCAAAGTATTTCAGACCAGGTGTGACAGTCTGATCAGTTTAAAACCTGATTGCCATCTGGTGGGCAAGTATAGACCCAGATGCATAATAGTTGCTTGTCTAGTATGCTGTGGGGGAAAATTACAAATTAGGGGGCGCCATAGCAAAATGTTGGTTATGGGTGCTGATCAGATGCTGGTTTTCCAACATTCCCGCTTGATAAAAGCGGGCTTCTGTCGGACAGGCTGCTGTACACATGGGCCGAATGTCAGACGGTTTCTGTTGAGCCGGCCGATGTTCAGCCTGTGTATACCGGCCCTAAGTGTCTTCCCCCCACAATCCCCCCCCCCGCGCCAAAAAGCCTATTTTACGTTGTTTAGTAAATATTTTTAAAAACTTTTTGAAAAACTCAAACATTGATGGGGAGTGATGGTCTACTGAATTTATGCCCCTAAACCCCCTTTTACACCGTTCATCAGGACTTGTATGTCACTTGCAAGTAATGCAGGTAAACAATGATGGCAATAGAAAGGTGTGAAAAGGCCTGTGGAAAAAAGTGCACTAAATATACCATAATAGGAACTTAATACAATATCTTCTAAAATTAAATCTGGGTAACCTAGAGTCTTCTGGCACTCCCAAATTTTAGAGTGTGCAGTATCCCTAGTATTCTTTCAATAAAGTAAATGTTAAAGTGTACAACAGTAGCAAAAAAATGAAGTTCGTTCACCTTTACTCATAAAAATACCTGTTCAACATCCAATTGTGTGTACGAAGCTTAACAGGCATGGTCAGTGGAGCTGGTCACGGGATGGGGCGGAGCGTCAATACGTAGAATGCTCTGAGCGCGCTCTGGTAACCCCTGCCCCGCCTGATGCTTCGCTCTGCCGATGGCTGACATGAGGAGACGCTGAGAGCGCGGCACCGAAAGCCGGAGCTACCCTGCCTGATGAGCTGTTGACAAACCTGGGAAACCAGCTAGAGATAGCTGGAGCGGGGCTCTGTGGAAACTGCTGAGGCTCCCTTGCTTCTGCCGGTGAGACGGCGTGAACGCTGTGGCGGAAAGGAGGACCCACACTGCTGGACCAGGTGACTTTCTGAACGTGGAGGAGGTGAGAGCTCCCCTATTTTCTGCTTTGTGTTTGCCCTGATTCAGCGGACTGTGTGGGGGACTGGATCTGTCTGCAGGGCTGGGAAGCCCCCCTGTGCATACCTGCCATGATACAAGGCTCCCTGTCAATGCCGGTCAAAGGGTAATGTGTCAGTGACTATCAGGAGGAGAGGCTGCTTTGAATAGTGTGTGTAAGGGGTTTGGAAGATTGTGGAGGACGAGGACGGGGACACCCCCTCCATTTGGTATAGTACACACTGGGACTGATATCAGGGGACTCCCATGCATGCTTCTCTCCCAGGTTAGCCCAGGACTGTAGGATGACCTTACGGTGATAATGCTCATGCTGGATTAAGTTCAATAACTAACTAGGCACGATCATCAAGAGGTGAACACGTAAATGTTTGTATGCCCTTTTCCCCCTTATAACTAAATTAAGGAACTGTATAATTGATTGCTTGAATAACTGAACATAAGCTGGGTACCTATTCAGGACTAAATCAAGGCCCTACGCCATTTTAGGTGGGGCGTAAACCAGAGAAATGAGGGGGAAATCAACTAAAGCAAAGGTGCCACGGCTGTGCTTAGCCCTGGTGGGATCCAACGCTATATGTCCGCGGATTCCAGCATTGCGGAAGAGGCCCAGGGTAGCCCTAGAGCAGGGGTCCCAACACGGCCAAGAATTAGCACACAGAAGGGGGAAGAAGAAGAGAACAATGTAGGGAAAATACAGGAGGGTAAAACTACGAGGCCAAGAAGCAATGGGAGCTTCCACCAGAGTAGCTCTAATGCCCAAGAGGGGCCACAGAGGTAGAATGGTGGAGAGGAGGAATTAGTAGGAGTAAGACCAGCACAGTTGATAACGCAGGAGGTAGCCCCACAAATCAAAGAGATGCTTGCTGAGATGCTGTTAAAAGTGGAGACATCATTGAAAGCAGACATAGCGGCTGTAAGGACAGACATTGGGCTAGTGCTTGGAAGGGTAGAAGAGACGAAGGGCAGATTAGAAGATCACGAGCGAAGACTAGAGGACATCAGTAAGCAACTAAAATATCTACAAAGCACAAATAGAAGTCTACTATACAAAATAGAACATCAGGAGAATCGCAGTTGACGTAAAAATCTGCGAATTAAAGGACTTCCTGAGAAATATGGGAATGAAGAGCCGACGCCAATAATACAGAAGCTGTTCAACCCCTTATTGGATAAAGAAATAACAGAACCACTGAAACTAGATAGAGTCCATAGGATCGCACGATACCCCTTGAACAGGTCAGAGAGCCCGAGTGACGTGATAATAAGGTTCCATCATGCAGAAGAAAAATCGAAAATTATGGGAAAATTGTGGCAGCTCTCAGGTATGGGATTCGAGGGTATAGAACTACAGGTTTACTCAGACTTGTCGGCATAGACCCTCTCAAGAAGGAGACTGTTGAAACCTCTTATAGGGCTCTTGAAATCAGCTGAGATACCCTACCATTGGGATTTCCCAGCCTGCCTAATCAGGAAAAAGAATGGGCGAACTGCAGTTCTGAGATTCCCTGAAGATTTGGAGGATTTCTGCAGTAAGCTGGACATTTTACCCCCTCATCCCAGGATGGGGAGAGGGGGAGAGAGTATTACCTATGCGAAGAATAACGGGATGGAGAGGGGGAGGGGGACCGGGAAGTAGTTCAAGTTAGCAGAAACGAAGTAGAGCTTGAGGGTATGGGTCAGCTCCAGCACGAGTTGAGCGGTGCCGGGGGGTAGGGGGGACTGGGGTGGGTTTGGAGGAGTCTGTGACGTGAGCCCGCTAGAGAATATGGGGTGGCACCAGGTTGATGGCCACCAGATCCATATAATGAACAGAAGGGTCTGCCCAGCTGTTTTAGGCGATTTGTTCCAGACTAGGGGGGAGGTGGAGGGAGGGGGGGGGGTTAAGTGGGGGAGGGAGGGGAGGGATTGGGAGTAAGGGCTGGGGGGGGGATTTCTCCTCTTTTTTTTCTCCCTCTTTCTCTCTCCTTGGAGTGCCCTAATGGATTGGCCAGATGCTCGTACTGAGGTGAAACATGGGAGTCGTAAATTTTGTCATATAATGTAAGGGGACTTAATACAGCAAAAAAAAGGTATAAAATAAACAAGGAGTTGCATTTTCTGGGAGCAAACGTGGTGTGCCTACAGGAGACTTATATCACACACTCATCAGGAGGTGGACTGGCGTCACATCAATTACCAAAGTGGTTCTATGGGGACGCAGGATCAACACATTCAAGGGGTGTGGCCATTGGGTTCGAGGATGATGATGTTCGTAGAGGGTGAGCGGCTGGCCGACCCAGGGGGTAGGTTCCTTATTATTCAATTTATTCAATATGATGTGTACAATAGCGAATATATATTCCCCAAATAAAAACCCTGAGAAAAGGAAAAGTATTGAGGAAGCTTGAGACCTTTAAAGAAGGCAAACTAATAATTGCAGGGGACTTAAATTGGAGCATGGACCCTGGGTTGGATACCTCAAGGGGCGCTACAAAATCCGTAACACAATGTGAGGCACTAAAAAAAAACCCTAATGAGTCTTCAGTTAATGTATGCTTGGAGGATTTGCCACCCAAAGGAACGGGATTATACTTACTACTCTTTTGTCCATAAATCATTCTCAAGGATAGATTATATCCTAATAGAACACCAGTTGGTCCCGTGCCTGATGGTTGCAGAAATTAAAGCTATCACCCTGTCCGACCATGCCCCAGTGATAATCCAATTAGAGATCGATGGGGCTGCTCGGCCCCATGAATTGGAAACTAAATGACTCTCTCATCAAGGATCCGGACTCTGTGGGAATAATTGAGCAGGAATTAAAGAATTATTTTGAGATAAATGATACAGCGGAAATATCCAGGGCCACCCTGTGGGAGGCGCATAAGGCTTGGTATTGGAGCAGGGAAAAAGAAAGAGAGGGGGGAAAAAATGTCACGCCTTTATAGGAAGATCCAGGAACTAGAGCAGGGTACAAGACCCAGGGGGATACCTGAAAAGATAGAGTTAATTGGGAAAAGAAGAGAACTGGATGAATTACTAGAACAGGAAAGGAAATGCGCCTTCTACACTATTAATAAGGATATGCATCAGGAGGATAACAAGTCAGGAAAGTGGATGGCGAGAAAGGTCAAGGAAAAAAGAATAGGACTTTCATACTCAAAATTAGGGTTGAGGGGGGTGGATTAGAATTCTCATCCCCAAATATTGCTAAAATATTTCACTCCTATTATAGCACTTTATATAAGGTAGGCCGGAATGAGGAAGTGGGCGAAAGTAGGAAGGAGGTGATGAGGGAGTACCTGCGGGGCCTAGACCTTCCCAGGGCAGAGAAGGAGGAGGTAGAGCTCCTTGAGACCCCTATTTCTCAGGAGGAAGTAGAAAGAGCGATAAGTAATACTGCTCTGGGAAAGAGCCCGGGCCCCGACGGATACTCCATAGCATATTATAAAAAATTCTCTAAACTCTTAGTACCTAAATTGTGTAATTACCTGAATGCTCTGGGTGAGGACGAGATGCCCCGAGAAGAGTCCCTTTTGGCTCATATTACCCTCATTTTGAAAGAAGGAAAGGACCCAGCTTCCCCAGGTAGTTATAGGCCAATCTCGTTATTGAACGCAGATATAAAAATATTTGCTAAAATACTTGCAGACAGGTTGAAAGTCGGGCTGCAACGGTGGGTACACAATGATCAGGTGGGGTTTGTACCTAGAAGGGAGGGGAGGGACAACTCCCTGAAATCAATCTTTTTGATGCAGGAAGTGGTCAGGAGTGACACCCCGTCGGCCCTACTTTCAATCGATGCCAAAAAGGCTTTCGATAGAGTGTATTGGGGATTTTCTGTTTGAAACATTGAAGCACCTAGGAATCGGGGGGAGAAAGGGAGTAAAAAGTAGCGGCATTTGCCGATGACCTCTGTTATATCACCTATCCTAGAACAACAATCCCCATTGTGCTCAAGGAGTTTGAGCGCTATGGAGGATTGACAAATTTCAAAATAAATATGGGTAAATCGGAGCTTTTAAACATAACGATCCCTTTGTGAGAGCAAAAGGCAATTCAATCTAGGCTTCCTCTTACTTGGTGCAGGAGGGAGTTAGGGTACCTGGGTATTAAATTGACACCGACTCCGAGGGATTTGTTCTCTGCTAACTACATTCCCATACTGAATAAGATCAAGGACCAACTAAACAGGATGAGGTATAGAGCTTTATCATGGATTGGCAGGATAAACGCCGTAAAAATGTTTGTTCTGCCTATACTAATCTATACCTGTCAAATGATCCCAATAGCTCTTCCTCCTGTCTTCCTTAGAAAACTACAGTCTATAACTCTGGGGTTTATTTGGGCACGTAAACGCCCTAGGATAGCGTATGATATTCTGGCGAGGGAAAAAAAACAGGGAGGGTTGGGAGCCCTGGACTTTAAAAAGTACTACCAAGCTATTTCTATTTCTAGAATCACTGATTGGTTATATAGCAAACAAGAGAAAAGTTGGGTGAATATAGAAATTGCACAAAGTAGAGTTGATATAGAAAAGATGATATGGATCCCACCACAATTTAGGGAGTTAGGACACGGTATTAATTCTTTGACTAGGAACACATTTAAGATTTGGGATGGGTTAAGTAAGAGATTCTATTGGGAATATAACTCACCACTAATATCATTATTAAACACTAATTATTTTAAGCCTGGGAAGGAGGAGCACTTATATTTTACAAGGTGGGCGAAAAGAGACGTGATACAATTACAGGATGTGATGAGGGGAAATAGATTATGCACCTACACAAAAATTACATGGGTATGGGGGACAAATGGAGGTATGCTCAGATACAGCACTTTACACAATCACTTCCACAACCATTGAGGGGAAGAGACCAACTAAGAGCAATAGAAAAATTACTAAACTCCCCCTGAGTGTGAATGGTAGTATATCTAAATTCTACAGAGTGCTTAAGGGGGAAGTAAGTAAGAGGTTCCCCACTTATTTGGAGAAGTGGGAAAGAGAAATCGGATACTTGAGAGACGAGGAACATAGGTGTAAGATATTAAAAATGGTATACTTACCGGTAAGAGACACCCGGACGTATGAAATGGCCTATAAGTTAATGGCTAGGTGGTATGTGACGCCCCAGAGGGAGCACGAGTATGGGCCTGAGACTCCCCCAACCTGTTGGAGGGGGTGCGGGGCCGTAGGAATCTTCAGGCATCTTTGGTGGGGGTGTGCTAAAATACAGCTTTACTGGGAGGGAATCCTGGGAGAAATCCTGCAAATAACGGGGGAACGGGTTAATAAAAATCCATGGACGTGTTTGATCCACGATACAGAAAAAGAGGTATCCCATTATAGCAAGTCACTAGTTCCGCACCTCCTGAATGCAGCTAAAGCACTGATCCCTCGTTTTTGGAAAAATCAGGAAGCCCCAGGGTTAAGGGAGTGGATAACAAAGGTGGAATGGGTAAGAGGTATGGAAGAGTCTATACACTTGACGGAAGGCTTACGAGAGAAATATTGTAGGACTTGGGTGAAATGGCTGGAATGTAGAAAAACGGAGAAATGTTTGAGGATTATGGACATATAGAGGTAGGAGAGAGAGAGGGGGGGATCGAGGGGGATTGGGGTGTGTTTTTCCCCTTTTTTTGGGGGGGGCAGGATGAGGGGGGGAGATAAGTAAATAAATATTTATATGTGTTGTAGATTAAAATTAAAGTATATAAGATAAGAAGAAATGAAAGTAAGAAAGGAAGAAATTGCAGCCACAATGATGCGAAAACGAGAAGGGACAAAATATGATTGGCTCAGCTGAGTTAAGTCTCTTAAAAGTGCTTGCTGATGTGGTAAAAAAAGGAAAAAAAAAATACCCGTTCAGTTGCCACTAATGCACTGAACTTCTATGTTCTACTGTGGGCTGACGACAGCAGCATCAGCAGCATCTGGTGGTCAGATTACTGGGAGGGGCCGGGGAAGACCCATCTGTCATGGTGCACATTGGCACCAATGACAAAGTCAGAGGAAGATGGAGTGCCCTAAACAATTTTAGGGACTTAGAAGCTAAATTGAGGAAAATTACCTCCAAGGTAGTATTCTCAGAAATACTACTGGTACCTCAAGCCACACCAGAAAGGCAGCAGGAGATTAGGGAAGTAAACAAGTGGCTGAGGAGGTGGTATAGAAAGTAGAAAGGAGGGGTTTGGGTTCCTGGAGAAGTGGGCTGACTTCTCAGTTGGTTACCAGCTTTTTAGCAGGGACGGACTGCACCTAAATGGGTAAGGTGCAGATCGGCTGGAGGAGAAAATGGCCGACAAGTTAGAGGGGCTTTTAAACTAGGCGATGGGGGGAGGATCCAGAGGTAGGGATAGTCAGCGTGCAACAAATTCCAGAGGGTAGTTTTGAAGGCATTAGTGGTAGGTTGACTAAAGCACCTAAATCCGAGTAAAGTACAGTAACAAGTACTATTTATAACCTCTGAACAGGAGTCTGGCAGACAAGATGGGAGAACTAGAGCTGCTATTGTACGAGGAGGATTTAGATTTTGTGGGAATTTCAGAGACTTGGTTCGACAGCTCTCATGATTGGCTGGCAATCGTTGAAGGGTTTTCCCTATGTCGCAGGGATAGGGAGGGTAAAAAAGGGGGAGGGGTATGCCAGTATATAAAAATTGATGTACAAGTGAATGTGATGGACGACATCACTAATGGAGCAAGGGCGGAGGTGGAATCCTTATGGATAGAGCTACAAAGGGAGGAAACTAAGGGGAAAGTAATACTGGAAGTATGCTATAGGCCCCCTAACCAGAGGGAGGCAGACCTCCTATCATGGTTTGGAATGGTGGCAAGGATGGGAAGTGTCATTATAATGGAGGATTTTAATTACCCAGACATAGACTGGGCGGAAGGAACTGCGCATTCATCTAAAGCTCGCCATTTCCTAAATGTCTTGCAGGACAATTTGATGGGTCAGATGGTTAATGCACCAACAAGAAACAAAGTGTAACTAGACCTACTGATTACCAACAATACAGACCTGATCACAGATGTGGAAATACGGGGTAATTTAGGAAACAGCGATTACAGGTCAATTCGTTTTCAGTATACTAGCAAGTGGGTGTGGTGCTGCGCTAATGCAGGTAAATGAACAAATGCATAAGTGCAACCGTGCTACAATGTTGATGAGTCAAAAACCAGTCGCCTAACGTGAGCGTGGAGTGTGTATCATAATCAAACACCATATCTAAAGTATTGCGAGAAAATAAAAATATAAATATAATATGCCCAGTCTAAAAAAGTAAATAAATTGGGTCAAAATATCCGGACTATGAAAAATTGCAATAATATCAGCATAAACTGTAAAAGGCATGCAGTCTCAAACTAAACAAATAGTGCATATGTAGACATGTAGGTGATTAAAACATTAGTAGCACAATATACAAATTTCAGAAAATAAAAACGAAAGAATGCGATGTTACACTGAGAGATCAGTGAGAGATCACAAAACCTGTGACAATGCAATAAAGTGTCCAGTGCAAACAATAAGTGCTCAAAATTGCCTAAAGACATATATACAGTCCAAAAAAAGTGGCTTGTGCAACAGCAAAATCTCCAATGGTTCATCAATCCTCAGAGTGCCAAACAGTAAGATAGTGCAAGCAGCAAACTTGATTCTAAAGTCAATCACTTGAATAGGTGAGAAGTGTGAAGTTTATAGATCAGTCCTCTTCATGCAGCAATCCTAAACTGGTGGATAATGGCCCCTTACCTCATTATACTGAGGTTACAGCATAAGTCAGTCACCGCTTATAACAGCTCCTATGGAGGTTGGTCCTGGGTCCCGGACTATGTCTCTATATGCCTCAGGTCCACAGGGGGCATGGCGGCTGAAAGAGGAAAAAGGATGCCATATAGTTTAGTATTTTTAAAACATATAAGCTTTATTCACAGTAAAAGAAGGTACACACACAGTAAAATGGCAGAGGGCGCATATAACCAAACCAGCGGCAAGCTCGCACACTGCTGACAGTGGAAGGTGCCTGTCCCTACGCGTGGCGTCACGGGTCACGTGACTTTATCAGGGGATGCTAGAAGGCACACAGGGTAGGTCTTTAAATAGATCAGGTTGAGTGAATGTACGGTGGCCATTTTCTCGAAGTCTTATGGGAGAATGCCATAGCAGCCATTTTCCCAGGGTTACATGGGGGCGGCCATTTTAATGGTTATCAAAAAACTGACAGTAGCGCCAGTAGAAATAATTGCCGGTGTCTAATGAATATCAACAGCAAACACATGCTCCGAGGAGTTACAAATAGGGTTATCTAGCGGTTACAAGGGAGGGGGTGACCTGGATGTACGACCAGATCCCCCCAGTGTCTACTTATAACCAAAACAGTGGCGGCCAGTGTATAAATAATAGCAGGCAATAGAGGGCTCGTAGAGATTTATTATTATAAATGGGAAGGTGAATGATCAGAGAGAGTATAGAGGACCACCACAAGGACCCAGAGACCCAAGAAGACCAGTTTATGAATATAGGGAGAATAGGGAACCACCATATGAACACCACTGGCCAAGAGGGAGAAGTCCGACGCATGAATATGGTTACGGGGAAAGAAGAAGCCCCCAACAAAGAAACCAATATCAAAATGAACGGAGCCCGATACCGACATACAATTACTACGCCCCACTAATGCACAGAGGTTAAGAAGAGAGACAAGAGAGAAACTATCCCCCACAGTATGGAGACCAAGTTTATAACAGACCTTTTTTAGACAGGGGCAGGGAAGACTACCCACCGAGATTGATAGACAAGACCAGAAATTCCAGAAAAATTCCAGTAAGAAGAGAGGACGGAGATCAGGAAAGAGAGAACAAAAGAAAAAGGGAATGAAGGGAGAAGGTATTTTCAATCTAAGTGGGCATGAATTGACACACAAAGAGATTGGTGTGTTGGATAAAGGCCTCAAGTATGCACCCATGAAAAATCTGGACAAATTCCAGACTTATATTGGAATTCAACAATTTATAAGAAAACTGAATATCCAGAAATATATTACAAGTAACCCCACCAGACCAAAATACCCGATTGTTGAGGATAATGGTGTCATACACAGTACATTGAGGAACAAATCTGTTTTTAATCCGCCCATAAAGGATAATAAATATATTAATGTTTTTAAAAAAGTGGTTTTAGAAGATATTAAAGATCTCAAAATTAAGAAAAAGGAGGACCCCGACTATATAAAAAGTGGCATTCGGAAACTAACAAGGAGGAAAGATTTGGTCAACCGGTAAAGGAGGTGGTATTGTTGTGCTCTCAAAAGAACAATACCACCAGACCATGATGGAGATGCTAAGTGATGAGAATACTTATACTAGGCTACTAAGCAACCCCGTGTACAAGTGCAGGAAGGCACTTGAACAGATCGTATGTCTTGGAGTGAAGAAAAATATACCGTATTTATCGGCGTATAACACGCGCCGGCGTATAACACGCACCCAAGTTAAGGAGGGAATTTTAAGGAAAAAAACTTTTAGGAGTAAAGTTTAAGGAAGAAAAACTTACATTAAAATGCCCATCAATGCAGCGTTATCGGTGTCCATCTGCAGCCTTGTCAGTGTCAGTGCAGCCTTGCCCCAGTGTCCATTGCAGCCTTGTCAGTGCAGCTTTGCCTCAGTGCAGCCTTGTCAGTGCAGCTTTTCTCCAGTGCAGCCTTGCCCCAGTGCAGCCTTGTCAGTGCAGCAATGTCAGTGCAGCCATGTCAGTGCAGCTTTTCTCCAGTGCAGCCTTGTCAGTGCAGCAATGTCAGTGCAGCCATGTCAGTGCAGCTTTTCTCCAGTGCAGCCTTGCCCCAGTGCAGCTTTGCCCCAGTGCAGCTTTGCCCCCATGCAGCCTTGCCCCAGTGCAGCCTTGTCCCCAGTGCAGCCTTGCCCCCGTGCAGCCTTGCCCCCCCCCCGTGCAGCTTCGTGGGATCGCCGCGATCCCTGCCGTCATACACAGCCCTGTGTAAATTTAAATATGGCGCCGAGACTGCAGTGACTCGGCGGAGCGCTGATACACATAGCCGAGAGTCCTCGGGTTTCCTCGGCGCCTCTTACAGTCCCACCCAGTTCCGCCCTATGGGCGGGACTGTAAGCGGCGCCGAGAAAACCCGAGGACTCTCGGCTATGTGTAGCTCCGCTTCGCCGAGACCCTGCAGTCTCGGCGCCGTATTTGAATTTCCACACGGCTGTGTATGTCGGCGGCGATCGCGGCAATTGCCGCGATCGCTCCGATCACACACAATTGGGGGGGAACGGCCTATAACACGCACCCACGATTTTCCCCTGATTTTCAGGGGAAAAAAGTGCGTGTTATATGCCGATAAATACGGTACTTAATAAAAAGGAAGCTAGATTCCTAGTTCCAGAGTCCTGCCGTACACCCATCATCTATACATTACCAAAGATTCATAAAGACAACACTAACCCACCACCGAGACCAATAGTGAATGGTATAGATTCACTAACATCCAGATTAGGCCAATATATCGAAGTATTTCTACAACCTGCTGTACAAAACACACAAGCATATTTGAGGGACACAAAACAAATGCTGCAGATTCTAGAAAATATCCCAAAAGAAGAAGGCCCATGGATTATGGCTACTGCAGATGTTGCCTCATTATATACTATAATACCGCATCATCTAGCATGTGAAGCAGCGAAAATGGGTCTGAGGAAATATACCCAATTACCCTGTATGCAGAGGAAATTTCTAATTAAGTGCATCGACTTCAATTTAAAGAATAATTATTTCTGGTACAATAGTAGGTATTATCACCAACATACCAGAGTTGCAATGGGAGCTAAATTTGCCCCTAGCATAGCCGGATTATTCATGGCCCAGTGGGAGGAGGATTATGTCTTTAGAAATGCACCAGGGGAACTGGTGATCTATAAAAGATATATTGATTATATCTTCATCTTATGGAAAGGGGACACAGATCGACTTACCTGTTTTCTAGAAAGACTCAATACGAATAATAAAAATATTACACTGACCTGGGACATCAGCAATAGCAAAGTTATACAAGAAAACTCCATATTAAGATCGCAAACGCTTTTCAAAAACGTCGATAGAAATAGTTACCTCCCTATTGAGAGTTGTCATCATAAGAATTGGCTCTTTAATGTACCAAAGGGCCAATTTGTACAACTTAGACGGAACTGCACGCATTTGAATACCTTTCTGGACCAAGCAGAAAAGATAGCACTTAGATTTTCCAACAAAGGATACGATCGCCAATTTATTGAGAAGAAAGTGAAAGAGGTCTCTGTGCTGGATCAGAATGTACTAATCAAGGATACCAACAAATCCAAACAGCCACTAGGGGGAGCACCTTTGATTTTGGATTTTAGTGCACAGCACAAGAAAATTGAAAAGATCATTAAACGCCACTGGCACATTCTTTTAGCAGATAAACAATTGCAAGGATCCTTACCCGCGTTCCCGCATTTTATATACAAAAGAGCACCAACTATTCGCGATAGAGTGGTGAAGAATATAATAGATCCACCCAAGAGGACCTACACCTTTTTTACGGGTAAAGGCTTCCTTCCATGCAAGAGGTGCTTTGCATGCCTGAAAACGAGAAGGCCAAATGAAAGAAAATTTCAGTTTACATCAACGAGCACGGGAGACACATACGAGATAAACAATTTTATTTGCTGTAACACTGAGGGAGCTGTATATGTCCTAGAGTGCAGCTGTGGGCTCCAGTATGTTGGCCGGACAAAAAGACCACTTAGAGTACGGAGAACATGTGAAAAATATCCTAAACGGCTACAATAAGCATAGTGTCTCGAAACATTTTTTATTATGCCAGAACAAGGATCCTACCCATCTCAAATTCTGGGGGATTGAACCATATATTAGACACTGGCGGGGGGACACAAGCTTAGGATCCTCAGTCAGGCCGAATCCAGATGGATATTTATGTTGGACACATTTGCACCTCGGGGCCTGAACATATTATTCGACCTGAATTGTTTCCTGAGTGATTTTTAGTTCTGTATGCAAATACATACATGTCATACTGGTTAACCACCCCCCCACCCCCCCACCCCCCATCCTTCCCTCTCTCTTCCCACTTTCCCCTTCCCACACCTTCCCTTGTTCTATCCTATTCCCACCCCCACACTCTCCTTCTTTGCCTTTTTGCATTTGCATATTCCCTTATTATTATGGTTCTACTATGGTCTTACTGCACCTGTCATTGATTGTTACTCCCTGTATTGCTATATTTTTATATCGTGTTTTAGTCTTTTGGGCGTCTTAAATATTAACTAATATTTTTTATAATATTTTTTATATACATATTATTTTTATATTTTTTATCATTTTTACCTGTTATATTTTTTTTATTTTGGGGCAAAACAGTTGATACCCCCGGGAGGACTACCTGTATAGTAATTTTAAGGATCGTACACTGATTATAGTGGAAAGTCTTATCCCATATTGATTTACCACTCACCTTCCCATTTATAATAATAAATCTCTATGAGCCCTCTATTGCCTGCTATTATTTATACACTGGCCACCACTGTTTTGGTTATAAGTAGACACTGGGGGGATCTGGTCATACATCCAGGTCACCCCCTCCCTTTTAACCGCTAGATAACCCTATTTGTAACTCCTCGGAGCATGTGTTTGCTGTTGATATTCATTAGACACCGGCCATTATTTCTACTGACGCTACTGTCAGTTTTTTGATAACCATTAAAATGGCCACCCCCATGTAACCCTGGGAAAATGGCCGCTATGGCATTCTCCCATAGGACTTCGAGAAAATGGCCGCCGTACATTCACTCAACCTGATCTATTTAAAGACCTACCCTGTGTGCCTTCTAGCATCCCCTGATGAAGTCACGTGACCCGTGACGCCACGCGTAGGGACAGGCACCTTCCACTGTCAGCAGTGTACGAGCTCGCCGCTGGTTTGGTTATATGCGCCCTCTGCCATTTTACTGTGTGTGTACCTTCTTTTACTGTGAATAAAGCTTATATGTTTTAAAAATACTACACTATATGGCATCCTTTTTCCTCTTTCGGCCGCCATGCCCCCTGTGGACCTGAGGCATATAGAGACATAGTCCGGGACCCAGGACCAACCTCCATAGGAGCTGTTATAAGCGGTGACTGACTAATGCTGTAACCTCAGTATAATGAGGTAAGGGGCCATTATCCACCAGTGTAGGATTGCTGCATGAAGAGGACTGATCTATGCACTTCACACTTCTCAACCAATTCAAGTGATTGACTTTAGAATCAAGTTTGCTGCTTGCACTATCTTACTGTTTGGCACGCTGAGGATTGATGAACCATTGGAGATTTTGCTGTTGCACAAGCTACTTTTTTTGGACTGTATATATGTCTTTAGGCAATTTTGAGCACTTATTGTTTGCCCTGGACACTTTATTGTATTGTCACAGGTTTTGTGATCTCTCCGGAAGTACAGTGTAACATTGCACTCTTTCATTTTTATTTTCTGAAATTTGTATATTGTGCTACTAATGTTTTAGTCACCCACATGCCTATATATGCACTATTTGTTTAGTTTGAGACTGCATGCCTTTTACAGTTTATGCTGATATTATTGCAATTTTTCATAGTCCGGGTATTTTGACCCAATTTATTTACTTTTTTAGACTGGGCATATTATATTTATATTTTTATTTTCTCGCAATACTTTATATATGGTGTTTGATTATGATACACACTCCACGCTCACGTTAGGCGACTAGTTTTTGACTCATCAACATTGTAGCACGGTTGCACTTATGCATTTGTTCATTTACCTGGATTAGCGCAGCACCACACCCACTTGCTAGTTTACGTTTCTATTAGGGGCCAGGTTGGACCCTATTCGGTGCAAGCAGCTTTTCCCCTCAGTACTATACTTACTACATGGTAGCGCGGAAATAATACACTCTACATCATTTTCAGTATAAATCACACGAATAAGAAACATAAACAGGGGTAATATAAAGACTCTGAATTTCCAAAAAGCCAATTTCCCTAAACTACACCCTTGCTAGAAGATATTAAATGGGATAAAATCTTAGGAACAAAGAACATGGAGGAATAATGTGTGTGCTTTAAGAGCATATTAAATAAGGGTATTAGCCAGTGCATTCCAATGGAAAATACATTTAAAAGAGCTAATAAAAGTCCTGGATGGCTTAACTCCAACGTAAAAATGCATATAAAAGCAAAGGAGAAGGCCTTCAAAAAATACAAGGCTGAGGGGTCCTCATCAGCATTCCAACTTTAAAAAGTATGCAATAGGAAATGTAAGGGTGCAATCATGACGGCTAAGATAGAACACGAACGCACATAGCGGAGGAGAGTAAACAAAAATTTCAAGAAATTCTTTAAGTAAATAAACAGTAAATGAGGGAGGTCATATCATATTGGTCCCATAAAGAATGATGAAGGGAATCTGGTTACAAAGGATGGAGAGTTTGCGAAGGTATTGAATTTATTTTTCTCCTCAGTCTTCGCAAGGGAAACGGTGGGTTTCAGTAACTAGAACTGCAATGTTTATCCTCATGGCTAACAGAGTATAGAATTAGGAATAGACTTGAAAAAATTTACATTAATCGGTCACCAGGACCAGATGGCTTGCACCCGAGGGTCCTTAAGGAACTCAGTCATGTAATTGCCACACCATTGTTCCTAATTTTTACGAACAGTCTACTGACTGGAATGGTACCAGCTGATTGGAGAAAAGCCAATGTAGCACCAATATTTAAAAAAGGACCAGGACATAGCCATGGGCACTACAGACCAGTTAGCTTAACGTCAATAGTTTGTAAGCTCTTGGAGGGGATGATAAGGGACTATATACAAGATTTTAGTAATAAAAACGGTATCATTAGCAGAAATCAGCATGTATTTATGAAGAATTATTCTTGCCAAACCAATCTATTAACCATCTATGAGGAGGTGAGCTGTCATCTAGATAAAGGAAGGCCTGTAGACGTTGTGTATCTTGATTTTGCAAAGGCATTTGATACAGTTCCCCATAAATGTTTACTGTACAAACTAAGGGCTGTCAGCATGGACCAAAGGGTGAGTACACGGATTGAAAACTGGCTGCAAAGGCGAGTTCAGAGGGTAGCGCTAAATGATGGGGAGTACTCGGAATGGTCCGGTGTGGTGGTCCCCCAGGGTTCTGTCCTGGGACCAATCCTATTTAATTTATTCATAAACGACCTGGAGGATGGGATAAACCGCTCACTTTCTGTATTTGCAGGCGATACTAAGCTAAGCAGGGCAATAGTTTCTCTGCAGGATGCGGAAACCTTGCAAGAAGATCTAAACAAACTAATGAGAGGGGCAACTACATGGCAAATGTAGAAAAATTAAAAATTATGCATATGGGAAGCAAAAATATGAATGTAATCTACTCATTAGGGGGAGAACCTCTGGGGTAATCTAGGATGGAAAAGGACCTGGGATCAATCCTAGTAGATGACAGGCTCAGCAATGGCATGCAATTCCAGGCTGCTGCAAGCAAAGCCAACAGAATATTTATTGGCATGCATTAAAAAGGGGATTAACTCCAGAGATAAAATGATAATTCTCCCACTCTACAAGACTCTGATCCGGCCGCACCTGGAGTATGCCATCTAGTACGGGGCACCAGTCCTCAGGAAGGATGTGCTGGAACTGGAGAGAGTCTAGAGAAGGGCAACAAAGCTAATAAGGGGACTGGAGGACCTTAGTTATGAGGAAAGACTACGAGCATTGAACTTGTTCTCTCTGGAGAAGAGATGCTTGAGAGGGGATATGATTTCAATGTACAAATACCGTACTGGTGACCCCACAATAGGGATAATATTTTTCCACGAAAGGGCAATTAAAAAGACTTTCACTATAATTAGCATAGAATTGGTTTAACCTTTAAACTGTGTAGAGGGTTCTTTACTGTAAGAGTGTGGAATTCTCCTCCACAGGCCGTGGTTTCAGCAGGGAGCATAGATAATTTTAAAAAACTATTAGGTGGGCACCTAAACGGCCTTAACATACAGGGATATACAATGTAATACTGACATAAAAGCACACACACAGGTTGGGCTTGATGGACTTGTCTTTTTTCAACCTCTGTAACTATGTAGATGGTATGCCCACCCCTCCCCTCCCCCTGACCAATCACAGAAGCTTTTTTTATTAGGTCAACTCATTCATAAAATACAAGGGCTTCTGTAAATGGGTAGTAGAGTGGAGGGGCAGGCATAGATGCTGTGTGTGCTTTTCTCCTCTGAGTCCCAAGAGTATCCTCCATGAGTGCCATAAACCTGTCCGATGTAAATGATAGAGATAAGTCCAGGAAGTGGCATGTACCTCCTTGTACTTATACTATGCCTGCACATCAAATATCAAAGTGGCTGAATTGCTGGAATTCAGCTTTAAGGTTTCCATAGAAAGAAGACTGCCAATCTAACCCATAATGATAGAATCCGGAAGTAAACCCAGGCAAGCAATTGGAGAACATTCAAACTCCATGCAAGTAGTGCCCCTGTTGAGAATCAAGCCCTCGACCTACGCACTGCAAATACTGTATAAATATAATCAGCTGATAATCGTGTCTGTGTGATATGTTTGTAATTAATGTCTTAGCCAAGCCTTTCTCAACTGTGGTGCCCTCTGAGATCATCAGGAGTGCCGTGGCATCCTGGTTGAGAGGCATTTACATCAGACCAAGCTCCCATTGCTCCACCAAACTGTACATCGGTATAGCCAGAGCTCAATCAGGGCAGGCAGAAGGAGCAGCTCCGCCAGTGTAACAGGTCCTGCACCAACCAGAAGGTGACTGAGAAGATGTCTAGATGAATGGGAATGCTAGACACGCTGTATGATTTGAGTTGCCGATCGAGTTTGTTATAAACCTGTGGTATAAAAATCTGGGTGTGATGTATACAGGGAAAATGTAATTAAATAAAAATAGGGGCTTCGTGAATTATAAATTATTAATAAAAGGCTGGTGCCTGAATTGTAAAAAGAATTAATAGCCAGTGCCTCCAGCTGCTTACGGGAAATATTAAATAACTTCATAAAACAATATGAATTTAGTTTAGACACTCAGTATACCACAACAATCATTATTTTGAGCTCTTTAAACTATGGTGATTTCTTACCAAATATACATATATCTCCCAATTAATTTAATAAAGATAATTTATTAAAATTTAAGTTTTTTTTATGTATCTATATACAAAACTTAAAATTACTGGTGATTATAATTCAAACACACAATCAAGGAAATCAACACAATTAAAATGTACCGTATATACTCGAGTATAAGTCGAATTTTTCAGCACATTTTTTTGCGCTGAAAGTGCCCCCCTCGACTTATACTCGAGTGAAGCACTTTTCTGCAGGAAAAAATTTCATTTTCCGAACCGACTTTGGGGCCCCGTATCCCAGGGCCACTTGGTGCTAGGAACCCCAAATTTGGTGTGCAAACCCAGTGGAACTGGTACCACAACATATCCAAAGCTAAAGTTCCTAGCACAAAGTGGCCCTGAGATACGGGGCCCCAAAATCGGTTCTGAAAATGTCATTCTCTGCTGCAGAAAAGTGCTTGACATTTTATGAACCGACTTTGGGGCCCAATTTCTCAGGGCCACTTGAGGCTAGGATCCCCAAATTTTGTGTGCAAACCCAGTGGAACTGGTACCACAACATATCCAAAGCTGAAGTTCCTAGCAAAAAGTGGCCCTGAGATACGGGGCCCCAAAACCGGTTCGGAAAATGTCATTCTCTGCTGCAGAAAAGTGCTTGACATTTTCTGAACTGATTTTTGGGGCCCTGTATCTCGGGTCCACTTGGTGCTAGAAACCCCAGCTTTGGAAATTTTATGGTACTAGTTCCACTGGGTTTGCACACCAAATTTGGGGTTCTTAGCACTAAGTGGCCCAGAGATACGGGGCCCCAAATTTGGTCAACTGTGTCCATCTGCAGCAATGTCATTTCGGGACCCTTTGGGTTCAGAGACCCCAAATTTTGGCTGCAGCTAGGGGGCATCTAGGAACCCTTAACTACCGAGTTTGAAGTTCAGGGGACCTATGGCTGCAAATGGGCACAGTGAGGCATGCAAATGGGCACAGTGATCATGCAAATGGGCATTGTTGACCCTCTTTTCCACTTACAGTAGCTGTGCATTTCTCACCCTCGTCTTATACTCGGGTCACTAAGTTTTTCCCATTTTTTTGTGGAAAATTAGGGCCTCGACTTATACTCGGAACGACTTATACTCGAGTATATACGGTAATTACTTTTTAAAGGCAAATATGGAAACCAATAAGACCTTAAATTATGATGTGCTATAATACAGCGATAGCAAAATAAAATGCCTAACGCTCTTGAAAAAGTTTCTTAGTCTCCGCGGCCGTAGGAGAGAAAGAAACCACTCGAAAGAGCAAAACAATCTCTACAAATAAAACGTGTTTGAAAGACAATTGGTAAAACACTAGTGATAATCTATGAGCAAAATATTTGAAAGAAAGAAAAGTTTCTAGCAAGACTTTTTCCTATATCTCACCACTTCCTCCAAAGAAAAATGCTTGAGGTATTATGGGATGAGATGATGGTTCGTCTTAGGCAACAAAAGGTCAGCGATATCAGCAGTGGTCAGCAAGCAACAGCCTTCTCGGTGTGATCAAGGAAGTATTGTTTTTTTTACCACTTACGGACTGCCCGCTGTCGTTATACGTCGGCTGTTTGAAGAGGAATATCATTGTTATGGCAGCAGCTAGCTACCATAACCGTGGCATTCTCTTTTTAAGCGGGCGGTCCGCATTCAGATAAAAGTGGTCTCTGTAGCATCTGTAGCAGATTCGCAGCAAGATCAATTTTATCGGCAGCAGGAGAGGGCCCCCCTCCTGCTGCTCTCTGGTGTCCTCCGCCGCTTACCGGTGCTGCTGGCAGCGGCGGATGCAATCGCGCGTTCTCCCTGTTAGGTATGGAGATGAGTCAGGGGAAGATGGCCCCTACCCGTCTCCATACCTGTGCAGGGCGGAAGAGACGTCAAAATGTCACTTCCGTCCATAGCTCTTAAAGCAACTTTTTTTTTTTTTTTTTTCAAATGACATTTAATTATTTATTTTTTATTGCATTTTAGTGTAAATGTGAGATCTGAGGTTCTTTTGACACCAGATCTCCTATTTAAGAGGTCCTGTCATGCTTTTTGTCTATTACAAGTGATGTTTACTTTCCTTGTAGTAGGAATAAAAGTGACACAATTTTAATTTATTTTTTTAAAGAACAGTGTAAAAATAAAAGGTAAAATATATAAGAAAAAAATATTTAATAATTTTTAAACGCTCCCCGTCCCGCCAAGCTTGCGTGCAGAAACGAACGCATACGTGAGTAGCGCCCGCATATGAAAACGGTGTTCAAACCACACATGTGAGGTATCACCGCGATCATTAGAGCGAGAGCATTAATTCTAGCCATTGACCTCCTCTGTAACTAAAAACATGCAACCTGTAGAGTTTTTTTAAAAGTCGCATATGGAGATTTTTAAGGGTAAGTTTGTCGCCATTTCACGAGCGGGCGCAACTTTGAAGCGTGACATGCTGGGTATCAATTTACTTGGTGTAACATCATCTTTTACAATATAAAAAAATTGCGCTTGTAAGACCTCAATTTTATTCTCTAGGGTGTTAGAACCCCCAAACATTATATATATATTTTTTCTGAGTAGTTTTCTTACAAAAAAAATGATTTTAACTTGTAAACAACAAGTTTGAAAAATAGGCCCGGTCTTAAAGTGGTTAAAAAAGTCTTTTTTCCCAAGTGTCCTCATTTAATTTTATATGATTTGGAACTATTGGCCATATTGTTGACTCCTCAACCAATATTTACTGTTTCCTGATTGATGGGTAAAAAGTGGGTGTTAACTGGTCATTTCTCTCCTGACCACTAGGTGTCAGTTCAGCCATAGAATTGAGATTCAGACTGTCTTGTACATCCGATATGGAATTTGTAGTTTGTCTGAAAGAGTTAATTGAGTACTGTCCGTGATACTTTTTTTATTTGCACTAACATACAATTTTTCAGGACAAGCTTTCGGGGTATGTCCCCTTCTTCAAGGTCCAAGCAGTACTGATTCACAAATTTTTAAGCAGAATGTTAAAGAAAAAGAAGAAAAAAAAAAAAAAAAAAAAGAAGAGAAAACCAAACACATACAAATCAATGGTAATAAAGATAGCAGCAGAGTTAGTTTTTTTTTTTTTTTTTTCTTCTTTTTCTTTAACATTCTGCTTAAAAATGTGTGAATCAGTACTGCTTGGACCTTGAAGAAGGGGACATACCCCGAAAGCTTGTCCTGAAAAATTGTATGTTAGTGCAAATAAAAAAAGTATCACGGACAGTACTCAATTTTCTCTGTCACAATTGCACTAAGACGGCTACAACAAATCAAGTCTGAAAGAGTTAATATGAGTGATATTGAAGTCGATATGGTGGCTGCCTGCTTTTATAACTCAGCTAGTGCACTGTTCCAATATAGTGTAATTTGCTGGCCATAGGAAAATAGAACCTTTGTAGTTCTCCATCGTGATGCAAATATCATTTATTCATGCATATAGCTCTTTTCTTCATTCTTCCGGTAATATTTATACAAAAGTTGTATTACAATCCGTTTATTGTAGTATCGTGTCTCATGAAACTACATTTGTGACTTGATATGTGAAAAAATTCTGTTTATGAATCGTTCCTTTTGAAGAGAATGTGAATTTCCCCTTGAGAAATTGTGTCAGTTAATCATAACTTGCTGTCTTATGTTGATGAATTCTGATATGCATTGTCCCTTGCACATAACACAGTAAATATATATATATTGGTTAGGTCCATATATATTTGGAAACAGGCACAATTTTAGTTTTTTCAGGTATTTACTAAAACATATTCAAGCTATAGTTACCGTATTTATCGGCGTATGACACGCACTTTTTTCCCCTTAAAATCAGGGGAAAATCGTGGGTGCATGTTATACGCCGTTCCCCCGCCGATTGTGAGCCTTTTGGCGGCTTTCGGACGCTCTCGGCCATTCACGGCGTGTCTCGGCCATTATCCGTGGCTCTCGGCCGCATTCAGCCATTCTCGACGGCTTTCGACGGCTCTCGTAGTCCCGCGTGAGCCGCCGAAAGCCGCCGAGAATGGCCGAAAGCCGCCGAGATACGACGAGAATGGCCGAGAGCAGCCGAGACATGCCGAGAATGGCCGAGACATGCTGAGAATGGCCAAGAGCGGCGGCGCCATTTTTAAACGGCAGTAGTCTGCAAATGACACAGGGGCAAGGCTACAGATGGACACTGACAATGACAATGCTGCAATGATGGACAAGGCTACAGATGGACGCTGACACAGACAAGGTTGCAGTGATGGACAAGGCTACAGATGGACACTGATACTGACAAGGCTGCAATGATGGACAAGGCTACAGATGGACACTGACAAGGCTGCAATGATGGACAAGGCTACAGATAGACACTGACAAGGCTGCAATGATGGACAAGGCTACAGAGGGACACTGACACTGACAAGGCTGTAATGATGGACAAGGCTACAGATGGACACTGACAAGGCTACACTGACACTGACAAGGCTACAGATGGACACTGACAAGGCTGCACTGATGGGCATTTAAATGTAAGTTTTTTTCCTTAAACTTCCCTCCTAAAAGTTTTTTTCCTTAAAATACCCTCCTAAACGTGGGGTGCGTGTTATATGCCGGCGTGTGTTATACGCCGATAAATACGGTATATAATGGATACGGGCTGAAAGCGTGCACACTCAGGCTTAATTTGAGGGTATGTACATCCAAATCAGAGGAAGGGTTTAGGAATTACAGCTCTTAAGAATAGTCACCCCAGTTTTTCAAGAGACCAAAAGTAATTGACAATTGAATCAAAAGCTGTTTCATGGCCAGGTGGCGGAGGCAGTGTGATGGCATGGGCATGCATGGCTTCCAGTGGTACTGGGTCATTGGTGTTTATTGATGATGTGACAGAAGACAGAAGCAGCCGGATGAATTCTGCAATGTTTAGAGATATACTGTTAGTCCAGATTAAGCCAAATGCAGCAACGTTGACTGGATGGCGCTTCACAGTACAGATGAACAATGATCCAAAACACAATGCAAAAGCAACCCTGGAGCTTTTGAGGGAAAAGGAGTGGAATATTCTGCAATGGTCGAGTCAATCCCTGATCTCAACCCAATTGAGCATGCATTTCAGGCAAAGCTAAAGGCAGAAAGACCCACAAAGAACAACTGAAGACAGCTGCAGTTAGAGCCTGGTAAAGCATCAGAAAGGAGGAAACTCAGTCTTTGGTAATGTCCATGGATTCCAGACTTCAGGCAGTCATTGTCAGTAAAGGATTCTCAACAAAATATTAAAAATTAACTTTTTTTTATCATTATAGTCATTTGTCCAATTACATTTGAGCCCCTAAAAATGGGAAAAGTGTGTATAAAAATGGTTGCAGTTGCTAAAATGTATACTTGATATTTATGTTCAACCCCTTGAATTAAAGTAGAATTAAAGTCAAATTCATTTGGATTGTTTAATTTTAATTTTATTCTGGTGGCATACAGAGCCAAAAGTATGAAAATTGTGCTTGTGTCCAAATATATATGGCCCTAACTGTATATATAAATACTATATATCTCTGGGACTTTCTTTTTGAGCTTGTTTTGTAACTGATTTCGTTTGGGAAGGTAATGAATTATTTGGTTCCACTATTGTCTGTACTCAAGCTGAGTAAACACCGGTTGTCTCTGGGATAGGTCATTTCAGCCTCAGAACAATAAGGTTTTTTAATGGCCTTGGTGCGGCTGGTAACACTTATCTGGTTTCTCGGATGAAACATCATCTGTTCTTCAACCTTGGAGTTAAATCGCTGTAAACTTATTTGCAATATTTAGACCTGGTCAATAAACAGTGCCTTGCAAACGTATTCACCCCCCTTGGCTTTTGACCTATTTTGTTACATTACAGCCTTTGGTTCAATGTTTTTTAAATCTGAATTATATGTGATGGATCAGAACACAATAGTCTAAGTTGGTGAAGTAAAATTAGAAAAATATATACATAAAACTATTTTTCAGAAATAAAAAACTGATAATTGACATGTGCGTATGTATTCACCCCCTTTGTTATGAAGCCCCAAAAAAAGCTCTGTTGCAACCAATTATCTTCAGAAGTCACATAATTAGTGAAATGATGTCCACCTGTGTGCAATCTAAGTGTCACATGATCTGTCATTACATATACACACCTTTTTGAAAGGCCCCAGAGGCTGCAACACCTAAGCAAGAGGCACCACTAAGCAAACACTGCCATGAAGGCCGAGGAAATCTCCAAACAATTAAGGGACAATGTTGTTGAGAAGTACAAGTCGGGGTTAGGTTATAAAAAAATCCAAATCTTTGATGATCTGTAGGAGCACCATCAAATCTATCATAACCAAATGGAAAGAACATGGCACAACAGCAAACCTGCCAAGAGACGGCCGCACACCAAAACTCATGGACCGGGCAAGGAGGGCATTAATCAGAGAGGCAGCACAGAGACCTAAAGTAACCCTGGAGGAGCTGCAGAGTTCCGCGGCAGAGACTGGAGTATCTGTACATAGGATGGCAATAAGCCATACGCTCCATAGAGTTAGGCTTTATGGCAGAGTGGGCAGAAGAAAGCCATTACTTTCAGCAAAAAACAAAATGGCACGTTTTGAGTTTGTGAAAAGGCATGCGGGGGACTCCCAAAATGTATGGAGGAAGGTGCTCTGGTCTGATGAGACTAAAATTTAACTTTTTGGCCATCAAATAAAACGCTATGTCTGGCGCAAACCCAACACATCACATCACCCACAGTGAAGCACCATCCCCACAGTGAAACGTGGTGGTGGCAGAGTCATGCTGTGGGGATGTTTTTCAGCAGTTGGGACTGGGAAACTGGTCAGAGTTGAGGGAAAGATGTATGGTGCTAAATACAGGTATATTCTTGAGCAAAACCTGTACCACTCTGTGTGTGATTTGAGGCTAGGAAAGAGGTTCACCTTCCAGCAGGACAATGACCCCAAACACACTGCTAAAGCATTACTTGAGTGGTTTAAGGGGAAACATGTAAATGTGTTGGAATGGCCTAATCAAAGCCTAGACCTCAATCCAATAGAAAATCTGTGGTCAGACTTAAAGATTGCTATTCACAAGTGCCAGCCATCCAACTTGAAGGAGCTGGAGCAGTTTTGCAAGGAGGAATGGGCAAAAATCCCAGTGGTAATATGTGGCAAGCTCATAGAGACTTATCCAAAGCGACTTGGAGCCTTGATAGCCGCAAAAGGTGGCTCTACAAAGTATTGACTTTAGGGGGATGAATAGTTATGCACATTGACTTTTTCTGTTATTTTGTCCTATTTGTTGTTTGCTTCACAATAAAAAAAAAAAAAAAACATCTTCAAAGTCATTTAATTGTGTAAATTAAATGATGCAAATCCTCAAACAATTCATGTTAATTCCAGGTTGTGAGGCAACAAAACACGAAAAATGCCATGGGGGGTGAATACTTTTGCAAGCCACTGTAATTTGTAGAAAACCAGTTTCTCAAGGTTTTCTTCCTAGGCTGTGTATTCATTACTGGTTACGTATTCACTAGGCTATCTTTGGTGATGAAGCATCTGTCCGTCCCAGACTTCGGTCTCTTGTCTTAAATGTTTCATGGAAAGAGATAATTTGTTTATTTAAAATGTATAGTTCATCAATTTTACACTTTTATATAGAAATACCCTGACAAGTTCCTGGCTGCCTTTGCAAGGGAAGACCTGCTGGAGGTTGGGGAGATCACTGACAACACCAATACAGATGGCATCAGTGCTCTACACCAGGTGAGGCTGACAGGACTGCAAAGCCCAGAGGTGACACGCAGGGACACAGTGCCCAGGAAAGCCTGCTCTGTATTCTGTTGCATGCCGGCTGTCTTTGCTCTGATAAGGATGTATAGATGTCTTCAAGTCTGACAGGTGAGGTACAGATACCCAGGTTTTGTTGGTGACTTGGCGGTACCCAGGTTTGTATGACAATCATCAAGGTCACAGAGAAGCAATATATGCAGGTGTTTGTACGTTACTTTTATTCTTGACCTGTAATCATGTACGATCAGGACTGCTGCTCTTCTGAAACGAAATCTATGCTCAGATCACTTTTCAGAGGCATGTAACAGGTGGTGAAGAGACGCGATGTCACCTCTTTATTACTATTATTATTATTATTATTATTACTCCCTAATTGCAGCATCACCGTGCAATGCAGTGCGAGCCCCATTCACTTGGGGGTATACTTCCTGCCATAGCATGTATATGACCCTGGCTGCTGCCTCTGCAGTTAAAGAGGGAGAAGAAGGTGGTAGTAAAAACATGATTTTACTATCTCCTAACCTCATGTGTGAACGAACCCTTGATTCACATCTGTGCGGCTGCATGTTGTGTATAGGGCCGCCCTTTCATTTTAACTAGTTGAGCTCCAGAAGGTTTTACCCCTTCATGACCAGGGCATTTTTTGCTATTCAGCACTGTGCTACTTTAACTGGCAATTGTGTGGTCATGCAACACTGTACACAAATTAAATTTATATAATTTATTTCACACAAATAAAGCTTCCTTTTGGTGGTATTTGATCAAAAAACAATATTTTCTACTTTCTATGTTAAAATATATCCAATAAAAAAAATCTAATTGCTTCATAAATTTAGGCCAAAATGTACTTTGCTACATGTCTACAAACTATGGTGTATATATTTGAAAATTGAGCAATCCCGATGTACTGACGGCTTATTGCTTGAGGACCTAAATTGCCAGGACAGTACAAATGACCCCTTTTTGAAGAGTAGACTGAGGAATTTAGTAAGAGGCATGGTGAGCTTTTTGAAGTTGTAATTTAGTCACTTTTTTGCAAAATAAATTTTTTTTTTTTTTTTTACATCCTACCATCAGAGTAGCTCAGTTTCACCAGACACTGTACTACCCTGAAGGTGGGGGGTGGGAGGGTGTTATTAGGGATTTTATTTTTTCACACACTGTTGTTGCTTATACAGTGAAGCTCGCTGTATAAGCAATCGTTTTAGCTGCTATGAATGGGATAAGCATTCATAAACAGCTCGCTTTTGATTGTGATCTCTGATTGGTTAGAGCTAATCGCATGGTACAGGTAGCCAGGTACCATGTGATGGCTGTGGGACAATCGCAGATCACAACCAAAAGCAAGCTGTTCATGAATTGTTAAATGTTTACATTGTTATCATGCGAACGCTATGACCAATCAGGAGTAGGTATAGTGTCAAAACAAATCTTACAATTACCTAATACTGCACTTCATTATTCTCAATTGAAAATGTTCTTTATGTCAATCAGATTCAATGACTGAGGCAGATCGGTAAGTGTTTTATCAGGGCTGCTACAAGATTTTTTAAATGATGTATCAGGTCCATGCTGTGCTGTTCTATACTTTTTTCCCTGTGCGGTAATTGTGTTGCATTTTCTGAGACACATTGCCTTTGCTGTAGTTATTGTGTTGCAACTTCTGAAACACATCACCTGAAGGAGGTCCTCCTCAGCTCAGGTACCATCTTCAGCACATACTCTGCTACAGTACAAGGCACTCCGCTGCCTCAGGCAAAACCCTGTTCCATTCTGAGGCCCTGGTCTCCATGTTTGCCTTTGCTGCATTATCCACCAGCTTTCCAGTATGAGACACAGGATGTCTCCCCAGCAACAGGTTGTGAATCACCTCACTCTCATGCCTGACATCAGGCATATGGAACAAGGTGGCAGATCAGCAGATCAGTGTGCTTAGGACCATAATGAGGTTATTCAAGATTCCTCTAAATACTCCCCACCTGGGTCATTGGACCTCAGATCTTGCTATTTTCTGCCTCAACAAATCACTGACAATTCCAGTTGAGGACATCTCAGTCTTAGAAGACCCAGTAAACAAAAGGTTTGAGGATCTTGCTAAAGCCTCTCTATCAAGATCCTCAATGTGGACCATGTGACTGTTGGGTAGGTGGGCCATGTGACTGTTGGGTAGCATCTATAGCTGTTGCCAGACTCTGGAGGTCTAGGCCAAGCGCATAGCATTTAGCCCCATATCTATCTTAATGACCCCCTCAACACTCCAAAAATAGGTGGTACTGCATTCAGTGGCGAAAATAATTATTTGATCCCCTGCAAATTTTGTAAGTTTGTCCACTTCCAAAGAAATGAAGGGTCTATCATTTTTATCATAGGTGTATTTTAAATGATAGAGACAGAATATCAACCACACATTCAGAAAAATACACATGATACAAATGTTATAAATTGAGTTGCATTGTATTTGTTTCCCAAGCAAAACATGACTTAGTAATTGGTGGAGGAATCCTTGTTGGCAAGCACACTGGTAAGCGGTTTCTTGAATACCCGGTATGCACACATCTCAGGAGGGAATCAATAAATGAGGGGAGGGATGGGACTGTATTTGAAAAGGTTTGGTCTGTCTGACCCAAATATTGAAAACATAGAAGAACCACCTGGTACCAAAGGTACAATGAGGAATCCCGTAGGGTCGTTAATAGACAGATTTCAGGAGGGAGATCTTTTTTTACAGATCTTTTCTAAATCCTTAAGGTTTCTTGGCTGCTCAAAGTTTCAGCTCCCTCCATACATTTAATATAGGATTAAGGTCTGGAGACTGGCTAGACTTCTTGAGCCGCTCCTTTATTGCCTTGGCGGTATGTTTTGGGTCATTGTCATGCTGGAAGACCCATCCACAACCTACCTTCAGGGTTCTGGCTGAGGGAAGAAGGTTCTCATCCAAGATTTTATAATACATAGCCCTGTCCATTGGCCCCTCAATGTGGCAAAGTCAGCCTATACCTTTAGCAGAGACACTGTCCCAAAGCATAATGTTTCCACCTCTGTGCTTGACTGTAGGGATGGTGTTCCTAGAGTCATAGTCAGCATTTTTTTTCCTTCAAACACAGCGAGTTGAGTTAATGCCAAAGAGCTCAATTTTTGTCTCATCTGACTACAGCACTTTCTCTCAATCCTTCTCTGAATCATTTAGATGTTCATAGGAAAACTTCAGATGCGCTTGTACATGTGCCTTATGTAGGGGGGGACCTTACGGGCCCTGCAGGATTTTGATCCATGGCGGCGTATTGTGTTATCAATGATTTGTTTGGTGACTGTGGTCCCAACTGCCTTAAGATCATTCACAAGCACCTCCTATATAGTTCTGGTCTGATCCCTCACTTTTCTCATTATCATCCTTGCCCCATGAGGAAAAATCTTGCATGGAGCTCCAGACTGAGGACGATTCATGGTTATTTTGTATTTCTTCCATTTGCGAATAATCGCTGCAACAGTTGTCTCCTTCTCACCAAGCTTGTTGCTTATGGTCTTTGTCAGGAAGATCCTGCCAGTAACAGGCATCCTGAGCGTGCAGTTGTGCGATTGCATGCGCCTATACGCATGCGAGTGCGTGCATGGGAGCGCGCACGCGCCCATAAGCACCAGGAGGGCTATTTAAACCAAACTGTCACACTGGGATCTTGCTGTCTGCTCTACAGCATTACGTGTGTTTTGATCCTTGAGAACCTGTTCCTGTGGTAAACCCGGCTTGTTCCTGACTATCCTTGTTGTCTGCCTGCATCTGATCCTGGCTTGTCTCCGACCATCCCTGTCATCCGCCTGCATCTGACCCCGGCTTGTCTGACTACTCTTCTGCCTGACCCTCTGGCACATCCACTGTCTGCCTGACTACCGACCCAGCTTGTCTGACTCTCCAGTCTCAGTATCCTGGTTCCTGGTTCCAGTCTGCTGTCCAGTTCCAGCCTGCTGTCCAGTTCCAGTCTGCTGTCCAGTTCCAGTCTGCTGTCCAGTTCCAGCCTGCTGTCCAGTTCCAGTCTGCTGTTCGGTTCCAGTCTGCTGTTCGGTTCCAGTCTGCTGTCCAGTCCCAGTCCGCTGCACCAGCCTGCTGATCCAGCTCCTTCCAGGTTCCAGTCTACCTTCCGGCTCAGTCTGAGGTTCTACTGCACAGTGCTTCCTGAGTTCCAGACCCACCTCCTGCTGTTGATCTTGCCAGGCACTCGTGCCACTCTTGACTCTTGTGCTTCCTGTTCACCCTATCAGGGCCTTCGAGTCGGAGCTGCAAGAGAGGCCATCCCCTGCAAGTCAGGCTCGTCCACAAGGTACGTGACAGTAGCTGACAGCCATGACCGAGCCCGAGCAGGGAGCCTCTCCTATGAAAGAACTTTGTATGCACCTGGCAGGCCTTACCCAGGCTGTTAAAAGTCTCTAGGAAGGATATACACGTTTGGAAGAACAGGTCAAAGTACTTTCTGGTCCCACTGCAACTCAGGGGCCTTCTCACCTGTCACTCACCTTTTGGTGGTATTTGATCAAAAAACAATATTTTCTACTTTCTATGTTAAAATATATCCAATAAAAAAAATCTAATTGCTTCATAAATTTAGGCCAAAATGTACTTTGCTACATGTCTACAAACTATGGTGTATATATTTGAAAATTGATCAATCCCGATGTACTGACGGCTTATTGTTTGAGGACCTAAATTGCCAGGACAGTACAAACGACCCCTTTTTGAAGAGTAGACTGAGGAATTTAGTAAGAGGCATGGTAAGCTTTTTGAAGTTGTAATTTAGTCACTTTTTTGCAAAATAAAATTTTTTTTTTTTTTTTACATCCTACCATCAGAGTAGCTCAGTTTCACCAGACACTGTACTACCCTGAAGGTGGGGGGTGGGAGGGTGTTATTAGGGATTTTATTTTTTCACACACTGTTGTTGCTTATACAGGGAAGCTCGCTGTATAAGCAATCGTTTTAGCTGCTATGAATGGGTTAAGCATTCATAAACAGCTCGCTTTTGATTGTGATCTCTGATTGGTTAGAGCTAATCGCATGGTACAGGTAGCCAGGTACCATGTGATGGCTGTGGGCCATTCGCAGATCACAACCAAAAGCAAGCTGTTCATGAATTGTTAAATGTTTACATTGTTATCATGCGAACGCTATGACCAATCAGGAGTAGGTATAGTGTCAAAACAAATCTTACAATTACCTAATACTGCACTTCATTATTCTCAATTGAAAATGTTCTTTATGTCAATCAGATTCAATGACCGAGGCAGATCGGTAAGTGTTTTATCAGGGCTGCTACAAGATTTTTTAAATGATGTACCAGGTCCATGCTGTGCTGTTCTATACTTTTTTCCCTGTGCGGTAATTGTGTTGCATTTTCTGAGACACATTGCCTTTGCTGTGGTTATTGTGTTGCAACTTCTGAAACACATCACCTGAAGTAGGTCCTCCTCAGCTCAGGTACCATCTTCAGCACATACTCTGCTACAGTACAAGGCACTCCGCTGCCTCAGGCAAAACCCTGTTCCATTCTGAGTCCCTGGTCTCCATGTTTGCCTTTGCTGCATTATCCACCAGCTTTCCAGTATGAGACACATGATGTCTCCCCAGCAACAGGTTGTGAATCACCTCACTCTCATGCCTGACATCAGGCATATGGAACAAGGTGGCAGATCAGCAGATCAGTGTGCTTAGGACCATAATGAGGTTATTCAAGATTCCTCTAAATACTCCCCACCTGGGTCATTGGACCTCAGATCTTGCTATTTTCTGCCTCAACAAATCACTGACAGTTCCAGTTGAGGACATCTCAGTCTTAGAAGACCCAGTAAACAAAAGGTTTGAGGATCTTGCTAAAGCCTCTTTATCAAGATCCTCAATGTGGACCATGTGACTGTTGGGTAGGTGGGCCATGTGACTGTTGGGTAGCATCTATAGCTGTTGCCAGACTCTGGCGGTCTAGGCCAAGCGCATAGCATTTAGCCCCATATCGATCTTAATGACCCCCTCAACACTCCAAAAACAGGTGGTACTGCATTCAGTGGCTAAAATAATTATTTGATATATTATTCTTCCATTTGCGAATAATCGCTGCAACAGTTGTCTCCTTCTCACCAAGCTTGTTGCTTATGGTCTTTGTCAGGAAGATCCTGCCAGTAACAGGCATCCTGAGCGTGCAGTTGTGCGATCGCGTGCGCCTATACGCATGCGAGTGCGTGCACGGGAGCACGCACGCGCCCATAAGCACCAGGAGGGCTATTTAAACCAAACTGTCACACTGGGATCTTGCTGTCTGCTCTACAGCATTACGTGTGTTTTGATCCTTGAGAACCTGTTCCTGTGGTAAACCCGGCTTGTTCCTGACTATCCTTGTTGTCTGCCTGCATCTGATCCTGGCTTGTCTCCGACCATCCCTGTCATCCGCCTGCATCTGACCCCGGCTTGTCTGACTACTCTTCTGCCTGACCCTCTGGCACATCCACTGTCTGCCTGACTACCGACCCAGCTTGTCTGACTCTCCAGTCTCAGTATCCTGGTTCCTGGTTCCAGTCTGCTGTGCAGTTCCAGCCTGCTGTCCAGTTCCAGTCTGCTGTCCAGTTCCAGCCTGCTGTCCAGTTCCAGTCTGCTGTCCAGTTCCAGCCTGCTGTCCAGTTCCAGTCTGCTGTCCAGTTCCAGTCTGCTGTTCGGTTTCAGTCTGCTGTTCGGTTTCAGTCTGCTGTCCAGTCCCAGTCTGCTGTCCAGTCCCAGTCCGCTGCACCAGCCTGCTGATCCAGCTCCTTCCAGGTTCCAGTCTACCTTCCGGCTCAGTCTGAGGTTCTACTGCACAGTGCTTCCTGAGTTCCAGACCCACCTCCTGCTGTTGATCTTTCCAGGCACTCGTGCCACTCTTGACTCTTGTGCTTCCTGTTCACCCTATCAGGGCCTTCGAGTCGGAGCTGCAAGAGAGGCCATCCCCTGCAAGTCGGGCTCGTCCACAAGGTACGTGACAGTAGCAGACAGCCATGACCGAGCCCGAGCAGGGAGCCTCTCCTATGGAAGAACTTTGTATGCACCTGGCAGGCCTTACCTAGGCTGTTAAAAGTGTCTAGGAAGGATATACATGTTTGGAAGAACAGGTCCAAGTACTTTCTGGTCCCACTGCAACTCAGGGGCCTTCTCACCTGTCTACTTCTGCCAGTACTACTTCTCCTACAGTAGTTATGCTGCCTCCTGAACCAAGAGTTCCCACTCCTGAAAAGTTTTCCGGGGAACAAAGTAAATTCAGGGCATTCCGGAATTCATGCGAACTGTACTTCACCCTCCAACCTGGCACCTTTTCGCTTGAAGCCACTAAAATGGGCTTTGTGATTTCATTACTTCTGGGTGACCCTCAAACAGAAAGCCGAAGTACTAACTAATTTGACTACCTTTTTTGATACTATGGCCCAACTATACAAGGACCCACAGCTTTCCGCAACCGCAGAAGCCGCCCTGAACACCCTTCAACAAGGGCATAAGGCAGTAGAGGACTATGCCATGGAATTCCGCTGATGGGGTGCAGATACGGACTGGAATGTGGCTGCCCTCCGCTACCAGTTCCGTATAGGGCTCTCTGACCCCTAAAAGATGAACTGGCTCGAGTGGGAATTCCTCAGACTCTGGATGCCTTGGTCAACCTTGCTATACAAATTGATCGACGGTTGAGAGAGAGAAGAGCAGAAAGAGGTGCTGGGTCCACTCGCCCTACCTAGATGTTGCCTAGAGTCCCCAACTACACTCACCCTGCACCCACCTCTAGTCCTGCCTCTACACCTGATACCTCTGAGCCCATACAACTTGGAGTCCTTAGCCCTTCTCTCACGATGGAGGAATGCCAATGTCGTCGGGCAAATAACTTGTGTCTGTACTGCTGAAAACCTGGGCACTATGTCAGGAACTGTCCTACTAAACTCTGTAAGTGAGTGTCTGTCTCTTCTGATGATGCGACTGCTTGGCCTAAGACTTCCTCTCACCTGACTCTTTCTGTATCTTTGTAGCTCCCAGGAAAGACTTTTCAGGCTCCCGTTATCATTGACTCTGGGGCTTGTAGCTGCTTCTTGGACTCATCTTTTGCAGCCACACAAGATCCCTCTGCTATACAAGGCCCATAGACTCTTTATTTACCTGGCCGACGGGTCTGCAATAAAATCTGGGCCAGTCATACAAGAAACTGCTCCCCTTCCAGTCACCATCTTCAACTTGCAACAAGAACTGCTTCGCCTGGACATTATTGCTTCTCCATTGTTTCCTATTATCCTTGGTATGCCGTGGCTACAAGCCCATAATCCCACTATAAACTGGGTCACCGGAGAAGTTACGTTTCCCTCTCAGTACTGCCAACAGTTCTACATTCTGAAGAACTCTTGTAAATCTCCTGCTCTGTTTTGTCTGAACACTGATTCTGAGCTATGCCAATCGGCCCCCGAGGTCTATTATGACTTCTTAGATGTATTTAGTAAAAAAGGGGCAGAAACCCTTCCTCCTCATCGGGCCTATGACTGCCCCATCAAGCTCTTTCCCGGAGCCAAAGTTCCCTTTGGCAGGATTTTTCCTTTGACTGAGCTGGAGCAAGAGACACTGAAAGTGTACATTGATGAAAACCTAGAAAAAGGTTTCATTCGGCCTTCCACATCCCAAGGAGGTGCGGGCATCTTTTTTGTGGAAAAAAGGGATCACTCCCTTCGCCCTTGCATAGACTACCGGGAACTCAATCAAATAACTGTTAAGAATCGCTACCCTTAGTACCAGAGTTATTCCAGAGACTGGGGACTGCTATTACTTTTAGATGTTAGATGTGTCTTAGCCCGGCTCCAGCCACATGGCTTGTACGCCAAGGCTGAAAAATGCGAGTTCGAGAAAGTATGCGAGAGAGTATTCCATTTTTGGGACTAATAATTTCCGTGGAAGGGATCAAGATGGATCCCCATAAGAATACTGCAATTCTTGACTGGCCAGCTCCCACTGACAAGAAAGGAGTCCAACGTTTCGTTGGCTTCGCCAATTTCTATAGAAAATTTATTAAGAGGTTGAGACCACGACAAGCCAGGTGGGCCCTGTTCTTTTCCAGGTTTTACCTTCCACTTTACCTATCTGCCAGGCTCTAAGAACATAAAACCTGACGCTCTGTCTAGGACATTCCACAAGCCTCAAGAAACCTCGCCTCCAGATACTATCCTTTCCCGGGAAATTTTCTCCTGTTACAAGAAGACCTGCTCTCACGGATCAGGCAAGCCTCAGTAGGGTCGGT
The DNA here is from genome assembly GCA_037952925.1 of Lithobates clamitans. NCBI lineage: Eukaryota > Metazoa > Chordata > Amphibia > Anura > Ranidae > Lithobates > Lithobates clamitans. The sequence goes on from JBBGZY010000081.1 coordinate 11,481,859, forward strand.
ACCTGCTAAAGGGACAAAACTACAAGCTAAGGATGGACTGTTTTGGTTTGGAAGTAAAATCTTTGTACCTGAAGGCCTATGGGTCACAATTTTAGAACTTTGTCATGATCATGCACTGGCAGGACATTTTGGTGTTACCAAGATGGTTGGTCTTGTTCAGCGCACCTTCTGGTGGCCCCAAGTACTTAAGGACTGCAAGAAATACGTGGAATCCTGTACCACCTGTGTTCAGAATAAAACCAGTAGAACCAGGGCCTGGGGATTACTGAAACCTCTGCCTATCCCAGACAGGCTATGGAAGATGTTGTCCATTGACTTCATTGTCGAGTTGCCTCCGGCAGAGGAACACACTGCCATCTTTGTGGTGGTAGATCGATTATCTAAAATGGCTCACTTCATTCCGATGAAGGGTACTCCCACTGCTTCTGAAACTGCACAAATGTTCATCAGAGAAGTAATTAAACTCCATGGAATTCCGGCTAATATTGTTTCTGACAGAGGAGTACAATTTACTTCCCGATTCCTGTGTAAAGCTCTAGGAATTGAACTATCATTTTCCACCACCTATCATCCACAGACGAATGGTCAAACTGAAAGGACTAACCAGACTCTCGAGCAGATCCAGCCTGCTGTCCAGTTCCAGTCTGCTGTCCGGTTCGAGTCTGCTGTCCGGTCCCAGTCCCCTGCACCAGCCTGCTGATCCAGCTCCTTCCAGGTTCCAGTCTACCTTCCGGCTCAGTCTGAGGGTCTATTGCACAGTGCTACCTGAGTTCCAGACCCACCTCCTGCTGTTGATCCTGCCAGGCACTTGTGCCACTCTTGTGCTTCCTGTTCACCCTATCAGGGCCCTCGAGTCGGAGCCACAAGAAAAACCATTCCCTGCAAGTCGGGCTCGTCCACAAGGTACGTGACAGTCTTGTAGCCCATTCCAGCCTTTTGCAGGTCTACAATCTTGTCCCAGATCTCCTTTGACAGCTCTTTTTTGCCCAAGATGGTGAGGTTTGAATGGAAGAAAGAGATTCTGTGGACAGATGTCTTTTCTACACATAAAGAGTTGCTGTAGGAGCACCTTCTTAACCCCTTCCTGCCCGTGCTGCCCGCAAAAGACTGGCTACAGCGTGGGCGTAAAATGCCGGGAGGATGTCCACGTACGTCCTCCCGTGCATGAGCTGCCTGCACGCTGTGTGATCAGCGAGTCTAAGAGACACAGCTGATCAGAGTAAGGGGCCAATCCCGACCCTTAGCACATGAACAGCTGTCAGCCAATGACAACTGATCATGTGATGTAAACAGAGCCAGTAATCAACCATTTTTTTCCCCACACTGACAGCGTGAGGAAGGGGGGGAAAGCCGATCACCAGCATTTGTCAGAGGGACAACAGTCCCGATCACAGAGAGCCACTGCCGCCTCATCTGTGCCCACCAGTGTCACCTATCAGTGCCCACCAGTGCTGCCTCATCAGTGCAGCCTATCAGTGCTCACCAGTGCAGCCTCATCAGCGCACCTCAATGAAGGAGAAAAATTACCTGTTTGCAAAATTTTATAAAAAACTGAAAACTGTTTTGTTTTTTCAAAAAAAATGTTTTTGTTTGTTTGTTTAGCAATACATCAAAACCACTGTAGTGATTAAATACCACCAAAAGAAAGCTCTATTTGTGTGAAAAAAATGATAATTTCATATGGGTACAGTGTTGCATGACTTATTTTACTCACTGAACTGCAATTCAATTTATAACATTTGTATCTGTTTTGTATATGTTTTTTTCTGGATTTTTGGTTGGTATTCTGTCTCTATCATTTAAAATACACCCATGATAACAATTAAAAACCCTTCATTTCTTTGTGAGTGGGCAAACTTACAAAATCTGCAGGGGATGCAATAATTATTTTTGCCACTGTACACAGTTGGTGGATTTCCTGTAAGAAAAAAAAATATTTTCACCTGGCTCTTATGTCAGTTTAGATGCACAGGATTCTCTGGCTGTGGACATGTTCTTCATTCTGCATGTGCGTTATATGATCTAAATAGTATTTAGGTCATAGGTGGTATGAGCATTGAGCGCACAAAGGTGGAGCTTGTGTGTAATTTATTAGCGGTGGTTTACAGCACTGGAGTTCTGGGCACAATATCCACTTTCAAGAATTTTAAGGCATGACAATATATGAACTTGATTTTTTAATTGAGTTGCAAGCGATTTTTCATTATTGAAGATTAAGAGCCAACACAGACACTTATGCACCTTTTATTATTTTTTTTGTAATTTGGCAGTATATATTTTTGGAATTTCATATGTGAGTCTGATACATATTTGTGATAAATTATTTATTAACAGTAGTAGCAGCCCAATGAATCCATTTGTATAAGTATTTTGTATATTTACCTGAGTAACAGCACAACATCTGTTTTTTGTTTGCTGTGTTGCGCAGCCCTCAGTTGTATTGCTTGGGTTTATCTCATGGTCTTGATTAATGGAAGTCTGTGTCCCATACTGTAGAATTATGAAATGGGGATTTCTGACTTAAAAAATATTTTTAGAGTGCAGTAAAGGACACAGGCTCTATGTCCTGGCGTTGTCCTTTTATTGCTTGCTTAACAACTGAGGATTACTGGGAGTGGTAGGGGTTAAATGAGCTGCCCTATTAACTTTGTTTGCCAATGTCTTCACCTGCAGATGGTAGCACATAACTAATGGCTAAGATTATTAGAAATCTGTGTCCTGTACTCTATTCTAAGAAAGTGATTTTACAGCAAGTCAAAAATCCTTATAATATTCTGTCAAATGTAATAAGATAGGCTTACAAGTGTTATGCCATAAATTCTGAAATGTGGCCTGACCAGAAATGTACGTAGATCTCCTGTTAGGGGGAAGCTTCACTTCTGCCATCAAAAAAACATTTAATTGCTACAAAAGTCTCCTTGTGTTTTGGATATTAAAAATTAGCTTGTTAAAGTAACGTGTTTTAATCTGCAGTCACTGTGATTTTTTAAAATTGTTAAAAAATTTAAAATATTGGGTCACTTGCATTCTTGTATGTGTATGGGTCTCCCTCCGAAAATGTAATTTCCTCCTTGTGAATGGTTCACTGCTTTTCCTAAGAAGTTAAATTACAGGCACCCTTTTCAATAGTTAATTAGCGCTGGTGTCATACAGTACTTTCTCTGGCTACTTCTTGTCTAAATGGATGAAAACCCTATTATAAAACTGAAATGTATTAACTGTCAATGATAAAAAATGACCCTTTAGTGTAGTGCAGAAAGCTTGAGAAAATATATTGTAAGGTAATCATGATTTTCTTCAGAATAGAGATGAATGCATCTATAAAACCCTCACAATGTATATTGTTCACCTGAATGGGATTTGGTTTAAAACGAGAGCTAGTCAATAAATGAGGTTTCTTCTGAAATTCCACTTTTGACTTGGTATAATAGTGTAACCTAATCTTTCAGAGGTAGGTGTATGTACTCTTTGCCAGAAATGGCACCTTCCGAATCATTTACGGCTCCGCACCGATTCCCAAAAGTAGTTTCTGTACTACTTTTTGGTGACTTTGGGGCGCAGTTTGTATAGACATCTGTGCAGGAACCTGCACAGATGTCTCTGAAATCAACCCCAAAGTCGGACTGACATGCGGGAATGAAATCGTGCGAGTTCAGCTGAACTCGCATAATTTCAATCCTGCTGTCAGTGTGAACCTAGGGCACCATACATTTTGATAGGAAGAGAATACAATTAAAAAGTAAAAATAAAATAAAAATACCTGTTTCTTAAGACTGCACTATTGTAACAAGATAAAACTGGAAATGTAAGTTTTTTCAAACAGTCTTTGATCACTAAACAAAGTAGCTAGATTCCTTTGGGTATGCTAGACTTGGACTAAGATGAAAATTTGATAAAAAGGAAGGAAGGGACTTTATATGAAGAATGCACCCCTGGAGATAACACGATATAAATGAAATTGGGCGGTACTGAGTATATTAGAGCTGTGGACTAACATGACAGCATTGCAAAACAACAATTGGCAGTCATAGGTTTATTGATATAAAAATATAACAATAATAGTAATACCATGACATAATAATTTCATAATGTAAAACATTATAATTATATAGAACAGAATACATTGGGGTATATAAAATATAACAATGGTAATAACAGTGTATACTAGTAATATATTGAGTTCATATTGTACACATAAAATAGAGCCAAATTCATAAAAACATGTCTCCCTGGTATAGAACTGTATCTCTAATTTATTGGTATGATCCAATTGGTAAGTGTGGTGATAGCTGGTATAGCAGACTATGAGCGAAAAGGCATCAATTTGCTCTACGCGTTTCGTGGCGACTGCCACTCTTCAGGAGCAAGTATGGGGTGGATGTCTATAAGTATTCAAACACATAATTAATTTATAAAAATGATAGTTATTGTAAATAGGAAGAGGAGAGGGGGGAGACATCCCCAATTTACCAAGACTACTTATCACCACTTTTGCTCCAATCCTTCCCTATCTTCGATATCAATACCCCAGTTTTGGGTTTATTTAGCTAATTTCACTCAATCTACTTTTGCTAATACAACGGGGTCTTTTATGTTATCCCTATTACTTTGCACCGTAAGTACTCCCCATGACATTTCCTTATCACTTGATGGTTCCTGCATCACAATTTCAATTTTAGTTTTCCCATTAATAATTTTGGTACTACCAGCCACCTTTTGTAATACATACACTGCCTTATCCCACACATCTTATCATATACCTCCTTCTTTATAGATGGTTACATTTCCGTGGATCACACCCCTCCTTTTTTCATCCAGGGGGGCCCTTCCCTGGGGAACATTGTCTCCCTTTGGCGATCCATCTACGCCCGGGTTTGTCCACCTCAGCTCCCGGGACTGCTGTTATGTCTGGTCAGCCCCCAATACCTGCACCCAGCCTCATTGGCATTTCTGTAAGTAGTTTTGGTAAATTGGGGATGTCTCCCCCCTCTCCTCTTTCTATTTACAATAACTATCATTTTTATAAATTAATTATGTGTTTAAATACTTATAGACATCTACACTATACTTTCTCCTGAAGAGTGGCAGTTGCCACGAAACGCGTAGATGCCTTTTCGCTCATATTCTGCTATACCAGGTATCACCACACTTACCATTTGGATCGTACCAATAAATTAGAGATACAGTTCTATACCAGGGAGACATGCTTTTATGAAATTGGCTCTATTTTATGTGTACAATATGAACTCAATATATTACTAGTATACACTGTTATTACCATTGTTATATTTTATATACCCCAATGTATTCTGTTCTATATAATTATAATGTTTTACATTATGAACTTATTATATCAATATTACATCATGGTATTACTATTATTGTTATATTTTTATATCAATAAATCTATGACTGCCAATTGTTGTTTTGCAATGCTGTCATGTTAGTCCACAGTTCTAGTATACTCAGTACCGCCCAATTTAATTTATATCGTGTTATCTCCAGGGGTGCATGCTTCATATAAAGTCCCACCTTCCTTCCTTTTTATCATAATAATAGGGATGGAGGCACTTGGCGGTGGTAGCCCTGCGTTCTCATATAAAGTCCTACTTAGCTGCTTTTTGTTTTGTTTCTAAGATGAAAATTTCGTTTCAAACAGTATGCTCTAGAATCAGAATCGAAAAAGATTGTTTTGCTTGCCTCTTAGCTGCCATTTGCTACTACTTACACTGAGACATTGGTGTGTGAATACGTAATCTTCTTCCTTACATTACAGAAATGGTTACAGATGACATTTGTGGAGCTTCACTTTACCCACTTGCCACCCAAGCCGATTCTGGCACTCCTGTCCTAGAAAATTACTCACAACTCTTAAACATTATGTATATTTGTTTTCTTTTTCATACATCATGGGACACAGAGTCAGGCTAATATTCATTACCTGCTGGGTTATACTTCATCATCAGGTGAATGGACACTGGTAGACCAAAGGTCTTCAGACAGGAAGTGATCCCCTATATAACCCCTCCCTTACAGGAAGTACTTTAGTTTTTTACCAGTGTCTGCAAGGTGGATGGCACGGTTTGTTTAAACTCCCCGAGCTCCAGGTCTCTAGTCCCACAAACTGTTCCAAAAATGAATCAAGGGATTGACTGATCGGATCCATTTAACACAGGCTTTTATGCTTAGATAAATGGTACCCGAGCCTCGCAAAGAAGACTCAAGATCCTACGAGATTTTGCCTGTAATGTGGCCTCCGGGCGCTGGACCCTGCAGAGTGGAAATCCTGGACACTACAGTGTAAGGCATTTCCTGCAGGGTGCTGTACATGTCCAAGGGAGTGGACCCTAAACATGAAAGGGTACCCAGTCCTTAAAGGTCCAAGTGACAGGAACCCGCCGTGAAGGGTGAAGATTGGGCCCTTAGTTCCTAAGTGGCTCTGCGCCTGGACAGGTAAGTAAAACCCCTTTATTTTATTATTGTGGGGTGTCCCAGTGATTGTAACAATCAGTCAAGCTAGCTAAAGGCTCTACACCTGTGTGCGGTGACCATACGGGGGAGTTCTGGGCTAGCTGTCGGCGTTTGCAAAGTGTACCCTTTTTTGCTTGTGTCTGGCTGTTTTATTTACCTGTACAATGGCGCATTCGCAAGAGCGCCGCTGGGTGTGCTCAGCAGTTTGTCGGCCATGGCGCACATGGATTCGCCGCACATGCACTGTAGCCTTTATCTGGGTGCAGGAAGATTTGCGTCATACGTGAATAGAGTCACGCCCACTCACCGGCACCACCGTGCGCTTATTTAAGCTGTGTATGCCAAGCTTGTGGTGCTTCCAGAAGGCAGCTGAGGTGGACAGAGCAGGCTCTGAACAGACACTTGCAGTGGTTCATTTCTCCTTACCCGGGTCACATGAGCCAACAGGTGTTGCTTGGCAAGCTAAATGTGTTTAGCAGGATTGTTGCATAGGGGCTTGGTGAGCCCTATTAAAGGGTCTCCCTTTTTGAGGTGTTTTAATTACACCCAAGTACTCTTTGTTTGCGGCATTGAATGTCTTCCAAAAAGAGGAGTGAGACTAACACCACAGGGAAGGGCACACCTACGTCATCAATAGTTCCTGATGAACCTAGTCATATCCCTAGTTTTGTATCCCCTGAAAGACCAGAGGCTCCTGGGCAATCTGAGCCGCTGCGCCTATCTGGTATTGTGCCTACAATCACTGCTGCTGCTTCACCCTTTATCGCTAAGGATGAACTGTCCTCAGCCCTAGCCCGGTTAGAGCACAGGATTGCCGGCATGATTGCCTCCATCCCACAGGGTGGCAGGAAGCATGACAGATCCCCCTCCCCGGAGTCTCCTCATCTGGAGCAGGAATGGGTTGAGGCTGGGGAAGAGCTTAAAGCTCAGGATTCAGTAGAGTGCCCGGTAGATGAGTTTGCTTCCGAGCAATCTGGACAAGAAGATATCCACTCGATGTCTTCCTCTCAGTCGCAGAGGTTTTTGATCCTGACCGAAATGGTTCATTCTGCCTTTAGGTTGCCTCTTGCAGAGGTGACTTAGCCCCCCTGCTCCTCTTTGGGATCTCTGAGACCTTTTCAGGTCGCACAGACTTTCCCGCTACACCCCCTGTTGGAACAGGCGGTGTATGCTGATTGGGAACATCCTGACAGGACTTTTTTGCCTACTAGAAAGTTTTCCCTTTTATATCCCATGGATGAAAAGTTTGTTAAAAAATGCAGCATGCCAGCCGTAGATGTAGCACTCTCTTTCTTAAACAAGAACTTAACTTGTCCGATTGATAACGCAAAAGGCTTGAAAGACCCTGTTGACAAGAAATTGAAGTTGTTATTAAAGGCTTCCTTTACTTTGGCCAGTTCAGCTATTCAGCCCGCTGTTTCAGCAATTGGTATTTGCCAGTCCATAAAGGATCAAGTCAAAAGTCCGGATAGGCCTAACTAGTAGGATGATCTGCCTGAAAGTAATGCCGTGTACACATGGTTGGAATGTCCGACAAAAAAAGTCCAATTGGAGCTTTTCATTGTATATTCCGACTGCACGTATGCCCCATTGGACTTTTTCCGTCGAAAATTCAGAGGGACTTAGATAGAGAACATGTTCTCTCATCTGTATGCTGTTCCGATGCACCAAAAACGACGCATGCTCTGAAGCAAGTACGAGATGGAAGCACTTGGTCTGGTAAAACTACTGTTCGTAATGGAGATAGCACATTCCTCACGCTGCAAATTCTGTGATCTTTTAATGCAGCGCATTTTTTTGTGCTTTATAATGCTAGAATAATTAAGTTGTTTTGCTGCTGATAGTCACACAGAGTTCTGACAAACTTATTTCTTTATTATTTATTGTGATCTCATGAATAATCTTTTATTTTTTCAAAGCCAGATCTCCATAATAATGTTTAGAATTAATTTTTATAGTCATCTTTTTTTTTTTTATTATTTCATCAAGATCCTCTTTTTTTGGATTATTAAAAAATTATTTTCCTGACAGACTCCATGGCAGCCTACATGTGGGTTAACCCCGCCTCCTCTCCAATGCTATAGGACCCCATTCCCATAAATGAGTACTCACCACTAGCTACTGTGTTCCTTTTTTGTCCTCCTCCTATGAACCTACACATGCTGTTCGCGTCAGGATTGAATGGTTACAGGATTTGGCATACCTTTATGCGGTGCAGCTCAGAGCCCAGCCATGGGCGGGCGAGTAGCTTGAAGAGGCTTGAGTTTTTGCCCTTGGTGGATGGGTGGTCGCCTCTGTATGCCCGACAGACGGATGCATCAACGGCTGGCAAGGTCTGTGGTATCCTCATCTCTTCCTCCATGGCAGTTTTAGCTATGTTGATTGGTGTCCCTAGAAGTTTCTCCCTGTCCTTCTGATTCCATGTGTTGCCTTTTCCCCTTCCCCTTCTGTCTTTCTCTCCAGCCCTTCCAGGTCGGACCCGTTAGTCACGGTCCAGAATGTCGGTGACCTTGCCAAGCTACAATATCACTCATCATCCACATCCAGACGGGACTCCCAGTCCGGATCCCACCAGAGGAGACGTTCTCGCTCCTCCTCCAGACACCGCTCCCACCGCCATGACAGCCGCTCTGATCACAGAGCCTGCTGGGGATGTAGGACACGAGTCCCTGAGGGCAAGTCCTTGTGTGACCTTGCTTTGCCCGCGCGGTTGAGGAAAAGGAGACGGAGAACCAGCGTTTGGAGTCTCTTGTGAAACGTGTGGTGCATCAATCCCTAATGGAGAGGGACACACCTCGCACGATGAGCCATTCCACTACCTTGTCTGGCCCGCCGGCTGATGAGGCCCGTGATGATCCGGGCACTTCCCAGCCTTATGTTGCCTCTCTTGACTCTTCAGACGACGAGTCCGTAAATGAAAAGGACGTCGGAGGCTTTGATTTCGCTATGGTCTCTCCATTAATCAAGGCGATCAAGGAGGCTTTGAAGTGGGAGGATCCTTCCACTCCCCCAGCCAAACAGAAAAAATTCTTTAAACATCTGGGGAAAGAACGCTCAAACTTTCCGCTCCTTCCTGAATTAAAGGACATCATTGAGGAAGAATGGAGTAAAACGGAGAAGAAGTCCTCCATGTCAATAAAACCTCCAGATTATATCCCTTCAAGTCAGAAGAAGTGAAAAGTCTGGAGAATACTCCTCTTGTGGACGCAGCCCTTATGCGTCTAGCCAAACATGTGACTCTTCCTTTAGAAGACGCAGTGTCTTTCAAGGATGGGCTCGAGAGGAAGATAGATTTGGATCTAAAAAGAATCTATGGGCTCGCCGGTATGGCTTGTAAACCGGCCTTGGCACTAGCGGCCATGTCTAAAGCCATGGAAGCCTGGACGGAGAATGTGGAATCCTTCCTCAGGGGCGTGTCGGAGGAACTGGCCGGAAGTTCGGCAGCCGCAGAGCTGAAGCTAGCAGCGGTCTTCCTGGGGGAGGCGTCTATTGATCTGATCCGCCTACTGGCTCGTATTATGCTGTCTTCGGTCACGGCCAAAAGAGCCCTATGGCTGCGCCCTTGGCTTGCCGACCCGGTTTCCAAGCAAGCATTGTGTAAAATCCCTTTCGAGGGGTCCTCACTGTTTGGCAATAAGCTTGACGATGCCATAACGCGGGCCACAGGTGGTAAGTCAGGCTTTCTTCCCCAGGACAGGCGCTTGCTTGGTCGCAAGAAGCCCCAGTTCAGAAGACGTAGCCCGGAGCGCTCCAGAGAGGCACGCTCTTACAAGCCTGGCTGGGACTCCAGGAAAAATTGGAGCAGGGGGCAGGCATCTTTTCGTAAACCGGTTAAAAGCCAGACATCCGGTGGTCATGACCAGGCCAAGTCTCTTTGAGGTTGCGCCCGCCCAGGCGGGCTGGGTGGGGGCTCGTCTGCTCCTCTTCCCGCACGTCTGGGTGGCCTCGATCTCGGACTTCTGGGCCATAAGGACAGTCTCGTCAGGCCACAAATGGGCCTTTTCTAGTACTCCTCCCCCCAGATTCGTCTCCACTCTTCATCCTCATGCAGAGGAACAGAGGCAGATATTGCTGTCCTATGTGGACCTTCTGAAGACTCAAGGAGCAGTGGTACACGTCCCGAAGGACGAATGGTTCCAGGGGATATACTCCCCTTTCTTCCTAGTTCAAAAAAAGGGTGGCTCTTGGCGACCAGTCATAGACCTCACCTATCTCAATTTATAATTTATAGAGCACGGGAGATTCAAAATGGAAACCCTGTTAACTATCCAGAGAGCCATACAACCAGGCGACTGGATGATTTCTATCGACCTGAAGGACGCCTTTTTCCATGTTCCAGTGGAAAAGGAGTTTCACAAATACCTCCGTTTCCAAATCGGGCCAGACCATCTGCAATTTATCTGTCTCCCCTTCGGACTGACAACGTCCCCCCGGGTCTTTTCAAAGGTTCTCCTAGCTACAGTTGCACTCATAAGATCAAAAGGGGTACGTCTTTACCATTACCTCGACGACCTGTTGGTATTGTCTCAAGACAGGGAGCAGTTGTTGGCCCACCGGGAACAAGTGATCTCCACCCTGTCCAGCTTCGGGTGGCTCCTGAACTTAGGAAAGAGTCAGCTGGAAACAGCTCAACGTATAATATACCTAGGGGCTCAGTTCGACACAGTGGCAAATACTATCTCCCTTCCACTACAGAAAATCCCGATGGTTCGGGACAGAGTTTCTCGGGCTCTACATGCCCGACGACTAAGAGCCTCCCAGTGCCTGAAAATTGTCGGCACGATGGTTTCCACGACTCCCATGGTCAAATGGGCCTTGTGGAGATTACGTCCCTTCCAATCAGGTCTCTTACAACAATGGAAGACAGGGGACAAGAATCAGATCATCTACATAACATCTGCAATGAGGAACAGCCTCTTCTGGTGGCTTCAGCGCAAGAACCTCCTGACTTGCCACTCCATCGCCCCAATCTCTTGGGTGACGGTCACAACTGATGCCAGTGGTACCAGTTGGGGAGCCCTTTGCGGCTCGAACCTTGCTCAGGGCAAATGGGACACGTACCTCCCCAACCCAGGTTCGAACGTCTTGGAACTTCGAGCGGCCTGGTGTGCCATACAGTCCTTCTCTCGCCTTCTGATAGGGGTGTCAGTGTTGTTAAGAATGGAAAACACCACGGCGGTCTCGTGTGTGATGAGACAAGGGGGCACTCGGAGCCCCACTCTCCTTCGGGAAGTCGAGCCCATCCTATTGTGGGCACAGAAGAATCTTTCCGACATCTCAGCAGTCTTCGTCCCAGGGGTCCAAAACACTCAAGCAGACTTCCTATCACGTACCAAGTTAGACAACAACGAGTGGTCCCTTCATGTGGAGACGTTCAAGTGGATTCTGTCACTAAAGACCTATCCTGAAGTGGATCTGTTCGCTTCCCCCTGCAATTGCAAGCTGCAGAAGTTTTACACCAGGGGCCTCTGCAGTCAGGCCTTCGGAACAGACGCCCTGACAGATCAGTGGAGGTTCAAGAGGGCGTATGCCTTTCCGCCACTTCCAGTTAAGATGAGATTCCTACAGAGGCTCTGAGTAGAGGCAGTCGAAGTGGTGACAATAGCTCCTTATTGGCCGAACAGGACTTGGTTCCCTCTCCTTGTCCAACTCAGCTGTCGGGACCCAGTGCCTCTCCCTCTCAGACCAGACCTTCTCTCTCAGGGGTCAGTCCTGCACCCTTGTCCGGCAGTGCTGAGACTGATGGTCTGGATCTTGAGAGGGAGAGGCTAGAATCCATGGGCTGTGCCTCAGAAGTGATCTCCACTCTCATGAGTTCTAGAAGATCTAGCACAAATAAGGTCTATGGAAGAATCTGGTCCAAATTCGTGGAATTCTGCTCGCCTCAGGGCAGGTCTTTTAGACATCCAAAAATCCAAGATGTTCTCAGCTTCCTTCAAACGGGCCTAGATCTACCCTTATCTATCAGCTCTCTTAGAGTCCAAGTTTCAGCATTATTGGCCTTCTCCGGTACTTCGTGGGCAGTTCATCCTTTGGTTAGGCAATTTTTTCGTGGTGCTTCAAGGCTCAAGCCCCAAAGGAAATCCAGGTTTCCCAAATGGGACCTTCCACTTGTCCTCGACTCCATCTCTGGACTAAGCACTATGGGGCCCTCCCTGCTCTCCATCAAGGACTTTTCAGCAAGAGTTGCCTTCTTAGTGGCCGTTACTTCGGCCAAAAGGGTCTCCGAGATCGGATCACTGGGTCATGAAGAACCCTTCCTGACATTTTTCCCGGACCGTGTAGTTCTCATCCCTATGCTGGGTTCAAACCCGAAAGTGTCTTCAGTATTCCACGTCAATCAGGAGATCGTCTTACCTACATTCAGGTCCCCGGGTTCCACCGAAACTCACCCTCTGGATGTAGGAGAAGTTATAAGTGAATATCTCAAAGTTACTTTTCCCTTTAGACGCTCAGGTCATCTCTTTGTCCTTCATTCGGGCAGCAATATAGGGAAGAAAGCCTCAACCAGGACACTTGCAGCATGGATCGTACAGACCATACAGCAAGCATACAGGGCTAAGGGCTTGGCTCCTCCAAAGGCGGTGACAGCTCATTCCACCAGGGGAATGGCAGCTTCGTGGGCGGTGGCCCGACATGTGGCTCCAGACACCATCTGCAGAGCAGCCTCATGGGCTTCTATTAATATGTTCATGTCTCATTACTGTATAGAGCCTGCTTCACTGTCCTCTGTAAACTTTGGTTTGAAAATCCTATCGGCTGATAGGGCAAATTAAAATTATGTTTTGTTCAGCATACCCACCGGTGTGGTTGGCTAGTTATTTCCCACACGTAGACTGCCATGGAGTCTGTCAGGAAAAAGGAAAATTTATTATCAAATACTTACTGTAATTTTTCTTTCCTGATGGACTCCATGGCAGACGTAGTTCCCACCCATTTGTCAAAGAGTAGGCTAGTTACGGAACGCAGTAGCTAGTGGTGAGTACTCATTAATGGGAATGGGGTCCTATAGCATTGGAGAGGAGGCGGGGTTAACCCACACGTAGGCTGCCATGGAGTCCATCAGGAAAGAAAAATTACGGTAAGTATTTGATAATAAATTTTCCTTTTTCTAGTGATCTCCATTTTTTTTTTTTGTGTGTGTGTGTGTGTCAAGTTACCACAATAAAATTATTATCCTGTAATTTTTATTAACCTCAAGGAGGTTGGTTTGTGTTGTTGTCCCTTGTTAATTTGACATTGTCTTTTTGAAATGTACCTGCCTACTCACAAACTGTCCTTTTTGTAGAAAAACCCATAGGCAAGTATTTTCAGAAAATAAAATATCCATTTATTCTGGGTAACAAAATAAAGAGGAAGGCAACGCTGGAGAACATTTTGGAATTTGCAAAGCCTTTTGGCCCCCAGGGCAGACATCATGTCTGTGGAAAATAAAATTTTTAGCTTGAGGAGTCCATATAATTTGGAGCCCAATCTGGTCCAGGACTCCCAGAGATCAGGACCAACAGTAGATGACATATATGTCCGAAGGCTGTGGTACTACACCACACAGTGGTGCAGTGGTTAGCACTCTCGCCTAGCAGTAAAAAGGGTCGCTGGTTCGAATCCCAACCACGACACTACCTGCCTGGAGTTTGCATGTTCTCCCTGTGCCTGCGTGGGTTTCCTCCGGGTACTCCGGTTTCCTCCCACACTCCAAAGACATGCAGGTAGGTTAATTGGCTTCTGTCCAAAATTGGCCCTAGTATATGAATGGGGACCTTGGATTGAGGGTAGGGACTGATGTGAGTGTGCAATGTACAGGGTTAGGGACAAGGGTCAGGGTTGTAGACACACACTCACTCAGGTTGAACTGGATGGACTGGTGTCTTTATTCAACCTTACTAATTATGTAACTATGTAACCTGCGTCTTCTTTCAGACCAGACTGAACCCAGGCCATTACTTTCTTCTCTTCACTGCAGCCTTGCCTCCACGCTTCCCTGCACCCTTCCCTGCATTCTTCCTTGGAGGCTGTAGCTCTGGTGGTGGACTTGTGGCAGGAGGAGGATGGGCAAGCTCACATACGTGGCTGTTCTCAGTCACCTGGCCCCTCAACCCCTTCTAAAGGGCCAGAGCAAAAATTCCCTCAGAGGAGGCGTTGGCCCTCCTCCAATTTATGAAATCTAGTGGCTAGATAGCAGCCATAGGCCTCTTCAGCATCAGGGGGGCTTCTGAGGACATCACTTGCTTCCCTAATGAGGCTGCCTCCTCTGTGATCGTCCCCTTCCTGGGCCTTTTCGTTGGAAGGCGGAAGGGAGTCACCTGTGATTGGGTGAGGCCACTGGACCCACCCACCTCCTGGCTGACACTGGGCCCGCCCACCTCCTGGCTGACACTGGGCATGGCCTCCTCCTGTGTGCCACTTTCCAGACCCTCAGTTTGTTAAAGTACCACAGCCTGGGTACATTCACTTGCACTGCTACTACTCCGGATCTGAGCGATTTCTGGATCTTATTATGCTTCTTCTTATACATGTTCCTCAAGATCCCAATTTTCTTTTCCAAGAACATGATGGTTGCAGAAGTTTCTCCAGCGTTGACCTCCTAGCTTGTTTATTATAATATAAGCTGTGTTTCACCTCCGACAAATTCCTCATCTCCCTGTACCTGTCTATAAAACTGGCCATGAATTCTGGGTCCTTAAAGTGATTCATATTTGCTGTAAGACAATACACAAGACAAAAACACTAATGTCAGCCTAAGCTCTCATAATCTTATCCCAATATAGGCCTCAATCTTGAAGCAGTATAGGCCACTGATGGCCCAAGTTAAAATTTTACCTTAGTTTAGGACGCTCGCCACTTCTGTTCCTCCTTCCTCCGCACACAGAACGTAGGTACGACACGTGTGTGCTTGATATACACTGCCCATGCATGAAACTCCACCCGCATTGCCCCCCCTGATGTTCTTTCTAGTTCTTTCTAGTCTATTCCCCGCCCCTCCTCATTCGGCGCACAGTAGGAGCGACATGGTGGAGACACAGCAGGTGTGTGTTAATTCCAGTAACGAGGAGGAGGAAAGCCCGGAGCCCGAAACGTCCCGATCCCGGAGGAGAAGATTTAAGGCCTCAAATATGGCCTTTGTGGAGATGGTGGACATCTTGAGGAGGAACGACTATGATGGGAAGCATGGACTATACCTAACCCCAAATGTGAGAAAGGCCAAGATCATGACTAAAGTTGTGAAGAGTCTGCACAGGAATTTTGGGGTACGGCGATCCAAGGAGCTATTGAGGAAATGCTGGTCAGACCTGAAACTGAGGGAGCAGGATCAGTACAGAAGGATAAATAAAGTGCTTTTTAAAAGTAAGTGTTTGTCGTGTGTTCCTATTATTATTATTACTTGCATGCTGCTCCATGTGTTTTCTTTACTGTTGTGCAGTTAAAAATGGTGACTTTCATGTTCGTGGGCACAGTAATCGGTCATAGTAAACATTGTTCGCTCATTTAATAAGATGTTTTGGGCAGATACAGGTTAAATACATTTGGTCATGCCTATTTCTATAAAAATAAGTTTTGTAGATTGCTGTCTAGATGTGTTTGTAACTAGAATAAAATGCAAGCTTTATTCTGTGTAATGTAAGGAGAGGACACTCAGCAGCTATTTACACAACTCAGGAGCACTAGTGTGGGACACAAGAACAAACTTTTTAGGGTGTCCCACACAGGTACTCCAGTGGATACTTGGGGTGTCTTCATGTGTGAAAATTGTCACAAAAAGGTAAGTGTTCCAGCTTTGGTAAGGTAAAAAATCATGTCTTCAACTTGGAACTCTGCCAAAACAGACAATTGTACCCCACTTCCCAGCAATGATTCATATTCCTATTTCTGGACTCAAATATCTGTGTGCTAAGTATACCTTTTGTTTCATTCTCATAGAGGAGAAAAGACTCAGAGGACACCACTTAGAGGACACCAGGAACCCCACACGTCAGAAAAAAGGGGAACTTAGCACAACACCACACCCCGAGGATCTGGAAGAAGGAGAGAGGTGGAGGAAGTGGACAAAATTGTCACCACAACAGGTGAGTGTCTGACACCCCAGCTTCTGGTAATATATGTATGCCTGCATATTTATAATACATGTTTTTGCTAAATTTTTTAGGTGATGTGCTGGTTGTGGAAGAGCAAGCTCAACATTTCACAAGTGCAAGTGCCCAAATCCTAATCCAGGACATCATGGTGTGGAATCGTGAAATAGACATCATAAGGTATAAACTCAATGTTCTTGAACAACAAATGAAGAACATGATTGATGTGTTGGGGAGAATCTAAATATCTTCAAAATGCCACCATTTTAACTTTTTTTGTACTAAACGAATATAGTTTTTGTACATTTTAAAAGCCAAATTTTGAAGATGCACATGGTGTGTCAACATGTGCTATCTGCCATCAGGGGATTTCATTGAACGCGTTTTGTGGGTGCAACCCCTTTCTCGTAACTCTAGTAGGTGAGAGGAAGGGGTTGCACTCCCAAAACACGTCCATTGATCTCCCATGATGGGAGATAACACATGTTGACATAAAGCATGGGATCAGGAGGGAAATACCCATTTTGACTCCCAAATTGTATGCATCTTCAAAATTTGGCTTTTACGGTGGTGGCATCACCCCATCTGATGAAGGCAATATCAACACATTTTGGACATACTATAATGTCTGATATTGCCTTCAGTTTTTCTACGTTGAACTTTGTAAGTTTCAGAGTTGTATATGTTATGTTTTTAAACATGCCTGTTTATACCAATAAATAAAAATTGTAAAAAACGTGAGAAAAAAAACATGTTTTGTTTTACAAAAAAATTTTATAACGCACATGTGAATGTGCACAGAGTAAAAAGTTTGCTAATCAACAATTAGTGGCTTCTTCTTTCAATGCTCAATACCAGTTTTTTTAAGTAATTTTGTGTTTACAGTGACAATGGGGCTTATTTACTAAAGGAAAATCCACTTGGCACTATAAGTGCACTAGGAGAACCTAGGAGCTAAAAAGAAACACAAGCAATAAAGAAAATTCAAGATTTTATCAGATAATTTTTTTTTATTATTAAAAAATAATTTAGACATGGCATAGCAATGGCCCCCTACCCGTAAAATAATTGACATATTTCTGGCGAACTTCACGGGCGCTTTGGGGTGCCAAGCTAGGACGGCCAGTATCCAGGCCCATCAGGGGATTAGCAGGAAGTCTCAACTCAGGCCCAACTGAAGCAAGAAAATGTGGGGCATTTTTCTGTAAAAAATTGTGCAATATGCAGCAGGAAGATATGATGTGGTTAATTTTGTAGTCCGCCTTATGTATTGCTGTCAGAAACAGGCAGAACTGGCTGGCCATTGTACCGAAGGCATTCTCAACAACTCTTCAGGCTCTGGCCAGCCGGTAGTTAAAAACCCTCCTCTCCGGGGTGAGGGTCCTCTGGGGGAATGGCCTCATCAGGGGCTCGCCCAGACCGAATGCTTCATCAGCAATAAAGAGAAACGGGAGTCCTTCAACGCTGTCCGCAGCAGGTGGCAATGCCAGGCCACCAGTCTGGAGACGTCGGGAAAACTCCCGAAGACTCCTCCATCCAACATCCGGCCATTCTTCCCCACGTCCACATAGAGGGACTCATATTGTGCAGACACCACCGCCATCAACACTATACTATTAAAACCCTTATAATTGTAAGAGTAAGACCCCGAATGGAGTGGTGGACGTGCTTCCCATCTATAGCACCTCCACAGTTGGGAAAGTCCCAACGATCGGCAAAATTCCTGTGTTGTTGAACGAAACTGTCAAACCAGAAAAAAGTAGTACTTTTGCACATAACATTGGAAGCAGATTACACAAAAACATTCTTGGCCAACATCAGTATAACATTTATTTTAAGGAGTATTTAAAGACAAAAATATAAGGCCCACTTATCAGATTCCTCACCCCCTCTGATGGCCCATTGTAAAACTTTTAGGGAGGGGGGTTCAAGCTGAGTTTGGGACCCAAAAAAAGCCTCTTGCACCCTTCCTGAATTGAAGGACAACAATAACATTTGGACACATTTTAGGGAGTGTTTAGGGTAAAGCACTACAATGGAGCTGACAAAATACATTGTTAAGTGACTAGGCTAGGTGTATATGGGCCCAGGATAGCATGCTGGGGAGGTTAGTGAAGGCAAATATGCATGAAGGACAAAAAAGGAGCATTAAAAGCTTAAAGCATGCATGAGGACAAAGGGGACATTCACAGCATATTACAATCATGGTAATTAGGGAATGATGAAAGAAATACAATACATTAGCATACATTAAATACATAGAATGTGATGTTAAAGGAGAAAGCTTACCCTAACACCAAGCCCCCACACAGCATGAACTCTATGACGAGTACGTACCCGCAACATGGCTTCAAAATGGTCGGCTGCTCAGAATGAACTAATAGAACGCACTGAGAACAGCAAGGCCTGTGAAGAGCGAGCTAAAAATCAGAAATGAGCGGACAAGAACGCACTGGAAAACAGATACGAACTGACTACACGCACTGAAGAACAGATACAAACCCCACAAGCACAAACTGAACGGCAGTAAAATGATCTGCAAAGCACGAGTCTGAAAAGCGCGAATCGTCTCTCACCAAACTTCTAATAACACGAGATAAACATGAGATTAGCAGAAGAAGCCCAAAGGGTGGCGCACTGGCTATTGAACTTCCTTTTTCTAGCCCCGTGGTACGTGTTGTATGTCACCGCGTTCTGGACAGTCGGAGATTGGTGTGACCATGTGTATGCAAGACAGCTTGATCCGAATTCCGTCGGAAAAACCTTCAGAGTTTATTCCGACGGGAAAACCGGTCGTGTGTACAGGGCATTAGGCAGATATATCTCGAGTGCTGTGTTTTGCTGTTAATGTTTTAAATGATTCAATACAGCAGGTTTCTCGTTTGGCTCTCTTGTCTGTACGTTAGACTTTTATGGCTTAAGAACTGGTCAGCCGAGCTTCATTGTAAAAAGTTATTTGCAGGTTTCCCGTTTCATGGGGAACGTTTATTCGATGATCACTTGGACAAATATATCCAAAAGATTTCCGGAGGGAAGAGTTCTCTACTTCCTGTGAAGAAAAGCACCAAAGTCCCTCGTTTAAAAATCCAGGGACTGCTTCCTCAAATGTCTGTGTCAGGGCGGTTCCGCCGCCAAGAGGACGCGATAGGGCCAGGGGCAAGCCGCAAGGCCATGGCCAGAAAAGGCCCTGGGTCCAAAATTCTTCTAAACCAAGCACCAAGCCCTCCTTTTGAGGGGATTCCCCCACTCCGTCAAGTGGGGGGAAGGCTGCTGCACTTTGCGGACATTTGGAAAACAACAATTTAGGATGAGTGGGTCACCTCAATTATATCTCACGGCTACAAGCTGCAGTTACTGGCGGTGCCCCCTAGGAGGTTTCTAAGATCCAGTGTTCCCTCCAGTGATCCTCCAAAAAGAAATGTATTGCTTCATCACTACATCATCTAGTGCATTAAGGCACATTTTGGACCTAAGGTCCCTAAACAAGTATCTATTGATACAATCCTTTCGGATGTCCGATCAGTAGTAACCTCACTCCAGAGGGGAGACTTTTTAGCCTCCATCGATATAAAGGACGTGTACTTACACGTACCTATCTTTCAGCCTCATCAGAGGTTCCTACATTTTGCAGTACAGGATCCTGGTGCTTGGGTATCTGGACAACCTCCTGCTCAGAGATCACTCAGTACAGGCTCTAGAACAGAGCAGAATATACACAGTGAGGTATTTGAAAAGCTTGGGCTGGATCATAAATACCGAAAAGTCAGCCTTGAGACCAACTCAAAGTCTAAAATATTTAGGTCTGATTCTAAACACGGTCCAAGCAAGAGTATTCTTTTCTTAAGGATCTGTGCCCTGAAGGATCAGGTGCATCAGATAAGGGGCACCAGACAACCCTCCATTTGGCTCTGTATGAGTCTTCTAGGGAGGATGGTATCCTCCTTTGAGGAAGTGCCCTATGCCCAGTTCCATTCCAGGCCTTTACAACAAGACATCTTGTTAGCTTGGAAGAGAGGAAGAAAAGCCCTGGATTATCCAATGTGCTTATCTCCTCAGGCATGCTTAAGCCTAAACTGGTGATTGCAGGATCAGAACCTGCAAAAGGGAAAATCCTTTCTCCCAGTAACTTGGAGAGTACTGACTACAGATGCCAGTCTCTCAGGCTGGGAAGCGACCCTAGACGGGCTCACAGCCCAGGGGAAATGGTCAGGGACAGAGCAGACCCTGCCCATCAACATCCTAGAATTACGGGCAGTACGTCTGGCCGATCCTGGACTGTGGAGCTTCAGGACTGCCCCACGAGGGTTCAGTCCGACAATGCCATGACAGTGGCCTATATAAACCACCAAGGCTGTACCAGGAGTCGTTCAGCTCTGAAGGAGGTGAGTTACATAATAGCATGGGCAGATGGACATGTGCCAATAATATCGGCAGTCCATATCCCGGGAGTAGAGAACTGGAAGGCAGATTATCTCAGCCGCCAGCAGATCTGCCCAAGGGAATGGTCCCTACACCCAGAGGTGTTCCAGGAAATTTGCCAACGTTGGGGATGGCCAGAGGTCGACCTACTGGCATCCAGGTTCAACAACAAGCTACAGCAGTTTGTGTCTCGAGCAAGAGATCCTCTGGCAATTGGAGCAGATGCTCTGATAGTTCCATGGAGCCAGTACTCGCTCGTTTATGCTTTCCCTCCCATCCCTCTCCTTCCACATTTGTTGCACAGGATTCCGAGAGAGGGGATTCCAGTCATTCTGGTGGCACCAGCCTGGCCCAGAAGGCCCTGGTTCCTGGAGATTGTAAGACTGACAATAGACGGGCCAATCTTGCTGCTGTCTGTGTTAGAGAAACAACCATTTGAACCTACTAAGGAAATTCCATTAGACTTGCTGTCACGCAAGCTAGCCTTCCTGATGGCTATCACCTCGGCTAGAAGGGTGTCGGAGTTGGCGGCCCTTTCATGCAGGGAACCATACTTGATCCTTCACCATGACAGAGTCGTGTTACGACCTGTTCCATCCTTTTTGCCAAAAGTAGCGTTGGCCTTTCATTTAAATCAAGACATTATTTTGCCTTCTTTTTTTCTCTCAGCCTCGTTTAGTGGAAGAGAGACGACTGCATTCTTTGGACGTTGTCCGGGCAGTCAAGGTTTATTTGTATAGATCTGCGGAGATCTGAGGATCAGAGTCTTTTTTTTTGTTTTGCCAAAAGGACCCAAAAAGGGACAGGCAGCTTACAAAGTTTCCATTGCCAATTGAGTCCGTCAATTGGTCATTCAGGCCTACGGTCTGAAACATAAAGCTCCTCCCTTTAGGGTGAGGGCTCATTCTACCAGGGGTGTAGGAACCTCCTGGGCTTTTCGCCATCAGGCATCTGTGGCTCAGATTTGTAAGGCTGCTACCTGGTCTTCAGTGCATACATTCACAAAATTTTTTCAAGTGGATGTTCGAGCAGTCGAGTCAAATGACGGAGCGATCACATGTAAACAAACCGGCGTCATGTCATGACGCCGGTTCCTCCCTCCCCTCTCTGTACCGATCAGTACAGAGGGAGAGAGATCGGATGGGAGCCGCGCTGTGGGCTGGATTTGTAGTGCCCACAGCGCAGCTCAGTGACATGTACAGTCACATCCATCCCTCCATGTTCAGCCACCCCCCCCATGACCCTGTGCAGTACTCTGCAATGATCCTGTGCAACCCTGTGCAATACTCTGCAATGATCCTGTGCAACCCTGTGCAATACTCTGCAATGATCCTGTGCAACCCTGTGCAATACTCTGCAATGATCCTGTGCAACCCTGTGCAATATTCTGCAATGATTCTGTGCAACCCTGTGCAATACTCTGCAATGACCCTGTGCAATACTCTGCAATGACCCTGTGCAATACTCTGCAATGACCCTGTGCAATACCCCGCCTCGCCCCGCCATGCCCCACCATGCCCCACCATACTCCGCCATACCCTGCAATACTCCGCCATATCCCGCCATACTCCGCCATACCCCGCCATACCCCGCCATACTCCACCATACCCCGCCATACCCCGCCATACTCTGCACTACTCGGTGATACCCAGCCATACTCCGCCATACTCGGCAATACTTGGTGATACCCAGCCATACTTTGCCATGCTCAGCCATGCTCGGCCATGCTCGTATGTGGCCAGGTTGTGGAAGTCTCACACATGTGGTATCGCCGTACTCAGGAGGAGCAGGAGAATCTATTTTGGGGTGTCATTTTTGGTATGTACATGCTATGTGTTAGAAATATTGTATAAATGGACAACTTTGTGTTAAAAAAAAATGTGTTTTAACCACTTCCTGCCCGCCGGCCGTCATACGACGTCCTTGACTTTGTGCGGGGATATCTGAATGATGGGTGCAGCTACAGGCATCATTCAGATATCATCTTTTTCAGCCAGCGATTCCCTACACCATAAGAATGATCATAGCAGCTGTTCCACTGCTTGATCATTCTTACGGGAGGCGAGAGGGGACGCCCCCCCTCTCGCCGCCCTCAGGTGCTTCTACCGACTCACCGCTACGATCGAAGCCAGGATCATTTTTTTATTTTTTATTTTGGGCTTCCTAGCCTAGAGGTGAGATGTGAGGTCTTATTGACCCCATATCTCACTGTAAAGAGGACCTGTCATGCCATATTCCTATTACAGGGGATGTTTACATTCCTTGTAATAGAAATAAAAGTGATCAAAAAATTTATTTTTTGGAAAAAAGCCTCAAACTAAAATACATAAAGTAAAATGAACAAAAAAAAAAAAATTTTCCCTGTGTCCCCGTGTGCTCGCAGTCAGAAGCGAACGCATACGTAAGTTGCGCCCACATATGAAAATGGTGTTCAAACCACACATGTGAGGTATCGCTGCAATCGGTAGAGCGAGAGCAATAATTTTGGCTCCAGACCTCTTCTGTAACTCACAACATGTAACCAGTAAAATTTTTTAAAGTGTCTCCTATGGGGATTTTTAAGTAGCGAAGTTTGGCGCCATTCCACGAGCGTGTGCAATTTTGAAGGGTGACATGTTAGGTATCTATTTACTCGGCATAACTTCATTATTCACATTATGTAAAAACATTGGGCTAACTTTACTGTTTTGTTTTTTTTTTGAAAGCACAAAACTGTTTTTTTTTAAAAAAACGTGTTCGAAAAATTGCTGCGCAAATACCGTGCGAGATAAAAAGTTGCAACGACCGCCATTGTATTCTCTAGGGTCTTTGCTAAAAAATATATATATATAAAGTTTTGGGTTTCTATGTAATTTTCTAGCAAATAAATTATGATTTTTACATGTAGGAGAAAAATGTCAGAATTGGCCTGGGCACTCCAGAACGCCTGAAGGTGCTCCCCTGCATGTTGGGCCTCTGTATGTGGCCACGCTGTGTAAAAGTCTCACACATGTGGTATCGCCATACTCGGGAGTAATAGCAGAATGTGTTTTGGGGTGCAATTTGTGGTATGCATATGCTGTGTGTGAGAAATAACCTGCTAATATGACCATTTTGTGAAAAAAAAAAAAAGAAAAAAAATCTTGATTTTGCAAAGAATTGTGGGAAAAAATGACAACTTCAAAAAACTCATCATGCATCTTTCTAAATACCTTGGAATGTCTTCTTTCCAAAATTTGGTCATTTTGGGGGGTATTTGTACTTTTCTGGCATGTTAGGGTCTCAAGAAATGAGATAGGCCGTCAGTACTTCAGGTGTGATCAATTTTCAGAGATTGGCACCATAGCTTGTGGACTCTATAACTTTCACAAAGACCAAATAATATACACCGATTTGGGTTATTTTTAACAAAGATATGTAGGGGTATACATTTTGGCCAAAATATATGAGGAAAAAATTACTAATTTGCAAAATTTTATAACAGAAACGAAGAAAAATGCATTTTTTACAGAATTTTCAGTCTTTTTTCTTTTATAGCGCAAAAAATAAAGAACCCAGCAGTGATTAAATACCACCAAAAGAAAGCTCTATTTGTGTGAAAAAAAGGACAAAAAATTCATTTGGGTACAGTGTTGCATGACTGAGTAATTGTCATTCAAAGTGTGAGAGCACCGAAAGCTGAAAATTGGTCTGGTTATTAAAGGGGCTTAAGTGCCCAGTGGTCAAGTGGTTAAAAAAAAAAATCTGGTTACCAGTTTAGAATTACAGAGGTCTAGTGCTAGAAATAGTGCTCTCGCTCCAATGTTCACGTTGATACCTCACATGTATGGTTTAAACGCTGTTTACATATGCAGGTGCGACCTACGTATGCATTCGCTTCTACGTGCGAGCACGAGGGGACAAGGGTGCTTTAAAAAAACATTTTTATTTATTATTTTTTTTATTTTTAAACTTTCCCTTTTAATGTTTTATTTTTTGATCACTTTTATTCCTATTCCTACATTTTATTCCTATTACAATGTAATAGAATGTACACATCCCTTGTAATAGGAATAGGGCATGACAGGCCCTCTTAACGTAGAGATCTGGGGTCTATAGGGCTCGATTCACATCTATGCATGTTGCTTTTGAGCATTTCTGCATTACTTTTTCTTGTGCGTTCCGTGTTTTTTGCCACAATTTACGTTAATAATGTTTTGGGGGTTTTTTGGAAAATTTTTTGGGCATATTTAAAAAAATGCAAGTCGCAGTTGAAATGCTGTAAAAATGCACCACATGCTTTTCTGCAGCTTCTCCATTGAGCTTTATTGAACGTCTATTGAAAAAAGCACCGTTTTGCATTTAAAAAGTCCCTGATCCTTTCCAAAAATGTCCTGCGTTTTCTGCAAAAAGCATGAAAAATGCATTGGTGTGAATGGAGCCTAAGTCCCTACATCTCTCCTCTATAATAGCAAGCCTGAGATCAAAAAAAGAAAAATCGATTTCAGGTTTTCCAGCAAAAAAAAAAAAACAGCAGTGTTTACATCTGATGTCGCTAACGGCCTCCGAGGGTCCCGGGTCAGCTCTATGGTAAACCGCTGCTGGTGGATACTTTCGCCGGCTCCCCGATCGCACAGGAGAGCTCGGAGAAACCCTGGAAGGTGTCCTGGACAGCCGTTATGATGGCTTTTACATCGCAGGGAATCACCTGCTGAAAAAAGAGATACCTGGATGATGCCTAAAGTGGGGAAAGATGGTAGTTGCGCTGTGATGAAGGGACAATAGGGGAGGGGAGATGGGGGGGGGGGGGCTACAAAGATGACCAAAGTGGCAAAGTGAACTGAAAAAAAGGGGGCAGATACATTAGTGGACACTAAATGCTGAAGAAACGTAGTGAGAATGCAATACAAAGTTGCTGGTCA
Source organism: Lithobates clamitans (assembly GCA_037952925.1). NCBI lineage: Eukaryota > Metazoa > Chordata > Amphibia > Anura > Ranidae > Lithobates > Lithobates clamitans. The sequence goes on from JBBGZY010000081.1 coordinate 11,507,699, forward strand.
ATAGGGATGAGCCGAACACCCCCCTGTTCGGTTCGCACCAGAACATGCGAACAGGAAAAAAATTAGTTCGAACACGCGAACACCGTTAAAGTCTATGGGACACGAACATGAATAATCAAAAGTGCTAATTTTAAAGGCTTATATGCAAGTTATTGTCATTAAAAGTGTTTGGGGACCTGGGTCCTGCCCCAGGGGACATGAATCAATGCAAAAAAAAGTTTTAAAAACGGCCGTTTTTTCAGGAGCAGTGATTTTATTAATGCTTAAAGTCAAACAATAAAAGTGTAATATCCCTTTAAATTTCGTACCTGGGGGGTGTCTATAGTATGCCTGTAAAGGGGCGCATGTTTCCCGTGTTTAGAACAGTCTGACAGCAAAATGACATTTTGAAGGAAAAAACTCATTTAAAACTACCGCGGCTATTGCATTGCCGACAATACACAAAGAAGTTCATTGATAAAAACGGCATGGGAATTCCCCACAGGGCAACCCCGAACCAAAATTAAAAAAAAAAATGATGTGGGAGTCGCCCTAAATTCCATACAAGGCCCTTCAGGTCTGGTATGGATATTAAGGAGAACCCCAGCCAAAATTTAAAAAAAAATGACGTGGGGTTCCCCCTAAATTCCATACCAGACCCTTCAGGTCTGGTATGGATTTTAAGGGGAACCCCGCGCCAAAAAAAACCAAAAAAAAACGGCGTGGGGTCCCCCCAAAAATCCATACCAGACCCTTATCCGAGCATGCAACCTGGCAGGCCGCAGGAAAAGAGGGGGGGACGAGAGTGCGCCCCCCCCCTCCTGAACCATACCAGGCCACATGCCCTCAACATTGGGAGGATGCTTTGGGGTAGCCCCCCCAAAACACCTTGTCCCCATGTTGATGAAGACAAGGGCCTCATCCCCACAACCCTGGCCGGTGGTTGTGGGGGTCTGCGGGCGGGGGGCTTATCGGAATCTGGAAGCCCCCTTTAACAAGGGGACCCCCAGATCCCGGCCCCCCCCTGTGTGAAATGGTAAGGGGGTACTTACCCCTACCATTTCACTAAAAAACTGTCAAAAATTTTAAAAATGACAAGAGGCAGTTTTTGACAATTCCTTTATTTAAATGCTTCTTCTTTCTTCCTTCATCTTCTTCTGGTTCTTCTGGCTCTTTTGGTTCTTCCTCCGGCGTTCTCATCCAGCATCTCCTCCGCAGCGTCTTCTATCTTCTTCTCCTCGGGCCGCTCCGCACCCATGGCATGGGGGGGAGGCTCCCGCTCTTCTCTTCATCTTCTTCATCTTCTTCTTCTTCTTCTTCATCTCTTCTTCCTTCTTCTCTTCTTCATTTCTTCTCTGGGCCGCTCCGCAGCCATGCTGGCATGGTGGGAGGCTCCCGCTGTGTGACGGCGTCTCTTCGTCTGACGGTTCTTAAATAATGGGGGGAGGGGCCACCCGGTGACCCCGCCCCCCTCTGACGCACGGGACATGACGGGACTTCCCTGTGGCATTCCCCGTGACGTCACAGGGAAGTCCCGTCAAGTCACCGTGCGTCAGAGGGGGCGGGGTCACCGGATGCCCCCCCCCCATTATTTAAGAACTGTCAGACGAAGAGACGCCGTCACACAGCGGGAGCCTCCCTCCATGCCAGCATGGCTGCGGAGCAGCCCGGAGAAGAAATGAAGAAGAGAAGAAGAGAAGAAGGAAGAAGAGATGAAGAAGAAGAAGAAGATGAAGAGAAGAGCGGGAGCCTCCCCCCCATGCCATGGGTGCGGAGCGGCCCGAGGAGAAGAAGAAAGAAGACGCCGCGGAGGAGATGCTGGACAAGAACGCCGGAGGAAGAACCAGAAGAGCCAGAAGAACCAGAAGAAGATGAAGGAAGAAAGAAGAAGCATTTAAATAAAGGAATTGTCAAAAACTGTTTCTTGTCATTTTTAACATTTTTGACAGTTTTTTAGTGAAATGGTAGGGGTAAGTACCCCCTTACCATTTCACACAGGGGGGGGCCGGGATCTGGGGGTCCCCTTGTTAAAGGGGGCTTCCAGATTTCGATAAGCCCCCTGCCCGCAGACCCCCACAACCACCGGCCAGGGTTGTGGGGATGAGGCCCTTGTCTTCATCAACATGGGGACAAGGTGTTTTGGGGGGCTACCCCAAAGCACCCTCCCAATGTTGAGGGCATGTGGCCTGGTACGGTTCAGGAGGGGGGGGGCCGCACTCTCGTCCCCCCCTCTTTTCCTGCGGCCTGCCAGGTTGCGTGCTCGGATAATGGTCTGGTATTGATTCTTTGGGGGGACCCCACGCTGTTTTTTTTTTTTTTTTTGGCGCGGGGTTCCCCTTAAAATCCATACCAGACCTGAAGGGTCTGGTATGGAATTTAGGGGGAACCCCACGTCATTTTTTTTTTTAAATGTTGGCTGGGGTTCCCCTTAATATCCATACCAGACCTGAAGGGCCTTGTATGGAATTTAGGAGGACCCCCACATCATTTTTTTTAAATTATTTTGGTTCGGGGTTGCCCTGTGGGGAATTCCCATGCCGTTTTTATCAATGAACTTCTATGTGTATTGTCGGCAATGCAATAGCCGCGGGTAGTTTTAAATGTGTTTTTTTCTTCAAAATGTCATTTTGCTGTCAGACTGTTCTAAACACAGGAAACATGCGCCCCTTTACAGGCATACTATAGACACCCCCCAGGTACGAAATTTAAAGGGATATTACACTTTTATTGTTTGACTTTAAGCATTATTAAAATCACTGCTCTTGAAAAAACGTCCGTTTTTAAAACTTTTTTTGCATTGATGCATGTCCCCTGGGGCAGGACCCGGGTCCCCAAACACTTTTTATGACAATAACTTGCATATAAGCCTTTAAAATTTGCACTTTTGATTTCTCCCATAGACTTTTAAAGGGTGTTCCGTGGCATTCGAATTTGCCGCGAACACCCCAAATTGTTCGCTGTTCGGCGAACTTGCGAACAGCCAATGTTCGAGTAGAACATGAGTTCGACTCGAACTCGAAGCTCATCCCTACTGGTCAACATAAATATATATATAATATTACGGGCAAACAAAGCATAATATATGAAAGGTAATTGTGAAACAGTGAATCCAGTAGCAATGACTGCTTGAATGAAGCAAACCAAAAATTAAGTACATATGCTAACACAAAAAAGACTGACAGTGACACAATGCAAAAATAAATTATGCAAAAATATATGAGATGAGTCCAAAATACATATGGGCTAGTGCTACACTAGCAGAAACATGCCAAATCCTGGTGGGCTACAAGTGACAAATCCCTGAGGAAAAAATGAATGATAGTTCTATCACCCAGTCCAAAAACTCGTGATGAAAAACACAAAACAGTTCCAATTGTGAAGGGAGGGGGGATCTTCAGCGAGGACACCTCCGTGTTTGCAAGCCGCTTACCTTACAGCTGTAAGGTGTTTGATGTAAACTGTTTCCTTTTTAAGCTTTAATACTTTTGTCAGTGTTCTTCCTTGTTCAGTAATTTTTTTCATCCTCCCATCTTTCCTGTCTTTAAGTCAGCCACTCTCTGTTTCCAGTTGCACTCGTTTACTAGATTGCATTGGTTGTATTTTTATATTTGTATTTTTATATTATTTATTTAATAGGTCTGTGACACGTCCCGAGCTCCAGCTTTCTTCTTTTATCTTTTCCTTTTTTCTCGCATTTGGTCGCATTTTTCGTTTCCTCTGTCCCGTTATTTCCATTATTTACCTTTCCTTTTTATTTTTATTCTATTCTTATTTTTATTTTCATTCATTGTTTTATTTTGATTTTTATTTTTACTTTTATTTTTATTTTCAATTTTATTTTTAATTTTATCTTCACCTTCATTTTATTTTATTTTTTTTATTTATTATTAATTAATTTTTTATATTTATTTATTCATTTATTTTTATTTTCATTTTATTTGTTTTTCATTTATTGTTCTATTTACATCCTGTTTTTTCCCCTCCCTTCATTTCATTTCCTCATCTCTATTATTTTCCACTTTACTATCAACTTTCCATTTTGGATTTTTCATTTTTATAGAGTCATTTTTATTTACGTTTTACATTTTTTGGAGTTTTCTACATACCTTACGTGTAATGCACTTTCAGTACAACTTAATATATGTGATAGTGCGTCTCGGTAGGGCGTTTCATTGCGTTTTTATTCCGTTTTTTATTTTGTTTTTATCCCGTTTGAGATCATGTTCTAGCCGATTTGGTTCGTGGCTAAGTACATTTGTTCCAATCTGACCTGTTTGAGTCATCCTGATAACAGGTAACGGCACTGTGTGCTATCCTTCGTATTGATGGGCTTTGGGAAAACGGCTGCCGGGCACCCATTAACATAGTAGCGGGCTTCGGGTAAATGGCCGCCGTGCGCCCATTACAAGGGGACTATATATAAGCATTGGCTTTCTATCCCGTCCTCTGAAGAAGTCACGTGACGTGACGATATGCGTTAGGATTGGAGCACGGGACGCTGCCACAGACAGACAACAGGAGACAAGCTCGGCGCTCATGATTACTATACACTGCAGCGTTGTTTTAAATGTACGTTGACTGGACTTGTTTTATTTAATAAATATACTTTTTATATGGGATCACGCTATGTGCGTTTCTTTCCCCTTTTATTTTACATCGTTACTATACCTGATGAACACTGAGGAGTGAGGCACGGGGACAGATTCCAGATTGGTGATACTCCTGGAGGCATACGAGCTCGGCACTCGTGGATTGATGCCCACACTCACTTTATGAAAGTGAGTGCAACCTCCCCCCGTGTGTGTCTTGCCCCTCTCTACTGTGGTCGTCGCAGAGTCATATTACATGCTGTGTATTTTCTATTTTTAGATTTCGCTTGGCATGTTCATCATTGTCACTACCTGCATACACGGAACGTCTACACCTGCTGGTCATTTGCAACACAAGCTGTACACCTTACAGCTGTAGGGTAAGCGGCTTGCAAACACGGAGGTGTCCTCACTGAAGATCCCCCCTCCCTTCATGATTGGAACTGTTTTGTGTTTTCATCACGAGTTTTTGGACTGGGAGATAGAACTATCATTCATTTTTTCTCAGGGATTTGTCACTTGTAGCCCACCAGGATTTGGCACGTTTATGCTAGTGTGGCACTAGCCCATATGCATTTTGGACTCATCTCATATATTTTGGCATTATTTATTTTTGCATTGTGTCACTGTCAGTCTTTTTTGTGTTAGCATATGTACTTAATTTTTGGTTTGCTTCATTCAAGCAGTCATTGCTACTGGATTCACTGTTTCACAATTACCTTTCGTATATTATGCTTTGTTTGCCCGTAATATTATATATATATTTATGTTGACCAGCAACTTTGTATTGCATCCTCACTACGTTTCTTCAGCATTTAGTGTCCACTAATGTATCTGCCCCCTTTTTTTCAGTTCACTTTGCCACTTTGGTCATCTTTGTAGCCCCCCCCATCTCCCCTCCCTTCATCACAGCGCAACTACCATCTTTCCCCACTTTTGCCTCATTTGTCCTGCTTTGGATCAGTACTTAGGTGTTGCAGAAGTGTCCTTTTAGCGTAGGCCCTCTCCGACAGCGCAGGAGTTCCCACGTTCACATTGTTTTCTTTTATCCATTTTTTAACCCCTGCCGCAGTCATGGATGATGCCTGTAACTGCAGGCATTATTTAGATATTTCCACTTCCAGTCCCTGATGTCATATGACGTCAACCCAGGGGAAGTGGCTAAGGTAAGGGGGTTACCATTTTAGTTCTAGGTGGCATTACTGAGCCAAAGGCTTTTGTTTACTATAGCCAAATTTTGTAATGAAAATGAAAGCTAAACTACAGTTAGCAAGGTATAGATCTTACACCAAGATCAAACAGCAAATTTAAAGCAGATCTTCACTGCATATGAGCACCGCAAACCAAAATAATTTTATATTTAAGCAAACTTCCCCATCCTCCATGACTCTATATATTTTGTTGGGAAATCCCTTTGAAAAACACACCCTAGCATTTCTGGCCATGACCATTTTGAGTAAGGGCAAATGATTAATGTAGCATTTACTTCCTGGAATCTATCTGCCCTTAGCTCAAGCATGCATGCAGGAGAGTGTGCTTTTCCCCTCCCCTCACGAAGACTCCTGGGATGTATGACATCTGCCTAGGCAAGAAACCAGGAAGTACCTTGAAGAAATGTAAAAAAAAAAAGTTTATAACCAGTATATACGATATACTCAGGGGCGGGCTGGGCCGGGGGCAGGAATGCAACTGCCCCCCAGGCCGCTCTGATGTGCTGTACAATTTGGCCGCTATGTCACCAGCTCACAACTGCGCATGTGCAGTTTCTGAGCTGGCTGAGTGCAGCAGCTCCATCCAGCAATGCGTTCTGTCACTGGGCTAAAAGTCTGTCTTACAAAGCACAGCCCAGTCCAGCCCCTCCCTCCTCCTCATGAATTGCTGGTAGATCTGGTCTTTCTTGCCCCGCCCACACTCCGGGCAGCCCGTGTGCTCAGCTGTCTATGAAGAGGATGTGTGGGCGGGAAAGTTAAAAGCAAGCTGTCGGCTCTAGTGAATGTCCATGTAAGTGAGCTTCTCATCCCTCCTTGCTCTCTCTCTTTCCCAAATCCCTCTTCCTCTCTGCAGCTAAAGAGTTTTCTTTCTGGCAGCCTGTGACAGTACCTTGCCCTCCTAGGTGGTATTAAGAGGGTCACACTGACACTGGTATGCTGGAGAGCTGGTAGTCTTCCTGCATGTTACCCCTGGCCCCATAGACCTCTATTAAAGCGGGAGTCCACCTACAAAAAAAAATATTAAAAGCCAGCAGCTACAAAAACTGTAGCTGCTGACTTTTAATAAATGAACACTTACCTGTCCTGGAGTCCAGCGATGTCGGCAGTCGAAACCGATCAATCGCTCGGCTGCTGCCGCCACCACCATTCTCGGTGAGGGAATCAGGAAGTGAAGCGTCCTAAGTGGTCCCCGCTATCTCCTGGGACCTGTGTGTTTCCCAGGAGACAGGGGGGGGGGTGTGACTCCCGGGGGAGTCTATTCCCTGAAGTGGGTGCAAATACCTGTATTATACAGGTATCTTCACCCCCCTCCCCCCTGAAAGGTGCTAAATGTGACACCGGAGGGGAGGGTTCCAAAAAGCGGAGGTTTCATTTTTGTGTGAACCTCCGCTTTAAGTTGCACATTTTTAATGCATGTTCTGAAAGTGCACAAAAAAAGTCCTGCATGCTGCATCTTTGGTGCACTTTTAGAAAATGCAGCAAAAAATGTGCAACTTAAAAGATATCTGGGGGACTGCGGCTAAAGAAAACCACCAGCACTGCAGCCAAACACAGCACACCAGTGTGAGCCAAAAGGCTATTCACTTGTCACAGGCACTGCCACTCCACTGAAAAGCGATTCATGCTCGGGTCACTTTTCTGAGGCATTTGACAGGCAGCGAGGAGGTATCATCACATTTCCTCCCTGCCTATTTTAACCTTCTAAATGCCAATCTCTCCAGCTAATGGCATGGTGCACTCTGAACGCACCTTATTTCCATTACTCTCTCTGCAGGCAGTGTGGTCTCTCTCTCTCTCTCTGTGCAGGCAGTGTGAAGCGGTCTCTCTCTCTGTGCAGGCAGTGTGAAGCGGTCTCTCTCTCTCTGTGCAGGCAGTGTGAAGCGGTCTCTTTCTCTGTGCAGGCAGTGTGAAGCGGTCTCTCTCTCTCTGTGCAGGCAGTGTGAAGCGGTCTCTCTCTCTCTGTGCAGGCAGTGTGAAGCGGTCTCTCTCTCTCTGTGCAGGCAGTGTGAAGCGGTCTCTTTCTCTCTCTGCAGGCAGCGTGAAGCGGTCTCTCTCTCTCTCTGTGCAGGCAGTGTGAAGCGGCCTCTCTCTCTCTGTGCAGGCAATGTGAAGCGGTCTCTCTCTCTCTGTGCAGGCAGTGTGAAGCGGTCTCTCTCTCTCTCTCTGTGCAGGCAGTGTGAAGCGGTCTCTCTCTCTCTGTGCAGGCAGTGTGAAGCAGTCTCTCTCTCTCTGTGCAGGCAGTGTGAAGCGATCTCTCTCTCTGTGCAGACAATGTGAAGTGGTCTCTCTCTCTGTGCAGGCAGTGTGAAGTGGTCTCTCTCTCTGTGCAGGCAGTGTGAAGCGGTCTCTCTCTCTCTGTGCAGGCAGTGTGAAGCGATCTCTCTCTCTGTGCAGGCAATGTGAAGCGGTCTCTCTCTCTGTGCAGGCAGTGTGAAGCGGTCTCTCTCTCTCTCTGTGCAGGCAGTGTGAAGCGGTCTCTCTCTCTCTCTGCAGGCAGTGTGAAGCGGTCGTCTCTCTCTCTGTGCAGGCAGTGTGAAGCGATCTTTCTCTCTGTGCAGGCAGTGTGAAGCGATCTCTCTCTCTGTGCAGGCAATGTGAAGCGGTCTCTCTCTCTCTGCAGGCAGTGTGAAGCGGTCTCTCTCTCTGTGCAGGCAGTGTGAAGCGGTCTCTCTCTCTATGCAGGCAGTGTGAAGCGGTCTCTCTCTCTCTGTGCAGGCAGTGTGAAGTGATCTTTCTCCCTGTGCAGGCAGTGTGAAGCGATCTCTCTCTCTCTGTGCAGACAATGTGAAGCTGTCTCTCTCTGTGCAGGCAGTGTGAAGCGGTCTCTCTCTCTCTCTCTCTGTGCAGGCAATGTGAAGCGATCTCTCTCTCTGTGCAGGCAGTGTGAAGCGGTCTCTCTCTCTGTGCAAGCAGTGTGAAGCGGTCTCTCTCTGTGTGCAAGCAGTGTGAAGCGGTCTCTATCTGTGCAGGCAGTGTGAAGTGGTCTCTCTTTCTGTGCAGGCAGTGTTAAGCGGTCTCTATCTGTGCAGGCAGTGTTAAGTGGTCTCTCTCTCTCTGTGCAGGCAGTGTGAAGCGTCTCTATCTGTGCAGGCAGTGTGAAGCGGTCTCTCTCTCTGTGCAGGCAGTGTGAAGCGGTCTCTCTCTCTGTGCAGGCAGTGTTAAGCGGTCTCTCTCTCTCTCTGTGCAGGCAGTGTGAAGCGGTCTCTATCTGTGCAGGCAGTGTGAAGCGGTCTCTCTCTTTGCAGGCGGTCTCTCTCTCTTTCTGTGGAAGCAGTGTTAAGCGGTCTCTCTGTGCAGGCAGCGTGAAACGGTCTCTCTTTCTGTGCAGGCAGTGTGAAGCGGTCTCTCTCTCTCTCTGTGCAGGCAGTGTGAAGCGGTCTCTATCTGTGCAGGCAGTGTGAAGCGGTCTCTCTCTCTCTGTGCAGGCGGTCTCTCTCTCTTTCTGTGGAAGCAGTGTTAAGCGGTCTCTCTCTGTGCTGGCAGCGTGAAACGGTCTCTCTTTCTGTGCAGGCAGTGGGAAGCAGTCTCTCTCTCTGTGCAGGTGGTCTCTCTCTCTGTGCAGGCATTGTGAAGTGCTCTCTCTTTCTGTGCAGGCAGTGTTAAGCGGTCTCTCTTTATGCAGGCAGTGTGAAGCGGTCTCTCTTTCTGTGCAGGCAGTGTTAAGCTGTCTCTCTCTCTCTGTGCAGGCAATGTCAATCGGTTTCTGCGACTCTCTGTGCAGACAATGTGGAGTGGTCGCTCTCTCTCTGGGGCAATGTGGAGCAGTTTCCTTCCCTCTCTCTCTGTGCGAGCAATGTGGTGCAGATGGATGGTGAGCTGATTAGTTAGTTCATTGGGCCACTTGACTGGACTTGCCCCCCAGGCCTAAGGCTGCCAGCCCTCCCCTGGATATACCTTTCTCTCTATTTGCTAATGCTGGCAGCATGTATGAACTCCCTGGAATGCTCCACAGGCTGGAAATATAAAAGCAGAAGGAACTTATGAAGCCCCACCCATCGTGTTTTATCATAGATGCCATCTTGCCTTACTTCTCTCCATTTCTGCTCCTGCATCCTAGCAACCACATAACCCCTTTTGTAATCAATCCCATGATCCCTTGTATGAGAGGGAGGGGTACTGTAGCACACATAAAATAGAACCACACCAACACATATTCTTTCTAGTTTTGATTAAATCCTGTTCTGTAAGTACTGTGTTTAGGCAGTTGTAATTCAACATTTTTTGTTGTTTTTCATAGCGCAGGTATATTCGTTCACTAATTAGCCACTTCAGCTCCGAAAGATTTTACCCCTTTCATGACCAGACCAGGCCTGTACCCAAATGAAATTTATATAATTTTTTTCACACAAATAGAGCTTTCTTTTGGTGGCATTCACATTGCATCGCAGCATCCCTGACATGCTGATGAGCCTGTTTTTAATCTACCAAATGTGAGCGACCCTACATTGAGTGTAATAAATGGCTTGGTCTTACTACACGTAGAGGCACTTTTCCTTTGTTTTTCCATTGTACTACAAAGTTTGCTTCAACTCCTGGATCAGCTTGCCCTAATGGTGGACCCTATGGACTTTCTTTATAATCTTATGAACTTATACATTTATTGAAAGGGAATGTTCTACCTTTTGCGCCTATGATCCTCCCTTATTTTGATACTCTTTGGTGAGGCACATGACAAATTAATCAAAGATTTCACAAGGAGCATTTCAAAATCACCATTGTGGGGGACTTTACCTCCTCAAATCTACCCTAAATCCCTCTTCCCAATGAGGGGGCACCCTCACTAAGAGTGAGGGGGATGTCTGTTACATTTTGCTTTACTCTGGGTCCCAGATCTGATGGTTCAGTCGGTGATTTCTGAGTTTCAGACTTTACAACCTTACCGCTTTCATATCTCAAACCAACCAAAATCTGCTCAAAGACCGTCCACTTTCTTCCAACTCTACCTTTTGGCCTATCCTTGGCTGCCAGAGGAATTATAATGATGCCTTTGTCCCTTCTTGCTCCCTTATGAACTCAAGGCATTCAGGTCACTGCAGACCCTCTTCTAAAAAACTCCTCTCCCTTTCAACTATCAGTAAATGTTTACAGCACTATTCAGATACTTCAGGCTTTCAGCTGGGTAAACAAGCTTCAAATATCCTCTCTCCAATGTTCCCTACACCTGAAATACTTTGGCCTCATTGTATTTATAGCCCAAACAAATGCCTTTCTTCCAGAAAACAAATTGTTCCCTCTCAGATCTCACACTTGGGTCATCGTAGCTGTTCAATTCCTCCAATTAAATATAAGGCCTCTTGAACACATCTTGTTGGCATGGAAACAGCCACACTCCCTCTCTAGACCCCCCCCTCCCCCCACTTCTATCCAGATAAGCAAGGAAATCCCTAGCTGGTGGATTTCCAACCCAGTTTAGACAATAGAGAAGTAGTTCCTAATACACCAATTGAAGGTGACAACAACGAGCGTCAGCCTCTCAAGCTGTGGAGGAGTGTTACAATCTCTGCAGGGAACATGGTCTCCCAAGGAACCAAGCTTCCCATCAACATCTTGGAGCTCATAACAACAACAATTGTTCTGCATTACTGGGCCTTCTTCTTCAGGGACACCCAGTCAGGGTGCAATCAGACATTGCCATGGCTGTAGCCTACATCAGGAGTCATGCAACCTTGAAGGAAGCAAGCCTGATCATCTCATGGATAAAGACCCTGTCCAGAGAGCTTTGCTGCTCACATTCCAGGAGTAGACAATTAGAAGGTGTATTACCTTGTCATCACTGCCTGGATCAAGGGGAATGGGCCCTTCACCCTGAGATGTCAGAGAGAACATGGAAAACCACTTTCAGAAGCTTGGTGTGAATAAAGGCACTTCAACCCCAGAGATTACTCCATGCCCTTCATTCTGGTCTCCCTATATTCGGGACTTTACCTTAAGTAGTCTTAAGGGACAGGTTTTGGCCTTGTCAATTCTTCCCTAAAAAGACTTTCTGGCCTTACACGCCAAAAACGCTTATTCAATGTGAATAAAACCACCCTCACAACACCCTGTACATCCTCGGGATCTTGTCTCTGCCCTTTGCACCCATCAGGGAACTCCCATAGGATGATTGCGCCTTTAAGTTAGCCTTCTTGCACAAAGATTGTTTTTCTGTAATCCTAAAGGTACTTGTATACATCAGACAAAGCATCCTAACCTCTATATAAGCAAGTGCATTTCCAATATGCTTTTAAAATGTGAAACATCAAGCATTTTGGTACCCTTAACAAACCTTAAAAGGATACAGTAGAAGGTGTAAATTAGTGGCTGCATTCATTAACAAAATGTGCTCTTTATATTACTGAATTCCAAATACCAATGTCCACATCCAACCCAAAAAAAAAAGAATTTTGACTTAAAAGTAAAACCCTTATCTTGGAGTACAGTACAGGACACAGACTTGACATTCATAGACAATGGGCTATTGGCTGGTACCTTCAGGTGATTGGACACTGGCAAAGCTTGTGAGCACACACCCCCTGGATTTTTTTTTAGCAAACATTGCAGGGTAACCCAGGAACAGACCTTTAGTAAAGTTCAAATGAGAAATTTAGAAAAATAAACACGTTTTTTCTTTCTTATACATTGCATATAAATTTAACTCAAAACTGGTTGCTTATTTGCTGTTTTCAATGCTGTTGGTAATAGACATAATAACAGTTAGGTTGAAAAGCTACAATTATAAACTTTTCCTGCTTGGGCAACTTTGTATAAAAGCATAAAATTCTTTACCATTTTAGCTACACAGTTTTCTGTGAACTGAAAGTATTATGAAATACTTTCATTTAGTTTCAAAAATGTTTTTTTGTTTCTTCTTTTTATTTTGCAGCAATCTTCCTCTATTTTGATGTATTTTTAGCTTTGTATGCTATTGTTGTTTAATCACATGGTGTGGAAAATGCTGTGATTTGGCGCGTTTGTGCAGGAGCAGGCTATATTTCGAAATTCACTGTGGGTAGTCCTGCCACATTCTGTAGATTTATTTCACAGTTAAAATTGGCAGTGAGCCAAAATTACAAGTAGTTTAATTTCCAAATTTCCACTGAACATTTTTGGAGCTTATCACAGTAGTAATGTAATTCACATCTTAGGAGGGATTTTGGTCCACTCTTCTCTACAGATCTTCTCTAAATCCTTAAGGTTTTTCGGCTGTCTCTTGTCTGCTGTGTGACTGTACACTCCTCCACCCCCACTAACAGCAAAAAGTTTTATGACATTTCAATTCCTCACCTCTACAGGCAGCGATATATTATATAATATCCTCTTAGCTCCGACCACCACAGGCACTGGATAACATGCCCACTAGGGATGAGCCGAACACCCCCCGGTTCGGTTCGCACCAGAACCCGCGAACGGACCGCAAGTTCGCACGAACGTTAGAACCCCATTGACGTCTATGGGACTCGAACGTTCGAAATCAAAAGTGCTCATTTTAAAGGCTAATTTGCATGGTATTGTCCTAAAAAGGGTTTGGGGACCCGGGTCCTACCCCAGGGGACATGTATCAATGCAAAAAAAACTTTTAAAAACGGCCGTTTTTTCGGGAGCAGTGATTTTAATGATGCTTAAAGTAAAAAAAAAAAAGTGAAATATTCCTTTAAATATCGTACCTGGGGGGTGTCTATAGTATGCCTGTAAAGTGACGCGTGTTTCCCATGTTTAGAACAGTCCCTGCACCAAATGTCATTTTTAAAGGAAAAAATCTCATTTAAAACTGCTTGCGGGTTTAATGTCATGTCGGGTCATGGCAATATGGATGAAAATCAGTGAGACAAACGGCATGGGTACCCCCCAGTCCATTACCAGGCCCTTTGGGTCTTGTATGGATATTAAGGGGAACCCCGCACCCAAATTAAAATAAGGAAAGGTCCCTATATACTCTGAACAGCAGTATTCAGGCGGTGCAAACAAGACAGGGACTGTAGGTTTGTTGTTAAGTAGAATCTGTTTGTAATTTTGAACATTTTTAATGTGTTTAGCTCCAGCCAAAAAATCTTTTCTAAGCTTTTTGGAAAACATAGGGAAGGGTTATCACCCCTGTGACATTTGTTTTGCGTCTTTCCTCCTCTTCAGAAGATTTCACCTCACTTTTTTGTCCCAATGAAAAATGTTTTTGGAAAATTTGGGTTTTTTTGTGGAACAAGGATTGGAAAGCATCAGTGGAAAGGAGAAATTGTTTTCCCATATTAACTCTTACAGGAGAGAATTTCCCTTCCTTAGGGGTAGATTTCATCTCACTTCCTGTTGTCTCCTTCCGTTTGCAAGTAGGAGTCGTTTGTAAGTTAGATGTTTGAAAGTAGGGTCCTGCCCTATATACTCAGCAGAAATTTGGGCCTTAGGTGTTGCTGTGGCCAAAACACTGTAAGCCCTCACAGGGCCCTGCTGTGAAATATTAGATCAAGAATTGTAATTACATGCCCCTGTTGAACAGGAGCTGAAAAATTAGGCCTTAGGCACTGGTGCTGGTGCCACAACACTGCAACCCCTCACAGACACTCTAGTTGGAACGCAGGAACGAGCCCTGCTGCAAAGTATTGCATCAAAAATTGTAATTACACGCCCCTGTTAGACAGGGGCAGAAAAATTGGGTCTTAGGCACTGGTGCTGGTGCCACAACACTGCAACCCCTCACAGACACTCTAGTTGAAACGCAGGAACAAGCCCTGCTGCAAAGTATTGCATCAAAAATTGTAATTACACGCCCCTGTTAGACAGGGGCTGAAAAATCGGGTCTTAGGCACTGGTGCTGGTGCCACAACACTGCAACCCCTCACAGACACTCTAGTTGGAATGCAGGAACGAGCCCTGCTGCAAAGTATTACATCAAAAATTGTAATTACACGCCCCTGTTAAACAGGGGCTGAAAAATTGTGCCTTAGGCACTGGTGGTGGCGCCCAGAACCAAAAATGTTCTTACAAGCTTATCAGCGTGATGATTGAGGAGGAAGAGGATAATTACTCAGGGATAGTCACTCAGCATCAGCATAGGCAGTCTTTGAAGGGATCTGAGATTTCAAAAAAAATTATTCGGTTACATCTGCATCAGGTGCTTGGTAGCTGGTGGTGATCCAAGACTGATTCATTTTTATGAAGGTCAGCCGATCGACCGAGTCGGTGGACAGACGCACCCTGTGATCGGTTACCACGCCTCCAGCAGCACTGAATGTGCGTTCCGAAAGAACGCTGGATGCAGGACAGGCCAGTAGCTCAATTGCATACTGTGCAAGCTCTGGCCAGTGATCCATCCTCAAGACCCAGTAACCCAGAGGATTTTCGGTGGGAAAGGTGTCCAAGTCTGATCTTGCCCCTAGGTATTCCTGCACCATGTAAAACAGACGCTGGCGATGGTTGCTGGAACCGATCATACCTTGGGGCTGCGGACCAAAAAATTGTCTGAACGCATCGGTCAGACGGCCACCTTCTCCACCGCTCCTTCTTTGACTGACCGAAGCCTCAGCAACACGTTGTCCAGAAACAGGAGTTTGTAACCTCCCAGTCTCTGGGAACGCGTTGCACAGACCTTTCTGCAAGGCCTCCCGAAGATGTTTCATCCTCTGCTCCCTCTGCGATGGCAAGATAAGGTCCGCAACCTTACCCTTGTAACGTGGATCAAGGAGGGTTGCCAGCCAGTATTGGTCCTTCTCCTTGATACCACGAATACGAGGATCCTTACGCAGGCTTTGCAGGATCAGGGAGGCCATGCAGCGTAGGTTTGCTGAGGCATTCGGTCCGGAGTCCTCTGGGTCACTAAGGACAACAACGTCCGCAGCCACCTCCTCCCAGCCACGTACAAGTCCATGTGTTCCTTGGGACTGATCCCTTAAAGACTGCTGATGCTGAGTGCCAGGCTCCACCTCCATACTGACACAATCTTCCTCCTCCTCCTCCTCCTCCTCCTCGTCCTCTTCCTGTGTGATCGGCGGGCACGCAGGAACACTGTCTGGATAAAGGGGGCCTTGAGAGCTAAGGAAGTCCTCCTCTTCCTGCCTCTGTTCTGCCTCAAGTGCCCTGTCCATTATTCCACGCAGCGTGTGCTCCAACAGGTGGACAAGGGGGACAGTGTCACTGATGCATGCACTGTCAGTGCTCACCATCCTCGTGGCCTCCTCGAATGGTGACAGGACAGTGCATGCATCCCTGATCATGGCCCACTGGCGTGGGGAAAAAAAACCAAGGTCCCCTGACCCTGTCCTGGTGCCATAGTCGCACAGGTACTCATTGATGGCCCTCTGCTGCGTGTGCAGCCGCTGCAGCATGGCCAACGTCGAGTTCCACCTGGTGGGCATGTCACAGATTAGGCGGTTCTTGGGCAGGTTAAACTCCTTTTGGAGGTCCGTCAGCCGAGCACTGGCATTATATGACCGGCGGAAATGCACACAGACTTTCCTGGCCTGCCTCAGGACATCCTGTAAGCCCGGGTACCTGCCCAAGAACCGCTGCACCACCAAGTTAAGGACGTGAGCCAAACAGGGCACATGGGTCAGTTGTCCCTGTCGGAGGGCAGAGAGGAGGTTGGTGCCATTGTCGCAAACCACCATTCCTGCCTTAAGTTGGCGTGGCGTCAACCACCTCTGAACCTGCCCCTGCAGAGCTGACAGAACCTCTGCCCCAGTGTGGCTCCTGTCCCCCAAGCACACCAGCTCAAGCACCGCATGGCATCTTTTGGCCTGCGTACTTGCGTAGCCCCTTGAACGCCTACGGAGCACCGCTGGTTCCGAGGAAGAGGCCATGGAGGAAGAAGAAGAGGAGGGGGTGGAGGAGAGAGGTGTGTCACAATCAGCATTTTGGAGGCGTGGTGGCGGAACAACCTCCAACACTACTGCACCTTGTCCTGCATCCTTCCCAGCTGCCAGCAGAGTCACCCAATGCGCCGTGAAACTTAAGTAACGTCCCTGTCCATGCCTGCTGGACCATGAGTCAGCGGTAATATGCACCTTACCGCTGACCGCCCTGTCCAGCGAGGCATGGACATTGCCTTCCACATGCCGGTAGAGAGCCGGAATCGCCTTCCGTGAGAAAAAGTGGCGTTTGGGTACCTGCCACTGAGGAACCGCACATTCCACAAACTCACGGAAGGGGGCAGAGTCTACCAACTGAAAAGGCAGCAGTTGAAGTGCTAGCAATTTTGCCAAGCTAGCATTCAACCGCTGGGCATGTGGATGGCTGGGAGCAAACTTCTTTCGGCGGTGCAGCAGCTGGGGCAGGGAAATTTGCCTGGTACAATCTGACGTCGGTGTACCAAAAGCAGATTGCCCATAAGTACTTGGCTGTGACACACCTAATTCTACACCTTCATTCCTCTCACTGCAGGTCGCAGAGAGGACTGAAGGTCTAGTGGGGTTGGAAATCTCAGCTGATGAGGAGCAAGGAGAGATCGTCTTTGTTCTTTGGTGTGGGTCTTTTAGATACGCTTGCCAACGAACTGCATGGCAGGTCAACATATGTCTGGTCAAGCATGTGGTACCCAAGCGGGAGATGTTTTGGCCACGCGAGATACGCTTGAGACATATATTGCAAATAGCAGCGGTGCGATCTGATGCACTCGTCTCAAAAAAGGCCCACACCAAAGAACTTTTTGAATAACGCGCAGAGACTGCAGCGCCCTGCACATGTGGAGCTTTGGGGTGTGATGCAGTCAATGTGCTGCCCTTAGGCTGGCCCCTGGAGGGCATCCTGCCTAGTTGGTGATGTGCCACCTCCTCCTCCTCCTCCTCCTCCTCCTCCTCTCTCCTATCAGGCACCCACGTTGAGTCAGTGACCTCATCATCCCCTCCCTCCTCATCACTGGAGCAAACCTGGCAGTATGCTGCAGCAGGGGGAGCATGACTGCCAGATTGCTGTCCTTCTTGGGCACCCCCTCTGTCCGTGCTCATGTTACTGCCTTCATTGAGCTCAGTATCATCATCAGAGCCTTCCAAACGCTGGGCATCCTCCTGGAGCATGTACCCAACACTGTGGTCAAACAGTTCGAGGGAATCCTCATGAGGACATGGTGGAGCTAGGGAAGGAGTCACTGATGACATTGAGCTGAGGGAAGAGGCCGCTGCTTTGCCAGACAAAGCACCCTGGGCATGGGTGAGAGAGGATGAGGAGGATGAGGACGGCTTGGTCATCCACTCGACCAAGTCTTCCGCATGTTGCGGCTCAACACGGCCAGCTGCCGAAAAAAAGGCCAAGCGTGTCCCATGGCCACGTGCTGATGAGGATGCACCGTCTCCACGACCAGCACTAGACACAGAGCCTGCTTGCCCTCTCTTATTGGCTTGTGACTGTCTGCCTCTCCTTCTTGGCCTTCCAGACATACTAATGGCCTGTAGCTGCACTAAGCTGGGATAGAACACCTGTAATTTTCTTCAGGTAGCTTTATATACTGTAACCAGACAAGCCTGCCTGTCAGTAGGAAGATAACAGGAACGGATCTAGCTGAACACTGTGAGCAGGACGTACTGCACTAAATGTATATAGCAGGAACGGATCTAGCTGAACACTGTGAGCAGGACGCACTGCACTGAATGTAAATACCAGGAACGGATCTAGCTGAACACTGTGAGCAGGACGCACTGCACTGAATGTAAATAGCAAGAACGGATCTAGCTGAACACTGTGAGCAGGACGCACTGCACTGAATGTAAATAGTCTAGCTGCCTGACCGTGGTACTAATAGGATCAAAAAGAACACCTGTAATTTTCTTAAGGTAGCTTTATATACTGTAACCAGACAAGCCTGCCTGTCAGTAGGAAGATAACAGGAACGGATCTAGCTGAACACTGTGAGCAGGACACACTGTACTAAATGTAAATAGTCTAGCTGCCTGACCGTGGTACTAATAGGATCAAAAAGAACACCTGTAATTTTCTTCAGGTAGCTTTATATACTGTAACCAGACAAGCCTGCCTGTCAGTAGGAAGATAACAGGAACGGATCTAGCTGAACACTGTGAGCAGGACGTACTGCACTAAATGTATATAGCAGGAACGGATCTAGCTGAACACTGTGAGCAGGACGCACTGCACTGAATGTAAATAGCAGGAACGGATCTAGCTGAACACTGTGAGCAGGACGCACTGCACTGAATGTAAATAGCAGGAACGGATCTAGCTGAACACTGTGAGCAGGACGCACTGCACTGAATGTAAACAGCAGGAACGGATGTAGCTAAACACTGTGAGCAGGACGCACTGCACTGAATGTAAATAGCAGGAACGGATCTAGCTGAACACTGTGAGCAGGACGCACTGCACTGAATGTAAATAGCAGGAACGGATGTAGCTGAACACTGTGAGCAGGACGCACTGCACTAAATGTAAATACCAGGAACGGATCTAGCTGAACACTGTGAGCAGGACGCACTGCACTGAATGTAAATAGCAGGAACGGATCTAGCTGAACACTGTGAGCAGGACGCACTGCACTGAATGTAAATAGCAGGAACGGATCTAGCTGAACACTGTGAGCAGGACGCACTGCACTGAATGTAAACAGCAGGAACGGATGTAGCTAAACACTGTGAGCAGGACGCACTGCACTGAATGTAAATAGCAGGAACGGATCTAGCTGAACACTGTGAGCAGGACGCACTGCACTGAATGTAAATAGCAGGAACGGATGTAGCTGAACACTGTGAGCAGGACGCACTGCACTAAATGTAAATACCAGGAACGGATCTAGCTGAACACTGTGAGCAGGACGCACTGCACTGAATGTAAATAGCAGGAACGGATCTAGCTGAACACTGTGAGCAGGACGCACTGCACTGAATGTAAATAGCAGGAACGGATCTAGCTGAACACTGTGAGCAGCACGCACTGCACTGAATGTAAATAGCAGGAACGGATCTAGCTGAACACTGTGAGCAGGACGCACTGCACTGAATGTAAATAGCAGGAACGGATCTAGCTGAACACTGTGAGCAGGACGCACTGCACTGAATGTAAATAGCAGGAACGGATCTAGCTGAACACTGTGAGCAGGACGCACTGCACTGAATGTAAATAGCAGGAACGGATCTAGCTGAACACTGTGAGCAGGACGCACTGCACTGAATGTAAATAGCAGGAACGGATCTAGCTGAACACTGTGAGCAGGACACACTGCACTAAATGTAAATAGTCTAGATAGAAGATAACAGGAACGGATCTAGCTAAACTGAATACAGTGTATATATATATATGCAACACCTGGGATGCATATATATACACAATACACTGTAAGTGCAGCTAACTGACTGACTGTTCTGCCTAATCTATCTAACTCAAATCAAATGACACTGTCTCTCTCTCTCTCTATCTCTCAGCACACCGGAACACACACTACACAGGGCCGCCGTGCAGGCGGCCTTATATAGTGTGGGGTGTGTACTAAATCCCCTGAGCCATAATTGGCCAAAGCCACCCTGGCTTTGGCCAATTACAGCTCTCTCTACTGACGGCGCTGTGATTGGCCAAGCATGCGGGTCATAGTGCATGCTTGGCCAATCATCAGCCAGCAATGCACTGCGATGCCGCAGTGAATTATGGGCCGTGACGCGCCACACGAATTTGGCGCGAACGGCCCATATCGTTCGCAATTCGACGGACGGTCGAACAGCCGATGTTCGAGTCGAACATGGGTTCGACTCGAACACGAAGCTCATCCCTAATGCCCACCAACCCCCACTGGAAGGCATATTACATTACATGTCTGTGAATTGTGCACTCAGGGGGTGGAGCATTCTGCTTTCTTCCTTTGCTAAAAAACAGAGCAATTTTCTTATCCCGATGCTGTAATAAAAATATAGTGCTATAATGACACCCACACTAAAGGTGGTATCTTGGCTTGACTTAGCCTGTTATAAAGCCTAGTACACACCACTAGTCTTTTTTCATTGAACCCAGCAGGTTGAATGAAAAAAAAAAAACCTGACAGCGCAGAGCTCCCCTGCTGTGCTATTGTGTTCTGACAGAAGGACGGCCTCCCCGCTAGAACGCTCTGGTCAGCGCTTTCAGCCATTGGCTGAATGCGATGCTCGGGAGCTGGTTGGCTGCTGGTTTTCCAGCATGCTTGTCCAACAGAAGCTGGCCTCTGTCCGACCAGCTGCCATACACACAAGCCGAATGTCAGCTGTTTTTTATTGAATCTGCTGATATTATCCAAAATTCAGCCCCTGTGTACTAGGCTTAAAAGGAAAGAACAAGATCAGAGAAAGAAATGGTTGTCATTTAGGGTTCAACAGGTCTAGTGTTTTTATCTTGGAATTGTAATTATCAGTTGGCCTATCTGATAATTTAGTTACATGTGGAGACTAGTAATCTGAGTCAGCCCCTGACTTCTTGGTTACTTTAACAGGGTGATCTCCCTGCCCAAAGCTTCCTGACTTCTGAATGAATAAAAAAATCCAGCAGAGAAAGTGTTAACCCCTCATAACAGACACATCTGGTGCGCAGACCCTGAAACTTAAGCACAACAGATTTATAGTTACTAAAAAATATATATATAAAATTTAAAAAAAATGTCAGCAAAAAAGAGTTCTGTATTCTTTAAACTGTTGTATGCTCATTTTCCTTGGTCTCCAGGGAGTAGCTATATTTTCAAGTATTAAGACAGTTGATTGCCCCTCTGAATGGGCCTTTGGTACTATTTGCCCCCTAATTAAAATGTTTTTAGACCAATCTAAAATACTTTAAGGGAATGCAATCACAATACAGGTGGTGTTTATTACATCTTTTCTCTGTTTCTTTTTCAGTAACAATTTTTTGTTCAGAAAAATATAGGTCATACCCTCTGCTTACTCTTACTTCTGAGATCTGTATCCTGCAAATCCAGGAGAAGACATCAAGAGCAAAGCAATCCTTGTAAAAGGAAATTATATTGACAGCCAATTCTTCCTGAATCCTTAATCAAAGTTTATCTTCCTGACTCATTGTAGTAATCTGAAAGCTTGAATCCTTTTACAATTTATCTCTTTAATTTCTACCTGTTTAATGCTACACCATTTGTTTGGCATAAAAAAAGATTTACAATCATTCGTTTATTCGGAACTGTACATTTCAGCTTGTGCTCTTACATTACTGTGGAAGACAGGCTGAACTTGAGTCACATATAATGACAGTGTGATAATGAATGTTAAAATCACAAGGGCTTTAATATAATAAATCGTATCTGCAAAATTCCAATTTACTGCCATGTCTCATTATTGTGTAGGAGAGTAATTTACTGCAGAGAGGTGTGTGCATAATGTATATGATAAGTTGTCTGGAAAGAAGCTTCTTATGTTCATGCCAGTCTACTCAAGTTCAAGTTGAAAGACCATCCTGAGCTACTTATGTCTGGCCTCGATTGAATACTATAGTTGAAATTGTAGGTTAAATTTCCAGCTGTCTGCAGGGAATTTGCTTTCACTGTATGCGTGTGGGTTATCTTCCCAAACAACGGCTGTCAAGTTAAATGATTTCCACCAAGACGTTTGCCTAAATGACTGTGGCAGGAATTTTTGACTCTTAGTTCCTCCGGTTATAGGAACTGATGTGAACGAGTCTGTGTGCCCCATTATGGAATTTAGCAGCACTATATAACTTGAAGTAGTACTAGGGCCTCCTTTAAAAAAAATGTGCTGTAGCACTTATAAGTGCATTTGTACTTGCTTTTTTCCCCCTTAGGGCCCCTGCAATCTTGCAAGGTTTGCAAATATCTTTTTGTATACTATGAAAAATCACAAAAAATATTAAATAACATAGCCCACATGAATGCATTTCATCCATAAAAAAAACTATTTGAAAGCAATCTGAAAATGTAATTGAGATCGGTTTCTGTGCATCACATCAACATATTGAAATTGGTTGATGTGTCCAATAATCTCCCTATGGGGTGGTAGGGCTTGTTTGGAGTAGCCCCTGCTTTTCTCCTCCCATTCCCCCTTAGTATATAGAAATTGGCTATTAGTGAAAAATTTGGGAAAAAAGTGTGTGGGTGCTATAAAACATGCATCTTGTCTTCTGCAGTTACCTCACGCTGTTGTTCTCCAAACTCTTGATACCTGGTATGCATGTACATTAGGGCAGTGTTTCTCAACCTTTTACTGTGAAGTAACCCTGCAGGTCTAAAAAAATTTCCTAAGTAGCCCAGTTTTGAGAAAGTAATTTTTATTGTTTGGTTGTCATGGTTTCTGTGTGTGTGTGTAATGTCAGTATGTGCTTGTGCAGATTTTTGTTTGTGTGCAATATCATTGTATGTGTGCATATGCTGCAATGACAGATACACACAAATATACTGATAGATAAATACACACACAGTCACAAATTAACACGATGACACCCACATATGCAATCCCAAATTAACACATTGATACCCACAAAATCCCAAACTAACACACTTGCAGATACACAAATAGCCATAAAATCCCAAATCAACACACTGGCAGACACACACACAATCCAAAATTAAACACACTCGCAGACACACACATAATTTCAAATTTACACACTGGCAGACAGACACAATCCAAAATTAACACACTTGGGAGCACACACACACACACAGAATCCCAAAAGAACACACTTGCAGACACACACAGAATCCCAAAATTAACACACTGGCAGACACACCTAATCCCACATTAACACACTCAGAGATACGCACATAATCCCAAATTAATACACTGGCAGACACACAAACACACATAATCCCAAATTAAAAAGTTAACCAGTATGATCACACAGTTAATTAAGTCATTATGACAAAGCCATGCAGCCTCTGTGCTCACTCACTCAAGGTAGGTAGTGGATTTGCCACAGGTTGGAGCGGCCGCACTGCTCCTCTTCCATCCTGGCTCCCGGCCTCTGGATGACAACACGCCAAGCGGGGCCTAGGAAGCTCCTTTCGGGCCTTGCGGAGATGGAATTGACTGTGTTGAATGTAGGAGCGCACTTGTACCACTGTAAGCATAGCACTGTGTAGCTAGGATGACCACATTTCCAAACTGTCATTCAGGGACACCCTCCCCCATCCCAAAAATAAAAAAGGAGGGTGGGGGAATGTAGCAGGGTTTGAAACAGGAAAATCTGGATGCCGCACACCAGATAAAGTTGAAAACATCTTCTTTATTGTAAAACTTAGATCATAAAAAACAGGACAATCAGGCGGATAGTAAAGACACAGCTGACGCGTTTCGCACTCTAGTTCGAGCGCTTACTCATAGCTGCCACCTGCGTCCTGCAACCAGTCCGACACACTGGCTGCTGGATGTCACTGTTCATGGTGACCTCATACACCTGTCACAGAATATTTAATGCTGGGATGGATGAGCGAGCCTGGAGGTCATAGTGTAAAACTGGAGGGAAGAGATGAGCCTAAAAACTTCACTAACATTTGTGCTATCACATCGAACGTCAGCTGAATCCCAATGTGACTTAACATCTTACTAATCACACCCAGCCAGATGATGGAGATCTCCCATCATCCACCCACATTATTCCACAACTCCTATCATCCACCCACAATGTTCCACAACTCCCATCATCTACCCACATTATTCCACAACTCCTATCATCCACCCACATTATTCCACAACTCCTATCATCCACCCACATTATTCCACCACTTCTATCATCTCATCCACCCACATTATTCCACAACTCCCACCATCCACCCACATTATTCCTCAACTCCCATCATCCACCTACATTATTCCACAACTCTCATCATACACCACATTATTCCACAACTCCTGTCATCCACCCACATTATTCCACAACTCCTGTCATCCACCCACATTATTCCACAACTCCCATTATCCACCCACATTATTCCACAACTCCTATCATCCACCCACATTATTCTACAACTCCCATCATCCACCTACATTATTCCACAACTCCCATCATCCACCTACATTATTCCACAACTCCCATCATCCACCCACATTATTCCACAACTCTCATCATCCACCCACATTGTTCCACAACTCTCATCATCCACCCACATTGTTCCACAACTCCCATCATCCACCCGCATTATTCCACAACTCCCATCATCCACCCACATTATTCCACAACTCCTATCATCCATCCACATTATTCCACAACTCCTATCATCTCATCCACCCACATTATTCCACAACTCTATCATCCACCCACATTATTCCACAGCTCCTATCATCCACCCACATTATTCCACAATAATGGAATAATGGGGGGTAATATAATAAAGCATATAAAAAACAATAAAAAGAGTAAAGATAACAGATGCTGACACACAGGAAAAGCCCTCTATAACATTCACACAGGAATTTCAATCAGCCAGGCAGTAAATAGACTGGGAGGAAACGTTTCTAGGAAACAAGCGAGAGGTGAGCGGCGAATCCGGAGGGGAAGAAGATTTACATGAACAAGCCAATGCCAGAAAAAAAAATGTGTGATTGACTGCAACTGGAGGAGAGATATCACACCATAAGAGCTTCTATGTCCAGCGGGACTGCAGGAATCATTATACAGATAATCAGCCGAATGCAAACATACATGGGTTTGGGTGGCGCTAACCAAAGGGGACCCAAAGGACAGCCCACTCAGGGCACCCCCACCCCCAATGCACCCATGCCATCAGAGAAGATGCAGGGAGAAGGTGGGTGGAGCTAAACTTTGCGTGGAGGAGGAAGTTAAATTTTCCTCCTCTGAATGCTGGGCCCAGCCTCACTCTCCTTTTTGTGATGTCACTGGTTGCTAGACGCAAGGCAGGCTGCGGCTAGCAACCAGTCTGGGCAGTGATCCAGGGGCAGTGGTGGAGCATGTAAAACGTATCTCAGCGACGCGGTAGCCTTTTTAAGGGGTATCAGTTCAGTCCAGGGGGCAATTCTGGCACAGATCTGCCTAATCTGGGACATGTTGTCACCCTATGAGTAGCGGCAGCACAGGCAGCATACCCCCTTCCCTTGGTGCATGTACCCCCAGGGGTACGCGTATCACGGGTTGAGAAACCCTGCATTAGGGCTTCTTCACACCACAATCTCTCCTTTCCTCCATTAAGAAAAGTTATTTCATTGATTACACGGAATATAACATGCTCTTTGCATTAGGGTGGTTTAGAAGAATACCTTTATCTTATCCCCTATATGGAGATCATGTTTCATGCAGGGTAAACTATGTTCAGGCTTTTCTTAAAAAGGGGAAGGGAGCAGGGGATGGGTTCTCCTTGGACCATCTTCCATTATATTTTGTAAGAGTGATACATCAATGGGAGGGGCCAGTACACCTGCTCTCATGACTCACGTCAGGATGAGAGGGCTATATAGAAAACAGAGGTAAGGTATTTCAAGAGATTGAATACCTATATTGTAGCCAAGTTGACCACATGTTCCTATATTGATCTTATTTGTTGAGAAGCAATTGCCCTAGCTTTTTCCATTTTTTAACCTCTTCACTCCAGCTGCACACATATATATGTGGCCTCTCAGCATGTGGGCCTTCATGCCGAGCGGCCGCATATATGCGGCCCTGTGTAAACCACTTACTGTGCTGAGAGCGTGCTCCCAGCACAGCTAGCAGTTACTGGAAAGCTCCCGATGTATACTAGTGATCAGGAGCTTTCTGTTCATGTGACTGCTGTGACAGCCAGTCACAGCGGTCACATGACCCGAATGCCCACCTCCGCTTTCCCGCGTTTTAGGGCCGGGAGGCGACCGGCAGGAAGGGGTTAATCAGCATGCACCTAATGTCTCCATCCTGATGGAAATGGGGGGAGTATTGGATTTCCATTGCAATGAGATTAATGCTTTGGTGGCATTAATTAAATGAATACATAGAGGTTTATTTTGTAAGAAGAGTTCCATTTCTTGAAGTCATTGAGGGGTAAAAGGCACTAGCGATTTTTGAGATCCAGTGGTTGATCTGGTTCCAAAAGGGCCGACAGGTCCACCAGATGTGGTAAATAGAACCTAGCACATATTGGATACTCCCAGGTATATCTTGTGTAGTCTATCAGGTGTGAAGTACCATCTGGATAAGAGCTTATATAAGGATTCCTGCAATTTCACACTGGTAGAGCATTTGTGTACCAGGGTACATACCCATTCCCACTGTTCTTGGGTGAATTGGACACCCCTTTCCCCAGTGCTTGTGGAAAAGAGCTATAATATGGTCAGATGTAGAAACTTTCAGCACGTTATACAATGTTGAGATTGAATGGGGTTTGAGTTTGATTTGGGCATATAAGTCATCCAGTGGAATAAGACAGCAAAATAAATTTGCTTTATATTTGTGATTCAGAATGTAATAAGTCTTTCACCTGGGAAAGGGAGTCTGATTATCATGAGAAAAAAAAAATAGGTTGAGAAAAAACCTCTTGGGTTATACGATATCTGTAATCAGACAAGCAAAACCGACAACACCAATAGGATATTCTTTCAGCAAAAAAACAGTGTAGCTGCCCTGTTTTCATTTGAAAGGATATCCTATTGGTGTTGTCTCTATTACATCGGTATGAAGTTGCTGTTTTTTTTTCTCTGTCCTCTCCTTATTGTTGAGAGAAATATTATTGAGATCTTTTAATTGTAACTATTTAATCTCCTCCCAAAAGGGAAACTTGGTGTGGTTGGTTGTCCCCAGGCCCTTGATCCCAACTTTTGTGTTTATTTTAAAAAGTTTCACAGAACCTGGAGAAGTGAAGGATCTCAATTTTATAGTATCGATTTTCATTAAAAAAAAAAAAATCAAGGAGTTAAGTGATATTAAGTAGGGCAGGAGGAATAATATGTTGTTAAACATAATTGTAGAATCTCTATGTACTACATGCTTGTGCACATAAAATACAAATGTTGATGGGCGAAGTACGCCATACGTTTTTACTGTTTTTATTAATATAATTTGATACATTTTAGCAGTATGGTATATAAATTACATCATTAGGCACCTTTAAATTGTCTCATATTTTAAGTTTTTTTGTTATTAAGATATTTGACCCGTTTCAGAATTCTATAAGAAACAGCTGAATAGGCATTAGTGGTATCTACAGTTAGATTTAGTGCGCAGTTAAAGTAACCTCTGAGGGGGGCGTGGCCGGCCACAGATCAACATGGACACAGTGTGAGGGAGCTCCAGTCCTGAGGTTCTCCAAGCGACAGAGGTGAACCCTTCTCCACACCAGCAAGCCCAAAAGCCCACCGACTTCTACCCCCCTGGTCAGAGACAGGCTTCAACAAAATGGCAGCAGCAGCTTCTCCTCACACAGAGGCACTGTGGCGGCGGGGAGAGGACATGCAGTGGCGCCTCCACAGGGCAACGACATGGCTCCTCTGGACAAAACAAATTGTGAGTCTTCCCCTCCGTACTCCCCTACCACATGCAGCCCCACAAACTCAAAATGTCCAGGCAGGAAGTTGGAGATGAGGGTGAAAGGCTCCCAGCTAGATCCCATTCCTCAATGCAACAAAATGGCAGCAGCAGCTTCTCCTCACACAGAGGCACTGTGGCGGCGGGGAGAGGACATGCAGTGGCGCCTCCACAGGGCAACGACATGGCTCCTCTGGACAAAACAAATTGTGAGTCTTCCCCTCCGTACTCCCCTACCACATGCAGCCCCACAAACTCAAAATGTCCAGGCAGGAAGTTGGAGATGAGGGTGAAAGGCTCCCAGCTAGATCCCATTCCTCAATGCAACTAATGAGACCCCTTGAGGACTTTCCTTCCTCTGCTCAACCTACCACCATTGCTGACCTTAAAGACATGCTCCTGTCTCAAGAAATCTCTGCACATTGATTTGACATTTGACATCTATGCTGACCAATGTAACTTCTGCAGTACAAGACCTTTCCCTTAGGATGTCCCATGTTGAAGACAAAATAGGGGATATCTGCCATGCACATAACGATGTCATTGATGCATATAATGACCATGAGGAAGAAATAAAAAAAATGTCAGCCAAATTAGCGGATCTCGAAGCCCGCTCTTGCCGCATTAACATCAAACTTCGTGGCATTCCCAAAACAATTACACTACCACTACTGCACGACTTCCTTCACCAACTGCTATCTGAACTGCTACCATTGGCATCAGATATGGATCTCCTCATAGATTGGGCTCACAGAATCCCTGAACCCTCACACCTCCCTGACACCATTCCGAGGGATATCCTGGCTCATATACATTTTTATACCACCAAGGATAAAGCCATGGCGGCTGCTCGCACCATACCGGCATTATCAGAAAAATTCAATGGGGTAGCGCTGTACACTGACCTCTCAGCTGCCACTCCTAACAACAGGTGTTAATTTCTCACCTTAACCAAAGCCCTACACAACCACAAGATCACTTTCCAATCAGGACAGTCTACTAAACTGATCATTACACACCAAGACAAGAAACATGTGGTACATTTGCTCGATAAAGGAATTCAGCTCCTGAAAGAGTGGAAGATTATCCCTCGGGGTACCCCACTTCCCAGCAAACCTCCACCTGTTAAAATCCTCATGGAATGGTCCTAATCAAGGCGGTAGCATCCCTTCGTCACCTCACTCTGATCTCCTTGCCCTCTAAAATGGAGGGCCCTAGGTATGGATCTGCCTCACTGGTGATCTATGTTGATTCATACGGTGGACACTTATAAGTTACTTTTTGTTACCTCTCTGATTTCCCCACCATTAAGCAATAAGTATCACTTATTGCCCATATAGCTCGATTTATGCTCAGAGTTGTTTTTTAGTTTATTTTTTATTTTTTTCTATTTGAAAGTTCAAGTCCTGGTCCTACGCTCTCTTTTTCCTGATACGACATATCCCTCATTTACCTGCATGAATGACTGCAACCACTCAGGATACTCATCAAACCTTTGGAAACTGCTCATTTACATACCCAAAAAACCCCCTCCTGAGTTGGAGACTGGGACGCTCTTTTTTGCTCTGCACTCGTCAAGTCAAGCATTCACCTCTCACATCTACTGGGATTATGGGCCCTAAAATCGTATCATTCAATGTAAAGGGCCTTAACAGCCCACATACAGTGGGAATGGAAAGTATTCAGACCCCCTTATATTTTTCACTCTTTGTTATATTGCAGCCATTTGCTAAAATCATTTAAGTTCATTTTTTTCCTCATTAATGTACACACAGCATTCCATATTGACAGAAAAACACAGAATTGTTGACATTTTTGCAGATTTATTAAAAAAGAAAAACTGAAATATCCCATGGTCCTAAGTATTCAGACCCTTTGCTTAGTATTTAGTAGAAGCACCCTTTTGATCTAATACAGCCATGAGTCTTTTTGGGAAAGATGCAACAAGTTTTTCACACCTGGATTTGGGGATCCTCTGCCATTCCTCCATGGCTGTCCAACGTTGGTGGACAGCCATTTTAGGTCTCTCCAGAGATTAGTGCTTAGGGTCATTGTCTTGTTGGAAGGTAAACCTTAGGCCCAGTCTGAGGTCCTGAGCACTCTGGAGAAGGTTTTCGTCCAGTATATCCTTGTACCTGGCCACATTCATCTTTTTCTCAATTGCAACCAGTCGTCCCGTCCCTACAGCTGAAAAACACCGCCACAGCATGATGCTGCCACCACCATGCTTCACTGTTGGGACTGTATTGGACAGGTGATGAGCAGTGCCTGGTTTTCTCCACACATACCATTTAGAATTAAGGCCAAAAAGTTCTATCTTGGTCTCATCAGACCAAAGAATCTAATTTCTCACCATCTTGGAGTCCTTCAGGTGTTTTTTAGCAAACTCCATGCGGGCTTTCATGTGTCTTGCACTAAGGAGAGGCTACCGTCGGGCCACTCTGCTATAAAGCCCCGACTGGTGGAGGACTGCAGTGATGGTTAACTTTCTACAACTTTCTCCCATCTCCCGACTGCATCTCAGCCACAGTGATCTTTGGGTTCTTCTTAACCTCTCTCACCAAGGCTCTTCTCCACCAATAGCTCAGTTTGGCCGGACGGCCAGCTCTAGGAAGGGTTCTGGTCGTCCCAAACATCTTCCATTTAAGGATTATGGAGGCCACTGTGCTCTTAGGAACCTTAAGTGCAGCAGAGTTTTTTTTCTAACCTTGGCTAGATCTGTGACTTGCCACAATTTTGTCTCTGAGCTCTTCAGGCAGTTTCTTTGACCTCATGATTCTCATTTGGTCTGACATGCACTGTGAGCTATAAGGTCTTATATAGACAGGTGTGTGGCTTTCCTAATCAAGTCCAATCAGTACAATCAAACACAGCTGCACTCAAATGAAGGTGTAGAACCATCTCGAGGATGATCAGAAGAAATGGACAGCACCTGAGTTAAATATATGAGTGTCACAGCAAAGTGTCTGAATACTTAGGACCATGTGATATTTCAGTTTTTCTTTTTTAATAAATCTGCAAAAATGTCAACAATTCTGTGTTTTTCTGTCAATATGGGGTGCTGTGTGTACATTAATGAGGAAAAAAAATGAACTTAAATGATTTTAGCAAATGGCTACAATATAACAAAGAGTGAAAAATTTAAGGGGGTCTGAATACTTTCCGTCCCCACTGTAAGTGAAAGGCCTTGCAAAAATAGATTCTATTCCTCCAGGGAGACATTATATTTCTGCAGGAGACCCATTTCCTTAAACATACACCACCGAAGCTCTCACTGAAGCATTTCTCACAGACATTTACAGCTTCTGCTGCCAAGAAGAAAGGGGTATTGATAGCCATCAAGGATTCCTTTAAATTCCAACTTAAGTCTTCCATGATTGATTTTAATGGCAGATTTATTGTTCTAGTCTGTGATATTGATGATGTTTTATACACGCTAGTTAATGTATATACTCCCAACGTAAAACAGATCCGTTTTTTAAATAAACTTCCTAAACAAATCACTGCCGCCAGGGGCATTTATTAATAGGAGGAGATTTCAACGATGTCACGGATCCCTCAATCGATACTATAGCTAAATCGAGGAGGCCATCAGCCTGTCTAAACACACTTCTCTTAAAAAATGGTCTGAAGTTTGGAGATGTCATCATGCGGGAGAGAGGGACTATTCCCTCTTTTCCACTTCTCATAGATCTTATTCAAGAATTGATATGTTTATTGTTGAGAGATGGACACTCCCACTTGTTACCTCTTCATCTATTGAAACTATCCTTGGTCACATCATGCCCCTTTTACTATACAACTAACTGGCTCCAAATCAACTAAAGCTGCCCCCCTTATGGAGGCTTAATACATACCTCCTACCCAACTATGACCACTGTCAACTGATTGAAAAGGCTTTACAAACCTACTTTGACCTTAATGACACCAACGGTATTTCCAAATTCTCACTCTGGGCAGCCCATAAAGCATGTGTCAGAGGTACACTAATAGAGTTAGGGGCTTGCGAAAAAAAGCGTAGATCCCAACAATTTGACCAATTAACCAACTCCATAGGTGAAACCAAAGTGGCTAACAAGAGGGACCCCACAGCTGCGAACTCTGCTAAGATACTGCACCTCCGTAATACATTAAGAGACCTATTACTTTATATCCATGAAAAAAAGGTAAATCCCCCCGAGCTAACAGATACACACTGAGCAACAAAACTGGCTCCTACCTAGCTAGATGCATTAAATGCAAAATAGCTGCCACCAGAATTCCTTTCTTTAAAAACCCAAGGGACAACTCAAAAGTCTATGACCCATCACTGATAGCTGAAATCTTTAAAGACTTCTACTCCGATCTCTACAACCTCCAACATGACCCGAGTACCCCACAACTCACCAAACACCAAATCATCCAATCCCTGACAATCTCTCCCTTCCCTCCCTTTCTAACAAACAGAGGCTAAACTTATCCCGCCCCTTCACAACTACAGAAATACCTAAAGTAATTAAGGACCTCCCCCGGTCCAAAGCCCCTGGAATAGGTGGGTAGAACATCTCCCACCATGCCACTTGGTACTTCACCCATAGAGAAATACCTGTCCCTTGAACCTTGCCGATATAGTGAGCCCCTCTAACCAAATAGAGAAATTATGAGGGAGCTTACAACTCAGGCCTATAAGGGTACAGAATATAAGCCTCCTCATTGAATAACTATTTTACCCCTTACTGCTATGGGATGGACTACAATGTGTAATTGATTTTTGCGAATGTAATGCTCAACAATATTGTGTTACTGTATTTTACTACTGTAAAACCTCAATAAAAAAGATTGAAACAAGGTACCTTCTGAGTATTATGGAGTAAGAAGCGAATGTTTGAAGTTCCATAAAATAATACAACAAAATTTCGCCCGTGGGCCTCTAAATGAGGTGATCATAATGGTCAAAATCAGTAATTGGAGTAAGTTGAGTAAGTAAATTCTCAGAATTTATTTGCGTAGGAAAAAAAAATAGACATGAATAGTAAACTCATTGAAACAGCATAGTGCAAATTGTAAACAGCCATACACATAGTAATATGCAATGGTAGTAATACAAATAATGCATATACATCTGTATACTCGATGCGTTTCACAAGCTCAGCACACTTCTTAAGGAGTTGATGTCTGCTTGTACAAAATGTCTGTAAAGTAAATATCAATGAGATAGGACATACAATATTGGTTGTGGTCAGACAGAAAGCAAGGGGCCCGATAGGACATCCCATACTTACATCGGAAGATTGGGTCAGAGGGCTAATCCCCACACGGCAGCAGGGAAAGGCATTCCAACTTGGAGCTGAAGGAGCGGGACCCAACACACCCAGAGACCAGGTGGTGGGTGAACATGGTAAGAAAATGAGTGGAAAGAGAGTGTCCATGGAAGTCCCCCATTAGCCATATGCAGCATAACAACTGTAACAAAAAAATTTTGAGTATATGTAACTGAGTCCATTAATAGCTACTAAAATGTTAGCTAAGAGCAAAGTATATGAAAGTATCCATGTATCCATGTATCCATGTAATGTACTGAAGTTCGCAACAATATGGGCAGGGATGCACAAGGGAAAGAAAAAGTGAGAAAGGGAATAGTGTAAGAAAAGGTATCAGAAAAATCTGAATAATAATAAGGGTCATCATGAAAAAAAAAAGAAAAAGATACATGGTTGAGTGATGCAGGGAGTATAAGTGTCTGATTCACACAATGTGTGTGCGTCAGTAGGGAGTGTGAGAATCTTGTTATCAGTGACCAGTGTGATGAGTGAGATAGTGTTTACCAGAGTGATAGGACCTCACAACTGCAAGGTAAAAAGCCAAATGGAAAGGAAAATTTGCCATGTAAACCCTTCAACCTAAATCCCCGGGCAGGTGTAGCGGGCTCTGCTCCTAACGCTGTTTGTCAGGTGGCTATGATGCGAGTGTGCAGTGCGCGCACCACTAAGTGGGAGCACACATGCGCTAGCTCCTTCGGCCAGCTGGGTAACGTACTACTTCCCAAATGTGGAGACACCGCTCGCGGAAGTCGCACAATGGGTGTAGGAGCATGGCGCCAATGTACCAGTGGCCCCGCCCCTCCAGACCATGGAGAGTGGGGGACAGCAGGAGAGAACACCCCCCATGTATACATCGCAGCTCCCGGAAGGGAAAATAAGCCGCAGCTACCAGTGGGGTACAGCACAATAGAGCCAAGCCTGTGTGCGTGGCAAAGTAGCTCCTGGGACATTTTGGTGTATTTTGGTTTGCACATTTCTGTGTTTGGGGTGCTGTTAGCAATTAATGGCACTGAAAGCGTGACTAGTTTATTTTAGGTGTATAAAAATGACCATACACTATACAATCTGATTATACAATCTCTGTACAATCTCCTTTGGATTTGGCAAAACTATGTAATAGGATGACACACCTATCTAGCCAATCATTCTGTATCTAATCAGACAGGCCCTTGTACTACATGGTTTGTAATAGATCTAAAGGAGATTGTACAATCAGACTGTATAGTGTATGGTGAGGTTTACAGACTTCCAGGGACATACTTCTCTTTTTTCAATACTGCTGCTCTGCTCCACATAGGCTGTTATGCAGAGGCAAGAACCTTCAGGGCCCCAGTGTAAGAAGCTGGAAAGCAACCCCCGCAGCGCTGCTGGGTTCCTACCTCCACTCTTCTGGGGTAAAAAGAGCTTGGATTAGCTCAAGTTCAGCTGAACTCACATGATTTCACTCCAGCATGTCAGTCCCGATTTCGGCTGCGATTTCCGAGACATTTGTGCAGGTTTCTGCACAGATGTCAATGTAAATTGCAGCACGAAATCGCAAAAAGTAGTACAGAAACTACTTTTTTGAAATCAGTGCGGAGCCGCAAATGCAGCGTCGCACCAATTAGGATGGTACCATTGCCAGCAATTGTCGCCGTTTTGACATGGGATTTGACATGTCAAATCGCATGTCAAATCGTACCAATGTGAACCAGGGCTGAATCTTGGTTTGTTTTGTGTATTTCTTCCTGATCTGTGCAGTAATCCAAAGTGAAATGTTGCCTCTGTGCAGGAGCATCTCTAATAAAGAGCAGTCACTGCTGCTCTCTCACCTCGTGCAGGAAGACTGGTGTGCTCTTTGCCCAAGCTATATAAATGGTACTGCTGCCACTGCTACTTTTACAAGATACTGTATAGGGGTCAATTCACTAATGTTTACCACATTTGATAATGCAGTCACGTGACTAATTTGCATAAATTATTGCATATGGTAAATAAAGCCCAGTTCACAAAAAAAATAAAGATTATGCGGTATTTACCGCAAATTAAAAAATGCTAGTAAATATCGTTTAAAAAGCTCACAAACAGACCAGAGAATAAAAAAACTTGCAATATTTATCACTAGGCTTTTGCTGGCGGTATCACATGCGATATTTGTCAAAAAACAGCGTGGGGGTTGGGGGGACCCTACGCTGTTTTTGTGACAAATAGCTGGTTGCTAAGGAGCGGCCCGGGAAGCCAGCTGCTGCGTCCTTAACGGACTCATCAGCTGTCAGCGGGTTCCCCTTCAAGTCTGGTATGGATTTTAAGGGGAAACCCACGCCAAATTAAAAAAAAAAAAAAGGCATCCATACCAGACCCTTAACCTAGCATGCAGCCCAGCAGGTCAGGAAAGGGGGGGACAAGTGAGGGCCCCCCACCCTCCTGAACCATACCAGGCCACATTCCCTCAACATGGGGTGGTGCATGCTGGGTCGATGCATGCTTGGTCAGTGATGTCACAAGGGGGGCGGTGCCACCAGGTGACCTTACCAGCTGGCTCCCGCCCTTACCTATATAAGAACTGTCAAACAGGGGAGGAGGCATTTGACGGTCAGCCTTCCTCACAAGTGGAGCTTTTCCTTGGGGGTTTTATTGGGTTCAGCGGTGTGGCAGGCGGCGTGATTGATGATAGATTTACATTGGGGAACACTGTTTTTTTATTTTTTTATAAAGGAGTTGTCAAAAACTGTCTGTGTTTTTATTACTTTTTTACACTTTTTTGGTGAATGGGTACCCCATACTCATTCACATGGGGGGGCGGGATCTGGGGGCCCCCTTGTTAAATGGGGCTTCCAGATTCCGATAAGCCCCACGGCCCACAGAGACCCAAAAAAAACACCAGCCAGGGTTGTGGGGATGAGGCCCATGTCCCCATCAACAAAGCACCCACACTCCCATGCTGAGGACATGTGGCCTTACATAGTTCAGGAGGGGGGCTCTCGCTCATCCCCCCCTTTCCTGACCTACCGGCCTGCATGCTCGGATAAAGGTCTGGTATGGATTTTGGGGGGGGCTCCACATCGTTTTTTTTTGTAATTTTGGTGTGGGGTTCCCCTTAAATTCCATACCAGACCAGAGGAGCCTGGTATGGACTGGGAGGGGACCCAATGCCGTTTTTTAAACATTTTTCTATTGCCGGCAATGGTATTGTATTGCCGACAATTTAAATGTATTTCATTCATTTTTTTTCTTTAGAAATGTCATTTTTGCTGCAGCAGGGTTCTATATATGCTATAGATGCTATGCATAGGGGGGACCCCGCACTGTTTTTTTCCTACTTTTTAATTATTAACACTTTTTTTAACATTCACCTGTCAGCGGGGAACTCGCTGACAGCTGATGAGTCATCCAATGTTAAAGACTCGGCAGCCGGCTTCCCGGCCCGCTCCTTAGCAACCAGCTAAACCGTTAAAGCCAACAAAAAAGGCATTCGGTATTTAGTGCAAAATTATTAGTGAACTGCACTTTCAAAACTGATTTACCGCATTTTTTTTTGCCATTATTTAACTCTTAGTGAATTGACCTGAATATCTAGATCTGCAAAGGCATTTGGTGCTCACAGATTGGATTTATATCTTTTGTGGCTAACGAGGAATTTATTTAAATGAAATATTTTATGCTCAGAGTTAGTGTTATTAAGCCCAGAACAGTAAAATCAGTCTGTATATGCAGTAAAGCAGGCTTGCTATACTCACTGTGGAACCTAAGGGTTTAATCCTCCATATTGTGTAAAAAGGCCGTTTGATCCTGTCTTCTCTGATCCTCTTCCAAAGTCCCCAACCCATCTCCTGAAAGCACAGAGCCTTGGGGGCACTGTGAGCATGCTCAGTCTGGTGTGTATTGCTAGAGAGTTTTTTTTTTCTTAGGAGAGTGCATGTGATCAGCACAGAGCCAATCAGCACTGTCCAGACATAGGGTCAGGGGTCCTGCAGCCTCATAGGACATTCAGGAGAGAATGAAAATTCCTCCTACAAGCTTTAACCAGTGCTTGGTCGGACACTGATAGAAGTCACAAGACTGCTATAACTACTGTTGAGAAAAGGTATTTAGCAGTTTATATTTACTAAACTACTGCATTACCATGTTCTGTGTACTGTGGGAGACCAGATATAGTAAATGCAGGGTCCTGGGTTTAGTAACACTTTAAGCTTTAAGCATACCTGAATGGTTGTTTTGTTCACACTGCTGTGGCACAAAATGAAAGATCTTTTTTTGGAAATAAATCCAGCAAAATATGTGGATTACAAGGAAATATAATTTATATTTATTATTAAGATAGTCTAACAACAGATTTGTCATGGGTTTGTGTGGATCCCGAATCCCCAATTAAATGTGTGTGTCCTGGAGTCCTGAAAACTGTAATGCACCGTACACACGGTCTGATTTTCCGACGGAAAATGTGTGATAGGACCTTGTTGTCGGAAATTCCGACCGTGTGTAGGCTCCATTACACATTTTCCATCGGATTTTCCGACACACAAAGTTTGAGAGCAGGATATAAAATTTTCCGACAACAAAATCCGTTGTCGGAAATTCCGATCGTGTGTACACAAATCCGACGGACAAAGTGCCACGCATGCTCAGAATAAATAAAGAGATGAAAGCTATTGGCCACTGCCCCGTTTATAGTCCTGATGTACGTGTTTTACGTCACCGCGTTCAGAACGATCGGATTTTCCAACAACTTTGTGTGACCATGTGTATTCAAGACAAGTTTGAGCCAACATTCGTCGGAAAAAAACCTAGGATTTTGTTGTCGGAATGTCCGAACAAAGTCCGGACGTGTGTACGGGGCATAAGTCTGTAGAGTGCCTACAGACAAAGAGTTTTACATTTTGCTGATTGGCACTCCTGGGTCATGACCATTGGTTTTATCCCATATACAACCGCTTACATGCAGCTGAAGCAAAATACCAGATTCCTAGACTAGATGGTAGTGTGTAACCTGGCAGAGGTCAGTACAGCTGGAAGCAGAGGAGAGCCATGGCCCAGGGTGGATGGTGATCACATAAGTTTTATCACAAGTAGATGTTGACGCAGGGGGTAAGTCATGCACTCAATTATGTAGAGTTTTTTGCTCAGTTATCGGCACAGTACAGTGAGCAGAATTTGCACTTGGCCATTGGTGGTATGACCGACACTAGTACAAGCATGCCCAAATTAAGAGGACAGACACCAGCACAGTCATCTGCAATGATGCATAGATGCCATCCCCATGGAGCCAGTGGAAAATATTGAGCAGGGATTTATAGGAATATTTATTGAGACCAGCAGAGAGAACAAAGTAGGTTGAGAGCATGATTTCTGATGTTTCTAAACCGATCACTATATCAAACTAGGTCTGAACAATACAGTGATACCTCGGTTCATGAAAGCTTCTGTTCATGAAGAACTCGGTACGCGAACAGAAGAGTTCACAAAAATTTGCTTTGGTATGCAAACTCCGCTTTGGTTCACGAACACTCGCCAAGGACATTTTCACTGCTCTGATACTATATTGTAAAGCTTTTTGGTGTGCTCTTTAGCACATACTGTACTGTACATCCCTGTGCACACTTGCTGTAGGGCTTTTTTGTGTTCTTT
Source organism: Lithobates clamitans (assembly GCA_037952925.1). Classification (NCBI taxonomy): domain Eukaryota; kingdom Metazoa; phylum Chordata; class Amphibia; order Anura; family Ranidae; genus Lithobates; species Lithobates clamitans. The sequence goes on from JBBGZY010000081.1 coordinate 11,546,711, forward strand.
TTATCACATACTGTACTTTACTGTACTGTACCGGACAGAGACTGAGGATCTCTGTAAAAATGCCCCCAAAGCATAGCATCCATAAAACACTTCACCATTTATTTGATATCAAGTCTAAACAGGAGACAGCTGCAGTATAACCCCAAACTGGTTCTGTGCCTTCACTTGTATTTTATCAGATAAAGCAATCACAAGAAACAAACCAAATAAAAGCCAACCAATTATAAATTATGTACATGCAAAGATGATACTTTGAAACTTTTAAAAAATGTCAAGCTTAAGCATGAAAAGATAGAGAATACCATCTTTAACACAGAAAAAAAAACATACCCCTTTTGAGGAAACATGCTTGCAGTTCCACAATTAATACTGTACTGTTAAAAAGCTCTGACGGATGCGGCTCGCAGCAGGGGTCCGGTGCATCCTTGTTCTCCATTTCAGGGACAAATCAGGGCTGATTTTTTGCCTGAATTCGGCCCCGAAACTGAGCCAAAGACACATGGCATTCCTGTGCAAGCAGCTCCACAGCTGCAATGGAGATATGTGAACCGGCTCCATAGAGAGTCGGTCCCAATCTCCTGTCATGTGAATTGGATGTGGGGAAACCTGCATCCAATTCGCATAGGTGTGAACCCAGCCTTAACTTTTATACCCAAGAAATTCAACCAACAATTTAAAGCAGGAGGGAGACCTAAGAAATATCTTGCTACATTTAAACCCACATTATGGGATTCATTATGATTTCCCTAATTTCTCTGTCACATCCCAAGTAAAATATGTAAATACTTTTGTTTATAAAATAAAATCTGCATGATATGGCTGCTCAAAGTTGTCATGATAAGATGCCCAGCTGGCCTAATAGCCGTGACCTAATGCATGAATTTTAAGGAAGCACATATAGTATGTCTGCCCAGAAGCTATTTATTCAAGAGAAGGGGTCTAAGTATACTTAATTAATAAACTCCAAAGATCAGCACATCAGAAGGAATGTCTCATGAGAGCCTCTTCATTCCCTGTTCATTCCCAGAGGGTCTATGGTAAAAAACAAAAAAAAAATGCATTTCCGCTGCCATACTGCTTTGGTCATGAAAACAAATTTTCTAAACAGCCTCTTTGGCCTAGTCAGTAGATACATTTCCTAGCTGTAACTCTAGCAAGATCCAGTACTTACTAAAAAAAATATATATATTTTGTTTTCTTTGCTGTAGCATAGAAGAATCTGAAATGAAGGGGAACCCATGGAAAGAGTCGATGAAACCGCAAGATGAACTTGAGTAGGATGAGAAGAAGCTCTGGAGGTTCCTGAAATGGCTTGGCAAGGATACCCACTGTCACTTGGTGACATGGATAGTACAGGGACTAAGGCAAAGGTATAGCAACAAAATCCATTATTATCCAAGGAGCAAACGATCGGTGCAAATCTCCTATGTCACTAGTGAAAGGCATAGGTTTCTTCAAGGCACAGAACTTTAGCAGTGCTTCTTCTTAACCAGAGATCCAAATAGGTAGATTTGAATTTTGTGCATAATATTCTAAGTATGCAGGGCTTCAGTTTGCCACACTTGCAACAGTTGAAGATCTGATGGCCAAAAAGTGAATTGCAAAATTGTTAGGCAAGGGCTAACACACGAGCTGACTTTTCGACCAGACTGGTCCGACGGTCTATTCGACTGACTTTCGGTGGACTTCCGACAGACTTTCTTAACAAACTTGCCTACACATGATCACACCAAAGTCCGATGGATTCGTATGTGATGACGTACGACCGGACTAAAATAAGGAAGTTGATAGCCAGTAGCCAATAGCTGCCATAGCGTTGGTTTTTGTCCGTCGGACTAACATACAGACGAGGGGACTTTTCGATAGGAACTGGGTCCAGCGGAGTTCCGACGTAAAGATTTGAAACATGTTCCAAATCTAAAGCCCGTCAGATTTTCGACCAAAAAAGTCCGCTGCAGGTCCAATGAAGCCCACACACGGTCGAATTGTCCATCGAACTTGGTCCGTCGGACCAGTCCGGTCGAAAAGTCCGCTCGTGTGTACGCGGCATTAGTGTGTAAATTGGCACAATTTCAGATAGACAGCAATCAAGCAAATATAGGTATGTATTAGGGCAGGCAGAGTTTAGAAAGGGTCATGTCTCTGGCAGATTGAAACTGGTGGCAGACAGATGAAAATCAAGAACAAGGCAAGTTTGAAAGCTTACAAGAACCGATGGGAAGCATTTTCCCAGACAAGAATGCACTGTACTATGCAACATTTCTACTTACTTATTGAGGAGATCACCTGCATACTAAGGCCTGATTCACACCTATGCATTTTTAGTGCTTTTTGCATTTTGCAGATTTGCACTACAGAACGTGTTCCAAAGGAAACCATGTTAAATGGACTGTAGTGCAAACCGGCAAAATGCAAAAAGCACTAAAAATGCATTGGTGTGAATCAGGCCTAAGAGACAATTGTTTTATATTTCCTATTTCTGCCAACAGATGGCACAGACACACTCCCAGTACTAATGCAATAAGGGCCAATTGTGGTCCTGAACACACAAAAGTACCCTTTGTTGCAACTATGCCTTTTAAGATTAAAATAGCCTAGAATCTAAAATACTGTATATCATTAACTTGGTTAAAAGACTTTTCCAATGATTTACGGTATCTATTATTAATTTTGTAAAACTTCAGAGTAATGTTCCATTGTTTCATATCAAATGCTTCACTCTGTTAAACACTTATTCACACCTTGACATATTTTAAAGTCAATTACATGCGTATAATGTTCTTTTAAATTATCACTTTGACTTTGAGTCTGCTATCTTGCCACTAGTAATTTTTCCAACTGTAAAAATATCCCTGGACATAATAGATGTTGTTGTACCTCTGAGGTTTACCATATAAATCCAAGAACAGCAAAGAATCCCTCTTACATAACCCAATTTTCCTACAGAAAATATTTTTCACAGACAAAGACCTTGGCAAGCCCTCATAATTTAAATATTGGAAAGATTGATTTTGAACAATTCTTTTCCATTCCTATTATATCTGTACATCGGCTTTTCTTTGTACATTCTTTGTATGTTGTATGCATGACACACATTAGTTATGGTTACCACATGGAGCAGCATTTTGCAGCACTGGTGTATATACTTGAGTTGATTGGAAAAAAAATGGAAATTTATTACATTAAAGTGCAATTAGCTACAGAGCTTACAATAAAAGCTTACTTGAGTTTCTCAGTATAAAGACTGTCCTGTAATTATTACAGTGCAAAACAACTGGCATAATTGATCTTTGCAGCCAAAATACCAGGCTAAGTGCTTTAATAGCTGTAAATATTTAGCTGGAAGGAAGTCTCAATAATTTCATATTTCCTTCAAATTAATTATGGTTTTGCAAACCTAGTGTTAGCTGATGTTTGGATAAAGGCTTAGGCTGTTATGTATGTGACTATAGAAATTCTTTTCAATGAGATATATTTACAGATTTAGGGTTGAGATACATTCACCAAAGTGTCTAAAAGAACATATGTTCCCCAAAGCATTTCAGGATTGCATCTGCCTAGGTCTGATGCAGGTTTGAAATGAAAAGATGAATGTGTTTGCTTTCAGCAACACATGCCGTTATTTTCAGGTGCTTTGATGAGGTCCAGTGTTATATAACAATGAAAAAACACATAGTGAACATGTGTGAAAGCATAGCTATTTTAAGCTGAGATGTTCATCTTACAAAGCCCTATTGTACCAAATATGGATCATAATTATTAGTTTGCACTTTATGCTGCTGTATTTTCCAAACCAACTGTAATACAGCAACACAAATGAGTATATTTATTTAAAATAAAAAACTGGAAGATGGCTAAAGCCATTAGTTCAGACCCCCAAATTTTAGGATATTCAGGAACATAAAATTTGACTGTATACTAATCCCCTTGTCTCTATTGCTGGTGTCCAACAGGTTATCACAACATTTGGCCAGCTTTCACTTTACAAATTTAACCCCCCTCCAAATGTTAGACATACACATACCACAAGGCCTTACAACTCAAATCTCTGCATCCATGGCCATTTAATGCTCTCCGAATTCATTTCTACAAAGTTTGGGGATACAACTTACTTCACTGAGCTCTGTTCTTTATAAATGCAACTACAATGCCTTATTGCAAAAAATAACTACTTAATGTAATGAATTCCTGAAAAAAACTGATTTCTGAGTGAGTAGAATCTTAGTGGTTAAAAAGTTCATGTTCCTTATCTACACAAACTACAACTTATTCCTAACTGCTATATTTGGGGGTGACACAACCCATATGCAGAAACACTACCTTACTTCGACCTACAGTAGATACTTGACTGCCATGGGTGCTCCCAGTATTGTTCAATACTGTAGAGTCACCATACAGGATCGGTTGAAACAGTGCCAGTCCAAGTTACAACACTAGGGACAAATATTGGTTATAAATAGAAAAAGCAGCTTTTGGGTTAGAACTTAGAGATCCACTAGGAGCAACCCTTTTAGGATATAAACCTCAACATGTTTAGCCTGTGACAATGAACACTACTGTTAGAATATGGAATTCCCTTCTCAGTTAAAAAAAAAAAAAACACTCTAGCACTTGGAGAATCTTGGGCCTGGAATACAATGGGGACTTACTCAGAAGTTTTTATACTTTTGAGTATTCATTAGAAATAATGGTTAGGGAAAATCCCCCTCTATAGTCACTAGATGAAGCCGATGATCATTGTAAATATGTAGTTATTTCCTCATCATCTGCTACATCCAGTGGCCATTTATATTTTCCTGATTCACTATATTCTGTATTAATGAATGGCATTTGACCTGGAAAGCAAATAGCCAAGCAACATTTGATTTTGCCCCCATTCGCACAGAGCATGATAAAACGATGGTATTTTATTACATACTGCACTTAGAGTGGCGCTCCTTGTTCTTGTGTTCTTGCACAGAGCATATGTGCATGCTGTTTCACAGGATGAGTAGTAAACCTGCAAATTTTTATAAACACACCCCAAATTGTAAATATTTAACTTCATGTTCATGTTGCCAAAAGTAGGTCAAAATTACTTCTTCATAGAGAATTAAGCTGAAACATTTTAGCCATACTATTATGGCTAGCTCAATGAACATCCATTAAAGTGTGATTAAACCCAGTACCCTGTATTCACTATATCTGGTCTCTCACAGTACACAGAACATGGAAATGAAATTATTTTAGTAAATATAAACTGCTAAATACCTTTTCTCATCAACAGTATATAGCAGTCTTGTCGCTTCTATCAGTGTTCGACCAAGCTCTGGCTAAACTTGTAGAAGGAGACTTCATTCTACTCTGGCTGTCCTATGAGGCTGCATGGCCCCTGACTTTGTCTGGACAGTGCTGATTGGCCCTGTGCTGATCACATGCACCCTACCAAAAAAAAAAAAATACTCTCCAGCAATACACACCAAACTAAGCATGTGCAGAGTGCCTCAAGGCTCTGTTCTATTAGCAGATGTATTGGGGACAGTTAAAGAAGGTTAAGATCAGAGAAGTCAAGATCAAAAAGCCTTTTTACACAATGCAGAGGATTAACCCCTTAGGTCCCACAGTGAGTATTACAAGCATGCTTTACTGCATATACAGACTGATTTTACTGTTGTGGGTTTAGTAACACTTTAAAGCAGTGAAATGTTCTATATTTTTCATATTATTTTATATTAATATTGTATAGGAGCAGGAGAGCTTGGGCCAATTGGAGCATCAAAGAGATGGCCTACTCTGCAGCAGTGGATCACGGGACATGTAATTATTAAAGGGGCTCTTCTCAATACAAGTGAATGGAGCTCAGGGGAGAACAGTGTGGGCAGTTAACAGATGCAGACCTGCTGCTGGTGTCTGCGCTGGACACCAGGTGGATGGTGTGGGAAAACCAGTGCTTGCCTGCTTTGAGGAGAGAGTCTGTGGAAAACAGAGCTAAGGACTGAGCCACAGAGAGAGTTGTTGTGCCTTGAAATCCAAGCTGGAGAGACCCGTTACCATGTGCTACCACATCAGGGAGGAACTGATTGTGAGGACTGAGGCTTCTGGGACCACAGATCGCCAGGCACCTTCCTGTAAATTAGAAGGTAAACCTGTTTATTGCAATAGAGTTTACAGTATATGCAGTCCCTGTATTTATTCTCTTGGCACCGACAGCACGCAATATATTGTGCGGGTGGGCCTTGGCACAGAGTGGCCATATATTTGCGCACTACATTGCAAACACAGCTATGTTGAGAGCGCGTGCCCTGCATGCTCCTGGCACAGTTACCAACGGCTAATGGAAAGCTCCCAATCGCTGCTTGGGACAGCCAATCACGGCAGTCACATGACCATAAACTCCGCCCTGCCTCCCAGGACCTGAAACCCCTTAAAAGGCCAGGAGGCACTGGCCCCAAGGGATTAAGTTAACCCTGTCCCTTCTGGTCTGGGACCCTTTAGCTAGTTTTAGCTTAGGGCTCAATACCCAGCATAGGCTAGAGCCAGGTTAGACATCCAATGATGACTTCTGATAGTTAGAGGTTCAGTTGCATGACAGATTAGATACTACTAGAAACTAAGGTGCAGAGTAGATAGGCTGATTTTGACATTCAGTGCCACACCACGTTCTCTGCTGGTGAGAATCTGTGTTCCTGGCTGGTTGGACAATGGTTGGCGGATCTCCTCATTACTGTTGATTTTGTCTTTGGTTCTCCAACACAAAGAGGTTTGCCACATCAATATAATCCTCAGAGGTCTCTGCAAATGAACTTTGCCGCAACATTCATTTGGAGGTATCTTTATTAATAACTATATATACCCAAGTATATGTGCACAATTCCACCAGGACTCTTGTTTGGTCATTTGCTGATAACATCTGTTTGTGCATTGGCTATATGTACTATTATTAATATTTTCTTATATAAAGCTTGTATTATTTCCATAGTGGTGTGCATCTACATACTTATGGTTATTGCTATATACTGATTGCTGTAGTTCATAAGCTTCAAATTAGTTTGATTAGATTACTGGTTAATTTTCCAAGAATGCAATCCTCTCTGTTCCTACTGGTTCGTTAAAAAAAAAAAAATGTTTCTTTTTCCTGCCTTAGCATACTCCTTACCTGACACCATCTATAGGACTGTTGACCCTTCAAACTTCCGGAGGGGAATCCAATCAGCTGCACAAATACTATGTGAAACTACTTTGTAGTATAGAAGGGTAATGTGAACCATTGTACTTCTAGATAATGGGATTTCCATTAAAATGATTCCATTAAATTTCCATGTGATTGAACATTTGTATCATCGTGGAAGTCTGGATCTGTAATGCTTAACTGTAAGCCCCGGTTCACATTGAGGCAGCGCGACTTGCAGCTCGACTGCCTCAGGTGACCTGGACACGACAGGGGCGGCGACTTGCAAAACGACTTCTATATAGAAGTCTATGCAAGTCTCCTCAAGTCGCCCCCAAAGTAGTACAGGAACCTTTTTCTAAGTCGGAGCGACTTGCGTCGCTCCGATTAGAATGGTTCCATTGTACAGAACGGGACGCTACTTGTCAGGCGGCTAGGTCGCCTGACAAGTCGTCCTAGTGTGAACCGACCCTAAACCTTTGATGGTTTTTCATTTGTATTCAATATGTGTTTCAATAAAAATGTATCGAAAGAGAAAAAAAGAACCCATATCAGCTAGCTATTTTCACAGAATGGATAATGACAGTGAACACCATAGTGACAAGGGGTTTACAGAAAGCACATTACTGAAAGGTAAAGGTGTTTTCTGATAAAGTCCACAAGGAGAAGAAAGTTTTCAAGCTGCAAAAACTGAAAAAAAAATGTTAATATGTTATAGTTCAATATGTTACAGTAGACAATTTTGCTTCTAGAATCCTTAAAACATTTTCTATTATGGACAATGTCTCCATCTCCAAATTGCTGCAGCCCAGCACCTGGCTACACCCCCTTCAATGGGAACACCTGAACTTAAAGGGGTTGTAAACCCTCGTGTTTTTTCATCTTAATGCATCCTATGCATTAAGGTGAAAAAACACCTGGCAATGACCGGCCCCCCAGCCCCCCGTTTTACTTACCTGAGCCCCTTCATCTCTTTGGTGGGGATGCACTGTCCCTCTCTCCACGGGGTCCTGGCTCTTGATTGCAGCACAGCCATTGGCTCCTGCTGCTGTCAATCATATCCAATGATGCGGGGCCGAGTCTGGCATTCATGTCTGTGGACGCAAATGCTTGACTCAGGAGCGCGCCTGCAAGGTAACCCTCCGGGAGAGCGCTTCTCCTAGGGGGTTATCTGATGCGGGGAGGAGCCACCGGGGTCCCCAGAAGAGGATGTTTGGGGCCACTCTGTGCAAAAGGAGCTGCACAGTGGAGGTAAGTATGACATGTTTGTTAAAAAAAAAAAAAAAAAACGATCCTTTACAATCAATTTAAATATATCGCACCATTTCAACTTAGCACCTATATATAACAATAAAAGCTTAATATTTATCCTGGGGATTATTGGTGCAAAGCAATTAACAGTGCAGCAAGACTGAATACTTATAAGTGTCAGAGTTTTTGTGACAGATTAATACATTTGAAAAAATTAATTTTTATGAATAATATTGCATGACTAATACTGACATACTGCTGACATATACAAGGTTGTTATTTTCAATGGCACAATTGCAGTCAGATGTTTCTATACAGAATTGCCAAGTAAATAATTTGCCTGTCAATCAGTCTGGCCCACCCTTTATTGTCTCATTGCCAAGAGGGTATGCTTATTGTTTGTTTGCAGAGCTAGTATAAATTCCTTGCAAAATGTGAAAAATAACAGATTTAATGATACACATGGTAACACACAGGCATACTTTTCATTAGGAATGATGAACAATAGTCACGATGGAATGCTCTTACAAATAATAAGGCATTTTTTGACAGTTTCACGGTCACTTGTTACTAGTATTTCCATAATGATGAGTGGAAATGAGCCCATATATGGGGTAGTTCAGCCCCTAGTAAAAGTGAAAGTTCAATCAGAGGGATGTACAGAGGAGTCTTGTATGGCCCATACAAATAACAGTATGTAGGTATGAGTAAAATGAGTTTCCTGAAATAGACTTAGCCATGAAGTTAACGATTTTGCCTTCAATGGCATTAGCCTTTAATTTCACCAGCACTTGCTTAGGTGAAATCTAATTGAAAAAAAAGACTATCTTAGAGAAAAACTTTCCCTGTTGCTTTGTAAGCCCTGCAATGTCCTTCAAGCGACCCCTAGCAGCTGTGGCAATATTTGATTGATAATGTTGGCATGCATAGTGTGCCACAATGGATGCAGGGGGTTAATAATGGCACATAGGGATAATAGGGGCATGATTTGATAGGCATGGCGTGGATAAACCTACAGGTGGGAGATAGGTCTGCAGATGATTATCATTTAGTAATATAGCCCTTTAAACAAACAGTGCTGACTTAACAGTGCATAGGCAAAAAAAAATGCAATTCTGGCAATACACAGGCAATTGTTACAATACACAGACAACACATAGTAATTATTACAATACAACATGTTTGTTTCAGTAGATAAGGTCATCTTCCCTGCTAAAAAAGAGACCCTTCTTGTTACAAGAACAGACCTGGGGAGGTTGGATTAACTCCACCTCTACTGCCTTTGATTGAACATGCCACAGTATTCCTGGCTCTGTGTTTCAGTCTATGCTGCAATCCATTTTGAATCTCTAGACCAGTGTTTCTCAACTCCAGTCCTCAAGGCGCACCAACAGGTCATGTTTTCAGGATTTCCCTCAGATGAAACAGCTGTGGTAATTACTAAGGCAGTGAAACTGATCAAATCACCTGTGCAAAATAGTGGAAATCCCAAAAACATGACCTGTTGGTGTGCCTTGAGGACTGGAGTTGAGAAACACTGCTCTAGACCCTGACCTCTGTAATACTGTGTAGGTTATTTTTTACGAAAGGCAAATACACTTTGCACTACAAGTGCACTGCAAGTGCAGTCGCTGTAGATCTGAGGGGGACATGCAAGGAAAATAAAAAACACAGCATTTTTGTTTGCACACGATTGAATAATAAAATCAGCAGAGCTTCCCCTCAGATGTACAGCGATCTACAGTGACTACACTTGCAGTGCACTTGTAGTGCAGAGTGGATTTCCCTTTAGTAAATCAACCCCTTTGTGTTGTCCTAGATGCTCATTTCCTATGGATCCCTTGCCCCTTTAAACTCCAGGGATGGCTTTGGACTTATTTTACTGGATTTTTTTTTGTTTTCATCTATTATTTTGGAGGATGCACTGTAGAAGCAAAACAAGCTCTTTAATGATTCTCTAATGTTTACAATGTACAGTGGTAGATCGTAGACTCCATGCACACTGAAGCTCAAAAAAGCTTTTTCTGGACGCCAGATTGCTGGCAGAAATTTCTGGTTGAAAAACGCACTTTTAACAGCGTTTTGTACTAGCGTTTATGAGCGTTTTTAATAAAAATACACAGAGGACACTCCAAAAATCCCACAATGCATTTCAAACTCCCGCAATGCATTGGAAAAATAGAACGCAGAACGCTAATTAACGCGCGTTATTGGCTTTTTTTTGTCGGTGAAAAACGGCACTTTGAACGCGAATTTCTGGCGTTCAGAAAAAAGCCCATAAACTCCACTGCTCATTAAAGTTAAAAAATGTCCATGTGTGCATGGACACATAGGCTAACATAGAGTGGAGTTTATGGGCTTTTAAAAATATGCCCAAACTCCAATAAACTGCAGTTTATGAGCTCCAGTGTGCATGGAGCCTTATGAAGAAACTAACATGTACACAGCTATTATACCACTTATTTCCAGTCATATTATTAATCTTAATAAAAAACTGTAAAATACATGTTGCTATATCTTCTAATGCACAGTATTGCTTTCTTGTAGTTTTGTATTGATCACAGCAATGAGTGGTTTTATGCTTTCACCTACAGAAGCCCTATTATTGGACTTATTAGTATGAGCAATGTGTTGCTAAGAACAAGAAAGAGTTGCACACTGCTTATCTGGACGTTCAGGTTTTCATTCCTGGATAGTGTCCAGTGAGCTGAAAAATCACATATAGGAATGAGGTTCAGTAGCCATAAAACATTAAGCTTCTGTTTGCAGTTAGAAGAAACTAGTGTTGTTGCTGTAGCCAATGAGCATTGTATATATAGTATTTGGCAAGATTCCCAACAATGCTTTACATCACTGGAGGTGCATCTAAACATAACAGAATTCTTTATAAATTGTCATGGGTAGCAGCTAATGTATTAATACATTTATTTTACTTCTTGTAATGCATTTTTTGCATATGCCAAAAAAACTAAAACAGATTTTGAAATAACTACAGTATTTGCAAGACCATGACTAAATATGCAACATCAAGGATGGGCAAACCTCTTGAAGTCCCAGCAAATTAGACCCAACATTTGTTATCCTAAAGAATAAATACATGGGAATAGCATAACAGAAAACAATTGGTGGGCACAGTGATTCTAGGTTGTCTTTTGTTTTATAATAATAATTGTGATTGATCATTGATTGATTCTTTACAAAACAAATAGAAGTTTTATAACATACAGTGAGTCGAGTTGTCTAAGCAAAGGACAAAACAAATGATGCTATATATTTTTTATAGTGGAACAAACATAGCAGGTACGTGCAGAAATATTTTACCAATCCAATAAAATGCAAGATTACAAGGATGGACTCAAACCAAACCAGTCATATTGTTTCATACTCTAGTCTAGGCCTAGGGGACGTATTTATAAATTGGCAAATGATAAAGTGCCGTCTTGTTTATATTCACCTGGGCATTTACCAGAAAAGTTAAATTTGCCAACATGTATTCTTCAGTGGGAAATGGAGCTGTGCTGGTCATTCTGTTTATATTGTATTGCTGCACAGTTACACAAATACCCTGATTTTGTATATTATCAATCTGAAGTAGTAAACCATTGAATTTTACACTATTGCAGTGATTTCCTATGGATGCTTATTGTCCTTTGCAATATGTTTGGGAGTTTACACAGTTTAAATACTGGGAGGGTTAATTTAATATTTTTTAACTACAAAAAGGCATGCACTTTGCCCCAACTCACCTTGCACACTAGTGTTGCCAACCTCCCACAGTATTTTTTTACTGACAAAACATGAAAAATTTACTGACGGAGCACATTTTTTTAAACTGACAACCTGAAAAATGACAGAACTCCTAATAAAAAATGAATGAATTTTACACAGTATAAACACAATATGGAAACACTAACAATACCCATAACAAGTCATTTGTCTGGTTTATACTTAAAAAGTCAACACAAAACTTTATGCCACCTGCGTTGCGGTTTTGCACTTCGTTCACTTTTGGATGAATCAAGCGAGGGCGATTGTAGGCCTTATTTTTGTATGTTTATGTCTACCTTTCTAACCTTTGTAAAACGTTTTCAATAAATACTATTGAAACAGAAAGAGTCAACACAGCATTACAAATCGTCAGCCCCTGTTATTTGCAGACAGTTGTACAAATCACAGATTTTTTACAAAGTGTCTGTAAGTTTACTGACGTTTGACAACCTTGTTGCACACCTAATATGCCCATCATGCTTTTGGTATCTCCATGACAAAGGGATGGGGTGTGGAGCCATGCTGAGAAGGATTGAGAAGGATCTCAATCAACAATATGGTTACAACTTCTAGAATACTCATGCCCGAGCCTAGAAGAGGGTGCTGGTAGGTTCCGAGTGCACTCTTTCTTCCCCATGGGATATAAATTACCACCCTCTCCTTGGTAAACTAACAAAAGATTCCTTCTAGGTTTAAAACAGTGGCAGAACTATAGGGGTCGCTGCAGTCGCACTTGCGACTGGGCCCTGCCATTCTGCCGCTGTGGGGGGGCCCCAAGACCCGGCATCTCCCCCTGCACCTCTGGCTTGCTGTTTAGAATGCAGTGGGGGGAGGTGGGAAGCAGCGATCGGCAGCTCTATTGTGCCTGTGGGCGGTGGGATCTCCCTGGAGCTTGTAGTTCTCTCTTCCCGAGTGTCAGTGTATACAGTGGAGAGAGGAGGGGAGGGGCCCCTGACCCGGGTATCAGTTTCACTTCCAGTGAGTCGCTCTGCTTGTACACTGCTGCTGATACATGCCCGGGTCAGAGGCCCCTCCCCTCTCCACTGTATACAATCGGGAGAAGAACTACAAGCCTCATAGAGATTCCCTGCCTGTGGACACCATAGAGCTGCCGATCGCCGCCTCCCACCTCCACCAGCCAGGTACACGGGGAACCTCTTGAAGGAGGGGGGGGTCAGCTGTCTGGGGACCCTGATGTAGAGGGGGCTTTCTGGGGACACTAAGGTAAGGGGAGGCTCTCTGGGGACCCTAATGTAAGGAGGGGTGCTTTCTGGGGACACTAAGGTAAGGGGACCCTAATGTAAGGAGGGGGGCTCTCTGGGGACCCTGATGTTAGGGGGCTCTCTGGGGACCCTGATGTTAGGGGGGCTCCCTGGGGACCCTAAAGTTAGGGGGGCTCCCTGGGGACCCTGATGTAAGGGTTGTAAGCCTTGTTGAAGCCTTGTTGAAGCCAAAGCAAGTGTAAATGAGCCCTAAAAGTAGCACCCGGTGTTTTGTTTCTGATTTTGTACACAGTAAAATAGTCTGTCCTTGGAAATGGCATTTTATATTTTTATTTAAACATAATGACTACATGCACATTTTTCTATAGAAATATGTATCTGACAATCTTTCACTTACTAACAAGTAAAATCAATTATTTATATAAATGTTGGTTTATTTAATCCAGTTTATATTCAATAATGTTTTCCATTTTTGTTTTTCTTACATATTTTGCTTCTTAGATCTTAATTTATAGTCAATTTAGAAATTCAGCCAGTTAGCTGCTGCCCAAGATAGGACAGTGATGGTTAATGTCTTTCCCAGTTCTTTGTTTTTGGCTGTTTTTTTCTTTGTGCCCGCCCTGATGATCTTGTGCTATAAGAGAAGGAAAGTGATCCAGAACTGAGAGCCCCTGACCTGAGAGGCCCAGAGCCAGTAGGGGGGAAAATCAGAGAGTCACACCCATGAGGGGTGAAGGAATGTCGCCTGCTGCTGCTATTGCTATAAAGAAAAAAAGGTCATGGACCTGTGGCTTGTCCCCAAAAAGTCTTCAGCATTGGGAAAAGCCACTTATGGATCCCCTGATTATACATGGACTCTACCTTTGGAGGTATGCTGGGGCAGCATATGGTCTGAGTTAGGATTAGAGATGTAGTGCTACGTTGCACCTGAACAACATCGACGTCCTTTTTTCCCCACAAATTGAGCTTTCTTTTGATGGTATTTGATCACCTCTGCAGTTTTTATTTTTTGCGCTATATACAAAAAAAAAAACGGCAATTTTGAAAATAAAACAATATTTTTTACTTTTTGCTTTAATTAATATCCCCCAAAAAATATAAAAAATTAACTAATTTCTTCCTCAGTTTAGATCAATATGTATTCTACATATTTTTGGTAAAAAAAAAAAAATCGCAATAAGAGTATATTGATTGGTTTGCGCAAAAGTTATAGTGTCTACAAAATAGGGGATAGATTTATGGCATTTTTATTATTCTTTTTTCTTTATTAGTAATTGCAGCGATCATAACTGTGACATTGCGGCGGACAGATCGGACACTTTTGACACTATTTTGGGACCACTGACATTTATACAGCGATCAGAGCTAAAAATAGCCACTGATTACTGTATAAATGTCACTGGCAGGGAAGGGGTTAAACACTAGGGGGCGATCAAGGGGTTAAATGTGTTCCCTCAGTGTGTTCTAACTGTAGGGGGGATGGGCTCACTAGAACATGACAGATCACTTCTCCCGATCACTGGGAGCAGTAGATCCCTGTCATCTCACTAGGCAGAACAGGGAAATGCCTTGTTTACATAGGCATCTCCCAGTTTTGCCTCTCTGTGTCACGATCCCGGGCCACCAGCGGACATTGAGTCTGGGGGACCTGCGGGCACGCTCCACTGGCGGGCGCGGGTGTGCTGC
This sequence comes from Lithobates clamitans, assembly GCA_037952925.1. Lineage (NCBI taxonomy): Eukaryota > Metazoa > Chordata > Amphibia > Anura > Ranidae > Lithobates > Lithobates clamitans. The sequence goes on from JBBGZY010000081.1 coordinate 11,561,786, forward strand.
TGGCGACTTGCCTGTGCCCGTTAGCCTGCGATGACGGAGAGATGTACGGGTACGCCCATTTGTGCAGCCATGCCATTCTGCCGACGTACATCATCGTGCAGCAGTCAGCAAGCAGTTAAGGCACTTTGGGGTATGAAGACATCAATACAAGAGTTAATACAGTGTGAAGATACAAGTGGTTACCTAGGGTAACAGTTGTTTATCAAGCAGCCTATTGTAAGCATCAGGGGAGGGCTGGCAGCCTTAGGCCTGGGGGGCAAGTCCAGTCAAGTGGCCCATTGAACCACCGAATCAGCTCACCATCTATCTACACCACATTCCCCACACAGAGAGAGAGAGGGGGGAGACTGCTCCATATTGCCCCACAGAGAGAGAGAGAGACCATTCAACACTGCCTGCACAGAGAGAGACCATTTGACACTGCCTGCACAGAGAGAGAGCGCTTGACACTGCCTGCCCAGAGAGAGAGCGCTTGACACTGCCTGCACAGAGAGAGAGCGCTTGACACTGCCTGCACAGAGAGAGAGACTGCTCCACATTGCCCGTAGTGCAAAGGGGTCACTCTCTGTGGGGGCAGTGCAAAGGGGTCACTCTCTGTGGGGGCAGTGCAAAGGGGTCACTCTCTGTGGGGGCAGTGCAAAGGGGTCACTCTCTGTGGAGGCATTGTGAACCATTTGACACTGCCTGCACAGAGAACCATTGTGAACCATTTGACACTGCCTTCACAGTGAACCATTTGACACTGCCTGCACAAAGGGGTCACTCTCTGTGGTGGCATTGTGAAGGGGTCACTCTCTGTGGGGGCAGTGCGAAGGGGTCACTCTCTGTGGGGGTGAAAGTTTCCCAGCCATCAGAATACATTGATCACTGCCGGCAGCTATAGCAGCCAGCAGTGATCACTAAAAAAAAAAAAAAAAAAGAAAGACACACTGGCTGTACTGAAGTCAGTTGATAGATTGAATTCTGTACAACCAGTCTGCACATAGATAGATCGAAATTCTGCTGGTTCAGCAGAAAATTAAATCTGTCTATGGTGGCTTAGGTTCACCAGTCTCTGGGTTTAACAATATCCTCAAATCTTCTGAAAGGGGCGCTCCACGTAGGTGTAGAAATTCACTTTGAACTCCACCTTATTTCCAGAACTCTTTAGGTATTAGATGTTCAAACAATAAGGTGAGAGCCCATCGAATACCTACAGAGAGTAATGGAAATAAGGTGGAGTTCAAAGTGAACTGTCCCATTACCTGCAGGGACTGGCATTTAGGGGGGTTAAAACAGGCAGGGAGTAAATGTGATATCACCTCCTCTGTCTGTCACTTTTCAGAGGAGTGGCAGTGCATACAAGTGAATACAAGCCTTTGGGCTCACACTGGTGTACTGGCAGTTTTCTATAGCCATAGTCCCTCAGACTTCTTTTAGGTTGCACATTTTTGCTGCATTTTCTGGAAGTGCACCAAAGATGCAGCATTCAGGATGTTTTGTGCACTTTCAGAACATGTAGTAAAAATGTGCAACCTCCGAGGGACCAGGGGCAACATGCAGGAAGACTGCCAGTACACCAACACTGCAGACAACCCGCAGCATGCCAGTGTGAGCCTACATCATAACACCTAGGAGGGCAAGCAAAGTAGTGTGGCTGCTAGGAAAAATAAAAACTCTTTAGCTGCAGAGAGGGGGAGGGAGGTGGAGTTCACTTACTTGGACGGTCCCAGCCTTCCAGGAGACTCACTGGATTCCAGCCGACTGCTCAGATTTAACTTTCCCGCCCACACATCCTCTTCACAGACAGCACACGGGCTGCCTGGAGTGTGGGCGGGGCTGCCCGGAGTGTGGGCGGGGAAAGAGAGAGAAGGTCCACCCTCTGCCAGCCATTTGCGTGGAGGAGGGAGGGGCTGGGCGAGGCTGTGCTGTGCTCTGTAACACAGACTGTCAGCCCTGAGACATCGCTGGCTCACAGTACTGGATGGAGATACCGCACTTAGCCAGCTCGAAAACTGCGCATGTGCGGTTCTGAGCTGGCGACACAGCAGCCTTTATAGAGCATATGAGAGCAGCCCAGGGGGCAATTGCATCTCTGCCCCCCGGCCCAGCCCGCCCAAGGTAAGCATGTGCCTGAGATAGGTGGGATAGCCTCTTGCAGGAGGGAGTTGTTGTCTCCCATAGCAATGGGAGCAGACTCACACCGCAGATGTCCTCATCCTGTACACAGGTATGCAAGATTAAGAGACACAGGGAATATAAAATGCATGCATTTTCTGAGGGTAACTTGCATGAGAGGTTGTTCTACACGAAAGCAGGAAAAAGACTTTAGATTAAAGCAATTGTGCCTTCATGTATCATACAAATATTATAGTAATTATTTTTGTGTCTTTTGGAAGTTGGATGTGTGTGTAAAGCTGGCCATACACAGTAATGCTTATTCATAAAGGCGTTCAGCCCTGCACACCATGAAAAAAAAACATTTTGTTTTTACTACCACTGAGCTGCATGAAGGTAGTCCAAGTGAATGGATATGTGTCAACTGTACAGACTGACCCCCACAGACAAGTTAGACTGGCGAGTAGGGATAGGTGCACAGACCCAGACGCAGAACCTGTGCATCCAGGTGTGTGCACATTTCCCTGTGTCCGGTCAAACTCAGCTGTGTGGGTAAGTCTGTACAGCAGATGCATGTCCATTCATTTATATTGGTTGCCTGCACACAGCTTAGTGCTAAGACAGAAAAGAATACAAATGACTCTTCACGCTCTATTCATTGTGAGTGCTAGTGTGAATGAGCCAAAGGTTTCTCTTGATTGAAATCACTTGATTACCTAATCAACGCTAAACAGCATGGTTCAACAGAAGAACTGAAAAATTGACTTTAGTCAAGGCAGGTGGTGCTGAAAGGGCCACCCACAGAATGAAATTCAGCTGATTTAGCAGAAATCAGCCAAATTAGATCTACGTATGGCCACCTTTTAGATGTAGGACAGATGTTTGGTGACCAACCTTATATTTGGCACCTCCGGTATATAACAAGCCCTTTAAAAGCACCTAAAAATGGTAAGCCTTGCTTACAAGTACAAAATACAGACTGCCAGTCTCCTCTGTTGGCAATCAGATTAGCACTGTGGCAAGTAACTAGAGTGAGAGTACCATATGTGTTTTATGGCAGAAGAAACAATATAACCATACAGAATCAAAGTTACTAGAATGAAAACCGTCAAAACACAAGTGTGCTTGACTGACATACAAAAAAATACCAGCTGCAAGCTAGCTATGTTGGCAGTTTTGCAGATGGACCGTAAAAGGCAGAATGCCACAAGCTCCCCTTTTTATTTATTTATTTATTGCTAGAGGGAAAATGTCAACAACAAAACATAATGTGGCAAAGAAAGTCAAAGCCCACACATTCTGGCAGTGGGAAGCAGGCAACCTCAGCTCTGCTTTTGGCTAGCCCTTTACAGTGGTTAATATAGATTATGGATGCTTGGTCCTCAGTACTTCCCATCAAGACTGAACTCTGATGGCTCCCCACCAAAACGATTTATATTCTATCCACCTCAATCAGGGTGCTGCACTGCTGGCATGGTTGGCATTAACTCTATGTGCCCTCTGCCCATCACTGGCATCCTACCTATGGGGACCTCTAGTGGCTCCTAAGACCTACACTGCCTATCAATTCACGTGTTTCTGGACCTATCCTATTCTATTAATTCTGGTGCCATCTTGTGGCCAGAAAAGGGGAACGACACTACTACTCTACAAGAGCTTGACAAAAATTTCATAGTGGCAGGACAGTTTTGCATTAGGGCAATTTCGCACTGCCCTGATCTGCTGCGCTTTGGCTACAGCGTATTGTACCTGTGGTTTTTGTGCAAGTTACTGTAGCTGTGCTTTCCTTTAGAGCTCTATTATGTTCTGAGGTTTTGGTGCGCTTTCTGAAAGCACAGCAAAAGTCCTGCTTTCAGAAAGTGTACTGAAACCACAGGACATAACAGAATTCTATAAAAAAAAGTGCAGCTAACGGGCACGAAAACAGCAAGTCCATTTTGCTGTGGCCCAAAGCCTGGCAGATCACTGGGAAGCCACCTTTAGTGAGAACAAGGACGGCCACAGTGAACTACTGGCCAGTTTTTTTCTGCCATTCAGAGTGTCACTGCTAATAAGCCTTTTTCATATGAATGAATCCGATTGGGGTGTTGGTGATTATATATAACCCAAGCTAATTGTAAAATAAAAAAATCAATCCCACAGCCAAAAAAGTGGTTTGTAAATATCATAAAGTTTTCTAACACCACCTAGAGCTTAAGGTATACCTCAAGTTATATCTTGCGCAGGTTCAGTGATGGAAATCACGCCGCCCAATTACTTCATAAGGCTACGCATATTGTGGTGGCTTGTGGGCATTGTCAGGTGGTGGGGATATAAGAGGAGGACCTTGCAACGGGGAGATTGAAGTCCCTTGAAGACTGGGCACATGTGACTGTGAGATAAGGTAGATCGGTGGGACTTTGTTTTTATGGTGTTGGTGGGGGCTATTAATGGAAGATCTGTTATTTGAGAAGGCTTATGGGGCCATATCCTGTTTTATATTCCAGCAAAGTGTCTTGCATCTGTGGGGTCTGATTACTAAGTAGGATTTGTAGTTTGGGTAAGCGGCTGTCACTGTCTTTGATTATCATACTATTACATACATGCTGCTATCTTGTGGATTTCTTAAAAAAGCTGGCTTGTGCTTATGTATTTCTGGTTTGTGCAGATGTATATTTCTAAAAAGAGACCATCCAGCTAGGCCATGAAGGTGCAGATGTATATTGGTGGTTACATTTTAAAGTAACAGTGTAAAGTGCGTAAAAGCCTTTTACGATGGTAAGCGAAGGTAACTTGGCCTGTGTAATTCAAGAGAGATATATCTAATTTGTTCTTAAAATATAATTTGTATATCTTCCACTAGATCTATATATTATTGCTCATTCTTCACTTACATAGTAGGTAGGTGAGGTTGAAAAAAGAGACAAATCCATCAAGTCCAACCTATGTGTGTGATTATGATGATAGTGTGACATTGGTCCAGCTTTAATCATGTCAGTTTATGGATTTGGCAACCCATTGTGTCTTTAATAAACGAAGACCTCTGAAAGTAAGTAAATAAGCATCTTTATAATGCTGTAGTCCCTTAGCAGGAGAATAGAAGCCCAATATGATTTATTAATTTTGATTTGAATAGACATGGGGGGTTATTTACGAAAAGGCAAATCCACGTTGCACTGCAAGTGCACTTGAAAGTGCACTGAAAGTGCACTTGGAAGTGCAGTCGCTGTAGATCTGAGGGGGACATGCAAGGAAAATAAAAAAACAGCATTTTTCCTTGCACATGATTGGATGACAAAATCTGCAGAGCTTCCCCCAATGTCAGAGCTTCCCCTCAGATCTACAGCGATCTACAGCAACTGTACTTACAAGTGCACTTTCAAGTGCACTTGCAGTGCATTTGTAGTGCAGAGTGGATTTGCCTTTAGTAAATCAACCCCATGGTCTTAATTGCCAGCCTGATCCAGGCTCTACTTGTCTATCCTGGTGCCCACCCAGGGGATGTTCTGCGTGTGAGCCATGTGTGCATAGTAATGGAGTGGATAATGAATGAAAAGTGAAGTAGCTATGTTAAAGATGTTGATTAGCGTAAATTATTTATAACTATTTTTACTATTTCCCTCTGTCCAGGTACCACTGCTATATTCCTCAATGCGTCCTGATGAAGCATAAACAAGAAACTCATTGACTCATGGGGCCACAGGATGATGTATCATATTAAACTGGCAATATGCCATATGCTATGAAAAGAAACATGATACTGTGATGAATAAGTTGCAGTTGGTCTTTACATTCCTAACGTGTCATGATTCTAGGGTCCAATTTAAGGTCCTCAACATTTTTTTAACTAATAATATATGTAATAATATCTATTGATTTTTTCAAATATTCTTTGCATTGGTACATGCTATGGCAGCGTCTAGTTACCCATTCCTTTTTTTGACAGTGGTTTGCCTATTATCCTTAAAAATACCCAGAATTTAACAACAGATATTTGCCTCCCATAGACTCCAGTGTGATTCCTTTTTTCCTCTGTTGACTGGCAGCTACAGATGGTAGGAAAGTCATTTTTTCTTTACCAGCATGTGTTGGGGATGATGGGAAGCCCATCAATACACACTGAATGCTTAACCACTTCAATACAGGGCACTTAGACACCTTCCTGCCCAGACCAATTTTCAGCTTTCAGAGCTGTCGCAGTTTGAATGACAATTGCACGGTCATGCTACACTGTACCCAAACTAAATTTTTATCATTTTGTTACCACAAATATAGCTTTCTTTTGGTGGTATTTGATCACCTCTGCGGTTTTTATATTTTTTGCTAAACAAATAAAAAAAGACTGAAATTTTTGAAAAAATAAAAGTTTTGCTTTTGTTTCTGTAAAAAAAAATTGTAAATAAGTAAGTTTTCTCTTTCACTGATGGGCACTGATAAGGCAGCACTGACGGGCACTGATACGGTGGCACCGATGAGGTGGCACCAATGAGCGGGCACTGATGATGGGGACTGATATGCGGCACTGATGGGCACTGGTAGGCGGCACTGATGGGTGGCACTGATATGCAGCACTGATGGGCATTGATAGACGGCACTTATGGGCACTCATGGGTGGCACTGGGTGGCACTGATAGGCAACACTGATGGGCACTGAAAGGCGGCACTGCTGGGAACTGATGGGCACTGATAGGGTGGCACTGATAGGCGGCACTGATAGGCGGCACTGCTGGGCACGGATGGACACTCATAGGTGGCACTGCTGGGCACTGATGGGCACTGATACGTGGCACTGATGGACACTTATATGCGGCACTGATATGAGGCACTGATAGGCATCCCTGGTGGCACTGGCAGTGGTAGGCATTGCAGTGGGCACGAATTGGCAGCTGCCTGGGCACAGATTGGTATTTCCCTGGGGGTCTAGGGGCATACCTGGTGGTCCAGTGTGGATGGCTTCCCTGGTGGTCCTGGGCAGCTTCCCTGGTGGTCCTGGGCGAGATCCGAGGGGGAGCTGTGCTGATAAACAATCAGCACAGACCCCCCCTGTCAGGAGAGCAGCCCATCGGCTCTTCTCTACTCGCGTCTGTCAGACGCGAGTGAGGAAAAGCCGATTACCGGCTCTTCCTATTAACATCGTGATCAGCCGTGATGGGACAGGGCTGATCATGTGGTAAAGAGTCTCCGTCAGAGACTCTTTACCTAGATCGGTGTTGCGGGGTGTCAGACTGACACACCGCAACAACGATCGCCGCGATGCGCGCCCCCGGGGGCGCGCAGCGGCTCGATATTCCTGATGACGTCCAGTCAGGAATATCAATCCACTTTGCCGCCATCATTTTGTAATAGGGCGGGCGGCAAGTGGTTAAAGTAGAATTAGAGGCAGAACTGATTTTTCATTTTGGATAGAGTAAGGGAGAGTTATAACCCTTGTCAGATATTTTTTCGCCATCTGTGTCCCATTGCAGAGATTTTGCCTCACTTCCTATCCCATAGCCAAACAGGAAGTGAGAGGAAATCCCTGCAAATTAAGGAAATGTCTTGGGGACCCCAGGTCACCAAAACTAGTGTCCCCAATGGAAGATTTCCACGCTATTACTTTTTTGGGGACAACCTAAAATTTGTAATTTTTTTTTTTACTTTAACCACCTCAGCCTGAGAAGGATTTCCCCCCTTCCTGAGCAGGCCATTTTTTGAGATACGGCACTGCATCGCTTTAACTGACAATTGCACAGTCATGCGACACTGTACCCAAACAAAATTAACGTACTTTTTTCCCATAAATAGAGCTTTCTTTTGGTGGTATTCAATCACTTCTGAGGTTTTTATTTTTTGTGATATAAACAAAAAAAGAGCGACAATTTTGAAAAAAAAAAACATTTTTTTTTTTACTTTCTGCTATAATACATATCAAAATATAAATAAAAAAAAAAAACTAATTTATTCATCATTTTAAGCCGATATATATTCTTCTACATATTTTTGGTAAAAAATAAATCGCAATAGGTATATATTGATTGGTTTGCGCAAAAGTTATCGCGTCTACAAACTGTAGGATAGATTTACGGACTTTTATTTTTTTTATTGTTTTTTTACTGGTAATGGTGGCGATCTGCAATTTTTAGCGGGACTGCTACATTGCGGTGGACAAATCTGACCCCAAATGACACTTTTTGGGGACCAGTGACATTGTTACATTGATCAGTGCTATAAAAATCCACTGACCAATGTATAAATGACACTGGCAGGTAAGGGGTTAACACTAGGGGGCGATCAAGGGATTAAATGTGTTCCCTGGGTGTGTTCTAACTGTAGGGGGGATGGGCTGCCAGGGACATGACAGAGATCACTGTTCCCAATCACTGGGAACAGAAGATCTCTGACATGTCATCTGGCAGAACAGGGATCCGCCTTGTTTACACTGGCAGATCCCCGTTCTGCCTCTCCTCACCGCGGTCTCGGTCATACATGGAATCCACCAGACCCGCGGCCAGGCTCCCATGCACGGACCCGCTATCTCCAATGCACGGACCGTCGTACAGCTACGGCAGTTTGCGCAGGAGAGCCAACCTGCTACAGTATAATGACGGCAGCTGGTCAGCAAGCGGTTAAAGGGTAACTCCACTTTTGTAGGCAAAAAAGAGCACATAAAGAAAATAATATAGCGTGTACAGCACAGAGGCACAGTGGTGTAGTGGGTAGCACTCTCACCTAGCGGTAAAAAGGGTCGCTGGTTCAAATCGCAACCACGACACTACCTGCCAGGAGTTTGCATGTTCTCCCTGTGCCTGCGTTTGTTTCCCCTGGGTACTCTGGTTTCCTCCCACACTCCAAAGACATGCTGGTAGGTTAATTGGCTTCTTTCCAAAAAATTGGCCCTAGTATATGAATATGAGTTTGGGACCTTGTTTCTGGGCTCCTTGAGGGTAGGGACTGATGTGAGTGTGTACTCACTCAGGTTGAACTGGATGGACTGGTGTTTTTATTCAACCTTACTAACTATGTAACTATGGGGGTCATTTACTATAACTCCAGGAAGTACTGGGCACTATGGCAAATAATAGAGCCAATTTTAGCCAAATGGAAACAAAACGGCGAATTTGCGCATGAAAATCAGCGATAGAAGTGGAGAACAAACGTTTGAAAGTTCTAAATTGCCGCTAATTAGCGCTTCCGCGTATATACAAATGCTAATTCTTATCAAGTTGTTATATAGCAGTGTACTGAAGCCATGATCCATGTATGTGAAAGAAACATTTTTATGTGAGATGTGCTCTACCTCGTGTGCATCTATTGATGTATGTTGCAAGTAGTATTCCTATTTCTTTCCTTCTTTTGCTAACTAATGCAGTTATGAATGATTATTACATAGTAATGTCTGCTATTCTGTAAAGTTACATGTATTAAACATTTAGGTTACCTATTTGTTGTATGTTGTTTTTTATTTTTTAATTTAGGTGACTATAAAGCGGTAATTATTTATATTCATTCTTTAATCATACTACACTATTATGCAGGTCTCATACTTAGCACAATGGCTTAGTAGTCTGCTCAGATGTCTCCACAGCACTCACGGTACAAGTTCAAATACCAGCCAACCTACCATCCCCCAGCTGTGTTTATTTTTTCAGTGCACAAGCGAATTAAAATGAACAAACAAAAAAATGTAATCTGCCCATTAGTTAGTGGTGTTTGGAATTTCACACCATAATAGTATTGAATACTTACATATCATTGCATGCATTTGAAGAGTTAATATAATCAGCCAAATTTAAAGTGCATTGGCTAATTGGCATTCACCTATTTGCAGCATATGCTGCTTTGGCTAATTGGCTAATAGTCATTTGCTTTTTTTTCACCAATTCAATCTTTTAGTATTTCTCTGTGGGATTTGAACCCATGAGTTCTTCAAGGTAGAAGTGCTGACTGCTAGCCTATTGGGTGTAGCACAGTCATACATAGAAAATACATTCACTAGTGTTTGATGTTTCTTCTCCCCAAGCTGTCTCTCCTGCTGCCACCATCTTCCCCCGCTGATGTGTTCTTCAGCGCAGCCGGTTACCCACTAATAAAAAAAAAAGCCGCTCTTCTTGTGGCGGTCTTCTGTGGCCATCCGATAATGTCACCCGGAGAGTAGGGATGAGCTTCGTGTTCGAGTCGAACCCATGTTCGACTCGAACATCGGCTGTTCGACCGTCCGTCGAATTGCGAACGATATGGGCCGTTCGCGCCAAATTCGTGTGGCGCGTCACGGCCCATAATTCACTGCGGCATCGCAGTGCATTGCTGGCTGATGATTGGCCAAGCATGCACTATGACCCGCATGCTTGGCCAATCACAGCGCCGCCTGAACAGAGAGCCGTAATTGGCCAAAGCCAAGGAGGCTTTGGCCAATTATGGCTCAGGGGATTTAGTACACGCCCCACACTATATAAGGCCGCCTGCACGGCGGCCCTGTGTAGTGTGTGTTCCGGCGTTGAAAGAGATAGACAGAGAGACAGTGTTTGATTTGAGTTAGATAGATTAGGCAGAACAGTCAGTCAGTTAGCTGCACTTACAGTGTATTGTGTATATATATGCATCCCAGGTGTTGCATATATATATATACACTGTATTCAGTTTAGCTAGATCCGTTCCTGTTATCTTCTATCTAGACTATTTACATTCAGTGCAGTGTGTCCTGCTCACAGTGTTCAGCTAGATCCGTTCCTGCTATTTACATTCAGTACAGTGCTTCCTGCTCACAGTGTTCAGCTAGATCCGTTCCTGCTATTTACATTCAGTGCAGTGCGTGCTGCTCACAGTGTTCAGCTAGATCCGTTCCTGCTATTTACATTCAGTGCAGTGCGTGCTGCTCACAGTGTTCAGCTAGATCCGTTCCTGCTATTTACATTCAGTGCAGTGCGTCCTGCTCACAGTGTTCAGCTAGATCCGTTCCTGCTATTTACATTCAGTGCAGTGCGTCCTGCTCACAGTGTTCAGCTAGATCCGTTCCTGCTATTTACATTCAGTGCAGTGCGTGCTGCTCACAGTGTTCAGCTAGATCCGTTCCTGCTATTTACATTCAGTGCAGTGCGTCCTGCTCACAGTGTTCAGCTAGATCCGTTCCTGTTATCTTCCTACTGACAGGCAGGCTTGTCTGGTTACAGTATATAAAGCTACCTGAAGAAAATTACAGGTGTTCTTTTTGATCCTATTAGTACCACGGTCAGGCAGCTAGACTATTTACATTTAGTACAGTGTGTCCTGCTCACAGTGTTCAGCTAGATCCGTTCCTGTTATTTACATTCAGTGCAGTGTGTCCTGCTCACAGTGTTCAGCTAGATCCGTTCCTGCTATTTACATTCAGTACAGTGCGTGCTGCTCACAGTGTTCAGCTAGATCCGTTCCTGCTATATACATTTAGTGCAGTACGTCCTGCTCACAGTGTTCAGCTAGATCCGTTCCTGTTATCTTCCTACTGACAGGCAGGCTTGTCTGGTTACAGTATATAAAGCTACCTGAAGAAAATTACAGGTGTTCTTTTTGATCCTATTAGTACCACGGTCAGGCAGCTAGACTATTTACATTTAGTACAGTGTGTCCTGCTCACAGTGTTCAGCTAGATCCGTTCCTGTTATTTACATTCAGTGCAGTGTGTCCTGCTCACAGTGTTCAGCTAGATCCGTTCCTGCTATTTACATTCAGTACAGTGCGTCCTGCTCACAGTGTTCAGCTAGATCCGTTCCTGCTATTTACATTCAGTGCAGTGCGTGCTGCTCACAGTGTTCAGCTAGATCCGTTCCTGCTATATACATTTAGTGCAGTACGTCCTGCTCACAGTGTTCAGCTAGATCCGTTCCTGTTATCTTCCTACTGACAGGCAGGCTTGTCTGGTTACAGTATATAAAGCTACCTGAAGAAAATTACAGGTGTTCTATCCCAGCTTAGTGCAGCTACAGGCCATTAGTATGTCTGGAAGGCCAAGAAGGAGAGGCAGACAGTCACAAGCCAATAAGAGAGGGCAAGCAGGCTCTGTGTCTAGTGCTGGTCGTGGAGACGGTGCATCCTCATCAGCACGTGGCCATGGGACACGCTTGGCCTTTTTTTCGGCAGCTGGCCGTGTTGAGCCGCAACATGCGGAAGACTTGGTCGAGTGGATGACCAAGCCGTCCTCATCCTCCTCATCCTCTCTCACCCATGCCCAGGGTGCTTTGTCTGGCAAAGCAGCGGCCTCTTCCCTCAGCTCAATGTCATCAGTGACTCCTTCCCTAGCCCCACCATGTCCTCCTGAGGATTCCCTCGAACTGTTTGACCACAGTGTTGGGTACATGCTCCAGGAGGATGCCCAGCGTTTGGAAGGCTCTGATGATGATACTGAGCTCAATGAAGGCAGTAACATGAGCACGGACAGAGGGGGTGCCCAAGAAGGACAGCAATCTGGCAGTCATGCTCCCCCTGCTGCAGCATACTGCCAGGTTTGCTCCAGTGATGAGGAGGGAGGGGATGATGAGGTCACTGACTCAACGTGGGTGCCTGATAGGAGAGAGGAGGAGGAGGAGGAGGAGGAGGAGGAGGAGGAGGAGGTGGCACATCACCAACTAGGCAGGATGCCCTCCAGGGGCCAGCCTAAGGGCAGCACATTGACTGCATCACACCCCAAAGCTCCACATGTGCAGGGCGCTGCAGTCTCTGCGCGTTATTCAAAAAGTTCTTTGGTGTGGGCCTTTTTTGAGACGAGTGCATCAGATCGCACCGCTGCTATTTGCAATATATGTCTCAAGCGTATCTCGCGTGGCCAAAACATCTCCCGCTTGGGTACCACATGCTTGACCAGACATATGTTGACCTGCCATGCAGTTCGTTGGCAAGCGTATCTAAAAGACCCACACCAAAGAACAAAGACGATCTCTCCTTGCTCCTCATCAGCTGAGATTTCCAACCCCACTAGACCTTCAGTCCTCTCTGCGACCTGCAGTGAGAGGAATGAAGGTGTAGAATTAGGTGTGTCACAGCCAAGTACTTATGGGCAATCTGCTTTTGGTACACCGACGTCAGATTGTACCAGGCAAATTTCCCTGCCCCAGCTGCTGCACCGCCGAAAGAAGTTTGCTCCCAGCCATCCACATGCCCAGCGGTTGAATGCTAGCTTGGCAAAATTGCTAGCACTTCAACTGCTGCCTTTTCAGTTGGTAGACTCTGCCCCCTTCCGTGAGTTTGTGGAATGTGCGGTTCCTCAGTGGCAGGTACCCAAACGCCACTTTTTCTCACGGAAGGCGATTCCGGCTCTCTACCGGCATGTGGAAGGCAATGTCCATGCCTCGCTGGACAGGGCGGTCAGCGGTAAGGTGCATATTACCGCTGACTCATGGTCCAGCAGGCATGGACAGGGACGTTACTTAAGTTTCACGGCGCATTGGGTGACTCTGCTGGCAGCTGGGAAGGATGCAGGACAAGGTGCAGTAGTGTTGGAGGTTGTTCCGCCACCACGCCTCCAAAATGCTGATTGTGACACACCTCTCTCCTCCACCCCCTCCTCTTCTTCTTCCTCCATGGCCTCTTCCTCGGAACCAGCGGTGCTCCGTAGGCGTTCAAGGGGCTACGCAAGTACGCAGGCCAAAAGATGCCATGCGGTGCTTGAGCTGGTGTGCTTGGGGGACAGGAGCCACACTGGGGCAGAGGTTCTGTCAGCTCTGCAGGGGCAGGTTCAGAGGTGGTTGACGCCACGCCAACTTAAGGCAGGAATGGTGGTTTGCGACAATGGCACCAACCTCCTCTCTGCCCTCCGACAGGGACAACTGACCCATGTGCCCTGTTTGGCTCACGTCCTTAACTTGGTGGTGCAGCGGTTCTTGGGCAGGTACCCGGGCTTACAGGATGTCCTGAGGCAGGCCAGGAAAGTCTGTGTGCATTTCCGCCGGTCATATAATGCCAGTGCTCGGCTGACGGACCTCCAAAAGGAGTTTAACCTGCCCAAGAACCGCCTAATCTGTGACATGCCCACCAGGTGGAACTCGACGTTGGCCATGCTGCAGCGGCTGCACACGCAGCAGAGGGCCATCAATGAGTACCTGTGCGACTATGGCACCAGGACAGGGTCAGGGGACCTTGGTTTTTTTTCCCCACGCCAGTGGGCCATGATCAGGGATGCATGCACTGTCCTGTCACCATTCGAGGAGGCCACGAGGATGGTGAGCACTGACAGTGCATGCATCAGTGACACTGTCCCCCTTGTCCACCTGTTGGAGCACACGCTGCGTGGGATAATGGACAGGGCACTTGAGGCAGAACAGAGGCAGGAAGAGGAGGACTTCCTTAGCTCTCAAGGCCCCCTTTATCCAGACAGTGTTCCTGCGTGCCCGCCGATCACACAGGAAGAGGACGAGGAGGAGGAGGAGGAGGAGGAGGAAGATTGTGTCAGTATGGAGGTGGAGCCTGGCACTCAGCATCAGCAGTCTTTAAGGGATCAGTCCCAAGGAACACATGGACTTGTACGTGGCTGGGAGGAGGTGGCTGCGGACGTTGTTGTCCTTAGTGACCCAGAGGACTCCGGACCGAATGCCTCAGCAAACCTACGCTGCATGGCCTCCCTGATCCTGCAAAGCCTGCGTAAGGATCCTCGTATTCGTGGTATCAAGGAGAAGGACCAATACTGGCTGGCAACCCTCCTTGATCCACGTTACAAGGGTAAGGTTGCGGACCTTATCTTGCCATCGCAGAGGGAGCAGAGGATGAAACATCTTCGGGAGGCCTTGCAGAAAGGTCTGTGCAACGCGTTCCCAGAGACTGGGAGGTTACAAACTCCTGTTTCTGGACAACGTGTTGCTGAGGCTTCGGTCAGTCAAAGAAGGAGCGGTGGAGAAGGTGGCCGTCTGACCGATGCGTTCAGACAATTTTTTGGTCCGCAGCCCCAAGGTATGATCGGTTCCAGCAACCATCGCCAGCGTCTGTTTTACATGGTGCAGGAATACCTAGGGGCAAGATCAGACTTGGACACCTTTCCCACCGAAAATCCTCTGGGTTACTGGGTCTTGAGGATGGATCACTGGCCAGAGCTTGCACAGTATGCAATTGAGCTACTGGCCTGTCCTGCATCCAGCGTTCTTTCGGAACGCACATTCAGTGCTGCTGGAGGCGTGGTAACCGATCACAGGGTGCGTCTGTCCACCGACTCGGTCGATCGGCTGACCTTCATAAAAATGAATCAGTCTTGGATCACCACCAGCTACCAAGCACCTGATGCAGATGTAACCGAATAATTTTTTTTGAAATCTCAGATCCCTTCAAAGACTGCCTATGCTGATGCTGAGTGACTATCCCTGAGTAATTATCCTCTTCCTCCTCAATCATCACGCTGATAGCTTGTAAGAACATTTTTGGTTCTGGGCGCCACCACCAGTGCCTAAGGCACAATTTTTCAGCCCCTGTTTAACAGGGGCGTGTAATTACAATTTTTGATGTAATACTTTGCAGCAGGGCTCGTTCCTGCATTCCAACTAGAGTGTCTGTGAGGGGTTGCAGTGTTGTGGCACCAGCACCAGTGCCTAAGACCCAATTTTTCTGCCCCTGTCTAACAGGGGCGTGTAATTACAATTTTTGATGCAATACTTTGCAGCAGGGCTTGTTCCTGCATTCCAACTAGAGTGTCTGTGAGGGGTTGCAGTGTTGTGGCACCAGCACCAGTGCCTAAGACCCAATTTTTCAGCCCCTGTCTAACAGGGGCGTGTAATTACAATTTTTGATGCAATACTTTGCAGCAGGGCTTGTTCCTGCGTTTCAACTAGAGTGTCTGTGAGGGGTTGCAGTGTTGTGGCACCAGCACCAGTGCCTAAGACCCAATTTTTCAGCCCCTGTCTAACAGGGGCGTGTAATTACAATTTTTGATGCAATACTTTGCAGCTGGGCTTGTTCCTGCGTTTCAACTAGAGTGTCTGTGAGGGGTTGCAGTGTTGTGGCACCAGCACCAGTGCCTAAGGCCTAATTTTTCAGCTCCTGTTCAACAGGGGCATGTAATTACAATTCTTGATCTAATATTTCACAGCAGGGCCCTGTGAGGGCTTACAGTGTTTTGGCCACAGCAACACCTAAGGCCCAAATTTCTGCTGAGTATATAGGGCAGGACCCTACTTTCAAACATCTAACTTACAAACGACTCCTACTTGCAAACGGAAGGAGACAACAGGAAGTGAGATGAAATCTACCCCTAAGGAAGGGAAATTCTCTCCTGTAAGAGTTAATATGGGAAAACAATTTTTCCTTTCCACTGATGCTTTCCAATCCTTGTTCCACAAAAAAACCCAAATTTTCAAAAAACATTTTTCATTGGGACAAAAAAGTGAGGTGAAATCTTCTGAAGAGGAGGAAAGACGCAAAACAAATGTCACAGGGGTGATAACCCTTCCCTATGTTTTCCAAAAAGCTTAGAAAAGATTTTTTGGCTGGAGCTAAACACATTAAAAATGTTCAAAATTACAAACAGATTCTACTTAACAACAAACCTACAGTCCCTGTCTTGTTTGCACCGCCTGTATACTGCTGTTCAGAGTATATAGGGACCTTTCCTTATTTTAATTTGGGTGCGGGGTTCCCCTTAATATCCATACAAGACCCAAAGGGCCTGGTAATGGACTGGGGGGTACCCATGCCGTTTGTCTCACTGATTTTCATCCATATTGCCATGACCCGACATGACATTAAACCCGCAAGCAGTTTTAAATGAGATTTTTTCCTTTAAAAATGACATTTGGTGCAGGGACTGTTCTAAACATGGGAAACACGCGTCACTTTACAGGCATACTATAGACACCCCCCAGGTACGATATTTAAAGGAATATTTCACTTTTTTTTTTTTACTTTAAGCATCATTAAAATCACTGCTCCCGAAAAAACGGCCGTTTTTAAAAGTTTTTTTTGCATTGATACATGTCCCCTGGGGTAGGACCCGGGTCCCCAAACCCTTTTTAGGACAATACCATGCAAATTAGCCTTTAAAATGAGCACTTTTGATTTCGAACGTTCGAGTCCCATAGACGTCAATGGGGTTCTAACGTTCGTGCGAACTTGCGGTCCGTTCGCGGGTTCTGGTGCGAACCGAACCGGGGGGTGTTCGGCTCATCCCTACCGGAGAGTCCGCTCCATGGCTATGTAAGAGACGCCACACAGCGGGTGACAACACAGCAGAGGAAGACCACCATGGAAAAAGAGCAGCTTTTTTTTTATTAGCGGGTAACCAGCGGTGCGGAAGAAGACAGCAGATGGAGAACATGGCAGCGGCAGGAGAGACGGCTCTGGGAGAATACAGCTCGGGGAGAAGATGGAGGAGGGAGAGACAGCGTCTGGAGAAGATGGCCAAGGGAAGAAGACAGCTCGGAGCTATTTTACAATAAAGGACTTGTCAAAAACCGGCTATTGATTTTTTTTACATTTCACTGCTTTTTTTGGTGAATGGGTAGGGGTAAAATGTACCCTATACCTATTCACATAGGGGGCAGGATCTGGGAGCCGACTTTTTAAAGGGGGCTTCCAGATTCTGATAAACCCCCTGCCTGCAGACCGACAACCACCGACCAGGGTTGTCGGGAAGAGGCCCTTGTCCCCATCAACATGGGGAAAAGGTGCTTTGGGGCATGTGGCCTGGTAAGGTTCAGAAGGGGAGGGTGCTCACTCGTCCCCCCCTATCCTAACCTCCAGGCTGCATGCTCGGATAAGGGTCTGGTATGGATTTTGGGGGGCCCCACATCAAATTTATTTTACAATTTGGTGTGGGGTTCCCCTTAAAGTCCATACCGAAGGGCCTGGTATGTACTGGGGGGACCCTACGACATTTTTTTCCTTGAATTTTGGAATTCCATACCATAATATTATTGAATAAGTACATACCATTGCATGCATTTGAAGAGTTAAAATATGGAATAAAGCAAGCTGATGTGCTTTGGCTAATTATGCTTCTGAGTACAATGCACACTTCTAGGAGGTAATGCTGTCAGTGGGATTTGAATTCCCACTGGCTTGAACTTTTGGGGGCAGCAGGGTATACCGCTATGCTACAGAGCTGAGCACTTACCTACAGAGAAAATACATTTACTAATGTTTGATTCAATACAATAATGTTTTGCATTTCAGGCATTAATATTATAGTAACAACCATGCTCATGCCGATGTGCCGATGTGGCATTGGCTAATAGGCGTTCGCCTCTTTTCAGCATACGCTGCTGAGTACAATGCAAGCTTTTAGTAGGTGATACCATCTGTGTGATTTTCAGCCATTTGAGCACAATTATATTGAGAACATATGTTTACTAGTGTTTGATGGTGGGACTACTTTATATTCTAGGTATAAAATAGTACTCAGCACAGTGACTTAGGCACCTTTCATACTTGTGCGACCTGAAAGTTGCGAGATTTTAATGCGACTTTAAGCAATGCCTGTGTAATCTTGAGGTCTATGGACGCAGGAGTCGCAGGGAAAGACACGCAACTTTCCCACGATTTTGCATCAGCAATTTTGCCGCAATTCCAGGGAATGCCTGTGTAAACTTGAGGTCTATGGACCTCAACTCGCATCAAAGTCAGACCAAAGTAGTACAGGGACTACGTTGAAGTCAGTGTTACTTGAAGTCGCACAGATATGAATGGTACACATTGAAAATCATGGGGTATGACTTGTCATACGACTCTGATGTCCAAAGTTGCACAAGTGTGACTCAGCCCGACTTTGTCAGCGATTTCAGAGACATCAGTGCACTTTCCTGCACAAATGTCTAGTGAAATCACATAGGTCCCAACTGTTCTCCTTTAAGAAGGTGTCCTATGCCTACCTACTTTTGCTAATAGGTGTCCCTTATACCCATCTCAAAAAGTTGGGAGGTAAGAAATCGCCCCCTGAAGTCGCCCAAAGTAGTGCAGGAACTACTTTTGGGAATTGTTGTGGCGTCGCACCAATTTGGACAGTTCCATTACCATCAATAGGCGCCGATTTTGCCTACAATTTGACATGTCAATTCAGACCTATGTGAACATGGGTGAAGTTGCATAGATATTAGAGCTGCACGGTTCTGGCCAAAATGAGAATCACAATTTTTTTGCTTAGAATAAAAAGATCACGATTCTCGTGACATAAAATCTTTCACATTATCCCACAAGAAATTGGGCTAACTTTTCTTTTTTTTTTTTAAATCATTAAAGTAATTTTTTCCAAAAAAAATTGCATTTGAAAGGCGCAAATACAGTGTGACATAAAATATTGTAACAACCACCATTTTATTCTCTAGGGTCTCTACTAAAAATATATATATAATGTTGGGGGGTTTTAAGTAATTTTCTAGCAAAAAAAAAATGATTTTAACCTGAAACCAACAAATGTCAGAAAAATGTTTAGTGTTTAAGTGGTTAAACTTTCCTCACTTACACAGAATTCTATTTAATTGACAAATTGTTACAAGGTTTCTAGTCAAGTTCACTGATAAAGAATGTTCTAATTCTTGGCAGACTTCCTGGTTTTTCGGCTGTGGCTTCAGAAGAGCAGAGAGAGTTCTTTGCAATAGCAAGAATCGTGAAACGCTTTTTTCAAGATCGTAAAGGGGAAAAAAATTACGATGACGATTAATCGTGCAGCTCTAATAAATATTAATGGAAATCAAGGGGGACAACTTTTCATGTGACTCTGAGGTCCAAAGCTCCATGAAAAGTCACCCAAGTGTGAAAGTAACCTAATGTGATTGATAACACCTTTGAATAAGGCCCCATTTGCACTTGTGCGACCTTAAAATTGCACAGCTTTGTCATGACTTGAAGCAATGTCTGTGTAATCTTGTGGTGTATGGACCTCAAATTGCATCAGTCAAACCAAGGTAGTGCAGGGACGAATTTGCTACACTTTCAGGATGCACAAGTGACAATAGGGCCAAATTCAAAGGTGATATCCTTGAATCTCATTCACACTGCTGCGACCTGAAAGTCACACTATTTTGCTGCCACTTTGCCGCTGCAACTTGGCCCCAACTTCTGGGAATGCCTGTGTAATATTGTACCCGATATACCTCAAGTCACACCAAAGTAGTACAGGGACTACTTTGAAGTTGGTGCGACTTAGTAGCACAGATATGAATGGTTGTCATTGAGAATCATGGGGTACAACTTGCCATGCAACTCAGAGGTCCAAATTTGCTGGAAAATTCGCCCAGCTGTGAAACAAGTCATATATATTTTAATAAAATGATCTCTCATTTATACTTGCATAGTCCTTACTGATTTACATCAGCAGAACAAATGCAGGAATTGATGTGTGCACATGGGACGGAAGCAAATGTGTGGTGATGCCAAACAAATCAATGAACCCCACCCACACCAAATCTAACTATGACATCCACCCCTGCATTGATTAAGTACAAGTACATATCCTACACTTACCCGGCCAATGAGCAGCGCCTCCTCTCTGCTAAAGAGACCTCGCCATGTCCACCTAGATTGAGATCCTGACCAGCACAAGAACTTCCGGGTGCATACAATGACTAATTTCCAGGTCAGAAGGTGAAACCACACTTTTGATTGCAGCTGCGAATATTTGATCTCAACCATGATTAGTATTTTTTTATTTTCAGATATACAAATCTGTATTTCTACATATATTTGAAGGTAAACTTAAGGGAGTTTGCTAAGAAATGGTGTCCCTAGGTTAGCAGCAGGTGAATTACAAAGGCAAAAGGCCCAGTTTGAGCCCTGGTTCACACTGACAGCAGGAGGAAAGCGTTCAGCTGAACTCCCACAATTTCATTCCTGCATGTCAGTCCCGACTGTGGGGGCAACATCAGAGACATCGTTGCAGGTTTCTGCACCAATATCAATACAAATCGCACTAATTAGAACAGTGCAATTGCCACAGATTTGACATGTCAAATCACACCAATGTGAACCAGAGCTGACACATTCAAACACTGCCTATCCACCAGCTGAATTCATTACCTGCAATTCTCCACAGCTGTTAATGATAAAGGTGGAATCTTTATATATAACTTGCAGTTGTGCAGAAGCCTAGGTTTACATTGGAGCGATTGGTCATGCGATTTCAGAGATCAAATCACGTGACTCTTGGCAATGGCACTGGCACTGTTCCAATTGATGCAACATTTTTTTTGTGGCACCGCATCAATTTGCTAAAGTAGTTCCTGCACTACTTTTGCCGATTTCAGGTGCGACTTCAATAGACATTTGTGTATGAAGCCACCTGAAATCACGCTGACCTTGCTACTTTGAAATCATGCTACTTCAAGTGAAGTAGCACAATTTCAAAGTAGCATGTGAACCAGGGCAAAGAGATTAGTTTTTTGGTGCACAAATACATATTGAAATAAAATATAAAAGAGATATTGCACTTTCCCAAAACCACCACCCACAAAAACTAAAGAAAGAAAAGTAGAAGGAAAAAAAAAAACCCAACACACCACAACAAGAGCTCAATGTACTTTATTTTACCAGCAGAAAAAAAAATAAATTTACATTTACTAGCTTCAAAAAAATTTGGACAGGATATATGGTACTACATTTAGCAACGGAATTTTAAGGGCCCTGCTCATAGGAGCTTACAATCTAAAATTAGACAAAACCTTAGAGTGGACACAGCTTTAATTTCAGTGTATAACGGGCAACACATCACATTATTATCTGAAGATTATAGAAACATACTTAACAGTCATTCTTACAAAGCATTCCAACATAATATTGCAAAAGACTTATTCAAAACACCCACCACCAGCCCACAATCCACACATACATACATTGGTGACCATGTTCTGCTGGAAGCTGCATTTCGGTGTACACAATTAAACGAGATCAAAAACAGTAGGTCAGCAGATGCTTCCAAACGATGTTTGCATGATCAGACAGGAACAATACACACACAACATTGACAGCATGGCCACATAAACCCACTTTTGATTGAAAAAATGCACAAGAATTTCATCAAATCTCCCAATATCATTCCTTCTCCATCACAACAAAAAACCTGACCTTCTCAGGCCAAATGAACCCCCCTACTGCAGGCCTTTATATAAGAGAGGTTGTATTGTTAGCACACTGACACACCCAATAGAAGTACACGCCCACCAGTATCTTTCAATCTGTCTCTTCATGTATGTCTAAAGTGATTGCACCTGATGAGCAGGAACACATAATAGGATTTGCAACTGTGTTAGCCTTGGCTATGTGCATCAAATCTCCAACTACAGGACAAAGATCAAAGTCCATTTGCATCCACATAAACAAAGCAACAGTTTTCTAAGCATATGTACCTGTGCAGTGTAAACCCTAAAATTTGAAATGTCCAAGTCCCTGGGCATGATTAGTGCTAATAAACATTAACATCAGTCCCTGGCTGCAATGAGCTTCCAATATAAAGTCCAAAATTAACTTTCTTACATTAGAACCTATTTCGACAGGAGACAAATAAGATGCCAGCATGTCTTTAGATTGTGGTGAGAAACCCACACAGGGAGAACATATAAACTTCAACACAAGCATTAGCATGTTGGTGGAGGTGAACCAACATCCCAGGTGCTGCTAGACAGAACTGCTACCCACTTAGCCACCAGGGCAGACCCACACATGTTCTCTGCATCTCTGTGGTGTGAACTAGCCCTAAGTCCATAGCCATGCTCAGTGTCACAAGCAATATACAGTATATTGGCCTAAGTATTGGGATGCCTGCCTTTAAACACACATGAACTGTAATGGCATCCCAGTATTAGTATTGGGTTCAAAACTTATTTGGCCCACCCTTTGCAGCTATAACAGCTTCAACTCTTCTTGTCCACAAGGTTTAGGAGTGTGTCTATGGGAATGTTTGACCATTCTTCCAAGTGCATTTGTGAGGTCAGGCACTGAAGTTGGACAAGAAGGCCTGACCTACAGTCTCCTCTCTAATTTATCCCCAAGGTGTTCTGTTGTGTTGATGTCAGGACTCTGTGCAGGCCAGTCAAGTTCCTCCACCCCAAAATCACTCATCCATGTCTTTATGGACCTTGCTTTGTGCACTGGTCCAAATGATTTGGTGGAGGGGGATTATGGTGCGGGGTTGTTTTTCAGGGGTTGGGCTTGGCCTCTTAGTTTCAGATAAGGGAACTCTTAAGGCATCAGCATACCAAGACAATTTGGAGAATTTCATGCTCCCAACTTTGTGGGGACAGTTTGGGGAAAGCCCCTTCCTGTTCCAACATGACTGCACACCAGTACACAAAGCAAGGTCCATAAAGACATGGATGAGCAAGTTTGGGATGGAGAAACTTGACTGGCCTGCACAGAGTCCTGGCCTCAACCCGATAGAACACCCTTTGGCTGAATTAGAGTAGAGACTGCAAGCCAGGCCTTCTCATCCAACATCAGTGCCTGGCCTCACAAATGCACTTCTGGAAGAATGATCAAACATTCCCATAGGCAGACTAAACCTTGTGGACAGCCTTCCCAGAAGCTGTTCTAGCTGCAAAGGGTGGGCCAAATCAAATTTTAACCCTACGGACTAAGACTGGGCTGCCATTAAAGTTCATGTGTGTGTAAAGGCAGGCGTCCCAATACTTTTGGCTATATAGTGTATCTGGAAAAGACTTACAATGGTGGTGGAACCCTCCTACAATTAGACATAGTTATAGGACCTGGGAAATGAGACAACTTCTCTACATGAAGTAACATGGTTGGGATTTGAACCCAGACCCTCAGAGATACTAAGCAGAAGTTCTAACCTCTAAGCCACAGAGCTGCCACGTGTGAGACCCTCCTACACATAAATACACATAAAAACACATAAATACTGCATTTCTATGGACATACAGGTGATGGAATTACATTACTCAAGAGTTATTCTACTTGATTTATTCTGTGATATTTGGTGTTTTTTTGTGGGTGAGAGTAGAATATTACCCTCAAATTTTTGGGAATTACATTTTGATTTCTGATGTTTGTACACATATCACATTTTTGGGCTCAAATTATGAATATTTGCAAATAATACAAAGCACAAAAAATTGTGATTCATTTTAAATTTTCATCAGCAATGGTATTGTTTGTGGATTGTAAAGACACCTGTGTGAGTTTGGGGTAAAGATGGTTGTGAGATGAAGAAAAACAAGTGAAAGTGACAGAGAAAAATATATTTTACCAAAACATCAAAACATTCCACATTGTAGCATTCTTAAAATCAAAATATTTTAAGTAGAAGCAACAATGTTGCAAAGGAAAATGTATTTCACAGAAAGATACATTTCATCTCAACATTAAAAGGGTTTTTTTGTGAAAGTTAGAATTGTTCCATTAGAATCAGTGACTGAAACTTCATTTGGACTAAATTAGAGCAGATTTTAACTCCCAAAAAAATGCTCTCTAATTAGCTCTCATTTTGGTATTTACTATACCTCCAGGTAAAAAAGACACTTGAGTTAAAATGAGAGTTATTTTCAGGTCTGAGCATGCTCAGTTGTGTTGGCACCTAGTTGTCCAAAACGGGGAATTTTTCACTTTTCAGACTTTTAAAGATATTTCAGTGTAGAAATCACTTTTTCGCACAGTTTAAAAGCAGATAATCTTTAAATAATATACCGCATATTTCAGTACCATTTAGGCAATTATATCATGCTCTAAACATTATTTCC
Organism: Lithobates clamitans; assembly: GCA_037952925.1. Classification (NCBI taxonomy): domain Eukaryota; kingdom Metazoa; phylum Chordata; class Amphibia; order Anura; family Ranidae; genus Lithobates; species Lithobates clamitans. The sequence goes on from JBBGZY010000081.1 coordinate 11,586,472, forward strand.
ATGTGCAATTCTCTAGGTTTTAGCAGAGTAAGGGTTTGGGCTCTATTTAGTTTCAGGGAGCTATAGTAAATTCGATTTTGGGAGAATTTTCTCACCAGCGCTATAGTGAATACCGTTTTCGCGCGAATTACCGCTATTAGCGCTAATTCGCGCTAAATTGCCGCGAATTAGCGCTAAATTGCCGTGAATTCGCGCTAATTCGCGGCAATTTGCGCGAATTAGCGCCATAGCGCTATAGTAAATGACCCCCTATGTAACTATGTACAATTGCGATACAAGTCATATTGTGTTATTAAGAATTACCTTTCCTTTTCAATTTGCAGCTGCTGTAATTTTCTATAAATGCATGCAATATGGCTACCTGGAGTTGTTCTGTACACATAATGTATACTAACCACTCCCCAGAACCATCATTTCCTGCTTGTGTGATTGGCTCACCAATTTTCCCAGAAGTCTGCCTAAGATACAAGTCAGATTTCAGGCATCCTCTGCAACAAAAATGTCATTTTTGGTGAGATATTTCCAATGGGAACACGTCTAAAGGGATGCAGACCCAGCAGCTTTCCTCATTAGTGCTCTGCAGCTGCAACAGCTGATTGATAATTATGAAACCACTCCCAATAGACTTACTCAGCACAGAGGAACAAACAGGGATTTTTCTCAGAATAACAAAAAGGTAGGAATATGCAACAAAGGTTGTTATAATATCCTTGCAATGTACGTCGATCACCGAGGGGGAACGTTTTTTTCTTAACAAAAGTGGAGTTCCGCTTTAACTTTAAATGATAATAGTAAACAGGACAAATATAGAGGGGGAATCTCCTTAACGGAGACACAGACAGCAATAACATCTGACAGGTGTTCTAATCCAGTTTTGCCTTTAGTTATACTTTAAATAACAGCAAGGTAGTGTAAACTGTTTCGGTGTGGGTGACAAAAAAACCCACCTTTGCCTAACACAGATCTTTCCAATTCACTGTTTACTCATCACTTTTCAATATATATTATAATACAGTGTAGCTGGGCAGTGAAAAAAAGAACATTTCCCTAGACACATTATGTAAAACAGGGCTTTTTCCTAAGTGATGTGAGAAGTACTGTATGTGTCGGTGTGATCCGTGTTCTGGCTAATTCAAAGGAGAGATAATTATTCTATTCCGATGACAACAAAATGTTGACACACTATTAACTTGTGTGTGTAGTGAGAAGACAGACAAATAAAACAAAATTCTAAATCTATTATGTGATGATATCTCTGTATAACAGAATAGCAAAAAACTGTTTTGCTTTACAGTGTAAAAATATTTGTGAATAATATTCCTTTTCTTTTTTTTTGTAGCATTACCGTGTTTTAAAAAGCTTTTGAAGTACTCATGCATATCTGTTTCTATCCCATTGGAGTTTACAGTGTAACGTGCCTACAACAAAAAACAAACTTGCACACTGTGGAACTAATTTGGTTAGGGCAAACACCAGAAAATGTCACAACTTGGAGTGCAAACATATTAACCACTAGCCGACCAGCCGCCGTCGTTATACGGCAGCAGGTTGGCTCTCCTGTGCATATCGCGTAGTTGTACTACGACTCGGGCGGGCGCGCGCTGCCTTTGGTGCGCTTTCACGCCTGCTGCACACTGCGGGTGGCAGAATGGCGATCTGCCAGTGTAAACAAGGCAGATCCCCATTCTGGCAGGGGGCATGACAGAGATCTACTGTTCCCAGTGATCGGGAACAGTGATCTCTGCCATGTCCCTGCCAGCCCATTCCCCCTTACATTTAGAACACACTGAGGGAACACAGTTAACCCTTTGATCGCCCCCTACTATTAACTCCTTCCCTGCCAGTGTCATTTTTACATTGACCAGTGCCAGGGCCGGTGCTAGACTATTTTGCACCCTAGGCAAGACCAGCAACTTGCGCCCCCCCCCAAAAAAAAACAAAAAAAAACTTTTTTTGAATGGCTTTGTGCAGTGTCATTAAATAATAGCACAACACACTCTTTGATCACAGATCCCAGTGTGTATTGTGTGACAATGGGGGTCATTTACTATAGCGCTATGGCGCTAATTCGCGCAAATTGCCGCGAATTAGCGCTAATTCGCGGCAATTTAGCGCTAATTCGCGGCAATTTAGCGCGAATTAGCGCTAATAGCGGTAATTCGCGCGAAAACGGTATTCACTATAGCGCTGGTGAGAAAATTCTCCCAAAATCGAATTTACTATAGCTCCCTGAAACTAAATAGAGCCCAAACCCTTACTCTGCTAAAACCTAGAGAATTGCACATGGAAATAATGTTTAGAGCATGATATAATTGCCTAAATGGTACTGAAATATGCGGTATATTATTTAAAGATTATCTGCTTTTAAACTGTGTGAAAAAGTGATTTCTACACTGAAATATCTTTAAAAGTCTGAAAAGTGAAAAATTCCCCGTTTTGGACAACTAGGTGCCAACACAACTGAGCATGCTCAGACCTGAAAATAACTCTCATTTTAACTCAAGTGTCTTTTTTACCTGGAGGTATAGTAAATACCAAAATGAGAGCTAATTAGAGAGCATTTTTTTGGGAGTTAAAATCTGCTCTAATTTAGTCCAAATGAAGTTTCAGTCATTGATTCTAATGGAACAATTCTAACTTTCACAAAAAACCCTTTTAATGTTGAGATGAAATGTATCTTTCTGTGAAATAAACTTTCCTTTGCAACATTGTTGCTTCTACTTAAAATATTTTGATTTTAAGAATGCTACAATGTGGAATGTTTTGATGTTTTGGTAAAATATATTTTTCTCTGTCACTTTCACTTGTTTTTCTTCATCTCACAACCATCTTTACCCCAAACTCACACAGGTGTCTTTACAATCCACAAACAATACCATTGCTGATGAAAATTTAAAATGAATCACAATTTTTTGTGCTTTTTATTATTTCCAAATATTCATAATTTGAGCCCCAAAAATGTGATATTGTGTACCAACATCAGAAATCAAAATGTAATTCCCAAAAATTTGAGGGTAATATTCTACTCTCACCCACAAAAAAACACCAAATATCACAGAATAAATCAAGAAGAATAACTCTTGAGTAATTGAATTCCATCACCTGTATGTCCATAGAAATGCAGTATATATGTGTATTTATGTGTAGTTATGTGTAGGAGGGTCTCACACGTGGCAGCTCTGTGGCTTAGAGGTTAGAACTTCTGCTTAGTATCTGTGAGGGTCTGGGTTCAAATCCCAACCATGTTACTTCATGTAGAGAAGTTGTCTCATTTCCCAAGTCCTATAACTATGTCTAATTGTAGGAGGGTTCCACCACCATTGTAAGTCTTTTCCAGATACACTATATAGCCAAAAGTATTGGGACGCCTGCCTTTACACACACATGAACTTTAATGGCAGCCCAGTCTTAGTCCGTAGGGTTAAAATTTGATTTGGCCCACCCTTTGCAGCTAGAACAGCTTCTGGGAAGGCTGTCCACAAGGTTTAGTCTGCCTATGGGAATGTTTGATCATTCTTCCAGAAGTGCATTTGTGAGGCCAGGCACTGATGTTGGATGAGAAGGCCTGGCTTGCAGTCTCTACTCTAATTCAGCCAAAGGGTGTTCTATCGGGTTGAGGCCAGGACTCTGTGCAGGCCAGTCAAGTTTCTCCACCCCAAACTTGCTCATCCATATCTTTATGGACCTTGCTTTGTGTACTGGTGTGCAGTCATGTTGGAACAGGAAGGGGCTTTCCCCAAACTGTCCCCACAAAGTTGGGAGCATGAAATTGTCCAAATTGTCTTGGTATGCTGACGCCTTAAGAGTTCCCTTATCTGAAACTAAGAGGCCAAGCCCAACCCCTGAAAAACAACCCCGCACCATAATCCCCCTCCACCAAATCATTTGGACCAGTGCACAAAGCAAGGTCCATAAAGACATGGATGAGTGATTTTGGGGTGGAGGAACTTGATTATCCTGCACAGAGTCCTGACATCAACACAACAGAACACCTTGGGGATAAATTAGAGAGGAGACTGTAGGTCAGGCCTTCTTGTCCAACTTCAGTGCCTGACCTCACAAATGCACTTGGAAGAATGGTCAAACATTCCCATAGACACACTCCTAAACCTTGTGGACAAGAAGAGTTGAAGCTGTTATAGCTGCAAAGGGTGGGCCAAATGAGTTTTGAACCCAATACTAATACTGGGATGCCATTACAGTTCATGTGTGTTTAAAGGCAGGCATCCCAATACTTACGCCAATATACTGTATATTGCTTGTGATACTGAGCATGGCTATGGACTTAGGACTGGTTCACACCACAGAGATGCAGAGAACATGTGTGGGTCTGCCCTGGTGGCTTAGTGGGTAGCAGTTCTGTCTAGCAGCACCTGGGATGTTGGTTCACTTCCACCAACATGCTAATGCTTGTGTTGAAGTTTATATGTTCTCCCTGTGTGGGTTTCTCACCACAATCTAAAGACATGCTTGCATCCTATTTGTCTCCTGTCGAAATAGGTTCTAATGTAAGAACGTTAATTTTGGACTTTATATTGGAAGCTCTTTGCAGCCAGGGACTGATGTTAATGTTTATTGGCACTAATCATGCCCAGGGACTTGGACATTTCAAATTTTAGGGTTTACACTGCACAGGTACATATGCTTAGAAAACTGTTGCTTTGTTTATGTGGATGCAAATAGACTTTGATCTTTGTCCTGTAGTTGGAGATTTGATGCACATAGCCAAGGCTAACACAGTTGCAAATCCTATTATGTGTTCCTGCTCATCAGGTGCAATCACTTTAGACATACATGAAGAGACAGATTGAAAGATACTGGTGGGCGTGTACTTCTATTGGGTGTGTCAGTGTGCTAACAATACAACCTCTCTTATATAAAGACCTGCAGTAGGGGGGTTCGTTTGGCCTGAGAAGGTCAGGTTTTTTGTTGTGATGGAGAAGGAATGATATTGGGAGATTTGATGAAATTCTTGTGCATTTTTTCAATCAAAAGTGGGTTTATGTGGCCATGCTGTCAATGTTGTGTGTGTATTGTTCCTGTCTGATCATGCAAACATCGTTTGGAAGCATCTGCTGACCTACTATTTTTGATCTCATTTAATTGTGTACACCGAAATGCAGCTTCCAGTAGAACATGGTCACCAATGTATGTATGTGTGGATTGTGGGCTGGTGGTGGGTGTTTTGAATAAGTCTTTTGCAATATTATGTTGGAATGCTTTGTAAGAATGACTGTTAAGTATGTTTCTATAATTCAGATAATAATGTGATGTGTTGCCCGTTATACACTGAAATTAAAGCTGTGTCCACTCTAAGGTTTTGTCTAATTTTAGATTGTAAGCTCCTATGAGCAGGGCCCTTAAAATTCCGTTGCTAAATGTAGTACCATATATCCTGTCCAAATTTTTTTGAAGCTAGTAAATGTAAATTTATTTTTTTTCTGCTGGTAAAATAAAAGTACATTGAGCTCTTGTGGTGTGTGGGGTTTTTTTTTTTTTCCTTCTACTTTTCTTTCTTTAGTTTTTGTGGGTGGTGGTTTTGGGAAAGTGCAATATCTCTTTTATATTTTATTTCAATATGTATTTGTGCACCAAAAAACTAATCTCTTTGCCCTGGTTCACATGCTACTTTGAAATTGTGCTACTTCACTTGAAGTAGCATGATTTCAAAGTAGCAAGGTCAGCGTGATTTCAGGTGGCTTCATACACAAATGTCTATTGAAGTCGCACCTGAAATCGGCAAAAGTAGTGCAGGAACTACTTTAGCAAATTGATGCGGTGCCACAAAAAAAATGTTGCATCAATTGGAACAGTGCCAGTGCCAAGAGTCACGCGATTTGATCTCTCAAATTGCATGACCAATCGCTCCAATGTAAACCTAGGCTTCTGCACAACTGCAAGTTATATATAAAGATTCCACCTTTATCATTAACAGCTGTGGAGAATTGCAGGTAATAAGTTCAGCTGGTGGCTAGGCAGTGTTTGAATGTGTCAGCTCTGGTTCACATTAGTGTGATTTGACATGTCAAAGCTGTGGCAATTGCACTGTTCTAATTAGTGCGATTTGTATTGATATTGGTGCAGAAACCTGCAACGATGTCTCTGATGTTGCCCCCACAGTCGGGACTGACATGCAGGAATGAAATTGTGGGAGTTCAGCTGAACGCTTTCCTCCTGCTGTCAGTGTGAACCAGGGCTCAAACTGGGCCTTTTGCCTTTGTAATTCACCTGCTGCTAACCCAGGGACACCATTTCTTAGCAATCTCCCTTAAGTTTACCTTTAAATATATGTAGAAATACAGATTTACATATCTGAAAATAAAAAAATACTAATCATGGTTGAGATCAAATATTCGCAGCTGCAATCAAAAGTGAGGTTTCACCTTCTGACCTGGAAATTAGTCATTGTATGCACCCGGAAGTTCTTGTGCTGGTCAGGATCTCAATCTAGGTGGACATGGCGAGGTCTCTTTAGCAGAGAGGAGGCGCTGCTCATTGGCCGGGTAAGTGTAGGATATGTACTTGTACTTAATCAATGCAGAGGTGGATGTCATAGTTAGATTTGGTGTGGGTGGGGTTCATTGATTTGTTTGGCATCACCACACATTTGCTTCCGTCCCATGTGCACACATCACTTCCTGCATTTGTTCTGCTGATGTAAATCAGTAAGGACTATGCAAGTATAAATGAGAGCTCCTTTTATTAAAATATATATGACTTGTTTCACAGCTGGGCGAATTTTCCAGCAAATTTGGACCTCTGAGTTGCATGGCAAGTTGTACCCCATGATTCTCAATGACAACCATTCATATCTGTGCTACTAAGTCGCACCAACTTCAAAGTAGTCCCTGTACTACTTTGGTGTGACTTGAGGTATATCGGGTACAATATTACACCGACATTCCCAGAAGTTGGGGCCAAGTTGCAGCGGCAAAGTGGCAGCAAAATAGTGTGACTTTCAGGTCGCAGCAGTGTGAATGAGATTCAAGGATAACACCTTTGAATTTGGCCCTATTGTCACTTGTGCATCCTGAAAGTGTAGCAAATTCGTCCCTGCACTACCTTGGTTTGACTGATGCAATTTGAGGTCCATACACCACAAGATTACACAGACATTGCTTCAAGTCATGACAAAGCTGTGCAATTTTAAGGTTGCACAACTGCAAATGGGGCATTATTCAAAGGTGTTATCAATTAATCGCATTAGGTTACTTTCACACTTGGGTGACTTTTCATGGAGCTTTGGACCTCAGAGTCACATGAAAAGTTGTCCCCCCTGATTTCCATTAATATTTATTAGAGCTGCACGATTAATCGTCATCGTAATTTTTTTCCCCTTTACGATCTTGAAAAAAGCGTTTCACGATTCTTGCTATGCAAAGAACTCTCTCTGCTCTTCTGAAGCCACAGCCGAAAAACCAGGAAGTCTGCCAAGAATTAGAACATTCTTTATCAGTGAACTTGACTAGAAACCTTGTAACAATTTGTCAATTAAATAGAATTCTGTGTAAGTGAGGAAAGTTTAACCACTTAAACACTAAACATTTTTCTGACATTTGTTGGTTTCAGGTTAAAATCATTTTTTTTTTTGCTAGAAAATTACTTAAAACCCCCCAACATTATATATATATTTTTAGTAGAGACCCTAGAGAATAAAATGGTGGTTGTTACAATATTTTATGTCACACTGTATTTGCGCCTTTCAAATGCAATTTTTTTTGGAAAAAATTACTTTAATGATTTAAAAAAAAAAAAAGAAAAGTTAGCCCAATTTCTTGTGGGATAATGTGAAAGATTTTATGTCACGAGAATCGTGATCTTTTTATTCTAAGCAAAAAAATTGTGATTCTCATTTTGGCCAGAACCGTGCAGCTCTAATATCTATGCAACTTCACCCATGTTCACATAGGTCTGAATTGACATGTCAAATTGTAGGCCAAATCGGCGCCTATTGATGGCAATGGAAATGTCCAAATTGGTGCGACGCCACAACAATTCCCAAAAGTAGTTCCTGCACTACTTTGGGCGACTTCAGGGGGTGATTTCTTACCTCCCAACTTTTTGAGATGGGTATAAGGGACACCTATTAGCAAAAGTAGGTAGGCATAGGACACCTTCTTAAAGGAGAACAGTTGGGACCTATGTGATTTCACTAGACATTTGTGCAGGAAAGTGCACTGATGTCTCTGAAATCGCTGACAAAGTCGGGCTGAGTCACACTTGTGCAACTTTGGACATCAGAGTCGAAAGACAAGTCATACCCCATGATTTTCAATGTGTACCATTCATATCTGTGCGACTTCAAGTAACACTGACTTCAACGTAGTCCCTGTACTACTTTGGTCTGACTTTGATGCGAGTCCATAGACCTCAAGTTTACACAGGCATTCCCTGGAATTGCGGCAAAATTGCTGATGCAAAATCGTGGGAAAGTTGCGTGTCTTTCCCTGCGACTCCTGCGTCCATAGACCTCAAGATTACACAGGCATTGCTTAAAGTCGCATTAAAATCTCGCAACTTTCAGGTCGC